>CM053786.1:913548414-914870914 GCA_028749045.1 Cupressus sempervirens | reverse complement strand
CAAGCTGTCAACTATCATCTAGAGCTGTCCTAGACAATGTTTGAGCCTTTCTTAAATAGGCAATTTTGTGCTGCTTGGGAAGGTTCTAGATAATGAAACTTAATATAGGGCCAAAAAACCCTAACACTACATGTAGAGTCGACCTCTTTGACATTTATTTTAGCAATTTTAGGAAGTCCAAATTCAGAAGGCCATAATTCTCAAACCGTTGCTTCAATTGGCTATTATAGCCACTTTTCAGAAATGCCAACTCCCGATCTACAGGCTCGAAACCTTACAAGAACCCTTTCATCAAGTTTTTGGACCTCATCTAGGCACTCTAAGGCCTCCAATAGTGAGCGTAAATATTTTTTTGCAATTTTTTCCACCAAAAATTTGTAATAATTAATCTGATAGTTATGCTTGAGCAATGAGATTTTAATGGTAGGCTTACAACTCTAAAATAAACCTTCTTATAGAAAATGAGAACATTCTAAGACCATATGACAAACCTACTAAAAATAGAAACTTCTCATAAATAGTAACCACCCTGTCTACTAGTCCTTGTTAAAATAGAAAAGGCTGAAAAGAAAATATATATTTTTAGGCGATGCAAGATTTCTCTTACACCCACGAAAACCTGCGTCAAGGGCACTTTGTGTCCTTTTTTGATTGGAGTATGATCTAAGCATACCCTTCTATGAGCTCAGTGCTCATCTCATATCCCATAAGTTCAATAAAATTTACCCTTGGAACCACAATTCCCATATAGGTGTTATAAATTTCCACCATGAAGCATATTTCATCATTATATTTCTCCACTATGGAGGGAGGTATCCTATACCTCTGTTTCATTTCGGTCTGAAAGTTTTTCATCATCTTGTCAATGTCATTATTTTTGACATTTTCTAACTTTGATCTATAGCATTAAGTCACCATTTTCATTGTGCACTCGTTGCTATCCTAATTTTTCATACTAGGAAACTTCTTTATAGCATAAAAGAATAAATGAGTCAGTAGGGACTCAGATCTAAAAACTACACTCTTTGTTTTCTTCAACTTTGCAATGCTATCCAACAGTTACAATCTAATAATCTTGTAGACACCTAAATCTAATTACACTACTAGGTAATTATATTTAGCCATCTCTTAGGACATTACTGATTAAATATTTAATATTTATTTAATAAATTAATAATCATCCCCTAGTTAATTAATTATTTTAATTAAATATAGTCCAATTGATAAAATTAAATTATAACCCAAAATCAATTTATCAATTAAATCCCTATTCCTCTATTAAATTAAATAAATTCTCAAATCTATTTAATTTAATCCTTCATCCCTTATTTATTAAATAAATCATTTAATAATTTATCTTTACCCCTAATCCAACCCATTCACCCATACTAACCTCACTTAACCTCCTAACTAACCCATCCCATCAAAGCTAATCCACTTGCCTCCTGATCCCCTTCCCAAGCTAAGTCTAAACCCCCTCCTAAACATGTGCACAACTTTAAGCAAGGGTTAAGACTTGCCAACCCAAGCCAAAATCTCCCTTATCCTCTTCCATCCCTATCCAAGAGCATAAATGGCTCTAACATGCCATTAATGCCTCTTACATCCCTCTTAATGTCTCTTAAATCCCTCTTACACACTCATCCTCCCTCATTACTCCCTTTGACCAACTA
Organism: Cupressus sempervirens; assembly: GCA_028749045.1. Taxonomy (NCBI): domain Eukaryota; kingdom Viridiplantae; phylum Streptophyta; class Pinopsida; order Cupressales; family Cupressaceae; genus Cupressus; species Cupressus sempervirens. The sequence goes on along the minus strand of CM053786.1, from coordinate 914,869,241 downwards.
TTATCCCTTCGCCTCACACTCATCCTCCTTGTGACAAGTGTCACTCCCCTATTGGCTCTAAACAAGCACAATCCATGTACTTCCCTTTGAAAGCATCTTATCCCTCCCTCACCATTCTTCCATCCTTGCATCTTGACCCTCCATTTCACTACCCCTTATCCTACAAATAAAGCCCTTCCCTCTCACAATCCATCAATCCACTTTTATGCAAACTTATAATGCTCCACTGACCACTACATCACAACCATTTTACATTATCACCATGCTAAAATACATCCACACCTCCATTGTTGAAACCCTCACCCATCTACACACTTGGTAAAAACTCCCCACCCATTGGAAGCTTGAGCACATCATGAGCATACATCCCCTATCTATTCAGGACATATCTACACCATCATAGGTTACACCCAAGGAGCTTACCATTCTTGGTTTGCCTTCCTTTTGGTGATAACCTTGTCCTATCATAAGTGTTAACTTATTTAGTTTTGTGAATGATTTTATTAGTTAGTATTCCTTTATTAAACTATTAGATTGGGTATATATTTTGGCACACCTAGTAGGACCCCACAATTTGGGTCATTCTAATCATGTTTTTGCACTTATTTTTTTAAGTAACCAAACTGACATATTGCACTTGTTTCTATATGTAGTTGGCTTCTTAATATTGTTTCAAGTACCAAAGTCTCTTATCAAGAAGAATGCTCCCAGCCATCCAATTAAATTCTTGTTAAAACATCTTCCAAACACCTAGTATTCATGATCTCGCAGCCACAAAATCGCAAACCCATAGCCATGAAATCATGATCTTTTACTAGCGGGAATGTGATACTGCGAGGGTGGGATCACAATTTTTCAGTAAAAACCCTCCCCATCAATCCCACTGACCAATCCTCTTGCAGGAATGTGATTTTTTACTAGCGAGATCACTGTAAAATCTAGTAGGAATGCTTGACCAAAATAACTGAGCCTAGAAAACCTGTTTTACATTTTTGCCATCAATCCCATAAATACACTTGCTAGTGGGAATGCATTCCATAAACTTGCAAGATCGCTCTTTTATGAGATCTCACTATGAGTATATTACACATGGCCCACTTTTTCGTTGTTTTCACTAGTCTTTGTACTATGATCCTGTGCTATTGGCATGTATTCCCACACTATGGGATTGTTGTTTGACTTGTGGGATCACTGTTTTAAAATTTAAAATAAATAAATAAATAAATAAAATTTGAGTTTTGGTGCTTAAGTAGAAAAAGGGTTTTCTAGGTATTTTTACTCCTATAAAAAAGAACAAAAACGTTAATTTTTTTTCCCATAGTCAAGTTTCCATTTTGGAAAATTTTGGGTGAGTAATCAAATTGATTTTTTGTAGCATCTTGAAAACCTAACCATGTTTTTAATTATTTTTTCTTAGAATGAATTTGAATGTTTAAAAACTTGTCATTGAATGAATGTTGCTAAAATCAATCATGAGTGTTGTGGACTAAAGTCAAGTTTTTCATTGGAATGCATGATTAAAACAAAAAACACAATCTTGAATGCCAAGGATCAAATAATCATTGCTATAACTCACACTTCAACTTTGGAGCTTAAAAAGAAATCACTCAATCTTAAATGCACGAATGAATTAACTCATTGACTTGTTCCTTATCAAATTTCTCATGTTGATGAAACTCAAATTTCTTATGTTGACAAATTCTCAATCTTTATTATGTTGATGACATTGTCAAGTTGGAAATAACTTTGCACATCATAAACACACGTGTCTTCAATAGTAGATTACAAAATCTTAATCATCAATTAGAAACAATCAAGTGTCTTTTAAACCCAAGATCACTTATGTGGTTTGGTTTTACACTTTTTAGGAGGCCTTCTTGGGGATTTTATCACCCCTTGGGATGACCTCAACTCTAGCCTTCTGGCGAAGTATAAATATCGAGAGGTGAATCGAAAGACACCTGTCTTGGAAGTATAATCTTGTCACTCTTAGCTAAGCCTCAAAGAACTTTATACCTTTGGGAAGTGAAGGTGGAGATTTGGTTTACCATCTCCTCTTGACTATGTAGCATTATTATCACTTATATGTCCTTTGAGACGGTTGTTAGCAAGTCCATTCTCAACAAACCTAAGCCTAGTTTTCTCTACTTTATCCATTGGTAAATCCTTCAACTCAAATGAAGGGAATATTTAGCGTAATTACTGCCTCATCAGAGATTCATCCAAACTTCCAAAAACATTGTCATCCTAATTACATCCTTTCTTATGTCATTCTAGTCTTCCATCACGTCTTCCTTATCCTAAGATAGCTAAGTCTTCATAGTCATTCCCCACCCCATTTCCATATCCTCTAGAGTCAGTCTTTCCTTCTATCACGAGCTTAATCTGCATCCAACTCCTAATCTACATTTTTGTATTCATCTGTATTCATCCTTCATCCCCAAAAAAAACATGTCACAATCCTATTATGATTATATATGTGAATTGTGGGCCTTAGATCCTCACACACACTTCAACACGATCATTATTTGAAAGATCATCTTGGAATGAATATGAGATCATTCATCTGAGTAATCCAATAGTTTGACTTGTTGCCTTCTAACTAGAAGGATTTTTCCTTTGTCTCAAAATGAGAAGTTGACAATCAGACCTCTTAGTATGAAGTATTTTAATAAGAAGTATATGAGAATGCAACTATTCTATATGAAGTGCATCTATTTAAGCTAAGAAATGAAAAAATATGTTATTCTAAATAAATGCATTTTAATGCTAGAATAATATTGCAATGTAGCGAAAATAACAAGCTATGAATATTATGAGAAAATGAGTACACAATCTAGCATAAATTTGATACTTTCAACTTGCAACCTCTATGATGAGGAATGGAGAGCTCCTTAAATAGAATCCAAGAAGTGATTGATGATCGAGATTAAATGGATTGGATGATCAAGATTGAAGATGAGACTCAGTCATAATGGAAACTTCCTTATGGAAAGGGAGTTAATTGATTTCTTTTGAGTTCAAAAATGAGTTAACTAATTTAAATTTGGGTGGAATAAAGAGTTAATAGATTTAATTCCTTTTCTAAATTTAGTTCACCCAAAGTTTCCATTTCTAAACTGAAGAGAAGATTTTGGAGAGAATATTTAATTTAATTAAATAGAATATGAACTTGTAAATAGATAAAATTTAATCAATTGAATAATTAAATTCAATAATTAAAAAGAGGAGACATCTTATTAAATCAAATGTATTTAATTCCTTTGTACATTAGCTAAAGAGGTAATTTTAATTTTATTAAAGTATGAATACTTATATTTAAATTAAATTATATCAATAGGTTAATTATAGCTAATTTGAGTTGATACTTAGGAAATAAATAAATAGTGAGATTAATGCATATTAGGGTTTTCTGCATTTGACACCTAGGTCAAGTAAAGATTAACAGAGTTAGAATTTCCTAGTAAAATAGGACTTAGGAATGATTGAATACACCCAAGTTGGTTAATATGGCAATGTGCCAATTTTGGGGTTTTACAATTGCCCCTTTTGAATGACTGTATAAGCAACACATTTGATTCAAAGAAATTAGAAGTATGAAGCATAGATCAAGAAATGAGATTGGTTCTGAAATTGATGATACAAAGACCAATTGATAAGATTTTAAAGGTTATCTCCAAAATGAAGCTTAACCTTAGGGGATCTAGATAGAACACCTAGATACTGAGATTGATAATCTTTTAAAGGTTATCTCCATAATGAAGCTTAACCTTAAGGGATTTAGATAGAATACCTAGATACCAAAGTTGATAGCAAAAAGATTATCATGTTTCATAGAATTGTTCCTCAAGCGAGACTCAATTCTTAGGAATCAGGGTTTAGATTATCTCGATACCTACTCATTTGAATAGTGATCAAAAGAAAGAGCCTAGAATTATCCCTAGGACGAAGGTAATTCTAGCAAGAGTTAGGATGATCTCCAAAATGAAGCTTAATCCTTAGCAAGAATTTAGAATTATCTCCAGAATGAAGCTTAATCCCCCAGAGTCCAGATATAACACCTGGATACTAGTCTATAAAAGATAATGAGATCCAATCATGATTTGTAGAATCATCCCTAGGATGAGGCTTGATCCTCAGGTGTCAGTGTTTAGACTATCCCGATAGCTATCCATCAAACTCTAACCAGAAATGTTATAAGATGTGATCAGTTCATCAAAAGATAAGATATATAACATAGATGCTAGATAGAAGGGAGTGAGATGCCCCGAGTGATAATGTGCCATGAGTAATAAGGACATAAGGTTTAGATTGAGTTAAAATTTAGATTCAATGATGTAATCATCCTATTCCCTCAGGAACAAAATCAAAAGATGACACAACAAAAATGTGATGTACATTAGTATATTGAGAGATACTGAAGGAATCAAAGATTTAGAAGAATATAGAAGAGATCATAATGATTAGAAAAAAAATTGTAGTTGATTCGAGGTGATTTCAAGGTCCAAAAGGCCATGTTTGAGCAAAGTTGACTAGATTTTATTAGAGTTGACTTTTTCAAGAATTTTATTGGAAAATTTGAATAAAATGTGATTTGAAAAAATTCCAAGATTCACAATGTATCAAAAAAATGGACTTGACAAGCATTCGATCACGTCAGTCCCAAAATTTTAAATAGAAATTTTGAGCTATTTAAGTATGTGATATTTTGAGTTCAATCCCAAAAATGGATTTAGAGCAGTCAAATTAGCCAAGAGGGTGATTAATCGATCACTTGTATAGTTGTTAAGAAACATGATACTTTGAAGAAGCCAACAATCCCTCATCAGAAAGGAAGCAAGGAGATCAATGATTGAACCATGTGCTTATGTAATGCAACCCTATGGTAGATGCAACCCTAGGTCTGGTTACCAAGCTTCAAAAATTATCATCATTGAGCGTTTAGAAAAATACCACATGTCATACAATTCCCACTGACATTGAAATCATGGAAATATGAATAGGACATATGTTCTAGTTTTGTCAGGATTAAATGTAAGGATTCAAGGCACAAGAAGCCAGAATGACTAGAACATTTGTCCCTTTTGATATAGCAAGCTAACATAAGCATCAAAACATAAACACTAAGATGACTAGAATGTTTCTTGTGTGCAAACACACTAGACATATGAGAGATCCTTCTCATGCTAAGTAATTAGTAAGTATTTTGTCCACAATGACCCTTGTGTTTGTAACTTAAGACAAAATTGTGCTAGGTATACTCATAGTGAACCGTATGTTCACTTAGCAGGATGAGTATTGGTATTTACTATAGCATGAAGAGTTCACTCTAACAAGCAAGGAAAATAACCAATGTCACTGATGTATCCATATAAAAGGAGTCAAGGTACATATGGCCATCCAATATGAGATGAAGGCTCTTATAGTGGACACCTCATTTATATGGATGCTTCAGATTATTTGGATCCAAACCAATAACATAAAAGAAAGAAAAGATCATGCCCCTAGTCCTCAATTCTCTAGCTGAGAGTGACATCATCAAGTTTCTCAAGGAGACATCATAAACCAAAAGCAATAAACAAAGAAAAGCTCAACATATCCCAAAAAATTTCATCATTTTGAGTTTAGTTTTGTTTCATAGGATTGATGTCATGTGTCGATGTTTAGAACATGTATGAAAGAAATCTCTTCAGTAGAGTGACAGTAGTAGATAGACATAGTTAGAACAACTGGTGACTAAAGTCAAAGAGGAATCCTTAGTAAGAAGAACCTTGGTAGGAAACTAAGCTATAGTAGACAAACATAATTAGGATAACTGGTGACTAATGTGAGAGAGATCTTTCTTGGAGAGGAATCTCAATAGTGACACAAGCAACAAGAGGAAGACATAGTTAGAACAACTTTGTGACTGAAGCTTTAGAGATCTTTTGCGAGAGGAATGGCACTTTTTCCTATTTTTCAATTTTTTGTATTTTTAATTTTTTCCTTTTTTTGGTATTACCAAGGTGCCTATTGCTAGGTTTTAACCAAGATAATTATTTTTTCAGGACTTTTTGCAATTTTTAGATGTTTTTAGAACATTTTCAAAATTTTAGAACTTTTTAGAGATTACTAGCTCTCAAGCAGGATCATATTATTTTGTTCTAGTGTCTAGAAAGGTGTAAGATGATATGTAGTAGCAAGCTGGTGGATAAGCAGAGATGGATAGGCAAGGAGTATGAAGCGGTGAATGTTACCCCTTAAGGAAAGTCTTCATAATATTACCCAAGCTAGGGAAAAAGGATATAGCAATATAAGCTTATGGTGTAGTGAAGGATATCACATAAGATATTGACATGATTTCATGAAATGTAGGTACTCCAAGAGAATGGACATGTCAAGAATTTGCAAAGAACTAAGTTTTCTTCTTTCTTTAATTGATCAAGACCAAAGGGTTAACTAAATAGGATAGCAAAGTTTGTTATGGAGGTTATGAATAAATGACTCGAGATGAGGACATCTAAAGGATAAGAAAGATCATATAGGATGTCATGGATGGAAGAATTATGCATGATGTTTATTTACCAGTTTTTCATGATGGTACTTATCCAAGGAGCCACAAGAAGTGGTTTTCACAATAGGATGGATTTATTTATCTTTACTTTTTCTACCTAGGTGCCACAAGAAGTGGTTTTCACCAAGGCACTTTTTCATTTTTTTCATTTTTTAGCTTTATTTTGGAAAGAGCTCAAGTTTTCTCAAGTTAGATAGCACACCTATAAGTAAGATAAGTTATGACAAGCTAAGGCCATAGCAAGGTATGCTCAAAGATGCTGATAAAGTAATGGAAAGGAAATGATAGAAAAATGAGAGGTAGATGGAGGATAAGGTTGGTGGTGTTGGAAGATTGAAACAAGCAAGGATAGCAAGTAGGAGTAAGATTTAGAGGATTTCATGAGGGTAGATGAGATATTAGGCAAGATCAACATTGACACACAAGTTAAAAGGTGATGAAATGATGGTGAAATCATAGAAAAAATAGATTGAGGCTTAGATATATGAGGCAACAGAGCCATTTTGGAGGAAGGTGGAGTAGAAGGTTTTGAAACCATTTTAGGAAGATGTTGGGAAGAAGAAGTGGAATCCTTTAGAAGCGTGAATGTCAATTTTGATTTGTTTTCAATATTCAAGTCCTTCAAAAGAGACTTGGGAATCCATATAGCTTTTGATTTTTCATTAGATGCTTTGGAATGCATTTCTTCAATAAGAAATTTAAGAACCCATACTTTCTTTGGTTGAGCTCTTTGAATAGTGGACCTTTGCAGTCTCTTTTGTGATTTTTCATTCTTAACATTCATATGTCAATTAGAGGAGACATAGTGAACTTTTGAAGATGGATTCATGCACTTGTGTTTGAGTTTATCATCCAAATTTCTTCCAAAGGACTTGGGACTTGTGGATGAATGAGGCCAATATGAATAGTTTAGATGGAGAGGTGGATGTAAAGATTTCAAGTATGTGTATCATTGTTGATCTTGGGGTAGGGTAGGAGGAACGTGTAATGAGATAAGAGTGGAGGTAGGAGATAGAGGAACATAAGGTCCCAATATGGATGGAAGAATTAAAGGTTTTAGCTTAGATGGATAGGGACCAAGGATAGATTTAGAAAATGTGAATGGACAATGAGTAGGTATATCAACATCTTTAGAGTGAACAACATGTACCAAAGCCATCGATAGATTTATGAGTAATTGTTATAGGAGCAATACCTTTGACAGGAGTATTTAAAGCTTGATCATAGTTTTGAAGTGAATGTAGCAAGGTAGAACAAGAGGGTGAGGGAAAACTTTTCTCTTCAAAAGGAATTTTAGGTAGCATAGGAAAAGTATCCTTCTCTTGGTCTTTAATAATCTCCTTAGGGATGTTGGAAGGAATATCTTAATCTTTCTTAATAGAGGTGCATGACATTGAAGATGGAGGACTATGTGGCACTTGAGATGGAGGCATGAGATCTTGGAAGATTTGAAAAGGGATGAAGGAATCTTGGTCTTGATCAACACTTGTTTCTTCATCATTTAAGTAGTCCTCTTGACATGAAACCAATTCTAAGGATGAGGGAGTATCTGAATCTATATTTGAATCTATTTCTAGAGTCTGCATAATAGGCTCTTGAAGTTCAGAAGGAAAATTACTTGGAGTGGACTTCATAGGAATAATAGGGCATGAAGACATATGATCTGTGAAGGTAGTGAAAAGACTTGCATCCCAATATTTTTTGGCTTGAGTTTCTTTTAAAGGTAGTCCTTGAGGGTATAAATAGTCAATAGTGGGAGTAGCGAGTTCTTTGTTTAGTGAGTATGTGTCGAAAAGATTGGACACTTTAGAAGGTGATTGTATGCTGGAAGAGATAAGTGTCACAATTAAACCATTACTAGCTTTGGTTTCATGATGTTGATCCTTCTTGAGAGTAGAATCTCTAGTAGATGAGAGCTTATATTTTTGAATTATATCATTATCAAATAGATCTTGGATCTTGTTTTTAGCTCCTTACAATGTGAAGTTTTTTGTAAATTATGTCTATGATAGGCACAATAGTTACTCATAAAGGAAACTCCCACCAAAGTGACCTTAGGTAACACAATGAGTTTCTTTGGAAGAATTTCTTCCAAAGTTGATTCATAAGATCTTCCTAAGGGGGTAAAATCATGCTTTGGTTTAGGTTCCCAAGTTTTTTCTTCAAAGATATTTCTAGATTTCTTGGGTGTTTTCAGATTGTTTTGAGATGTCTTTGACTCAACATTATATGAAGTTGACCATTTATTGTCATTAGAGAATTGTAAATAATCTTGCAAGAAGAATTTTTTTGATGATGTGTCATCTTCCTCCTTTATTCTTTGAAGTTGAGTGCTCATTGATTGGATTTGTTTCTTCATGTTTACAATAAGTATCTCTTCTTTCTCACTAGGAATATTAGATTTAGTGCATTTTTATTATCCATTTTGATGTCCTAGGTTTATGTGAACAGCCAGATGAAAAGGTTTGATAGGTTTAGACTACAAACAAACTTAAAATGCTGTCTCAAAGTAGTTGTAATTTATAGCAAGGGTGATGTTTTCCAAGGTACAGATAGTCAAAAAATTAATTGCTAGAACAACCAAGATATTTGACTATCATAACAACAAGGGATAACAACACAATAGAACAAGTAGAATAGTGGAGCAAAGAGACTAGTTTAGATGTGGGTTGCAAGTGGTTAACCGAAATAGTTTAGTTTCAGAAAGTTGCAAATAGAGTTGTGTATGGAGTTTTTTTAACACAAACTAGTGAAGATTCATGAAGATAGTAGAGTTATCATTTTCAAGCAATTTCTCATCAGATGTTTAACTCACCATTTCAAGAGTTTTTACTTGTTTGATGTTTATGCAAATTTTAGACTTTGAATACTTAAGCATGCCAAACACATCAAACAATCCTATCAAGGATTTCAAATAGGATATACAAAGATCAACTATAAGGTTTCCTCAATATAAACAAGGTATCTGAGGCTGAAATCTATAGATGAAAGAAAATAATGCCACATAGCCAAGAGGAGATGGTAACCCAAATCTCCACCTTCACTTCCCAAAGGTATAAGGTTCTTTGGGGTTTATCCAAGAGTGACAAGATTATCCTTCCAAGAGAGGTGTCTTTTGATTTACCTCCCAATAGTTATACTCCACTAGAACATGAGAGTTGAGGTCATCCCAAGGGTTGATGAAATCCCCAAGTAGGCATCCTAAAAAAAAAAGGTCCACTTATTTCTTGTGCACTCAAGATCAAACAAAGATGCAAGAGGAGTGAATATGTAAGTGGCTTTAAGGTTTAAAATACACTTGTTCTTTCCCAATGAATCTTTAGATTTTGTAATCTACTCTTTAAGACACTCATGTTTAGCATGTAAGGTTCTTTCTAACTTACAATGTCATCAACATAATAAATTGATAGTTCATCAACAAAAGTAAATTGAGTGTCGTCAACATAAGAAATTGATAGGGAAAAGAGCCAACTCCTTTAAGCATTCAAGATTGAATGTATTCATTTTAAGCACCAAAAATCCAAATATTTCATCACAATGGTTCTTTGACCCTTAAGCACTCAAGACCGTGTTGACCAACATGCATTCCAATGAAAATATATTCTCTTAAGGTACTTAAGAGTGTATTTTAGCATTCATTTCAATGAAAAACATGTAGATTTTAATCCATGCCATTCAAGATTGAGTTTTTAGTGCATTCATTCAAATGAAAGATTTGTCAATTTATTAAGATATTCAAGATTGAGTTTGATTGTTTTAGATTTCAAGGCATTCAAGAGTGTATTTGAATTTTAAATTTAATAGCAACATGCATTCAAAAAAAAAATGATTAGTCATTCAAGTTAGTTCCTTTTTAGTTTAAAATCCTCCCATGTGCTTCCTTGTTGCTTTCCATAGATCTACAATAACAATAAAAATCATTAAAACTCAAAGATTTGCATCATGAAATAATTTTTTTATTATCAAAAAACATAAAAAGTTATTAGAAAAAGAATTTTTTATCAAGAAAATTTTAAATTTTTACTAGAAGCTCTTGAAAGTGTTCCAAATTTGCAATACAAATTTCAAGTCCAAATTCTGTGATTTACCTTTCTAACAATCCCCAAACAGAAGCTTTACTATGGGAAATAAAATTTAACTTTTTTTGTTCTTTTTTATACACATAAGATAGCTTAGAAAATGTCAAAACCTATGAAAATATCAAAAGTCAAAATTCATTTTATATGCCCTTTTAAATATATGACTTACAACGAGAAAATGATGAAATAATAAAGTAAAAAAATGGAAAAAAAATGTACTACAAACCACTACTAAGCTGCAAGAAAATAGAAATTCAAAAGAAAAGCTTTAGAGAAAATTGTTAGTCAAATATCATAATAAACTGGAATCTGGAAAACTCTATTTTGAATTTCTATTGCAAAATTTTGTGCAAAATCATGCATAGACCCACACAAAGAAATGATGTGCATCACATGAGAGACCACATGATTATGCACTTTTTTGTGTGAGGAAGTGCAGAGGAAAATGCGAAATCTTCAATTCTTCATGTGTAAATGAGATTTCTTATACGAAAATGTGGAAAGTTGTACTGACAAACATGACAGAATCATAAAAAATGTAGAAAACAAAGAAATTGAGGCCAAAAAAAATGATTTCTTGACCCCACAATGGGTGCCATAAATGTATATGTAAATTGTGGGCCTCAGATCCTCACACACACTTCAACATGGTCATTATCTGAAAGATCATCCCAGAATGAATATGAGATCATTCATTCGAGTAATCCAATAGTTTGACCTATTGCCTTCTAACTAGAAGGATTTTTTCTTTGCTCTTAGAATGAGAAGCGAGCAACCAGACCTAATGAAACTATTCTATATGAAGTGCATGTATTTAAGCCAAGAAATGAAAGAACATATTATTCTAAATGAATGCATTTAATGCTAGAATAATAGTGCAATGTAGTGAAAATAACAAGCTATGAATATTATGAGAAATTTTTTGAAGTTGATGAAAGATCAACCCCACAGCTCCCAAGAATCACTTGCATGCAAACATCTATTGTAGAAGAGAGAGGCAAACATCTATGGAGGTAGGAATTTCCAAATCCATAGATGAGACATTCTTGATGAGCAAAAAGAAGATTTCTATAAAAAATGAATTGATGTAAATTGCTGTACAATATGATATGCAAATACACTAGGAGAGCCTATTTATAAAGGCCTCTAGGCAGCTTCTAGAATGAGCTAGAAAGCACTAGGAGATAAGCATGACAACTTAGCATACATCCACAAAAGGTGGATTATCCTCTATGTAGATGAGAGGATAAGTATGACAAGGTAGGTGCAAACTCCTATGTTGTCAACAAGTCAACACATAAAAGTATGCTTACTCCTAGGAGACAACTAATAACTATTTCATTTATCCTAAGTAAACTAAAGTAAAGTGTAATAATAATTATTTACAGTAAAACCCCCCCCTCAAGTGCAACGTAGGGGTGTTCGATACAATTTTCTAATTGTGTGTTATCTTTGATGTTACATAGGTGTCATATCAATTGGAAGACAATGCTTACCAAGCTTAGTTGGCCAGTAGGGTGATTTTTTGAGTCTACCAAGCATTCTTGGAAATTACTCTGTGTAGATAGTTTCTACCAAGATAACTCAAGCATCGAAGGAAAATGTGGTAGAAAGTAATGTTAACTGAGCTCTCATGGTCAACAAAGGAAAAGATGACTAGAGTCAGTGGTCACCAAGTTCACTTGGTTGACAAAGGATTTTTGCAGGTTCATAGTGATAACTAAGCTTTTGTTGGTTAACACAGGAAATCATTTCAGGAACAATGTTTACCAAGTAGGGTCGGCTAATGAAGGATTTTGTTGATTTGAGAAATAAAGTTTAATTATTTCAAGTATTGATTCTAGCTAACTAATGTAATGATTATTGGTGATTGTAAGTTGTAATTGAGCTGACTTGATAATCTAAATGGTATATATGAAAGGTCAAGTTGAGATTCTAAAATGTATGAGTGAGTATGCAAGTGTATTGATTGTTTGGAGAAGGAAAGTGCGAGCAAATTTGAAGGATGTTCAGATATCTTTGGGGAGTAGCAAAGTTATATTTGATCAGGAAGGATCTAGTATGAAGTAGAACAAAGATCTATAATCAACAATTCAGTTGCATCTCATTCAGGTCATTTCATTGTTACTTTCTTATCATTATAGAAATGATTCCAAAATCTCTTAACAGAGTTGGTTTAACAGCTAGTTGTAAATCCTCTAACAAGGTGATAGTTCCATTGAATTATTCTAAAGACCTCTTGCAAGGCCACTCTTAACAGGGTGATTAAATCCTCTAACAAGGTCACACATAATAGTGTGTTTTGTAACCTTTAACCAGGTTGGCACTTAATAGGGCTCACTTCAAAGGAGTGAAAATTAGTAGCTAGTTACTTGGTGGTTTTTCCTATATTGGGTTTCCCCATTACATTTGCTATCTCATGTGTTCATGTTATTTCTTTATGCTTGCATGTTAATCACTATAAATGCTTAAAGATTAATAATAAGTATAATATACACTACATCTACCAAGTTACATTAATTTTTGTAGGTTTATTAAGTAACAACAGTAATTAGTTTCATCTGACATCTAAGGGATCTATGGATTTGTTTTTGTGGTAAATGATTCACCCCACCCTCTTACTTACTCCATCTATATTTCCAACAATTGGTATCAGAGCTTTTGGTGCTTGCAAGAAAGGTTTCAAAGACCTAAGCTAAGGATCAGGATGTCTTACTGTATCACCTAGATTAGTAAAGCAACATGAACACTAATGTATAAAAAGAATTCTCAATACTAAAAACAAGTAAACACTTATGATAGGACTGATTTGTTATCACCAAAAATGGAGGCAAACCAAAAATGGTAAGCTCCAAATGGTATAACACAATGATGCAATGGATTTTCCCTTGATTGTAGGAATGTATGCTCATAAGTTATGCTTCAAACTTCAAATGGATGGGTGGAGTGAGTGAAACAAGGTTTCAACAATGGAGTCATGAAGTGATTTTTCCATTATAATGGTATTTTGGTAGTTTATGAGCTCTCAAAATAGCATTATAACTTTGCATGGAAGGTGGATTATTTTAGTGAAGGGAGAGGGTTCAATTTATAGGCCAAGGGCTTGAGAGATGGAGGGATAAGATGCAAGGATGGAAAGATGGTGAGGAGGGCTAGGATGCACCTAAAGGGGAGCACATGGATTGTGCTTGTTTAGCACCAATAGGGAAGTGACACTTGTGACAAGGAGGATGAGTGTGAGAGGATGGGACAAGGGTTGGTCAAAGACTTGATGAGTGTGGTTAAGGATGTAAGAGTCATGAGTGAGGATGTAAGAGCCATTTATGACTTTGTAAGAGCATTGATGGCTTATGGTTGGGATATTTTGGAGGGAGTTGAGATTGTTGACTTTGCTTGGATTAGGAAAGTCTTAAGCTCATTTAGGGAATGTGACAAGGTTAGGGGGGGGATTAGGCTTGGATTAGGATTAGATTAGGGATGTTAGATATGTGCAAGTGGATGGTATTCATGAGGGTGGGTGAGTTAGTGGCTAAGCTAGGTTAATATGGGTGGATGGGGTGGATTAGGCTAAATAGAGAATTTAGGATAGGTTAGGGGCTATTAGATTTGAGGGCTTTATTTATCAAATAGATTTATTTAATAAATGAGGTTTTTAGAATTAGATAGGAGAATAGGATTAGTTGACAAATAATAGGTTATTTGATTTATCAATAAGGACTATAGATGATTAATTAAATTAATCAGCTAGGGGGTGGCAAAGGATTAATTAAATAAGAATTTAATTAATGATGCCTTTAAAGATAGTTAAATAGGATTACTAAAGTAGTGTAATCAAATTTAGGTGTCTACATTTTGCCCCTCTTTGACATAGTGTTGAGACAACACTATTTCAAAGAAGTTCGAACGGAGATGACATGAGGAAGATGTTTTAGCAACAAAGTTTCCCCAGTCTCTGATAAGAAGAGGAGAGACTAGACTTAGAGATGCACCCTCAAGAAGGCGGCAGAGAGAGAAGACGAGTCTCGACATCTTGAAAAATACAAGAATCCGAGATAAGCAAGGAGACTCAGAGTGGCAAAGAGAAGGGGCTGAATTAGCTCAAACACTCACTATGGGAGAATGATAAAGGAGAATGAGATTCACAAAAGGAAGCAAGCTTAAGACTTTAGGGAAGGTGGAGGATGAAGGAGCAGAGTGCTATAAAAAGGAAACTAGGATAAGGGAAGGGATGATGGGAAGATAAAAGCTGATGCAACAGGATTTCAAAGAGTTAGATTGGAAGAAGATGGGTTTTAGAGATCCCTAGGACTAGGATTGTGGATCTCAAAAGATGAGGCTTGGTAGATTGATTGGATTGGTGGATCCCTAAGACTAGGATTGTGGATCCCTAAAGCTAAAAGTGAAGATTGATTCAAAGAGATACTAATGCATAAGCTAGGGTAGGAGAGACAGATGCTGGATATGGATGGGGAATAATGGAGATGAAGGGAATCCATTAAAGCTTTTTGAGCAGGGGGATACTTCAAAGAGAAGTACCACCATGTAGTTGAGCACTAGATTTGCTATAGGACTGTTGGTTAATTGCCAAGGTTACCAAGAACATCAAGGCCATGTCACTAACTGTCCACAGGACTAATGAACTGACTCGAAACAAACACGCAAGGATTGCCTCAGCATCACACATGAATCTCAAAAGAATAAGAGTGGAAATGATACTGGGTAAACCACAAGCAGAAAAGAAAACAAGCAAAAGACTTGATCAAGACCTTACGCTCTGATTGCCCCATTCACAGTATACCATGATATAGAAGATCGTGGCAACCTTGAGAAGGGAACAAGGAGATTTCTTGGAAAGGATACTTCAAGATCCAAAAGGGAAGATTCCAAATCAAAAGAAAGCAAAAATTCAAAAGAGAACCATTTGCCAACGAGATGGGTGGGATGAGGTACTAACGGACCAAGATCAGACATGAGGAAAGCTATATCCTACAAGGATCTATCAAAGAGCACCTAAGCTGGTGGATTTGGATTAGTGATGCGGTTGGCAAGTTGAACTAAGAAGGATAACACTTTGGTGATAGGAGATCTAGCTAAAGGATGTATTGGAAGAGCTAACCAAGATTTGTGCGATGTGTGCAAGATGCTGATCAAGGATGAACTGACATGAAAGTTGGATAGATATAATGGTACTAAGCTAAAGAGGATGTACAAGCTGACTGAACAAGATATTTATGAGCTGAAGCTGACCAAGATAGTTACAAGCAGGAAAAAACTCAGGATGATAGGATAGCAGGATGGTTTGATGTTGTGCAAGATGCAAAAGCTAAGGATGGGGTGATAAAAGAAGATATGGATTTGGGGAGGATGCATCCCAATGATGATGAGAGATTTTGTGACCAAGGAAAGCTAGAGGAGCAGGATGAGATGGCTGGATAGGATGATAGATAGCTAGGATTATGATGGATATAAAGAGATGACATTGGGTTTGCATGAGGATAGCCTAGAGCTAGATGCCAATGACAAGGGAGGAGGTAAATGATGGAAAGATGGACAAGACAAGATCTCCAAGGAATATAGTGCCCCCAATCAGAAGATAACATGCATGAGGAGGTTGTATGAAGGATATGATAGGATTGAAGCTAGGATGGAAAAAGCTAAAGGGGCCAGGGAGATGGATGATAGCTTTGATGCTTGGCTGAAGCTGTAGGAGATAAGTGGATGGTGTGAGATGAAAGATGGAGGGTGGAGGATAGGTGGATAGATTGGAAGATGGAGGGTGGAGGATAGGTGGATAGAGTGGAAGATGGAGTTGGATGTCAAGAGATGACCAAAAGCATGAGGGTGATAGGCTAAGCTGGGGATGGCCGGATTACGCATGAGGCTTGTTTTCCAAGTTTTCATCATGGTACTTGTCCAAGGTTCTTGAATTGCCAAGTTTTCACCATTGGACAATTTTTTTGTTTTTTTATTTTTTATTTTATTTTTTGACGTTTTTGATGCATTTTTACTCATAGATGTTGGTAGGATGGATGGAAAAGGATTGGATTGAACAAGTGGAATGGTAGGGGGGAGTTTGGCAGATAATGGATGCGAAGACATAAGGCTTGTGGGCAAATGGATGAGGAAAATGGAAAGATCATCATTGGCACACACCTTGAAAGGTGATGAAATAGTGGGAAAGATGGTATTGAGTGAAGTTGAGGAGAAAATGGAGGAAGAGAAAGATAAGGACTATAAGTAAAGTTGGAAGATGGAGGATGGGATTTTTAGGATAAGAAGCATATGGACTAACAGTGGAGTGGAGGGATGAAGGATGCATATATGGGGATTTGGATAAAGGATGGATGGATGAGGCTTTTTGAGTAGCATGAATGGATGCCAATTGAGATTTTTCTTTGAGATGCAACTCTTTTATGAGTATCTTAGGTATCCACATGATTTTTGACTTTTTTAGCTTGGGCTTTTGTGGCCTCTTGACTTTTTCTTTGATTTGGATCAAATACTTCTCTTCTGGAACATGTATTTTAGAAGGGACATGTTGAAACTTGGATTTTTGTGAATTTTTGGATTTATGCTTTTTTATTTTGGCATCCAATATGCTTCTATTAGCCATGGGATGCGAACAAGAGCATGGAGGAGATGGAAGGATACTGGATGGAGTGATAGGGTTTAATGGCTGGAAGGGGTTCAAGGGTGAGTGCCTTTGATGATCTAGTTGGTGGATTTGAGGGGATGGAAGGATAGATTGGAACATAGGATATGGATGGATATAATTGCCCAAAATGGATGGTAGGAATTAAGGATAGGGGCCCAAAATAGATGGAAATGGGGAAGGTGTAGGTCCCAAAATGGATGGAGGGGATAAAGGATTCATATTAGGTATATAAGGACCCAAAATGGATGGAAAGAGTGGGGGATTTGGATAAGGGATGTATAGACCCAAAATGGAGGGTTGAAAAGAAGTAGGATAAGGGCCCAAAATAGATATAGGATAAGATGGATGGGAACGTTGGGGTGAAGATGGAAGGGCTTGCAACCATTCAAGAATAGTGGAGATACCAACATCTAGAGAGAGACATTTTTATTTCTTTCTTCAATATGATGTTCATTATGTGGAACACAAGATGTGAGTCTAGATATGATAGTTAGTTCTTCTTCTATTGATCTATCATCATGGATTATGGGAGAGGTATGAGCATGAAGTAGAGGGAATGGAAGGATAGGATCTTGATTTAGCTGGTGGGATGAAAAGATGTCTTGTAATGGAGGAGGTATGGCTTGGGAGTTTGGAGATGGAGGAGATGGCGACGATGCTCTGGATGGAAGACATGGCATGATGGTATTGTCTTTTATGCTTTGGGGGATTTCAACATGCTTTTGGACAAGATCTTGATAGGATTGGATTGGAGTGGATGGTACAATAGGAGGTGAAGGGATGGATTCTTCAAAGGCAGCGGATGGATAGATGGGAGATTTGGTAGTGGAGATGGGTGAGTAGAAGATGGATGCATTAGGGTCATTACAGGAGATTTGGGAAATGCTTGGAGGTGATGTGGATAGGATTTGGAGGTATTTGACAGGTGGTGGGATTTTGATGATTACGAGAAGTGGAAGGATTTTGAGAAGCTTGATGGATGATATGGGGATGGTAGCTATGGGAGATAGAGGCGACATTATGGATGGGGAAGCTTCATCACTAACTACTTCACATGGTTGGATTAGATGACATGGCTTATCGACTGTTGGAGGTGACTTTTCTTGTATTTCCTCTAGGAGATTCCTACGAGACTTGTGTGTCAGAGGTGGAGGTGGTGGATTGATAGGAATAGCTAGTGTGATGGGGGTGGAAGATTGGAAGCTTGGTTGATTAGGTGATGGATTAGAAGCTGAAATATGAGATGGCATGACTAGATGGTTTGGAGGAGTGCTTGGATATTTGGGGATGCTTGGGGGAATGTTTCTAAAGCTTTCAATATACCCGTCATAATCAACAAGATTTTCATCATCATTGGAATAGGATGTAGCAGGAGAAAGGACAATGTGACCAATCTCATCATGATAGGGTTGGGATTTCATGTTTTGATGATGAGTTGGATGGGGATGGGGTCTTCCATATGGATGAACACGGAAGCTCATGGTTGGATTTGGATTAAGCATAGATTTTGGATTGGCTGATGAAAGATTTCCTAGGGAGAGTCAAAGCTATATGAAAAACCTAAGGAAGATTGGGTTGGGGATTCTAACTTCAAAGATATGTTGCCAAAGCATGAAAAATTTGCTTTCTTATGTGCAAGCTTGGTGGTGATTGTGTCAACTTAAGGATAGACTGATGATCCTATGGGCATGACATGAGATTGACCACTTGTGGATCCCAACCTTTAGCTCAAGGTGATGAGGGATACAAGTGACAAAGCTAGATTACCCTAGACAATGCTTTGTCAGAGGGATAACCTTGGTGAGATTGAGGGATTTGGATAGAAAACTCTGGCAGAGTGACAACAACTCTTTAAAGGCTTGGGTGATTTTGGATTGGGTTGCTAGCAAGTAAGGGGGATGATTTGGATGATTTTCTAATGAAGCAGTCACTATGCTAAGTATGCCTTGAGCTGGGAGATTTTTTCTTTTCTGGGATTTTGACCAAAGTTGGCAAACATTCATTCAAAAGCTATGAACAAACAAGCTGACAAAAGTTTGGAGCAAGCATGTCAAACACACTAACATCCTAGGAAGCTTTCTACAAGGATGAAATTTGGTTTAGCTAGGGAGTCCTTGATATATGCAAGGTACGTGAGGTCCAAATCTATAGATGAAACCAAAACAATGTCATACAGCTGAGAGGAGTGGTAACCCACTTCTCCTCTTTCACTTCTCAAGGGTATAAAATTCCTTGAGGCTTAGCTTGTGTGACAAAATTTTGATCCCAAGGTGTCTTTGGATTCACCTTCCAATTTTTGTACTTCACCGAAACGTTGGAGTTGAGGTCGTTCCAAGGGGTGATAAAATCTCCAGGCAGCCCCCCTAAAACTAAAAACAAGGTTTTGGATCCTAGTCTTATGCACCTAGGATGGCCCACAAAGGCGACAAGGGGAGAGAATATTCAGATGACCTTGGGCTAAAAAGCAGAGTTCCTTCACCAATTGATTCTTAGATTGTCTGATCTATTGAAAACACAAGTGATCAAGATATAGATATTCAATTCCAACTTGATAGCGTCGTCAGCATAATGAAAATTGAAAGATTGTCAACATAAGTAAATTGCGCGCATTGTTGAAATGTGTCAAAATCATGCAATGTTCATTGATTGTTAGGCATTCAAGATTTAGTGAATTTTTTTTAAAACCCAAAGTTGAAGTGTGAGGTATAGCAATGATTAATTGATCCTTTGCATTCAAGATTGTGTTTTGTTGTTTTAAGCATGCATTCCAATGAAAATTTGATTTTAATCCATGGCATTCGAGAGTGATTTGAGCAACATGCATTCAATGAAATATGTGTTTAAACATACCAAAAACTTACAAAAACATGATTAGGTTTATTAAGAAGCTCCAACCTGCAATGCTACAAAAAAGTGATTTGATTAGTTACCCAAAAATCTGCCAAAATGAAACCTTAACTATGGGAAAAAAAATTTAACTTTTTTTGTTATTTTTGATATGCGTAAAAATGCTTAGAATGGTCCAGATCCTACGAAACCACTAAAAGTCAAATTTTGATTTATACTCTTTTTTTTTTTGAAATTTAGATATGATTATGGTTTGATTATGAGCTCAATGATATGATGACAAAACCTGTAGAAAACATGTTAGCATGAAACCTGCAACAAAAAACTATAAGAATTTTGAGAAAATAAAATCTCACAGTGAACCCACGGGTTGAGAACGTGTTCCCGCAGGCGCGAGAATGCGAGAACTGTCAGCAGGAAAGCAGAAAAGTTGAAGCTGAGTTTTGGTTTGAAAGGCAAGGCGATCCCGCAGGTTGATGCAGCGATTCCACGGGTTAATGTAGCGATCTCGTGATCACAGGAATGCGAAAATAGTAGCGAGGATGCGAGATAGAAAATTGGTGAATAAAAATTGAGGTTGCGAGTTAAAAATTATAGTACATTCTCACAAGAAAGTGATCCTGCAGGTGGATTTATCAGTGTTCTCATAGGGGAATTCATCAGTGGGTTTGAGAGGTCAAATGTGAGAATGGGTTTCAAAGTTTTGACTAGTCAAAAGTTGCCTTCCTGCAAGACAAATTCGCGTTCTCAGGGTCGCAGGGTCGCGATCCCGCCAGAGTATAGCCATGTTCTCGCAGTCGCGGGATTGCAAAAATAACACATTTTTCAAGCCTCAAAAATGAAAATCGATCATATGACTGGGGGTGCTATTTTGAAAGAGGAACCTGTTTACCTACAAAAATATTAGCAAACCTAACACAAAAAATTGCAAGCAAACAATGTTAGTTTTGTTAGTTTATCAAACAAAACAAAAACAATGATTAGATTGACCCAAATGCGGGGTCCCATCGGGCATGCCAAAATGTATCACCTAGATTAGTAAAGCAACATGAACACTAATGTATAAAAAGAATTCTCAATACTAAAAAAAAGTAAACACTTATGATAGGACCAATTTGTTATCACCAAAAATGGAGGCAAACCAAGAATGGTAAGCTCCAAATGGTATAACACAATGATGCAATGGATTTGCCCTTGATTGTAGGAATGTATGCTCACAAGTTATGCTTCAAACTTCAAATGGATGGGTGGAGTGAGTGAAACAAGGTTTCAACAATAGAATCATGAAGTGATTTTTTCATTATAATGGTATTTTGGTAGTTTATGAGCTCTCAAAATAGCATTATAACTTTGCATGGAAGGTGGATTATTTTAGTGAAGGGAGAGGGTTCAATTTATAGGCCAAGGGCTTGAGAGATGGAGGGCTAAGATGCAAGGATGGAAAGATGGTGAGGGAGGGCTAGGATGCACCTAAAGGGGAGCACATGGATTGTGCTTGTTTAGCACCAATAGGGAAGTGACACTTGTGACAAGGAGGATGAGTGTGAGAGGATGTGATAAGGGTTGGTCAAAGGCTTGATGAGGGTGGTTGAGGATGTAAGAGTCATGAGTGAGGATGTAAGAGCCATTTATGGCTTTGTAAGAGCACTGAAGGCTTATGGTTGGAATATTTTGGAGGGAGTTGAGATTGTTGACTTTGCTTGGATTAGGAAAGTCTTAAGCTCATTTAGGGAATGTGACAAGGTTGGGGGGAGGGATTAGGCTTGGATTAGGATTAGATTAGGGATGTTAGAGATATGCAAGTGGATGGTATTCATGAGGGTGGGTGAGTTAGTGGCTAAGCTAGGTTAATATGGGTGGATGGGGTGGATTAGGCTAAATGGAGAATTTAGGATAGGTTAGGGGCTATTAGATTTGAGGGATTTATTTATCAAATAGATTTATTTAATAAATGAGGTTTTTGGAATTATATAGGAGAATAGGATTAATTGACAAATAATAGGTTATTTGATTTATCAATAAGGACTATAGATGATTAATTAAATTAATCAGCTAGGGGATGGCAAAGGATTAATTAAATAGGAATTTAATTAATGATTCCTTTAAAGATAGCTAAATAGGATTACTAAAGCGGTGTAATCAAATTTAGGTGTCTACACTTACAAGAGAGAAATTCCAAGGCTTAACAAAGATAACTTTTCAGCATGGTAGGGTCTCATGAGACTTCATCTGGCTTCTATTGGAGATTTAGGATTGAAATACCTTGATGAAGAATACACAACTCCTTTGGGTATATTATTTGTCAATGACATTGCTGAGAAGAAGACTCATAATACCATGATGATAGACATTGCATCTACTCTAAGCTATGAGGAATTTGATGATGTCAAGGACTGCAAAACTACCTTTGAAATATGGAACACACTAAAATATATCTATGGTGGTGATGACAATGTGAGGAAAGCCAAAGAAGAAAGCCTTAGAGGAAAATTTGATCAGATGAGAATGAGAGAGGATGAAAACATTGCCACATATGTTGAAAGGATCAAAGCAAGTGTTAGTGCAATCAAATCTTATGGAGGAGAGATCAAGGAAGAAACTGTTGTAAGTAAAGTTCTTAGAACATTGCTTTCTATTTATGCAATTAGAGTATCTACAATTCAAGAAAGAAGATGTGAGACAAATCATAAGATGACTTTGGATACCCTGGTAGGAAGATTGATAGCCTTTGAGCTAGATAACTATGACAATTATGTTCTAGCTTCTAAGAATATTCAATCAACATTTGAGGCTAAGATTTCACTTAAGGAAAAAGGCAAGAAAATAAAAGACACTCAGTCATAAAGTGAAGAAGAATAAGAGGAAAGTTCTGATAGTGATCTTGAAGTTGTTGAAGCCCTTCTTGCAAGGAAATATTGTAGAGGCAGAGTAAAATAAAAAGGTAAAGTTCCCTTAATCTATTTTTCATGTGAAGAAATTGGTCATATTATAGCTAGGTGCCCAAACAAAGTTAGTAAGGATGAGAAGAAAGGTCATAGGTGCAATGGCAAGAAGGATTTCAAATCATTCAAGGACCAAGGTAAGAAAACATGTTTTATTGCTAAGGATTCTAATAACAATGAAGATGAAATAGTTTACATTGCTATGAAAGATGAATCTGATAATGATGAAGAAGATAAGATGGCACTTATCTCTCATGTGAGAAAAAATGATACATGGATCATAGATGGTGGATGTTCACATCATATGACTGGTGAGAAAAAAAAGTTTGAACACTTTGAAGACTATGATGGTGGTAGTGTAAGGTTTGGAAATAATGAAGCTTGTTGCATAAAAGGAAGAGGAAGAATCTCATTAAACAAAGAACTTGTATGTGATAATGCCTATAAGGTTGAAGGACTAAAAAATAATCTATTGAGTGTGGCATAGCTAATCAAAATTGGATTCAAGGTGGAATTCATGCATGGCAAGGCATGACTACTGGATGACAAAGGCAAACTAATTGGATCAAGCAAACAAACAAAAAGTAACTTGTTTTATCTTGATCTAGGTGAGTGCTCATGTTTTATTGCTCAAGTTGAAGAAAGTTGTTTATGACATAGAAGGTTATGTCAAATAAATTGTGATAACATGGTGAAAATAAGAAAATTCAAGAAAGTAAGAGGCATTCTTAATTTGAAGAAACTTGATGTTGGTCTATGCAAGAATTGTCCGATTTGCAAGATGGGAAAGACTAGTTTTAGAAGAAAAACTATCAGTCTGAAGATATTTTGGAAATTGTGCATACTGATTTGTGTGGACCTATTGGAATTGAGAGCTATAATGGAGAAAAATTATTTATTCTTTTTGTTGATGACTACTCTAGAATGATGACTGTTATGTATCTAAGAGACAAGTTGGAAGCATTTGAGAAATTCAAATGGTATTTGGCCAAAGTATAGAAGGAAACAAGGAAAAGACTGAAATTCTTAAGATCAGATAGAGGTGGTGAATTCATCTCCCATGAATTCAATAACTTTTGTATTGAAAGAGGAATCAAAAGACATGTATCAACCTCTAGAATTCCTGAGTAGAATAAAATAGCTGAAAGGAGAAATAGATCTATCATGGATTGTGCAAGGACTCTAATGATTGAAAAAAACATTGCTATCAAATACTAGAAGGAAGCTATCAACACTGCAGTTCATACCTTAAATTGAGTACAATTGAAGGACTCATTCAAAACCCCCTATGAGTTATGGTATGGTTGTAAACCCAATTTAAGTTACCTGAAAGTATTTGGAAGTAAATGTTACATCTTGAAAGAATCTAGAAAAGGAAAATTTGATGTGAAGGGCGATGAAGGTATATTTTTAGGATTTTTTGCAAGAGTAAGGCATATAGATGTTTGAATTTGTCTACTTACAAAATCATAGAAAGTGCACATGTGAAAGTTGATGAATTTGTAGAAAGGACTGAAGAATAAAGTAGAAAGGAACCAAAAGATTATAGGAGATTTGTTTACATTGAACCTTACACATTACCAGACACATCTGTTAATCAAGAAACTTATACTTTAGAGTCTTCATCAGTCACTGAGTTGTAAGAAGTTCAAACCAAGTCACAAGGACTCGAGTCACATTATGAAGCTACCAAGCCAATGCCTATTGAGTCTGAGTAGCCAGAACTTGAAGTTGAAGTTCAAGAGGATGGCAATGCAGTTCATTCAAAAGGCAAGGAACTTGTATTGGCCAAGTATGTCAGAAGACATCATGCACTAGATCAGATTATTGGAGACAAATCAGAAGGTACTATGACAAGAAGTAAGCTAAAGGGTACTTGTTTACTTGCTGATTTTGAACCTAGAAATGTCAAAGATGCATTGGAAAATGAAAGTTGTATTGAGGCTATGAATGAAGAGATAGAACAAGTAGAGAAGAACAAAACTTGGACTCTTGTACCTAGGCCAAAAGGAAAAAATGTTATTGGAACAAAATGGGTATTCAGGAATAAGTTGAATGAAGATGGTAAGGTATCAAGAAACAAAGCTAGATTGGTATGTAAAGGATATTCGCAAGAAGAAGGCATAGATTATGGTGAGAATTTTTCTCTTGTTGCAATATTAGAAGGTGTCAAGACCTTACTTGCATATGAAACACATAAAGGATTTAAGGTATATCAGATAGATGTCAAATCTGCATTTCTTAATGGTATTCTCAATGAAGAAGTCTACATTAAACAACTTGAAGGTTTTGTTGATCTAGACAAAAGGGACATGGTTTGTAGATTACACAAAGCATTGTATGATCTGAAACAAGCTCCTAGAGCATGGTATGAGAGATTGCATAACTACCTTATTTAGATTGGTTTTCCATAGAACTAATGATAATAGTAGTTTGTACACCAAGGAAGGACCAGATAACAAGATTGTTTTGGCAAAAATATTTGTGGATGATACTTTGTTTATAGGGAATGATGGTCAATGCAAAGAATTTTCAGAGCAAATAAACAAAGAATTTGAAATGTCTATGTTTGGTGAGATTAAGTTCTTTGTTGGTCTTCATATTCAACAGAGTAGGAATGGTATCTACATCACTCAGTCTACTTATATTAAGGAGATACTCAAGAAATTTGGTATGGAAGATTCAAAACCATTTGGAACACCCATGTGTACTGGACTAAATCTTACCAAAGATGATAATTCAAAAGAGGTAGATTAGACCTTATATAGATCAATGATTGGAAAATTACACTATGTAGTTCATGCAAGGCCTGATATTGCTCTTGCAGTTGGTATTGTAGCAAGATTATCAGCAAAACCCAAAGAAAATCATATAATGGCAATCAAAAGAATCTTGAGATACTTGAAGGGTACTGAAGATTATGGATTGTGGTATAAACTTGGAGTAAATTTAGACTTAAACTTATTTACTGATGTTCAATGGGTAGGAAACATTGATGATAGAAAGAGTACAAGTGGTGGAGCATTCTTTCTTGGAAAAAAGGTTGGTATCTTGGACAAGCAAAAAGAAAAATTGCACATCCCAATCTACAACAAAAGCAGAGTATGTTGTAGCAATAGTGAAATATTCTAATATTGTTTGGTTTAAACAATTATTGGAAGGCATGCAGGTTAAGATCAAAGAAATAGTTGTCATGTTTTGTGATAATACAAGTGCAATTAACATATCAAAGAATCCAATGATGCATTCCAAAACCAAGCACATTGCTATAAAATACCACTTTTTCAGAGAATTGGTGCAGGACAAAGAAATCAGATTGGAATATGTCCATACAAAAGAAAAAATTGCAGACATATTCACCAAGCCATTACAAAGGATGCATTCTTGTATCTAAGAGGTAAGTCATGGGTCATTCCCCTATCTGAGGCTCACCAAAATAAAGTTTTAGTGATGCATCAACAGGAACCAAGTTGAAGATCTATTGGTTTATGTAACATAATCAAGAGAACATTGCATATGAATCAGTACTCAAGGTACATTGATACTCATTTGGTATGTGTTGTCTTTAGCATGTGTTGTCAAAGAGGGAGATTTTACTATCATATCTTTCTAAAATTTGTTTGAGGGAGAGTTTTCTATTTGAAGAAGAAGCTATGTAATTCCTTCACAGAGGGATATTATTGTATTAGAGAAGTTTGTGGCATAAAATCTAAGAAGGAGAAAATTTTTTTCAAAGAAAGACTTGTCTTCAAATTTCATTGTGCTATGACATGTTGTGTTCCGATCAATGCTAAAGAGGGAGATTTTTGGATACAATTGTTTAATTGTGTGTTGTCTTTGATGTTACAAAAATTTTCTATCAGTTGGTAGACAGTGCTTACCAAGCTTAGTTGGTCAATAAGGCAATTCTCTATGTTTACCAAGCATTCCTAGAAATTACTTTACGTAGACAGTGTCTACCAAGATAACTTAGGCATTGAAGGAAAATGTGGCATAAAGCAGTGTTAACTGAGTTCTCATGGTCAACAAAGGAAAAGATGATTAGAGTTAGTGGTCACCAAGTTCACTCAGTTGACAAAGGATTTTTCCAGGTTCGCAGTGTTAATTGAGCTTCTGTTGGTTAACACAAGAAATTATTTTAGGAATAGTGCTTATTGAGCAAGGTCGACTAATGAAGGATTTTGTTGATTTGAGAAATAAAGTTTAATTATTTCAAGTATTGATTTTAGCTAACTAAGGTAATGATTATTGGTGATTATAAGTTGTAATCGAGCCAACTTGATAATCTGAATGGTATATATTAAAGGTCAAGTTGAGATTCTAAAATGTATGAGCGAGTATGCAAGTGTATTGATTGTTTAGAGAAGGAAAGTGTGAGCAAATTTGAAGCATGGTTAGATATCCTTGAGGAGCAACAAATTTATATTTGATCAGGAAGGATCTAGTATGAACTAGAATAAAGATCTGTAATTAGCAATTTAGTTGCATCTCATTCAGTTCATTTCATTGTTACTTTCTTACCATTGTAGCAGTGATTCCAAAATCTCTTAGTAGAGTTGGTTTAACAGCCAGTTGTAAATCCTCTAACAAGGTGACAGTTCCATTGAATTGTTCTAAAAACCTCTTACAAGGCCACTCTTAACAGGGTGATTAAATCCTCTAACAAGATCACACCTAATAGTGTGTTTTGTAACCTTTAACCAGGTTGGCTCCTAACAGGTTTCACTTCAGAAGAGTGAAAATTAGTAGCTAGTTACTTGGTGGTTTTTCCTATATTGGGTTTCCACGTTAAATTTGGTGTCTCATGTGTTCATGTTATTTCTTTATGCTTGCATGGTAATCACTGTGAATGCTTAAAGATCAGTAATAAGTATAATATACACTGCATCTATCGAGTTACAACAATTTCTGTATGTTTACCAAGTGACAAAAATAATTAGTTTTATCTGACATTTAAGGGATTTGTGAATTTTCTTTTGTGGTAACTGATTCACCCCCCTCTTAGTTACTCCATCTATATTTCTAATAAGGGGAATGTACTTAAGCTCACAAAAGCTATGATGAAATGCATAATGGGTCCTAACAACTAGGCCATGTTAGGTACCCAAGTGCAATGCAATGCAATAATGCAATGAAATGAAATGTAATCTCTGTAAACTAGAGGCAATAGAGAAAACCCAATATGAAAACCCTACTCCAAAAAGAGATAGATGAAAACCTAGTGAAGGACTGAAGAAGCCTCCAACTAGAGGAATGTTGCAGAAAATAGGAACAAAGAGAAGATCATGAAGAACATCACTGAAGTATGAAGAAGCCACAAACTTTGTCAAAACAAAACTGCTGATTTGTAGAACCCCCTCTGAAATAGAAGGCTACAACCAAAGTAGGAATGCCAAGAAGAGTGTCTATATGGTAGATGATCCATCTCACTAAAATGCATAGGTACCCAACCACTGCAATCACCTAGTATATAGGATCAAATATTGAATACATAGCTCACTCCAATGAACCAAGGAAGCATTAGAAATAATAGAAGAACCCCTCCCCTAATGCAAACTGGATGAGGTGAGAGGCAACTGAGGAAGTAAGAAAAAATTCTCTTGCAGAAAGAACCAAGAACAACGAGAGTGAGGAAGAGATAAAAACACCTATAAAGGCATGTGGCATCGACACATCATGGGGCTAATGTCATAGAAGGTACATTGACTTGAGAAAGGAAGAGGGCACTAAAAGGAAATCAACTATCCCCCCATGGCACTTTATAGTGGAGTGCGAGTACAACTAACTCAAAACAATGTTCAGGATCCTAAAATGCAAGAGTGACACTTTATCTCAATGCATTTGGAAGAATGCATACAAACTATGTCTACAAAGATTAGAAAAGACATACGACGAATCATCTAAAGCAAAGAAATCAATCCCTAGACCTGAAATGACCAAGTTATCCACCAGAATGCAAAAATGTAGAAGAGTAAATAGAATGTGCCTGAAGCAGAATCTGGAAAAACAACTAGCATCACTGGAAAGAGCTTTCCAATGATATAAATAATTCTCCAATCAGAAATTGAATGCTCAAGATATGCCTCCTAGAGTGCAAAACTATACCCCTAAATTTGACAAAAAAAACTATCAAGAATGCACTAAAACAAAAAACTAACTATATCACTATGATGGGCTTGAAACCAGCTTTCTAATGATATCTTGTTTACAAATAATGGATTTTGTATGTCCAAGATATGAGAAAAAAACCAAAGATGGATCTAAACAGAGGCTGAGGAGGTGACAAGAAGTGCTGATGCAATGTTGGTGTGGTACTAATGTCAACAGGTAATGAGCCCAAAGTTGATGGTCAAATGTCCATTAAGGAAAAAAAAGCCATAAAATGACCCCTATTAGAAAAAGAATATCTGACCACTGGAAACAAGGCAAGATAATGAAAAAGTCACTATTGCCGGATCAAAGGGCCAGTGCCAAATTAAAAATTGGTGGCCAAAATCATGTGGATAAAATGTCCAACATGCTAGAATATTGCCCTTTGCCGGGAATAAACTTGTGGGTACTGGAAATAAAGCCAGTGGTAAAGGATTTGTCAAGAAGCCAATACCAAAAAGAAAATATTCTGGTGGCTGTTAAAGACATGTGCCAAAAAAAAGTCCACCAATAGAACATGCACTCCCACAATGAATGTGCTAATCAAGCAACAAAATTAGAGGACTAATGCCTCCAAGCTCCATAATCAATGGTGTGATGGGAAAAAATTATGCCATGTAACTTAATATCCCTCAAAATGGCTTACAAAAAAGAAGTGCCAAACTCTTTCTTTTGCATATTGGGCCTGTGACAAAGGTCAAGGACCTTGAATTGTGAGCGATAATCAAGGTGATCTCTGACAAAAAAGTTGTGACCATGGGTTAGCCTTCTTGTGCATTGAAGAAGATAGGAGTCTCAAAATAAATTATAGAATTAGGCTCCAAAGATAGTAATGACATGGAGGGTCATCAAAATAGAGAAGCACATCCAATAACATCAGACCAAAGGTACAGGTCTCCAAAAAAAAATATCGCTCTGCAATGTCCACAACATATGGCATAAATGCTCACACTCCTACCATTGTGTCATCCTTCCACAAATCCCATGCATCAAAATACACCATGTCCTAAAGAAAATATCAAATTCCATTAAAGAAAAACCACAAGCACAGGTCAAATTTGAAGGCCTTCAAGGTGTTGATTGTCATGGCAAGGGGCCTGCAATTGCACCATAGATAAAGGAAACTCGTAAACAAATCATGAGAAAGGGAATGAACTTTAAAATGGAAAGTTTAGGGGCAAAAAAAAAAGGCCAAAAAGAGACAAAAATTTCTTGGAAAGCCCAAAATCCATAACCAAGACTAGCAGAAACTACTTCCATCCAAAATTCTCGCCATGAGAGAATGCTATCACCAAAAAACATGAAACCATCACACAATGACCAAAGAAGGCTAAGTAGAGAGAAACTCCACAAAGGAGAAGGAAACAATGCAGAGGTCACAGAGCCATAATGGGAAAAATACAAACCCATACTGCACATCTATCAAAAAATCTGCCAAACTCTCACACTTTGATCGCTGAGTGAAACTTCCAAATTACCCATGGTCTCGAATTTTAAAAGCCTTGAGTCCATCTCTAGTGAAATGTTGAAGTTGGAGAATGCATAAGAGGAACATGTAGGGATGACTAGCCAATAATGTAGGCTCAAACATGCATAGACTCAAAATACTCCATAGCTCCTCCTCTCCACAAATGGCTCGATTTGGGTGCCCAGGTCAAAATGACTTGGGTGCAAAAATGGTTTTGTCTCAAATATCAAAAGCATCCAAATAGGACATATTTTATATGGAAATGGTGGTTTTTGAATGCTCTAAGCTCAATGGTGATGTCCATTTGGGCTCAAAGTGCACAAAAAAATGACCCCCCAGATCCAAAAAAAAAATTGCTAAAAGCTTAAATTTGAAAACCAATGTCAAATCTGTCAATAATAGAACATGGACATGAAGATCTAGAGCTCTGATACCATGTTGAAGTTGATGAAAGATCAACTCCATAGCTCTCACGATTCACCTGCATGGAAACACTTGTCACAGAAGAGAGAGGCAAAAAAGCTATGGAGGCAGGAATTACCAAATCCATAGACGAGACATTCTTGATGAACAAAAAGAAGATTTCTATAAAAAATGAATTGATGTAAATTTTTGTACAATATGATATGCAAATACACTAAGAGAGCTTGTTTATAAAGGCCTCTAGGAAGCTTCTAAAATGAGGTAGAAAGCGCTAGGAGATAAGCATGACAACTCAACATACATCCACAAAGGTGGATTATCATCCATGTAGACGAGAGGATAAGTATGACAAGGTAGGTGCAAACTCTTATGTTGTCAACAAGTCAACACGTAAAATTATGTTTACTCCTAGGAGACAACTAATAACTAATGCATTCATCCTAACTTAAGTAAAGCGTAAATAATAATTATTTACGCTAACAAAAATGAGTACACAATCCAACATAAATTTGATACTTTCAACTTGCAAACTCTATAATGAGGAATGGAGAGCTTCTTATATAGAATCCAAGAAGTGATCGATGGTCAAGATTAATCAGAATGGATGATCAAGATTAAAGATGAGACTTGGTCATAATGGAAACTTCCTTAGGAAAATAGAGTTAACTGATTGTGTTTGAGTTCAAAAAGGAGTTAACTAATTTAAATTTGAGTGGAATAAGGAGTTAACTAATTTAATTCCTTTTTTGATTTTAGTTCACCCAGAGTTTCCATTTTTGAACCGAAGAGAAGATTTTGGAGAGAATATTTAATTTAATAAAATAGAATATGATCCCATAAATGGATAAACTTTAATTAATTGAATAATTAAATTCAATAATTAAAAAGAGGAGATATCATATTAAATCAAATGTATTTAATTCCTTTGTAGATCAGCTAAAGAAGTAATTTTAATTTAATTAAAGCATGAACACTTATAATTAAATTAAATTAAATCAAATAGGTTTATTATAGATAATTTGAGTTGATACTTAGGAATTAAATAAATAGTGAGATTAATGAAGATTGGGGTTTTTTGCATTTGGCATCTAGGTCAAGTAGCGATTATCAGAATTAGAATTGCCTAATAAAATAGGACTTAAGAATGATTGAATAGACCAAAGTTGGTTAATATGACAATGTGCCAATTTTAGGTTATTACAATGATGAGTTTGGTCATCCCACCTTTCCCCCCATTCCATCCCATTCCAATATTGATGATGATCTTGTCGACTATGATGAGTATATTGCAAGCTTTAGAGATATTGCTCCCAACATCCTCCAAAATTAAAACATTCCTCCCAACTACTCCATCATTCCTCTATGCATACCCATTACTACTCCTTACCATGCCTTTGAAAAGGGAAATCCATTATTATCCTCATCCTTACCTTCTTCCTATATTGTGCCCACATATTCCTCTTATACATCAGTCATATCTCCATCTTCCTCCACCCTCATATCTCAATCTCCACCCTTCTAGAAAATTGCTAGTAGCTACTCCCTAGTCCAAGCCTACCAACCCACTATCTTCCAAACCCATTTCCAAATCCTCCAGCCAATCCTATTTATGTAATGAATAACACTAATACCCTTACTCTTCCCAATCAAACACACACATTTCCGAGGAATTTTACAAGGAAACCCAAAGAAAATCCATCTCCCACACCCATAATTCCTCTTATATCACCTTATCACTATCATCCATATTTCATCCACCCCACTTATCAAACCCCTTCCATCTCCTGCCTCCCATCCATTGAATCCCTCCAAATCCCATCCACATCTCCTTCTCCTAGGATTATCCAAATTCCATGTAATAAACCTAATGAGTCCCTCCCTTTTCAGCTCATCCCCATTAAAGAACCTTATACCCATCAACCTCCCTCACTTAAAGAAACCATCCACACTTCTCCTATCATACCATCCACTCCAATCCAATCCTATCAAGATATTGTCCAAAAGCATGTTGAAATATCCCATGACACAAAAGAAGATCCCACCATCTTACTTATTCCCCTACATGATCCACTTTTACCATCCCCTCCATATTTGAATCCTACCATCTTACCTACTCCATCTCAAGGTCCATTCTCATCAACCCATCCAAATCAAGATCTTACCCTTCTACCCCCTCTACTTCATGCTCATAGATACCCTATAATCCATGATGATAGATCCATAGAAGAAGAACTAACTATAATATCTAAAGCTTTGACTCCTTTAGCTAGTAATGAAATCACATCTTGTGTTCCATAATAATAAAACCCACATGTTATCCCTTTTACCCGCCATCCTCCTTTAGATCTTGATAAAAATAAAGCCCAACAATAGATACATGCTTTTGGTCATCCATTTGACATCCATTTCCACTCAAGGTTTGTCTCCACCTATCCTTTATCCATCCACTCTTTCTTACATATAATCCCTCCATCAGCCTCATCCACCCATCCTATTTACCCTCTACCTTATTCACCTTTCACATCCTAGCTTCCATCTATCTCCCTCATCTTCTTGTTGAGAAATCATCCATCCTATCACAACCCTTATCAAACCTCTTCATCAATAAAATATGATAATTTGAGGTACTATAGTCCTCAAAGACTATGTCATGTCCATCTTTCTACCCCCCCATTCTAACCCTATTTTCATCTTGTCATCTGCAAAACCATTCATCTCCCCATCCCTATCTTTTCACATTCCTCTACCTAAACCTTCTACCAGTCATGTCCTTTTCTTCTATCCTTACACTTCTCACCAACTCTCCATCTTTCCCTTTCCTAGTACATCCCTTGTCATTGGTATCTAGATCTAGGCTATCCTCATCTACACAGTGTCATCCATTCCTATTCTAATGCTTTTAGAAATCTACCATCCACTACACCATTCCATTGCATATCTTTCAACTCATCCAATCACCTTCTTAATCTACCCAACCTTGTTGCATGCCTTGGTCACACCCCAATTATCATCATCAAGATCTATCCTCCCCACTCCTTATCTTCAGGTATATCATTCCCTTATCTACACCACCTTATCCATGCTTTTCCTCTATCTCCTTATCCCATGTTTTCTCACTGTCTTCTTCTCCTGAGCTTTTCATCCACTATCTTCTCATCCTAAGCTTTTTACCCCTGTTGATCTAATTTCTAAGATCTAGGACTATTATAGAGAATGTTATCCAATTCCATAAAATTAATTTTAAAGCTTAATAAAGAAAATTAATGTAACTGTAGCTAAGAAAAATATAGAATGAAATGACAGAAAGAGAGATAGAGAGACAACACATTTTATTTTAGGGTTTGTCTAGTTAGGACTACATCTCTAGGTCTAGCTCCAATAGGGGGACCGGTCTAATTAACTCCAATAAGTCAATGCAAGTGATCTATGACAATTCCCTTCAAGCACACACAACAAAAATTCCTCTATGTTCAGGAAAAATCACTGAGTCTCTAGATACACAAACTCTCTCTCATCATTAGCATAATTTCTCCCTTAATTTCCATGCCTTGAAAAGGCCCCTAACCCCTCTTTTTATACAAAATATTTACCTAAAATAGGCCAAAACAATAATATTTAATTATAGACCTACTAACAAAATGCATTTTAGAATTAACCCCTTTGCCAATTCATAAATTTGGCATTACATCACATTTTAGGGATTTGTTTAATAACAAAATAACAATATGCCTATTTTAAATAGGGGCTCGACTATTTATGACAAGTCAAATATCATATTTGTCTAAATAGGTATTGAATCCATTGCGTGGTGTAATAGTGACATTGCATTTTACTACTTGCTAGGTCAAGGGATCAACCCCCACCGGTGGCAGTTGTAACTAAACTTGGCAGCTTACTAAATTCAAATATTAACTACCGCACAATGCTTATTAAGGATGTTCGGTGGTGTAATGGCCACTAGTAGGACTTTAGAGGCTAGTGGTCACGAGTTCAACCCCCGACATAGCTAACAATAAATTACTATTTTATTATTATATTTTATTTTTATTTTTTTAAAAATTATTTTTTTCCCACGTCATCATCTTGAACTTTGATCGGCCATATCTTTTGCATACGAGGCCATTGGAAAGCTCTCGATGAGATCTTCAATTTGAAATGATTATATTTTCACCTTTTGATGACCTCTATACCTAGTTTGACCAAACTTTTATTGGCTATAACTTTTGCATACAAACTCCTTTTTCACTTGTTCAAGTTGCGTTGGGTTTAAAGTTTCAAGGACTTTAAACTGATATTATTTGTTTGAGTTTTGGAGATACTTCAATTTTTGGTGAAAATATCCCCCGAATTAAACCTCCCCACCGAGGAGCTTTTAGACCACCAAAAGTTTGATTACTTAGAAAGTAGGTGAGGGTATAGTTCCCTCACTTTACCAATCTCCATCCATCTTGCCTTGCTTGGATGCTTCCCTTTCAATCCCACTCAATGCTATTCTACTAGTCCCCTTCATGAAGTTATGACATTCCAGTCTAGGATAACATCTTTTGGCAATTTTGACATATACTCTGGTGAAAGATCATCAACTAATGGAACTTGAGAACTAATGTCTTCATCCAAGATCATTGGAGGCTCATACAACTTCAGATTCTCAACATTGACAACTGAGTAAATGTGCATGTATGGAGGAAGATTAAGGTGGAAGGCATTGGCACCAATCTTTTCCAGATTTCAAAAGGACTATACCTAATAGGTTTGAGCTTCCTTCCTTCACCTTGCATTCTTTCCATACTAATATGTAACCAAACTCTATCACCAACTTGGAACTGATGATCAATGCAATGCTTATCATGGCGAGCCTTGTATTTTGCTTGGCTTTGCTCCAACTATGCTTCTACTACCTGATGGATTGTTTGGACCTTTTGGATGAACTTTAAAGCCCCTTCTACATCATGACATCCATCTACAACATCATCCTTCCCAAAAGAAAAATCCATTGGTGTCTTTGGCAAGTAACTGAAGTAAGTCTCAAAAGGAGACCTCTTTGTAGAAGAGTGTGCCGCATGGTTGTAAGTGTGTTGCACATAGTGAAGACTTTCATCCCACAACATAGGATGCTTACTACAATAACCTCTAAGTAGACGAACCACTATCCTATTGACTACCTCTATTTGTTTGTCACTTTGTAGATGGAAGGTTGTACTCTTCTTCAGCTTGGTGTCCATGAGTCCCCACAAAGATGACCAAAATTCCCCTAAGAATTGAGAATCTTGATTTGATACAATAGAAGTGGGTAACCCAAAATGAACCCATACATTTTGAAAGTACAAATGAGCTGTCAATTCAGTAGTAACTTGTTTTTTACAAGGCACTAAAATACACATTTTGCTGAACCAATTAACTATTGCATACAAATAATGATGACTCTTCCTAAACATAGGTAAACCCCACACAAAGTCCATAGACACACTTTCCCATGGACAAGATGGTATAGGTAATGGTGTGTACAAACCTAATTTCCTATTACTTGGTTTGCTGGTTACACACATTACACATCATTTTATATACTTGGTGATATTTTCCTACATATGAGGCCAGTAACAATATTTCTGCAATTGAGGTAATGTCTTACTTACCCCAAAATGCCCTACAATCAAAGAGGTGTGTGCTTCACGGATTACATGTGCTTGCTCATCTTTAGGAATACATAATTTTCCCAAGTGGTACAATAAGCTGTCCTGCACATAGTAATCTTTCTCTTCCATATGTTTACCCTAGTTTAAAGTTGTATAGATATCCTTGAAGTTCCCATCATTAGCATATTGTTCTTGAAAACTTTCATGAACCATGGAACTATTCTAAAGGATTATCAAAGCATTCTTAACAAGAGGCCTAGAGAGCATATCTGCTACTTTGTTATGGGAACCCTTCTTACACTTAATTACCAAATGAAATTGTTGTAGAAAATGCATCCACCTAAAGTGCCTACTTTGTTGCAACTTAGATTGTGAGTGAAAATATTGTAGCAGTTGGTGATCAGTGTGGATTACAATTTCCTTTCCCATTAAGTAGTACTTCCATTTTTTAACACTCTAAACTAAAGCATAAAGTTTCTTATCATAAGTAGGATAGTTACTTACTACTCCTGAAAAAGTTTTAGAGTGCTAGCAGACTGGTTTACCTCCTTGCATGAGTACAACTCCCATGGAAAACCTGCTCATGTCTGTCTCAATCTCAAATGGTTGATGTAAATCAGGTAGAGCTAACAATGGTGTAGTACTCAACTTTTCCTTCAAAGTGTCAAAAGCCTTTTGTTGTTGACCTCCCCATTGAAAAGCTACTTTGGTACTGGTCAATGCATGCAACGGTGATATAATATAAGAGAAGTTTGCAATGAACTTTCTACAATACTAAACTGCACCTAAAAAGCTCCTAACTTCTGTAACTATACTTGGCTTAGGCCATTTTACAATACATTCGACCTTTGCAGGGTCTACTTTTAATTAACCATTTTCTATAGAATAGCCTAAGTAAACTAAGGATGTCTTTGCAAATTCACATTTTGACATCTTTACATAGAGTTTTGCTTTTCTCAATACATCAAGTACTTTCTTTACATGAATTACATGATCATCCCAAGACTTACTAAATATAAGAATATCATCTAAATAGACAATGACAAAATCATCAATAAAAGGATGAAAGACATCATTGATGGCTCTCATGAATGTAGCTAGTGCATTACAAAGCCCAAATGGCATAACCAACCATTCATAAAGTCCCTATTTTGTCTTAAAAGTAGTTTTCCAAATATCAATTTCTGTAATTCTTATTTGATGATATCTACTACTTAAGTCTAGCTTAGTGAAATAAATTGCATCTTTCAAATGATCAAGTAAATCATCAATTCTAGGAAGAGGGTACTTGTTCTTTACCATTATCTTATTTAGAGCCCTATAGTCAATGCACATTCTCCAAGTTCCATCTTTCTTTGGAACCAACATGATAGGAGAACCACAAGGAGAAGTACTAGGACAAATAACTCCTTTCTCGACAAGCTCTTGAACTTGCTTCTTGATTTCTTCATTCTACAAGATTGATAAACAATACATGCCAATATTAGGAAGTGACGCTTATGGTTGCAACTAAATTTCATGTTGTATCTCTCTTTTAGGAGGCAATCCCTTTGGTTCCTGAAACAAGTCATCGTAGGCAGAAACAACTTTGACCATTTCAACTTTATGTTTTGGATCACATCCCTTAAATGCCTCAAATGTTTCATCTTCTTTGGCTTTTACAATCATCAACACAAAATTCTTACTAGAGTTGACTAACCTTTTCATTTGACCAGCATTAACTAGTGCTAGATTATTCTTAACCTTATATGCTTGTACATTGTATTCAATTTTATCTTTAAATAGATGATACTTATTTTCCCCCCTATACAAGATAGCTTGTTGATCATACAAATAAGGACTCCCAAGTACAAGACCACAAATATCTAGAGGGACTACATCAACTTCTACCTCATCTACAAAGTTTGTAGTGATAGCAAATCTTAACTTACATTGCTTGGTTACCTATAATTGCACATCATTGCAAACCTATCCAAGAGGATATGGCTTTGGATGAGGTGTTGTAGTCAGATTGAGCTTCTTAAAAAATTTCTCAGATATCAAATTAACTTGAGAACCCATATCAAATAATGTATCAACCTTATTTTTCTTGATGACAACTTGAATGTGAAATAATTCATTCCTTTTCTTATCATTCTTAGGAGAAGAATCTTCACTTGTACTTGCACTTGTGCTAGAAGAACTGGTAGCTAATGAAAGAGAAATACCTTTTCCTTTACCTTGGATCTCAGTGGTGACAATTTGTGTTTCATCTCCAGAATTAGATCTAAGATGTTGTTGTACTATAGTAGAAATCTTTTGTTTGCTTTTATTTCCACCAAATTGCTTCGACCTCTTTTCAGGATGCAGCTTCCAGGACTTCAAATCATCATGCCCCTCTTTCTTGCAATGTGAGCATGTGGGTTTCTCACCCTCTTGCTTTACTATAGCTATCTTTTTACCCTTCCCTTTACTTTTGGATGTTTCCTCAGACTTAGATGGCTTTTTATCAAAGTTATCAATGAAAGTACCCTTACCTCTTGACTCTAAATGTGTTACTTGGACACATACTTCATAAGGATTTAGGATGAGAATAGAGTGCCTTAGGTAAGAATGAAGACCACCTATATACTTGAGTAAAGTGTCTTGGGTATACAATGGGACATTTAATGAAATAGCCCTTTTATGAAACTCATGGGTGTAATCCTAGATAATTTGACCTTTCCCTTGCCTATAATGCTGCTAGCTCATCATTAACTGCTATATATGGCCTAGGGGGTAGAATTGCTTCTTTAACGCACTAACAAATTTTGACCAAGACAGATTGAACTGACCATGTTGTGAAGTTTCATGCCGAGTCCTACTCTCCCACCAAGTTAGAGCTACACCACCTAACCAAAGAGTGGGTAACTGAATTCTATCAACATCATCTACAAGGTTTTGAACTCTATAGTAGACTTCTACTTGCTGAATCCAATCATCTAATTTCTCAGCATTTAACTCCCCACAATATTTTGGCTAGTCAAACTTTACATCCAACTTAATTCGAGGCTTATGCCCACCTTTAAAAATATTAGAAGACTTAGGATGTGTAGAAGAAGGAGAAGGGGGAGAAGGAGAAGAGGGAGAAGATGGAGAATATGGAGATGTCTTTGGCGGATCACGATCAATGCCTTTATTTTTCCCTTTGTCCTTTCGAGCTGCATGTCATTGCATCTCCTCTTCTCTTTCTTCTACCAAAACTTCTACCATTGTTTGCAAACTTTGAAGAGTCTTTTGGATACTTTGGTCTTCTGGACCTTCTCCACTACCTTTATCTTCCATCTAGAATGGTGGATTAACTCTTCATTTTCCAATCTCAGGAATATATTCTTCAAGATCACCTTTGCCTTGATTCAACTTGGATCTTGTTAACATTCAACTCTGTAATACTAGTCCAACAAAGGCTCTAATACCAAATTTGATCTGATTTCTAGGATCTAGGACTATTACAGAGAATGTTAACCAATTACATAAAGTTAATTTTAAAGCTTAATAAAGAAAATTAACATAACTACAAATAAGAAAAATATAGAATGAAATGATAGAAAGAGAGATAGAGAGACAACACATTTTATTTCAAAGTTTGTCTAGTTAGGACTACGTCTCTAGGTCCAGCTCCAATAAGGGGACCAATCCAATTAACTCCAATAAATAAGTACAAGTGATCTATGACAATTCCCTTCAAGCACACACAACAAAAATTCCTCTATGTGCAAGAAAGATCACTAAGTCTCTAGATACACAAACTCTCTCTCATCATTGGCATAATTTCTCCCTTAATTTCCATGCCTTGAAAAGGCCCCTAACCCCTCTTTTTATACAAAATATTTACCTAAAATAGGCCAAAACAATAATATTTAATTATAGGCCTACTAACAAAATGCATTTTTGAATTAACCCCCTTGCCAATTCATAAGTTTGGCATTACATCACATTTTAGGGGTTTGTTTAATAACAAAATAACAATATACCTATTTTAAATAGGGGCTAACTGTTTATGACAAGTCAGATATCATATCTATTTAAATATGTATTGAATCCATCATGTGGTGTAACGGTGGCATTGTATTTTACTGCTCGCCATGTCAAGGGTTCAACCCCCACTAGTGGCAGTTGTAACTAAACTTGGCAGCTTACTAAATTCAAATATTAACTACTGCATAATGCTTATTAAGGATGTTCGGTGGTGTAATTGCCACGGGCTAGACTTTA
Source organism: Cupressus sempervirens (assembly GCA_028749045.1). Classification (NCBI taxonomy): domain Eukaryota; kingdom Viridiplantae; phylum Streptophyta; class Pinopsida; order Cupressales; family Cupressaceae; genus Cupressus; species Cupressus sempervirens. The sequence goes on along the minus strand of CM053786.1, from coordinate 914,828,258 downwards.
GAGGCCGATGGTCACAGGTTCAACCCTCAACATTGCTAATAATAACTTATTGTTTTATTATTATTTTTAATTTTTTTTAAAAAAAGTTTCTTTTAAAAAAAAAATTTATTTTTTCCCCACGTCATCATCTCAAACTTCGATTGGGCACATCTTTCACATACGAGCTCCATTTTTGACAAAACAAATGCCACTGGAAAGCTCTCGACAAGATCTTCCATTTGAAATCCATTGTTGACCACTTTTGAGATGATTATATTTTCACCTTTTGATGAATTTTGTACTTACTTTGACCAAACTTTGACTGGCTATAACTTTTGCATACGAACTCCTTTTTCGCCCATTTGAGTTGCATTGGGTTCATAATTTCAAGGACTTTAAACTGATATTGTTTGTTGGAGTTTTGGAGATACTTCAATTTTTGGTGAAAATGTCCCCCAGATCACTTGCTATCTCCTCATTCTGAGATTTGTACTCTATGTTATTTCCTCATCCTAAGATTTTCAATCATTATCTTCTCATCTTGAGGTTTTCATCCACTTTCTTAAGATTTTCATATGCTATCTTCTCATCCTAAGCTTTTTACCCTTGCTATCTCCTCATCCTGAGCTTTTTACTTCTGTTATCTTCTCACCTTGAGCTTTTCATCTACTATCTCACCATCTTGAGCTTTTTATTAGCTATCTTAAGCTTTGCATCCACTATCTTCTCATTCTAATGTTTTCATCTTCTATCTTAAGCTTTTCATCTACTATCTTGATCTTCTTATCTGCTATCTCCTCATCCCAAGGTTTTTATCCACTAATCTTCTCATCCCAAATCTTTTATCTTCTCATCTTTATCTTTCCCACTACTATCCTATCATGCTAAGCTTTTATATGCTAATCCCTTATAAATACTTTGTTTTCTTGATTGTATATTCCTTGTGTGTCATTCCTTAACTTGTTTCCATTGTATATCTCTCATCTCTTCATTTCAGTTCATGTTTGATCATAAATTTTAGTTGTCTTGGTTATGTCCTTTAGTGAATTCTCATATGAGATCCCTTGTCTTTAAAATATTGTCCAAAAAAGTTCTGATTATCTAGATCATCCTAGTCCTTGATATTACTAATAGATCCTTGTAGGATCCATCCTTTCTCTCTTTTGATCTTGGTTTGTCAGTATCCAGTACTATCAATATATTTGGCAAAACGTTACTTTTTCATGGATTTATATTTTCTTTCGATTTATTTTCTTTTCAGGATTTCAAATTTGGTTCTTAAAGTATCTCTTCCAAGTGATTTGGGTTGTTCCCTCCTCAAAGTCATCATGATCTTTTATATCATGGTGTGCTATGAATGGGGCAATTCGAGAGCAAGGTTTTGATCAATTCTTTCATCTTTTCTTTTTTCTACTCGTGAGTCAGTCAGATATGACCCTTGCAAATTACCAACATGTGATTACTTGTGGTTACATGGTGCACTTGGGAAATATCATTTTCTTGTGGGTTACCCAGTATCATTTCCACTCTAATTCTTCTAGGATTCATGTTTGATACTGAGGCAATCCTTGTGTGTTTTTTTTACATCATTCCTATGTAATATTGGTGCAAAGGCCTTGATGTTATTCATAACCTTTGCATATCCCCAATATTCCTATATCAAAATAAGTGCTCAACTACATGGTGGTGCTCCCCCTTGGAACACCCCCACGCTTAATCTTCAATGGATTACTTCACAATACCATCCTATCCAAGCATTCTATTCTATCAAAACATCCCATTCTATCCAAGCATCCCATACTATCAAAACATCTCATCCTATCCAAACATCCCATCCTATCCAAGCATCCCATCCTAACAACACATCCCATCCTATTCAAGCATCTCATCCAATCAATCCTACAATCATGATCCAATAGTTCTATTCATCTTAGTATCTAATACTATATCAATCATAATCATAGCCCCTACATCAATCAAAATCATAGCTCCTTCATCAATCATAATCTTAGTCATCACCAATCATAATCCAAGAATCATAATCTCCCCAACCTTACCATCTTCTGTATCACTTCCTTGGGTTCAATTTAAACCAACCAATCACCCTCCCCTCCCCCCCCTCCTATCACCAATACTCTTAACCCTTGGTTATCCTTGCACATAAGGTTTTTCTCTTGTATCATTCTCCCATAGTGAGAGTATGAGCTTCCTTAACACCCCCTCTCCTAGCCACTCTAAGTCCTCTTCCTCATCCTAGATTCTTGTACTTTTCAAGAAGCTATCAAGCCTCAACTTATCTCTCCACCACCTTCTTGAGGGGGAATCACCTAGTCCATTCATTGCTCTTCTATTCAAAACTAGGGCAACCATATTGCTTTAAAAAGTCTTCTTTACATCATTTATATCCAAACACTTATTTGAAATAGTGTTGTTCCAACACTATGTCAAAGAGGGGTAAAATGTAAACACCAAAATTTGATTACACTACTAGGTAATCATATTTAGCCATCTCCCAAGACATTACTAATTAAATATTTATTATTTCATTAATTAATCATCATCCCCTAGATAATTAATTATTAAATTAACTATAGTCCAAATGATAAAAATCAAATAGTAACCCAAAATTAATTTATCAATTAAATCCCTATTCCTCTATTAAATTAAATTCTCAAATCTATTTAATTTAATCCTTCATCCCTTATTTATTAAATGAATCATTTAATAACTTATCTTTACCCCTAATCCACCCCATTCAGCCATACTAACCTCGCTTAGCCTCCTAACTAACCCATTCAATCAAAGCTAAGCCACTTTCCCCATAACCCCCTTCCTAAGATAAGTCCAATCCCCCTCCTAAACATGTGCACAACTTTAAGTAGGGGCTAAGACTTGCTAACCTAAGTCAAAGTCAAAAAGTCTCCCTTATCCCTCTTCTATCCCTATCCAAGAGCATTAATGTATCTTACATGCCATTAATGCCTCTTACATCCCTCTTAATGTCTCTTACATCCCTCTTACACACTCATCCTCCTTCATTACTCCCTTTGACCAACCATTATCCCTTCCCCTCACACTCATTCTCCTTGTGACAAATGTCACTCCCCTATTGGCTTTAAACATGCATAATCCATGTGCTTCCCTTTGAAAGCATATTAGCCCTCCCTCACCATTCTTCCATCCTTGCATCTTGACCCTCCATTTCACTACACCTTAGCCTATAAATAAAGCCCTTCCCTCTCACAATATATCAATCCATTTTTATGCAAACTTATAATTCTCCACTAACCACTACATCAAAACCATTTTACACTATCACCATGCTAAAATACATCAACACCTCCATTGTTGAAACCCTCACCCATCTACACACTTGTTAAAAAACCCTAACCCATTGGAAGCTTGAGCACATCATGAGCATACATCCCCTATCCATTTGAGACATATCTATGTCATCATAGGTTACACCTAAGGAGCTTACCATTCTTGGTTTTCCTTCCTTTTGGTGATAACCTCATCCTATCATAAATGTTAACTTATTTAGTTTTGTGAATGCTTTTATTAGTTAGCATTCTTTTATTACACTACTAGATTGGGTGATACAAATTAACTTTTCTTCCTTGTACTGCTATTACATAAGTTGCATGTAAAAATTTGGCTAGTACTAAGTTAAGCCTTGATCCATGGTTGAACTTGTACCCTAATATATTTCTTAGTAGCTTTACTCCTTTGTCTTGAATCAAGTCTACCTTCACATTTCTTCCATCAAACCTAGTGTTTAGGTTTGTCTCAACCATATTCTTGACATTCTTCTCATTGACAGGATTATAGCCTTCATTACTCGATACTATGACCTTATGAATTAGGTCATTGTCAATAACAATCTATGCATCACCTAGCCATAACAAATCATCACCTACCCTACTCAAAATTATTTGGGTCTGTGGGTAGTTCATTTTGCTTAGATTTATCAACTTCCTCTATTTTCTTAGGCTCATCATGTTTTTCTGACAAATTAATTAATTCTACTTCCTTTGATACTTTAGTAGATATTCTTGATTCTACCTCACTCAAATCAAATTCCTTAGGAGATCCAATAACTGGATCCAGTTCTCTCGTGATTTAAACTTTCTTGGCTAATTTATCTCTAATCAGATATCCAAGTCCCATCTTTTCATAAGAAGGTCTCTAATGAAATATCTATTGATATATCCTCTCACTATTGGAATAAAGTTTCTCTAACTATTGCTTAGCTTGTGTCAATTCTCCTTTCACAATGATATTGTATTGTTCTAGTTTTCCATGCTCAATCTTGATAGTATCTAATTCAAATGTAACTTGACTTGTCTGGAATCTAAGGTCTCCTTTCTCAATTTTTAGTTAAGGTTCATTCTTGCCACCATTTTTCTTAATAATCAACTTAAGTTCAACAATTTTTAGTTCATGTTTCAAAATCTCATTTTCTTTCTAGAGATTTCCTACTTCATCATTGTTACTAGTCTGTGCAATTAATTCCTTTCTAGATTTAAGATCATCAATCTTATCTTTTAAATTGCCAATAATTTTTTTTGCATCTTCACACCTATCTATTAGATTATCTCTTTCTTCAGTAACAAGGTCAATCTGCTCAAGAGGTTCTTCAAGGTTTTTCTATTGGAAATAGATAATACTGAGAGGGAGGGTGAATTAGTATTTTCAATATTTTTGCTCACAACTGAATATAATTAATTACTTTGCCACATGTATAAGAAAGAGAACTAATAATGTTAAATAGTACAAATAATTATACATAAAGAGAACTCATAATACCAAATTTTGTTAACTAGGGAAACCCTAGTGAAGGAAAAACCCCAATGGGGATGGAACCCACAAGATGATTCACTATATAAAAAATTTGATTAAGGATATTGACCCTATTAGGGGTCTATGAAGAATGTATAGTGTCTTGAGTCCCTATTAGGAGACTAGGACTTGTTAGAAGCCTCAACCTTGTTAGGAGTTTCTTCAATCCTATTAGGAGTTGGTAGACCATAAACAAATGTGTGCAAGAAGAGCCCACTACCCTAACATGAAACTATATAATTGAGTTCTTCAAAAGAATAGATATACATACAAAATTGGATCACTTGCTTTACTTTGCAAATCTTCTAATTATCAATTCTTTGTACAAGGAGTGACTGCGTATATATCAATTTGCATTATATCTCACATCATATAACATCTTATCGCATGACACTTCATAATTCATATTACACACTAATTTCGCAATTGAAGTTCTTCACTTATACCAAACATATTAATAAATTCTTCCTTAGCTCATATATCATCCTTAGAGTTAGCTCATCAAGAATTAATAATTGAAATAATTATTCAAGTCGTTTAACTCATTTTGCTAACATGCTCTGTTCTACACTGTGAAATAATTGCATTAGTATTTCCTTCATAACTTGAACTCAGTGCTCATACAAACATGCACACTAGTATGCATCATCAAGATAAAGTCATGCATCTATGGTTAACTAGACAAGAGAATATTTTGCTATTAACAAATCTTGTTATGGTATTATAACACTGTCCAATATTTAGACAAATTTCCTTCACAAATAATCATGACTAAACTAAAAAACATATGTTGCCATAAATGAGAACCACATAAATCACCTTATTTGACTAATTGGTCATATTGCCAACGATCTCCCCCTTTGGTATTGTTGGAAAAATTGGCTAAGTCCCAAACATGTTGTCATAACAATCAAAGTAAATAGCCATAACACAATAAAAACATTGTATTCAATATTTTGAAAAAGATTACATCCCTTATAACTCTGATTAAAAAGTTTTCTTAAAGAAAAAATTACTACTATACTTTAGAATACAACTACATGACTTACAATTATAATTACAATTTTCCTTATTTCTCCCCCTTTGACATCAATGAAAATGGTGCCAACAAAAGGAAAAACTTGTCAAAATCTAGAAACTACATCAAAACTTGGAGAAAAAATCACTGAAGTTAGTCTTCAACTATGCAAGATGTTTCTTCCAACTATCTTTTAGTGTATCAGACACACTAATTAGTGTACATAGAGTATATGTGGCTAACTCTGATGCATTCAAATTTGTAGCCACAAACTTGTCATATGAGGTCTTTGCTGCCAAGCATTCCTCCAATTGATTTTCTAGAAATGTAATCTATGGGGACAAATGATCTCTCAAAAGAGTAAATATTTTTAGCTCTTTCTCCTTTTCTACTTGTAAGTCATAGATGCTATCATGAATTTCTTGAATTAAATGCTCAAAGGTTTCTAACTTCTAATTCTTTTTCAAAAAGTTATTAGTGAGCATCTGAAATTTAGTTATCTTCTCTTTGATTTTCTGATCAAAACTTTGAAGGTAAAGGTATGCCAAGTTGCACTTAGCATAAATCTATTTCCCATCTTCTATAATTTTCCCCAATAGCTTAATGCATACATTTAATGTTTTTTCACATTTGTGTTATCTACCTACATAGATTCACTGCCAATGGAAATATGTGGTGAATTAGTCAGAATTGATGTTTTAGTTGGTTGCTCAGAACTGTGAGGTGGACTGACTGATACTATAGTAGGACTTGTTTCCTTTGTCTGCACATTCTTCTTAGTCTCCTTAGGAATATTAGACATGTATGTAACTATAAAATTTTGAGTTTCCATATTTACTTCTTCATAATTACCTCCCATAAGAAGAATATATCTCTTCTTATTTCTTAATAATAGTGCTATTCCTTTTAGAATTTCTATTATCTCTTCCTTAGTATTTAAAATACATAACTTTTTTACCATATTTATCCTTTATTTCTTGTCTTTCTCAATTACTCTACTTTTTTTTTTTAATAGTCTATTTTATAAGTCTTCAGGTATTTGACCTCTTATGCTATCAAACCTTTTATCTTCTAGGATCATATTTATAACTACAACATTATCTAGATATCTTCTATCCATATTCTTATGCAAGTCATAGTACTTATTCAATTGCACAAAGTTATTGTCATTAATAATTTGCGTATTAAGATTCTATACCTTTGGTTTCCATGCTTTTCTTCCTGCTGAAGTCTTCACTTCCTAATCTACTAGCTCCACTATTCTATTACCAATCTCTTCTTTAGATTTAGACGAACTAATTTGCAAGGTTCTTCTCTTCTTTCTTGGTCCACTTCTAGTTTGCTTGACTCTCTTCTCAAGAGGATTTTTGGTCTTCTCAAGCCTTGTAGACTTCCTTGGTACTGGTGCTTCCTTAGTTTTTTTTGGATTCCTCAGAGGTTACTACTACGCAACTACTGCATATGGCACTGTAGGTGCTTGCACACTTGTCTATGCAATTGTGACCTCTTTAGTAGGTTCAACCACTACAATAGGTTTAGGGTTCAATAGTTCAAATTGACCACTGCTCTTCATTTCGAATGCTATCCCTTTCACATCTTAAAATTCCTTTCTTGACATTCTTGATTCCTTCAAGATAGAATCAATCACTTTTTCTACCTTCTTTTTGAGTCCTTGATTATTTGACTTGTTTTGACTTCTCTCATTTTATTAGTATATGTCCCCCATCTAGGACATTCAAAATCAACTTGAGATTCTAGGATTATTTGTGCATATCCTTCAATTAGCTCCTCACTCATTTTGTAACCCATAAGTTCAATGAACTTTATTCAAGGAACTACTGCCTCCATACAAGTGAAATTAGTTTCTACCATGAAACATAGTTCATCCCTATATTTCTCTACCAACATAGGAGGTATCATATACCTTTTCTTCATTTCATCTTGGAATGAATTCATCATTTTGTCAATATCACTATCTCTAACTATTTTTGATCTGGTTCTATATGTGCGAGTGATAGTCTACATTGCGAACAAACTTCCATCCCAATTTGAAATACCAGGAAACTTCTTCGCTGTGTAGAAGAATATATGTGTTAGTAGGGATTCAAACCTAAAGACTGCACTCCTAGACTTAATTTTTGATACATTATCCAACAACTATGTTTGGATAATGTCACATAGATCAACCTTTTCACCCTTTACTACCATATAAGCTACATGAAGAAATCTGACAGGGAATAAATCTACCCTAGATCCATGCTTGAATTTATACCCCAAAATGTTACTAATAAGTCTCACTCCATCATCTTGAATGGTATTCATCTTCATGTTTTTGCCATCAAAACTTGTGTTGAGATTGGTTTCAACTAATTTTCACACATTCTTTATGTTGATAGGATTGCATCCTTCATTGCTCAAACTATGACCTTGCGAATAAGGTCATTGTTGATGCATATAATAGAATCTCCTAGCCATAGAAGTTCATAATGAACTCTGCTCAAAATTATACTTGTCCATTCATGGTTATCAAAGTTCATGTAAAACATGTGCTTAACTAGGTAAGTTGTTCTAGGTATGCATGTTCTAGTTTTAGTGACAAATCATTGTTGCACATTTTCTCCATTTCCTTATGAATCTTTGTATCTCTTATTCTTTCAATTTTATAGTGAATATAACCTCTTATATCCTCGACATGAAGAACATTTTTTGGTACTTACAAAAATGATCCAATAGGGTCATCAAGAAGAGAAAAAAATGGGTGTTTCTTGAAGTTATATCTAGGTCTTTTGCTGACATTAAACACTTATTCTCTTGCCATTTCTGAAAATATACTCAAAAAAATTTAAAAATACCTTAATTTTTCATTTTAGGGTTTTTAGCAAACTCGTGTATCTAGAAACTTCTTTAACACTTCAATTCTTGCTTCAATCTCACACTTAAGATTTTGCACTGCAAATGATATTTGCAAATCAATTTGCATCCTTTAAATCTTTCATAATCTATACTTCACATTAAATGTGTATCTAACACTAGTTCAGTATATTGTCTCTAGTTCAGTATATTATCTCTTTATAATAGAGAGATTATTCTTCTTACATAACCTTACATAGATCATATTAAGAAATGTGCACTTCACTATAGACTCCTCTCAATGTCTAGTATATGCTACTAACTACATAACCTATACTATTCTTTCTAACATTAGTTATCATTAATTGACACAATGTTTCACTAAGAATTCTTAATTCTAGTTGGTTGAATCACAGGTCATAAGTGACTTTATTGTCTTATTAGGTACATTAGTGTGTACTTCTTCTAGAACTGCATGAGAGCTTTCAGGTTATTTTTCCTTTACAAATGTTTCCTTGAATTCTTCTGTCTATTCCTTCAATTCTTCCTTTATAATGTCATCATTTCTTCTATTGTTCCTTCTATAATTCTAATTCCTATTTAGATTTCTTCTATCTATTGTGCAAAACTTTTCTATGTGTCCAAAGTTATTGCATAACTGACATATAGGTACATTCCTTCTTTGTTCATTTTTCCAGTCGTAGATAGCTCTACAATTCATTGCAATCTGACCAAGATTATTACATCTATAACAAATAATTTTTCTTCTTTCTCCACTTTTTTTTTTGTTAGATCTTCTTTTGTTTCCTGCATGGTTAGTGTTCCTAAACATTATACTATTTGCATCATTACTATCAAATTTATCTTTCTTTTAATCTATTACATAGTGTCCATATCCATGAAAATTATAACAATAAAAATTTGAAATAGGTTTGAAAGACTTACCTTTGCAATCATTAGGTTCATTACACCTTCCATGAGATTCCTTTCTTTTATTAACCTCATCTTGATTAGATTCTTTATATTTTCCAAAGTAACATTCTCTTTGTCTTTAGATGTATCATATTTTTTTCTTATACTCAGATCCCTTTTGACTTCAGGAGTAATAGATTCTTTTCTCTCAATAGATTTCTTCACAGATTGTCCAAGGAAGAATCCAAGTCCAGTGTTGTCATAATTGGGTCTTTGTATAGATATTTGTTCTTCAATCTTTTCACTACTAGTATATAATTTCTCAAGTTGTTGTTTGGTTTCCAGCAATTCACCTTTCATAATAGTATTTTATTTCTCTAATTTTGCATGCTCCAACTTGATAGATTCAAATTCAGATGTTACTTTTCTCAATTGGGATCTTAGATATGCATTTTTAGCTTTTATTTCAGAGTCATTCTTTCCTCCATTTTTCTTAAGAGTTAGCTTAAGTTCAACTATCTTTAACTCATGTTTTAGGATCTCATTTTCTTTCTTTAGATCTTCAATATCATCATCACCAATTTTCTCACTAGGTCCTTTTTGCTTCAAGTTATCTATCTTGTCCTTTAGTTCACCAATATAAGCTTTTGCATCTTTGTATCTATCCTTTACACCATCTTTTTCATCAATAAGTAGATCAATTTTCTCAAGAGCTTCTTCAAGATTCTTCTTCAACTGTTCCATATCCATAGGGATCTTATTCAAGCTAGTAAGCCTCTTTTGAATAACTAAGCTTTGATACGAATTGTTAGAAATAGATAATACTAGGGAGGAAGGGGTGAATCAATATTTTCAATATTTTTGCCCACAACTGAATATAATTAATTACTTTTCCACATGTATAAGAAAGAGAACTAATAATGCTAAATAGTATAAACAACCATACATAAAGAGAACTCATAACACCATATTTTGTTAATTAGGGAAAACCTGACCAAGGGAAAACCTTGGTGGGGATGGAACCCACAAGATGATTCACTTATATAAAAAATCTGGTTAAGGATATTGACCCTATTAGGAGACTATGAAGAATTTATATTGTCTCAAGTCCTTGTTATGAGACTAGGCCTTGTTAGAAGCCTCAACCCTATTAGGAGTTTCTTCAACCCTGTTAGGAGTTGGTAGATCATATACAAATGTGTGCAAGAAGAGCCACTACCCTAACATGCAACTATACAATTGAGTTCTTTAAGAGAATAGATATACATACAAAATTGGAACACTTGTTGTACTTTTCAAATCTTTTGATTATTAGTTCTTCATACAAGAAGTGACTGTGCATATATAAGTTTGCATTATATATTACATCACATAACATTACTTCACATTGCATCACATAACATCTTATCGCATAGCACTTCATAATTCAAATTACACACTAACTTCACAATTTAAGTTCTTCACTTATACCAAACATATTAATAAATTCTTCCTTAGTCAGCTCTCATATTGTCCTTAGAGTTAGCTCATCAAGAATTAATAATTGAAACAATTATTCAAGTCATTTAACTCATGTTATTGACATGCTCTGTTCTGCATTGCGAAATAACTGCATCAACATTTCCTTAATAACTTGAACTCGGTTGTTTGTATAGACATGCACACTGGTATACATCATTAGGATGATTTCATGCATCTATCGTTAACTATGCAAGAGAATATTCTAAGGGAGTATTCCACTAGAAACAAATCTTGGCATGCTTCTGTAACACTGTCTAATACTTAGATAATTTTCCTTCAAAAATAATCATGACTAAACTGAAAAACATATGTCACCATAAATGAAAACCACATAACTCACCTTATTTGACAGATTAGTCATACTGCCAACATTTTCTTCAACTATTCTATATCTTTAGGGATCTTACTCAAGGTGTTAAACTTCTTTTGATTAACTAGGCTCTGATACTAATTATTAAAAATAGGTAATACTTTTATATGAGAAATATGTTAGCAAGTAATACTAATCTATTAAAAGAACAAAGCATTAACTAACAAAATTACTATAACATATAAGAGAGACCAAAAGAGAAACCCTCAAATGAGAATATGAGCCATGAAATGGCTCTCTCAATGAGATTATTCTCTTGATGTATGGATGAGTCTAATGGATTAGTTTGGTAGGATTATGGGTTGTATGCTCAAGCTTCAAACTAGCTTCAATGGAGATTTTTGGGATTTTTGGTGTGGATGTATGAGATTGGTATAAAACTTGGTCTTAAAATGGCATTATAACTTTAGCTAAAAGTTGTGATGAAATGGCTTGGGAGGGGATTCAATTTATAGGCTAAGGGCTTGAGGGATGGAGGGTTAAGATGCAAGGAGATATGAAAGCTTAAGGAGGGCTAGGATGCACTCAAAGGGGAGCACGTGGATTGTGCTTGTTTAGCACCAACCATAGAGTGACACATGTCACAAGGTGAGTGGATGGAGGCAAGGGGATGGATGAGTCAACAAAGGAGGCTCAAGGGATAATATCTTCATAAAGACCCTTCATAATAGCTTGTAAGAGCAATGAATGGGCTTGTAAGAGTGTTTATGGTCTTTGTAAGAGCATTCATGGCTTGGTGGTTGGGATATTTTGGAGGGAGTTGAAATTGTTGACTTTCCTTGGCTTAGGAAAGTCTTAAGCTTACTTAGAGAATGTGACAACATTAGGGGGTGGATTAGGCTTGGGTTTAGGATTAGATTAGGCTTGTTAGAGATATGCAAGTGGATGGCATTCAATGAGGGTGGGTGAGTTAGTGGCTAAGCTTGGTTAGTATGGGTGGATGGGGTGGATTAGGCTAAAAAGGGGGTTTAGGATAGTTTAGGGGTTATTAGATTTGAGGGCTTTATTTATCAAATAGATTTATTTGATAAATGGGGATTTTGGAATTAGATAGAAGAATAGGATTTAATTGATAAATGATAGGTTATTTGATTTATCAATTAGGACTATAGATGATTAATTAAATTAATCAGCTAGGGGATGGAAAAGGATTAATTAAATAGGATTACCAAAGTAGTGTAATCAAATTTAGGTGTCTACATTTTGCCCCTGTTTGACATAGTGTTGAGACAACATTATTTCAAAGAAGTTTGAACGAAGACGACACGAGGAAGATGTTTTAGCAACAAGGTTGCCCCAGTCTCGAATAAGAAGAGGAGAGACTAGACTTAGATGATGCCTCCTCAAGAAGGCGGCAGAGAGAGAAATGAGGCTCGACAGCTTCTTAAAAAGTACAAGAAATCGAGATGAGCAGAGACACAGATTGGCAAAGAGGAGGGGCTGAATTAGCTCAAACTCTCACTATGGGAGAATGATAAAGGAGAATCAGAGGCACAAGAGGAAGCAAGCTTATGACTTTTAGGATTGGGGGGAGGATGAAGGAGCAGGGCACTATAAAAAGGAATCTATTATAGGAAGATGGATGATGGGCTGATAAAGCTGATGCAACAGGATTTCAAAGAGTCAGATTGGCAGAAGATGGCTTTTGGAGATCCCTAGGACTAGGATGGTGGATCTTGAAAGATGAGGCTTGGTGGATTGATTGGATTGGTGGATCCCTAAGACTAGGATTGTGGATCCCTAAAGCTAAGAGTGATGATTGATTCAAAGAGATACAGTTGCACAAGCTGGGGGAGGAGAGACAAATGCTGGATATGGATGGGGGATAATGGAGATGAAGGAAAACCATTGAAGCTTTTTGAGCGAGGGGATACTTCGAAGAGAAGTACCACCCTATAGTTGAGCACTAGATTTTCTATAGGACTGGTGGTTAATTGCCAAGGTTACCAAGAACATCAAGGCCTTTTCACCAACCGTCTAGAGGACTGACAAACTGACTCAAAAAAAACACACAAGGATTGCCCTAGCATCACACATGAATCTCGGAAGAATCAAAGTGGAACCGACACTGGGTAACCCAAAAGTAGAAAAGAAAAACAAACAAAAGACCTGATCAAGACCTTAAGCTCAAATTGCCCCATTCACAACATACCATGATATGGAAGATCGTGGCAACCTTGAGGAGGGAACAAAAAGATTGCTTGGAAAAGATACTTCAAGACCCAAAAGGGAAGATTCAAAATCAAAAGAAAGTGAAAATCCAAAAGAGAACCATTTTCCAACGAGATGGGTGGGACAAGGTACTAACAGACCAAGATCAGACATGAGGAAAGCTATATCCTACAAGGATCTATTGGAGAGAACCTAAGCTGATGGATCTGGATGAGTGATGCGTTTGGCAAGCTGAACTAGGAAGGATAACACTTTGGTGACAAGAGATCTAGCTAAAGGATGCATTGGAATAGCTAACCAAGGGTTGTGCAATGTGTGCAAGATGATGATCAAGGAGGAACTGACACGAAAGCTAGATAGATACAATGGTACTAAGCTAAAAGGGATGTACAAGCTGACGGACCAAGATATGTTACAAATGTACAAGGTTTTTCATGTTTGGGTTATGTGAGATGGAAAGATTTGTGAAGGGTGGGATGTCTGCAATAGTTGATAGGCAGATAGGTAGATGGTTTGCAAAAAGCTTAAGGAAAATGGGATTCTTTGTGTGCATGTGATAGGATACAAGCTAGGATACAAGATTATTTACAAGCTGAAATATGGTAGAAGATTTGAACAAGATTTGGATATACAAGCTATGATACAAGGGATGATATAAGATTTACAATCTAAGGTACAAGATTTATAAGCTAAGGTACAAGATTTACAAGCTATATAGGCAGTATTTACAAGCTTCATCAGATTTTGGATATTTGGTTGGAACACCAAGGGAACAAGCAAGTGTGTTATGGGATGGTGGGTGAATGGATGAGGGATAGGATAGTGATAGATAATGGATTAGTCTTAGTACACAAGGCACCTGAATTACCAAGTTTTCACCAAGGTACCTATCCAAGGTGCTTGAATTGCCAAGTTTTCACCATTGGACGCTTATTTCTCTTTACTATTTTTTTTTTTTTGTATTTTTCAAAAGTTGGGTATACAAAGGATCTTTGAGCATTCAACTTCTTGAGATGAATGATGTTAGTAGGATCATTCAAGAGTTCTTTTTCTGGTGTAGATAGCTAATAGGCTCCAGAGCCAAAGGAGGTAGTGACAACATAAGGACCAAGCCATGTAGGTTCAAACTTACCTTTCTTGTCTCGATCTACTTGGACTTTCATATTTTCCTTGAGGACGATGTCACTTGGCTGAAAGTGTCGTGGGAGCACCTTCTTTTTGAAATTCCTTTTGAGATGAGTTTGATAGATTGTGAGATGATCATAGGCTTGTTGTCGCTTCTCGTCTAAGAGATCTAGCTGGGTGAGCCGAGCTACTCTATATTCTTCATCTGATATTTGCCCTTGCAAAGATATGCGCAAGGAGGGAAGTTCAACCTCTATAGGTAGTACCACTTTGGCACCATAGACTAGGGAGTATGGAGTTGTTCCTATGGATGTACGAAAGGAAGTTCGATAGGCCCATAGGGCTGGATTTATTTGTAGGTGCCAATTGCGGTCGGAATCATTGACAACTTTCTTTAGGATTTTGAGGAGGGTTTTGTTAGTTGCCTCTGCCTGACCATTACCTTGTGGGAAATATGGGCTAGAAAAGTGGTGATGGATGTGGAGGGAAGTGCATAATTCTTCCATGTTGAGATTTTCAAAGTTAGCTCCGTGGTCGGTGAAGATGGTGGATGGGATGCCAAAGCGGCAAACAATGTGGTACAAGACGAACTTGGAGACCTGAACTCCCATAGTTGAGACTAGGGGGACTGCTTCCACCCACTTAGTGAAATATTCTGTAGCTGTTATTATCCATTTATGTCCATTAGATGAGAGGGGCGTGATAGTTCCAACTAGATCAAGGCCCCAACAAGTGAAAGGCCAAGGTGGTGCAATAGGTTGTAGATCCTGTGTTGGAGCGTGCACAAGATTTGTGTGCTGCTGACATGGGAGACACTTTCTAACAAAGTCATAGGAGTCTTCTTCAATGGTAGGCCAATAGTAGCCTACTCTAAGGATTTGTTGCACTAGGACAATACCACTCATGTGGGCACTGCAAACTCCAGAGTGTACTTCTTTTAACACCATCACGACCTCGTTTTGGTCTAAACATTGAGAGAGAGAGAGTATCATGATAACCCCGACAATATAGGGTATTGGCTATGATAACATAGCAGGATGATTTTTGAATAAGGTTTTGGCGTTGGGTACGTGTGAGGTGAGGGGATATGATACCATCGTTAAGGTAAGCGTGAATCTCATGGTACTAAGGGGATTGAGGACCAACCAAGATACAAACATGGTTTGAATCCTCATTCACATAGGCGGGTGTGAAGAGCTGCTCGACTAAAAACTCATACTATGTAACTGCTTGGGGAATTTTCAAGAGCGAGCCAATAGTAGCCATAGCGTCTGCTGCTTTGTTCTGTATTCGAGGCACTTGTGTAAATTGAACCTTTGTAAAATGCCAGGTTATCTGATCAACTAGCTCTTTGTAGGGTAATAGCTTTTCATATTTCGTTTGATATTCATTTAGGGCTTGCTTGATGATGAGCTGAGAATCACCAAAGATTTGTAACTCAGTAATGTTCCATTCTGCAGCTATCTTTAATCCTGCTATGAGAGCCTCATATTCAGCTATATTGTTGGTGCTAGGGAATTGTAGCTTGAAGGCTTTTGGAATGTAATCTCCTTGAGGTGTGACCAACAATATCCCTACCCCTAATCCACAAGATGTGTATGAACCATCAAAATAAAGTTTCCATGGGGGCTATTCTTCAATTAGATAGATATACTCATTTGGAAATTCTGTGATCAAAGGATATGCATCTATTAGAGGTGCATCAGCTAGGTGATCTACTATAGCTTGCCCTTTGATTTCCTTTCTATCCAAATACTGGATGTCAAATTTGCTAAGGAGAATAACCCATTTGGCCAAACGGCCTGTAAGTGCTGTTCTAGAGAGCATATACTTGAGAGGGTTAATCTTGGAGACTAGTTGGATGGTATGACTTAGCATGTAGTGGTGAAGCTTTTGAGTTGAGAAAACAACTGCCAAACAAGCTTTTTCCATAGGAGTGTAATTGAGTTCATAACCAACTAGGGTTCTACTGATGTAGTAGATGGCTCTTTCTCTGCCGTAGTCATCGAGCTATGCTAGAAGTGCCCCTAGAGCAGTAGGCGTTGCTGATATGTACAAGATCAAGGGATGACTAGGAACTAGTGGAACCAAGATAGGGGGATTGGCGAGATACTACTTGAGCTGATCGAAGCTGCATTGACATAAAGGATCCCACTTGAAGTTTTCATCTTTCTTCAATAAATGTGTAAATGACATACACTTATCTGCAAGCTGGGAGATAAAGCGCCATACAGATTGGAGTTTTCCTTGAAGAGAGCAAAGCTTTCATAGTGTCTGGGGAGGAGGCATGTCTAAGATTTCCTTGACCTTCTTGGGGTCAATTTGTATACCTCATTTAGAAACTATAAAGCCTAGAAACTTTCCAGATGTGACCCTAAAGACACACTTCTTGGGATTCATCATGGAGATGATATTTGGCTAACCTATCAAAGACTTTCTCTAGGTCAGCAAGATGATCCATGAAGGTGTGAGATTTAACCAAGATATCATCTACATAATCCTCCAAAATGTTATGGATAAGATCATGGAAAATGTCTATCATAGCTCTTTGATAGGTAGCCCCAGCATTCTTTAGGCCAAAAGGCATCATGTTGTAGCAAAAGGTTCCCCAAGGGGTAGTGAATGTTGTCTTATGGTAATCCTCTTCTGCAATCTTGATTTGATTATACCCAGAAAATCCATCCATGAGTGACAAAATTTTATGTCCAACTGTAAGATCTACAATCATATCTATGTTGGGCAAGGGAAAATCATCTTTTGGACAAGCTTTGTTAAGATATCTGAAATTAGTGCAGATTTTGATGTCATCGGATTGTTTAGTGATGGGGACCATGTTGGAGATTCACCCTGAGTAGTCGATAGGTCAGATAACCTTATCAACTAACATTCTTTCTAATTCAGCTTTGACCAGTAATGCCACCTTGGGGTGCATTTTTCTAAGCTTTTGTCTGACGGGCTTGATCTTTGGATTAACTGCAAGATGATGAACTACAAGCTTTGGATCAAGTCCTAGCATGTATTGATATGACCATGAAAATCGGCCAATGTTCTCTCTTAAGACCTCAAAGAGGAGGTCAACATGGTCTTGTGATAGGGATGCAACAATGTGAACAAGTCTAGGGATCTCTAAAGAACCGATGTTGACTTCTTGAGTATCCTCAATTAGAATAAAAGACACCTCTGGTCAATTACCTTAAGGAGGCAATGCTAAATCCTCATGTTCTTCTTGTGGATCTGGATTTTCTTGCTGAGGGGTTCTCTTTGCTGCCTTAGCTAGTCTCAAATTCACCTTAGTTCCAGTTTTGGGTGTATCAGAACTAGGTTGGGGATTTTCTCCAAAATACCCCTTGGGATCTAGCTTATAGATATAGGCAGAATCTGGCTTTGTTTTCTTGTGAGGAGTTTTGGCTCCCATGAATCTTAGAAGTGCTTCCTTTGATGTGAACTCATCAATGTGTATGATGCTTGGTTGGTCCCAATCTATGAGTTGTGGATGGGCAAGTGGTAGGTCAATGAGGTGGATGGATAGTTCTTGGAGGACAGAGTCTCCAAGGGAGATTTGGTCTAGGATATCATCGTAGGCTCTCTTTTCAACTTCCTTAGGAATGTCTTCTATTTTGACAAGGTCACGGTGAATGTTCAAAAAAGTGTGACCGTCTGTATTGGTGCCCATAGTTGTGGGTGTGCCAAAGCCAAGACCTGACTTCGATTCCCACTTGTGTGCATCGATGGGGAACTGCATGCCTCTTGCTTCTAGTCCTAGACCACCACCTTGATAGTTCCATTTTTCAGTGATGAGCTTATGTTGTTGGGGATACTTTTGGCTGAAGTGATCAAGGCGTGCTTGATTTCTTTGAGGTGCATCCTTATGTAACCAATTGTTGATATCTAGAGTGAGCTCCTCATGAAGAGGGATTTTTGAAGATACAAAGGTTGTTGGGCCAAACTATTTGTATCGAGGAGGTGGAATCTCCTTACCTTTGTGATATGTCAGTCATCCATGGGCATATGGATCAAGTGGGAGTGCCCCGATAGAAAATGCATCTAAAAAACTATACTCTCCACAACCTTTGTTATTGATCTTCATGGTAGATAGGGTGGAGGCAAGGATGGTTTCTAGGTCATTACAAGTGTGGGATGAGCTGGCGATGGATGTGCTGATATCAATTTCAGGGCAATGGTTTGTATATGAAGCTTCAACCACATTGTAGTAAGCAAAGGGTTTTGGATTGGCATGGATGGTTACCTCAGTGCCTTGATGCAAAAATTTGACACACTAATGGTAAGTGTATGGAATGGCTTTCATGGCATGAATCCATGGGCAACTGAGGAGGATGTTAAATGTTAGGTTTAGATCAATAACATGGTAGAGTGTTTCTTGGATGACTGGCCCAACCTTGATTGGCAGCAAAATAGTTCCTTCTATGGTTCTTTCCATGTTGTCATAAGATTTGATGGTGATAACCTCATTGATGATATCTGCCTCAGTATACCTAGCTTGTTTAATGAATTTTAGGGTGAAAATATTCAAAGCTGATCCATTATCTATCATTACTCTTTTCACGAAAAAATTGGATATCATGATGGCTATGCGAAGTAGAAGGGTGTGATTTGGCTCGACCACGGGTATGTCAGTGGGTTTGAAAGATAGGGCACATCAGGAGGATAGGTGTCCAACAAGATTATGAAAATTAGTAGCATTGATATCTAAAGGGACATGGGATTCTATGAGAGCACTATCAAGGATGTTTTTGTACACAGGACTAGTGCGGAGAAGGTCTAAAATGGAGATTTGGGCTGGCATGTTCCCAAGGTGTTCCAAGATATTGTACTAGCTTTTTGATGGAGCTGATGGTGCTAGTGGAATAGGTGGGCCTACGATGTTAAATCGTGCTCTTCGAGTGGTGACTGCACACTCATTGTTTGGTCCTTGGATATTGATAACATTGACAGAAGGCTCTTTCTCAGATATACAACCTATGAGGCTACCATAGTCTATATAGAATGAAGTGTGTTCATTGTTCTTCCCATGCTGTTGGTTTGGATAGGTGCTTTTCCAGGATTTTGGTTGTTGTAAGGAGGAAAAGCATTTTGATAGATTTGTAAGCCTGCATTGGGAGAGGTTTGGGCACCAATGGTGATTTCTTTCTGATCAATGAGGTCCTGCACATAATCTTTCAGTTTCATGCATCTGAGGGTGGTGTGACCTTTTACCCTATGAAATTTGTAGTACTCATTATCTTTGTACCATGCAGCTTTGGATTGGCTTGGGTCAATTTGCTGGGTAGGAGGAAATTTGATGAGGTTTTCCTTGACTAATTTCACAAAAATGACATCCAAAGGTTCACCAAGGGGTGTATAATTTCTAGGTGCAGGTTGGAATCTGGGCTTTTGTCCTACAGCTACATTGATGGCATTAGCTTGATTGCTAGACCCTTGAAAGTTGGGTCTTGGATTGTGGTTTTGATAGCTTTGGTTATTCTACTGTTGGTAGTTGATAGCTTGTTGATTGTTTGGTTGATATGGTGGGTTGGACTGGTTTTGAGAAGGACCAACAATATTCACATGTCTGGTGTCAGTGACACCATCTGTTGCAACGTGCTTGTTTTTGTTCCAATACCTAGACTTGTCATTGGAATGTGTTTGATTTTGGTTGGCTTCTTTGTAAATCTTGACCACACCATCTTTAATGAGTCCTTGCTCAAGGATCATTCCTTTCTCTTTGATATCTTTGTAGTTCTGCAAACAATTCATGGTCATGTGGTGAGCCAAGCTAGGATGGCCATTATCAATAAACATTTTCACCAAATGGCACTCTGGTAAGGTGCAAGATATGCAGGTGGTAAGGATTTTCCATCTTTGCAGATATTCAGGAAGGCTTTCTCCACCTTTTTGCTTAGTGTGGACAAGATCAACTACTGATAGCTCTATTTCAACAAGGTGGGCATATTGGGCTACAAATGCCTCAGACAATTCAGCAAAATTTTTAATTTGCCATAGGGGATTCTATAAAACCATTCAAGAGTTGGTCTGGCCAAGCTTTTGGGAAAGAGACGCAAGAGGAATATGTCATCGTATGCCACTTCTTGGCAGTGCATATAAAATTCTTTGATATGTGTGATAGGGTCTCCTTTTCCTCTAAATTTGTCAAACTTGGGTGTCTCAAAATGCTTGGGAAATGGTGTCATGGTAATTGTTCTGTCAAATGGGTAAGGACACACATTCTCAAACTTGAAGGTTTTTGGATCATTTCCTTCTTGGATGTTCTTCAAAGCAGTCTTCATGGCTTCCCATTTTGAATTAATGGGTGATGGCTGGGGTGCCCCCAATGTAGGAGTACCTTGAGGTAGGTATGTGCTAGATGGGGCAATGGAATATGGATGGCTTTGAGGTATGGGCTGGTAGGGATTGTACATGGCTTGGGCAACTGAATGGTGGATGATGGGTTGCTGAGGTAGACATGGCACATATTGTTGCATGTGTTGCGAGGCTTGCTGCTGATATTGGATTTGAGGTTGGGATTGAGGAACATAGGCTGGCTATGGGATAAATGGATTGCTTTGTGGAGGTTAGGTATAAGATGGTTGTGAAGCTTGGGGGAAGGATCGGGGAGCTTGTGGAACTTGACTTTGAATTTGAGGAGTTTGACCAATATAGGTGGGTTGTGCCCCCATTTAGGAAGGTATTTGCATG
This sequence comes from Cupressus sempervirens, assembly GCA_028749045.1. Lineage (NCBI taxonomy): Eukaryota > Viridiplantae > Streptophyta > Pinopsida > Cupressales > Cupressaceae > Cupressus > Cupressus sempervirens. The sequence continues at coordinate 914,806,776 of CM053786.1, read as the reverse complement.
GAAAAGGAGGCCAAGTAATTGGTGGTTGGTGGTGGTCAATTTCCTCCTAGAAGTGGCATAGAAAAATAGTTGGTGATAGGAGGTAATGGATTAGTTGGTGGTGGAGGTGGTGAGAATTGAAAGCTTGGGAATGGAACTGATGGGGTTTGATAGCTTGGTGGCTGGATTTGAAAGCTTGGTAGAGTGGTGGCAGGAAGTTGGGTTACTTGAGAGCTTGGAATAAAATTGGTAGTAGCTTGTGGGGTTTGATAGCTTTGTGGAGTGAATGATGAGGTGTTTTGGGTGAAGGGAGTTTGGGATGGAGTGGTATGGACCAATGGTGGAGTGGTGGTGGCTGGATTGGCTTGTGGAAGGGAGATTTCAACTTGAGTGGAGGCTGGTATGTTTGGGTCTGTTGGATCATATGGGGTGGGTTGAGGCTCTTCTTTTGGCACATATTGAGGATAATTCAAATCATAAGAGCCTATGGGTGGTGGGAGTTGCTCAAACAATGGGTGAGATGGATCTGATAAGGGGGGAGGTCTTCCAAAGTTGAAGGCTCCAATGTTGTCCCTTCGAAAGTTATCCATGATTGTTTCCTTGTTTTTGTCTATAATGGAATTCACCAATAATGCATTTCCTGGTTGGTTCATGAAAGATTCAATGTCAGTAGGTGATGGTATAGCATTCTCTGGGATGAAGGATGGTTGAGTGCTCAAGGGGAGTGATGCTGTTGGATCCAAATGATAGGGCTCCATTGTTTCCTTTTTCTTCTTGCCTAAGCGAGTGATGGGTGGCATGAAAATGAAGAATGTTCCTAGGGATGAGATGCAACAATGCTGATGGATGTAAAAGGGGGGAAGGCTTTTCTATGAAAAAGATTTCCTAGGTTAAGGCAAAGCTATATGAAAAAACCTAAGGAGGATTGGGTTGGGGATTCTAACTTCAAAGATATGTTGCCAAAGCATGAAAGGTCTACTTTCCTATGTACAAGCTTGGTGGTGATTGTGTCAACTTAAGGATAGACTGATGATCCTTTAAGAAGAACACAAGATTGACCACATGGATCCCAACCTTTAGCTCAAGGTGATGAGGGATAATAAGTGACAAAGCTAGATTACCCTAGACAAAGCTAGATTACCCTAGACAAAGCTCTTTCAAAGGGATAACCTTGGTGAGGCTGGTGGATTTGGAAGATGTTAGGAATGGCAAACTTTTGGCAAGGTGACAACAATTTTTAAGGCTTGGATGTGAAGCTTTTGGATTGTTGGCTAGATGGTTTGGTTCTAAATGAGATGGATGAGCTAAAATGCTTAAGGGGAAGACTAAAGATGGCTGGCTTTCCTAGAAAGATGACTCTAAAGTGAAGCTCATGCAAGAAGATGTGGAGAAACAAGGGGGTCTAATCATAGAAGTCATGCCTAGTTGGTAAGGCATAAGCATTTTTAACTCTTGGATGTTGGTTAAGTTGGATGGTGCAATCTAACCAAGCATCTTGAAGGGCTTTGTCAACAGCTTTTTCCTCTACTTTGTGGAGTTTGGCAATTCATGGGCTTGGTGTTAGTTCCTTTCTCTTGGCTAAAAGTTCTTGGTATGCCTAAGATGGCTTGAGTTTAACTTTGTGAAACTTCTATTTGGGTTTGGGTTGTTCTGACATCAATTCCTGAATCTGCTTGGTTTTGAGAGATCTCGATTGTTTTGCTTCATCTCGTTCAACTTTTGAAATAGGTAGTGACTATGCTAAGTGTACCCTAAGCTAGGTTTGACCAAGTTTGGCAAACATTCATTCAACAAATAAAAAATCAAGCAATAGATAGGAACAACCAAATAGAAATTTTTGATTCTTAGAATGTGATACTTGCGCTGAGGAGTGTGTATGTTTTACAAATGTTTTGATCAGTCACTTCAAACACATTAACATCCTAGATGGTTGTCTACAAGGCTGACAATTGTTTTAGCTAGGGAGTCCTTGATATACCCAAGGTACGTGAGGCCCAAGTTCGTAGATGAAACCAAAAAGATGTCACACAGCCGAGAGGAATGGTAACCCACTTCTCCTCTTTCACTTCTCAAGGGTATAAATTTCCTTGAGGCTTAGCCCGAGTGAAAAAATCTTGATTTCAAGAGAAGGGTCTTTGGATTCACCTCCCGATCTTTATACTCTGTCGAAATGCTGGAGTTAAGGTCGGCCCAAGGGGTGATGAAATCTCCAAGCAGGCCTCCTAAAAAGAGAAACAAGGTTTTCGATCCTAATCTTATGCACCCAAGATGGCCTCGAAAGACGACAAGGGGAGAGAAGACTTGGATGACCTTGGGCTAAAAAACACGCTTGTTCCTTTTCCAACTGACTCTTATGTGTGCTGATCTAGACTTTGCAAGCACTCATGTTTAAGAAGAAAATGTTCAATTCCAACTTTGAAATGTGCCAACAAAGAAAAATTGATCGAAGAATGCGAACAAGAAGAAGAGTTAGGGTCAACAAGAAAGTAAACCCACGTGCCCGGAGGCCCTCCACGTCAAGTATCGATTAATTTCTTTAAGGCATTCAAGATTGAGTGTTTGTTCATTTTAAACTCAAAACAAAGATGTGTGAAACTCGATTGTCAAGCGCGCACTCGGAGGCCCTCCATGACAATAGTTGTTCAATTTTAGTGCCCAAACTTGAAGTGTGATCGATTTAATCTAGATTTTTGGACATTGAAAAAATCTTATAAGTTTAAGACAAACCCTCAAAAAGTGAATTAAGTAGAATCTAATTATGGAACACTTAACACTCTCTTAGGTGGACCCATCCCCATAGATGGCGCTGAGATTGCAACCAATGGTTAAATTGATGGGTGATCAAAGAGGGTGATTTCAATGAAGAAACTACTAAATTTGATTTTTGCTGATTTATTTTTAACTTAACAAATTTCTTAAGTGTTCAAAAATTAACTTTATCTAAGTTGCATGCAAAAGAAAAATTTGTTTGTTCTTTTTAATGCACCAAAAATTGAAGTGTGAGATATTGCAATGGTTAATTGATCTTTTGCATTCAGGATTGAGTTGTTTGTTTTAAGCATGCATTCCAAAGAAAATTGATTTTAATCCATGACATTCAAGAGTGTGTTTTGAACAACATACATTCAAAAAAAAATGTGTTTAACCATTCAAGTTCATTTCACAAAAAACTTAAAAAACATGATTAAATCTGTTGCTCCAACCTGCAATAAGACAAAAAAAAGTAAATTGATTAGTCACTCAAAATCTTTCAAAATGAAAGCTTAACTATGGGAAAAAAAATTTAAACTTTTTTTGTTGTTTTTCCTAGGTGTAAAAATGTTTAAAATAACTTCTACAGTATGGAACCACCAAAAGTTAAAATTTGATGTTAAAATAGAAATGCAATAAAGATAGGCAGAGATGACAGTTCATCAACCGCAGATGCCAAACTGCAGAGACACTACTCTACGAAGACGCTGATCTGCAGAGAGGACAAAGAAAGAGGCACAGACGATAGTTTAGTTTAGCGATGTAGAAATTAGGAAACTGGGTGGAGACGCTGAACTACGGAGATGCTGATCCGTAGAGATGATAGATTAGGTTGGCGGCGATGAAGATGACAGTTTAGGATGCAGAGATGACTATTTAGGTTGGTGGTGGCAGAGATGACAAAAGACTAGAGGCAACGACAGAGACGACAGAGGACTAGAGGCGGCGGTGAAGACGAAAGAGTAGCTGGCGGAGATGATAGTTTACAAGCACAGACGCCAAATTGTGTAGACGATAGTCGAGGTTGCAGAGATAATAGTTCAACAAGTGTAGATGATAGTTCACCAGGCACAGACGCTAATCTACGAAGACGCTAATCTACGGAGATGACACTGTGCAAACAGAATAGAAATGCGCAATTTTTTCCAATTTTTTTTTTTTTTTTTGGTTATTTTCAGATTTTTAGAGGGTATGTCTTCTTCCTAAGTGCGTTCTTTAACCTGTAGAAATAAGAAAAACACCCTACAACCCACTCAAACAAAAACAAATATTAGATTATTAGAAAAAACAACATATAGATAGAAATGGATGATTAAATGACCCATAGTGGGGTCCCACCAGGCATGTTAAAATGTATATGAGAAATATGTTAGCAAGTAATACTAATCTATTAAAAGAACAAAGCATTAACTAACAAAATTACTATAACATATAAGAGAGATCAAAATAGAAACCCTCAAATAGGAATATGAGCCATGGAATGGCTCTCTCAATGAGATTATTCTCTTGATGTATGGATGAGTCTAATGGATTAGTTTGGTAGGATTATGGGATATATGCTTAAGCTTCAAACTAGCTTCAATGGAAATTTTTGAGATTTTTGGTGTGGATGTATGAGATTGGTATAAAACTTGGTCTTAAAATGGCATTATAACTTTAGCTCAAAAGTTGTGATGAAATGGCTTGGGAGGGGATTCAATTTATAGGCTAAGGGCCTGAGGAATGGAGGGTTAAGATGCAAGGAGAGATGAAAGTTTAAGGAGGTCTGGGATGCACTCAAAGGGGAGCACATGGATTGTGCTTGTTTAGCACCAACCAAGAAGTGACACATGTCACAAGGTGAGTGGATGGAGGCAAGAGAATGGATGAGTCAACAAAGGAGGCTCAAGGGATAATATCTTCATAAAGACCCTTCATAATGGCTTGTAAGAATAATAAATAGGCTTGTAAGAGTCTTTATAGCCTTTGTAAGAGCATTCATGGCTTGGTGGTTATAATATTTTGGAGGGAGTTGAGATTGTTGACTTTCCTTGGCTTAGGAAAGTCTTAAGCTTACTTAGAGAATGTGACAATATTAGGGGGTGGATTAAGCTTTAGTTTAGAATTATATATGAGAAATATGTTAGCAAGTAATACTAATCTATTAAAAGAACAAAGCATTAACTAACAAAATTACTATAACATATAAGAGAGACCAAAAGAGAAACCCTCAAATGGGAATATGAGCCATGGAATGGCTCTCTCAATGAGATTATTCTCTTGATGTATGGATGAGTCTAATGGATTAGTTTGGTAGGATTATGGGATGTATGCTCAAGCTTCAAACTAGCTTCAATGGAAATTTTTGAGATTTTTGGTGTAGATGTATGAGATTGGTATAAAACTTGGTCTTAAAATGGCATTATAACTTTAGCTCAAAAGTTGTGATGAAATGGCTTGGGAGGGGATTCAATTTATAGGCTAAGGGCTTGAGGGATGGAGGGTTAAGATGCAAGGAGAGATGAAAGCTTAAGGAGGGCTAGGATGCACTCAAAGGGGATCACATGGATTGTGCTTGTTTAGCACCAACTAGGGAGTGACACATGTCACAAGGTGAGTGGATGGAGGCAAGGGAATGGATGAGTCAACAAAGGAGGCTCAAGGGATAATATCTTTATAAAGACCTTTCATAATGGCTTGTAAGAGAAATAAATGGGCTTGTGAGAGTCTTTATAGCCTTTGTAAGAGCATTCATGGCTTGGTGGTTGGGATATTTTGGAGGGAGTTGAGATTGTTGACTTTCCTTGGCTTAGGAAAGTCTTAAGCTTACTTAGAGAATGTGACAACATTAGGGGGTGGATTAGGCTTGGGTTTAGAATTATATTAGGCTTGTTAGAGATATGCAAGTGGATGGCATTCAATGAGAGTGGGTGAGTTAGTGTCTAAGCTTGGTTAGTATGGGTGGATGGGGTGGATTAGGCTAAAAAGGGGGTTTAGGATAGTTTAGGGGTTATTAGATTTGAGAGCTTTATTTATCAAATAGATTTATTTGATAAATGGGAATTTTGGAATTAGATAGAAGAATAGGATTTAATTGATAAATGATAGGTTATTTGATTTATCAATTAGGACTATAGATGATTAATTAAATTAATCAGCTAGGGGATGGCAAAGGATTAATTAAATAGGAATTTATTTAATGATGCCTTTAGAGATAACTAAATAGGATTACCAAAGAAGTGTAATAAAATTTAGGTGTCTACAATACTAAGAGGGGATAAGGGGTTGTTAGCATGAATTTTTATGATACTACATTGTGGGAGTATCCTAAGCTTTGGAGAGTATTGATATGTTGCATTCATGATTGTGTTTGTCATTGATGTCAACATAGCATTATTTATGTAATGACTAATAGGGTAGCAAACAAAGATCTTGATGGTAAAGATAATGGTTTGATTTTTTGGTCATGTGTAGTTATGGTCATGTACATCATATTGTCCTGATGATGTGGTTAAGTGTGCAAAGTCTAAGTTGATAGCATACAAAAGTTGCACTTGATTTACAGAGAGCAGTTTAGATATAGAGTTAGTATCACATGTGTGAAATTTTGTATAGACTATGAGCCAACAATGCTATTACAATTGTAATTTAATTAAATACCTTATTCTAATTAATTGGGAAAGCTTCAAGGCTAACTCAAGAAATTATTATGAAGATATTATATAAAGGAAAGATTTTTTCCTTGAATGTAATTCATGCTCAAGTATTGTGATCATTGTTCAAGTGTGAATTGTGGAAAGAAACAGAGTGCTTATTAAATGCATGTAAGCAATCTAAGGGATTACTGGATATGAGATTCAAGATTTGGTTTCAAGATATGAAGGAGAAGATGTTTGGTTGACATGATAGAGATAGAGGAAGGAAGTATATTTTAGTTCTATTATTCTACAAGGAATGATACAAAGATCATTTGGACATTAGGTTCATTGGTCTTTGCCTTAAAGTTGTTTGGGCAGTGGGTCCACCTATATTCCACAACTCCTAACAGGGTTGAAATCTTCGAACAAGGATTCAAAGTCTCCTAATAGGGACTCATATGTACTAAATGTTGTAATGGTCTCCTAACAGGGTCTCTCCTCTAACAAGGAATATTTATATTAGTACATCACTTTGTGGGTACCATCCCCACTAGGGTTTCCCTTCTAAACAAGGGTTTCCCTAGTTAACATTAATGGTGTTATTGTGTATGAGTATCTTGTTATGGTTTTAGTTAACATTACTCATCTAGTTGAGATTTCTTAAGATTCAAAATTTTGATATTAGTTGGATAACTAATTCACACCCCCCCTTTAGTTATATTAGTGGACTATATATTCTAACAATTGGTATCAGAGCTTTAGGTCCTTGAAGGAAAAAATTAATAGTTTTGGGAGATCAATGACGAATATGTTCAAGAACGATAGTCCAAGATTTGATGGGGCCAACTATGACAATTAAAGGAGAAGATGAAGACTCATCTATTATGCATGGGTCTAGGATATTGGATCTTGACAAAAATTTAGAAGACAATCATTAAAGAATAAGATCTTGAAGGCAGTGAAGAAGAGATATTTATTCATGTGTAACATGAGACAAAGGGAAGCTCTACTAACAACACTTCCATAGAATGAGTACAGTCTAGTAAAATCACTTGTAACATCTTATGAAATTTGGAAAGCTTTAGGTTCTACTATTGAATTTGGTAATCATGTAAAAAGAATGAGATTACAGAGTTGGATATGCACATTTCAAGATATTAGAATGATGGAAGATGAATTTGTAAGAAGTTATATTGACAGAATATCGTAAATGGTTGTAGGTATTCAGTCTAATGGTGGAACCAAGGAAGATGATGAAGTTAAATGGAAGATCTTGAAAAGTATGACACCACCATTCCAGCCAGTAGTGGAGATGATTTAGCTAGTGATGCCTTGCACTAAGGAATTTACTAAGGAAACATGACTTGGAAGATTAGAATCAATAGAAGAAGATTTGAGATAGTTTTTGAACTTGCAAGAGTCAAAACAATCTTTAGAACCCTAAACATTTGACCTAATTTGATAAACAATGTAAGCACCCATGATGATTTTTTTAGGAGCAGTAAAGTTGATGAAGAAAAGAAGATAGGGGAAGGAATAGCCCTTCTAGTGAGAAGAGAAAGATATGGTAAGAAATGTTGGAAATATATATGATAGGCTAAGTTACTGAGAAAGTAGGCATGAATATTTGGATTTCTTTAGAATAACTAAGAGTGGGGTGGGGGGGGAGGGTGGGGGTGGTGAATTATTTATTCAAGGTCTTGATATACTAATAAAACTCTTCTTTCCTTAGCTTAGTGAACCCATAAAGAATTCATATACATGCAATCACTAAAACTTGTAGCTTGCTATTAAATCAACCATGCAAAAATATAAACATAAAGCATCAACACATTTGACACATTGATTTCACGTGGAAACCCAATTTGGAAAAAACCACCAGTACCATGCTACTCATTTCTCACTCTTCTAAAGTGATGCCCTGTGAAAGGCCAACCTTGTTAAATGTTACAACACACACTGTTAAATGTGACTTGGTTAAGGGATTTTATCACCCTATTAAAAGTGATCCTTGTTAGAGGACTTTAGGCCATTCACTTGGAATGCCACCATGTTAAAGGATTTTCTAATAGATGTTAAGTTAACCTTAGTCCAAAGGATTTTACCCTAACTAATACAATTGTGAGAAAGTAATAGTAGAGTTTGATCTGATTTGACTTACAACTCCCTTGCAAATTTTAGATCTCAATTTAGTCCTCAATTCACTTTGGCTTTCATTCTTTGCAACTTTGACAAATTGTTCTCCCTTTAAGCTTATGTCTCCTTAACCCTTCTTGCTTGGATTGCCAATCCAATCGCCCTCTTGGTAACTTGATGAAGCAGAGTCCTTGTCTTTTTTCTTTCTTGGTCTTCTCTGACCTTGTCAATATCCCCCCTTTTACACTTTTCTTCATGACCAGATATTTCTTAAATAGGAAATTAAAATACTTTTGCTGCCTTGTTATCCATCATCTATTTTAGGGTTTTGATGGATTAGGAAAGATACAATGTATCTATCCCATATCTTATCTCTTCTAGAAACTTCTCCTAGAATCTACTAGAATCCACCTAAAAATGGTTTACCTCAAATTTTGTACCACCAGCTCATCATCCTTATCTTCTCCTAGTTCACAAAATTCAAGAAAACAAACTTGTCAACTCACATTTGGTGAATCTTTGACTTTTCTAATAATGTAATAGCTCAGCACATACTGCATTGCTCAACATCAACTGTGAGTTCACTCGGCATCAACTATGTTTTACTAATGCTCGACACCTATTGTATTTTTCTTGACATTAACTGTTTACTTGGCATACACTAGAATTTTCTTTTACTCAGTACCAACTAATTTTTTCTCAGCTCTTACTAACCAACTTAGTCGAGCTTGGTAGATAGTCTTTGAGTATCTTGTTCTTCTAAAGTTTCTAAGTGTATCTAGCCTTTGCAACCTTAAGGAGATTATCAATACATCATATCATCACTGTCTTAGCTGATCCTTGTACATCATTACATAAGCATTACTCAACCTTTTCTCTAGGTGTTGTTACCTCATATTGTTCAAATCCTTTTCATCAATCAACTAAGTGATAGTACTTTAATCTTATAAGGAATTATCTTAGTAGCTAATAGAAAGTTTGACATCAGTGACAAAAAAATGATTGAAATAAAGTTTCTACTTCAACAGTCTTTTTTAGGAATGATCTTTTCAATCAAATTTCAATAATCTCCCTCTTTGGTATTGATGGCAAACCAAATTGATCAATCAAGTCACCTAGATGTTAAATTTTTTTATTCAACTAGACTAACTAGCTTAAAATAGTAAGACAATACCAAAATGAAATATTGAATCAAAATTACTCCCTCTATCAGTAACTTCATTCTTTTGATTAGGTTACAAAACTCCTTTCTTATGGCTCCCTCTTACTAGGTATATTCTTATACATGTTTTTACCTCTGATATTCCTCTAATATTCTAGCTGCCTTTCTAATCAATGTCTCCCTTTTTGTACTTGTTCCCTCTTAGAACAATTACCTTTGATCTTCCTCTGATATTTTACCTACCTTTTTGATCAATGTCTCCCCTTTTGTACTTGCTCCCTCTTGGAAAAATAAACCTGTTGATTAGTAGAATATCTCCCTCTTTGACAAAAATGCCAAAGACATATCATCTTTTACATCTTAACATGTAGATATAGACTTTTCAATTTTAGCATCTTTGACTAATTTCTCCCTCTATCACCTTGCTTGTGACTATTTCTGAGTTTTTAGCATTCTGATTACTTTAGGTAGCTCCTAAAGTAATATCCTCTGTATCAATTTTTATTATTTTGGCAATCAGCTTGTTTGATGCAAGACAATTCTCTAGTTTCTTATATTGCCTTTGATAGGGGTATCACCCCTAATTTACCTCTTAGGAATTCATGTGCTACCTTAAGTAATGGCTTTGTGAAGATGTCAGCAATTTTCTTCTTTGTATTACATATTCCATCTTCACCTCTTTATCTTCTACTACCTCTCTCAAGTAATGATACTTGATTGCAACGTGCTTTTTCTTTGCATGCATCATTGGATTCCTTGATATATTAATAGCACTAGTATTATCACAATAAAGTATCACTGGAGCTGTGATCTCTTCCTTCATTCCTTTGAGTAGCTACTTGATCCACACAATGTTTGTGCAATTTATAGTAGCAACAACATATTCAGCTTCAATAGTAGACTGTGGTGTACAAATTTGTTTCTTACTAGTCCATGTAACTAGTCTTTTTCCTAAGAAAAGTGCTCCTCCACTAGTGCTCTTTCTATCATCTATGTTACCAGCCTGGTTAGCATTAGGGTAGGCTCTCAAGTCAAGCTTTTCATCCTTCTTATACTATAGGCCAAACTCCTCTGTACCTTGCAAGTATCTCATTATTCTTTTTACAACCATTAAATGATTTTCCTTAGGATTTGCAAAAAATCTTGCAACTATCCCTACAACTAAAGCAATATTAAGTTTACTATGTACAACATATTACAACTTACCAATCATAGACCTGTACATTGTTTGGTTTACCTCTACTAAATCATCATTCTTGAACAATTTGAGTCTTGTTGTCATAGGTGTGCTTACTAGTTTTGAATCCTCCAATCCAAAAGTTTTTAATATTTCTTTGATGTACTTTGACTGAGTAATTTATATTCCATACTTCATCTAGTGTACTTGCAATCCTACAAAGAATTTGATTTCTCCAAATATTGACATTTCAAATTCATGCTTCATCTATTCTAAAAAATCCTTGCATAGAGCATCTTGTCCTCCAAATATTATGCCATCAACAAAATTTTTAGATAATAGAATTCCTTTACCATTTTCTATCTTCATATACAAATTGTTATTATCATCTGTTCTCTCAAATCCAATTTTCACAAGATAGTTGTGAAGTTTCTCATACCATGCTCTTGGTGCTTGTTTTAAACCATATAGATCATTGTACAGTTTGTATACCATTTCTTTATTGTTAACATCAACAAATCCTTTTGGTTGTTCTATGTAAACCTCTTTTTCTAGTATTCTATTTAGAAATGTAGATTTAACATCCATCTGGTAGACCTTAAATCCTTTGTAAGCATCATAAGCAAGAAAAATTCTTGCTCCTTCCAATCTTGCAACAGGGAAAAATCTCTCCCCATATTCAATTCCTTCCTCCTATGCACATCCTTTGCAAACCAATATTGCCTTATTTCCTATGATTTATCCATTTTTCATCTAACTTATTTCTAAATGCCCACTTGGTTCAAATCTCATTTTTATCTTCTAGTCTAGTGACTAGGCTCCAGGTTTTGTTCTTGTCTATCTGCTCAATTTCTTCTTCCATGGTTTTGCACTAGTCATCATCTTCTAGTGCATCTTTCACTGTCTTGGGCTCTTTCATGCTTAGTAGACATGGTTTACTTTTTAGTTTGTTCCTTGTTATTGGCCTTGCATCTTTGTTTCCAATGATTTGATCAGGAGGATGATTTTTTCTGACATACTTGGATAGTCTTGGTTTAGTCCTAGTTTCCTCTATTTTTCTTTTAGCGTTGATATCATTATGTGCATCTCTATTAGGTATCTCAACATCCCTTTCATGTGTACTAACCTCAGAATTAGAATGTGTGATTTCTTCATTTTGCAACTCGGCATCTAAATGTAGCTTAGTTCCTGAATGCGGCTTGACATTCATAGAGTGAGACTTGATAGTCACTAAAAATTGTTGTTGGTTTCTACCTTGATTTGTAACTTCTTCTTTTGCAAGATTTCCTTCATAAAAATATACAAATGACTTGTATACCTCTAGTTCTTTCTTGGATTCCTCCTCATAAACTACTATATACTAATCAAAATTTACATTTGCACTTTCCACAATCTTGTTAGTATTAGTATCTAAACACTTGTAAGCTTTACTTCTTATGGAATAACCAAGGAATATGCCTTCTTCACCTTTTGCATCAAGTTTTCCATTTATAACATCCTTAAGAATGTAACATTTTCTTCCAAATACCTTAAAGTATTTTACATTAGGTGGATATCCATACCATAATTCAAAAGGTGTAGAATGTGTACCTTTCTTGACTTGTACTCGGTTCAGGGTATAGATAGCTGTACTGATAGCTTCTCTCTAGTATTTCAAAGAAACATTCTTTACAATCATGACTGCTCTTGCATAGTCCATTATAGGCCAGCTTCTTCTTTTAGCTATTCCATTTTTTGGAGATATTCTAGGTGTAGATGTCTATTTTTTTATCCCTCTATCATTACAGAACATCTCAAATTTTTTTGATGTGAATTCTCCTTCTCTGTCTAATCTCAAGCATTTTAGAATTTTTCCTATTTCTTTTTGAACTCTAGCCAAGTACCACTTAAACATTTGAAAAGCATGAAATTTTTGCTTTAGAAACATGATAGTCATCATTCTAGAATAATCATCTACAAACAAATTATGTACTTGTCTCCCTTGTAACTTTTCACATTAATTAGTCCACACAGGTTAGTATGAAAAATCTCTAGTATCTCCTTAGAGGTGTAGGTTTTTCTTTTAAAACCTAACCTTGTCATCTTGCTTAGCTGAAATTGTTTGCATATTATATTTTTCAAGCTTTTCCAACTTAGGCAGACCTCTAACCTTTCTCATGTTACTGATGCTAATCAGGTTGTCAAAGTTAACATGACATAACCTTTTGTTCCATATCCACACATCATCAAATTTTGCAATAAGACAAGTAGAATCCTCTATATCAAGGTAAAATAGATTTCTTCTAGTTTGATCTCCTTTTCCTATCAATTTCCCATTTGTGTCATAGATCTTGGCTGTCTTGTTTTCAAATTCAACTCTACATCCCAAATTGTTTAATTGTGATACACTCAACATATTATAATTTAACCCTTCACCATAATAAGCATTATCACATGATAACTTGTCTATGAGTTTATTGGAACCCTTTCCTTTTATCATACATGGAGCATCATTATTACAAAATTTAACACTATTTCCATCATAATAGTTTAAGGTAACAAACTTACTTTTATCTCCAGTCATGTGATGTGAACATCCACTATCAATGATCCATCTCTCATTTTTGTTTACACATATCACAAGTGCAGTTGCCTCATCTTTAGCTAATTCATCTTTCATTACAACATAAATAACTTCATCATCATGTTCATCTGAATCATCTACTTCAACAATGTATCACTTTTTGCCTTCATCTCTATAATCCTTGCTATCTTCATTTATTTTTCCTTTGAACTTGTCACCACCTCTACAACTATTCTTCTCTAGACATCTAGCAACAATATGTCCTATTTCATTACAATTAAAACAAATGATAAGAAAATTACCTTTGAATTTGCCTTTTCCTCTGTAGAATTTCCTTGCCAACAGTGCTTCCAATTGTTTAACATCTTCATCATATGTGTTACTACAACTAGACACATATTTTTATCTTTCTTTTCTTCTACTACTTCTCATCAAAATCTTTAATAGTAATTTAGTCTTGAAAGCTGATTCAAGACTCTCTAGTTTGTAGTCATCAAAGTTAGATAACTCAAAAGCAATGAGCCTACCCACTAGATCTTCAAGAGTTAGGTTATTCCCTAGAATGCATCTTAATTCTTGGATTTCTGATACTCTAATGGCATAGATAGGCAATAATGTTCTTAGGACTTTTCTTAGAATGATGTCATCATATGTTTGACTATTTCCACCCTTAATTGCACTAACCACTTCTTTTATTCTAGCAACATACTAAGAAATGTTTTCACCTTCTTCCATTCTGATGTCATCAAAATTACTTCTTAGGCTTTCATATTTAGCTCTTTGTACATTCTTGTCTCTTACATAGATGGTGTGTAGGGCATCCCACATCTTCTTTGTAGTGTTAAAAATTTTGATATCATCAAACTCATCATAGCTTAGGGCAGAGGCAATGTCCAACATTGCCTGATTGTGTTCCTTCTTCTTTTTCATATCTTTGGCAAAAGGAACTCTAGCAAAGTCAACATGTTCTATTATGATGGTGGACTATGCATGATCTCCAACCCCTCGAAGATGTAGCTTCATCAAACTTTTCCATGTAGGAAAGTTGTCTTTGTTAAGCTTTGATACATCTCTCTTTGACATCTTGATATGTGTGCTTCTATTACCTTCAAACTAGTCTTCCTTAGTAGATGGATCTAATACCAGTTATTGGATTTCTTTAGAATAACTGAGAGAGGGGGTGATTCAGCTATTCAAGGTCCTAATGTATTAAAAAAACTTTTCTTTCCTCACCTCAGTGAACCCATAAATAATTCATATACATGCAATCACTAAAACTTGTAGCTTGTTGTTAAATCAACCATGAAGAAATGTAAACATAAAGCATCAACACATTTGACACAATGATTTAACATGGAAACCCAATTTGGGAAAAACCATCAGTAACATGCTACTCATTTCTCACTCTTCTAAAGTGATGCCCTATGAAAGGCCAACCCTATTAAATGTTACAACACACACTATTAAATGTGATCTGGTTAAGGGAGAATACCACCCTATTAAAGAATTTTCTAATTACTATTAAGTCAACCTTAGTCCAAAGTATTTTACCCTAATTGATACAATTGTGAGAAAGTTATAGTAGAGCTTGATTTGATTTGACTTACAATTCCTTTGTAGATTTCAAATCTAATTTTAGTCCTCAATTCACTTTGGCTTTCATTCTTTGCAGCTCTAATAGCTTATTCTCCCTTCAAGCATATTTCTCCTTAAGCCTTCTCGCTTGGTATGCCAATGCAATCAACCTCTTGGTCACTTGATGAAGTAGAGTCCTTGTCTCTATTCTTTCCTAGTGTTCTTTGACCTTCTCAATATCTCTGTAGTGCCTCTCCCATTTGACTTCTATGAGTCATCCTTATGGATGTAACCTTTCTGATCTTTTGTTGTGATGGGATCATGATTGTGACCTTGAGTGGTCTACACCATTAAGGTGTTTGGATCTATGTTTCTGTATTAGTTACTTTGATTATGCTTTTGACTAATCTATGAGATTATGATGTGATTTTTGGTTCACTGAGGTTTGTGCCAGTGCTTACCAGGATCGATGTCGTATCATTAGGTTGTTCCATGATTACCCTGAGATGTGTGTAGAGATTGCACTATGTACTATTACCATGCTACACTGAACTAGGTTCCTGTAGCAGTGGGTAGTCATGTTTATGGCTGTGTTTTCTTATGTGTTTTAAGTGCCTTATTAATGTTGTTTAAACAATCATTATTAAATGCTTAAGTAATTAAAATAGATTTTTCATGTTGGATTCTTTGGTTCTGTGCTATAGAAATTTACCTTGTTATATTTTGATCTATGAGATATTTGTTACTTATGTGATGTTTTACATTTGAGATGACCCAAGGGTCAAATGTTATACCTTGATTTTAGTATCATAGATATTAGACTTCTATGCTATTTAGTTAATCATATTGCATGATGATGCCATTTTGAGATGAGTGTGTTTTATGATGATATCTACTTATCTGGTATTTGGGCATACCTCTGATTATGTTAGGTGATGGATTTAATGCAATGGTTATTTACTTCATTCCTGCATTTTTATGCTTTATGCAAAAATGAGTGATGTAAATAGATTATTTTAATATAATCAAATAAATGGTTAAATTAGGTGATTTAATGCATTTATTACTTTGGCTATGTTATTATATGCAATTGCACTTGATCGTGTTGTTTAGTGTGCAGGATTTATATCCCTGGAAGTGGCACATGGAGTTAGTGATTCAACCATTCATATTTTACCAATTTCATCCTTATATGGTCGATGTATCCTTAATTAAATGTTTAAATTAAACCTTTTAGTGATTATTAAATCTAAACTCATTTGCATTATGTGATTAGACCAATAAGCGTGTCTGTGCATTTAGAGGTTCGCATTGTTGCGAAAGTTATTAAGAAATTTATGTGTTTTTGGATTTTTAAGCTTTTTAATTGATTTATTTTAATTTCTAGCAGCTTTGCCATAGATAAATTCCTATGTATAGGAATAGCCTATTTTTGTTTGGGTCAATTCGAGGTTTAACTAGGTTGGCTAGTTATTTACCCCAATCGATTATTCATTTGAAAAGTGAATGAGTATCCAAAAAATAATTTAATTCCTCACTTCTCACTTTTGAATTAGAAAGTTGGAGAGTAAAACCCAAAATCCTCTTCATGAGGATTTACTGTTTTGTTCGTTATGGGAGCTATGGGCATGGGATCATCACGAGGTTGAGCTCGTTGGATCTAGCTTGGGGAAACCTTGGATTGTCGCAATTTTTGACCACTTCTGCGAGTGTTTTATTTTTTAGTTTAGATTCCCATTTTTCCCTTTTGGCTGTAAGGTAAGGCTTTCTCATTTTATTGTTTTGGCTCTATTTCTGCTTCTCTTTTTGGTAGCCATTTGTTTGGAGGTTGAGAACTAGTGTTCCCCTATGTTTTTGTATGTTAGTTCTACTTGGTTGGGCGAGTATAAACATTTCCTTATTTTTTGAGATGAGGGTTTGGGGTTTTATGTCATTATGCTGGCCATTTTTGCATACGATGTTCGAATTTGATTATTTTTGGATTTTTGGAGTTTTTGTGCCCAAAGGTCAAATGGGTTTTAATTTTGCTATTTTTTCAAAATTTGGGGTTTTTACCTCATTTTGTGTGCCACCCTATTTTCTCAAGTTTTCTTACCACAATGTGGGTCGTGGATCTTGATGATTTGTTTGGATATCAGTCAGACCATTATTGCACTTTTATACTGCATTAGGATGTATGTTACATCCAAAATCTCGACATTGTGTTTGGTTGAGTGATTTTATACTTGGTGTTATTGTTTCTTTTAGACCTTTTCTTTTTTTTCATGAGCACTAGGATTCGTGTAGAATCCATACTCTCGAATTGAGGTCAGTTGAGTGAGTTCATGATGTTTGGTCTTGTTACATCATTGGGATTCGTGTAGAATCCATACTCTTGGATTGAGGCCGATTGAGTGATTTCATGATGTAGGGTTTTATTGGCTTTGGGATTCATGTAGAATCTGTCCTTCCCATGTTGCTTTCAGTTGGGTGTTTTCTTTGCATTATGTTCTCATCCTGTCCTTGAGTTTTGATCTTCGTGATGGTAGTGTGCCAGACACAAGTATGTGTGTGTAAATTTGTTGGGTGACTTGTGAGGACCGATCTTCTATGGATTTTCCAGGAGTTATGATCATTGGGGTTGGGATGTGAGTATGCATGCCCATGGGCACTTGTCATAGGATGAGCATGGGTAGGGTAGGGTAGCATATGGAGGGGCTTCTATCTTGCAACCTAGTGACTATTCCCCGATTGGCAGAGGAAGTTTTATATAAGTGATAATTAAATTTAAAAATTGGGTGGTAATAAATACAAGATAATAAAATGTGTGGGTTGTGCGCCTTCCGTCGTGAAGAGTTGCTGCCCTAGGTTGTGTGCCTTTTGTTGAGAAGAGTAGCTGCCTATACTAGCTTGGGATTTTGGATGCCAAGTGACTCTCCATGATGTCAACCTCTACTTAGTAGCCTATTGAGTGTCTAACCAAGACCTATACTCCTTGCATTGTCTTAAGTTTTTGGTTACAACCATCATACTATTTGTCATGAGTCTTAGCCTTGGATGTTGTGCTTTATGTGTGTTTGTGGTTGGATCATTATCTCCATCAGCACCGTGGGTGTGGACCTATAGGTGCCATGTGGTTGGGAGGTGTAGCTACCTTCACTACTGCTAGGGACCAGTGTATAGAGAGTCTCTTATCCTAGTGTGACCATTGTTGGATGTTTTCACTTGATGCTTCTTGTTTCAGAGTATGCTTTCTTGTGATTTATGCTTTCATTGGAATGCCTAGATATCATGTTTAGATGATGTTAGTTTATTTGACGCATTCCCATATTATGATGTTTAGGATATGCCTAGATGATGTGAATCATTGTATTAGTTTATCTATTACTTATTGGTTCAGCATGTTAGATTTCCTTATTATGATGTTCAACATGTAATAGGTGATGTTGTCTACTTGTAGGATTATTTGATGCTTTACTAGTAGCATGTTAGATTTCCTTATGCTTATGTTGGTAGCATGTGTAGTAGTGACATCCCTATTATGATAGTACCAATGATCTGATCGATGGCTTGGGATGTTACGTGCGGGGGATGGCTAGGATCCATGATGGTCTTATGATGCTATTGACGATTTGGAGGAACTGCATACTTAATTTGGTTGTTTTGTAATTGTGATATTATCTCTGTACATTGCAATGTTACTTATGTTCACTATGATGTTGCTTTCAGTACGTTCTTTCCTGCTGTAATTTTAGATGGATAGATGTATCTCCTTCTTGATCTTGGCATCTTGTTGTTTATGCACTCAAGTGTTCACTCCTCGATCTATGTGGATTCGATACTCCTCAGTGTGGAGGTTTTGAACTCAATTTTTCTTTGTTTTTCCCCTTTTGTATTTTCCTTAAGTGTTTTTGTGTTTCTATGGGCAACATTTTATCAGCATGGTGTGACATAAAAATGTATCACATGCACATAGAAACTATGTTGTATGATTTTGGAAAGTATCGCACACCTCTTGGAGAAATGTCATGCAATACTAGAAAGTATTGCACCTCCTTTGAAGAAATGTTGTATGATACCTTGAAAGTATCGCACGCCCTTAAGAAAAGTATCGCTCAAACTCTGAAAGTGTTGCCCTCCTTTAGAAATGTCGTGCGATACTTTTTAGTGTTGTATTAAAGTATCGCACGAGTTTTGTAAAAACTTGCACAGACTGATAGTAGGCACTTTTTGATTTGATCTGAACTTTTTGAGAGTTGTTTTGGATACCCTTTTCGGTGTTCTTCAACCCTATGTTGTGGCTTTTTGGATTCAGGTTGTTTTCTTTCAATTAATTTTTGTGTGTTTCTATTGTAGTCCTTTGGGGTTTAAAATATATTGTTTAAGTATAAGTTTAATTCCTTATACTTAAGATATATTTTAATATATGAGATGAATCTTTTGAGATAGGTTTCAAACCTCTCGGAGATAAGATAAAGATTCTAGGAAATTTCAGGGCTTCAAGATTTTAGGCTTAGCCAAATTTTAGGATTTTGAATTTTACCCTAGCTTGGTGTTTTTTTGATGAGTATTCATTTCTTGAGCCCTCATCTTGTATGTGGTGGTTTTTGGCTTTTGTTTGCGTGTGTCAGTTTGGTAGTGGCATTTGGAGATCTATTGATTGTCGAGATTGTGGTGAAGTCTTTCATTGCGATCTTTGTGATCCCTGTATGATGTTGTCATGTGCATTCATACTTGTAAAAAAATTTTTTTTTGGCTTTTATTTCATCCTTGTTTCCAAGGATTTCCAAGTGGGGCATTACAATCTCCCCCTTTTACACTTTTCTTCATGACTAGATATTCCTTAAATAGGAAATTAAAATACTTTTTCTGCCTTGTTCTCTATCGTCCATTTTAGGGTTTGGATGGATTAGGTAAGATACAATGTATCTACCCTATATCTTATCTCTTCTAGAAACTTCTCCTAGAATCTATTAGAATCCACCTAAAAATGGTTTACCTCAAATTTTATGCCACTAGCTCATCATCCTTATCTTCCACCTGGTTCACAAAATTCAAGAAAACAAACTTGCCAGCTTAGATTTGGAAAATCTTTGACTTTTCTAATAATGTAGTAGCTCAAAATTATTAATCTTTTGATGCTTGACACATTATACATTTCTCAGCATCAACTGTGAGTTCTTTTGATATCAATTATGTTTTACTGATGCTTGACACCTATTGTGTTTTTCTTAGCATTAATTATTTACTTGGCATACACTAGAATTTTCTTTTACTTGACACCAATTGATTTTTTTCTTGATTTGAACTAAATTTTCTTGGCTCCTACTAACCAACTCGGTCAAGCTTGGTAGACAGTCTTTGAGTAACTTGTTCTTCTACAGTTTCTAAATGTATCTAGCCTTTGCAACCTTAAGTAGATTTTTAATGCATCATATCATCAATGTCTTAACTGATCCTTTTACTTCATTATGTAAGCATAACTCAACCTCTCCTCTAGGTGTTGTTGTTACATCTTATTGATCAAATCCTCTTATTTAATCAACTAAGTGATAGTACTTGAATCTTATAAGAATTTGTCTTACTAGCTAATAGCAGGTTTGACATTAGTGACAAAACAATTATTGAAATATAGTTTCTACTTCAACAATCTTTTTTAGCAATCATATTTTCAGTTAGATTTCAACAATCTCCGTCTTTGGCATTGATGGAAAACCAAATTGATCAACCAAGCCACCTAGATGGTAAAACAATTTATTCTACTAGACAGACTAGTTTAAAATAGTACGGCAATACCAAAAAGAAATTTTGAATTAAAATTGCTCCCTCTATCAACAACTTCATTCTGCTGATTAGGTTACAAAACTCCTTTCTTATGATTCCCTCTTACTAGGTAGATTCATTATACATGTGTTTACCAATGATCTTCCTCTAATACTCTATTTGCCTTTCCAATCAATGTCTCCCTTTTTGTACTTGCTCCCTCTTGGAACAGTTACCTCTAATATTCCTCTGATATTCAATCTTCCTTTCTAATCAATGTCTCCCTTTTTATACTTGCTCCCTCTTGGAACAATAAACTTGTTGATCAGTAGAATATCTCCCTCTTTGACAATAATGTCAAAGACATATCATCTTTTACATCTTAACATACAGCTATAGACTTTTGTAATTTCAGCATCTTTGACTAATTTCTCCCTCTATCACCTTGCTTGAGACTATTTTGGATTTTTCAGCATTTTGATCAATTCAAGTAGCTCCTAAAGTAATATCCTCTATATCAATTTGTATTATTTTTGCAATCAACTTGTTTGATTCAAGGCAGTTCTCTGGTTGCTTATATTGCCTTTGATAGGGGTATCACCCCTAATTTACCTCTTAGGTATTCATCTACTTCCTTAGGTAATGGCTTTATGAAGATGTCGGTAACTTGCTCCTTTGTATTGGCATATTCCATCTTTACCTCTTTATCTTCTACTAGCTCTCTCAAGTAATGATACTTGATTGCAATGTGCTTTTTATTTGCATGCATCACTAGATTCCTTGATATATTAATAGCACTAGTATTATCACAATAAAGTATCACTAGAGCTATGATCTCTTCCTTCATTCCTTTGAGTAGCTACTTGATCCATACAATGCTTGTGTAGTTTATAGTAGCAGCAACATATTCAACTTCAGCAATAGACTCTGATGTACAACTTTTTTTCTTACTAGTCCATGTAATTAGTCTTTTGCCTAAGAAAAGTGCTCCTCCACTGGTGTTCTTTCTATCATCTATGTGACTAGCCCAATCAACATTAGTTTAGTCTCTCAAGTCAAACTTTTCATCCTTCTTATAATATAGGCCAAAATCCTCTATACCTTTCAAGTATCTCATTATTCTTTTCATTGTCATTAAATGATTTTCTTTGGGATTTGCAACTATCCCTATAGCTAAAGAAATATTAGGTCTTCTATGTACAACATATTACAACTTAATAATCATAGACCTATACATTGTTTGGTTTACCTCTGCTGAATCATCATTCTTGGACAATTTGAGTCCTATTGTAATAGGTGTGCTTACTAGTTTTGAATCCTCGAGTCCAAATTTTTTAAATATTTCTTTGATGTACTTTAACTGAGTAATGTATATGTCATTCTTCATTTGATGTACTTGCATTTCTACAAAGAATTTGGTTTTGCCAAGCATTGACATTTTAAATTCACGCTTCATCTATTTGGAAAAATCCTTGCATAAAGAATCTTGTCTTTCATATATTATGTCATCAACAAAAATTTCAGCTAACATAATTCCTTTACCTTTTTCTATCTTCATATACAAATTGTGGTTATCATCAATTCTTTGAAATCCAATTTTCACAAGATACTTGTGAAGTCTCTCATATCATGCTCTTGGTGCTTTTTTAAAACCATATAGAGCTTTGTGTAGTTTGCATACCATGTCTTTATGATTAACATCAACAAATCCTTCTGGCTATTCTATGTAAACCTCTTCTTCTAGTATGCCATTCAGAAATGTAGATTTACCATCCATCTAGTAGACCTTCAATCCTTTGTGAGAAGCATAAGTAAGCAAAATTTTTACTTCTTCTAGTCTTGCAATAGGGAAAAATGTCTCCCCATAGTCAATTCCTTCCTCTTGTTAGTCTCAAAATGGTTTTGACATTTGAGTGCCAACACACTTAACCACTCTCTACAATTGAGCCAAGCACACTATGTATGCTGAGCCACAACATGTGTCGAGTCAAGAAATCCAATAGGTGTCGAGTGAAGATCAAGTGTTGAGTGACTTCAGGTACCAAGCATGATACAAGTGCTAAGTAATATTCAAGTGCCGAGTCATAGATGATTCCGAGCAAAACAAGAATGCAACAAGAGCCGAGTAAGCCAGTTTATTATATGTGTCAATCATCAAGAGTTAGTAAGTGCCGAGTAACACAGAATGCACATATGAGTTTGTAACTTCACTAATTTAGATATAAACTATTTTCATTGCCAAAATATGACGAATATCGAAGGATCTAAGTGATAAGATCGAATCTTTTATATTCCCTATGCAATCTACATGCAGCCAATAAGAAAAATGGAGAAGGCATGCAACCAATAATAAAAGTGCAAGGAATGAGCAGGAAACAGAGATTCAATATGGATCATAGATCCATAACAAACCCTAAGTCTTTTAATGTCTTTATAAGGAAGACAAAATCTCATTGAATCAAGGAGATGAATCAAGGTGATGGATGAAGGAGTGTATGGGAAAATTATACTAGAGTTCAAAGTGAAGAGTAAAAGACTTAGAGGAAGTGAGCAACAGTAAAAGCATTCAGTTGATTAGAACTAAGCAAGGAATATGAATAGACATCAGATTTCACAGAATCAAGATCAGAGAAAGCAAATCAAGTGCCTATATTTAGCAATCAAAGGATTGTAATCTTTCAGGTTTATTATACCTAATACTCTCTAGCAATTATATTAGAATGGAAACCCTATGGTGATAAGTTAGCTTAACAACTATTTTGTAGATCCTTTAAATAGGTGATTAAATCCTTTAACAGGGTAACACTTCATGTAAACTGTTTGTAAATCCTTTAACCAGGTCACTATTGATACAATGTAAAGCCTTTAATAGGGAAGACTATCAGAAGTGGTCAAACATTATTGTTGCAGTGATTTTGTGGGTATCATCCCCACCCCAATTTTGCCTTCTTATTCCTGGAGGGTTTCTGGGTTACCAAAATCTCAAGTGTTATGTGGTGATGCATATGTTTTTTTCATCATTGCTTAATGTTGATATGCATGCATTTTCATTTCAATAATATGTTATTAAGGGTTTAAAAATAGGTCAAAAGCTAGTACTTTTGATTCACCCCCCCGCTCTCAGAAGCATTCTTTCCATAAAGTTATTCCAACACCTCCTGTGCATATCCTTTGGAAATCAATCTTGCCTTATTTTTGGTGATTTATCCATTTTTCATTTAAATTATTTCTAAACTCCCACTTGGTTCCAATCACATTTTTGTTTTATGGTCTAGGGACTAGATTCCAAGTTTTGTTCTTCTCTATCTACTCAATTTCTTCTTCCATGGATTTTCACTAGCCATCATCTTCTAATGCATCTTTCACTATCTTGGGCTCTTTCATGATTAGTAGACATGACTCAATTCTTAGTATATTCCTTGTCATTGGCCTTGCATCTTTTTTTCTAATGATTTGATCAGTAAGATGGTGTCTTCTGACATACTTGGACATTCTTGGTTCAGTCCTAGTTTCCTCCATTTGTCTTTCAAATTTAGTATCACTATGTGCATCTCTATTAGATATCTCAACATCTCTTTCATGTGTACTAACCTCAGAATCAAAATGTGTGATTTCTTGATTTTGTAACTTAGCATCTGAATGCAACCCAATTCTTGAATGTGGCTTGACATTCATAGGGTGAGACTTGATAGTCACTAAAACTTGTTGTTGGTTTCCAACTTGATTTGCAACTTCTTCTTTTGCAAGAATTCCTTCATAAAAAATATACAAATGACTTGTATACCTCTTGTTCTTTCATGGATTCCTCCTAATAAACTTCTATATACTCATCAAAATTTACATTTTCACTTTCCACAATCTTATTATTGTTAGTATTTAAACACTTGTAAGCTTTACTTCTTGTAGAATAACCAAGAAATTGTAAGGAAACTCAGGTGCGGAAACAACTTCTTACACTAATCTCATAAGGAAAGTATGGTGAAAATCCTTTTAAAATCTTCTACACTTACAGATTCAATATCACGTAAACACCAATATAGTAGCCAACCATGCATACAGAAAATAGATAGAGAAAGAAACGCATAATACAAAGATTTTTCGATGGGGAAAAACCTTTCGGTAAAACAACCCCACCCCTCTAGAACCTGCACAATGTATTATCTTCAACACAAGATTACAATACACTTGCAATGCAAGCTCAATAGCAATGATAGAAGACTCCAACAACACCTCAGTACCTGCAAACTTTCATCTATCACACTATTTCATTACAACATGCAATACTCATTTTATGAACATCTTAAGACCCAACAAAATGCCCACAAAGGAGTTGGGCATTTTTCATGGCTCAACCACCAAGAAACATGCACAATGCCACATGTACATCCAATACCAAGAAAAGGGTGTCCATCCCTTGAATAGGCAATGCCAACTTGTCATAGAATCTACCAAAAATAGCGGTCACAAGAGAAGTGTAAGGGAATCCGTCATACCAACCTATTTTTGGAATATTCTCTTACACACACCAATCACTCATTCTTGGGAACCCAAATAGGCCTCATGTCATAAGATGCTCTTACACTTGTCATATCTTATTCCTTAAATAGCTCTTACGCATCATAGGAATCCATCATAACCATTTCAACTATGATCTCCTTCACACACTTCAAGATGTTGACACATGTAAGTGATCAACATGCCAACTAGACATGTACACTCAACATTTACATATTATTTGCAAAAATACATTTTACAAAACAAATAATAATAAGAATAGGAATTATACAAGGTTGAGACACCTTATTCCTAACATTCTCCCACTTGACGAACACCTTGTAAGAGCAACATGAACATAACAGGAACTAGCTGCTATCGGCCAAAAGGCCCATAGACTCTGAACACCATCTGAACTTCTCAGTGCCCACTGGTTTCGTTAATGCATTTGCAACATTTTTCACAGTATCTACCTTCTCCAAATTTACCTTTCCATCTTCCACCATATCTCTCACAAAGTGAAACTGCACATCAATGTGCTTCGTTCTGGCATGGAAAGTTGGATTCTTCACAAGGCAAATAGCACTCTGACTGTCACACCAAATAGTAATCTATTCTACATCAACACCAACATCAGAACACAATCTTTTAAGCCAAATGGATTCCTTACAAGCATGAGTAGCAGCCATGTACTCAGCTTCTATAGTGGACAAAGCAACCACAGGTTGTTGCTTACTCATCCAACTGATGTCACCACCAAACATAGTGAACACATAACCACTGGTGGATCTCCTATGATCAATATCACTTGCCCAATCTGAATCCACAAACCCATGAATACAAACTAAATGTGGAGATCCAAAAGAGTTACCATGATAACATATGTAGTAATCTGATGTACCCCTCAAATATCTGAATACTTGCTTGACTACATCCCAGTGTATTCATCCAGGATTAGCCATAAATCGACTCAAGACTCTCACTGCTTGGGCAATGTCTGGTCTAGTGCAGACCATAGCATACATAAGACTACCAACTGCACTAGCATAAGGTACTCTACTCGTGTCCTCCACCTTACTAGGAGATTTTGGACAATCATCTACAGATAGCTTTGTTCCCACAGAAATAGGAACACATAGTGGTCTACAATCTGCCATGCTGAACCTATCCAACAAAAACTTCACGTACTTACTCTGACTCAACCAAAGTTTTCTGTTAGACCTGTCTCTACTGATTTCCATACCCAAGACGTACCTAGCTGCCCCAAGATCTTTCATCTCAAACTGTGCTGAAAATTGAGATTTAAAATCAGAAATCATACCCTTACCCTTCCCAAATAGCAACATATCATCAACATATAATGCAACAATAAGAAGGTGATCATTTTCAACTCTAAAATAAACACAATGATCTGATTTCGATCTTACAAATCCAATTGACAACAAAAAGGCATCAAACTTAAGGTACCACATCCTAGGAGATTGCTTCAAACCATATAGAGATTTCTTCAATCTGCAAACAAAGGATTCTTTACCTTTAACAATGTAGTGCTCAGGCTGTGACATATAAATCTCTTCCTCCAAATCACCTTGAAGGAAAGCTATCTTCACATCCATCTATTCTATCTCTAAATCATATGATGCAGCAAGAGATAACAAAAATCTAATGGATGTCAACTTTGCAACATGAGAGAATATTTCACCATAATCTATTCCCTCTACATGTGTTAGGAACCTGTGTGTTTCTTCTGTTTATTTTGTTAGAGTAGTGTTGTTGGACGCATATGCTTTGTAAGTCGTCCCGTGAGTATATTTTATTATCCCACATGCATAGGTAGTATTACTTTTCTAGATCGTACTCAGTATATAAGAATAGGTTGAGGCCCTTGATGGGTACGGACGAATTTATTGTATTGAGCTTGCTCAAAGGAGGTTACCCCCTCGAAGTGGCCTGCGATCAGTAGATTCATTCTGAGTTCTGCTATCACTTTGTATTCTGTTATTTTGAGCATTCTCACGATATTGCCATAAGGAGGTTCTTCACATCTGGTATCAGAGCACTCTCTTGGGCTCGCTGGGTGGAAATTACATCAAATTTTTTTTTCTGTCGTGGCCTTCAGGTTCCTCTCACTTCTAATATCTCTTGTTATTGCAATAACTCTTTTTAGTTGTTCTGTCTGTGAGTGAATTTTTCTAAGTCGACTGTTCAAAAAAAAAAAAAAAAAGAGTAAAAATTTTTCTATTTTTTAGTCGTAGCTTCCTTGTTTGCTTTCTGTTTCTGCTCATACTTCCGCAGAACGTCTGCAATATCATTTCGCATACTTCCTTCCTTGGCGACCCAACCCCAAATTTTACATATCAAAGCCCTAAATCCCTCATTTATCTAATTTTAGGGTTTGCCCTATCTTTTTCACCTCTCATCCAATCGCCCCCAAACTGAGCCACAAGATTCAATTCCTCATTTTGCTCCCTTATCCCTCTTGGACTGTTCGCCTCATTTCGCCTCCCTACCCTTGAAACCCTCATTTTTCTGTTTCCCTTGTCCCCAGATAGTCTCCCACCACCTGTCGAACACCCATTTCCTATCTGAGTTTTACCCAAATCCAAGTTTGCCGTAACTAAAAAAGTTTTTGTTTCTCATCTTCTACCCATTCCAGAAAAAAAAAAAAAAAAAAAAAAAAAAAAAAAAAAAAAAAAAAAAAACCTTGCTTTATGGTTGTTACGCGTACAGGAGCAAAAATCATGGAAGAAGAAATGGCATCCCTCAAAACCAAACTTCAAGATCTGGATGACAAAATTCTGGGTCTTAACTTTCAGCAGTCAGCCATGAGCCGAAACCATTCAGGAGATACTGGGTCCTCTTCTGGCAATTTCCGCGGACCAAAGCTTGATTTTCCACGCTTCGATGGTTCTGATCCGACTGGATGGATCTATAGGGCAGAGCAGTATTTCAGCTTGCATAATACTTTGGATAACCACAAAGTCCCCCTTGCATCTTTTCATTTGGAACATGAAGCTCTTCAATGGTTCCGTTGGTACCTCAAGGCTAATGTAGGCCCAACGTGGAGAGAATTGTGCACCCTCATTTTGGAACGCTTTGGCCCTAGTTCCTTTGATGATTTCACAGGAGCACTCACTAAACTGCGTCAAATAGGCACTGTAAGAGAATACCAGACAGAGTTTGAAAAATTAGCTAATCACACAGAGGGCTTGTCTGATGAATTCTTCCGTAGTTGTTTTGTCAGTGGTCTGAAGGATGCACTTCGCTCAGAAGTCAAAATGTTTTGACCTACTACAATGATGGAAGCCCTTGGGTTGGCTAAGTTAGCGGAAGACAAGATTAGTGCTCTCCAACGCTCCAGATCTAATTTTGTTCCATTCAGAAATACAGGTTCTCACAACCCTCCAGTCATACCAGCTCCCAGAACTACTCCGATCAAGCACTTGTCTGAAACAGAGATGCGAGTCAGGCGAGACAAAGGGCTTTGTTATAATTGTGATGAGAAATGGTCTCGGGGCCATAGATGTGTTCAGCAAAAGCTCTATCTCTTGGATGTGGATTCTCCACCGGAACTGGAAGAATATGTAGATGCTCAGGAAACAGTGGATGATGAGGTTGAGCCTCACCAACCTGAACCTCCTTCACCAGAAGCTCCACCAGAGATATCTGTCCATGCTTTGGCAGGAGTCACTACTCCACAAACCATGCGGGTCCAGGGTTTCTTCAAGAAGATCCCTCTTACTATACTCATTGATTCTGGTAGCACTCATAACTTCATTGATCCACGAATAGCCATATAGGCTGATTGCTTTATCCATCCCTGCTCTAGCTTTGAAGTCATGATTGCCAATGGGGGCACTTTACCTTGTAAAGGGAAATGTCGCAATGTGCGTCTCTCTATTGGCGATTATAACATGCGCTCTGACATGTTTGCCTTACCCTTAGGTGGCTGTGATGTGGTTTTGGGTGCCCAATGGTTACGCACTCTTGGCCCCATTCTCTGGGATTTTGCTGAACTTTGGATGCAGTTTTCAGCCGAGGGGCACCAACACACTTTGAAAGGCTTACAACCAGGGTCTCTCAGCATCATCAATTCACACCGTATGGAAAAACTTCTTAAGAAGAATTCACATGGTGTCATCGCTCAGCTCCATTCCATTCAGATGCAGCCATCAGCAGTCTCTAGCACTCCTGCCGATCTCCAACACATTTTGGACAAGTATTCTGGTGTATTTGCTGAACCTGTGGGATTACCTCCTTCTCGTCCAGAGGACCACCGTATTCAGCTCCTTCCTGGCAGTGTTCCGCCCAACATCAGGCCCTACCGCTACCCATTTCATCAGAAGATCGAAATCGAGATACTTGTCCGTGACTTATTGAAGCAAGGTATTATTCGCCCTAGTACCAGTTCCTTTTCTTCTCCAGTTCTGCTTGTTCGCAAAAAAGATGGGTCATGGCGACTCTGCATTGATTTCCGAGCACTTAATCATCTCACTATAAACGACAAGTTTCCCATTCCAGTTGTTGATGAACTTCTTGATGAACTTCATGGGGCTCATTTTTTCTCCAAGTTAGATCTTCGTTCTGGGTATCATCAAATTCGGGTTAATAAGGAGAATATTGTGGCAGATGCTCTTTCTCGCACATTTGATAATCAAGCTTCCCTTTCCGCTATTTCTATGCCCATTCCCTATTGGTTAGCGTCTGTTCAGCAGGGCTATGACAGTGACTCTTCTTTATCTCAAATCATTCACCAGCTAGCCAATAATCCTTCTGCTATACCACATTACTCTTGGGATGGTGCTTCTCTTCGATACAAGGGTTGGCTAGTGCTTCCTCAGAACCCAGCTCTACATCAGGCTATTTTTTATGAACTCCATGCTTCTCTTTCAGCAGGGCACTCAGGCTTCCTCAAAACTTATGAGCGAGCAAGGAGAAACTTCTTTTGGAAAGGGATGAAACAGACGATTCAACAGATGGTGGCTGAATGTGATACTTGCCAACGCCACAAGGGTGAAACGACCCTCCTTCCTGGCTTGCTCGAACCATTGCCCATCCCTACACGGATTTGGACTGATATTTCTATGGATTTCATTGAAGGGCTTCCTAAATCCGGTGGCAAGATAGTGATCTTGGTTGTGGTTGATCGTCTCTCGAAATATAGTCATTTTTGTGCCCTCAGCCACCCCTATACTGCCTCCTCTGTTGCACAAATCTTCATGGACCAGATATTTCGTCTTCATGGACTCCCTTCTTCCATTGTCTCTGATCGTGATGCAACTTTTACCAGTCATTTTTGGACTGAACTGTTTCAGAAAACTGGCACCAAACTGAAGATGAGTTCGGGCTATCACCCACAAACTGATGGTCAAACTGAAATTGTCAATAAATGCTTGGAAACTTATCTTCGTTGCTTCACTTCCGAACAGCAACATCAGTGGGCCAAGTGGCTCCCTTTAGCTGAATGGTGGTACAATACCTCTTACCACACTGCCTCTAAAATGACTCCATATGAAGCAGTCTATGGTCAGGAACCTCCAGTGCTCCTTCCCTACACTCCCAACAGCTCACCAGTCCAGGCAGTTGACATAGTTCTCCGCAGCAGGGATCAGATTCTTCGTACCTTACAGGATAATCTTCACATGGCCCGTAATCAGATGAAATAGCAAGCAGATCAACACCGTTCTGAGCGCTCATTTCAAGTTGGGGATATGGTTTTTCTTCGTCTACAGCCATACAAACAATCCTCCCTCAAGCTGAAAGGGCGTCATAAGCTGGCCCCAAAATTTTATGGGCCTTATAAGGTTCTGCAGAAGATTGGTTCAGTTGCTTATAAACTGGAACTTCCTCCTTCTTCCCGCATTCATCCAGTCTTTCATGTTTCTTGTCTAAAGAAAGTTCTGGGTACCACTGTCAGAGCACAAACTACTCTCCCTGAAATGGATACGGAAGGATCCATTATCCTGGAGCCGGTGGCAATCATTGACCAGCGCACTCGCCAGCTTTGCTCTCGCTCCATCTCTGAGGTCTTGATTCAGTGGCATGGCATGCAACCAGAGGATGCTACCTGGGAACCCCTTCTTCAGATTCAACAACAATTTCCACACCTTAAGCTTTGAGGACAAAGCTTTTTTCTAAGGGAGAGGGGATGTTAGGAACCTGTGTGTTTCTTCTGTTTATTTTGTTAGAGTAGTGTTGTTGGACGCATATGCTTTGTAAGTCGTCCCGTGAGTATATTTTATTATCCCACATGCATAGGTAGTATTACTTTTCTAGATCGTACTCAGTATATAAGAATAGGTTGAGGCCCTTGATGGGCACGGACGAATTTATTGTATTGAGCTTGCTCAAAGGAGGTTACCCCCTCGAAGTGGCCTGCGATCAGTAGATTCATTCTGAGTTCTGCTATCACTTTGTATTCTGTTATTTCGAGCATTCTCACGATATTGCCATAAGGAGGTTCTTCACAACATGTGAATACCCCTTTGCAACCAATCTAGCTTTGTACCTTTCAACACTGCCATCTGCACAAAATTTCTTCTTGAACACCCATTTACAGCCAATAGATTTTCTCCCTTTAGTCAAAGGTACAAGGTCCCAATTTTTGTTTTTCTCTAATGAAACAATCTCATCATCCATAGCCTCAATCCAAGAACTTGCATCTTCCATGCCCAAATCCTCTTTCATAGATCTAGGCTCATTAGTGTTAGTAATCAAAGCAAAAGCACAACTAGAATCTAACATAGAATAACCAAACCTTTTTGGTTGTTTTCTTTCTCTTGTGGATCTCCTCAAGGGCTGAGGTTGAGGTTGTTCTTCCTCTTCTTCTGAACTGTCAGAGCTGCTAGAGCTCTCCTCATCATTAGACCCAACATGGTCTCTCTATACAGTCTTCTTAGGGGTAGGAGGCAACTGAACAACATCTTTTTTCTTTTCTTTTTCATCTGGTTGTAGCACAATAGGAGAAGATGTTAGCTCTCTAAAAATAACATTTCTCCTATACAACACCTTACTAGTCACAGAATCCCAAAGCTTGTATCCTTTCGCACCAACACTGTACCTGATGAAAATACATTTAATAGCTTTGTTTTCCAACTTAGATCTTTTCTCCTTTGGAACATATGCATAATCTTCACAACCAAAAACACGAAGATGTCTAATTGAAGGCTTCTTACCAGACCACACCTCCATGGGTGTCTTACCAACAAGGGCTGATGTAGGAGATCTGTTAACCAAATAGAAAGTAGTGGCCACAGCTTCAGCCAAAAACCTTTGTTCTAAACCAGCTCCACTAAGCATACTCCTAGCCTTCTCCATCAGTGTCCTATTCATTCTCTCTGTAACTCCATTTTGCTCTAGGGTATAGGGAGTTGTCTTATGCCTCTCAATACCTTGTTCTTTATAGAACTGTTCAAACTCTACTAAGCAAAACTCACCACCATTGTCAGTTCTCACACACTTAATCTTCTTACTAGTCTAATTCTCTACAAGGGCTTTAAACTCCTTGAATCGACTAAAGACTTGTGTCTTACTTTTAAGGAAACAAATTTTTGTCCTTCTACTATAATCATCTATGAAAGATACAAAAAATACAGACTTGGAGATCAAAGGAACTTTTACAGGACCAAATACATTAGAATGAATAAGATCCAAAACATTAGAAGATTTGTGAGAATTAGAGTAAAATTGAACACGATTTTGTTTACCATATACACAGTGTTCACAAAAGTCAAACTTGAGATTGCAATCATTTAACCCCTCAACGAGATTTTTGTTTTTCAGGGTTCTGAGACCCTTCTCACCAATGTGGCCAAATCTCATATGCCACAACATTGTCTTTTCTACAAGAAGTTTTCCTTCCAAAGTGTTTGCATTGCCATCGGAACCAATAACCACAAAATTCTTCACTACTCATTTAGATGGGGAGGATGAAGAACTGTTACATAGAGGAATACATGCATCTAGTTGAAACAAAGTACCTCTCCTAGTACCCTTAGCAAGCACCATCGATCCTCTAATCATCTTACATCCTTCTTTCAAAAAAACAACTTGCACACCTACATCGTTCAACATACTTACAGATAATAGGTTTCGTGCTAGACCTAGAATGTGCATAACTCCATTGATTCCCTTTACTCGTCCATCAAGAAATTTGATAGTGACCCTTCCACATCCAACTATCTTCAAGTGAGAATCATCACCCAAGTACACCTTTCCACCATCGAACTCTTCATATCTTGAGAACCAGTTTCGATGAGAGGTCATGTGAAAAGATGCACCCAAGTCAACCAACCACACATCATTAGATGCATGGGTTGCCAAAGCTATGATGAATGCATCACCATCTTCTTGAGAATTTTCAAAACCAGAATCTGAGGCTTTCTTCTTCTTTTTAGGCTCTTTACAGTCTTTATGAAAGTGCCCAATCTTTTCATAGTTCCAACATTTTGCCTTGGACTTATTGGAAGTCTTTGACTTCCCACGGGATTTGGATCTACCCTTATTGTTAGACTTATTGTCATTTTTCTTTCCTCTTTCCGTGGATCTCCCACGAATAGCAAGGGCTTTTTTTTTTGAAATGGAAGCCTTTCTCTGCATCTCCTCTAATAGCAGTGAAGACACCACATCATCCATTTTGAAGGTGACTAATGTGCTTCCAAGAGCCATCACAAGATGGTCCCATGAATCCGGTAAAGAACACAAAAGTGTGTAGCAACGATCCTCCTCCTCTAACTTGACACCAGCTAATGTCAACTATGCAGCCAGCATATTAAATGCATTTAAATGATTCGTTAAGGATCCACCTTCTTCCATTCATAGAGAATACAACTTCTTCCTCAAGAACGACTTGTTCACCAGAGATTTGGCTTGATACATGGCCCCAAGTCTCTCCCACAAACTATATGCGGTTTTTTCATCTAGAACATTCAGAAGGACTGCATTAGTTAAACAGAGTCTTATGAGACCCTTAGCTTTACAATCTTTGATATCCCAATCTACTTGAGTTATAGTTGCTGGTCTTGTAGCACTTGTAGTCACTTCCCATAGGTCACAATCTTCCAACATGTCTTCCATCTTGAGTTTCCACAACTCAAAATTAGTGCCATTAAATTTCTCCACCTCCATTCTTCCATATGATGAACTCGCCATCTTAATCTGCTATAAGATTCAGGATGCTTTGCACAAGACTCCCACTCAACTTGAGATTAGCTCAAAAAATCCTATCCAACAACTAGGATCAAAAGTTGATCAAGCTCTGATACCACTTGTAAGGAAACTCAGGTGCAGAAACAACTTCCTACACTAATCTCATAAGGAAAGTATGGTGCAAATCCTTTTAAAATCTTCTACACTTATAGATTCAATATCATGTAAACACCAATATAGCAGCCAACCATGCATACAAAAAATAGACAGAGAAAAAAACACATAACACAAAGATTTACCGGTGGGGAAAAACCTTTCGATAAAACAACCCCACCCCTCCAAAGCCTGTACAATGTATTATCTTCAACACAAGATTACACTACACTTTCAATGCAAGTTCAATAGAAATGATAGAAGACTCCAACAACACCTCAGTACCTACAAACTTTCATCTATCACACTATTGCATTACAACATGCAATACTCATTTTATGAACATCTTAAGACCCAACAAAATGCCCACAAAGGAGTTGGGCATTTTTCATGGCTCAACCACCAAGAAACATGCACAATGCCACATGTACATCCAATACCAAGAAAAGGGCGTCTATCCCTTGAATAGGCAATGAAAACTTGTCATAGAATCCGCCAAAAATAGCAGTCACAAGAGAAGTGTAAGGGAATCCATCATACCAACCTATTTTTGGCATATTCTCTTAGACACACCATCCACTCATTCTTGGGTGCCCAAATAGGTCTCATGTCATAAGATGCTCTTACACCTGTCATAGCTTATTCCTTAAATAGCTCTTACACGTCATAGGAATCCGTCATAACCATTTCAGCCATGATCTCCTTCACACACTTCAAGATGCCGACACATGTAAGTGATCAACATGCCAACTAGACATGTACACTCAACATTTACATATTATTTGCAAAATACATTTTACAAAACAAATAATAATAAGAATAGGAATTATACAAGGTTGAGACACCTTATTCCTAATAGGAATATGCCTTCTTCACTTTTTGCATCAAGTTTTCCATTTCTAACATCCTTAAGAATGTAACATTTGCTTCCAAATACTTTAAAGTATTTTACATTAGGTAGATATCCGTACCATAACTCAAAAGGTGTAGAATGTGTACCTTTCTTGACTTGTACTCAATTTAGGGTATAGATAGTTGTACTAATAGCTTCTCTCTAGTATTTCAAAGCAACATTGTTTTCAATCAAGAGTGTTCTTGCATAGTCCATTATAGATTGGTTTCTTCTTTTAACTATTCCATTTTGTTGAAGTGTTCTAGGTGTAGATGTCCATCTTTTGATCCCTCTATCATTATAGAACATCTCAAATTCATTTGATGTGAATTCTCCTCCTTTGTCTGATCTCAAGAATTTCAAACTTATTCCTATTTCTTTTTCAACTCTAGCCAAGTACCACTTAAACATTTGAAAAGCATCAGATTTCTACTTTAGAAACATGACAGTCATCATTCTAGAATAATCATCTACAAATAGCATTATGTACTTGTATCCCTTGTAGCTTTGCACATCAAATTTCCCACATAAGTTAGTATGAACAATCTCTAGTATCTCCTTAGAGGTGTAGGTTTTTCTTTTAAAACTTGACCTTGTCATCTTGCCTAGCTGACATTGTTTTCATATTATATTTTTAGGCTTTTTTAGCTTAGGTAGACCTCTAGCCTTTCTCATGTTACTGATACTAATTAGGTTATCAAATTTAACATGACATAACCTTTTGTGCCATAGCCATACATCATCAAATTTTGCAATAAGACAAGTAGCATCCTCTATATCAAGGTAAAATAGATTGCTTCTAATTTGATCTCCTTTTCCTATCAATTTCCCATCTGTGTCATAGATCTTAGTTGTCTTGTTTTCAAATTCAACTCTACATCCCAAATTGTTTAATTGTGATACACTCAATAGATTATAATTTAATGCTTCAACATAATAAGCATTATCACATGATATCTTATATGTGAGTTTAATGGAACCCTTTCCTTTTATCAGACATGTAGCATCATTACCAAATCTAATAGTATTTCCATCATAATAGTTTAAGGTGTTGGTGTTTTTCAAACTATTAAGCATCCAAAGTACCAAGATAATGAAACTCATAAAATCTAAAGTTCAACTACCTCCCATTAACAATTTATATGTGCTTCTTATCTAGAGCCAACTTCAACAAAATCAAGACTAATTTTCTAATCTTAGGATATGCAAAACCAAGGTGGGTGTACCTAAGGGATGAAAGATTTTCAATATAACATCAGAGCTATTCTTGATTCATTCCATGATATTTAGCAACTATACACATCCCTTAGCAATAGATTTGGTCATAGTTCTTCTCAGGTTTACAAATATTTGTGATAATAGTAGCTAACTAAGACCCATAAATCAAATGCAAACAAGTGCTAACCAACATTGATAATCTTCAATAGTAAAATAAAATGGGTTTTGAAATTAAGTATGATTATTCTTTATGATCTTTCCTTCTACAAATTAAAATAATTAGATCAGTGCCTAATCTATTTGGACCCAGAGTCTATTCAATTCCTAGATCTTACTGATTGTATTAAAATCAATATTATCAGCCATTCTTACTAAAACTCAGTCTTATAGATATCCCTTCTATTATTATGGTGATCCTATCAATTTCACTAAAGAATTTACTTAATTCTTTGAATTAAAAGCAATAGCAAATTGACATATAATCTGATTTAATTGCATTCAATCGAATAAGACTTGCTCATACAATTTCAAGGCAACCAAACAATAAAAATGGAGACAAGATTGAGCCAGAAAAGATGTGGTGATAGCTCATCTTTGCATTAATTTCTTGTGAAATGTTTGCATAAAATTGAATAAAACTTAGAATAACTCAAGACCAAGCATCTAGATCCAATCACATTGAGACATTCTCTTAAATTTGCAGAAAAAAATCACAAAGTACACACACAAAAAACTAGACCAAATAGACTTAGTACATAACTTCAAAAGATAATAGTTTAGACCCTTTCTCAAGCCCTAGAATCTCACTCATATAGTGTGAGATGCAACAATCTTCAAGTATAGAGAACTAATAGCTGTCCTTTTGACAAAAGATATTTACATTTTGTAACTGTCACAACAAGACAAAAATGTATTCAACAAAAAAAAATTACATCAAAATATTCTTTGAGGTGGGCCATTTTTCTATTACACTTCCAAAACATTGAATTTTATGATTAATTATTTTTTTATTTTGACTCCTCAAAATATGTGGCTATCAAGCTTGCTAGTGATGTGTCTTGTTCTAATACCTTCAAGTTAACCTCAACCTAGGGGTTTCCACTATCTTCATCATGAATTGTTAAAGTAACAGTTGTTAATGAATCCTCACCTGCCCCATCATCTTCTACCATCTATTCCAAAGACAAAATTTCTTCTTTCCATTTGTTGAAAATAGTGTCATCGAGCCAATCAAAATTAAGGATCTCCCTCTACTTTTTTATCACAAAATTTCCAACCTTTTCAATTTCAACAAACACTTTACTAATGGCATTGTATAATAATTGTACTTTGACAAGTTTCTCATTGGTTATTGACCATAGTACATGCCCTTTTTCATTTATGACACTGTTCATTCTTGGGCACAAAAATTCATCTAACTCTTTTCCCCATTCATCCATTTCTTTTATTTTGTCAACTTTTTTCAATGCACTAGGGAAGAGATCAAACTTTTCTACCATATATTTAGACAAACAAATTGTTATCCTCTTCTAAACTAAAATTCTTTTTTCACTAAACTCTATCAGATTATTAACCATATCAAAAGTTTTCTCAATCTAATCACAAGATGATTGGATGATGGAGATACACATGAAAGTGACATCACTATCTCTCTCACTCCACTTCTGACCAATGGGTTTTAATATTCCTTCATCTCTCTTCATCTCATCCCACATATCTAGAATTCCTGCCAACTAATCATAAAATGTTGGCCAATCAATTTTATCTACTAAAAAAAAATTGTTTTCCTAAGTTTCTCTTCATATTGATTATTCATTTCTACATGCATTTCCCATAATTTATTCTTTTCCTCTTCAAATTATTTAGCGATATAGAATTCAAGCCTCCATGTGGTATCTGGTATTTCAACAATGGGAGTGGATTTAAATGGATCAACTAGGGGCCGAGTATATACAATTCTTGGCCTATTGGATTCTCTATCTTCCTCTTTCTGAGTTGTTTATCCATTTGGAATATTTGATTTTCCAGTAATTGTATCTTTTTCCCTCTTTCCTCATATGCCATAATTATTTCTTCAAACTTGGCATTGAGTTCTAAAAATCTACTTTTTTCTTTTCCAGCCACCACATCCCCAAACTCTAACATTTTTTTAGCCATTCTTGTAACCTATTGACTACCCATTTCATCATCCCTGTATACTATAAGAGCACTAGTATGTTCTGCACTTGAAATTTCCTACATTATGGTCTTATTTCTTTTTTCATTGACCATATGACTAGGACTTGATGATCATTACTAAATTTAATCCCCCTATGTGTTTGTAATATCTCTTCCTCTATTTTATATTTTACATCTTTCTCCTTTCTGATGGAATAAAAAATCATAGCATTAGCTATGTCCCATTGAGGCAAAACTAAGACTTTTGAATCCCTACTCAACTGCCTTTTGACCTTAGGTTTTAACTGTGCAAAATCCTCCAAAAAAATTTCTTTCACTTCTTCCTCAATGTCAAAGTTTGACTTATTTGGCTACTCGACTTTTATCTTTTTACATTTCTCCTCAAAATTTCCTGTTTTTGTAGGTGCACTTTCAATACGCCATTTTTAAAAAAAACTTTTAAAGTTGCCTACCATAAAGAATTTCTCAAAAAATGTTCCCAGTATACTTAACAAAGTTTCTATGAAGGATTGAATTATTTCTGGGTCCAAATATACAAATGTGGAAGCAAATAGAAGCCAAAGTTCATTTTTCCACCATGGAGAAGCACTTTTCTAATTTTTCACAATGGAGAAGTCAACTTGGGGTTTTTTACCAAAGGAAAAATGAAGTATAGTGGAAAACTCATTTTCCACTACGACTTTCGTAGCAATTTTCTAATTTTCCACCATGGAGAAGCACTTTTCTAATTTTCCACATGGAGAAGCATTTTTCTAATTTTCCACATGGAGAAGCACTTTTCTAATTTTCCACCATGGAGAAGCACTTTTCTAATTTTCCACAGGGAGAAGCACTTTTCTAATTTTCCACATGGAGAAGCACTTTTCTAATTTTCCACATGGAGAAGCACTTTTCAAATTTTCCACCAAGGAGAAGCACTTTTCTAATTTTCCACATGGAGAAGTCATTTTCTAATTTTCCATGGAGAAGCACTTTTCTAATTTTCCGCAATGGAGAAGTCAACTTGGGATTTTCCACCAAAGGAAAAATGTGTAATGGAAAGCTCATTCTCTGCTTCAGCTTTCGCAGTCATTTTCTAATTTTCCATTGGAGAAGCAAATATTTCATTTTCCAGCAAAAAGAAAAATGCATAGCGGAAAATTCATTTTCCACTATGACTTTTGCAGGCAAAGTCCAATTTTTCACATGAGGAGAGAAAAGGCAAATCTCAATCCAAGATGAAGGTATATGCGGTCTAGCATCAGGATTACTCCAGAAAAATAATTTGTGAATCAACCTACATCAAAATTGTGCCCACTACATGAAAATGGAAAATTCATTTTCCACTGTGACTTTCGCAGTCAAAGTTGAATTTTCCACCAAAGGGAGAAGACAAGAGTCAGATTTCCACTATAAGAATTCCAGAGAATTTCTCCCAAATTTTAGAAGAGAATTAACATTGTAAGCATTGAAGATAACATTGTTGCAGATTGAAGATATGGATTATAGAGCATTGAAAGAGCAATGGCTGAAAATTTTATTTTATTAATTCTGATTTTGTTGCAGCCATATAGAGCAGAATTCAGAAATTCATATCTTTTTACTCATTGATTATTTTTTTGATCACTCCAGTTAGGATGAAGATAACTAAGTTTGGAAAAACATATCCAAAAATGAGCTCAATCCAACAGTGGAATACAAAGATATGCCCCACGAAAAATGGCTCATTTTTACCTAGCAGAACTATTTATTTTGCTGTCCACTCAATGAAAGAAAGACTTTGATATTGATTTAACATATTTAAATGTCAATTGTTAACATATAATTTAAATATGTTAATATCTATCATTATTAACTTTAAAAGTTAATAAGCATATCAGTTTTCAAAAAGAAAAATATGAGAAGTCAAAGAGACAAGATCAGTTACAGAACTGAAAAGTCACTGGAAGAAACCAAACAGTTGCTGGAGAATGTATTTATTGTAAAACCTTTTCCATTGAGAGGGGCTTCTTTTCTGCAAGAGTAGGTATTGCTAGAGTAGAGGGAAGACAATAGTTTATTTTATGCATTTCATTTCATGCATTGATTTCTGTAATAGATTTGGCTAGAGTTGCAGACAAATAAAAATCAGAGCATTGTATTTGTTGTGTTCAAAACAAAGAAGAGTTTTGCTTCAAATCAGAGAATTTGAGTATTATTTTTTGAATATATTCAATCAGAGTATTGTTGTGTTCAGTTTTGGACATTATCTTGCATCTTGCGTCAAATAATGAATGTGTTGTAGATCAGAGTATTTTCACGTATTCCTATTGCATAAATCTGAATATTAAATCTTCATTTCTTCATTGCATTCACATAATTTTCATCTATATTGCATTACCGATATCAAGAAGTCATAGGAGTTGTGGATTCTTGGCATTGGCTAGATTTAGGAGTTAAAATTTTCCTGAGTTAGTTCTATCTAGGGCTGGCTTAGTTTTCCTCTTCTGTTCTTGGGTTAAGAATGTACCCAATTAGTTTAGGAACAAACAAATTCATTGAATATCATTGATAAGGGAGTTGTACCTTTCAATTTAGAGGAAATCTATCAATCTCATGATAGATTATCCAACTGTTGGTATCAAATTGTTTCTCATAGGTTCGGGCATGTAAGAGTTACATTGAAAAGAACAATCTATTTACCAACAGATTTTTGGTGACTCCACTAGGGAAGCAGAAAAGAAGATTAGTGCTGAAGTTTTACTTCCTCAATTTATATTATTATCTCTACTTGAGATTGGCGACTCTATTTTGATTCTCATCATTTTTGGTTGAAGAGTCTAGTGCTTTCATTTTCAGAATTATTATTATCTCTACTTGCAGGAGATTGGTGACTCTGTTATTAAAAGACCATGCCCATTAAAGTTGTGAAAGGAAGAAGGCCAGATCCTTCTTTGATTGAACTTCATCAAACTCAAGATCCAGTCTTGCATGATCTTTTTGATGCTTTTAGAGAAAGCATTACCCATGGAAGAAAAATGAATTTGAGCATTGAAGAAGATCATGCACCAATCCTTTTATGGAAAAGTGTTTGTGACAGCTATCACAAATTAAAGGAGCTGGAAATAAAATCAAAGTTATTGCAGCATTGTAGAGAAAGGGTGTTGCAGCTAAGAAAAGAATTGGAGGTAGATAATGATGAGATTGCAGAAGTTCTGCACCATCACATCTCCTATAATTTTTTGGTCCTGAGTGAACAAGAGGTTCAACCAAGAAAGAAAACTAGAAGAAAACCCACATTCAAAGAGATAGAAGCTGAAAGTGATTTCAATTTACAATTTCTTTGGACTGCGTTTAAACAAAGCATTGCTGAAGCTGAAAAGAAGAGATTAA
This sequence comes from Cupressus sempervirens, assembly GCA_028749045.1. Taxonomy (NCBI): domain Eukaryota; kingdom Viridiplantae; phylum Streptophyta; class Pinopsida; order Cupressales; family Cupressaceae; genus Cupressus; species Cupressus sempervirens. Next base: position 914,764,641 of record CM053786.1, on the reverse strand, counting down.
GTCTCTCCGAAGATCATCAATACACTATGTTGTTAAGGTGTCCTATTGCATAAATCTGAATATTAAATCTTCATTTCTTCATTGCATTCACATAATTTTCATCTATATTGCATTACCGATATCAAGAAGTCATAGGAGTTGTGGATTCTTGGCATTGGCTAGATTTAGGAGTTAAAATTTTCCTGAGTTAGTTCTATCTAGGGCTGGCTTGGTTTTCCTCTTCCGTTCTCGGGTTAAGAACATACCCAATTAGTTTAGGAACAAACAAATTCATTGAATATCATTGATAAGGGAGCTGTACCTTTCAATTCAGAGGAAATCTATCAATCTCATGATAGATTATCCAACTGTTGGTATCAAATTGTTTCTCACAGGTTCGGGCATGTAAGAGTTACATTGGAAAGAACAATCTATTTACCAACAGTTTCTTCTCCAAAAAAATTGTGCAAAAGCCCTAGATTTAAGAAAACTTTCATCATCTATGAACTTTTGAGAAGCTTGAGCTATAATAGGATCTATCTCCTTACCTCTGTAATCATTAATGGTGAGGTCAAAGGAGGGCATAAGAGGCTCCTCAAGCACTTCTCTTTCCATATTAGTAGTGGTAACAACTATATCTCCTTCCCCGCCCATTTGTCTTAATTGTTCTCTTAAAGATACTTCATCTTCTATTTGGAGTGGAGTTTTAGTTGGTGAATACTATTCCACATGAGAAGAGGATCCCTATGCTAGTTTTTGTCTCTTGGGTGCACTGGTAGAAGATGGATTCTTTGGTCTTAGCCTTCTTTAAGGGGGAACATGTTGTACATTCTGAGCTACAATATATCCTACCCTTCTCTGTAATGTATATTGGCTTGGAGTAACTATCATCTTGCTATTCATTCTTCTCTCCAACTCTACTACTTTATCAGGATATTCTTTAACAAAGGTAGCCTTCTCATTCATAGTTTGCATTATTATAGAAAAATTATTCATTAATACATTCATTCTGGGGCCCCAATACTTCTTATCTTTCAAAAGATTATATTTGGGATCAAAAGCATTAATGAATTCTAAGACTTTGCTAAAGACTATCCATTTCTCTTTTTAACTTCCTATTCCTATAATGAAAAAATATTTCTAATAATATCTTCAAGAAAGTATACATGTTGGGTAATAATCTTACCTTTTTCCTCTCCCTTAGGAGGTCATAGAATCCTTCTAGATCAATATATCTTGCATGGGATTCTACCATGTGGTATCTATTCAAAAATAAATTGAGATTTCTCCATCCTTTCGTTACAAAGAAAAAATCATGAGCCACAATAACTACATGAAAGAAAGTGCCTTTACCTTTTTTGACCATATCCCTTTCTTTAATGGTTCCAATTTGCCATAGTAATTCTGTAGTTCCTATCTTCAAAGGTATATAGAAAGGTAAAACATGAGGCTTTCCCAAAAAACCATTAACTCTAATCACAGTTGAAACATTATATGGGATTATATCCCCCCAATTATGACTGATCAAAAGTCCCTTAGCATGGTCCTTGGGTCTAATTAATTCTAGCAGAGGTTGTGGAATTCTTGGGCTATCCCCTCTCAGGAGTAATCTGAGCCTTGATGCAAAATACTTGTCAAATCTAACATCGCTGGCATCCCTAGCTTCCCAAGTCATGTCAGCACTCCATAGCTGAACTGTGAGCTTCTATCCATCCTTTTCTAGCTCTAACTTCATTACCTTAGAGAAATAGGTAACTCCTTTATAAAGACATATGTGCATCAACAGGGAGTACCAGCAAAAGGGCTTGTTCAGCTTACCTTGAGATATAACCACCAAACCATTATGAATTTCTTCAGCAAGGAAAGTAGAAAAATCAAGAATGGTGCTCATTCCAAACTACAATGTTTGAGCCATAATAAGAACAATATAACCTTGGATGTGTTCCTCCTCATCCATCCCCAATATCTTGTAAAGAGTGAAATATAAAGCTTGGGCTCTAGGATTAAAATACATCTTTTTTAATGGCTCTGGGGTGCTTGGTGTGACCAAGGGTAGTGACCCAATCTTGACAATATGTTGTTACAATGGCCTAGCTCTCAAATACACCCTCTATGAATCATATCTTTCTTGAAAATATCCATATCAGTAGGCTCATGAACTACATGGTTAGGGTTGATCTTAAAAACCTCATTGATCAATTCAGGTGAAACCCTAAAAAGATTGTCTCTAGCATGATTCTTTACAATTCTAGTGATATGGTCATATTTTTTGGCCATATCAGACAAAATATCACTATCAAAGAAAACCCTAGGAACCACTAATTTACCGATATCAAATTCCCAAACATTACTCAAAGGGGTGTCTACACTGCGTTTAACAAATCATTTTTTAAACAATTCTAACCCTCCTATAGAAACCTTGGCATCTCTCAACCAATTGGCCTTATCATAAAAATCCTCACTCATAACCAACCTAGGGTTTTTATGAATAAGCTATTTACCTATTGTTATTTCATGTACAGATAGTGGAAACTATTCAAGGAAATCGTCGTGAATAGATTTTTTAAGATAATCATTGTAATCAAATATTTCCATTCATAGAGGCATTTTTGAGAAATTCAACTTCACAAAATTCTAATTCTATGATTTTCAATAGTTACATACCACTTACCCACTGAATTATGCTTCCTTTTCTCTATAAATCGTACTATAATTCACTAAAGACTTTGCAAAATTTTGTGTCATAGCTCTTAAAACCCTTGTGTTGAGAATTGTTTGCAATTGTGTGGTTCAATAATGGAAAATTTTCAAATTATACCAAGGCATTAAGATCACACAAAGGATTTTTGAGCAATATTAATTTCCTTTAGCTATTATCCTTATCTCGTGCTTCAAATTTGAATTTCATCCATTGATCTCATATTATTGGACAACTTTGTTTCAAAAAAAAGATTGTTTTAAAGCTTTGAAAACCATGGCCACATGTTGAGTAGGTGCTTCCCCACATTACTTAAATTTTGAGCATTTTGAAGATGTGAGTAAGTGCCAATCATCGATCCCCTCAAGATCGATGGTCATGAAGATTCACAACATCTTGCAAATAAGATAATTAATATTGCGACCCAACTAGCATTCCATTACGGTAGCTTTTTCTAACCTGGCATAAGTCAACCAATTTCTATCACAACTCGTCCCACCCTTGGCATGGGTTAGATTGGTGCTTCCCTACATTACTTAAAAGTCATGCAACTTCAAATTATGGGTAAGCACCAATCATTGATCTTGTGCAAATCGACAATCAAAAAAATTTGCACCTTTGTAGCACCAAGTCAGCTAAATTGACCAATAACATATCTTATTTCTAGCCAATGTGTCCTAATAATTACCATGAGAGAGACTTCATTATTACCTTTGAAAAGGGTGGATCCATGACATCATTATCTACTACAAGTCCTGATGGCACTTCCTCACATTATCAAAATATCTATCATTTTCTTAAAGTGGGTAAGTGCTAGCCATTGATGTCAAAAAGATCAATGGTAGAATGATCTATACCTTTCAAATGGTGTGAGACACCATAGATGATGTCATCATGGACATGTTTCATTGAGGCCCTTGCCCACATTGTTTAGAAATCTTGCAACTCAGGATAGCGGGAAAGCGCTATCCATTGATCTTTAAAAGATCAATGGTGGAACAAAATTACACCAGGTAATACAAAGTCAAATATCTTAGCCAATGAATGCATTACACTTGTGGTACTGGCATAGGACACCTATCAGTAGCAATAATTCCTTTTAGAGAATGAGGTGATGACATCACCCTATGCTAGATGTCAACAAGGCACTTGCTCACATTGTTTAAAAATCTCTCATATAGCATCAGTCGTTGATCTTGAAAAGATCAACGATAGGTAAGAAGCATACCTGAGAACTATATGTGACATCTCTCCTATTGTCACTTTGAACATGTGTCAACACAACACTTCCTTGCATTAGTTAAAGCTCGAGAAATTCCATCTTGTAGTAAAGCATTGATCGTTGATTTGCCAAAGATCAATGATGAAACATAACTAAGAATAGAAAAACCCAATTGGAGCAAGCCAACCAATGAGATCACAAGAAAATAGATCATGTCAAATTTTTATGGCACAAATAGGATATGTTTTCAACAAATACTATGTGGCTCAAAAGCACTTCCCTACATTATCTAAAAATCTTGCAATTCCATCTTGCAGGTAAGTACCATCTGTCGATCTTGTTGAGATTGATGGTTGGCAAGAATTATTCATCTAAGCTTTAAAAGTTTCACATTAATGCTTAGGAAACATGACCATGGTTAAGGTAGGCTTGGAAAATAAGAGGTCTAATTGTAGAAGATAAAAACAACGTGATCTTTATAAAAAGAAAACTTAAGTAACAAACTTACTTTTATCTCCAGTCATGTGATGTGAACATCCACTATCAATGATCCATCTATCATTTTTTTTTACACTTGTCACAAGTGCAATCACCTCATATTCATATAATTCATCTTTCTTTGCAACATAAACAACTTCATCGTCATGTTCATCTGAATCATCTTCTTCAACAATGTAGCACTTTTATCCTTTATCTCTGTAATCCTTATTGTATACATTTATTTTTCCTTTGAACTTGTCACCACCCCTGTAAATTTTCTTCTCTAGAAATCTACCAGTAATATGTCCTATTTCATTACAATTGAAACAAATGGTAGGGAACTTACCTTTGAATTTTCCTTTTCCTCTGAGGATTCTCCTTGCCAGCAGTGCTTCCAATTGTTTAACATATTCCTCATCTATGTCATTTTCATTGGACACATGCTTTATCTTTCTTTTCTTCATCTGCTTCTTCTCATTAGGATCTTTTAATAGCAATTTAGCCTTGAAAGATGATTCAAGACTCTCTGGTTTGTAGTTGTCAAAGTTAGATAGTTCAAAAGTAGTGAGTCTACCTACTAGACCTTCAAGAGTTAGGTTGTTCCTTGGAATGCATATTAATTCTTGGATTTTTGATACTCTAATGGCATAGATAGGCAATAATGTTCTTAGGACTTTTCTTAGAATGGTTTCATCATTTATTTGACTAGTTACACCCTTAATTGTGCTAACCATTTCTTTTATTCTAGCAACATACTGAGAAATTTTTTCACCTTCTTCCATTCTCATGTCATCAAACTTACCTCCTAGACTTTCAGATTTAGCTCTTTGTAAATTCTTGTCTCCTCGATATATGGTGTATAGGGAATCCTACATCTTCTTTGTAGTCTTACAACCTTTGATGTCATCAAACTTGGCATAGCTTAGGGCAAAGGCAATCTCCAAGATTGCTTGATTGTGTTCCTTCTTCTTTTTCAAATCTTTGGCATTAGTGACAAAAACACTTATCAGTCAAAACTAAATTCTCAAAAAGTTCAAAACACTTTTTATTATTCATCTTGTGTCTTCAACTTGGCAAGCATAATCTATTTTTGAGATTTTTTTTTAAAAAATCTTTTTAAAAAGATGTATATTTGAATATCTATACATGTATCTAATATGATGTTTCTCCCCCATACATATATATTCAATGTACTATACATCTTTCTCACATCTTATCCCTCTTTCTATATTCTTTATATACATCATCTCCCCCTAGTTGACATTAATTCTAAAGATGTAATTTATATACTATATATTAATGCCAAAATGTGACAAGAAATTAGAATGTACCTTTAAAATTAGTGCCATTGTCTTGGCCCAATTTTCTCACAACACCTTGCTTGTGTGCAATGCAACCTAAACTTCTACTGAGAGTTTTATCATGTGGTCTGCAATGGTTTTAGCATGTGCAATGTGTTTATGAAATACATCAATGATTGGGAGAATCATGCTCTGTATGTCTACCAATGTAGCTCTTATCCTGGATTATTCTCTTAGCACTTCTACCTACATATCAGTTAAATGTATGGTATTTGTATAGTGGGAAGACTTGTAACTTGGGTCCAGTTGCAATTGTTGTGCACTTGCCTTTAGATCTTGTCAATCTTTGAAAGTTTATCTTGAATTTCCTTAGTGAAATTTGAAGAGTCATAGATTTTACGGAATAAAGAAGTCACATTGTTGCATGAGGTTTCCAATGGGCCTAGAATAGTAGACAAGTCTACTTGATGAATAGCAATCTTTTCTGCTACTAGCTCCAAAAATTTATACTCAATTTTCTCTGTGCTCTTTTCAACAATTTCTCTTGTCCACTCAAGTCATCGATGAATTTATGTACTACTTCTGCTAACTGAACCAAAATTGGTTGTGAAGTATCAACCTTTGTGTTCAGTGCCTCTGCAAGAATATTCTTAGCATCTTCAAGCACTTGAAATTATTTATTCCTTTCTTCTCTAAGCCTCTATTTCTTAGCTTTATTCTAAATAAGTTCTATTATGTACATTTGATGAGGATTAAGGTTGGAGATATCCCAATTTGAGATAACTATCTCCTCATCAAGACCAATTTCTTCTTCCTTTTCTTTGCCTTTACTCAAAAAATTTATACTCAATTGAGGCCCGGTCTCAACTATCCTTGTACTTATTATTTACATGCTAGGAATGGAAACAATAGTTGAAATAGTAGGATTGGTAGAAAAATAAGATACTACACTTATTAAAGAAATACCTGGTGCGAGCAAAATTGATGGAGGAGGAAGTGTTGATTGCTTAATAGATGAAGTGCATGTCACTTCTATCAATGAAGTTTTGAGCTAAAAAAGTGCAAAAATTGATTGAGTTCTTGTACTTGCAATGTTTGACATAATAAATTCTATAGTAGCTTTCTCTGAGCTTGATGTCTTCAATGCTTTTCTTGGAGAATGAGGAAGTGATGCTATGACTGCTATTGTAATCTTTATGAGGTCGATCTCCTCAATGTTCTGAACCTCTAGTAGATTTTCCTCATTAGCTTCTTGTTCCTATTCCTCATCATCTATATTGTCATAATGTATTTCTTCTCCATCATTATTTCCTTCTTCTTCCTTGTCATCTTCATCATCATCATCCTTATCACTAACATGAACCAAAAAATCACTTTTCTTATGAAGATTAAAAATGTTTTTCCATGTGTTATTTTCATTCCTTACCACATGTTGAATGTCATCTCCTTTTCCTTCTGTCAATAGAAGAGTGGTGCTAGATTGTTTCAATTTTGCTATTCTCTTCTTCCCTTTGTTGACCACCTAGGGAAGTTTTATCTCTAGTTCTATTCTTTCTTTTGCTTCATCAAATGTGCCAAAATATGTAGCTTTTGGATCAATGAGCTCATTTAATAGTTCTTGAATGATATCTTTGGTGTCATCTATATTAACCTCATAACCTAGAGGCTTGAGCCATACAATTCTTGGTCTAACTACTTATATGTACACTTATCACAATCAACCATGAAACAAGTATCATCTTTGTAGTCATTTACAAGTTTCCTTGGCATCATGAATCTATTATTCATTTTGTCCTTAAATGTGTCAAAATAGTTATCCATAATACTAACATAGTTTTCTCCCATTTCTACTATATACTTATTTATTTGGTAAACAATAGGTACATCTTTTATCCATACAACTATACCTTTAGATGGGAAGAAATTTTTCACAAATAAAAATAGACAAGTTAAGAGTCAAACTTAGAAGGGTTGTTCTTTGAAGTTTTGTTGCTCTCCATGTTTTTGTTGAACTAATTTAACACCAACTCAATAAGGTCAAATGGCATATTATTATTGACCAAATTGTACGCAAGATCCACAACTCCACATGATATACTATTTAGTCTTCTCAAGATGTATATCTTATGTGTAATGACATATATCCCAAATTTCAATTCCATAGCCATGACACAACTAATTTTCATTCCCCTTCCATCCCACTCGGCAAGGGTTATCTTCTCTAGCTCTACTTGGCTTAGGGTTTTAGTCATTTTTTCTTGGTTAGCATTGGAAGACCTATGATCCTGTGAATCATTTTCTTTCTTATCACAATAGGTTTCTCCAACCACAACTATCCACTATGCACATGACTGAGGTTAAATCTTATCCACTTAATTTGAAAGTCTCGTGGCATGTGAGGAATGTGAGTCAAACCCTTAGCTTCAAGGTGTTGATGTTCTAGTTTAAATACACCATTCACACATGGCTTCTCCAAGGTTTCATCCATTTCTAGGGTTCCCATCTCTTGGATAACACATCAAAAATGGGAACGAATATCATTAATCAAAAATACCCTAGAATTTATGATTGTGCTTCAATTGGATTTAGGATTTCTATAACTGCTAGACTAATCTTAAAGTCTGCTGCCTTCCATTCCACACCTTGAATTAACATTTTTGACCCTTTTTTAGCCTTGGTGCTAGTGGATACCTATTTCTTCGTAGGATTTACAAAAATCTTCAATAATAATTTGCACAGGTTGCTCAAATGCACTAAAATTTACTTTGCACAGATAGTTCTTCAAACTTTGTGGTGACAAATGAATTTGATTTTTCCCTTTTATCAAATTTTAACTTTTGATTTCCATAAATGCCTGGTATAATCACTTGGTTTATTATAGACTATCTTCCACTTTTCTTGCATTGAATTCTCAGTAGAGTCATCCATGACTCGGTGTCCACACAACAATTTCACTAACTCCTAACCTTCCTTGGTAGAGTCTTGCAACTTGACCTCAATCAGTAATGACTAGCATGCTTGGTGATCCCTTTGCATCTTTAATGCTGATATGGATCTTTCTACTCTGCTAATGTAAAATGCCTACTTTAGAATCCTAGTTCTAGTTATCCTTGTCGGAGATCAAGTGGAAATGCTCGAGTCACCTAATTCTTGAGTGACGTGTTTCATTTCCTAGACTAAAATTCTCAGAAGTTTTTGGAATCCATTGCTTACTCATCTTCTTTCTAATGTTATCATCTTTTTGCTTCTTTTCATCTTCAATTCTTCTAGTATTCATACAATTCTTGGTAAGATTACCAAATTCTATACAAATAAAACATCTTCTAGTGGTATCTCTTATCCTCATGTAATTTTTTACATAGTTCATTCTAATGTGTCCAAATTCCATAGTATAATGACATTTGCACTAAGTGTTGTAGTTCTAACCAAATATAGCTTTTACAATCTGTTCTTTTGGGTTCAATATCTTAGTTTTCCATTCAAAATATTTGTGCCCATACTTCTTGCACTTGTGATATTTTCATTCATATTGTTAGATTGTGGTGACTGATCAGGAAAGTACTGTACATACTTCATAAATAGTGGGGTTCGGGGCATCGGCCCGAAAGAAATTTTTTTGGGAAGTAGCCGACATGGTAGCCGACATATTATGGCCGACATATGGCCGACATGTTATAACCCTAAAGCGGTTTAATACTTGTATAAAAAGGGCTTAGGGTTGGGTATTTTTTATATATGTGGTGATACGAAATTGGTTCTTGCGGCGGTATTGAGTTGTAAGGGATTACGGATTGTAATCAGGTTGTAATCACTGGATTGTAATAAGATCGGACTTGCTGTTTGGTGGACGTAGCCCAGGGATTGGGTGAACCACGTTAAATCTTGGTGCCTTGTGTTCATTTCTGTGTGTTCTATTATTTTCTGTTATTGGTTATATTTGCATGTAGTTTTTATTTCTGTCCGTGGTTTATCCTAACACATATTTAGGTTTCTCTTTGCATTCATTAGCTCTATGACCATGGTGATTGCAATTTTAGAATTTTCCATTGAATTTAGCTTTGGCATTGCTCCAACATTTGTTTTATGTATGACCTATCTTACCACTATAATTGAAAGTAGATCTTTGATTCTTTTGAGCTCCTTGCTTAGATAATTCACCTTCTTCTGTACATCCAATTCTTGCTTTTCCTTTCTATTTATATTGGACTTTCTCATTTAGTTGATCCATGTCTACTTGAGATTTCCTCATCCTCTCATTGGTTTTTCTTTTAGTGTTTAGATCATTCTGCAATCTATCATTCTTTGATCTTAGATTCATGATTTCTTCATTTGCATTGGTGAGCTAATTAATGAAGTCTGCCTACTTAAGGGATAGGTACTGAATTTCATTGTTCTTTCCTTCTATCTCTTCTTTTATCTTATTTTTCTCTTCAATGACTTCATACAATCTTACTAACTAAATTTCTTGCCCTCTTCTCATCTTTCTTATTTCTTCTTGAAGTGTACCATTCTTTTCTAATAGTTCTTTGATTGCCTCATTTGCTTCATCTAAATTTCTTGCTAAATAGTGTTGGTAAATAGATTTTTTCTTTTAGATTATTACTCTTTAATGCCCAATTTGGAACAATATCTGATCACAAATAGTTGCAAAGCTACTTATGGATGTTTTGGCTTTCTTTTGAATTAGTAGATACAACTCCTTAAAATAGATTTGCAATGAATTATGTTTTCTTCCTAAATTACTTTGGGGAATGTTCTTAACCTGAGAACAATAGAGGTATAACCAAGCTAAACCTAAATAGAATCTAACTCAGGAAAATAGAAGTTTCTCAACACCAAAATGGTTTTATGCACTCACACATCTTATGAATTCATAAAACTTATCTGAACAATATTGAATACTGAACTAAGTGAATTTGAATCTTAACTTTGATTAATAAATTGAAAACACTGAAAAGATTTCTCTTTGAATGAAAAATAACAACACCTATTATGCTCATTCATTACCTCAAAATAGGGGAGGTAAAACTCTATTTCTCTCTCATCTTAGTTTTAACAAAAGAGAAAATGTAAACTAAATATAACATTCACTGGAATAGAAAATGATTAATATAAAATACCATTCAATTGTCTCTGCAACAAAAAGTACTTCACACCAAAAATTTGCCAACCTTTCATTAATCTTTTAGTTTCATACATATAGAGTTTTTGAGATGACCATTACAATGGAAGCTTAATTGGTTCATCTTTTGAGGATCACAAATGGCAAGGTGCCAATTTGTTATTTTGAAAAATTACAAAAGATAGCAAAAAGGGGGCATAATATGAATCATTTAGACTTCTTCCCCTTCTCAATTTTTGCCCTATATGCCTTAGCAAAAACCATTATTGGGATTAGCTCTTTGGGGTTGGGCATGTGTATATTAGTGAATCTCAAAAGCCATTTTGAATGTTCCCTTAGTAGCTCCTTTACAACATTCAACTGATTTGGCAAATCCTTCACGGCTACATGTATATAACCACTGAGCTCTTAGAGTTCTGAGATTCTATTTTGACTACTGGAAGCTACTCCAGACTAATTATCCAAAAATGTAGAGAAGCTACTATTTATTACATCCACTCTAACGAGAGCTTTTCCTTGACCACTAGTTTGTGAATCAGTGTGTAGTCCTCTCATAAGCTTGAATCCTCTGTCTTGAGTCTTCTTTAGTTTATTCTCTATTTCCTTAAGTCCCTTCTTAGCTACTTGAATCATTTCCAACTTGAACTACATACTTTGGAGCCATTCAAATAGGGCTTCATTTCCTTTCTTTAGAATATTTTCTTCAACTACTTCTTTTTCTTTCATTTGGATGATCATCTTTAAAAGGGAGATGCATTCATCACATCTGACCCTTTCTCTAGCCAGAGTATTACTATTAGACAATATGTTATCCTTTTCTATCTCTAGTCTGAGGATAGTATTTCCAATTTTATCTATAAGAGAAGCTTCTTCTAATTTGAGTCTCCTAATCCATTCTTTACCAATCGGGCTATAATGCCTATCTTCCTAGAGCTAGGAAATAAGGGCTTGCACTTTAGCTTCATTAGGAGTCTGTGTCACAGACATACCAAAAATAGTTGCTAGTGGATTGACTAGTTGCCTAATAAATTTATTCAATTCTTTTATCTTAGCTTTTATCTTGATCTTTGATAGTTGAGACTTTCCAATTGTCCTTCTATCACTTCATTACTTGATCTCCACAAGCCAACTTTTGTATCATGTCTAGCTTCTCCATGATCAATTGAGTGCAAATTAAAATCATCAAGCATCATATCCTCAATTCTCCCTCCTTTTTTTGGCTTGGCTATTTCCATTGTTAAGTGTCCTATTTCTGGATCTTGCTCAAGTATTGACAAAGTCTTTTGCCTCTTGACTTTTGTCAACACAGTCCCAGAACAAACTATGAGAGATATAGTGTCTTTTGCAAAAACACTTTCATCTTTTCTCTTTCTTTTCCTTTCCAAAATATCTTGTAACCAAGAATCTATTCCTATCACTTTTGAAGCTATTTCAAGTGATTCAATACTAAACATTTTCTTCTTCACTAGAGTCATTGTTACAGTACTTGAAGAGAAAGGATTCTTTGAATCCTTAGAGATAAATTTGGAATAAGTCTAGCCCTTCTCCATGGAATAAGTCTAGAATAAGATGGAACAAGAGTAGCATGAGGGGATGGGATTGGAGTGGAGACATTGTCATTTGGTTCTTCTATTTTCTTCTCCTCAGTACTAGCTTGGGTTCCTATGACTGGTAAGGAGCATCATGATAGGTCTGGGCCATAGGAACATTCTTGTTTAGAGGTTGATCACCTCCACCTGTAGGTTGAGCTGGCCCTTGGTTGGAAGCTATGGTCACACCCACTATAGCACTTTGAGATGAGGTAGGCATTGCAACTACTAAAGAAGCTTGAGTGGATGCACCCTTGCTTTGACTCTTCCTAGTTGTCCACTCAACCCATTTCCTAGTTCTTTTGATGATCCTAGCCACCATGATATCAAGATTCTCTTTGACATCTACATATGGCTCAAAACTGATATGAATCCCCCTTAATTTGGTCAAATATGTATTGCTATACATATTTTGACCATCATCTTCCAATCCTTTGACATTGAGATCAATGCCATATGTCTTTATTTATTCCACTATGAGCCTAGCGAAAGCATGATCTTGGCTCTCCAACTCATCCATACAATCTTCCCAATAATCCTCTATAGTTTTGACATGCTTGATCATGCTCCCAATTTGTAGCACCTCTCATGCATATCCATTTTGTTCAAACATGGATCTCACAACCTCATATTCTTCCAATTTGTACTTATTCTTGAATGCTTTGAGCATGTTTTTGGCATTAGACTAAGACTCACAACTGTAAGCTCCGACCTTCATGGGGAATTCATACCCCTTCTTCCTTAAACTAGCACTCAGCATGTTCACCTAGATAGCTTGTTCCACAATCTCTATCAGCACGATCATGTTGCTTGGGTACCTGGGAAGCTTCAAAGGAAATCCATTGAAAGTTGCAAGACACAAATACGAGAAGGATGAGAATTGAATAAAATAGTTACCAAACTAACTGATGGCCACCATCACTTCTGGGTTGAACCTCCTCTCTAGGCATCCTTGGAGTTCCCTACAAATCCTCATTATAAATGAATCATTAACTCTAACATACTCTGCATAGCTATTCTATAACTGCAAGCATGGATAAAATTCATAAATTTTCACATCACCAGGGAAATTATCTATTTTAGGAAGGCTTGGCCATAATTGTAGAGAAGCTAACATACAAATTAGGAAAGAAGACATGTAGAAGGTATTGTAGAACTTGCAGCACTGAGGGCTCTGGACAAATGCTCACTTACCTCATATACCCAATCAACATAATGTGTATCTGAGCAGATAATTTGTACCAAAAGAAATACTATTCTACAAAATTGAGTGCTTCTACCTCAACTTTCAATCATTGCAAAAGAACTAGAATGTCCATGATCTTGAGCTTGAGATCATTGCCAAAAAGAGTCTTAGGAACCTTACTTTTAGATCCCCAGGGCTTTTGGAACCAGGACCTCATAATTTTCTTCTACCACACCATCTTCTTCAAGGAGAACTCAGACATGGCTCCTCTTATTGTCAATTCAGAAAATTCTTCTCACTCTAAGATCTAGAGGCAATTTACCATAGTTTGTATATCAATAAAGATCAAAATAGTATGATTAGGCAGCAAGATTTTTTTAGTGTTTGGATTATAGTGGTTTATACATTCAACAATTAGCTCGAGAGCTTGAACTTCCACTAGAAAACCAACTACTTCTACTAGCTTGCTTCCTTAGAGTTTCTCTATTATGTGGTCAATTAGCTCCATCGTCAGCCTCCTTTGGAAATCTTGCATGTCAAAGAAATAGAGTGAGGTGTCTGTAATGCTCTACAATGTTGACTTAATTCTGTTCAACCCATTGAAACCAACAAATCTAGTTGCCATCTAATCTGAGGTAGAGATGAATTGAAATCTTAAAACTGAAAGTAGTGTAGAGAGTCGAACTTGAAAACCATGAGAGTTTTGAAATTACTATTCAATTCAACAACATAACAGTTCAATAAAGAGAGTAGTAATTTGAAAATCTATTATGGTCATCTCTATATAGAAATCCTTATTCACCCATTGATCTTCAAGATCCGTGCCATACAAGTGAATTAAAGAATAGATTGTTAGGTTAGTAAATGCAGGGGTTTCTAATGTATTTTCCATGTATTTTCACTATTTTGATTGGCCCAATGGTAACTTTCCTTTATTATAGACTTACTTTCCTATTTTTAAGTTTCAAAAAATTAAGAACAAAGTACTCAGTAAGGAAAAATTGGCTCAGTTAGATTTTGCTTAAGATACCTTTCCAAATGTGATTAACTTGCTTCCAATACCATTTTTAAACATCTTGTGATTGATCTATGAGCCCAACATGCTTGCAAAAGTGATTTTTCAATGAATTCGAAAAATCACCTTCTGGGGTTGAAAACCCACTAAGGAGAAGGCAACTTCTATTTTTTCACTTTTTCCTTTAATTTTGGTTTACCTTCTAAGTCAATGTGTCTCTAAGATTTGAAAAATCTAAAAAGGGTTAAAAAGGTGAAAAAGAAACCCACTTACTTTCTTTTCTCTCTTAGAAATGCTTTTGTCAGAAAACTAACTTCCTGGGTCAAAAATTTGCAATGGAGAAGTTACTTCAGAGCTTTCCACCAGATGCTATCCTGATCATTGTGATGAATTTTGAGTGACTTCCATTGTATAATATTGAAATTTAGGGATGATATATCCATAAAACAACTCATGTCTTCCTTTCTTTAGCTTGTAGACCTCATTTATTGACCTTTGCAAAAAATTGTCTTCACAGGTCAAAAACCTATCGAGGAGAAGATAATGTTGGATTTTCCACAAACTCCATTTTCTTTATATGCAAACTATAATGATCCATGAGCAAGTTCATCCTCAGAGATAATTTTGTTAAAATCATTATGTGACTCAAGAATCTCCATCAAGTTAGGTTCTAGACTACCCACAAACTCATGACAATAAGGAAACCCACCCAATTATGTAATGCAGGGGAAGAGGAAAGATGAAATCCCGATGAAGAAACTTTTCACTTTGAAGGGAAAGAACTAGAATTGAACATACCTAGACCAAATTAAGACACAAAACCATTTTCCACTTTGCAAAATGGGTATAGCATGAAAAGTGGGGCAACAAATAGATGTCTTCAATTCTTTCTTCAACATAGAGTTGGTCATTCATCTATACTATATGATATTTTCATCTTTTCAATGATTGAGAGAGTTTCTCCTTTTCTTTCTTGAGTTTCCCAATAGTCAATTCCAAATCCATCTTTTCATTGTTAATAGCCTTGTCAAGTCTGAATACCTCCATAGCCTCTGATCTTTTCTCAAGCTATTAAACTTCTTTCATGAGAACCACAATGCTCTGATACCAATTGTTGGAAATATATATGATAGTCTAAGTTACTGAGAGGGGAGGGGTGAATCAATAACTTATAAAACTTAATCTTATTTCACCAATTAATCCTTCATGTGAATTTGAATCTAATTGCATGCATGATAACATTGAAAGCATGAAAACATTCATAACACTTTTGACACACAATATGGTGACCCATAAACCTTCCAAATAGAAAGTAAAACTAGGGTGGGGATGATACCCACAAGCTTTAGTACTATAGTATAAAGTTGGCCTATTAAGGATTAAAATGATCACTTCTAATCATCTTCCCTATTATGAGCAATAAGGATTGATAGGTCCACCTTGCAAATTAGGATGAAATAGTGGTTAATCTCTAATCTACAACTTGGTTTGTTGAATGAAATTTGTTTGAGTGCAATGATCACCTTGCTATGATAGATAAATATTTTCTACTCCTTATACTATTATAGCCTTATATTTCACACTTCTACTCTAATTTGTATCATATTCATGTCATATATTTCTCTCTTTTATTTCATACCTTTGGATGTGATACAATACATTACATATATACCAATGTAATTTACAAATCAACAAGGTTAGCTACAATGTAGGTTTACAAAATATAAAAAGTCAGCCTAACTACAAGAACTTGAGTTCTAAAGACTAACTTGGTGAGGTTTTGATACTTGGCATCTACCATCAATGCTTGGCATTGTCATGCATTTGGTAGATGTAGAAGCTTGGCCTATACTGGTCACTTTCAAGTAGTCTAAACTCAGTATACACTGGTGACTCAATAAAAAATATGAAATTTGACATGTGAACTGAATCACTTGATTTACACTGCATAGCTCAATCAATGCTATTAATATGAGCTCAATATAATTTAAATCACTTGGTTAACACTAAGTGGTCTGGTCAATACTAGATTCACATAACTATAACTATGAAATCAGTAAGCATTGCACAAATTAGTTTGCACTAAGTGAATTAGTAAACATTAAGAAATTCAATTTACACTAATGATTACCAACTTGGTAGAAACTACTCAGCACAAACTGAATGCTATTCCTTGAGCTCAGTAGTAACTATAGAACTTGGTAAAGCCTAAATTTCTTTGTTAATATTGTTAACTGTACAATAAGCTTGGTAGATAATATTTGTCTAAATAAGTGTGTGCCACTAATAACAAACTTGATTGCAATTTCAACAAAGAAAATCTTTAAATGTTGAACTTGTAATGAATTTGGTCATTATGCATTTAAATGTCCTGAAAGAGAGAAAAAATATAAAGGGATATTTAACCCTAGAACAGATAGAGATAGAAATTGTTTATATGCAAATGAAGATGAAGAATTTGATGAGAAAGGTCAAAGTGAGAGTGATGATGAATTAGGATTTATGGTTATAAAAGAAGATGATCTTGAAAGAGAAATTAGAGAAGAAAAAGCTCTGGTTAGCCAAATGGAAAAGATGACTAATTGGATAATTGACAATGGTGTTTCACATCACATGATTGGTGATATGTGTATTCCTAAAATGTGAGCACACTTCTATGAGTCATTATATCCAAGATATCTCAATGTTAGTGTAAATAATTAATTATTATTACACTTTACTTAAGTTTACTTAGGAATATGCATAGATATATGAGTTGTCTTGTTGACAACATAGGAGGTAGCAACTTATTAGAGCACATGGTGTCTACAACATCTCTTGATGAGATACACCTATGTAAACTTATCCTCTCATCATCGCACAAACTCCTGTGCTCAATGGAGGATAATCCACCTTTGGTGGACATGTAATGAGTTGTAATCCTTATCTCTTGTATGACTTCTATACATATTGGTTGCCCTTATTTACAAGCACCCTCTATGATGTATTCATTGAATTATCCAATTATTTGATATTCATTCTCATTTGATCATATCTTGAATCTCTTGTGCTATCTCTTGAGCTTCTAGATCTTGGCATTTGATTCTTGCCCTAGGAAAATTATTACATGGTATCATAGCTATACCAAATTCTTACATGGTATCAGAGCCATAAGAGTTTCATTGCATAGCCATTAGAGAGATTTTTTTTGCATGTCAAGATTGAAGCTTCCTGGTGCAAATCAAATATTGGCATCACATTCAAAAGGTTTAAAAAACCCCCAAACTAACTTTTTTTTCATCGCAATTGGACATTTGAGGTGAAATCTAGAGTCATTTGATTTTTGGAGGTGCAACAAAGGTGATTTAGGAAAAATAATTATAGAGGTGATTTTCAAACAATGATATCTCCCTCATATGTGCTCCTTTTTTGGAGAAATTTTTTAATGCTTTGGGGTAGAATTTCATGATCTACACTTTGCTATAGGTATTTTGCAATCCTTGTTCTTGAATTTTTCTAAAAATCACAAATCCCAATTTTTTGCAACTTCAAAGGCTTAGTTTAGGCTCATCTGGACACATATTTTGGTGCTATTTTTTTTTGTGAGTGCATGATTTTTTGTCTACCTTCCAAATCTGGTATTAGTTTGGAGTAATTTTCAGTAGAGATAGTACTTCCAAATTTTGGTCTCATTTTGGCCTATTAGCACTTGTAATTAATTATATCCTTGAGAGGTCTTGTGTCTTATCTTGTTGAGTCTGATATAGTTTCATATTTATTGTTGTATCTGTCAAAATTAGAAGTCCATGTAGGCCCTAAATTGGCAAGTGGCTATTGTAATCGCACTAAATATAAAGTTCCAAATCATGCATGAGGGGGGGTTCTTTGATTTTTTTTCATGTTTGGGGTGCATAAATTATTTGATCTCATGGAGTCATGTCAAAAGTGTCACTTTTTTTTAAGATTCAAATTGAAAAAAAAGGAACTATAAAAATTGGAGTGTTTTGATGATTGATCATCTAAGAAAACATAAGGAAGTGTTTCCTTATCTATATTCAAAGATATTTCCACCTAATACTAATTGGGGACATCTTTCTCTTGTTCTTTTCTTTATGTATAACAAAATGAGTAAGGAATCTTTTTCTCCTCTTAGTAAGGCAAGTAGTCCTTATGACGTTTGGATGTATCTTTGGGAAGCATATGGAGATCCATGAGTCCCTCCATTACTAGAGGACATTCTACCTCCAGTCACTCCAGTTGTGGTACCTACAAATCTTGTTGAGATCATACCTCCTGATGCTCCTATTTCTTCTACTAATCTAGTTCTAGCCAAAGATGCTTCTGATTTAGTGTAGCAAGAAACACCGTGTCTTCCTATTTCAGCTTCATGGGATGACTTCCTTCCAGACATTGCAGTGTTGTTTATGGAGTCTTACATTGAAGATGTGGGAAACATTATTGATGACATCCATCTTCTCTTTTTTGAGGAGAATTCTTCTTCACTTGTCATCAGGGAACACTCTGACCCTCAACAACTTGATCTTTCTTTTGAGACTGACATGATTGTGGACATTTCTTTTCAGCAGTTTGAGGAGGATTCTTTTACTTCAAAGGAGACATATTAGTCTTTGGAGATTTTACTCCAGTTTCCTTGGACATCATATCTTTTGAGGATTCTTCCTACTAGTTGGGGAGAATTCTTTACTACACCTATGACACCACTTCTTCCTATAAGAAGGAACATCATTTAGCTTTCATGATGCAGCTTCTTTAGTCATCAAGGAGCTTCTTTCATTGGTGTGCATTCATCATTGAGGGGAGGCTACATTTATTCTCTTCCCATATCTTCCTGTAAGGATGATTCCTTGTCTTTGGAGTTTGATTCACTTTCATACATGGACATGTTACCTTGTTTTCCACCTTCTTTTGGGCATCCACTAGATTATCTTGTGGCATCTATGTTCATCAAGGACTTGTCAACATATGAGTAGAATTCAAAGCCAACCTCCATAGCATACTACATATGGATTCCTCATCCATATTTCTATCCACAATGGGAAGTATACTTGCACCTATACTCAGTGTATCTTCTTCCTAAAGAGATAAACATCATTTGTAGGCATTGGATACTTTTCTATCTACATGACATCCTTGTAGGATATTATTCAATATGGGGGATGCCATCATGCATTTCTTCTTATTGGGGATATATTCTTGTACATGCATGATGTATTTCATACTAGGGTGGTCTTGATTACTTCATCCTTGCATGCATCTTGTATTTGTTCATCTCTCTTTTTTGAGGAGGTTTTTCCCTTGAGGTTTTCCCTTTTTCTCCATTTTCAAAGAGATTGCATTTTATTCATTGCATCACATTGTATGTAGAGCATTGCATTTGTACATAGGTACCTAACATGGCCTAGCAGCTGAGACCCACATTTGCATCTTGAGTTTAGCTTTGTGAGCTTAAGTGCATTCCTCTAAGTTGCACTTGGGGGGGGGGGGGGGTGTGTGTGTTAGTGTAGATAATTAATTATTATTACACTTTTCTTAAGTTTAGTTAGGAATATGCATAGACATATGAGTTGTCTTATTACAAGAAAAGAGTTAGCAACTTATTAGAGCACATGGTGTCTGCAACATCTCTTTATGAAATACACCTATGTAAACTTATCCTCTCATCATCTCACAAACTCCTATGCTCAATAAAGGATAATCCACCTTTGGTGGACATGTGCTAAGTTGTAATCCTTATCTCTTGTATTACTTCTAGACATATTGGTTTTCCATATATATATGCACCCTCTGTGTTGTATTCATTGAATTATCTGATATCAATTCTCATTTGATCATATCTTGCCTCTCTTGAACTATCTCTTGAGCTTCTAGATCTTGGAATTTGATTCTTTCCTTAGGCATATTTTTACATGGTATCGCAACTATACCGAATTCTCACATTCAAGAATGAGGTCTCAAATGGTGGCTCATAACTCTCTATTCATGGAGTGCAAGGGTTTATAATAGAGGCCCTCAATTTTGACCTAGTTTGTGCCCATGCAAGTACACAATAAAATGAGAGATTCAAGGATAAAAATATGAATGAAATTGAAGATGCAAGCTAATCTAAAGGATAACAATACAAAGAAATGCAAGAAAGGAAATAACAATGCAATATTAATCTATGAAGGCAAATATGGATCTAAGATCTATTGGATACAATTGTCTAATTGTGTGTTGTCTTTGATGTTACACAAATGTCATATCACTTGTCATTCAGTTCTCATTGAGCTCACTTGGTTAGCAAGATAGTTTTCCTTGTCTATCAGGTGTTCTTGAAGATTACTCTAGGAAGACAGTGTCTACCAAGCTCACTCAGCCATTGAAGGAATTTAGGTAGGAAATAGTGTTAACCAAGTTCACATGGTTAGCAAAGAAAAGTTGGACGAAGTCAGTGTTCACTAAGTTCACTTGGTTGCCAAAGGATTTTTGAAAGTTCATAGTGTTAACCAAGCTTCTGTTGGTTAACACAAGAAATCATCTTAGAACCAATGTTTACCTTGCAGGGTTGGCCAATGAAGGATTTTGTTATTTTTGCATAAGAAGTTTATTTATTTTAAGTATTGTTTCTAGCCAACTATGGTGATGATAGTTAGTTATTGTAATTTGAATTTGAGCCAACTTGACAATCTAGATGGTATAAATGGAAGGTCAAGTTGATATTTTCAATGTGTGTGTGTGTGTGTGTGTGTGTGCAAGTGTATTGTTTGAAATAAGAAGAAAATAATGAGAGTGAACTTGAAGGATAAGAAAATATCCTTGTGGAGCATAAAAGTGTTATTCAATCAAGAAGGATCAAGTATGAAGTAGAATAGAGAGATCTATAATTAGCAATTCAGTTGTATCACAATTAGGTCATTTCATTGTTACTCTTTAGCCATTGTAGTAGTGATCTAAAATCTCTTGATAGAGTTGGTTTAATAGCCAGTTGCAAATCCTCTAACAAGGTGATAGTTCCATTAAATTTTTTTAAGTCCACTTGCAAGTCCACTCCTAACAAGGTGATTAAATATTCTAATAAGTCATACCTAATAGTGTGTTTTCTAACCTTTAACCAGGTTGGCTCCTAATAGGACTCACTTCAGAAGAGTGATTCAAATAATAACTAGTTACATTGGTGGTTTTTCCCATATTGGGTTTCCATGTTAAATTCTAGTGTCTCATGTGTTCATGTTATTTCTCTTATTCTTGCAAATTAATCACTGTTAATGTTTTAAGATCAATTAAATGTAAATCACACCTTGCATTTATCGAGTTATAGCATTTTCTGTGTGTTTACCGAATAACAACATCAATCAATTTTATCAGTCTAAATTTTATTGTTGAAATCTAAGGGATCTGAGATTTATTTTAGTGGTAACTAATTCATCCTGACCCTCTCATTTACTCTTTCTATATTTCCAACAATTGGTATCAAAGCTTTTGGTGCTTGCAGGAAAGGTTTCAAGGACCTAAGCTAAAGATCAGGATATCTTACAAGATAGAGATTCCAAAGCTAAATAGAGACAAATTTTCAGCATCGTAGTGACTTATGAGACTTCATCTAGCCTCCATTAGTGATTCAGACTTGAAATACCTTGATGAAGAATACACAACCCCTATTGGTACATTATCTATTGGAGATATTTTTGAGAAAAAGAACCATAACATCATGATGATTGATATTGCATCTACTCTTAGCTATAATGAATTTGATGAGATCAAGTACTGCAAAATTTCTTTTGATATGTGGAACAAGCTAAAGGACATCTATGGTGGTGATGAGAATATGAGGAGAGCCAAAGCAGAAAGCCTTAGAGGACAGTTTGATCAAATGAGAATGAGAGAAAATGAAAATGTTGCCAAGTATGTGGAAAGCATCAAAGCTAATGTCAGTGCAATCAAAGCTTCTAGAGGAGAAATCAAGGATGAAACCATTGTAAGTAAAGTTCTTAAAACATTGCTTCCTATCTATGCAATTAGAGTATTTACTATTCAAGAAATGAGGTGTGAGCCAACTCACAAGATAAGTTTGGATACCTTAGTAGGAAGATTAACAGCTTTTGAGCTAGACAACTATGATAATTATGTTCCAGCTTCCAAAAATATTGAATTTGCATTTGAGGCCAAACTTTCACTCAGAGAAAGGCAAGAAAATAAAGGACATTCAACCAGAAAGTGAAGAGGAATCAAAGGAAATTTCTGATAGTGATCTTAAAGTTGTTGAAGCTTTACTTGCAAAGAAATATTCTAGAAGCAGAGGAAAATGCAAGGGTAAAGTAACCCTAATCTATTTTTCATTTGAAGAAATTGGTCATATTGTTTCCAGGTGCCCAAATAAAGAAAGCAAGGATGAGAAGAAAAGTCACAAGTGCAATGGCAAGAAGGATTTCAAAAATCTCTAATCATTCAAGGACAAAGGTAAGAAGACTTGTTTTATGGCTAAAGATTTTGATAACAATGAAGATGAAATAATATACATTGTTGTGAAAGATGGAGAAGATAAGATGGCACTTATCTCTCATGTCAGTAAAAGTGCCACATGGATTAGAGAGATAGTGGATGTTTACATCAAATGACTGGAGACAAAACAAAGTTTGAACACTTTGAAGACTATGATGGAGATAGTGTAAGGTTTGAAAATAATCAATATTGTTGCATAAAAGGTAAAGGTTGAATCTCATTAACCAAAGAACATGCATATGACAATGGATATTGGGTTAAAGGACTAAAACATAATTTTCTGAGTGTGGCACAACTAATCGACATTGGATTCAAGGTAGAATACATGCATGGCAAGGCAAGATTATTGGATGACAAAGGGAATCTGATTGGATTAGGCAAACAAACAAGAGGTAACCTATTTTATCTTGATCTTGGTGATTATTCATGTTTTATTGCTCAAATGGAAGAAAGTTAGTTATGCCACAAAAGATTATGTCATGTTAACTTTGATAATATGGTCAAGATAAGAAAATTTAGAAAAGTAAGAGGTATTCCTAGTTTGAAGAAACTAGATGTTGGTTTATGCAAAAATTGTCAGATTGACAAAATGGGAAAGACTAGTTTTGAGAGCAAAAACTATCAATCTGAAGATTTCTTCAAAATTATGCATACTAACTTGTGTGGACCCATTGGAATGGAAAGTTATAGAGGAGAAAAAATATTTATTCTTTTTGTTGATAACTATTCCAAAATGATGATTGTTATGTATCTTAGAGAAAAGTCAAAAGCATTTGAGAAATTCAAATGGTATCTAGCAAGAATAGAGAAGGAATCAGGAAAAAGATTGAAATGCTTAAGATCAGGCAGAGGTGGTGAATTCATCTCCAATGTATTCAATAAATTTTGCATTGAAAGAGGAATTAAAAGATAGGTATCAACCCCTGGTACTCCTTAGCAAAATGGAATAGCTGAAAGAAGAAATAGATCCATCATGGATAATGCAAGGAATCTAATGATTGAAAAGAACGTTACTATCAAATAATAGAAGGAAGCCATCAACACTGTAGTTCATTCTTTGAACTGAGTATAGTTGAAAGACTCATATAAAACTCCCTATGAATTATGGTATGACTATAAACCCAATGTAAGTTACTTGAAAAGTATTTGGAAGTAAATGTTATATATTGAAAGAGTCTAGAAAAGGAAAGTTTGATGTGAAAAGTAATGAAGGTATATTCTTGGGATATTCTTGTAGAAGTAAGGCATATAGATGTTTGAATTTGTCTACTCATAAAATCGTAGAAACTGCACATGTGAGAATTGATGAGCTTGCAAAAAGGACTAAAGAAGAAAGAAAAAAGGAACCAAAAGATTACAAAAGATTTGTTTACTTCAAAAGTGACACATTGCCAAACACATCTATCAATAAGGAGACTTCACCTCCCAATTCTTCCTCAGCTATCGAATTGTAAGACGTTCAAATTGAGTCACAAGGACTCAAGTCACATTCTAAAGCTAAAGAGCCAATGCCTATCGAATCTAAGTAACCCAAGCTAGAAGTTGAAATTCAAAATGAATATAGTATAATTCATTCAAAAGGAAAAGAACCAATATTGGCCAAGTATGTTAGAAGGCATCATGCACCTAATCAGATTATTAGAGATAAATCAAAAGGTACTATGACAAGAAGTAAGATAAAAGGTACATGTTTACTTGATGATTTTGAACTTAGAAATGTTAAAGATGCATTGGAAAATGAAAGTTGGATTGAGGCTATGAATGAAGAAATAGAAAAAATAGAGAAGAACAAAACTTGGACCCTTGTTCCTAGGCTTAAAGATAAAAATGTGATTGGAAAAAAATGGGTATTTAAAAGTAAGCTAAATGAAGATGGACAAGTATCAAGAAATAAAGCAAGATTGGTGTGTGAAGGCTACTCTCAAGAAGAAAGAATTGATTATGGTGAGACTTTTTCTCCTATTGTAAGATTAGAAGGAGTTAGGACTCTACTTGCATATGCTACTCACAAAGAATTCAAAGTATATCAGATGGATGTTAAATCTACATTTCTCAATGGTATTCTTGATAAAGAAGTCTACATTGAGCAACTAGAAGGTTTTGTTGATCCAGACAAAAGGGACATTGTCTACAAATTACACAAAGCATTGTATGGTCCAAAATAAGCTCTAGAGCATGGTATGAAAGGTTGCACAACTACCTTATACAGATTGGCTTTCAGAGAACTAATGATAACAATATAGTTTTTATATCAAGGAAGGACCCAATAACAAGATTGTATTGCCAAAGATATTTGTGGTAACACTCTATTTGCAAGGAATGATGATCCATGCAAATAATTTGAAATGTCCATGTTTGGTGAGATAAAATTCTTTGCTGGATTAGAAATATAGCAAAGCAAGAATAGTATCTACATTACTCAATCTAGGTATATCAAAAAGATACTCAAGAAGTTTGGAATGGAAGATTCTAAACTAGTTGGAACCCCCATGTGTACTAGACTAAAGCTTAGCAAAGATGATGATTCAAAAGAGGTAGATTAGACCTTATACGAATTAGTGATTGGAAAATTATAGTATGTAGTTTATACAAGGTCTAATATTGCTTTAGTAGTTGGGATAGTGGCAAGATTCTCAGCTAAACCTAGAGAAAATCATATGATGGAAATCAAAAGAATTTTGAGATATCTAAAAGGTACTGAAGACTATGGTTTATGGTATAGACTTGGAGGAAATGTAGACCTAAAATTATTCATTGATACTAATTAGGTAGGAAATCTTGATGACAGAAAGAGTACAAGTGGTGGAGCATTCTTTCTTGGTAAAAGGTTGGTATCTTGGACAAGCTAGAAGCAAAACTACACATCCCAATCTATAGTAGAAGAAAAATATGTTACAATAGTAGTGAATTTTTCTAACATTTTTTGGTTTAAATAGTTGTTGAAAGGCATGAAGGTTGAGATGAAAGAACTATTTGTCATGTATTATGATAACACCAGTGCAATTAACATATCAAAGAAACCAGTGATGCATTCCAAAACTAAGCACATTGCTATAAAATATCATTTTGTAAGAGAACTGGTGCAAAACAAAGAAATTAGATTGGAATATGTTCACACAAAAGAATGGATTGCAGACATATTCACCAAGCCATTACCTAAGGATGCATTCATGTATCTAAGAGGTAAGTTAGGGGTCATTCCCCTATCTGAAGCTCACTAAATAAAATTTTAGTGATGCATCAATAGAAACCAAGTTGAAGATCAATCAGTTGATGTAGCATAGTCAAAGAGAATATTGCATATGAATCAGTACTCAAGGTACATTGATACTAATTTGGTATGTGTTGTCAAAGAGGGAAAAGATTACTATCATATCTTTCTGTAATTTGTTTATATCTTTTTAAGGGAGAAGTATACTATCATAGAAGTTATGTAATTCCTTCATAGAGGGAGATTACTACATGAAAGGAAAGAAGTTTTTTGATAAAAATCTAAGAGGGAGAAACTTTCTATCAGAGAAAGTCTTGTTCTCAAATTTCATTTTTCTATCACATGTTGTGTTGCCATCAATGCCAAAGAGGGAGATTGTTGGATACAATTATCTTATTGTGTGTTGTCCTTGATGTTACACAAATGTAATATTAGTTGCTAGTTAGTGCTCACCAAGCTCACTTGGTCAGCAAGACAATTTTCCTTGTCTATCTAGCGTTCTTGAAGATTACTCTATGAAGATAGTGTCTATCGAGCTCACTTGGGTGTCAAAGTAATTCAGGCAAGAAATAGTGTTAACCGAGTTCACATGGTTAGCGAAGAAAATTTGGACAGAGTCAGTGTTCACCTAGTTCACTCAGTTGCCAAAGGATTTTTGCAAGTTTTCAGTGTTAACCAAGCTTATGTTGGTTAACATAGGAAATCATCTCAGAACTAGTGTTTACCAAGCAAGGTCAGCTAATAAAGGATTTTGTTGTTTTTTCATAAGAAGCTTATTTATTTTAAGTATTGTTTCTAGCTGACTATGGTGGTGATCATTGGTTATTGTGATTTGAATCTGAGCCAAATTGACAATCTAGATGGTATAAATGGAAGGTCAAGTTGATATTTTTAATGTGTGTGCAAGTGTATTGTTTGAATTAAGAAGGAAATAGTGAGAGTGAACTTGAAGGATAAGCAGATATCCTTGTAGAGCAGAAAAGTGTTATTTGATCAAGAAGGATCAAGTATGAAGTAGAATAGAGATCTATAATCAACAATTTAGTTGCATCACAATTAGGTCATTTCATTGTTACTCTTTAACCATTGTAGCAGTGATTTAAAATCTCTTGACAGAGTTGGTTTAACAGCCAGTTGTAAATCCTCTAACAAGGTGAAATTTCCATTGAATACTTTTAAGACCTCTTGCAAGGCCACTCCTAACAGAGTGATTAAATCCTCTAACAAGGTCACAACTAATAGTGTGTTTTGTAGGCTTTAACCAGGTTGGCTCCTAACAAGGATCACTTCAGAAAAGTGAAACTAGTAACTAGTTACATTGGTGGTTTTTCTCATATTTTGTTTCCATGTTAAATCTTGGTGTCTCATCTGTTCATTTTATTTCTCTTATGATTGCAAATTAATCACTGTTAATGTTTTAAGATCAGCTAAATGTAAATCACACTCTACATTTACCAAGTTACAACACTTTCTATGTGTTTGCCGAATAACAACAACAATCAGTTTTATCAGTCTAAATTTTATTGTTGACATCTAAGGGATCTGGGATTTATTTTAGTGGTAACTGATTCACCACCATCCCCACCCCCACCCAATTACTCTTTCTATATTTCCAACAAGATCATATGAAAATGCAAGGATGGAGCATGATGATGGAAGCCATGGATGCATGAGAGAAGAAGACAAGAAGATAGAAGTTCTCCACAAAAAAGCTTTAATGCTCAAACTCCTCTAAAAATTTCTTTCCAAACCTACAATATAACAATATCATAATTGTGGATGGCAAAAATGAGGAGAGAACTCTCCCTTATAAAGAAGAATGGATGATTAAGATTAAAAGGCAATAAGATTTAATCAAGGGTGGAGAAAGTATAATCCATGTGAGATAAAATTCCACCAATGAGAAAAGAGGAGGAAAATTAAATGGAATCCCACTTAGAAATACATGCATTTAAGTGTAGAGGAAAAAAGAATTAATTTATTTTTATTTTTATTTTATTTCATTTTTCAAGTGGGATTTTATTTAATTAAAAAGGAGAAAGTTCTTTTAATTAAATAGGAAATATTTAATTAAATTAAAAGAGGGTTTTTTCTCTTAATTAATTAAATGTGGATTAATTTTTTAATTAAAAGAGAGGTTTTCTTTTAATTAAATAAGACTTGGGATAAAATTATCAAACCTTAGGAAATGTTAAAGTAATTGAATTAATTACAATTTGATCAAAGAAATTGATTTGAATTAATTTAATAACATATTGCAAACCATTGATTCAGTAAATTTGATAAATTGAATAATGGGGGCCCATAGTCTAGGTAACCATTTTGGGGTGCATACATTTAGCCCTCTTTGATTAAATTGTGATCTATTTGGGAACACATGTAGTTAAAGAAAGAAATTGAAGTGTAAGATTGATTTGGGATCACAAAACAACCCAAATGTGTGGTCGATTCAAGAACACATTAGGACAAAGAATACAAATAAATTTTGACTTTAAAAAAAAAGTTTAGGATAAAATTGATAAAATTGAATCAAGGATTGAAGTTGATAGCTACTACCGCCTCATGATCAAAATCAAAATGAGATAGAGGAGAAACAACAAATTGATAAATTTGATCAAATCGAACAAAAGATAAAGTTCTTGATGTAAGATGAAATATATAAGACTCATAGAACCAAGGTAGATTATCAAGCATAAAATATTATGCCCCTAAGGTGAATTAGAAGAAAAGAAGTGGAGTGAAAGTGAATGGAAATTATAAATTTGGAAGATATGGAAAGAAACAAAAAGAAGAAAAGAAAATTTTCCATAAGAAATAGAATTCCCCAAAATCAATCAGCTGTTTAAGATTGAAATTTCAATTAAGATCATGAAAGAAGATAAGAAAATAAAGATCAAAACATGACCACGGTTGATTAAAAATCCACAAGAAATATGAAGGGAAAACCCTTCCACACTCATAATACAGCCTAAAAATGAAAACTAACATGAATTCTAATAATGCAAGCTACATGGAAATGCAAGGTGTACTTGCACTAGAGCAGCTGTAACATAGGATTTTGTGTTCACCATTCACTAGAGAATATAGAAGATCTTGTTTTCATCTATGGGTCATTATTAATGGACATCAAAAAATTATACAATCATCACTAGTCACATGCACAACTATGAAGATATGAATGCAATTTATATCACATTGGAATGTGAAAATATTCTAACATAAGCATCAAAGACATAAAGGTCAAGATGACCTCGATGTTAGCTTACCCAATTTAATGTAACAAAACCATGCTCACATCAAGGCATAGATGCTAGGATGACCATAAGAATAGTTGTGCAAAAGTAGTCAAGGATGATGCCTCAAATCTTTGAAGTGTTTCAAGGGACAATAAGAGACACTCTACAGTTTCAAGACCACACCCACAAGTAGAAAACATATAAAAACATGCCCCATGTCCCAATTCCTCTAGGTATGCATCTTAGAGAGACTTATTAGACAAGGACACTCAATGAAAATCAATAACAGTCAACACATAAAGAAAAGATCATGACATAGGTCAAGCATTAAGTGTTTTCGATTAAAATTTTAAGTTTGTTAATTAATACTAAGCTCTAAGGATAAGGATCAAATTCTTGCAAGTAGGTCAGGTCACATGATGAAACTAGGTAAGACCAAACTGATAAGTGTTGAAAAACACTCAATGTCAAGGGTTGTATTGAAAAATACAGTTGGGGTCATGTTGAAAAATACCATTTGCAAGGTGTTCTAAAGACTAACACAACCAAGAGACCAAAGCTAGCATAGTTATGCCCCCTAGAAAAAGACAGAGACCAATTCCATACTAAGGAAATAAGGACAAGGCATGATGGAGAAAGGCCAAGTGTCAAGGACACATGCTAAGAAACATGGGTGAAAAGGCCTCAAGTAGCGCCTGTTTCTAGTTTTTCACCACTTGGATGATTATGATTATTGTTATTATTATTATTTTTGGAATATATAAATTTTTTTGAGATACATCAAAGAGCTTATTACTAAGATGATCATTTTTTCAGGACATTTTCCAATTTTTAGAATTTTGACAGTATATCATTTTTTTGAATTTTTGAAATATATCAATTTTTGGTATTTTTTCAAGTTCAATTAATATGTACAAATATGCCCCCAAATAGAACAATCATCATGGGTATAACTTCTTCAGGTGTAAGACATTAATAGGATTAGGGAGCCATTCTCCCTTTTCTATAGACAATAAATAGGCACCAAACCCAAAAGTTATTGTAATAATGTAAGGTCCAACCCAATTAGGTTCAAATTTACCCTTTTGATCTCTATTCTATTGATTCTTAGGATTTTCACATAGGACAAGATCTCCCACCTGGAATTCTCTAGGGTGAAATTTTTTGTTGAATGCTTTTAACATGCACTTTTCATAGACCATCATATGGTCAAATGATGCTTGGTATTTCTCATCTAGAAGTTCTAACTCTTGAAGTCTCATGGTGCACTAGTCTTCATCTATAACTAGATGTTTGAGGGAAACTCTGAGTGAAGGAATCTCAACATCTAAAGGTAACACTGCTTCAACACCATATGTAAGGGAAAAAGGAGTAGCCCTAGAAGGAGTATGAATACTCACTCTATAGGCCGACAAAGCCAGATTTATCTATAAGTGCCAATCTCTACCATTCTTATGAACTGTTCTATGTAAGATTTTGAGAATGGTTTTATTTGATGCTTCTTCTTGAAAATTTCCTTGCAAGAAGTAAATGGAGGACCAATGTTGTTTTATCTTGAATTTATAATAGATTTGTTTAAGGTCCTTATTTTTAAACTAGCCTCCATTGTTAGTGATAATCTTGGAAGGAACTCCATATCTATAGATAATATGATGTAGAATAAATAGAGAATTTGTCTCTCCTGAGACAACAAAAAGTGAGACAATGTCTACCCATTTAGTGAAGTAATCAGTAGCAGTGATAATAACCTTGTGTTACCATGATGAGTTGGGATGAATCTATGCAACAAGATCAAAGTCCCAACATTGAAATGACCAATGAGAGATAGAAGGAATGAATTACCTACCTAGATCATGTATCAGGTTACCATATTTTTGACACTTTTCACATGACTTTACAAAAGCTACTGCATTAATCTACATTGTGGACTAATAGTACACTACCCTAAGTAACCTTCAAGCCATGGAAAGACCATTAGAATGTTCCCCACAAATGCCCTCATGGATGTCAACTAACGCTTGATCAAATTCTTCATTTCCTAAGCATCTAAGAAGTGTTCCATCTAGACTCCTCCTATATAAATCACTAGAGATAATGGAATGGTGTGAGGCATTTCAAATAAGGTTTCTGCATTCAAATCAATTAGAGGTTTCATGTATAATGCCATCATGAAGCTATCAATAAATGGCACCATAACAGGATGACTGACGACCAAAAAGTAACATAACTTTCTTGGGAATCATAGATAGGGTGATGCAACTCTTCCACTAGGAATTCAAATATTGATTCATCTTGCTCTAATTGAATAAGTTAAGCAAGTGTATCCATAGCATTAGCTACTTTTTTTACTTCTCTAGGGATTTGATGAAATGAGACAAATGTGAAGTAACATCTCGAGGAATCAACTATTTGTTTGTAAGGTACCAATTTCTCATTTTTTGTTAAATAATTGTCATTGACTTGGTTGATTATTAGCTGTGAATTCTCATAGATGTGTAAGTCTATAATTCTCCATTTTTAGCCATCTTAATTCCATTTTTTAAAGCTTCACACTCAACAATGTTATTTGTACATGGAAATAATAACTTGTAAGATTTAGGAATCGTGTACTCATGAGGAGAAACAAACAACACCCCAACTCCAGAACCATTGTGCATAAAGGCTCCATCAAAGAACATCTTCAATTTTATTTTGGTCATCTACATGAGGTTCTCATCTAGGAAATCAACTTGAATAGGTGCATCATCTTATAGTTAGAAATCAGCCAATTCATCTGTTATGGTTTGCCCTTTGATTGATTTATGTTCAACATACTCTATGTCAAACTCTGAAAGGATCATCATCCATTTAGCAAGTCTATCCTTGAGGGTAGTGTTACCTAGTAAATACTTGAGTGTATCAATTTTTTTTATGAGCTATATAGTGTGCGCAAGCATATAATGTTGCAACTTTTGGGAAGTAAACACAACTGCAAGGCAAGCTTTCTCAATAATAGTGTAATTAAACTCATATGAAATAAGAGTACGACTAATGTAGTATATTGATCTTTCTTTCCCATGTTCATACAATTGAGCTAAAAATGCCCCCAAGGAAGAATCTATCACTAAAATGTATAGAATAAGTTGTTTCTTAGGATAGGAGACATTAAAATAGGAGGATTTGCCAAGTATTTTTTTATTTGACCTATGTTCTTTTGACATTCTTCATTCCATATATATTTGACTCCTTTATGCAAGTTCTTGTTTAAAGGTTGAGCTCTATCTACCAACTATGAAATAAACCTCCTTATAGATTGAGATGCCCTTAAAGACTCCTCATTTACTAATGTTTTTAGGAGGTGGCATATCCATAATTGCTTAAACTTTTTCAAAGTCCACCACTATTCCTTTTTTGAAATAATGAATCCTAGTAATTTTGTAGAGGTAACTTCAAATGCACACTTTCTAGGATTTAACCTTAGTTGAAATTGTTCCATGTGATCTAGAATGACTTCTAAATCATCTAATTGTGCATCTCTTTTCTTAAACTTAGACAAGGTTTCATCTACATAATCTTCCATGTTTTTATGCATCATATCATGAAAAATAGTTTCCATAGCTCATTCATACATGGCTAATTCATTTTTTAATACAAAAGCTATAACATTCCAATAATAGGCACCCCATGCACAAGTGAATGCGATCTTTTCTTGATCTTCAGAAGCTATGTTAATCTGATTATATCTAGAAAAACCATCCATTAAGGAATAAATCTCATAACCTGCAGTCATATCCACTATCATGTCTATATTAGGAAGTGGAAAATCATCCTTTGGGCATGCTCTGCTAACATCTCTAAAATTTGTACAAACTCAAATGGTTTTATCATATTTTTGAACTAGTATAATTTTTGATATCCATTCAGCATAGTCATTAACTCTTATAAATTTTGCACCAAGGAGTTTCTCTAATTCTTCCTTGACTAGGAGAGCTATAGGAGGATGCATCTTTCTCCATTTCTACTTAACTAGTTTAACACCTGGAGCTATGGATAAGTGATGCAAAATAAGATTAGTGTCCATCCCTAGAATATTTGAATAAGTCCATGCAAAATTGCTCTTCTTTTCTCGTAAAAACTTAGTGTAGGCTTCTTTTTCTTGTGATGATAAAGACCAAACATACCATTTGTGGAGCTTCATCCATAGCCAAATTGACTGCTTGTGTTGGTTCAATAATGATTGAAGATCTATCTTGAAAATAAATAGGGAGACAATCAAATACCTCATCCTTAGGCACCTTAGAGAGGTTTTCACACTCAGATATGTCCTTTCTTTTTACTTTTTTTTGGTTCTGACATTGCCACATAGTGGTTTTCACCATTAGAAATCCTATTCTTTTTGTTTTCCTTTCTTTTTATTTTGTGACTAAGGTACTTGATATCTAGCTCTATCATGTTGGTAGCTAGTTCATTGGTTGAAGAGACTATGGGTTCAATGGCATTCAAATACCAAGCTATCTCATAATCATTTTAAAGCATTAAAAGCTCAAGTTCATGATTACATTGGGACCAATCAATCAAATTAGGATGAACAAGGGGTAAATCAATGACTAGTTCAAGGTTATGAATATGAGTGATATCTCTGGTGACCAAAGAGTTAGGGTCCATCAAGTAACTTCCTAAACTACCCAAATCAAGATTCATCCTAACAAGAAATGAATCATCCACTAAGGTAACATGTGAGTTCAAATCATCTAATCCTACATTTCAATCATCAAATAACTTGGATTGAGAACTATATGTATGAACTATATAAATATCCATACCAAATGTAGAAGGCTCTGAGAGGGAGTCCCATTCATACTCATTAGAATTTATTTCTAAATCTTGACTAGGATGCTTACACTAGTAAGGTTTGGGATGCTTGGATGTGGAAGCCTTAATATCATCAAGGTTCACACTCTCTTATTCTAAAATTTCAAATCTATCATGGGATACTAGACTATCTGAATCTCCCTAAAGGAAATTAGTGTAAGGGACCCAATCTTCACATATATCTTGCTAATTTTGCAAATTAGGTATGTACTCTTATTCTTCTTCAGTATTCAACTTATTAAGGATAGAAGCAACATTCTTATTGTGATTTGGATATCCCATGCCAATGGGCTTCTTAGACTTGTGTCTAAAAAGACCATGATCAAGGGGTTCAACTCTAGCATCCAATCTATTACTAAGAGGGCCATGTTGATGCAGGAGCATCCAGAGGCAGAAGGGCAATCCTGTGTCACCCAAAAAATATACTTAGACTTAGTTTTTGTTTCATGTGTTTTCATTTTTGGATACCCATTTGGGTCAAATAAAGGTTCCAAATCTCACAGTTCCACTATCAGTGTTCGTGTAAATCCTGAAAAAATAGGAGTATGTGATTGAGCCATCATTTTGGTGAACTAGGAGGTGTAAATTGGCTAGATTAATGTAATTGTAATTTAGAGCATTCCAGAAAAAGAATTAGGTCAAAAGGCCCCACGGTTTGAAAGTTATTGCAATTTTTTGGGTTGTGGAGACCTCCTTAGAATGCTTCAAAGTTAGGTTAAGGGCATTAAATGACCTCAAAAAGGGCCAAAAAATGGGGGATGAGTGAAGCTTGTCCATAGGGCTATAGAGCGCTTCAAGAACTTTTTGAAAATGTAAACGGTTCATCAATCGAAGCTACGGTTCAAAGGTTATGCCTCCCAGAAGTTCGGTTACCATTTCTGGATTCTTCTAGATTTGCATTGACTTCTAACGCAGCTTTTGGAACGTTCTATTTGGTCGATGGATGCCTACTAGTACTTTCTAGAATGTACTCCTAGTCGTTAACCCTCTAGGGTCTATTTAAGGAGATTTTTGGCATTGTAAAAGGCAGTTCGAAGTGGAGTTTGAGAGGAGGTACTAAAAGGAGAAATTATCTCCACATTTATGCTATTGTAAGCCCTTAGGGCATGTTTTGAAGTTTATTTTCTCTGTACTGAATGTACTAGCTTATTTTTTAGTTAATACAATTTCCCATTTCTGTTGTGTCCATTCTGATCTTGGGTTGTGTCCCCATCACATGTCTAGGATAGCCCATCTTCTTGACAAAATTATACTATCTTCCATAAGCTTTAGGAGAGGGAGTGAATTTCTCATTGTGCATATACTTCTCTTCTCTATAAATTAAATCTCTAATAGCCACATCTTCTTTCTCATCTTGAATAGGCATTGAAAACTATACAAATGTGTCAAATAATGTCATAGCTGAAGAGGAAGGTTTCATCTCTTGTGAAGGTTTACCATAAGACCTAGGTGAAACTAGTAATGCTACGAGGGAGTTGAGTTGATATCCCCCCATGCCAAGGTCTATGGATTTTAACTTGTCATTACATTTAGCTAAGGTTGCATCAAAATCATCTACTTCTCTATCGAGGTGAACATGAGTACTTCCTGAAGTTGAGTTAATAAACAAAGTATTATCCCCAGGTATACAAATCTTTATTTCATTGTAAGGGAACTTAACACACTGATGATAGGTAGACAACACTACTTGCATATCATGAATCCATGGTCTACCAAGTAAAATATTGTATGCAAGGGGTCCAACATCAACTATTTGGAATAAATGCTTTTTCAATAGGACTAATCCTAATAGGAAGGATGGCCAATCCCTTTGAACTGATCTCTATCACATCATAGGCTTTGATAATAATCTTCCTTCTAGTATCAATAACTTGTTTAGAGAAAACCAATGTCTTTAAAAGACTCAAAAAACAAATATTAAGCCCAACACCCCCATCTATCAATACATGCCTAACATGGGTTCTATAGATCATGACCTCAATATGAAGGGAAAGATTGCATAGATGGCTCAAAAATTTATCATCTTCCTCTAAAAATGAAAGGTAATGAGGGCTAGCAGTATGATTAACCATGTTTTGGAATTGATTAACATCTAAATTGTTGGGGGCATTCACCATGTGTAAAACATCCTCAAGGACTTGTTTGTGGTGCAAAGACAACTCTAAAAGCTCAAAGATCAAAATTTGAGCGGCGGTTATTTATAATTGATCAACAAGATTATAATTTTACCTAGGATTAACCACTAGTTTTGAAGGAACATACTTGGATTACACTTGTTTTGGCTTACTTGGTTGGTTTGAACTAGGTCCTTTGATGACAAGGGGACCTTGACTTCATGTAACAACATTGAGAATTTGGGAAGACACTTGAGTTTACTTGATTGGTTAAAATTGGGTCCTCTAATGACAATGGGACCTTGAGATGACTCTGTAGAGTGAGCATCCCTTAGCACCAAAATAGGTTTTTCACCAAGGATAGAAGAGCTCAAATTTAAATCATAATCACTGGGACCTTTATCTTCAGGTTGACACTTTCTTCTACAACCTCAAGCATATTGACAACATTTTTTGTGTCTGCATAAGTGTAATTGATTGCATCTTTTATATTCTTAGGTTGGGAAGCTTCCCCCTTCTCATACTTGGGAAAAGGCTCTTTGAATGCTATGTGATCAACATTGGTATTTAATCCAACTATTTCAAGTTTTCCATTCTCAATAATATCTTTAACAATATGCTTAAATTTCCCATAGTTTTCAATATCGTGTCTAATGCCATTATGAAGTTTACAATAGGTGTTCTCATCCTACCACCATGGCTTAAGTTTAGTTATGAAAAACTTTGTGACATCATAAAGGCACACAAGATTATGAGAAATGAACTTCATTAATATCTCTTCATATGAGTCACCCAATTGTGTAAAGTTAGGCCTTTCTTGATATCTTGGCTTTTTACTTTGTTGATTAGCACTAGCCAAATAGAGAAAAAATTGGTTATTAGGCTTAGAGGAATCCACAACTCCATCATTAATCACCTGTTTGTTCTTATTCCAATATGTGTTCTTTCCTTTATCCTTGTTATTGTTGTTGTTATTTCTATTTTTCGTCAAAATAACTTTCTCTCTCAAAACATCCTCAATTCTAAATGTGACTTCAACCATGGTATCAAAGGACTCAGAAACCATCTTCTTAACTTTGTACTTCATCTTAGGAACCATGTTACTAATGAGGATTTTAATCTTTTCTTTCTCAGGAATAGTCCTAGAATAGTGAGAGCACTGTTGTCTCCATCTTTATAAGAAAGTAAAAAGGATTCTCCTTGATATTTCTCTATGTGACATAAGTCCAATAGTGAGACATATCATGAAAGATCGTATGCAAAGTGTTAAACAAAATCTGAATTAACTTGGGGAGCATATTAATAGGAGTTGTATTGGTAAACTATTCTATTTCTTGACCCTTAAGACTCCTTGGAAATAATATCATAACGTATGAGTCCTCATGATGAAACTCAAAACTCATAGTATAGAATTTATGCACATGATCATTTGGATCCCCATTTCCATCATATTTGTCATATTGGGGGATTTCATTTTTTCTAGGAAAATCTTTCATGTCAACACTCTTATCAAAAGGATTAGGACAAACTAAATCAAGTGAAAAATAACTCTTGGGTGATGATATTTGCTTTAGTTATTTCTATTGTGCTTTTGAATCTTTTTGTCTACATCAAAGTTGTAAGGGACCTTAGCACCTTTGTTGATTAAATGTTAAAAGCATGCATCTTTTTTTTGCTCCATATGTGCTTGCATATGTTGCTGAAAATGGGGGTCTCATTGCATAGCCATTAAATCATAATAATTGTGCTCAAAGTTAGAGCTACCACTTCCATATTGTGAACCATGATGAGCATGTTGTGAAAGTTGCCTTGAAACTCTAGCAAGTGTTGGTCTCTTATAATAATCATGTCTTGAAGCTCTCCTTCCTCTAGGACTAGGAGATGGTGAAGGTGTTCTCCAATATTTTCCATTTCTTGGAGTCTTGAGAGTAATGATTGGAGGAGAATTGCTTCCACCACTAAATTGCACATTGTTGAATTTATTGTCAAGTTGTGGAGGCATGAGAAGGTCTTATACTTCTTGACTAGCTTTCCTTTCTATCTCAATCACAACTTGCCTTTCTTCCTCTAGGCATCTAAATTATTCTTCCTTCTTATTTTGTTCCTCTAGAAGGGTTTTTCTCTCACATTCAAGTATTTTGACTTTATCACTCACATAACCTAAAGGTGTCATGAGCGGTGTACACAATCTTGACTATCTAAACTAGTTACTAGTAAATGTTGCATTCACATGAGCACTAGAAGGCTCACTAGTTGATCATCATATTGGGATTTATCTTCTTGATAGGTATAACTCTTACCTTTCCTATCCATTTGGTGTGAATCC
This sequence comes from Cupressus sempervirens, assembly GCA_028749045.1. Classification (NCBI taxonomy): domain Eukaryota; kingdom Viridiplantae; phylum Streptophyta; class Pinopsida; order Cupressales; family Cupressaceae; genus Cupressus; species Cupressus sempervirens. Next base: position 914,725,833 of record CM053786.1, on the reverse strand, counting down.
AAATATCTATCCTCAATATGGGGTGAGGTTGGTCTATTTTCATGAGCAGGATCATCACTCAAAAGGTCAAAATAGTTTTCACCAGTTTGATTCTTCTTTTGAGGAGCCATTGTGAAATTCATATCCATATCTAAGTGAGGTGATGCTAAGGGAATACTCAACTCAATAAGGTATCTACTAGGGTCAAACAAGCTTCTAGAATATTCTCAAGTGATTGAACAAACACAGGTTCTTTTCCCTTATGTCTTTGATGAGTTTGAACTAAAGGTAATTATTTAAAGATGACTTGAGGTCACTTTCCTTGATCTACTTGATATCTTTTTGTAATTGGTTGAAAGAAAAGGTACTAGGTGATAGGATAACCCTAAGAAACATTAGTACCAAACTAGGATAGTAAAAGCATTCACTTGTCCAAAAGAGATGTGATAAGATAGAATTTTGCAATAGGCATGAAACAACACTACCCCAGGAGGGTGATTTACCCTAATTATAAATAATTAAAATTGAATTTTTATGAAAGTGGATGGACAAGAGATTACTAAGAATCTCCAAGCATAATATGAAAGAATTTGAAGGTATATCTTTCTCAACAAGAACAGTCTCTAACTCATCGACTCCAAACAATGTCACTTGTGAAATCAAAGATCACTAATTCAAGGGGTCAAAGCACAATGACCCAAGGTACAAACAAGCTTCTAACAAGGGGTTAAGTATCCTAATCTAAACTAGATCAACCTAGGGAGACTAGGAATAATAGGATAACAAAGTAGTTTGATCATAAAGTCTTAACTTAGGAACTCAGATTTTATTTGTTTTAAATATCCAACTAGGTGTGATAAATTTTGAATCATGAACCAGGCATGAAAGAAAATAATCAATAATTTCAAGAAAACATCTTCAAAAAATGAGCGAGGGACAAAGCAACCTTGCACATGAACAAGAATAGTGTCATAGTATCAGTCTAATCCCTACAATCACCACTGTGTATGTTCTCAAAATGTTTTCCAATCATGCACATAGACCTCGAAAATAAAATTTGGCTGCACTATGGTTCTTAGTAATGTTCAACTCTAAAAAATTTTCAATCTTGAGTGGGCAAAATCCAATCCTAGTGCACTAGGGTTTTGACATATTCTAAGAATTCAATCAATTGGAGATATTGGGGAGATCTGACAACCCAATAAAACACTACACTTGTGAGGATTCCCCCTACAAGGACATTTATATAGCAGTTTCTACTACCATGTCAAAAATGGCTATTATTTCTTGAGGTTCCATCCACATGGTTGACCCAATAAAGGGAATGTCCAATAAAGTTAACCCTCTCTAATCAAAGAAGAATCACAAAGTTGTACCACATGGGGACTTGGTTTAGATTCAAGGGTTCCAAGTTTCTAATGTGCCCAAGAGGGAATAGAGCATACTCCTCTAGCCTCTTCACCCTACCCAAACATAGAAAACAAGATTCTTTGATACACTATTTCAAAATCAGCTCACCAATTTTTTGGAAAAGCCAACAACAAACACCACCAATCTCATAAGAGAAAGCACCAATGGATGTTGAAGACAAACCCAAGTAGAATAATGAGATAATAACAACTATCCTTCCTTATCTACAAGGGAATCTATCACTGAGAAGAGATTTGCATGTAAGGAAAGTAAATAAAGTACATTCCCTTAAGAACTCCAAAAATAGTGTTCATAGGGCCTAATTACTATGTGAAACACATATGCATGAAAGTAAATCTAGATCCAATTTTAGAGCACCAAATGAAGTGTGAATCTATGAAAGCACATAAAAGCAAGAGGGTTCATTTTATTTCCAAATCCAAATGTTATAGAGATCCACCAAAATACCTAGTAATCCTTGGAACATGTCTTTTCTCTATTGTACCTTTCATTTACTCTTGAACGCTCACTCACAATAAATAATGCAACAAGCAAAACAAGCAAACACAAGATATGCAATATATATCCAACTTATGTAAAACTTGGGTTAGATAGAAAATATGATTTTTAAGAGTGATAATAACCAGAAAATAACCCAAACGAAATCTCACATAATGTATTGATCTATGTGAAAAATAAAACGCAAGCTATTCATTAAATGCCCTTTTTAAAAAAAATAATTTTTGACCTAGTCAACAAGATTGGACCTATATTATATGAATTTAGATCCAAAACCCTAAATGAAGAAATGAGACCCCTATCAAAAATTATAGAAATTTCCAAAAATGTCAAAATTTTGAAAAGATCTTTTCATTTATGCCTTAGGGAGCCATTTTGTCAAAATAGACTAGTCTTTACAAATTAGATTATTGAGCCTTAATATGATCTCTATAATCAAAACACAAACAATCAAGCCTATTTAAAATATAGAGGCCTTTCCATAAATGTATACATTTTTGAAAAAAATTCTAATTTGTGCCCTAAAATTATTTTTCATGAAAAATTAAGAAATAGTTATAAAAAATAAAAAAATATTTTTAAAAAATTTGAAACTTTCACTAAAGCTTCTCTGATATGTTGCCAACCTGAAAAAATAAATTTAGACCAAAACACTAAGTGCTTTGGGAGATATGATCAAATCTTTAAGACATAGCATTTTTTGTCTCCAAACAAATTCGCATAAGGGGGTTAGCTCCAAAAAAATCTAAAACCAACAAGTAAAGGTGGGTTGGCCCATGAAGGGTGCCAAAAATGTATGCCTAAAATTTGAGCACACTTCTATTATTCATTATATCTAAGATTTCTCAAGAATGAGGTTTCGAATGATGGCTCATAGCTCTCTAGTCATGGAGTGAAAAGTTTTGTAGTAGAGGCCCTCAATTTTGACCTAGTTTGTGCCCATGCAAGTACACCATAAATGAGCGATTCAAGAATCAAAATATGACTGTAAATGAAGATGCAAGCTAATCTAAATGATAACAATGCAAAGTAAAGCAAGAAAGGAAATCTAATCTATGAAAAGAAATAACAATGCAATATTAATCTATGAAAGAAAACATGGATATAAGCTAATATGAAAATGCAAGGATGGAGCATGATGATGGAAGCCATGGACACATGAGAGAAGAAGACAAGAAGATAGAAATTCTTCACAAAATTTTTTAATGCCCAAACTCTTCTAAAAATTGTCCTTCAAATGTGCAACATAACAATAGCATAATAGTGGATGTCAAAAATGAGGATAGGGCTCTCCCTTACAAAGAAGAATGGATGATTAAGATTAAGAGGCAATAGGATTTAATCAAGGGTGGAGAAAGAATGATCCGTGTGAGACTAAATTCCACCAATGAGAAAAGAGGGGGAAAATGAAATGGAATCTCACTTAGAAATATGTGCATTTAAGTGCAAAGGAAAAAAGAATTTATTTAATTTTAATTTATTTTATTTCCTTTTTCGAGTGGTATTTTATTTAATTAAAAGGGAGTAAGTTCTTTTAATTCAATAGGAAATATGTAATTAAATTAAAAGAGGGGTTTTTCTCTTAATTAACTAAATGTGGATTAGTTATTTAATTAAAAGAGATGTTTTAAAAAAAAATTAAATAAGACTTTGGATAAAGTGATCAAACCTTAGGAAATGTTTTTGATATAAAAAGTGATTGAAATAAAAAGTGACCAAAACAAGGGGGTCAGCCCCTACAAAAAAAAAGCTAGTAACCAACATACTACCAACAAAAACCAACAGAAGGCATCGCAGCAATAGAGAACTACACTAACAACCAAGAGACTTCCAACAAGAAGAAAGCTAATCTAACTTTACAGCTATAGTTCTAATCATACTATGATTGTTCAAAGTATTAACTTTTGGCATAAGTAAACCAACCCAACCCAGAAATAGCCCACTACTATTTACAGTAACATCTATTCTATAGTGGAAAGATATAGTACTAAACATACTAATAAGGTTCAAAATATAAAACTGTTGGCATAAATAGGCCAATCCAAGTCTAAGTAATAGTTATAGACCAATAAACTGGGTAGCATTAAAAAACAAAGGACAACTAGGATCAAAAGATCCCCCAAAAACAACCATATTATTTCTCATTATTTTCCTTTCCTTTCCCATCTAGAAGAAGATGAGCTCAATCATTAGCTAGGAACTTATAGAGGAGCTTGTTCTCCTCCATGTCCATCCCCGTATCATCCTTCTCCTGAGCTAGAAGTTGGAGGGTGGTAGCAATAGAATGAGTGACCTTCAGTACAAATTTAGAGAAGGGGTAGAACCCCTCCTTTAAAATTTTGACCCTTTTTCCAACTATGTAGTCATTTCATTCTATTCCTCCTCCTTCTCCTTGCTTTCTTTTTCAATGTTCCTAACCCCCTCATTAGTCTTTGTCACTTGGTTTTCATCCTAAAAAACCTACGAGTTAGTAAAAATATTGGATTTTTCCTTTACCAGAGAAGAAATGGTTATAGGGGAGGTGTCCAATTTGCTATTGTCCTCACAAAAGGTAATAGGTTGCAAGGTAAAGCTGGCTAACACATGTAGTCTTAGTGGTAATGGAATTTCTAGTAGACCCCTAGGTATTTCTAGTAGACACCTGGGTATTATCAATAGAGTTTCCACTTTTTTCTTTCTCCTCTTCCCCTTTTTCTCTCTTGGAGTTAGAATGTTTCTCCTCCTCTAGCTCCCTTTCATTGTTCTTGGAACTCTCCTCCTCTTCCTCTTCAACCTTAAAACTATTAGACTTTTGCTTATACCTTACCTAGGTTTTTGCAATCCTTCCCGACCTTCTCCTACCCTTTCCTCCTCCCTCCTCTTCTTAATCCTCAATTTCTAGCTCCACTAGTTTTTCAACCTTGTTTTTTTAACTACCCTTTTTTTCAATAACCAATTTTGGTTTTTTCGTTTTCTTATTATCTCTACTAGGTGAGGGGCACAAGGTGTGGATTCTAGTTCTAGTGCTAGTACTCAAAGGGGAATTCTAGTGGTGGTGCTAGTTGTCAACCACAACAACCTAGGGGAGCAAAGGGCAAGATGGAATTGATAAAGTCTAAAAATTAGGCCCTAGTGAATAATGGTAAAATTCTAACCCTTATTCCTCTTTTCCCTAGCATCACTAACTATATCCTCCAGAGAATGTAATAGAAAAAATGGAATAGAAATGAAAGATCTCTATTTCTAAAATGGTTCAGGAGGGGAAATTAATAGTAGTAATAAACTCCAAACCTACCTTCAAGTGTGAGATATCTCATTATCACCAAATAGACATCATCCCAAGGAGTCGAAAGCTTATCCCTCCTAAATCCTCCCCTATAGTGCATTGGTTCTTCATCTTCTATGAAAAAACTAATCATGCTAGCCTCATCTGCATTTTTATAACCTTCCTCCATTTTTCCCCCTTCATGGACAGCCTAGTGGTCATTGCAATTACTTCCTCATTAACTTGGAATGTAATACCATTTATGGTAACCTTATGATCATTCCACCCATTCATGAACTGGAGAGCACAATTTTCGTCATACCGTACCATCGACTACATATAAAGAAGAAATCCCCCCTCTTTTAATAGGAACTAAGTTTCCATCCTATCTTTAAAGTTTTAATTTTTGTTGGCTCTAGTCAATTGAAGTCTCCACCCATTTCTTCCCTACTAATTTTTGATCCTCCAACCTCAATAATTTACATCTGAACCTTCTTTCCTTTGAGCTTTCTATGAAGAATAATATTATTAATCCCCAACAGCACAGCAATGACATAAATAACATCTATAGGACTTTTAAATGATTCACAAGCTAGTTTTCAGGGCACTTTGAAATCCCATTCAATTTCATTATGGGATTTGTGCGTACTTAGCATCATTATTCTACCATCCTTGAAATCTTTGACAACCTTAGTGATGATATTATTTGTACTTTCAAAAAGGAAATATTTTAAATTTTGTATTATGTTACCATAATGCTGAAATACATTGCACCTTATTTTACATCCATTTATTATTATCTGATTAATACAACAGTGTCTCATCATTCTTCCCTTAAACTTTGTATTCAATTTAGAAAATTTTGCCTTCTTAGATATGATATTGCCAAAATTGGCATTGACCTTTATTTTCCTAGTGATACTTAACTTTTGCTCCCCCCCTTTCCTTGTAGATCAAGGCCTTAATTTCCTCGTTTAGGTTATCTATGCTTCTCCAACACATCATTTCCTTAATTTTAACCCCATGGCAGTAGCAACATCTACCACCATATTACCTTCTTTTTATATGTGCTACAACTGGACTTTCTCCATCCCATTTATAATATGTCTAATATTCATGATGATATTTTGGATATTCCAGCCTAGCTGGGAAAATCCCTTTGTCAAATCAATTATTAATTTGGAGTCACCTTCTATAGTTATTTCCTTTATTTTCATATCACTAAACAATTGTAGACCCCAAAGTAGAGCCATCACTTCAGCCAAATTATTACTTCCTCCACCAACACTCCCAAAATAGATTAGCACTACATCACCATTTCCATTCCTCAACACTCCCCCCATTGCACCTATGCCCCCTTTTGCAACATAATCAAAATTTAGCTTAAGTTGTGTTAAAGTTGGTGGATTCCATCTTGTTTTCTACCTCTTTAAAACCTTAGAGTTATAAAAAAGGTTAAAATCCCCTTAAATACCCTATCTTTCCAATATTTGGCATTCTTTCCTACCTAGTTCTTCCTTTGGTGTCTTACACATAGCAATCCTTATATTTTCCTTCAGCAGTTTCTCCATAACTCCCATGACTACCTCCTCAAGTTTTTCCTCCTCCAAAAAGATTATATATGGTGGAACAATTCTCCATAGGAATACTAGCTTAGGGTGATAGAAGGGACAGTCCCAATTTTCCAAAAATTGACATAAGTTATCCTTCAACACCCAACATAGTCCAAATTTCTCCCAAACTAGTGCCCAAACCTTTAGAGTATACGGGTAGTCCAAGAATAGGTGGGAGATATTCTCCTCTTTTTCTTTGCAAAGATAACATCTATTTGTGTTAGAGAAACCCTTTTATTCAGGTTGTCCAGCATTAGTATTTTACTATATTACCCTAGGTTTCCAGGATGGGGGGACGTGGGGACAGGGAAACAAGTTTTTGGGATGGATTTTTTTTCTTGGAGTAGGGGATGACAGTAGGAACAACTATATAAAAAAGTAGGGAAAATTTAAAACGTAAAAGGAAATTATAAATATTCATTAAAAAAATATGGTTAACACATGCTTATATAAATTATAGAACCTTAACATATAATGTTTGTGTTAAATAATTTAACTTTAAAGTTCACATGAGAGTGGAAATCAAACAAATTATCAAAACTGAAACATTAATTTTATGGGATAGCGAAGGGAAAGGTTTTTGGAATTTTTCAAGTTTTTAGGATGGGGGGACATGGGGAGGAGGTCAATTTTTTCTGGAAACATGTCCCCAAGTAACATAGTTATTTTACAAAGTTGAACAGTCCACCAAAAAAATTTGATTTTGGGAAGGAGATTACTAATCCAAACTTTACGTCATATTGGGGGACAAAAGTCCTTACTCAAGAGATGTTTATAAGCCAATTTGACAGTAAAATTGCCACTATGAGTTAAATCCCATACCACTTTATCCTCCTAAATTAGAATTGGGAGTCTTTGTGCTTCTATCAATTCTTCCAGTTCTTTAAGAAGTTGAATATCCTCCTAGGAATATGTATCATTTTGCAATTTCTTCCATTTTCTTCCCAGGTCAATATAATCCACCACTCTCAACCCCATTTCCTCCTTCAATTTCTCCATTAGTCTTTTAAATTTGTTGTAAATTAGTGGTTCCCCCCCATCCAATTATCCTCCTAGAACCTAATGCTATGCCCATTTCCCATAATCCACCTTGCCCCTTCCCTCAACATGCCTCTACTCTTAACAATATTCGTCCATGTTTTGGAATCTCCCAAGAGATCATTATTTAAGAGATTATGAGTGAAAAGGGAGTTTGATAGATATTTAGCTTTCATGATACTACTCCAATTTGTATTGTCTTTTCCTAGTCTCCATCCAATTTGTGCAACAAGAGATTTTTTTAGATCACAAAGTCTTCTCACTCCCAACCCCCCCCCCCCCCCCTCCTTTGGTTTATAGACATCCTCCCAGTTGACCAAACTTAATTTGTTCTTTTCCTTTGTTCCTAACCAAAGGAAATTCCTCTATATTCTCTCAATTTTGTCTACCACATTTTGGTTTATTTTAAAAAGGGATAGAAAGTAGATTGGGATGCCCTGGAGAGCCACAAAGAGTACCTGTAGTTTACCAGCATTAATTGAAATTCTCCCTTTCCATCCTACCAAATTCTTTTGGATTCTTTCAACAATGGTATTCTAGAAATCATTGGTCACCTCTTTAGTGGTTAATGGAAGGCCAAGATAAGTATTCGGGAGGTTGGCTAACTGATAGCCTAAAATGTTCCTACTCTTCCTCTACATAAAAGAATCAGTGTTAAAAAAATAGAGCTTACTTTTAGAGTAATTTATTTGTTGACCTAAACTATCTTCATAATTTCAAAGGATACTCATCCATGCCTCAACTTCCATAATAGAGGATTCTCCAAAGAGAAATTTTTCATCAACAAATTGTTGTAACACTTCAATATCAGTAGCAATAACAGGTTTAATTCCTTTAACACATCCTATATTAACCAATTTAGAAAATGATCTCCCTAGCACTTTAGCCACCATAATAAAGAGATAGGGAGATAGTGGGTCCCCTTGTCTTAATCCTCTCTCCACTTCAAAATTACCCCAAGGAGAACCATTAAGAAGGACTACATACTAAACCATACCCACCATCATCTTAATAAGGTTAATGACTTTGCCATTGAACCCCACTCTTTCAAGCACATGATAAAGAAAGTCCCACTTTACCTTGTCATATGCCTTAGAGATATATAGCTTGAAGGCCATACCAAGTCTTTTATTTCTCTCCATTGAATGTATGATCTCATGAGTAGTTATCACAACATCTAGAATTTTTCTTCTTGGCACGAACCTCTTTTATGGTGTTCCTATGATGTTCTCAAGGAAGGGCTTAATCTTATTGACCAAAACTTTTGCAAAAATCTTATACATTGTGTTACAAAGGCTTCTATGCCTAAAATATAGGAGACTCATGGGTGTTGGAGTCTTAGGGACCAAAGCAATAAAAGTCTTATTTATCCTCTTTAGCATCTTCCTCGTCTTGAAGAAATCTCTAGTTTCTCAAATCAGCTCACCTTTAACAACCTCCCAGAATTGCTAGAAAAATGTTGGGGGGAAACCATTAGGTCTTGGGGCCTTGTAGACTTTCATAGAAAACATAGCTCTTTTCACTTCCTTCTCTAAGACGTTTCCTAGAATGCTATTATTTTCCACTTCTCCAAGCACCTGTGGGATCATATTTATCAAACTTCTTCAGATAACATGATTTTCTATACTATTATCTTTTTTATAAGCCCTGCTAAAATAATCCACCACAAGTCTTCCATCTCCTCTTTGTCCTTATATACTCTTCCTCATTCACCTTCCAACCTATTGATTGTGTTTCTTCTTTTAGCTGACCTATGGAAAAAGGTAGTGTTCCTGTCACCCACAATTAACCATTGAACCCTTCATCTTTGCTTCCAAAAAAATTCTTCCCTCAAAATGATGTCCTTCCATTTTTTTCTATATTCTTCCTCTTGCTAAGTAGCATCTTCCAAATTATTACCCTCAATAATCTCCTCTTATAGCTTTTTAAGTATTTCCTCCACTTCACCTTTGATTTTAAATAGATCTCCAAAGGAACTCTTAGCCTAGCCCTTAACATTTCTCCTTATATTATCTAACTTTTGAGTTAGTCTATACATAGTAGTACCATCTATCCTTATGTTCCACCATTCTTGGAATTGATCTTTGAATTTTAGGTGGGATTGCCACATTGTTTCATACCTAAAAGGTTTTGGTCCTCCTTTTAAACCATCCTCCCAATAAAAGGTTAAAGGGGAATGGTCAGAAGTAGTTCTTGTGAGGTTCTCCAAAAGGGAATTACTTAATTGGTTCTAGTCCCCTATCACCAATAGTCTATCCAGTCTAACTTGAATGAGATCACTTCCTTTTCTATGATTAGTCCATGTGAATGGGTTCCCTCTTAATTCAACATCAATTAAATCCATTCTTCCCATAAAATCATGAAGATCTTGCAAGCTTTTAGGACAGTCTCTTTTTCCACCTAATTTTTTTGAGTGATAAAGGAGGAGTATTAAAATATCCCATGCACATTAACTATTTATCCTTTATAGTTTCTAAAATCCTTTCTAACTTTCCATAAGTTTACTTCCTCACTACCTTGTTATTAGAAGCATAAATATTTATAAGCCGTCATTTTTAATTTTTAGTTTGGAACATAGTTATTATAAAAAAAGGTGTCCTTCCACATCTCAACCCCATTCATAGAACACAAGTTCCACGTGGTGGAAATACCCCCTGAGGCTCTGTCAACATCCATATACATGAAGGCAGCCCCAGGTCAAACATGACTTACTAATCTATCAAATTTAGCACTATAAATTTTTGTTTCTTGAACTAACACATAGTCAACCTTTTCCTAGAATATACATTGCTTTAGAGCATATTGCTTTTGGGGGTTATTTAGCCCCCTTAGATTCTAAGAGAGGAATTTCATTTCTTACCTCTTGTTACAGTCTCTAGTGTAAGTTGCTTACCACTAGCCATGTCCCTTGCTGCTTGTTTTGTCCTAATTTCTCTACTAGTCATTCTTCCAGTTGTCCCACATGTTCCTACATCTAGTTTCTCCCCTGACCCCCTTCTCTTCTTTTTCTAAACTTCCCATTCCCTATTATCACCCTCATGTGGTGAAGTGGGGCTTAGTTCCTTTTCATCTTTATCTAAACTTTCCATCATTTTTGCTACTATCTCCGCTAAAGAGGCCTTTATAATTCTTAGAGGGGTGTATACCCACTCCTGGGTTGAACAATATGCAGCTATATGTTCCTGTAATCCCTTATCTCTCAAACTTGCTAGCGAACTAGGAAGGGAGTGGTGTGCCACTATTTCACCTTCTACCATCATTTCTCCTTCCTTAAGTCTCCCCAAGGGTGAACTTATTAATTCCTCTATCTCATGTCTAAATGGATACTCTTCCTTTTTTTTTTTATCCTCTAAAGCTTCCCCAACTTGAGGTTCACTTTGCCCCCCAGATCCTTTGGCAGGGCTATCTTGAATCATTTCAACCTCCATATTTAGTGTGTCAGCAACCACCTCCTCTAGTCTTGGATCTTCTAAGAGTTCCCCAATAGCTTCTTCTATGATTCTCAATGATCCTTCTTTTTGTTTCTCCTTCTATAGTTGGGCTTTACAGTCAACTATAAGATGCCCAAATTGTCCACACTTTTGTCAAAAAAGTCCTGCATTCTCATATTCTATGGGTTGAAATCTCTCTCCCCATTTGGGTTTTAGAGTAACCATAGTCGAGAGAGCCTAATTTAATGCCACATTCACATAGAACTTAGCATATGCCAGTCTAGATTTTTGTATTGTCACCTTGTCTGTAGTAACAAAGTGACCAAAGGAACCCCCTATCCACCTTAGGATCTTGTCATTCCAAAATTCAAGGGGTAATCTAGGTAACCATACCTAAATGGGAGCTAGCTTATTGAGCTCTATGCTAGCATGAAAGCCCAGGTGCCACCTTGTTAAAGCAAGACAATGCTTTCCATAATGCCAAGTTCCTAAGAGTATAAAATTCATATCCTCTTCTACAGTAAATTTAAAATAGAAAAGGTTGTTTGGCATTGAAGGATTACCAACACTACCCTTTATCTTCCATTTTTGGCTAACCGACTTATGAATCATCTCTATCGTGGGTCTAAAGACAACAAATCTACCCACAACACATAGTTTGAGGCTAGAGGTAACCTTGTCCACCAAAGTATCTAGGAGGGAGTTCACTAGTTCATTAGCACTATGAGCAATCTTGGGATCCTCCATAGAAACACTAACCACCTGGGAACCCACAAGTGCATTCTTCCAACCTCCAAGGGTCCCCTTTGTCACATTCTATCTGCCTTCCACTAGACTACTAGTAGGTTCACCATTTCCCAAGAGAGTAGGGCCAAATAAAGTCTTCCTCTCCACCTCTATAGCCCCACTCCAATCTATCATGACCTCCAAATCTCTGCATAAGGTTAACACCATCTACAAGTCAAGGTAGGGTGGAGGGTCTAGAAGCTTAGGTCCCACCATGAATGAATTCAAAATTTGAAAAGGGGTGGCATTGGATAGCAGAGTTACAGAGTGCTTTTATAATTGAATTAATTACAATTTGATCAAAGAAATTGTTTTAAATTGATTTAATAACATATTGCAAACCATTGATTTAGGAACTTTGATTAATATAATAATGGGGGCCCATAGTCAATTTGAAAATTTTAGGGTGCATACAATATGAATAAGTTTTTTAAGTTCAAGAATCATGATGGAGGTATTGTTAGAGTTGGTAACAATGCAACCTATCATATAACGAGAATTAAATACATTACTCTTGATGGTAAAAGTAACATTGATGATATCTATTTTGTTGATGGATTAAGACATAACTTTTTGAGTGTTGGATAGTTGGTGGACAAAGGTTATTAGTTGCAATTTACTAAGAAGATCTTCACTATCAAAGATAGATATAGTAAGATGATTAGAACTAGCACTAGATGTAGAGGTAATGTATTTTAGTTGAATCCTACTGAGATGACATGTTTGGTAACCAAAGTGGATAATAGTTGGTTGTGTAAACTTTGATAACATGGTGAAGGTTAGTAGAACATTTGCAGTTAGAGGTTTGCCTAAAATTTTCAAGCTAACTAATGTTCTATGAAAGGAATTTATTTTGGCTAAGTAGAAGACAACATTATTCCCTAGGAAGAATTTTACTACCACAGAGAAGCTAGAGATCATTCACACAGATCTGAGTGGTCCTTCTAGAACAAGAGGATTCTATGGTGAAATGTATTTTATGATTTTTGTTAATGATTTCACTAGAATGATGTGGGTAGTATTTTTTAAAGAGAAATCTAAAGCTTTTGAGATAAGTTTAAGATATTTAAGAAGAGATTTGAGAATGAATCTGGTGTTTAGATTAAGTGTTTAAAATCTGATAGAGGAGGAGATATCACTTGTAGAGAATTTAACATATTTTCTGAAGAAAATGGAATCAAAAGGTAACTATCTACACCTAGATGTCGATCTCAAAATGGTTTTGACAATTGAGTGTCAACACACTTAAGTTATTTTCTAAGTTCATGCTGAGCTAGCAACATATTTGAAGTATAGTATATGCAAGTGTTGAGTTGCAATAGGTGCCAAGTTAGAAATAGAGTAAGTGTTGAGTCACTTAGATGTCAAGCAAATAGATAGTGCCAAGCGAGTATATGTGTTGAGTCAACAATAGATGCCAAGAATATTTAGGTATCGAGCCAGACATAATTTTATTATGTGTCGAGCAACAATTTTATCAAGTGTCGAGTAACACAGTATTGACATAAGAGTTTGTGTCTTCACAAACTAAGATGTAAACCATTGTGCATGCCAGCTAATGGAAAGATCTCAAAGCTTAGAGATAAGATCAAACCTATTTGATTCTCTATGTAATTAACATGTAACCAATCATAAAAATGAAATGTTAAAAAGGAAAAAAGGATGAATCTCAGTCATAGATTCATATCTAACCTTAAGTCACAAAAACCTTTCAAGGAGGTCGAAGCCTCATATTTTCGTAGGTAGAATAGAGTGTAAGTGAGAAAATAATAGAAGGAGTACATCGGTGAAGTGATAAGAGGACATTCAAGGTGACTTAGCAAAATAGAGGAATTACAATATCAATTAGCAGAACAAAGTATCATCACTGCAAACAACTTCATGTTGGAAATGATTGAAAAGATCATGAATGAAAAGTAATGGAACTAGTAAAGAATGTTTTCAATCATTGTTTTTTCATTGATGTCAAACTTGCTACTTGCAAGAATGACAATTGCTTTAAGTGATCCAAATACTATCAATTGGTTGATTGACAAGAGGAGGCAATCAATAAGATGTAACTAGAACACCTAGAGAAAGGTTGAAGTTATGATGTTATAATGAAGTATAAGGATCAGCTCAGCCATTGATGAAATAGTGTATTGATGTCATACTCTAAGACACAGAGAATGGGCACACTAAAACACATCAAAGATGTAAGGTTTAGCTAAGTCATTTATAAAGCCTAACAAATTTCATTAGAGAGAGTTGAAAAATTGATTCTTAGTTGAAACTAAGAAAAGTTTAATGAGTTCTGAGTGAAGATCAAGTGCCAAGTGAAGATCAGATGTCGAGCAGTCTTCAGGTGCTGAGTGAAGATCAAGTGCTGAGCATGATTCAAGTATTGAGTAACATAGAAGGAGCCGAGCATCAGTAAATCAATAATTATAAGTTGCTACATTATTTTGAAAATCAAAGAGATTCGCTAGATTCAAGCCGACATGGTAGTTATCTAGAATATTGTGAATCAAATCGAAGATAAGAATGATGAGCTGATGGCACAGAATACTATGTAAAACATTTTTAGCAAATACAACTAGATTCTAGATGAAGTTTCTAGATAAGAGCAAGATATGGGATAGATACATTGTATCCTACCTAATCTATTGAAACCCGAAAGTTGGAGAGGGAGAATCGAGAAGGAAAGATATTCCAAATTTCTATATAAGGATCATAAGGTCATGAAGTAGCAGACAAGGTTAAGCATGAAAGCATGAAGTGCTGAAGAAGGTGCTAAGGAGAAAAAGAGCACAGATATTCTATTTTGAAAGATGATCATAGATATGATTGCATTGGTATGATGAGCTAGAAGACTCAAGGAGATGAAGCTTGAGATGACAATCTGTTAGAGATGCAGTGATTAAGGCCAAGCAAAGGATTGAACTGAAGTGTGATCTGTAATCTACAAGATATGTTGTAAGTTGTATCAGATCAAAAGCCATTATTGTTACTCTCTAGCAATTTTAATAGTTAATATAAATCCTATGGACTTAAGTTGGTTTAATAGATTTGTTGTAAATTCTTTGATAGGGTGACATTCCAAGTGAATGTTCAAAAGTCCTTTGACCAGGCCCATTCCTAATAGTATGGTGAAGTCCTCTAACAAGGTCACATTTAATAGTGTGTTGTAAGCCTTTAATAGGGCATCACTTCAGAAGAGTGAGAATTGAGTAGCATGTTACTGGTGGTTTTTCCCAAATTGGGTTTCCACGTAAATCACTATGTCATGTGTTGATCTTGCATGTTTTATTCCTACATGTTGATTTGTTGTAATTTGCTATTGATGGATGAATAGTTTAATGGGCTCACTATAATTGGTGAAAAAGTATTATTAGGGCATTTAGAACTTGAATAGTTGATTCTCCCCCCCCCCCCCCCCCCCCCACCCTTAGTTATTCTAAATAATTCCAACAATTGGTATCAGAGCCTTGCTGCTGACTTAGTTTAAAGGGACTAGAAGCAAAAAAGATCAAAATGCCTAAGAGAGAAGTTCCCAAGCTCAACAAAGACAACTTTGTTACATGGAAAAGTTTTATGAAGCTACATCTTGTATCCATAGGAACACAATCAAACAATGATGCAAATTTCTTCTACACTCAACTATGTTGAATTCAATGATATCAAAGGATACAAGATTTGAAATAGGAACACTTTGAAGATGTTGTGTTCCTATTTGTTTTCTTACTAGAGAATATTTGAAAAACTAGAGAAGGATACTTTGTTACTTTGTTCCTATTTGTAATCTTACTAGAGAAGATTTGAAAAACAAATAGGAACACAATCAGACAATGATGCAAATTTCTTCTGCACTCAACTATGTTGAATTCAATGATATCAAAGGATGCAACACTGCATTCAAGATGTGGAAAGCCCTATCATAAATTTATGGAGGATATCTGAATATCTAAAGAGCAAAAAGAGAAAGCCTCAGAGGAAAGTTTGATGATATGAAAATGGAGGAAAGTGAAAATGTTGCTTAGTATGCCTCTAGAATAAAGGAAGTGGTAAGTGTAATAAGATGTTTAAGTGGTCAATTAGATGGTGATACTATTAATAGTAAGTTCTTAAGAACCTTTCTCCCTATCTATGCTATTAGAGTATCAGTTATACAAGAGCTAAGATGTGTACCAGGAAACAATCTAAGTTTTGAAGGTATAGTGGGTAGACTCACTGCATTTGAGTTATCTAACTTTGACAACTATAGACCTGAGAATGTTGAATCTACTTTCAAAGCTAAGCTATCACTAAAAAATACTGAATAGGTGAAATCAAAGAAGGGAAGAAAGATAAAATATGTATCCAGTGATAGTAGCACTGATGAGGAAGATGTGGAACAATTGGAAGCATTACTAGCTAGAAGATTTCATAGAGGCAAAGGAAAATTCAAGGGTAAGCTGCCTATCATTTGTTTCAATTGCAATGAAGTAGGACATATTTCTACAAGGTGTACATAGAAAAAGGAATACAAGGAAGGCAATAAGTACAAACATAGAAGAGAAGATGACAATAGAGATTACAAAGACAAAGGTAAGAAGTGCTATATTGCTGAAGAGGATTCCGATGATAATGATGGTGAAGTTGTTTATGTGTCCATGAAGGACTAGTCTAATGAAGAAGAGCCTACAGCACTAGTAACATGTATGAACAAGAATGACAAATGGATCATAGATAGTGGATGCTCACATCACATGACAGGAGACAAAAGTAAGTTTTTTGACTTTACTCAATATGATGGAAATAGTGTTAGATTTGGTAATGATGCTCCATGTCAAATCAAAAGAAAAGGCTCCATTAAGCTTACAGAGCAAATTTCATCTGATAATGCATACTATATTAAAGGACTAAACTACAATTTGCTAAGTGTCTCATAGTTAGGCAATGTAGGGTGCAAAGTAGAATTTGGAAATAAAACTACAAAAATCTATGATATTGATGTTAAATTGATAGGAAAAGGAGATCAAACAAGAAGTAATATGTTTTATATTGATATGGAAAATGCTTCTTGTCTTATTGAAAAATTTGATGATGAGTGGTTATGGCATAGAAGGCTATGTCATGTCAACTTTAATAATCTGGTCAATATCAGTAAAATGAAGAAAGTTAGAGGTTTACCTAAATTGAAGAAGACCAATAACATCATGTGCAAACAATGTCAGCTAAGAAAGATGACTAAGTCAAGTTTCAAGAGTAAAAACTATACATCTAAAGAAGTATGTGAGTTACTCCATACTAATTTATGTGGTCCAATAGAAGTACAAAGCTACAAAGGAGATAAATATATAATGTTTTTTGTTGATGACTATTCTAGGATGATAACCGTTATGTTCTTAAAGAAAAAATCTGATGCTTTTCAAATGTTTAAGTTGTATGTGGCTAGAGTTGAAAAGGAAATAGGAAACAGTTTGAAATGCCTGAGATTAGATAGAGGTGGTGAATTCACATCAAATGAATTTGAGACATTTTGCAATGACAAAGGAATCAAGAGACAAACATCAACTCCTAGAACTCCCCCACAGAATGGAATTGCTGAGAGAAGAAATATATCTATGATTGACTTGCCATAACATTAATGATGGAAAAGACTCTTGCTCTAAAATATTGGAGAGAAGCTATAAGTATGATAGTTCATACACTGAACTAAGTACAAGTCAAGAAAGGTACAAGTGCAACACCTTTTGAATTATGGTATGGTCACTCACCCAATGTAAAACATTTCAAAGTATTTGGTTGCGAATGTTTTATCCTTAAAGATTCTATAAATGGAAAATTTGATGCAAAAAGTGACGAAGGCATATTCCTTGGTTACTCCACTAGAAGTAAAGCATATAAGTGTTTGAATACTAACACTAATAAAATTGTGGAAAGTGCAAATGTAAACTTTAATGAGCATACAGAAGTCCAAGTTGAAGAACCAAAGAGAATGGATGAATACAGAACCTTTGTGTATTCTTATGAAGGAATGTCTATTGACAAGGATGCTATCAATCAAATTGGGATTCAATAGCAAGTTTTAGTTTCAGCCAAGTCACAACTAGTGAATGTTGAGCTGTATTCAGAAGTCAAGTTGCAGAATGAAGAGAATGCACATTCTGACTCTGAAGTTAGTACACATAAAAGAGATGTAGAACTACCTAACAATGAACTGCATAATGGCCTTGAATCTGAAAGATCAAACATGGAAACAAGGAAAAAACCAAGATTATCCAAATATGTGAAGAGACATCACCCTGCTGAATAGATAATTGGTGACAAAGATGCAAGACCAATGACAAGGAATAGACTAAGAAATGAATCATGTCTATTAAGAAAATTTGAACCTAAGATAGTATATGATGCATTACAAAATAGTGACTGGTATAAGGCTATGGAAGAAGAGATTGATCAAATAAAGAAGAACAAAACTTGGAGTTTGGTTCCCAGATCAGTTGACAAGAATGTAATTGGTACCAAGTGGGTATTCAGAAACAAGCTAGATGAGAATCGTGATATTACTAGAAACAAAGCTAGACTAGTATGTAAGGGTTATGCTCAAGAGGAAGGATTAGACTATGGGGAAACATTTGCCCCTATTTCTAGAATGGAAGGAGTAAGAACTTTACTTGCATATGCTACATATAAAGGTTTTAAAGTCTATCAGATGGATGTAAAGTCTACTTTTCTGAATGGTATATTGGAAGAGGAAGTCTATATTGAAAAATCAGAAGGATTTGTTGATGAGAACAATACGGATATGGTTTGTAAACTACATAAAGCACTCTATGCTCTGAAACAAGCACCTAGAACATGGTATGAGAGACTTCACAAGTATCTAGTGTAAATAGGATTTGAAAGAACTAATGATAATAACAACATGTACATCAAATTAGAAGAAGGTAAGGATATTCTTGTATCTGAAATCTTTGTGGATGACATAGTTTTTGGAGGAAAGGAAGTGTTTTGCAAAAGTTTTGCTGACACAATGAAACATGAGTTTGAGATGTCTATGTTTGGAGAGATCAAATTTTTTGTTGGATTGCAAGTACATCAACTAAAACATGGAATATTTGTGACACAATCAAAGTACATCAAAGAGATACTTAAAATGTTTGGATTGGAAGACTCCAAACTAGTCAGCACACCAATGGCAACAGGACATAAGCTATCCAAAAATGATGTATCAGCTGAAGTCAATCAAATAATGTACATATCCATGATTGGAAAACTACAATATGTTGTACATAGCAAACCAGACACAGAATTAGCAGTTGGAATAGTGGCTAGATTCTCTACTAATCCTAAAGAAAATCATCTCATAGCAGTAAAAAGAATAATGAGGTATCTCAAAGTAACTGATGATTTTGGCCTATATTACAAAAAGAATGAAAACTTTGAGCTAAATGCATACACAGATGTAGATTGGGGAGGCAATATTGATGACAGGAAAAGCACAAGTGGAGGTGCATTATTTTTAGGTAAAAGGCTAGTTACTTGGACTAGCAAGAAATAAACATGCACATCTCAGTCCATTGCAGAATCAAAATATGTGGTAGTAGTAGTCAATTGCAAAAACATTGTGTTTCTCACACATCTATTGAAAGGAATGAAAGAAGAGGTAACCAAACCTTTGATATTTTATTGTGATAATACAAGTGCTATAAACATATCCAAGAATCTAGTAATGCATGCAAAAATCAAGCATATTGCAATCAAGTATCACTATGTCAAAGAATTGGTAGAAGACAAAAAAGTGAAGATGGAATATATCAATACAAAAGAACAAACTACTGATATCTTCACCAAACCATTTCCCAAGGATTCTTTTAAATATCTTAGAGGCAAGTTGGGGGTAATGCCCCTAACTCAAGCAGTTTAAAGCAACAAAGAAGCTACCCTGCATCAACAGGATCAAATCATTGAAATATCAGAAGAATGATGCAGAGGATGACAACAGGAATAAAAACTCCAAATCAGTCACAAGCATAGTGATAGAGGGAAAAAACATGAGATGCAAAGCTTATATTTCACATATTAAAGATGCTACATCTTTGGCATTTATGTCAAAAAGGGAGATATATGCAAAAAATTGATCAATACAAAGTAAGAGGGAGATATATATGAAAGAGGGAGATTTATGAGAAACTAAAAGGTAAAGATATGGAGACATATGAGATTAGTAGTAAGGATGTAGCAGTCAAGAGGGAGAAGCAGAAAGTAGTAGAAAATGTATCTAATTTTGGTGGTAACTAAATTGATCACAATTGATCAGTTTGGTTTGCCATCAATGCCACAGAGGGATATTGTTGGAAATGATTGAAAATATCATGAATGAAAAGTAATGGAACTGGTACAGAATGTTGTCAATCATTATTTTGTCATTGATTTCAAACTTGCTACTTGCAAGAATGAAAATTTCTTTAAGTGATCCAAATACTATCAATTGGTTGATTGACAAGGAGGAGGCAATCAATAAGATGTAACTAGAGCACCTAGAGAAAGGTTGAAGTTATGATGTTATAATGAAGTATAAGGATCAGCTAAACCATTGATGAAATAGTGTATTGATGTCATACTCTAAGACACAGAGAATGGGCACACTAAAACACATCAAAGATGTAAGGTTTAGCTAAGTCATTTGTAAAGTCTAACGAAGTTCATTAGAGAGAGCCGAGAAAACTAATTCTCAGTTGAAGCTGAGCAAAGTTTAACTTTAGTGAGTTTCGACTAAAGATTAGGTGCTGAGCATGATTCAAGTGTCGAGTAACATGGAAGGAGCCGAGCATCAGTAAATCAATAATGCAAAGTTGATACATTATTTTGAAAATCGAAGATTCGAGTCGACATGGTAGTTATCTAGAATTTTGTGAACTAGATAAAAGATAAGAATGATGAGCTAGTGGCATATAACACTATGTAAAATGTTTTTAGCGAATACAATTGGATTCTAGACAAAGTTTCTAGATAAGAGCAAGATATGGGACAGATACATTGTATCCTACCTAATCTATTGAAACCCTAAAGTTGGAGGAAGAATCAAGCAGGAAAGCTATTCTAAATTTCTATATAAGGAGTCATAAGGTCACGAAGTAGGAGATAGGGTCAAGCATGAAAACATGAAGTGCTAAAGAATGTGCTAAGGAGAAAAAGAGCATAGATACTCTATTTTGAAAGATGACCACATATATGATTGCATTGATATGATGAGCTAGAAGACTCAAGGTGACGAAGCTTGAGATGACAAGTTGTCAGAGCTGCAGTGATTAAGGCCAAGCAAAGGATTGAACTGAAGTGTGATCTGTAATCTGCAAGATATGTTGTAAGTTGTATCAGATCAAAAGCCATTATTGTTACTCTCTAGCAATTTTAATAGTTAGTATAAATCTTATGGACTCAGGTTGGTTTAATAGCCATGTTGTAAATCCTTTAACAAGGTGACATTCCAAGTGAATGTTCAAAAGTCCTTTGACCAGGCCCATTCCTAATAGTATGGTGAAATCCTCTAATAAGGTTACATTTAACAGTGTGTTGTAAGCTTTTAACAGGGCATCACTTCAGAAGAGTGAGAATTGAGTAGCAGGTTACTCATGGTTTTTTTAAAAATTGGTTTCCACATAAATCATTGTGTCATGTGTTGATCTTGCTTGTTTTATTCTTATGTGTTGATTTTTTGTAACTTGCTATTGATGGATGATTTAAGCTTGGATGGATGAATAGTTTAATGGGCTCACTATAATTGGTGAAAAAATATTATTAGGGCATTTAGACCTTGAATAACTGATTCCCCCCCCCCCCCCCCTCTCAACTATTCTAAAGAATTATAACACCTCATATTAGATCAATAAGGATCAAATTGGATTGAATATCGATCTAAAATCAGCAATATCATATTGTAAGTGATCAAGTCAAACATTCTACTATACTCTCTAACAATTGTATTAGCAGAATGAAATCCTATGGACTTAGGTTGGTTTAACAGCCATTGTATAAATCCTTTAATAGGGTAACATTCTAAGTAAATGTTTTGTAAATCCTTTAGATAGGTACACTTTTAATAGGGTGTAAGAGCCTTTAATAGGGTAGGCCTTTCACAGGGCAGACCATGACTCATGGTTAAACTTTGTATCCTTCAGAAGTTACATTATTGTTGCAGTAGTAAGTTGTGGGTGTCATCCCAACCCTAGTTTTACCTTCTTGTTTTGGAGGGTTTCTAGGTGATCAAATATGGTGTCAACTATTTTCATGCATGCTTTTACTTTCATGTTATTTAAATATGTTTCATGCATGTATTGATTTAAGTTAAAAAAAAGTTATTCGTTAAAGTTTGTTACTCCTGATTTTAGCCCCCCACCCCACCTCTTAGAAGTAAACTTCCCACTTGTAAATTCTAACAATTGGTATCAAAGCTAAGTTCTCACTAGGAGAAGCTTTACAACTTGGAGTAAAGATCTAAACATGGAGGTCTACAAGTTTGGGAAGATTATAGAGAACTAGAAGATTGAAATACATCTCATTCTACATTTTGTGGAAGAAGCTAGGGAGGAATTGAGAAAATCCCTAAATAGAGAAAAGACATTGCCATTGCTAAGAATGATACACAATACAAGGAAATTGACACCACTACAGTATTTGCAAATGGAGACTTAAAGGAGTTTGATGCAGCAATAGTAGACCTAATGGAGAAGAACAAAGTTCAAGCTAAAAAAATTAGAACTCTCAAGATTGAACAAGAATCACAAGCCATGATGATATGTGAAGTGACTGAATGGAAGAAGAGAGTCATTAAAGATAAGGCTATGATAGAAGATGGCAAGAGAAACCAAGCCAAAATACTAGAAGAGAAGTCAGTTGAGCTTGCAAGAACATCCAAAATGCAATTGGATACCCTAAGTCAGATAATGAATGCCCATCATGAGTTGAATGTCAAAGACATTGAGATCACCACACTAAGGTTGTAGAATGAACAACTAAAAAATGATTTGAGGAGAGAAAATATAATTTTAGAGAGCTTCAATGAGCTTAATTAATCCATTTAATACTTTGAGCAACTACTAAAATCTCCAAGATCTAGCAATGACACATCAGGACTAGGCTATACCAGTACTGAAGAAGGAGAAGCATCCAAGACTGCTAAAGAAAGAAGTGACAAAGGTAAGAATTCAAAACCCACTTGTCATTTTTGTGGAAAGAAAGGACATGTTGCTAATGTGTGTAGGAGCAAGAATTCAAATAAGCATGACAAATCTAAGAACATGGGTCACTTTCATAAGTGCAATAAGAAAGGTCATCAGGCACATGAATGCTGAACTAGAACCATCAAGACACTGCTACAACTCTCAAAAGTATGGACATAGAGCCTTTGAATGCATATCTAAGCCTATGTGGTCACCAAAAAAACCAGCAAAGATAAAAATTCATGGACACTACTACAATTGGGACTACAACACTAGGCAAAGCTATCACTACTATCAAGAGTATGGACACATTCCTAAGAACTACATAAGAACACATTTTAGTGGTAACTACAATAGATGGTTGAGTCAAACCACTTGTTTCAGCTGCTTAAAGACTAGTCACATCAGCAAGTATTGCCCAACAAGGTCAAAAGCACCCAACTTTGAGTTCTACAAAGGAAAAGGGAAAGTAGATGTTGAACACATCAAATAAGAGATGAATAAGACATGGAAGAAAAGAGATGGAAGCAACACATCCAATGGAGGTATCACTTTACCTAATAGGTCAAGTGGTCACACCTCATCAAACTAAGCCAAAGAAGGTATGTGGGACTGATATTTAAAAGCTTCATTATACATCAATTCCAAGACAAGTTAGTATTGCAAAGGATATAAATAACATGAATAAAGATGCAAGTCTATGAAGGAAAATCCAAAGTTACGTTCATCTACCAAGTGAAATCCTAATGTGTGCCAAGTTGTCAGCCAAGCTAGTTGGATCTGAGTGAATAATTGATGCCAATAAAAATTTAAGTTAGTAGCTACCAAGTAAAGTGGAATTTGCATTGATGTAGAGTAAAATAAGAATCACATAAGGAGTCGAGTGTCGAGTTGTATATGCACTAAGCATTAAATGTTGTGTATTGAAAGGTATAAGGTTGATTTTTTTATCATTTTCCATCACTACAAACATAGAGCAAAGAATGAATGAAGTGAAGGAATGATTTCAAGAAAGGACAAAGAATTTAAATAGATTCTAGCAGTGATTCAGTGTGACTTCATTGATTCAAGGTATTTCTCAAGTGCTAAGCTATGTTGTTTCAAAGTTTGCTAAAACGTTAGGTTGGAAAATGGCTTCTAGCTCAAAGAACCCTAAAGACAAGGAGTCCTTTCAAGTTTAGCTAGTTAGTAATTAAGTCAAACAACCTAATTTTAGGCCAATCCTAAAGGTGGCATACAAAAATGACCTTACTGGTGCATTATCCATCATTCCACCCAAGGTTGTTATGGTTCAAGATGTTAGGAAGTGCTACAACTAAAAGATTGTATGGATAGGTGATATGGAGATTCACCAAGCCTATAATAAATGGTGTGAGAACAACAAATTAAAAGAGGAATTCAAAATTTTTGAGAAGAAGGGACTAATGTGTGCCCTAGATTATCCTACGATCTTCAAGACAGAGTGGATTAGGATAGTTTTGAGAAGAATCCATGATGGATGCTTATGGAGGGCCAATCAAATTGACAAAAAGAATTATACATAAGGTCATAGGTTATCCAACCCTAGATTGGCCAAAGACCCTGAGAAGTGATTTTAAGGAAGTCATTGAAAAGAATACAGGGGTACAATGGAATCAAAGGGGAATGACCATAGAAATAATCAAAGATCCACTCATAGAATTTGTTGTAAGAGTCATCTCACACAAATTCTACCAATCAAGTTGATTAAATAGTGTGCCTTGCATTGCAATGGATGTGGGATACAAAATTATAAAGAAAGATCACACATATGATCTAGCAGAGCTGCAACTACAATAAATTATGGAGAATTAGAGAGCCATAAGAAGATCAAAAAGTGCTCAGTATAAGTTTGGGTCCATTTTGATATGTACATTCTTTTATGTTTAGAATGAATTTCCCTCTTTTGGCAAGATAGGTTGGAAGACAAACAAGTCATCTACTATACAAATTAATGAATTCATGGAGCAGATGGGAACCAATTTTGAAACCATCATGACAAGCTATTTTGAGGATTTTAAGAAATCTATGAAGAAAAGGCTAAGAATGCTAGTTTCCCTAGTAAATAAACATATAAATGACATTTTCTTTCTAGTTGATATTGATTATACGTATATCCAAGTGGAAGTACCAAGAATTATATGGCTAAGGCCATTAGGATATGAGATAAACATTAATGAGGCATCAACAACAATCACAACATTGCTTGTAGAAGAAATTGATAAAAGTGCAAAACCTTTTAGCACTTATGATGTTGGAAAATAAAAGGTGGAAATGGAGCTGAAGATAGCATCAATATTCAAGAAGAAGGATAGGTTGGTCAAGAAACTCAAGGCCAAATTCAGAGAAGGAACTACAAAAGGTGAAGAGGATGATAAAGAAGGAGATGAAGAAGAAGAATAGGGCCAAGAGCCACTTGCCTTGACACAAGGCATGGGTAAAGATGAAGAAGAAGAAGGTGCCAAGGAGGAACATGCTGAGGAAGCACCAACCAAACCAAAGCCCAAAAAGAGGAAAGCAAGCACATAACCTATAGCACAAACAAAGAAAAAGGAGGTTGCTCAGCCAAGCCCTACAAATCCTACTACAAGAGTAAGCACAAGGGCCACAATAAAAAAGGCCAAGGAGCAGCCCAAAGAGAAGAAGAAAGCTACTGAGAAACATGGACCAGCAAAGAAAAGATTAAGAATAATATATTTTTCTCAACCTAACTCTGATGAAGAAAGGACCGATTCAGACGCCACAAGCCAATTTAGAGTGGTAAGTCATGCATCAAAATCTGATTTGGAAAACATTTGTGATAATGTTAAAGATAATGAAAACTTAAGTGGCTTGAAGAACATTGATTTCAGTAAGTTTAGTAGGGAAGAGCAAAACATGGTTAAAGGATCAATCTATACCATGATGGCTAAGTTCAAGAACACCCTACTTAAACTTGACAATTCAATACCCAAAGATTTGTATTCTATCATTGAAAATAAATGGCATTATTTCCTTAACATGGAGAAAGAAATAAGGGATTCTATATTGGATTGAGTAATGCTAGAGCTTACAAAAGGACAAATAACTAAGACTAGTAAGAAGCATTGGAGAAAATTCTCTCCCAAATATAGAGCCTTCAGTATTCTCCAAAACAACATTGAGGATGTTGTTAATAAATCTATTAGATATGGAAATTGATATATGGATTAACTAATATTAGACCAAGAGAGATAGATCCCTTTGAGGGAAAGAATGATGAGGAAGAAGAGGAGAATGATAAAGAAGAGGACATTGAGAAAGAAAGAGGTGACAAGACAGTGGAGGAGACACAACAAAGAATAGATGAAGTGGCAACTATTGAGGAGCATCAAATAGAAAAAAGTGTGCCAGACACACAATTTCCACCTTTGAGCCCTCCACATGACACCTCAACACTTGTAGACACAATAACTATAAAGGATGTTCCTAAAAACTCTGATCAGAACATCAACCCATTAACTACAGAGGATCTCAAGAAAATCCTTGACTAGACCACATTATAAGCACAATTGTGCAATAATCATGTGTTTGTTAGTGTAGATGAGTTGCAAAAATTTGTAGCTAACTTGACAAGGGACAAGATGAACACACAAGAACCACCTTCTGACATCCCTCTAGCTAAAAGTGGACAACCTACAGTGCAACTAGGAAAAGAAACATTTTCAAAGGTTGACTCCACTGTTCAAGTAAAGATGATTGAACACAAGACTTAGAGTGTAGAGGAGAAAGAGCCTAAAAAGGATAAAACAAGGAAGATGGATACTTCTATACCTATTACACAAGCCCAAGGTGCACCACCATAAATAATTGTGATTGATAAAGATAAATCAGAGGAGAACAAGGAAAGTCCAAAAGAAAAGGAGCAGTTAGCTATTTAGACTTTGATAAATTTTCCAACTACCAGGACTCCTACAATGCTTTAGAAGTTGAGAATTGATGTTATGCCATTGCAAATCTCAGCACTAGGCTTGAGATCTACAAGAGTTGCAAGGGTACTTCATTATGGTGACCCAACATTGGATGAAGAGATAGTCATTCCCAAATATGATTATGACAACATTACTCTTGAACAAATAAATCTAATGCAAGAGGTAGTAGAAAGGAAGAAGAAGCAAGAGATACTTAGAAATGAGTACAAGAAAAAGCAAGCATTACATGAGATTAAGGACATCTTCTTAGATGCCTTCAGCTTACAATCACCTGATGAAACAAAGCCCATTCTGGAGTAACTTTCAGAAATAGTGGACCAAGTGAAAAGTGAAGACCATGACACCAATGCAAAACTCATGGAATGGTTAGAAAGAAGTTTCAAGAAAAATTAAATGAGAAAATATCTAGTGAGATAGGACTTTCTCAAGTAGAACTGGCTAATAAGATAGAAAAAGTGAAGAAAGCACTTGAGAATATATTCTCATTATACACAAAATTGTGTAATCCTTCAATTTTCACACAAGAAACTAGCCAAAGGATATTGAGCTTGGAAATAAACTTGAAGATATCTGGCATGCAATTGCCAAAAGATCCAGCTCAAAGTGAGAAGCATTTTCATACAACATTTCACACTCAAAAGGAACTAATTGTACTAACAAAAAAAGAGGTTAATACAAGAGCTAAATTAGTTTAGATTCAAGCTACTCTAACACTCCACATGGAGATTCTACAAAAGGAACTAACCTATGCCAAAAATGTATTGAGTAAAGATCCAAATCTTTCAATATTAAATGGCTTAGTTCACCTTGTAGTAGAGACAACTATCCAAATAAAATCCTTAGAAGTTGCACTACAAAACTGGGATGGTGCTCTAAGAATTGTGATGGAAGTAAACAAGACCTTCTTGGATAAATATTTAGAGTATAGACACTTTTACATAAGTGTCAAAAATGGGGAGAAATTGTAAAAGGAAGCTAGAAGGATACTCAATCTACAAGGGGAGACATGTGAAAAGGGGTGTCAAAAAAAAGAGAGAAAAGAGCAGACAAAGGGGGAGTAAACAATAATAGAACAAAAATAGAGCACATCAAATAAAGAGTATTAGATAAAGAGTATCAGAATGAATCAGCATGAGTCAAATCTACTTAGAGAGATTTTGGATATAGAAAAGGCACATCAACTTAGGGGGAGTTACAAAATTTTGAACTATATAGTCCTTCACAATATTTTGAACAATTTTGAAGCTTTGTATATATGTTGAACTATAGTTATATTATACTCAAGAGAGATAGACTGATCATGTATAGTTAAGTTTTTTTAACACTCATGTCAAAGGGGAGATTTTTGATATCACAATGGTTTTGACAATTGAGTGTCAACACACTTAAGCTATTTTCTATGTTCATGTCGAGCTAGCAACATATGCCAAGTATAATATATGAAAGTGCCAATTTGCAATAGGTGTTGAGTCAAAAATAGAGTAAGTGTCAAGTCACTCAGGTGTTGAGAAAATAGATAGTGTCAAGCAAGTATATGTGTGGAGTCAACAATATATGCTAAGCATATTTAGGAGCTGAACCAGATAGAACTTTAGTATGTGCTGAGCAATAGTTTTATCAAGTGTCAAGTAACACAATATTGACATAAGAGTTTGTGCCTTCAAAAACTAAGATGTAAACCATTTTTCATGCCAACTAATGGAAAGATCTTTAAGCTTCGAGGTAAGATCAAAGCTATTTGATTCCCTATGTAATCAACATGCAACCAATCAAAAAAATGAAATGTTAAAGAGGCAAAAAGGATGAATCTCAACCATAGATTCATACCTAACCCTAAGTCATGAAAACCTTTTAAGGAGGTTGAAGCCCCATAATTCAATAAGTAGAATAGAGTGTAAGTGAGAAAAGAACAAAAGGAGTTAAGGGATGAAGTGATAAGATGACATTCAAGGTGACTTAGCAGAACAAAGGAATTGTGATATTAGTTTGCAAAATAGAGCATTAGCACTACAAATAGCTTCATATCAGATCAGTAAGGATCATATTGGATTGAATAGTGATCTAAGAAGCAATATCATATTGTAAGTGATCAAGTCAAAAATTATACTATACTCTCTAACAATTGTATTAGCAAAATGAAATCTTATGGATTTAGGTTGGTTCAATAGCCATCATATAAATCCTTTAACAGGGTGACATTCCAAGTGAATGTTTTGTAAATCCTTTAGATAGGTACACTTTTAACAGGGTGTAAGAGCCTTTAATAGGGCAGAC
This sequence comes from Cupressus sempervirens, assembly GCA_028749045.1. NCBI lineage: Eukaryota > Viridiplantae > Streptophyta > Pinopsida > Cupressales > Cupressaceae > Cupressus > Cupressus sempervirens. The sequence continues at coordinate 914,696,385 of CM053786.1, read as the reverse complement.
CATGGCTCATGGTCAAACTTTTTAACAAATTGACAAGTTACATTATTGCTGTAGTAGTAAGTTGTGGGTGTCATCCCCACCCTAGTTTTACCTTCTCATTTTGGAGGGTTTCTGGGTGATCAAATATGGTGTCAACTATTTTTATGCATACTTTTACTTTCATGTTATTTAAATATGTTTCATGTATGTATTGATTTAAGTTAAAAGTTTTATTGGTTAAAGTTTGTTACTTCTGATTCACTCCCTTCCCCCCCGTAACAGTAAACTTCCCACTCGTAAATTCCAACACTAGAACACTTGAGAAAAATGAGATTTCTAAGAGGAGAAGGAAATATTTAGTAGAGGAAGCTAGAGTGATGTTATTTGAGAATGATATTTTTAAGACATTCTAGAGAGAACTAATGAATACAATAACATATGCTCTAAATAGATTACATATGAAAAAAGGTATGGACAAGACACCTCATGAACTATGGTTTGGACATTTTCCATGAGTCAAATATTTTACAATATTTGTGAGAAAATGTTATATTAAGAGATACAATGATATTGGTAAGTTTGATCCAAGAGGCGATGAAGATATGTCTCTTGGATACTCTTTGAAAAGTAAGGCTCACAGATGTTTCAACTATGGAGCTAAGACAATAGTTGAATGTACAAATGTAAGGATTGATGAGAAGTTTGGAACAAAGAAAAGGTGATATATTATAACTCAGATGAAGAAGAAAGCAACTTTGGAATTGTTAGACAGAATGCTAAAGTTTTGTATAAGACTAGCAATGACTTATAAAATGATGTGCTAACTTTTGAGCATAGAGGAGAATAGAGTTTTGAGCCTAAAGAAGAGATAATAGTTGAGATGTCAACTCCTACCCCAAACACAAATCTAACAAGGAATCACCCTCTAGAGAAAATAATTGGAAGTAATGATAAAGATGTTATGACAAGGAACAAAGGAAATAAGGAGATTTTTCTGATATCTCAAGTTAAACCCAAGTACATAGATGAAGTAGTCAAAGATAGTCATTGGATCCAAGCAATAAAGGAAGAATCAGATTAGACAAAAAAGAATGATACATGGGAGTTAGTTCCTAGATCAAAAGTCAAGAATGTGGTAGGAATAGAATGGGTTTTCAAGAATAAAATGAATGAGCAAGGAGAAGTTGTGAGAAAGAAGGCCATACTTGTTAGTAAATGTTATTCACAAAAAAAGGCATTGATTATGAGGAAACATATACCCTTGTATAAATAATAGAAGCTATAAGGATGTTCTTGGCTTATGTAGTGAACACGTAATTCAAGGTTTATTAGATGGATGTTAAATTTTCCTTTCTATATGGAGAATTAGAAGATGAGGTTTATATTGAGAAACCTAAAGGTTTTGTTAGGAACCTGTGTGTTCCTTCTGTTTATTTTGTTAGAGTAGAGTTGTTGGACGCATATGCTTTGTAAGTCGTCCTGTGAGTTTATTTTATTATCCCACATGCATAGGTAGTATTACTTTTCTAGATCGTACCCAGTATATAAGAATAGGTTGAGGCCCTTGATGGGCACGGACGAATTTATTGTATTGAGCTTGCTCAAAGGAGGTTACCCCCTCGAAGTGGCCTGCGATCAGTAGATTTATTCTGAGTTCTGATATCACTTTGTATTCTGTTATTTCGAGCATTCTCACGATATTTCTATAAGGAGGTTCTTCTCATCTGGTATCAGAGCACTCTCTTGGGCTCGCTGGGTGGAAATTACATCAAATTTTTTTTTTCTGTCGTGGCCTTCAGGAGCAAAAATCATGGAAGAGGAAATTGCATCCCTCAAAACCAGACTTCAAGATCTGGATGACAAAATTCTGGGTCTTAACTTTCAACAGTCAGCCATGAGCCGAAACCATTCAGGAGATACTGGGTCCTCTTCTGGCAATTTCCGTGGACCAAAGCTTGATTTTCCACGCTTCGATGGTTCTGATCCGACTGGATGGATCTATAGGGCAGAGCAGTATTTCAGCTTGCATAATACTTTGGATAACCACAAAGTCTCCCTTGCATCTTTTCATTTGGAACATGAAGCTCTTCAATGGTTCCGTTGGTACATCAAGGCTAATGTAGGCCCAACGTGGAGCGAATTGTGCACCCTCATTTTGGAGCGCTTTGGCCCTAGTTCCTTTGATGATTTCACAGGAGCACTCACTAAACTGCGTCAAACAGGCACTGTAAGAGAATACCAGACAGAGTTTGAAAAATTAGCTAATCACACAGAGGGCTTGTCTGATGAATTCTTCCGTAGTTGTTTTGTCAGTGGTCTGAAGGATGCACTTCGCTCAGAAGTCAAAATGTTTCGACCTACTACAATGATGGAAGCCCTTGGGTTGGCTAAGTTAGCGGAAGACAAGATTAGTGCTCTACAATGCTCCAGATCTAATTTTGTTCCATTCAGAAATACAGGTTCTCACAACCCTCCAGTCATACCAGCTCCCAGAACTACTCCGATCAAGCACTTGTCTGAAACAGAGATGCGAGTTAGGCGAGACAAAGGGCTTTGTTATAATTGTGATGAGAAATGGTCTCGGGGCCATAGATGTGTTCAGCAAAAGCTCTATCTCTTGGATGTGGATTCTCCACCAGAACTGGAAGAATATGTAGATGCTCAGGAAACAGTGGATGCTGAGGTTGAGCCTCACCAGCCTGAACCTCCTTCCCTAGAAGCTCCACCAGAGATATCTGTCCATGCTTTGGCAGGAGTCACTACTCCACAAACCATGCGGGTCCAGGGTTTCTTCAAGAAGATCCCTCTTACTATACTCATTGATTCTGGTAGCACTCATAACTTCATTGATCCACGAATAGCCAAACAGGCTGATTGCTTTATCCATCCCTGCTCTAGCTTTGAAGTCATGATTGCCAATGGGGGCACTTTACCTTGTAAAGGGAAATTTCGCAATGTGCGTCTCTCTATTGGAGATTATAACATGCGCTCTGACATGTTTGCCTTACCCTTAGGTGGCTGTGATGTGGTTTTGGGTGCCCAATGGTTACGCACTCTTGGCCCCATTCTCTGGGATTTTGCTGAACTTTGGATGCAGTTTTCAGCCGAGGGGCACCAACACACTTTGAAAGGCTTACAACCAGGGTCTCTTAGCATCATCAGTTCACACCGTATGGAAAAACTTCTTAAGAAGAATTCACATGGTGTCATCGCTCAGCTCCATTCCATTCAGATGCAGCCATCAGCAGTCTCTAGCACTCCTGCCGATCTCCAACACATTTTGGACAAGTATTCTGGTATATTTGCTAAACCTGTGGGATTACCTCCTTCTCGTCCAGAGGACCACCGTATTCAGCTCCTTCCTGGCAGTGTTCCGCCCAACATCAGGCCCTACCGCTACCCATTTCATCAGAAGACCGAAATCGAGATACTTGTCCGTGACTTACTGAAGCAAGGTATTATTCGACCTAGTACTAGTTCCTTTTCTTCTCCAGTTCTGCTTGTTCGCAAAAAAGATGGGTCATGGCGACTCTGCATTGATTTCCGAGCACTTAATCATCTCACTATAAAGGACAAGTTTCCCATTCCAGTTGTTGATGAACTTCTTGATGAACTTCATGGGGCTCATTTTTTCTCCAAGTTAGATCTTCGTTCTGGGTATCATCAAATTCGGGTTAATGAGGAGGATATACCTAAAACTGCCTTCCGCACACATGATGGTCACTATGAATTTTTAGTCATGCCCTTTGGCCTCACGAATGCTCCTTCAACATTTCAAGCCGTGATGAATAACATATTTCGACCATACCTCCGAAAATTCATTCTAGTCTTCTTTGATGATATCCTCATATATAGCAAAACTTGGGCTGAGCATCTCCATCATCTGGAGCTTGTCTTGCAACTTCTCTCTGATCATCAACTCTATGCAAAACTATCTAAATGTGTGTTTGGCCAGGAGGAAGTGGAGTATCTCGGGCATATTGTTGCACACCATGGAGTGTGGGTGGATCCTACAAAAATAGATGCCATGAAAACTTGGCCGCATCCTAAAACTCTCAAGAGCCTTCGGGGTTTTTTGGGGTTGACTGGCTACTACCGCAAGTTTGTCAAAGATTACAGGAAAATTGCAGCACCATTGACAGCTCTATTAAAAAAGGATGCCTTCTCCTGGACCCCTGTTGCTGAGACTGCATTTGAACAACTGAAACAGGCTATGTGCAATACACCTGTTCTCGTGATGCCAAATTTTTCCAAACCCTTCACTATTGAGAGTGATGCTTGCGGCAATGGATTGGGTGCTGTTCTCCTGCAAGATGACCATCCTATTGCGTTCACTAGCAAAGCCCTCTCTGGTAAGAATCTAGCCCTCTCTACTTATGAAAAAGAAATGATGGCTATTTTGCATGCTGTACAGAAGTGGCGGCCATACCTCTTAGGGAGTCATTTTTGCATCAGAACCGATCACCAAAGTCTGAAATACTTCCTGGAACAACGGGTATCCTCTCCTACACAACAGAAATGGGTCAGCAAACTCATGGGGTATGATTATGACATCACCTACAAGAAGGGTAAGGAGAATATTGTGGCAGATGCTCTTTCTCGCACATTTGATAATCAAGCTTCCCTTTCCGCTATTTCTAAGCCCATTCCCAATTGGTTAGCGTCTGTTCAGCAGGGCTATGACAGTGACTCTTCTTTATCTCAAATCATTCACCAGCTAGCCAATAATCCTTCTACTATACCACATTACTCTTGGGATGGTGCTTCTCTTCGATACAAGGGTCGGCTAGTGCTTCCTCAGAACCCAGCTCTACATCAGGCTATTTTTTATGAACTCCATGCTTCTCCTTCAGCAGGGCACTCAGGCTTCCTCAAAACTTATGAGCGAGCAAGGCGAAACTTCTTTTGGAAAGGAATGAAACAGACGATTCAACAGATGGTGGCTGAATGTGATACTTGCCAACGCCACAAGGGTGAAACGACCCTCCTTCCTGGCTTGCTCGAACCATTGCCCATCCCTACACGGATTTGGACTGATATTTCTATGGATTTCATTGAAGGGCTTCCGAAATCCGGTGGCAAGACAGTGATCTTGGTTGTGGTTGATCGTCTCTCGAAATATAGTCATTTTTGTGCCCTCAGCCACCCCTATACTGCCTCCTCTGTTGCACAAATCTTCATGGACCAGATATTTCGTCTTCATGGACTCCCTTCTTCCATTGTCTCTGATCGTGATGCAACTTTTACCAGTCATTTTTGGACTGAACTGTTTCAAAAAACTGGCACCAAACTGAAGATGAGTTCGGGCTATCACCCACAAACTGATGGTCAAACGGAAATTGTCAATAAATGCTTGGAAACTTATCTTCGTTGCTTCACTTCCGAACAGCAACATCAGTGGGCCAAGTGGCTCCCTTTAGCTGAATGGTGGTACAATACCTCTTACCACACTGCCTCTAAAATGACTCCATATGAAGCAGTCTATGGTCAGGCACCTCCAGTGCTCCTTCCCTACACTCCCAACAGCTCACCAGTCCAGGCAGTTGACATAGTTCTCCGCAGCAGGGATCAGATTCTTCGTACCTTACAAGATAATCTTCACATGGCCCGTAATCGGATGAAACAACAAGCAGATCAACACCGTTCTGAGCGCTCATTTCAAGTTGGGGATATGGTTTTTCTTCGTCTACAGCCATACAAACAATCCTCCCTAAAGCTGAAAGGGCGTCATAAGCTGGCCCCAAAATTTTATGGGCCTTATCAGGTTCTGCAGAAGATTGGTTTCGTTGCTTATAAACTGGAACTTCCTCCTTCTTCCCGCATTCATCCAGTCTTTCATGTTTCTTGTCTAAAGAAAGTTCTGGGTACCACTGTCAGAGCACAAACTACTCTCCCTGAAATGGATACGGAAGGATCCATTATCCTGGAGCCGGTGGCAATCATTGACCAGCGCACTCGCCAGCTTCGCTCTCGCTCCATCTCTGAGGTCTTGATTCAGTGGCATGGCATGCAACCAGAGGATGCTACCTGGGAACCCCTTCTTCAGATTCAACAACAATTTCCACACCTTAAGCTTTGAGGACAAAGCTTTTTTCTAAGGGAGAGGGGATGTTAGGAACCTGTGTGTTCCTTCTGTTTATTTTGTTAGAGTAGAGTTGTTGGACGCATATGCTTTGTAAGTCGTCCTGTGAGTTTATTTTATTATCCCACATGCATAGGTAGTATTACTTTTCTAGATCGTACCCAGTATATAAGAATAGGTTGAGGCCCTTGATGGGCACGGACGAATTTATTGTATTGAGCTTGCTCAAAGGAGGTTACCCCCTCGAAGTGGCCTGCGATCAGTAGATTTATTCTGAGTTCTGCTATCACTTTGTATTCTGTTATTTCGAGCATTCTCACGATATTTCTATAAGGAGGTTCTTCTCAGGTTTTCATTTATTATAAGATAAAGACATGGTATGCATATTGAAGAAAGATCTTTATGGCCTAAAGAAAGCACCAAGAACCTAATATGCAAGGTTGAACAGTTACTTGGCAAAGCTTGGATTTGCTAAGGGTATGACAGATAGTAACTTGTATCTGAAAGAAATTGAAGATGGTTTTTTGATCATTGTAATATTTTTTGATGATATCATTTTTGGTGATAATGATGAAGCTAGTGATAAATTTGTTGAGGAGATGAATAATGAATTTGAAATGAGCTTGATAGGAGAAATGAAGTTTTTCCTAGGCTTGCAGATTATGTAGAATAATGATGGTATATTCATTTCACAAGCTAAGAATATAAAATATTTGTTGAAAAGGATTTATTTGAAAAATTTTAAACCTATTAGCACATCTATGATAATAGGTCAGAAGTTATCCAAAAAAGATGAGACACCTACAATAGAGAAGAAGAAGTATAGATCAAAGATCAGAGGTTTGCAGTATTTGACTCACACTAGACTAGATATAGAAAATATAGTTGGGATTGTAGTTAGATTTCAAGCTGATCCTAAGGAATATCATTTTGCATTAGTTAAGAGAATATTCAAATATCTAAAAGGGACATCTGATTGTGGAATTTGATATGACAGATCAAGTGATTTCACACTTTACTCATATACTGATGCTAATTGGGCAAGCACTATGGATGACAGAAAAAGAATCAATGGTGGAGCATTCTTTCTTTGAGGAATATTGGTTTCTATAAGGACTTTTATGGAAGAAAATCAACAACTTAAGTCTAAGATGAATGAAACAAGAAAGGATCTATAGTTGGAAGTAGGAGATTGGGTGATGACACATCTCAACAAATCCAGGCTTCAAAAAGGCATGTCAAGAAAGTTACAAATGAGGAGAGTAGGACCATGCACTATCCTAGCCAAGTATGGGGAAATTCCTATAAGATAGAACTTCCCAAGGAACTATCTATCTCCCCTATCTTTAAGGTGCAAGACCAATTCAAATACAAAGGTGCTAAAGTAAAAAGAGACAAACATAGTACAAAGGTTGACAAATATGTAAAGGAGATCAAGGTATATGTCCAAGTGAAACCACAAGATAAAGGGATCTTAGATTCAAGGATGTTGGTTAATGATTTGTCTTCCTTGGATTTTGGTTGATACATTGACTTATAATATGCCCTGTATGGTGGAAAAAAAAATGGTTAGTGATAGAATGGGTCAATGTAGTAATCTATTAGAGACCCCTAAATTGAAAGGTACAAACTCCTTTTTGGTTTAAAGATTTGAAATGAATTTTTTTTAGTATATTAGTTGGTTTGAGGGGTATGCTCTTAACAAAAAGAGAAGGAGAGGTGTATCTAGATTGACTTCACACTTTAACAAATCTAGGATAATTTAAATTATGACTCACAATATCCAAAGACATGAATATGCATGTGTCATTTTAAAGTTCATATAAGATCTATTATGCAATATATTATATCCCCTAAATGCAAGAAACTACAATGTTGAACTATCTACCCATGTACACTACATAAGAAGGGAAAGTATGATCAACTTGAAAATACCCAAGTTGCTCAAGTGATCAAGTTTTGACAATACCCAGATTGCATCCTACTCAGTTTCATTCATTAACCAAATCTTAGATTTCTCATATAGTAATGGAATGAAAATAAACAAACTTATACAAAAAAGGGGAAATGAGAAATAATATAATGAAGGGAGTAAAGCTTACAACCATTGAAAAGAAAGAAACAAATCCAAGTTTATTTGCAGTCTCTCAATTTTAATTAACATCATATTTTGTCCCAAGCATAATACAAGACTTAAATGAATGACAAGATTAAAATGAAGACACTGATTCTCACATAGTATTCCCAACTATAGGGGTTTTCCCACATAATAATTTGTCAATTTGATTTATTCCTCAAAAGGTTACATTTATAGGCCTTCATGGGAATGGCCAGTTACATTAATGATTACTCTATAGAGTATCTTGAATTATACTAATAATAGGACTGACTAGAGGGTCATCTATTATAAAACTTTAGCTTTCAAGAAAAATTCCAAATATGGATACAATATTAGAAGTTGAGAAAAAAAAGAAGTGACACTTGTTAGAGAGAGTGTTAGAGCATCAATTTTTCTTTGGGGTCATAGCCTTACCCCTATATGTTTCATTGCATTGGTTATACTATTGATTTTTTTGACACCTGGGATGAGAATGTTATCAACTCGAGTCATCCAATAATCATACATGTATGTCAATTCTTCAACTTTATAGATCTTTTATTAGAGCTTCTATGCTACATGCCTTAGAAAAAAATCTACTATTGAAAACTTTGGGATCTTTGACCTTTGGAATATTGATGGGTCACTAGCTTCTTCTAAAAATGCCAAAAAATTATCTTTTATTTGTTCAATATCTTCCAATTGACCATTATTGGCGATATATGATTTTGTATGCAACCATCTTTAGAAGTACAAGTATTTTATCCATGAATTTTTGCACTATGTATTTTACATCTTTTAGCTCGCTTCTGGACATTATTGAGCTCCCAATTATGAATTCCAATAATTGCTTCCAATAAAGTAATTGTTCTTGGTCTATTTTAAGAATCCCATGGGTCATGGTAACATTAGTTTTTAGATCAATTATCTCCTACAACAAGGCTAACTACTCTATTAGACCCTCTGATTCTTTATGCATTAAGGTTTGATGACTATTTTTCTCACTTTGTTGGTATCTAGTACAAAGTTCCCAAGGTTCTCAATTAGAGGGGGACCTTGGGCCTTCATTTGATCAATCTAGGCTTGACCAATTTCACTAAATTGCCTCTCCTATTGTAACTTTAGTATTAGATTCCTCTTCTGGACTTCAATCAAATGTTCTCGTAGAGATGCTTCCAATTGTAGCCTTGATGTACTCCATCAATTCCTTATTTTTGGCTTTGAGTGCCTCTTTATCTTCCCTTAGTTCTTCCAATCTATCCTCAATCTTCTCATTTGTTGATTTCCATATGTTGTCCGTAGAGTCATGCACTAGAATACCTATGTCAATAGTTCTAATCTAGAAATCACTTGTAGTTAGCTCATGGAAGTTTCTCTCCTTCTAAGTTTTTGCAATCTCTACTAGCATATGACTAGTAGATGAATCAGTTGCCAAAGCCACTATAGTCTTCTACTTCTTTTCCTTCTTTTATGTTGGATGATCCAAAGTTTCTTGTACAATGACATCCTTGGATGGGGAAACTTCTTCAAATATTTTCTTCTTCTGATAAATAGTCTCTTCTAACCATGAATTAGTTGAAAGGACATTGATTTTGACTGTACAGATGTAGGATCAAAGAGATTCCTCACCACTAGGGGTGCCTCCTTTCTCTAGGTGGTAGTAGGAAAATAAGTTACCTTGGTGAATGAGAGGGATAGAGTGTCACCTTGTTTTGATGTCTCTTGTTCTTGACCATCCAGGGGATTATTGTCTCCATCCAAGTTGATGACTTGTATAGGAGAGGAGGGCTTAGTCACTGACTTCTCTTATGCCTTCTCTTTATTGTTCTCATCATTACCAAAATTTACCATGTCTAGTAGAGATCTTCCTTGACAAGTTGAATTAATTTAAATATTCTTTGAAGGAGGTTGGTCTCCTCTAGCTCCATCGACAAACTATGTTGGACTTTTAACTAATGTTGAAGTAGCATTAGTTGTGGATGTAGGAACAGCTGATTGAGCTACTCCACTAGTAAAACTTGTATTTCTAGTTCTTTTCTTTCACTCTAATCCATTCCACCCACTTGTCTATCCTTTTGATTATTCCATGGATTAGGACATTTGTTGTTTCAACAAGAGGACCTTTAGGTGGAGTTGGAAAAATGGGAGTCTTCTTGAATTTCTCATAGGTTCAGGGATGCATGTAGGAGCCATCATCTACAAGATCAAAAAAATCAACACTATCATTATATAATTTAATTTGATATAATTTTAGCCTGGACCAATATGTCTCCCAAGTCTGGTATTCATTATATCATCTGGCTGAATAGTCTTCAATGTCCAAGATATGCTTGTGAGTATATCCAAGCTTCAAATGATTTCTCACAAAGTTCATTGGGTCATAATGAGTCCTTATTACCTCATAATCAACCAATTTAATCTTACTCTCAAATTTTTAGACTATATTTTAGGCACAAAATCTAGAAGCACAAGAACAAGGTCCTACAACTATTGGGAAGGAAATCTCAGCTATCTTCTTTACATTAGAACAAAAGGTTTTCACCTCTTGTATTTGTCTCCATAGTTTAATATGAACAACCTTGTCCTCAAGATACCTAGGAAGTCTTTTGGGCAAACAATCAAATGCACCAATTCTCAGGTATGAGAAAGATGGGAATTAGATGAAACATCATCTGGATTGGCCTATAACTAATATAGCCTCAGGTGAAAAAAATTTCTCATTGAAACCTTACAATTCCTGACACAACCTCATTATAAATGCATCATTAACCTTTACATATTCTTTGAAAATCCTTTGAAGCTATAGGTTAGGATAGAACTCATACACCTTAATATTTTCATCATAGTCTTTGATACTAGGAAGACCCATCCATAGGTGATGTGTAGCTACAACATAAATCAAGTGTGAAGACATATAGAACTGCCTGAATGCCTTAGCCAAACCTAGCCAAAAAGAAAGATGGTCACATATGATTTGAGCCCAATTAATTTGTAGTTCATCAACACATATGGTATGTAACAAGAAGAAATGATGTTCAATGAAATCCAATATTTCCTCTCTTCCTTTCAATCTTAGCAATAGTACAAAGATGTCCACAATCTCGCCTTTTAAATTGGTTCCAAAAAGAGTCTTTAGAATTTTACTCTTTTTGGAACTGTGTTTATGGAACCAATTTTTTTTCATGTCTTCTCTTCTTAAAGTCTTCTTTTCACTGAACATCAATGGAGAGGATGAGAAGTTTATGTCACAGTATTCCTCTTTTACTACAATGCCAAATGCAGATTGAATCAATTCTTTGTTTATAGATAACAAAATAGACTAATCAAGTAGCAAATTTTTCTTTGTCTCCAGATTATATCTTTTGATACATTCCTTTTCCTACTCTAGCACTTGTATAGTCATGGAGAATCTTGTAGCTTCAACTAATCCACTTTCCTTCAATTTATAGGTTATTGGGTGAATTGGCTGAGAGTTGAACCTTCTATGCAAATTGCCTTAATCATAAAACTTGAATGAGGTATTTGAGAAGCTCTTTAATTCACTTTCCAAACCAATTAGATGATCACACCATACTTCTTTGATTGCCATTAGCTTATAATTTAATAAAGGGGACAAATTACTCGATAAATAGTCATTAAAATAATGAAGAACTATGTTTGGGAAAATTTTGATCATATAGATGCAGGAATCCAAACATTGATGCCACACAAATGAAATAAATCATAACCAATGATCATAATGGTAGGATTTATAATAAATGTTATGGTTGATAGCTATTTAAAACTTTACACTTCCACCCATATGAAGATTCATAAATCCAATGATCATATCATTCACTTAAATCTCATATAGTAGTGAAATTAGCCACAAATCAATTGAATTTGGCCTAATGGAAACTCCCTTCTTTACTTCAAAGTCTATAACAAGGGTTTTTGTCACAACTTCCTATGTATGAAGAAGGAGATCTTAGACTTATCTTTTGTAAGCTTGCCTTTTCCTTTGATTCAGGATTGCAGTGCAAACAATACTTCTTCAATAGCTTGGCACATTATTTCTCTATGTAAGGGATTTATTTCTTAATTTCAAAACTTCATTTTGGGGAAGCCTCGGAGTGGATTCTATGCCTCAATAAAGAATACTTGATTTCCTTTGTATTGAGGGTGGAGGGTTGCAACTAACTTCACCAGAAGCATATGTCTAGCATCTCCACAGAATATCCTTGTATGTAGTTCTTAGAATTGTTGTCCTCATTGTCCTCTAGAAAGGAAGCCTTGGATGTTTCTATTAGATGGAAAGGCACCATTGAGAGCTTCACTTTCCAAAAAGAGAAACATTTTGAAACATTTTACTTTGCCTTGGCCACTCTTCCTTATATATCTTTGAAATGAAAAGTTGACCATGGATCCATTATTTAGTGATGCATATCAAGGGGATGGATTAATTTCTTTATAAAATTGTGCCTAGGTCTCACTAAAACATGAAATCTTCTAAATAAAGAATGGGTTATCTTTTCTTATGAAACACATTAGAAAATGTTCACTTCCAGAAGATGAGCAGCTAAAAATGTGAAGTTTCGTCTCTTCTACATAGAATTGAATTTTGACTTTGGATCTTCAATTTGAGATTTTATTTCTTTTATATATGTTCTTCTCTTGATCTTTTATCATGAATCAACTAGATATATATCTATAGATGCCATTGTTACTCTATTCTTTAGACTCTTTCTTAATGAAGTTTGTCAAAGATGGATAGCGAGCAGAATTAATCAAAATTCATAGGAAGCATACTTACTCTAGGAAGTAACAAAGTTACAGAAAAAATAGGGATTTATTCTAATTGACAAAATGCTCAGTCAATAGCCCACCTAAACATAGATCACCTAATACCCTAATGTTGTGGAATGAAGAGAATCCTACATGGAGGTATAAGGGGAAGTGGAGAAGGAAAAACCTAGAAAAGAGACAAAGGAAAAACCTTAGGATGCTTGATGAGAAGAGAGCCACCTAGGGACTATCTATACAAGAAATTGAATATAATTGTAATGAAAATGCATCAAGCTAGAAGCTTAAAAGGGATAGACTAACAGTTTGGCAACAAAGGGTTAAGAAGAAAACAAGACAAAACATTTACATGGAACACCTTATCAAATGGAGACACAAACCAAAATCAAAGGCTACATGGGTAGTAAAAATAAACTTCAAGAAACTTTTCATTAATATAGAATTATTATCTTGAGGAGTAACTTGATTTCTTTTCTGCAAGGGGGGAGAATGGTGCAAAGCACCTAGGATTGGAGTCTAGACCCTAACCAAAATTAGGCTTGTAAGTGACTTTGGACAAGTCACTACTAAATAAGGACTAAGAATGAGTCCCAAGTGTTTCATAATGCCTAAGAGAGTCATTAGAATGTGTGGTAAAAAAAATTCCAAATGATTTTCAGTGAATTGTCATGAAAGGTCACAAGTTGTCGACATAGTGTAAGGTTGGTCGACAATTCAATCTGATTTCAAAATACATAGAATTGAGTGGAAATGTGTTTTATGAGGTTATAAATGATTAAGTGTTAAATATACACTTATTTTAAATTTCCATGATTTGTAGAAGTGCAAATGTGCATAACATGCAAAAGTTGTCAATGACAACATTGTAACTTTGCAATGTTGTCATGACAACATTGACAAGATTGTGCAAAGGAGGCAAGAAGCAATTGTGGGTAGGTGTTGACCATTGAAACATGAGAATAGGAGATATATAATACCATCCAAGTTATTAGAGAAGGGTTAGAGAGACTTTCATGTGTGAAATACCATAATAGAACTTAACTAATTTTCTATAATTATTATCTTAGTCATCTTGCAACTCAATCAACTACACGTTAATGGAATTATTTGGGTGCTTTTGTTTCCTAGTTAGATAGAGAATTGTATGTATTTCATTTATGTACATTTTTAGGGTTAAAAGTTTTTTTTTTCTTGGTCAAATAAAATTTCTTCCTTTGTGACAATTTTAGTGGCCCATTTAGAGGAGGAGGAATTCTAATGGTTCTAGCATGAGTTCCAATGGTGGGAACTTTATGACCTTTTGGAATATTCTAGGGAACTCTAGATACTTTGTACATAAGGAGTTTTGAGTCAATATTTGTAGGTATACTATTTCTAACATGAAGCCCTAGGAAAGATAAAATGTGCGTGACCAGGAAACTTGGTGATTCTAGAGTAGAAATGGAGGGCTTATTGGATTGACCTATGCAATCCAAGATTGTGGAGATGTAGAGTGGTGTCTAGAGAACTAGTGTGAAATGTTGACAAGAAATTTGAGTCCATCAAAGTTTTTTTTTGGATCCATTGAGTTCACTAAAACATAAATAAGCTTAACACCTTATATTTCGGCATATTTCTAGGAAGGCACTATATAGACACATTGAGAACTTGAAACCCTAAAAATATTTGATTTCTCTCAAAAATGTATTAGGAATGCTAGTTTATTTTTGGTCTTGTTTATAAAGTTTCAAATATATTGTCTAAAAACCCAATTTGGAGCCCTAATTATGCCAAAAATGCTACTATCCCTTGTTAGAAATAATAGTCAACCAAGATAACTGAGAGGGCGAGGGGGGGAGGGGGGTGAATCAGTTATTTGACAATCAAAACATTTATCTTCTTTAAAAAAACTTAACCATCCTACCAAATTAAATATCAACCATAATAAGATGCACATAGAAAATTACACTAGATATGTTAACTAGGGAAACCCTTGATCAGAGGGAAAACCCAGGTGGGAATGATGCCTACAAGATGATGTACTAAAATAAACATTCCTTGTTAGAAGATGGACCCTATTAGGAGTCTATTACAATATTTAATACATGGACTCCCTATTAGGAGACATTGAATCGCTATTAGAAGATTCCAACCCTATTAGAAGTTGTAGTACAATGTATACAAGATGAGCCAACAACCCAAACATGCAATTTCAACTGCAAGAAGAGATCACTGCTCAAACATGCAATTTATTGTTATTTTATTTTTCCCTATGTTCTGTTAATTAAACCAATCATTATCAGACCTTGTAGACTAGGTTATGAACCTAAGATCCAAATATCAAACCTCAGATCACTCAAATAAACCTTAGCAATAAGGTTTCCTTCACTTCCACATGTGTTGCTCAACCTTGCATTCAACTCTCTCTCTGCTTAAAATTACTTCACATAAATACAATCCATGTCATTCATATGTCATCCTTGGTAAAGGAAAATTTTCTTCCTTTATAGTAAGTCCATAAAATAATTCCCTAAGTTGGCTGCTAGACCTTCTTAATTAATTATTGTAGGACCACATTAAGAACATGTTACACTTAGAGATAACATTAATCTTCTTCCTTAAAACTTGAATAAATTTTTGTACATGCAATATTATAATGAGAAAACTTATCCATGTCATCATCAACATACCTTCTTCATGTCCTCAACCCTGATCCTCAAAATATCAACTCTACTAATAGATATAACAAGTTTACCAGAACATGCCTTTATAAATTCTATCTCATAATAGACATCACCAAAACTTACATAACTCCTTATAGACTTATTATTTATTCTTCTAAAATTAAGTACATATACAAGATACTCAAAATTATCTCTCATAATATTGGATAGTTATAATACTCAACTATCTATCTATACCAACTTGATCTTTCTATTATTCTTCTATCAGATACCGCATAAAACTTCTATGTTGACATCAATGAAAAAATTAGTCATGAATGTAACATATCATCATAGTAACATATTTACAAGACTCCCCCATAGGAATATCATTAGCATTCATGTTTGCAACAATCTCCCCCTTTTGCATTGATGGCAACATAGATGAAAAAAATCTAGCTCCAAGAATACCAACAAAAAAATGTTCATCTTTTCAAATCCTCTTTATCAATTATGTTCCCCATTGATATACCTCAATGTGTTTTCTATCAAACTGTCATTCAATTTTGTACTTCTTCCAAACATATTGAAATCATGCTAAACTTTTCAACTATTATGCTTACTAATTTTCATGCCAAACTTCTCCTCCATTGAAATTAATGTCAAAAGTTTCAGCAACCAACTTTACTACATCAAACTCTACAACAATTGATTCTTACTTAGCTCAAGTTTCAAAGACACTATTCAAAATGATGTTCAACAAGAGTCTTAGATGACTCTATTCATCACAAATACTCCCCCACACAAGAAGCATCATCATTGAGTCCAGGAAAAAATAGTGCACTATTACACTAGATTGATGCACTCTTGCATCTTCTACTTTGATGTAGAAAGGGGAATAAACCCAAGCATACCTCACAAGTACTCAAAAGTATCTTTGGGAATAGGCTTAGTGAATATATCTATAGTCTTCTCTTTAGTGCTCACATACTCCAATCTAATTTCCTTTTTTGCAACTTTCTCTCTCAACATATAATACTTTATAGAAATATGCTTGGTCTTAGAATGCAACATTGGATTCTTAGACATATTTACTATGCTTGTGTTACGATAATATATAACAACAAGTTCATTGATTTATATCCTTATATCCTTCAACATCTACTTCTTCCAAATGACTTGATTACAATTTTTTGTTGCTACAACTTATTATACTTTTTCTCTACTTTGTGATGTAAAATCTTACTTCTTTCTTAGCCAAGAAACCAATCTTTCTCCAAGAAAGAATGATCCACCATGGGTGCTCTTTCTATCATCCATACTACCTACCTAATCTATATTAGTATAAGCACTTAGAGTGAAATCATTAGATCTGTCATACCATAATCCAAAATCAAATGTTCCCTTTCAATATCTAAATATCGTTTTGACTACTACATAATGTGCTTCTCTAGTATCAGCTTGGAATCTTGCAACAATTCCAATTGCATTTGCTATATCTGGCCTTGTGTGAGTCAGATATTGCAATCCTCCAATCATAGACCTGTACTTTTTCTTAGCAATAGGTGTCTCATCCTTTGTATATAATTTGTGTCAAGTTACCATAGGTGTTCCAATAGGTTTTCATGTTTCCAAACCAAAAATTTTAGTAAATCCTTCAAGTAATTACTCTAAGAAATAAAGATTCCTTCTTTATTCTATATAATCTGCAATCCTACAAAATATTTCATCCTTCCTATCATACTCATTTCAAATTATTTCTTCATCTCCTCAGCATACTTCTCACTTTCTTTATCATTTCCTCCAAATATGATATCATCAACAAATATTACAAAAATCATAAAATGATTATCAATTTATTTGCAATAGATATTACTATCTACCACCTTTTCTATATCCAAGATTTCTCAAATGTTTGTCCAACCTTGTATACTAGGTTCTAGGTGCTTTCTTCAAACCATATAATGCTTTCCTTAGTTTGCATACTATGTCCTTGTCATCTATCAAAGGACAACCTTCAAGCTTCTCAATGTACACTTCTTCTTTAAGTTCTCCATTTAGAAATGTTGACTTGACATCCATCTGATACACTTTGAATTTATTATGTGCTGCTAAGAATAATCTTAGCACTTCTATTCTATCCACTGGAGCATAAGTATCCTTAGTATTATCCCTTCTTGTTGTGAGTAACCTTTACATACCAATCTTGTTTTTTTCCTTACAACTTCACCTTGTTCATTCATCTTGTTCCTGAATACCCATTTAGTTCATATCACATTATTGGTCCCTAGACTAGTAGATAAGAATGTGATAAGAACTAAATGGATATTTACGAACAAGATGAAGCTAGTTTGGGGACCAATTCTCATGCCTCATTCTTTACTATATGATCCAATGCCTCTTTCATAGCTTGTTTTCAATAATCATATTTACATGCTTCAACTACATTCTTAGGCTCAACTTGATATATCAAACATAGTTTTTCATTGACTCTACTTCTTATCATCACACCTTTGTCTTTTCTTCCAATGATTTTCTCGGATGGGTGATTCTTTATCATATTCTTTACTGAAGTAGGATTTTTTATCTCAACTCTTGGATGTATTGAAGGTTTTGAGCTTTGTTCCTACCTTGGCTCTCCTTCATTCTACAAAGCATTGTTAGTCTCGAGAAATATCTAGTCATTCTTTGTCTTCGTAACAACATCATCATCTAAATTGTAATCAAATATTCTCTCTTGTATCCTAAATTTCTCATCAATTCTCATAGTTTCACTTTCCATAATAGTCTTTTTTCTTTGATTATAACATCTATAAGCCTTGTTTTTCAATGGATAACCAAGAAACATACTACAGGGTTTCCATAATAGGTCAAGATAATCACACCACTACTCCTTTCTCAAGGATACTATTTCCATTTTAAGAATTATCTATTCCATTATGAAAATACATTTGAATGTCAACCTAGGGACGTTGGACTTGAAATGGGTTAGCATAGTATGTGCACTAAGTTCCTTTAAGAATCTTAACACCTATTTTGTAGGAAAGTAAAATGCATGAAATGAATTTATGCTACTGATACAGAACAATAAACACACTTGGACTATCAACAAAGAACTCCAAAAACTACAGAGAAGGGAATTTTAAACTAGTTAACAATTCAAACATCCACTATGATCATTTTCTACAAGTGTTGCAGGAACTTTCATAGTAACTACGTTGCAAGACTAATACAATAAATATATCTTAAAATAGGGAATTTCAAGAAACAAGTCTACTCTATCTAAATCTATAGCACCTCCCAAGTGGGCCCCCTTGGTTGGCTTCAACTAACTAAGAACACAATAGGTAGTCCAAAATCACTCTCTCATTAGAATTCTTCTTTTGTGACATGACTAAATAATTCATAGAGAACAAAAAAGAGAAACTTCAAAATATTTCTCACTATGTCTAACTTTTCCCTTTCCTTCCTTATATATAGAGGATTGGAAATTATTACAAACATAACATTAAAACTATGAGAAATATTGTTAGAAGAAAAAGACAAAATGTCAACCATGACTTTAAATCATTGATTGAGCAACAGAATAATAGTCTACAAATAATGTAGCAAGTTAGGTTTCTTGGAATAACTTTTCTTGTAGATGTGGCTTATTACTCGGAACTGACCTGTGCTTCTCATGCTATGATTGGTCTTTATAATCCTTTTTTAATATGGTGCTTACAATTCTTTGTGTCACTTCTCCATTTCCTAAAAATTAGAAACATTCAAACACATATGCACAACAACATTTCTACTCTTATTCAAATATTAGAACATAGCTTAAAATATTTATATGAAATACTACACTTTACATATAATACTAAGCAAGGTATGCCATATCCACTATCATAGGTTTAATAAGTTCTAGTTGGATTCATCATAAGTTTACAAGACATTTTAAAAAATATATTGAAAATGTTTTTCACAAGGCTCAAAGAGTAAGTTTAGACTATAAAAATTATATCAAATTTGAGACATTCGTGTGCGTCATCATCTGCCCCCCACTATGCAAATGCTTGTCCTCAAGCATTGTACTTCTTTGCCATTACTTTGAAATCTCCCACTATTTTATTTCCCAGTTTCCCACTTCTAAAGCCATCAAAATATCCTCTAGTTCATCTCTAATGCTCACCCAAGTGTTCTTCAACTAATGTGTCTAACCTGATAGCATTGTTTTCATACAAGGGCTCGAGAAGGGTAGGAGGTTGAAAAGTTAGTAGCATTCATATCTCTTTCCTGATTTTCCTTCCCAATTGCATATATTTAGCTACTCTATTAACTTTTTCATCAAAATTAATAGGGCCAGGTGTGTTTCAGCCTTCTTGAAAGGTTTTAGCAGTCAACTCCATCTATTTCTAAGCCCTGTAATTGCTCTTTGTTGTGTGAAATTAGGAAGTGTCTGATATTCTCTATAAACTTTTTCCCTTTCTTCAAACACTTTCTCTCTGATTTCTAGTTTTGGCCTTCCACAAGTTAATTTGAACCAATCTCTCAAGAGGTCATAAGGCTTATGGGATTCATCCTAGAGTGATAGTGTTTAGACTTTTCAAGATCTCTATAGGTATCCAATTGTCTATCATAATTTGTTTCATTGTGCATCCATGACATTAGAGCTCTTAAGTGAACATTCCCTATGTAAAGTAGGGGATTCAACTCTATTTCATGTGGAATTATGAAATTATGCAAATAGAGCTCACACAACAAGTTCATCTTCCATGAGGGAAAAGTCTGATATACATTAATAAAATCTTGAGCATTCTTAAATTCACAATCAATATTTCTCATTGTTGTCATCAACTAAAATAATAGAAATTGTTCTTTCAAAAAAATATTTCCTTTTGTATTTGGTCCCTCTCTTGCTTCCACAAGGATTTATGAAAAATAAAATGATTTTATAGACCAAAAAATATTGACTAAATTGTTGATGACAAAAATTCTTGAGTTTTAGATTTCATCTTTTCTTTGTTGGAAACTTGTTAGAAATGTTGGGTGTACCAGGAAGATTTCTAAGGTATAAGAGAAAGATTGGAATATTCAAGGATTGATAGCATGGCAAGTTGATCATTGCTAGGGGATTTTTTTGGAATAGCAGTAGGATTTGATTTGCACATTTCCTGATTCTCCTATGGTATCTCCTTGACAAGCTCATTTTCATGTGTTTCTATATTTTGGGGCTCCAATTGCACAAGAGAATCATCTAGGACATTTTCAACTATTGACTCTATATGAGACTTTAAAAATGGGGCATTTGGGTTTTCAAAGGAAGATGGAGATACTTGACCTTGCATATGAGGGCTTCTACAAATAGGAACCTCTTTAGCTTCAACCACTTGTGGGTTCACTTTGGTTTAGGCATGACTGGAGTAGATGTTGTAGGAATGGTTGCTACAGGAATAGATCTCTTTCTTTTTGTTACTTTAACAAAGGGGTTTTGTACTTCCTTTTCAAGGCTAGGGTTAACCTTATGCTTGCCTTTAACCCTAGAAGAGCTTGACATATCATCCTCTAAATTAGGCTCAATAGACTTATAAGGAGAGGGTTATTTTCCATCTCAGTTAGATTTTGAATTGTCTCTATGGTGTCTTCCTCATTTTCTAAGTTTTGAGGAACAAGGTTGGCTTGAGGCTATAAGGTCTTGGATTCAAAAAATTTTGCCCATGAAATAGGGGGGGAATCCCTAAGAGATCTCTCAACTAGAAGCTTGATGAGGGCATGATGGGAAATAGAATTTTCCTTTCCTTTTTGAGTTTCCTCAGCACTTATACACAACATATTATAAAGAAAGTTGGGACATTAACTTGCATGTTATGTCTTATGCAACTAAGCAATTTAAAATGATGAGCATGCCAGTTTGAAAACCTAACTTCATAGGTTAAACACTTGATAATGTGGGTTGCTATCTCTAGATATGGAGGTGGAAGACAAAGTCTCTTACGCCCTTGTTTTGTAATGTCTAGTTGAGGATCACCTGGCTGAGTGAACTGTTCCCTTGAGGACCTGGCATCATGTTCATTTGGATAATTTTCCCTTATTTATGATAATCTTGTGACTTCCCCTCTCCTTAGTAGAAATCACTCTTAATCCCAAAACTAAGGCTTCCCCTTCATCAAATATCATCATGAACTCCATTGCCACTTCTTCATTGAATTCTATTAATTGTAAGAAGTAACCAAGCCATCCACAAGCATGAAATCGCCGAACTGCTTCAATGTTTGCAAGTAAAACATTATGAATGACTGGCTCATACCTCTTTAACTATCCCTCTTCAAAATGTCTAGCTTCCACTCTTTCCACTATGATAAAAATTTTCCCCTTTAACCTTTGCAAATTCTCTCTTTCTCTGAGTTTCAAACTAATCTTTATGAAAAATGTCATTATCACTTCTCTTAACAAGACCCCTTTTTTCTGGTGTATAAAATAATGATACATTAATAATGAAGGACATCAAGGCTTTAACTGAAGGTGTTCTCATAATGACTCTTAGTCCTTTCAATCATGCCAAGTACAGGAGATCTTTTCCCAAAAATTGTAATAAAAAGGTATGAAAGATATAGAAAGATTTTTAAAATTAATGAAATGAAAAATATCAAACTACTGCCAAAGTACATCCTTTAATGTAGACATGACTAGGATAATGTGGAGATGACATTTGGAAATTAATACACTTTCTCAGCCCCCTAATAAAATTTGACAAGTGTCCTCACTTTAAAAATTTTGGCATGGGAAGGAGAAACTGGCTTAAGTCTTATATGATATATATAATGTAGTATTCTATATAAATATCAAAACCTATATGCCAAAAATGAATAAAGAGTAAAAGAAATTGTTATACCTAAAAATTTGAGAGTGTGCTTCGGCATGCAAGTTGATGAGATGATGAAGTCTAATGACCACAGAAAAGGTGTTGATGGAATTGTTTATTGAAACTAATAAAAAATAGAATGTGTGGGTGATGTGGACTGTGGGTGGATGGTAGATAGAGAAATGAGATGGGTTGATATGAAGAAAAAGAAAAGTGAATGGAATAATGGACCTCATATTAAATGAGGTTTTATTATGAAGGCTCCTAAAATTCTATCATGGTATCGCTGCAGGAAGAAGGTTTTTAGCCTTTGTTGTAGGAACTGTGTTCATAAGAACTGGTGAACTAGTTGGTTGGGATTTCTGCAAGAACTGTGCTTTAGTCTATGGTTTATGATAGAGATGTATCCTATGGCCATTTACAAGTAACTTAAATTGGATAGGATCAATGGTTTTCATTTGCATTGTACCATTGTCAAATACATGCTAAATTTCATAAGTCCCTAACCATCGAGTCTACAATTTCCCTAGATTCTCTTTGAAGTGAGAATCATAGAGGAGAGCCCAATCTCCTTCTTGGAATTGTTTATTCCTGATATGTGCATCATGCCACTACTTTCACTATTGTTGAATAATTTTTGTTCTTTCCAAAGCTCTCTTTCTTATTTCATCCAGTGAATTCAAGTGGAGGAGTCTCTCTTGTTGTGTTGCAAGAAGACTGATGTTCAACTCTAAAGTAGTGCGTAGTGTTTTATGTTAAAATTCAATGGGAAACATTGTTTCTTTACCATAGACAAGCTCAAATGGAGTGATTCTAGTTATTATCTTCCATGTGGTCTGGTATGCCCAAATAGCTTCAGTTAATCTACTGGTCCAATCCTTATTGTCTGTGTGCACTGTCTTAGTCAGAATGGCTTCAATTTCTCTATTAGTGACCTTTCTTGCCCATTTTATTGAGGGTGATAAGGACTAGATTTATGGTTCCTTATGTTGTATTACTTCAACAAAAAGTGGATTATCCTCCAAATAGGTGAGAGGATAAGTATGACAAAGTGTTTAAAACATGTACACAAACTTTTGTGTTATCAACAAGTCAACATGTAAAGGTATGCTAACTCCAAGGTGACAAATGAATTTAACCTAAGTAAACTTAAGTAAAGTGTAAATAATAATTATTTACTCTAACACCCCCCCTTAAGTGCAACTTAGGGGAATGTACTTAAGCTCACAACAGCTATGATGAAATGCAAAATGGGTCTCGGCAAAAAAGACAAGAAAGGTACCCATGTACAAATGCAAAGAAATGCAACCTCAAAAAATGGGGAAAGAGAGAAAACCACATGGGAAAACCCTCCCTCAAAAAGAGGTAAGTAAAAACATGCCAAAAAACATGAAGGAAGGCCTCACCAAGACCCCACAAGGACAACTTGCATAACCCCAAGCATAGACCACAACTAGAGATAGTGAGGTGATGCAAAAGGTTTGGTGAATATGTCAACAACATGTGTGTCAGTAGGAATGTACTCCAAAAGGATAACACCATCCTAAATCAACTAATGGATGAAGTGCATATGTATCTCAATATGTTTGGTGCACTAATCCTCTACTGGGTTGCAAGAAATTTGAATAGCACTCTGATTATCACACGAAAAATAAAATAGGAGAGTCTATTTAGAAAGGTCTCTAGGAAGCTTCTAGAATAAGCTATAAATCACTAGGAGATAAGTATGAAAACTAAGCATACATCCATGAAAATTGGATTACCCTCCAAGTAGGTAAGAGGATAAGTATGAAAAGGTGTTGAAAACACATACACAAATTTCTCTATTTTCAACAAGTCAATGTGTAAAGGTATCCTAACTCCTAGATGACAAATGCATTTAACCTAAGTAAACTTAAGTAAGCATAAATAATAATTATTTACTCTAACATTCTCCACACTCACTTAGAGGGCTCTAAGTGCAACTTATTCAAAAACTTCATTCTTAATTGTAGGGACATCCATCATCAAGTGAACATTATTTTTGGTTCCTTTTGAGTCCATTAAGAAAGATATTTAGGCTTCTTTCATACCGATTTCAAGATTTTTACCTCTAGGAAGCCTAATTAGGCCTAATACTAATTAGCGCTTGAAAATATTTCTTGTAAAAACTCTCTACGAAACATAGAAAATAAATTCTAGACTCAAGCATCCTTTTGGATTTCCTAAAGGACTTTGTAGGTCTTAGACTCTTAGGTTATTTGTACTAGTGATTCCTATTTTCTAGGTCTAATAGGGCTAGAAGACCTATTTCCTATGACTAGACTATAAACTTGTTTAGAAACTCACTCAAAGGGATTTTTATGATCTCAATGATTAGGAAATGTCAAGATATGACTAAGCTCTTCTTGCAACCATACATTTTCTATATAACACTTTTATTCCACTTAAGCATTAAATTTAGCACTATCAAACCTCTAACCGGGCCTTCCTAGCTCACCTAGGGCTTGAGTTTTAAAATAGTAGCATGACTTCCCTAGAACCCTACCTTTATATACATCATGTAGAACGGATCCACTCTAATATTCATCTACATTTTCAAAGTTTCAAGGGTTGAATCTCAAGTGGTAGCTATGAAAGAAAAAAATTTCTTCTAAGAATCAGCACATTATCTAAACTAAACTAATTTTCCCCTAGCTAAAGGATTAACTCAAATCAGCTTGCTTACTAAATGAAAAAATATCTAAACTTCCTACACTACTCAAATCCATAACTAACTTTCAAGATTCAATCCATTTCAAATTGCTATCATCATAAAAGCTTAAGAATTTGTTGTAACACTATTGCAAAGTTCTATTCCACACACAAAATTAATTCAATAACCTCCTCCCTTTATCAAGATTTGAGTTTTGGATAATATATAATACTATCTCCATCATTATAGGGCCTTTTTTTCAAGCATAATCTTGTAGACATTAGGGAATCTGAGGATAACAATGTTGCATGCAACTTTTGCAAATATTGCCAATGTTGTCATGACAACTTTTTTGCAATATTTGGCAACTTCTTGTTAAGCCGTGATCTGATTTCTTAGGACCTCTCTTCTCAAAATATTCCAAGGAAATAAATAGATTAAATACCCTAAGGAATCATAATAAAACCTTAACAATATTTATGTGCCTAAGACACATTAAAGACTCCATCTCATTATTACCTCTAAACACTAAGAAAATTGAAATAACAACTAACAATGGCTATTTGTGTGACCTTAGTCCTAATGACTAACTCACCTAACCAAAAATTCAAATGACCTACTAAGGTCTAAAATCAATCTAATCTAATATCTTGAATTGGCTAGTGTCAAGTACAAGGAAAATATCTTTCAAACAATGGAGGTGGCCTAGGTGTGCTCCTGCACTATCCCCCCCAAAATGAAAAGATCAATCCACCCTTGGATTGAGGATGTTTGGATCAATCCCCAACTTCTTGAAATCAGATTCTTTTATCCATATTGTATCATCATCCATCTATCCATGCTTCTTCATCAAGTGTTCCTTGTACTCTGTTGTTCTAATCTTTTTATAAACTCGTGTATCTAGTATGTTTCCTAGTCCTATAACTGTAACAATAGGTAATTGGAGATCTTTTACATCTCTAACCACTTCATGAAAAGTTTGATCCACCTCTTTTTGTGGTCCTCTTTAATAGAAAAAGTCTTTAATGCTAAAGATTGTTGACAGTCCACTATCTTCTAGATGTTTAACCTTGAATGCATTGTCACCATACTTAGCCAATATAGGAAAAGGTCATATTCTTCTCATCTAAAGCTTGTGAGGGACTCCCTTCTTTAGTCTTGACTTGTTCAGATGCACCATGACTAAATCACCAATATTAAACTCAACTACCCTTCTACTTTCATCCACATTTGTTTTATGTTTCTATCAATATTTTCCTCATTATTTCATGAACCTCTTCCATGTTATATGCAAAATCATTAGCATAACCACTTTATTTCACTCCATTCAAATCTCTCAACTCATAGACACTCCTAGGGTGTAGTCCATAAACTATCTCAAATAGACTCTTCCATGTAGATCTATTGATGGTGTCATTGTAGGCATATTCAACTTGTCTAATGAGGTGATCCCATTGTTGTTTGTACTTCTTTGTCAAACATCTTAGAAGATTCCCAAGGATCCTAATAACAACCTCAATTCGACCATCAGTTTCTATTAGAATTTCTTTAGAATAATTCAGAGGGAGGGGGGTGAATTAGTTATTCAAGGTCCAAATGTCCTATTCAACCTTTGCACTAGGTATAGTGAAATAATTCAACAATTCATTAATCCATGCTTCTACTTATCTAATCAGCAAGTTACTGTAAATCAACATGCAAGTGAAACACACAAGAAATCAATACATGACATAGTGATTTACATGGAAACTCAATTTGGGAATAACCACCAGTAACATGCTACTCAATTTTCACCCTTCTGAAGTGATGCCTTATGAAAGGCCTACCCTATTAAAGGCTTACAACACATTGTTAAATGTGACCTTGTTAGAGGATTTGACCACCCTATTAGAAGTGGGCCTAGTTAGAGGACTTTAGAAAATTCACTTGTAATGCCACCCTGTTAAAGGATTTACAAATGGTTGTTAGGCCAACCTAAGGATTTTCATATCTAATACAATTGCTAGAGAGTATTAGAAAATCTTGACCTGACTACAACATGCAACTTATCTTGCAGATCTTAGATCACTTCTCAACTCATAACCTTGCCTCACCTTCAATCTCTACAACTCTTAACAACTTTCCTTCCCTTTCAAGCTTTATCTCCTTGAGTCTGTTGGTGTTTGAAAATGTTACCAGTTTCCAATTACCCTGATGAGAATATGACACATCTAGGGGCAGCTAACTCCCATTTTCAACATGCCCATTCAGACACTAGGCCAACTATAAGGCTAAACCCTTCTTCTTCTTCTTCGAGCTCTACAAAACCTAGGCGGGTGGACCTATAGATTCTTTATATGGTACCAGTTATCAAAGCATACATTGAATCTAATGTAAAGTAGATAAAAACCCCTGAATATTCTATACTTAACCAGAAATCACAAGCATGCAATAGCTAAGAACATAACTCATGAAACTGGCAAGCTAAGTGTGGGTTAAACTTTGAATAACTTTCAACATGAAAGGGGAAATGATTTAAAATATTGATGACAGCAAGACCCAGGTATGAGCAACAAAACTTAATGATCCTATCTCTGAGCAGTCCCTTATCTATTGGGCAATTAAATGAATTACAACCATACATCTTATTGAAATCTATGATATAATTCCTACATCAAGATCCCTGATCTATCTTTCACCTTGTGAACATACATCTGCATCATATTTGAATCTCATTCTCAAATAATCCTTTCATGAAATCTGTAAAACCTTTGGTAAACACCAAGAAATTACATGGCTCTTTGTTCCATCAGCAAGATATTTCAATCAAATACATTCCTAAATGAAATGCAACCTAATCTATGCTCTTTGATCATAGACTAGAAAACATTATAGATCCATAAATAGGAGACAAGATTCAAACTAAATTTGAAATCCTTTACTATGCTTTATTCATTCTCCTTGAAAATGAATACATGAAAGATGTACAGAAACTAACTCATAAATCATCTAAAAGACCAGAACTATTTGCATAAAACATGGAATGTTGTTCAATACAATAGAGAAATGTTGGGTGTGTGGCTTTCACAACCTGAGCAGAGCTCCAAGAACTGGAAATTGAAAACCAACCAACAACCTTTACAATGGAAGAAAAATAGAAAGATATAGAAAAAGGGGAATTACTGGATCTGATATGCAACTGACAACTGTCCACTTGAAATTCCCCCTGTTAGCAACTGAACAACCTCTTTGTTCCCTCTTCCATCTTGATTTGGTCTAGTTTTTTATCATTACTGTTTATTGATCTAAGAAATATCTTCATTGAAATGATGAAACCTTGATGAGTCATTCAAAATATCTAAAAGCTTCACTAAAATTCTTGGTAAAATTCAAGTTTTATTGAGTAAGTGTGATCAAAAATTGACCCAAACACTACCCTTTAACCATATTTAGGTCATCACCTCATTAGAAATTAGTTCTGAACTTTGATACCTAAATTCAGTTACAAAAAGGAAACCTAAGAGAAAACCTCACATAGCTCGAACGGACTACTACCTGCACAAAAATAAGCTCCAAAAATGGATAGCTCATCTTTTTTTGATTCCAACAGTATATTGGAGTGCATATTTTTCCTACCAAAAACCCATTAAATCTTAATTTGAAAGATGCCCCTCTGTTGGAAAATTCAGGTTTGCAACATCTTCGAAAATTAAATTTTGAAAAATTTAGATAAATCTAAAGTTAAAACTTTAGAATAATGTCTGCTTTGATTTAAAAGTTGGATTGCACATGGAGTATTTGTAAAAAATAATAAAATATCATTTTTTACTATCTCCAAATTTTTTCTCATTCTCTGAATTCAGAGTCAACCCCGAGTTTGATTAGTGCCACATGTCGCTTGTTGATTGGCCAACTCTGCACACCTGCCACATGACACTCCAGGATTAGTCCACCTCTTCTCTAGTTACCACATCACCATCTACTTGGGCCCAATGACATGTGGCACAATCCCACATGCTCGCATTTCTTAACAGGCCAGCATCTCCATTTTGCAAAATTGCACCAACCATCGGATCTCACCACATGGAAAAATCTAATGATCGCATCTTAATCTGCCATCAATCACCACTTCATTGCCAGTTGGAACTAATTGTCACATGTCCTAATTCCACTTTCCCACATTATTTATCTTTCATGCAACTTGATAATGAAGGCGTACACCCACCGTTTGATCAAGCCATGTGGTGCAATCTCCCTGCATCAAGCCATGTCATCATTATTGATGTTTCATTTAAAATTATGCCTGTGTCACATGATGATGTCACTCCAATTGGTAGCCACATCATCAAATTGGCTATAGTGGGCCCCACGCAAACTTATAGCTTAAGAGAACCATTGTCTTTTAAGACACTGGCCTATGCATGCATGGGTGTATTTAAATAGTAAAGCTTCTATCCCATAACCAATGTGGGATATATTGCTTTGAGTATTTATCCACCCTGCTTCATAAATTGGGCAATCAAGAGGATGATTTATTAACAAGAGTTCCATCACTCCTCTCACCTTCTTTGCCAATGGATTATTCATGTTTATCTTCATACATGGAAGCACAAGCATTGCACAAGATGCAATAGGTTTCAGGGTTTTGTCCATAGCAACAAGACACATTCTGCAATTTCCTACAATGGACAAATGGGGATGGTAACAAAAGCATAGGATATTTACCCTAGCTAGCTCATAGGCTTGAAGAATGGTAAAGCCATTTGGAATTTGATTGAGTATCCATCCACACTTACTTCAAATTCCTCAGTGAGCCTCTTTTAAAAAAAGAAAATCTACCCTCAATCCTCCAAATGGTTTGGTTGCTATCATTCTTACTATAATCTCCTCTGTGCAAGATTTGGAATGAGCCCTTAGTTTCTCGTGGGAACAATTCAAGCCTCTATGAACAGATTCGTTGTGCATCAGTGGAATCTTTACCTTTTGGCATGAACTTCTCTACTCCAATGGCATCTTTCCTTGCTTTTCTTGGCGTGAGTCTCTGCTCATTGGTAATGCGTGTCTGATGCAATGTGTGGCTACCTCTTGCTAGAGGTCTATTCTTTAACATGGCACAGACTCTTCCCTAAAAGAAAACTGGCTTCCTATTCTTTTGAAATGTAGACTCTTCCTTTGACATGGCGTGGGTTCGATTTGTTTGCAGCAGCTTCAGCTTATTCTTGCCACGGCTTTCTTCAACTCCCTTGCCTCCTTTTAGCACTGGAAGCAGCCTTTCATTTAGTATAGATGCCTCTATTCTTTGACTTGGCAATTTTTTTTATGGGTCTGCACCTTCTCTACTTCTTGCATGTGGTCTCTCATTGAAAGTGTCTCCCTCCTTAGTCAAAACATGAGGGATGCCTAATTGTTAACTAGTAGCTTCCATACTTCTTCTTTCTAATGTGTGGATCTTCTTAATTGCATCTTTCTCTGGACTAGCATGTTATGGTCTCCATTTGAATGATGTGGTGATATTTGACAAGGAGAACTTCAGTGGATAGAAGGGCAAGGCTCTCAGTCTAGCTATGTGGAGATTTGTTTCTTTTTTAAGCTAGATTCTTCAATCCATTCATGAAGCTCTGTTCCTCTTTAACTAGCTATGTGTGGATATGCTACCTCCTACGTAGATCTCACAGCATTTTTAGAAAAAAATTAGGATCATGATGGATCCCCACCCATTCTCCATTCAAAAAAAATTTTGTTGCATGTTTCGAAGCTAACAATGAAACTTGATCAACGAGTGTTATTCCATATTGATTTAATGTATCAAGAATAGGTTTTTCATCTATATTCAAGCTAGTAAGTCATGTCAGAGCCAAATTTTTCACTAGTCCATAATTCTCACCATCTGGTGTAGAGATGAAGCAAACTCTCCCCCAGTAGGAAGGATTTGGGTATCTCACATCCCCAAGCTTTGTAGCATATTGAACCCTCAGTGACATTCTATGCATCTCAAGTAGAGTCTGCAATGGATTTGTTGACTAAAGGTTTGCCACAACTCCTATGCATTTAATATTGAATTTGTGAGGATGAGACCAATTTCCTGTAGAAAACGCTCTCACAAGACCATTTGTCATCTTTGGATGTCTTGATCACTTTGACAAAAACTTTATTCTTTTTCCACATACATCCACTAGAATGAGGTCTATATGTTGCCATCCAGTTTGGCATACTTGATATCCAAATACAATTCATACATCATTCCTCTTATGCAATAAAGACCTTTTCATGCCCTTTTATGATGAAATACCCTCCAACATCAAACAAGCAATCAGCTTCTTTACGAATAGGAGTTTTGGGATTATTATTGATCTGCCAAACTAGTTTCATCAGCACCTGTTAACCTTTTAACTCAATTGGAAAAGGGCTAAATACACAATTTTAATCATGCATAACACTCATAGGTTAATCTGATGAAGATTAGTTGGGCCCCAAGGTGGGTCCGACAAAAAAAAAAATTTATAGACAATTGATCCTTCAAATTAATCCATTTGGCATCTCGAATTGATTGAAACTACATTTAAAACTCATTTTATCCCCTTTTTGCAAACTGTCACTTTTGATGTCAAGAGGCCATTTTCCTGACTTTAAAAATTGACCCAAACACCTAACGGGGCTTTGAAATCTGACCTACTGGTTCTTTGTTATTCATACTTTTACTGTGCCAGATCTTGTCTTATGAAAAATTCCCAGTCAAAAGATATTCGCCATCAAAGTTGCCTTCTCAGAATTACCTGCAAGTAAACAAGTCAAAAAACAACAAATTGGGTTTGGATTTGGCTTGGAAAATTAAGCAACTGAGCACATAGGAAAATGAAAACTGGGGTGTTCATTCTCTGACATGAGGACATTACGGATCTGTGATTTGGGCTCATGACAAATTACAGGGCACAAATGGTGATTAATCGAAGTGGTTACTCATAATTTGCAGATTGGAAACACTAACAGAAAACATTTTTGCAAATGGAATTGACCTAGAAAAGTGTGCAAATGGATTCGCCAACACTTATAAACTGACACACTTGGAGTATTTTTAGAGGACAGCGCAGGGGTATAATCCATTTGACTTGACCTATCACGAATTAGGAAATATGACATCCTAAACAGGGCTACCAAACAATCTACAAATTCTAACACCAGTAAAAGTTAGAAATTCCATTTGGAATCGCATTCGAAAACTGATCAAACGAATTTGTCATAAGCTAAAACTTGAAACATAACAAGTCTCTAATGTCTACAATACAATGCAATAGGAACTTTAACATTTTGGTCAACTGGTCAAAAGTTATAACACATCAAATAGGGCTTCCTAGAATTAGGTGCAAAGTGCATCAACATGAAAATATTAAACTGCCAACTTTGAGGGATTCAAAACCTAGACAAACAAACTCAAAATGACTCAAAATCTGAAACATAGGTTCTCTGGTATGGACACTAGACACTCCCAAAGTGAAAAGTCATGAAACATTTCTGGGTGCAAGATATTTAGATGCAAACATAGCCTCCTGTCGTTGTTTCACAGTTAGGTGAAAATGCAGAATTGAGATTTGCTCAAAATGAGATTTCACAAAATGGCTCAGAATGATTATTTAACATCATGAAACACTTAAATGCACTAAATGGAGGGTGTTAGAAACATTAAACACCTTAAGGGCCTAGAAGGTATAGCTGGGTACAATCTCATCAAAAGTATTTATGGGGCTTGATCTCTCAAATTTTTGAAATGTGACCAAAAATGAACCATACAATTTTTAGTCCCAATAGTGGCTTTTTCTGGGGATGCATGCCCCTTGTAGACATGGCAAGATTCCAAATCTCTAGGATAAGCAGACCACACACCTGAACTACAAAACTTCTCTCGAATAGCTTTATTGAAAACAAACAACAACTAACACTATTATGTACAAGAAATGGCCCCAGGCCACCAAAAAGTTTCAGAACTCCTTACAATGCCAACGACATATTAGCATCTTAATATGTAGATATAGCTCTTACAACTTTACTTAATGTCTCCCTCTGTCACCTTGCTTGTGAGTGATTTGAAATTTTAGCATTTCTACTACTTTAGGCATAGATCCCAAAGTAAACATCCTCTGCATCAATGTGTAAAGTCTTCAACATTCAACTTATTTGATGCAAGGTATTCTTTCTTTTTGGTTCAAGTAGCCTTAGCTAGGGGTATCACCCCTAACTTACCTCTAAGATACTCAAAAGCATCTTTAGGTAGTGCTTTTGTGAAGATATCAGCAATTTGTTCCTTTGAGCTAACATATTCCATCTTCACTTATTTGTCTTCTACTAGCTCTCTTACATAGTGATATTTAATTGCAATATGCTTAGTTTTAGCATGCAGTACTGGGTTCTTTGATATATTGATAGCACTTGTATTATCACAATAAAGTGTCACAAGCTCAATTACTTCTTCCTTCATACCTTGCAACAAATGTTTGATCCATACAATATTGGTGCAGTTTATAGTAGCTGGCACATATTCAACTTCAGCAATAGACTGTGAGGTGCAACTTTGCTTTTTTCTTGTCCATGTAATCAACCTCTTTCCTAAGAAAAGTGCTCCTCCTTTGGTGATTTTTCTATCACCAATCTTGCCTCCCCAATCTTCATCAGTGTAATCTTTCAGTTCAAACTTCTCATTCCTCTTGTAGTATAAACCAAAGTCATCAGTTCCTTTCAAGTATCTCAATATTCTCCTCACTACCATTAATTGGTTTTCTCTTGGATTGGTAGAAAATCTTGCTACTATTCCAATAGCTAATGCAATGTCTAGTCTACTATGTACAACATATTGCAGATTTCCAATCATTGACCTAAACATTGTCTAATTTACTTCAGCAAATTCATCATTCTCGGATAGTTTATGACCTATTGCCATTGGTGTGCTAATTGGTTTTGATTCTTCTAGCCCAAATGTTTTGAGTACTTCCTTGATGTATTTGGATTGAGTCACAAATATGCCATGCTTCAACTAATGTACTTTCAATCCAACAAAGAATTTGATTTCTCCAAACATTGACAGCTCAAATTCATGCTTCATTTGATCAGAATAATCTTTGCATAAAACATCTTTTAATCCAAATATTATGTCATCAACAAAGATTTCTGATATCAAAATGTCTTTACCTTCCTCAGCTTCAATGTTCAAGTTGTTGTTATCATCTGTTCTTTCAAATCCTATCTTTACAAGATAATTGTGCAACCTTTCATACCATGCTCTAGGTGCTTGCTTTAATCCATAAAGTGCTTTGTGCAGCTTGCAGACCATGTCCTTGTTCTTCTCATCAACAAATCCCTTTAGTTGTTCTATGTAGACTTCCTCTTCCAATATACCATTCAGAAAAGCTGACTTTACATCCATCTGGTAGACTTTGAAACCTTTATATGTAGCATATGCAAGTAATGTTCTTACTCCTTCCATTCTTGCAATATGGGCAAATGTCTCTCCATAATCCAGTCCTTCTTCTTGTGCATAGCCTTTGCAAACTAATATGGCTTTGTTTCTTGTTATTTCACCATTTTCATCAAGTTTGTTTCTAAACACCCACTTGGTACCAATCACATTCTTATCAACTGGTCTAGGAACTAGAGACCAAGTCTTGTTCTTCTTAATCTGATCTATCTCTTCTTTCATGGCCTTATACTAGTCATCATCTTGTAGTGCATCTTTGACTATTTTGTGTTCAACCTTGCTCAGTAGACATGATTAATTCCTTAGTCTATTTCTTATCATTGGTCTAGCATCTTTATCACCTATAATTTGATTTGTAGGGTGTTGTCTCTTACATACTTGGCTAATCTGGGTTCAGTCCTTCTTTCCATATTTGATCCTTTCGCTTCAGAGTCATTTCATTCTTCTTCATTTGGCATTTCATCATTTCTTTCTTGCATACTATTTTTAGAATCACTATGTACATTTTCTATATTTTGCAGCTCATCTTCTGAATGTAACTTTGTAGTCACTAATTGAGACTCAACAGATACTAAATTTTGTTGCTAATTCCCAACTTGATTTGCAACATTGTCTTCAAATGTCATACCTTCATAGAAGTATACAAAAGATCTATAATCCTCAGTTTTCTTTAACTCGTCAACTTGAACTTCTACATGCTTATCAAAATTTACATTTGCACTCTCCACAATTTTGTTAGTGTTAGTATTCAAACACTTATATGTTGGCATTAAGTTAGTATTTCCATTAGTGACAACACTTATCTATATCAGTTTTGCTACCAAGCTTAGCACTTAGTTTCCTACACTTACCAAGCATTCTAGTGTTAACCAAGCTTCAAAGTATTTAGTAGTTCACGTCGAGCAGAACAGTGGTGACCGAGTAAATACAGGCAATGTGAAGACCAGCAATGTCTACTGAGCTTCTTAGTGTCTACCAGCCTGACAGTTTCTACTAAGCCGGAAGGTTGTGTCATGGAGATTCAATGTAAACTGAGCATTGGAAGAAGTAGTGTTTATTGAGTGAAGCAAGCTAAACTTAGTGTGTAATATCTATCGAGTGACACTACATCTATCAAGTCACTGATGGTCATCGAGTTCAAAACTACATCGAGTGATTAGTATGGACCAAGCCTTCACTTCTAATAAATGCATGAACATGCCATGTAATGTAGTGGACACTAAGTATCAGAAGCTCATCAAGTCAGTTTAGTGAACCTGAGTTTTTTACTATTGGGCCGACTTTGTAATGTGTTGTTCACTTGTGATTTGGCTAACCTTGCAATTTTATAAATTAGAAAGGTATATATGTAAGATGTATTGTAAGATATCATTGTATTGAAGTGTTATTGAAGTAATATGAAGTATATTTGAGAAGTGCATGTGAAGGATTATCAGCAGCAATTTAAAGAATGTAGCAAGGTCAACACAGAAGTAGAAAAGTCATATCTATCACATAAAATGATTATTGCATAAAGGATCTTATCAGAAATCAGTTGTATGTAGATCCACTACTTCATCCTAACAAGTGAATCAATTTGTAAATCCTTTAACAAGGTAGACTTAATAGTCTTTTGTGTAAATCTCTTAACCAAGTGCATACTTCATTATATGTTTGTAAATCCTCCAACAAGGTGCACCTAGTAGTCCTTTGTGCTCCTAATAGGGAAAATCACCAAAAGTGGTCAATGTAAGCATTAACAGGCCAACTTTTTGCTATAGTAGTGAAGTTTTGTGGGTATCATCCCCGCCCTAGTTTTACTTTCTATTTTTAAGGTTTTGGGGTCACCAAAACATTATGTTCTCTTGTGTGATGAATATTTTATCATTCAATATTAATGTATGTATTAGTATAGATGGATGTGTGGTAAATTTAAAGGAAAGTTTTGAAGTTACTGATTCATCCCTCCCCTCTCAGTAACTTATCATGTATTGAATAATTCACAATTGGTATCAAAGCTTTGTCGTTCTTAGAATAAAGTTTAACAACTTGAGAAAAGATCTAAGGATAAATGGAGATATTCAGACTTGACAAGGCAATTGAAAATGAAAAGCTAGATCTAGAGATGGCCATAGCTCAACTCAAGGAAGCAAAGGAGCATCTTTCCATATCCCTAAAAATAAGGAAGGAACTTGCAAGAGAAATTGATGACCATTAGCATGTTGAAGAAAATATTGAGGACTTTTTCCCATCAAGTAGTTCAGATGAAGCTAATGAGGCAATCAAAGAACTCCTAGCAAAGTATGGCTCTCTTTAATAAGAAGTAAGGAAACTCAAAAGAGAACAAGAAGTTTAATCAATCAAGCTATGTGAAATTTTGGAATAAAGGAATAAGTAAAATGAAGACTTTGAGGCAAGAAATAATGAAGAACAAAATCAATCCAATCAGCATGAAGACCTTATTGATCAAATCACTGAAGCAAATGAAGAAATTAGGATTCTCAAAGCACAAAATGAAACAATAAGAAATTATCTAAATTTTGAAAGAGAAATTAATGAAAGAACAATGAGAGAACTGAAATCTAAAAAGAAAATCATTGAAAATTTGAAGAATGACCTAAATACTAAAAAACAAATCAATGAGAGAATGATGAAATCTCAAGAAGACATGAATCAATTGAATCAACAAAATGAGCAGAATCTTCATAGGCAAAAAGGTAAAGTAGGACTTGGATACAATGAAGAAGAAGGTGAATCTTCCAAGCAAAGTGCAAAAAGGAATAAAAAACCCTCATGCAATCATTGTGGGAAAATTGGTCATATATCAAACAAATGTTGGAGCAATGGTAAAGAAAAATTCAATAGAAAGTGTTACAACTACAATCAACATGGTCACAAAGCTAATGAATGCAAGGAGAAACCAAAATTTGAAGGTAAATGTCACAAATGCAAAAAGCATGGTCATAAGGCATGTCAATGCAGATCCAAATCATTCAATCCAGCTAAATAGCTTATAAAGGCAATATTTGGATGGGACTACAATACCTGGTGTAGATGTCATTATTGTGGAGAATATGGACACACTGGCATAAATTATGCAAGTCATCACCTAAGAAAGAAGGATACTACTATAAGGTGTTACACATGCACTGAACTCAGTCATATAGCTAAAAACTACATGAATATAAGAAAATTTGTAGATGAAAAGAAAATAAGGGCTAACAGCATAAGGAAGAAAATGAGGCAACAATGGATTCCTAAATCTACTGAGGATACAAGCTCAAATCATGGTAGTGAAGTCACTCGAGGAGTGGGTGACTCCATCCCCTCAAACTAAATTCTTAAGAATGTGTTGGAGTTGTACTCAGCAAGAAAATCCTACGCAATTCCAACAAATATGAAGAATGCAAATGATCCAATTAGTATTCTAGATGTACAAGGATCACATAAAGGTTATCTTTCACTAAGTTGCATCAAACTCCACCAAGGGAAGTTGGTTGAAGACCTTACCAAGCGAGGTCAAAAGTAAAGGAAATTTGGTTTTTTCACTAAGTTGATATCTTGTTGAGTTAGGTTAGTGGATGATAGTATGTCATGAACTTTGTCATAGTGGTACTGAGCATTTATGAAAATTTCTCAACAAAAGGGGCAATTTTGACTTCATCTTTCATCGCATTCATAGCATTTGAAGAGCAGAGTGATTTGAAAGAGCATTATAGTGCTTTTGAGTGATTTAGCAGTGAGATCTTCATGAATCTTATCATCTACCAAGTAGTGATGGTGTCTACCAGTGGAAGCAACACTGAACTAAAGAGGGGTTTTGAATGGAAAGCACCAAACTTCAAGATCATTCCAACTGTTGCTGAATCACTTGATCCATATGTTGCTCAGTCACAAATCCTACCAAAGGTACTCTTAATTAATGAGATAAGAATGCATTTTAAATGTACTATTCAAGAATTAGGGACATTAGAAATGGATAATCCCCTAGCTAAAATGTATGTTGACAGAG
Organism: Cupressus sempervirens; assembly: GCA_028749045.1. NCBI lineage: Eukaryota > Viridiplantae > Streptophyta > Pinopsida > Cupressales > Cupressaceae > Cupressus > Cupressus sempervirens. The sequence goes on along the minus strand of CM053786.1, from coordinate 914,657,851 downwards.
TCTTAAAACCCAAGCATAAGCATTTGGAAACAAAAGGATTAACTCATATCCCTCACATGCCACAAAATTTCTAAGTAAAATGGATAAGGCACATATTGAGTCAGTTCCACAGTGGACAATTATGGTTGGAGAAACCCATTTTGATTACAAAGAAGATGATACACAAGGTTATGGGTTTGCTAATACTAAGCAAAGCTAAGTCAACCAAAACCCTAGGTCCAAAGGAACTGCAAAAGAAAACCCTAGCCAAGTGGGATGGTAGAGGTTTGAAAATAAATAATGTCACTAACATAGAGCTTAGGTTTGGCATCCACATCATTGCACACAACATCTACAGCTCAATTCAGTCAAATAGTGTTCCTTCTGAGGTAGTTGACCTAGCATACAAGGTTATAAAGAAGAATCTCAAATTTGATCTGTTAGATGTGTTACTAAAGCAATTGAACAAAAACATTGAAAGTGTGAAGACTTCCAAGAAAAATTCCTTCAAGTTCTATTCATTTCTTGTTTGCTTATTCTTTTATGTTCAAAAATTCTTTCCATATAAGGGCACAATCATGTGGAGGAAAGACACTCTTGTTCTTTATCAGATAAATGAATTTATTGAAGAAATGGGTGAAAACTTTGAAAGGGTGTTGGATAACTATTTTGAGGCATTCAAGGAGAAAATGAAAAATAGATTTTGTATCCCACCGAAGCTCGTAGAAGACTATAAGGATGATATATGTTTCATGGTGGACTGTGACAGAGTGTACATTCAAGCAGTCATACCAAGAGTGGCATGGGTAAAACCATTGCCTTATGAAATTAACATTGATAAAGCTAGAGACATCATCGAGGCATTAGTTAATGAACTAGCCAATCCTAATCTTCCCACATTTGGCACATATGAGGAAGCAAAGAAGAGGATAGAGCTTAGTATTAAGATTCCTCAAGCTCTTAGTAGAGGCAAGAAGAGAATTGCAAAATTCAAGACAGCTAAAGGTCCTCTAATGCTTACTGAGGACAAGGGTGAGGATGAAGAAGAGGAATATGAAGAAGAAGAAGAAGAAGAAGAGTCAAAGAAAGAGGAACCAGTGAGGAGGAAAGGTAGAGAGATTATCACCAAACCTCAGAAGAAACCAACTATAGTGTTCTTTAGAAGAGGCAAGAAAGGTACAATTGAACCATTATTTATCTTCTTTGCACCTACATTTGAGGAAAGGATGAAACAGTTAAGAGTTGGAGTAGGAATTTGCAACTTCAAAGTTCTCAAATATGAGACTTGGACTCCAGCTGAGAAAAAAGTGATTTAGGACTTAGTTGTGGAAAAGATGGGTATTTGGAAATACTCCCCTGCATAGATACAACCTCAAATCCATGTAGATCTTTTTGCTAAAATTAATTTTAGATGGGAGAGGATGGTACAAACTATAAAGGACATCTTTGAACAGTAGCTGAGACAGTTGTTACCAAATCTAACTGATGCAGAAGTGAAGAAGGCATTAAAAGAGCATGAAGATAGAATGATTCTAAAGCTTAACACATGCTTCATATTAATGAAGAATATAGAATCAGTGATTAACCATGCCTTAGATGTTTGGAGAGAGATATATCATCTCAACAAGCCATCAGAAGAATGATAGTAGTGACAACAATGATGATGATGATATTCCTTAAATCATAGTTATAGTAGGAGACTTACATGCTCTAATGGAGGAGAAGGAAGAAGAAGAAAAGGAGGAAGAAGCAATAGAGGAAGAAAAGGATGAAGATGATCTAGTCAGAATAGTAGCTAAAGTAATTACATCTCTTCCTCACACTCCACCACATATTGTCACATATGTGGAGTTAGCTTCTACTAGTGAGATTATGAGAACAACAATTACATCAATTGCTCAATCTTCACCAGCCACCTCCTAGCTCTAGGTATCTGCAATGGAAGTGTCAAGCACTTCATCCACTGAGCTCCCTATTACTTCTTTAGCCACTGAGTTAGCTCCCTCTACTCTTGCATCATCAGCAAGTGCATCAGTAAGTTCTACAATTTTATCTTCATCTATTCTAGTTAGCTCTAAAATTTTGATTTCATCAGTATTATCTACATCTACTTCAATTCTAGTAAGTTCATATATTTCTATGGGTATTCTACTAAGTGTGGCACCATTTTTGGGAAGTGTTTCAGCTCTTGATCTAGTTAGTACTCCTATTGGAATTCAATCCTTAAGTCCTATACCATTTTTAACTACAAGCCCTTCTATCTCCACTATTGTGTCTATTCCAAAGGTCAAACTAGCAATCATAGAAGTAGAACAAAGGAAACCATTGAAACTTTTGATCACTGGAAAGGGAATTGAAGCAAATATTGACTTAGACATAGAGATAGTAATTCCTAAGATTGACTTTGACACTGCTACCATTGAAGAGATGAGATTAGTAAGTCAACTTATAGAGAAGAAAGCTACACAAAAATAGTTAAGGGAAGAAAGGGACAAGGAGTATAGAATAATTGAAAATGCCAAGAATATAATTATAGATGCTATAGGTGTTGAAGTGAATTCCACTCAACACATTTTGATTCAGTTAGAAGAGGTTGTACAAAAATTTAATGAGGACTCTTCTAGACAAGAAAAACTAATTGAAAAAGATGAAAAGAAGTTTGATAACAAGGTGCTAGAGCATATTGCTCAGTAGATTGCAATCAAACAAGTTGAGGTGTCTGCATTTTTGGGTAATTTCAAAAATTGTAATGCCCCACCAAGGGATCCAAAGAATTAACCTAGAATCTCACTAAGTTTGGTAGCATTTTTTTTTTTAAACATGAAAGTAAATACCACTTATAACTTATACACAATAACGGAAGCAATAGCAATGTCCATCTAAAAGTAAACATGACATACATAACAGCTTATATTCTTTAAGGATCCCTTAATGTTGAGTTACATCTAAATCAACTAACATTATCGAATCCATCTAATACAACAACCATATGAAATAATAATAAGTCCAATTACATTTTCCAATGCTCAATTATCCACTGTACATGTCACAGGGTATGAAAAGCTTAAAATAATATACATATGTGAAATAAGGTACATCATCCTACTCTACTCCATGATATGACAAAGTAAAGATAATCACATGTCATGCATGATACATCATCATAGAAGATATAAACATCCAAGATCAAACATAATAAACTAAATGCATGGTTCCTCCCAACCGTAAATAGCATCATTAGACCATCGTGGATGCTAGCCATCCCTTTGTGTGTAACATTCCAAATCATCGAAGACATCATTGGTATTAACATAGTAGGAATGTCACACCTATACATACTACATCATATGCAGAAAGTAATCTAACATGCAAATATAAGCATAAGGTAACATCATCTAACATATGCTAATCATTAGTGAAAGGATACATATCCACCATCATAAAGGATGCATCAACCACAATGTCTCAAACAGATCTCAAATGATAAGAGTGGAAAAACACTACCACCCGACCATGTGGAACTTAAGTGGTCCACTCCCACTGTGCTAAGGAGATAATCTCAAGTCCCAAAAAGGCTATCAAAATCACATAGCATAATATTCTCTAAGTCCAGGAATCCTAAAAGTATACTAACTCAAAGGTTCCAATCACAAAACTGACATCTAATCCCAGAGCCACACAATGACATGTAGGAAACCTACTATGCAAGCTAGAAAGTGTCATCGCATATATCATGTAGAAGTTACCCTGATAGTTAGCTTACGACTCCAGAGGTCCCTATTGATCCTCATATGTCCACTAGTATCCTCTCATACTGACAAGGCATACTATGGAATGCAAGGTTGCAACCGAGCGTTCTCTCTACTCCCACCCTTGTCTGTACTAGCACTCGAGGCATGGGCGAGAATAAAACAATTATCTTTTTAGGTTCATTTAGTTTGTATTAAGTGTGAATGTTTTCACTTATTAAAACAACTTACAATGAGTTACCCCGGTAGCCTCTTAGGGCCCCGACTGCCATTGCAAGCCACTTCCCGACACTACAAGCAGATAACCTACCCTAAGCTCATGGAATCATAAATCTCAAAATCACAAAAGATAATCCACAATATAAACATCAAATCTCCATGAGTCTACTGAAAAGCATAATAGATAATCATGACCACAATAGTTCTCTATTGGAAAATGAAGGTATCCCTGATAATCACAATAATCATTGGTTCTCAATAACCAAAATATATCTCAAAATCATACTGATCAAAGACTCCAAAATGGTTGAGTAAAAACATGTCACAACATGGCATCATAAATCAACATTTCAGTCCCATCATGGCAACTAGAAAGCAATCCAAGGATAACTGATCAATGACTCAAAAATGGTTAAGTCAAGTGTCTCAGATACACATACATCTCAGCTTCACACATGAAGACTGATAAGCAATAACAAATAATAAATACAACATCTCATAGAGCATACCATCACATAACCATGGTTGGGTTTATAAAGATCAAAATCAAAAGACATCATCATGACATTACAATCATAACCCCCGAGCGTCTGGTAGACATCCTATAATTGGTCAACACTAGTCAACCCAAAAACTCAAAACAAAAGCATAGAGAAAACACAATGCAAGCGCATGTTTTGGTTTATTAAAATCACATAGTTGAAATAAGTGTGGAGGTATTAGTTTCCATTTCCAATTTTAGATATTGAATGGAAGAATGTTTTGCACATTTTTTCTAACCCATGTATATGTTTGGTAAATAAAGGTTTCCCTTTATAATTCTAAAAATCAATCTTCCAATTATTAAAATAATGTTATATTGAAAACGTTCCCCATCAAAATTCCAATTAAATTCCATAAACATTTCTTTTCATAATTCAATTCAATTAATTAAATCTATATAGTTAAACTGTAGTATTACCAAGTAATTCACTATTATAAAAGATGAACCTTTAATACAAATCATTTATCAAATCTAATAATTTAAATTTACTAAAAACATACATACATAGTTACATATATATATATATATATATATATATATATATATATATATATATATATATATATATATATATATATATATATATATATATATATATATATATATATATATATATATATATATATATATATATATATATATATATATATATATATTTATATTTATATTTATATTTATATTTATATTTATATATATACATACATATAGAAATATATATATATTTAATTATTAATATGCAATGATAAATATTAAAACATTTTAAGAAAATCAAAATGGAGAAATCCAATTTCGTAACCACCGAAACACATACACATTAATATATTAACACTACTGCCAGCATGCGGTACCCTGCGATTGCAGGGCCTATGGCGATAGCGAGTATTGCGTACCCTCTGTCGTCATAGTACTTGTGAAAGCAGGTACCCATGGTGTCAGCGAGTACGAGGTGCGGGTTCTGTCCTCCCCGACTTATGCAGTATGAAATAAATTTTATAATAACATTTTTAAAAACATTTGTAATTACTGCGATTCAATTTTTTTTTAAAGATAAATTTTCGTAGTGATCTTAACATGCGAATTATTATTATATATATATGTATATTTATATCAAAATGTATATATATATATATATGCAGAGATTTATTAAGCATAACATATGTATATATATATATATATATATACACACATATATATATACAAAGATTTATTAAGCATAAAATATGTATATATGTATATATATATATATATATATATATATATATATATATATATACACACACATATGTTATGCTTAATAAATCTCTGCATATATATATACATACATATGTTATGCTTAGTAAATCTCTGCATATATATACATACATATAAATATGTATGCATATATATATGCAGAGATTTATTAAGAATAACATATGTATATATATATATATATATATATAGATTTATTAAGAATAACATATGTATATATATATGCAAAGATTTATTAAGCATAACATATGTATATATATATATGTATGTATATATATACATACATATATACATATGTTATGCTTAATAAATTTTTCCATGTATATACATATATATATGCAATATATATATATATATATATATATATATATATATATATATATATATATATATATATATATATATATATATATATATATATATGCAGAGATTTATTAAGCATAACATATGTATATATATATACATATGTTATGCTTAATAAATCTCTGCATATATATATACATATAGATATCTATATGCAAAGATTTATTAAGCATAACATATGTATATATATATATACATATGTTATGCTTAATAAATCTTTACATATACATATATATATATATATATATATATATATATATATACATATGTTATGCTTAATAAATCTTTGCATATTTGTGTGTGTGTGTGTGTGTGTGTGCAGATCTAAAACATGTTTATACCTACACAATTTTAAAGGCTTTCAATTTTAACAAATTTCATAAAATATTTGTTCTCCAAATTTACTCAATAAATTTTTTAATGGATTTGGCTATAATTTAAACCTTAGCCCCGTAATCTCTTCAGATCTACGCATATAAATTTTTTCCAAATAAAATTTTACTACCCATATTAAGAATGCATACAACCAAAATAGGAAAAACTCTTAGAAAGCATATGGAAGACACGAAGAAGATAGGAAGTGCAAGAGGCAGAAATATCATAAGCAAAATCACAAGTGTCTACCCAAATTCTGATGCTAATTTGCTTCTCCTCAGAAAATTGTAGAGCAAGATCCTCCCTTCTCCAACGTTCTTGAGTCCTCCAACACACTCCAAATACGCTCTCCCTAAGCCTCTAGGAGTGCCTGAATATAAAGGCCTCTCAAGAAGTACCTAGAATGTCTCTAGAAACAACTAGAAGGTGTCACCAACTAAGCATGCATCTTTTCCAACCTTCTAGATGAGTCATAAGGTTGTAGATATCATGTACTTTAATTGGTGCACTAACTCCTTTGTTGTTGACAAAAGTGAAATCAAGAGGTGCATTTACTCCTAGGCAAGCTTATAACTTTTGTTTTAATTTTTTATAACTTTCATTTTAATTTTTATAACTTTTTTATTATTATTTTATTATTATTATTAATTTTAAATTAATTAATTTTATTTAATTCTTTTTCTCAATTAATTCTCATTTAATTAATTATAGTCAAAATATCAAAGATCATGATATTATATTAATTTTCTCCAAATAATTAATTAAATCTATTTATTTAAGACTTAATTAATAGAAAATTCACCATAGACCTCCAAGATAAAATATGAAAACCCATAATAGAACAATTCATACAAAATCAGTCTAAAGTGTTAAAAATCATGAAATATGTTATCCGACACATTCAGAAGGTAAAATATCTAGATACTTGTCCTATCTCTCTAGGAAAAATGGTTTAAGGGTTTGGGATTTGGACTTGAGAATTTATCTCCCTTCTCTTATCATTGAGATAGTGTAATAGGGTACGCTCATCCTGGCAATTCAAGGAAGTCAATAGCCAGTACCTGCAAGCTGCATAAAAACCATGTATGTACATACGATATATATAATGCTAAGCTAAACAGGCAATGATAGGAAGTGGTGCATCGTGTAGATCCCAACTAGCAAGTGACTACAACTCCCTTCCTTAACCACATCATAAATTCCATACAATAAGAGCAAACATGCACACCATACACATGCAAGTATGGGGTAAGTATCCATAACAAAACACCTGTGATAATAAACCATCTAACTAATCATCATCAATAACTGAAAGCAATGTAATGATCATCATGCATACATGAAATGTAGAGTCTAAATAATCTCATCATACATCAACTGAATCCATAACATAATGTCTAATAGTCTTGAAACAATGCTACTAATCTATCAACATAAATCTAGTCTAACATGGTTCGATAATAATAACAATAATGTGTCCAAAAAGATATGAGCGAGGGCAGGCACTACATCCACCCCCCCTTGAATTAGGCTTACTCCTAGAAGCCTACAAACAGGTAGGGATATAACTCCCATAATCTACCTACATCCTCCCATGTAGCTGAAGAATCATCAGTAGGGTCTCATTGGACCCTTACCTGCTCGATGGTTTGACCCCTGAGGGTCAACTACCGCTACTCCAAAATATGAATCGGCTCCAAAGCCAACTACCTGTCCTCTACCTGCAATGCATTCCAATCAAGAACATGTACAACATCAGGGATATACTGCCTAAGTACTGAAACATAAAACATCATGAATGCGAGCTAGGCTAGGCGGTAGAGCAAGGCGGTAAGAAACTGGGCCAATCCTCTCAAGAATCTCGAATGGTCTCACAAAGTGAGGTGCTAGCTTTGAACCCTTTCCATATTGGATCAGACTCTTTTGTGGATGCACTCTCAAGAAAACCTTATCTCCCACAGCAAATTGCTTATCTATCTTATGTGCCTCAGCATACTTTTTTTACCTATCCTGTATCGTAGCCAAGTGCTCACAGATACACACTACCTGTTATTCCATATCACGAAGCATCTCAAGACCCAACAGGATACGATCCTCAAGACTGTCTCAACTCAAGGGTGTACAACAAAGATGTCCATATAAAGCTTGAAAGGGTGTCATGCCAATAGAACTATGATACCCATTGTTGTAAGAAAACTCCACTTGGTAGAGATATTCTCTAAGTCCAAGAATCCTAAAAGTATACTAACTAAAAGGTTCCAATCACAAAACTGACATCTAATCCCAGAGCCACACAATGACATGTAGGAAACCTACTATGCAAGCTAGAAAGTGTCATCGCATATATCATGTAGAAGTTACCCAGGCAGTTAGCTTACAACTCCATGGGTCCCTACTGATCCTCATGTGACCACTAGTATCCTCTCATACTGACAAGGCATACTATGGAATGCAAGGTCACAACCGAGCATTCTCTCTACTCCCATCCTAGTATGTACTGGCACTCGAGGCATGGGCGAGAACAAAACAATTATCTTTTTAGGTTCATTTAGTTTGTATTAAGTGTGAATGTTTTCACTTATTAAAACAACTTACAATGAGTTACCATGGCAGCCTCTTAGGGCCCCAGCCCCCATTGCAAGCCACTTCTCGACACTAAAAGCAAATAACCTACCCTAAGCTCATGGAATCATAAATCTCAAAATCACAAAAGATAATCCACAATATAAACATCAAATCTCCATGAGTCAACTGAAAAGCATAATAGATAATCATGACCACAACAGTTCTCTATTGGCAACTGAAGGTATCCCTGATAATCACAATAATCATTGGTTCTCAATAACCAAAATATATCTCAAAATCATACTAATCGAAGGCTCCAAAATGGTTGAGTCAAAACATGTCACAAAATGACATCATAAATCAACATTTCAGTCCCATCATGGTGACTGGAAAGAAATCCAAAGATAACTAATCAATGACTCATAAATGGTTAAGTTAAGTGTCTCAAATGCACATACATCTCAACTTCACACATGAAGACCGATAAGCAATAACAAACAGTAAATTCAACATCTCATAGAGCATACCATCACATAACCATGGTTGGGTTTATAAAGATCAGAATCAAAAGACATCATCATGACATCACAATCATAACCCCCGAGCCTTTGGTAGATGTCCTATAACTGGTCAACACTAGTCAACCTAAAAACTCAAAGCAGAAGCATAGAGAAAACACAATGCAAGCACATGTTTTGGTTTATTAAAATCACATAGTTGAAATAAGTGTGGAGGTATCAGTTTCCGTTTCCAATTTTAGATTTTGAATGGAAGAATGTTTTGCATGTTTTTTCTAACCCATGTATATGTTTGGTAAATAAAGGTTTCCCTTTATAATTCTAAAAATTGATCTTCTAATTATTAAAATAATGTTATATTGAAAAAGTTCCCCATCAAAATTCCAATTAAATTCCATAAACATTTCTTTTCATAATTCAATTCAATTAATTAAATCTATAGTTAAACTGTAATATTACCAAGTAATTCACTATTATAAAAGATGAACCTTTAATAAAAATCATTTATCAATTCTAATAATTTAAATTTACTAACAATATACATACATACTTACATATATACATATATAAATATATATATTTAATTATTAATATGCAATGATAAATATTAAAAATGTTTTAAGAAAATTGAAATGGAGAAATCTGATTTCGTAACCACCGAAACAGATACACATATATATATTAACACCACTATCGGCACGCAGTACCCTGTGGTTGCAAGGCCTATGGTGACAGCGGGTACTGCGTACCCTTTGTCGTCGCAGTACCTATGGCAGCAGGTACCCATGGCGTCAGCGAGTATAGGGTGAGGGTTTCGTCCCCCCCGACTTATGCAATATGAAATAAATTTTATAATAACATTTTTAAAAATGTTTGTAATCATTGCGATTTAATTTTTTTTTAAAGATAGATTTCTGCAATGATTTTAACATGCGGATTATTATTATTATTATATATATATATATATATATATATATATATATACATATGTATATATATGTATATTTATATCAAAATATATATATGTTTATATATATTTATATATATATAAATATATGCAAAAATTTATTAAGCATAACATATGTGTATATATATATGTATGTATATATGTATATATATGTATATGTATATATATGTATATATATGTATATGTATGTATATGTATATATATGTATATGTATATATGTATATGTATGTATATATACATATATATACATATACATATATATACATACATATATATATATATATATATATATATATATATATATATATATATATATATATATATATATATATATATATATATATGCAGATCTTAAACATGTTTATACCTACACAATTTTAAAGGCTTTCAATTTTAAAAAATTCTATAAAATATTTGTTCTCCAAATTTACCCAATAAATTTTTTAATGGATTTGGCTATAATTTAAACCTTAGCCCCGTAATCTCTTCAGATCTACGCATATAAGATTTTCCCAAATAAAATATTACTACCCATATTAAGAATGCATAAAACCAAAATAGGAAAAACCCTCAGAAAGCATATGGAAGACATGAAGAAGACAGGAAGTGCAAGAGGCGAAAATATCATAATCAAAATCACAAGTGTCTACCCGGATTCTAATGCTAATTCGCTTCTCCTTAGAAAACCACAGAGCAAGCTCCTCCCTTCTCCAACGTTCCCGAGTCCTCCAACATGCTCCAAAAATGCTCTCCCTAAGCCTCTAGGAGTGCCCGAATATAAAGGCCTCTCAGAAAGCACCTAGAATGTCTCTAGAAACAACTAGAAGGTGTCATAAACTAAGCATGCATCTTTTCCAACCTTCTAGATGAGTCATAAGGTTGTATACACCATGTGCTTTAATTGGTGCACTAACTCATGTGTTGTTGACATAAGTGAAATCAAGAGGTGTGTTTACTCCTAGGCAAGCTTATAACTTTTGTTTTAATTTTTTATAACTTTTATTTTAATTTTTTATAACTTTTATTATTATTATTTATTTATTGCTTTATTATTATTATTAATTTTCAATTAATTACTTTTATTTAATTCTTTTTCTCAATTAATTCTCATTTAATTAATTATAGTCAAAATATCAAAGATCATGATATTATATTAATTTTCTCCAAATAATTAATTAAATCTATTTATTTAAGACTTAATTAATAGAAAATTCACCATAGACCTCCAAGATAAAATATGAAAACCCATCATAGAACAATTCATACAAAATTAGTCTAAAGGGTTAAAAATTACGAAATATGTCATCCAACACATTCGAAAGATAAAATATCTAGATACTTGTCCTATCTCTCTAGGACAAATGGTTTAAGGGTTTGGGATTTGGACTTGAGAATTTATCTCCTTTCTCTTATCATTGAGATAGTGTAATAGGGTATGCTCATCCTAGCAATTCAAGGAAGTCGATACCCGGTACCTACAACCTGCATAAAAATCATGCATGTACATATGATATATATAATACTAAGCTAAACAAGCAATGGCAGGAAGTGGTTTATCGTGTAGATCTTGACTAGCAGGTGACTATGACTACTTTCCTTAACCACATCAGAAATGCCATACAATAAGAGCAAACACGCACACCATACACATGCAAGTTTGGGGTAAGTATCCATAATAAAACACCTGTGATAATAAACCATCTAACTAATCATCATCAATAATTGAAAGCCATGTAATGATCATCATGCATACATGAAATGTAGAGTCTAAATAATCTCATCATACATCAATTGAATCCATAACATAATGTCTGATAGTCTCAAAACAATGCTACTAATCCATCAACATAAATATAGTCTAACATGGTCTGATAATAATAGCAACAATGTGTCCAGCAAGATATGAGCGAGGGCAGGCACTGCAAAAATACTTTTAATAATGCAGCATCACTTTTTGCCAAACTTTGTGATGTCTCTAATTTTACTAAAGAAATAAAGGAGAAGCTAAATAAGATTGATATTGATATGCAATCAAGTGCATCAAAGTTGTAGACTGACCCCTCCTCTAGCTCCTCTCATCACACCAAGGTGAAATATCTGGCAAACATATAGGCAAAACTTCTAAGAGAAGAAGCAAGAATAAGAGAAAACTTGATTGATATTTAGAACATGGTCTTGCCAATAATGGATACAATGTTGAAACATATTGCTCATTGCAAAACATTGGTCAAGGATTAGAATTTCTTAGTGGCTGATCACATGATCAAATTATTAGTAGAAGTTCATATTGCTCTCTCCACCTACCAAATTTTGTAAGAGAATTGGGATAACTGATTTTCACTTATTCTCAAGGTACATCAAGAATTTCTATCTTATTTTGGTGTAACTATATAGATGGTATATGTAGCCCTTTAGCATTACTATCAAAAAGGGGGAGAGATATTAGTATAAACAAAAAGGGGGAATAACTGTATATAAGGAGAGATATCAGTATAAGTGAAAGGGGGAGATAGCACTCAATAGAGTCAGTATGTATATGTGTATAGCTATGTACATAAGTATCTTTGTATATACATTATGTGTCATCAAGGAGATATACGTAAAAAAATGCATATGAAGCAGCTTTACAAAGATCAATTTTGAAAAATCAAAATTTAGTGAGTCAGATTATGTGCATATATTTTGGCTTATAGGTGTTTTGTCACTAATGCCAAAGGGGGAGATTGTTGGCATTAAGTTAGTATTGCCATTAGTAACAACACTTATCTATATTAGTATTGCTATCAAGCTCATCACTTAGTTTCCTATACTCACCAAGCATTCTAGTGTTAACCAAGCTTCAAAGTATTCAGCAGTTCACACTAAGCATAATAGTGGCTACCGAGTAAATACAAGCAATGTGAAGACCAGCAATATCTACCAAGCTTCTTAGTGTCCATCGATCCTCATAGTGTCTACTGAGTAGTAAGCTTGTGTCATGGATATTTAGTGTAAATTGAGTGTTGGAAGAAGTAGTGTTTACTGAGTGAAGCAAGGTAAACTCAGCATGCAATATCTACCAAGTGACACTACATCTGCCAAGTCACCAATGGTCACCGAGTTCAAAACTACATCAAGTGATTATTATGGATCGAGCCTTCACTTGTATTGAATGCATGATGATGTCATGTAATGTAGTGGACATTGAGTATCAAAAGGTCACCGAGTCAGTTCAATAAACCTAAGTTATTTACTATTGGGTCAACTTTGTAATGTGTTGTTCACTTGTGATTTGGCCAACCTTGTAGTTTTGTAAATTGGAAAGGTATATATGTAAGATGTATTGTAAGATATCATTGTATTGAAGTTTTATTAAAGTAATATGAAGTATATTTGAGAAGTGCATGTGAAGGATTATCAGCAACAGTTTAAGGAATGCAACAAGGTCAATATAGAAGCAAAAAAGTCATATCTATGACATAAGGTGACTAGTGCATAAAGGATCTTATCAGAAATTAGTTGTATGTAAATCCTCTACTTCATCCTAATAGGTGAATTAGTTTGTAAATCCTTTAACAAGGTAGACTTAACAGTCTATTTTATAAATCTCTTAACCGAGTGCATACTTCATTGTATGTTTGTAAATCCTCTAACAAGGTGGACTTAGCAGTCCTTTGTGCTCCTAATAGGGCGGATCACTAGAAGTGGTCAATGTAAGCCTTAATAGGCCAAATTTGTGCTATAGTAGAAAATTTTTGTGGGTATCATCCCCACCCCATTTTACTTTCTATTTGGAAGGTTTCTGGGTCACCAAAACATTGTGTTCTCTTGTGTGATGAATGTTTTATCTTTCAATACTAATGTATGCAGTAGCATAGATGGATGTGTGGTAAATTTAAAGGAAAGTTTTGAAGTTATTGATTCATCACTCCCCTCTTAGTAACTTATCATGTATTGAATATTTCCAACATTATATGCCTTACTTCTGGTGGAATATCCAAGAAATACACCTTCATCACTTTTTGCATCAAACTTGCCATTTCTAGTGTCTTTTAGAATATAGCATTTGCAACCAAACACTTTGAAATGCTTTACATTAGGTGAATGACCATACCACAATTCAAAGGGTGTTGCATTTGTACCTTTCTTGACTTCAACTCTATTCAGTGTGTAGACTGCAGTGCTTACGGCTTCTCTCCAATATTTTAGTGTAACATTTTTCTCGATCATTAAGGTTTTAGCATAGTCAATCACTGACCCATTTCTCCTTTCAGCTATACCAATTTTTGGTGGAGTTCTTGATGCTGATGTTTTCCTTTTGATACCTTTGTCATTGCAAAATTTTTCAAGCTCTCTTGATGTGAACTCACCTCATTTGTCTGACCTTAGGCATTTTAGGTTCTTTCTTATTTCCTTCTCAACTCTAGCCAAATACCACTTGAACATTTGGAATGCATCAAATTTTTTCTTTAAAAATATAGCAATCATCATCCTAGAATAATCATCTACAAATAGCATTATGTATCTATCTCCTAGGTAGCTTTTTACTTCTATTGGGCCACACAAGTCTACATGAACTAACTCTAGTAATTCTTTGGAAGTGTATGTTTTGCTTCTAAAACTAGACTTAGTCATTTTCCCTAGTTAACATTGTTTACACATTGTGTTTTCAAGTTTCCTCAACTTGGGGAATCCTCCAATTTTCTTTTTCTTGTTGATACTAATTAAATTATCAAAGTTAACATGACACAGCCTTTTATGCCATAACCACACATCATCAAGTCTAACCACAACACATTTTGTTTCTTCCATATCTAGGTAAAATAGATTACTCCTAGTTTGTTCACCTTTTTCTATCAGATTTCTATTAGTTTTATAGATCTTGGCAGTTTTGTTTCCAAATTCAACTTTGCAACCTACATTGCCTAATTGTGATACACTGAACAAGTTGTAGTTTAATTCTTCAACATAGTATGCATTATCACATGAAATTTTCTCAGTATGTTTGATAGAGCCTTTTCTTTTGATTTGACATGGAGCATCATTACAAAATCTAACACTATTTCCATCATATTGAGTAAAGGTAATGAACTTACTTTTATCTCCTAACATGTGATGTGAGCATCCACTATCTATGATCCACTTGTCATTCTTGTTCACACAGGTAACTAATGTTATTACTTCATCTTCATCTTTGTTTGATTCATTCTTCATGGCTACATAAACTACTTCATCATCATTTTCATCATAGTCCTCTTCAACAATGTAGCATCTTTTTCCTTTCTTTTTGTAATCTTTGGTATCATCTTCTCTTTTGTTCCTAAACTTGTTCCCTTCTTTATAGTTTATCTTTTGTGGACATCTTGTAGCTATATGACCTACTTCATTGCAATCAAAATATATGATAGGGAGCTTACCTTTGAATTTGCCTTTACCTCTATGGAATCTCCTAGCCAGTAGTACTTTTAACTATTCCACATCTTCCTCATCTATGCTACTATCATTGGATGCATGTTTTCCTTTTCTTCTTCTCTTGCTTGATGTGTCCTCCTTAGTATATTTTATTGTCATCTTGGCCTTGTAAGTAGATTCAAGGTTCTCAGGTTTGCAGTTGTAAAAATTGGATAACTCAAATGCAATAAGTCTTCCAACTATTCCTTCAAAAGTTACTATGTTCCCTTGTACACACCGCAGCTGTTGGATGGCTGAAACTCTTATAGCATAGATAGGGAGTAGAGTTCTTAAGTATTTTCTAATGGATGTTTCTTCTTCTAGTTGTCCACCTAAACTTCTTATTACACTCACCACTTCTTTTATTCTTGTAGCATACTGAGTAGTATTTTTACCTTCCTCCATCTTCATGTCATCAAACCTCCCTCTTAAGCTTTCTCTTTTTGCTCTCTGAACATTCTGATCACCTCCATAGATATCTAATAAGGTTTACCACATTTTGAATGTAGTGTTATAGTCTTTGATGTCATCATATTTAGCATAGCTAAGTAAAGATGCAATTTCCAACATTTCTTGGTTATGCTCCTTCTTTTTGTTTAAGTCATCTATAGTGAGGGGTCCTACTAGAGTTACATGCTCTATTCCAATTGAGGTTTGTGCATAATCACCTATTGATCCAAGGTACAATTTTATCAAACTCTGCCATGCAACAAAGTTGTCTTTGTTGAGCTTGGGAACTTCTCTCTTGGACATCTTGATCTTCCTACTTCTAGTACCTTGAAACTAAATCAACAGAAGGCTCTGATACCAATTGTTAGAATTGCTTTAAAATAACTGAGAGGGGGGGGTGTGAATCAATTATTTAAGGTCCAAATATCCTATTCAACCTTTTCATTAGGTATAGTGAAATCATTCAACAATTCATTAATCCATGCTTCTACTTATCTAATCAGCAAGTTACTGTAAATCAACATGCAAGTGAAACACACAAGCAATCAACACATGACTTAGTGATTTATGTGGAAATCCAATCTAGGAAAAACCATCAATAACATTCTACTCAACTTTCACCCTTTTGAAGTGATGACCTATGAAAGGCCTACCCTATTAAAGGCTTACAACACATGGTTAAATGTGAAGTGGGCCTGGTTAGAGGACTTTAGAACATTCACTTGGAATGCCACCCTATTAAAGGATTTAAAAATGGCTATTAGGCCAACCTAAGTCCATAGAATTTTTAGATCTAATACAATTGATAGAGATTATTAGAAAATCTTGACCTAACTACAACATACAACTTATCTTACAGATCTTAGATCACTTCTCAGCTCATAGCCTTGCTTGGCCTTCAATCTCTGCAACTCTTAATAGCTTGCCTTCCCTTTCAAGATTTATCTCCTTGAGTCTTCATACTCAATGTACCAATGAAATCATCTCTTCATGACCACTTGTAGAAGTAGAGCCTCTATGCTCTTCCTTCTCCTAGATGTCTCCTTCTTGACACCCTTTCAACCACTTCACAGATTTGGCAGTTTAGCAGTAATAGTATTAGTAGCTCTCTGCTTCTTGGTCTATGACTCCTTAAATAAAAGTCATAGAGTTCCTTTTCTCGCTCAATTCTTCCATTTTTCAATTTCAATTTGCATGGATTAGGTAGGATTCATTGTATCTAACCCACATTATGTTTTCTCCATAAACTTCTTGAATAATCTTTTAGAATTTGCCCAAAAATAGTTTACATAAGATTCTATGCCAACAACTCATCATCCTTATCTTCCAACTTGTTCACAAAATTCAATGCAACCACTATGTCAGCTTAGATTTGGTGAATCTTCATCATTTTAAATAATGCAGTAGCTCCACACTATTGAAATACTGCTGCTCGGCACATACTATGTTACTCGACATCTACTATGTTTTTCTTGATGCTTGGCACTTGAAGATCACTCGGCATCTACTATGTTTTTCTTGATGCTTGGCACCTGAAGATCACTCAGCGCCAACTAAAAATTTTCTAATGCTCAGCACCTGATGTTACTCAGCACTTGAAGATCACTTGGAACATACTAGAAATGTTTGTTACTCAGCTTCTATTAAGAATTTGCTTGGCTTCAACTAACTTGCTTGGCACCTACTGATGATCTTAGTTAAAGCTTTGCAGTCAACCTTGTTACAACTTCTTCTTTCAATGTATCTAAGTGTGAAAAAACCTCTATATCTTTGAGTATGTCATCAATACATAACTTAACCATTGTCTTAACTAATCCTTACACTTCATTACAATA
The DNA here is from genome assembly GCA_028749045.1 of Cupressus sempervirens. Classification (NCBI taxonomy): domain Eukaryota; kingdom Viridiplantae; phylum Streptophyta; class Pinopsida; order Cupressales; family Cupressaceae; genus Cupressus; species Cupressus sempervirens. Next base: position 914,639,609 of record CM053786.1, on the reverse strand, counting down.
TCATAACTCAACCTTTTCTTTAGGTGCTCTTGTTACATCTTGTTGATCAAATCCTCTTCATCAATCAACTAAGTGATAGTGCTTGGATCTTATAAGAAAATATCATCCCTAAAAATAGCAAGTTTGACATCAATGGAAAAACAATGATTGAAAATATTCTTTTACAATAATCTCCCTTTTTGATCTTCAACAACAATGAGCTTTTTAATCAGGTTTCCAATAGTTTGGGGGTGGCAAGTTGATCCAAAAGATAAGTTGGTGCCTAATATTTCCTAAATAGTCTTCCAAAAATGACTCATAAACTTAGTGTCCCTATCTAAAAATATGATAATAGAAAACCCATGGATTCTTACAACTTCTTTGAAGAATAGATAGGCTATTTGAGTGGAATCATTAGTGGTCTTGCATGGCACAAAGTTAACCAATTTGCTAAACCTATCCACAACCACATACACATTATCCATGCCTCCTCTTGTCTTGGGTAACCCAACTACAAAATCCATGTTGAAACATTCCCATGGCCCAGTAGAAGTTGTTAGTGGATAGTAAAGACCAACTTTTGTAGAAGTGCCCTTAGCTTTTTGAAACATAACACAACTTTCCACATACCTCCTAACATCAAGATTTAGTCTAGACCAATAGTAAAACCTTGAAACAAGGTTTTAAGTCTTAGAAAATCCAAAATGACCACTCAAAGCTCCATTATACTTTTCTTGTATTAAATTCTTTCTAATAGAGCCTGTAGGGAAACACAACTGATTCCCCTTAAACAAGAGATCACTTTGCAAAGTATATTTTTCTATACCTACTATGAAAATGATTCTTATATTCAGCATATACCTTATACATGTTAGCAAAGTCTTCATCATCTGCATATAGATCCTTGAAATGATCTATCCCCATGCTCTTTAACTAAATTTCTTGGAGTGTGAGTGCCCATGTAGACAATGCATCTACCACCTTGTTTAAAACACCCTTCTTGTGCTTGATATTGAAGATATATGCTTGCAGGTATTCAACCCATTTCATGTGCTTGTGACTTAACTATTCTTGTGAATTCAAGAAACCAAGTGCTTAGTTGTCTAAATACACAATGAATTCATTGGGAAGCAAATAGTGCCTCCACTTTCTTAGAGCTTGGACCAATGCATACATTCTAGATCATATGAGGAGTATGTTCTCTTAACTTTACTCAATTTTTTAGAATGAAAAGCTATTGGTTTTCTCTCTTGTCTTAGAATAACCCCAATTGTTACATTGCTAACATCACACTCAATAGTGAAAAGATTTTCAAAGTTTGGCAACACTAGATATAGTTGAGTAGCTATCTTCTCCTTTAGTAACTCAAAGATCTTGTTAGCATTCTTATTCCATACAAACTTAGTTTTCATTCCTCCCTTGATAGTATCTAACATAAGAGCACAAATTGCACTAAATTGCCTTATGAATTTCCTATAGTATTGTGCAAGAACATGAAAACTCCTTCTATTGTTGATCTTGGAGAAGGAAAATTCATGACGGCCTCCACTTTTCTTTTGTCCATTTTTAGTTGACCAAATGATAGAACAAACCCAAGGTACACTAGCTCTATTTTGATGAACTCACACTTCTCCAAGTTGATCATCAAATTCTCATTATGTAGCTTCTTGAAAATAATGCCAAGTTGTTCTAGGTGCTCACTCCTTGTCTTACTAGATGCACAACTACAAACTTGTCTATGTGGTCCTTGAGAACTTCATTCATGAGTGTCATGAATTTGGAGGGGGTAGTAGATAATCCAAGTGGCATGACCAGTAATTCTTACAACCCTTCATTAGTCTTAAAGGTTTTCTTTCACTCATCTCCTGCATGTATCCTTATTTGGTGATAACCACTCTTCGAGTCTATCTTGTTATAGTACTTGGATTCACTTAAACAATCCATCAGGTCTTCAATCCTAGGGATAGGGAACCTATACCTAATGGGTATCCTATTTATGGCTCTTTAATTTGTACAAAGCCTCCAAGTTCCTCCTTTCTTTGGTACAAGTATAGTAGATATGAACATGGACTAATACTCTTCCTAATTCAGCCTTGGTTTAGGATTTCTTTTATTTGTCTTGCTATTTCCTCATTTTGTTGAGGGATCATCTTGTAGGCTTATTTTTTAGGTAGGGTAGCTCATGCAATAAGGTTTATCCTATGTCTTATGGCTCTTTTAGTGGGTAAGGTTGATGGTTGTCCATCACTCACAATACCTTAGTAATCTTGTAGCATACCTTGAATCTCCTTAGGTAACTATGCCCTCTTAGTCTCCTTGCCTTCATCTTCCTTCCTTAGTCTCAATATAAATGCAAATCCTACACCTTAACTTTCTTACGTAGTTTGTAGGAACTCATTTTCACTCACCATGAGTACATTTGTACTAGTTGTCATTGTTTCAACCTCTTCCAACAATGATTGTATCTTGAAAGTCATATTATCCTTCTTAAAAGTATAGGAGTTATTTCCTCCATCATGGATAGCTTGGTGATCAAATTGACATGGTGTATCTAGGAGAAAATGACATGTATCCATAGGTAACACATCACACAAAACTTTATCCTTATATCTTTCAATTGAGAACTCCACCCATGCTTGATCATTTACTAACACATGTTGGCCTTTGTTTAGCCATGTGACCTTATAAGGATTTGTGTGGGGTATTCTTGTTATTTTTAGCTTTATAACTACATCCTGTGACATAATGTTATTAGTAGATGCTAAGTTAATGATGACTCTAGACACTTTTCCCATCATTTTGCACTTTATTCTAAATAATATCTTCTTTGGCTTGGATCCTCCTTTGTTGGATCTTTGATAAAAGTTATTCTCATCATGAGGTTCTCTCCTTCTTCTAAATTTAGTGTCATTTCAGCATGCTTGTATGTTGCATTGGACTTATCTTATACTAAGTTTGTCCTCTTTTCATCTCCTTGTGATGAACCACCTTTGTCTAGACATCTATAAGCAGGGTGTGCCATTTCATTGCAATAGTAGCACTTCATATTGGAAAACTATTTGTCTCTTCCTCCTTGTCCACCAATCCTTCCTCTAAAATTAGAGTTTCTTCCTCTACCACCTATACTTGAGTTTCCTTCCCATTGTTCACTAAATTTTACCTCACCTTGAGCCCTTGAATCTAAATTTTTTGAACCATGGCCACCTCTATGACCTCTGTTATCCTTGCTCTTAGCTCTACCTTTAGAGGTTTCTTGATTGCTCTTTCTTTTCTCTTCAGTATTCAAGGCCATTTGGTAACATTCCCTAATGGTTTTTAAATTCACTAGGATCATCTCTTCTTGAATTGACCATTTGAGGCCATTTAAGTATCTTTCTAGCTTAATGCTTTATCTTCAACTACCTTGGACCTCAAACACAATTTTTGAAATTCCTCAATATATGCTTGGACATCCAAATCCTTTTGTCTAAGATTTTTTCTCCTACTATGAAGTTACACTTCATAGTCATCAAGAAGGTAGGTCTACTTCACTTTATTTACAATCCCCTTCTATGTAACTATAGGACCTTTTCCATCGTTTTCTCTCTTAGTTTGCACAAACTTCCACCAAGTAAGAGTTGAACCTCTTAATCTAAACTTGGCCACCATAACTTTTTGTTCCTTAGAGATACCATCACATTCAAAATGGTTCTCAATGCTATCAATCTGATCCACAACTAAATCTAGATCCATTTGTCCACTAAATAATGATACTCCTTATAAAGCTTTTTCACTCAATGCTTTTAATACTTGTAAGAATGGATCTTCAAGAAGATGGTCAAGTGTTATTTTTTATTCTTCCAACTCTAGTTCCTTCATCCTTGCTTCTTTTTCTTCCTTTTGGTCAATTTTCTCTTTGACTATATCAAATTTTTCTTGTACTTCACCCAAGAGTTGCTCCATTTGAGCTAGTCTTTCCCTTAATGAGTTATTTTTTTCTTCTTATTCTTCAACCTTATTGGATATCTCAATGTTAATCACCATGTTTGTGTCTTATATTTCACCACTTGGTGTATTTTCTCCCACTAATTTAGTAGACTACAACATCCACCACAAGTGTGATCAAAACTAGGCTCTGATACCAATATGGTGTAAGTGTTCCAAGGGGTGCTTGCACTACTTCTCAAGAGACCTAGTCATCTCTTCTAGGTACCTAGTCCTCCTAGGTCCTTTATTAACTTATCTAATCAACTAACACCAATACAAACTCCTATCCAAGAGTTTTATCCTTTGTGCTTACCCTTAGGAGACTAACACCGTAGTTTTAGTACTCTTATCCACACTCACTTATAGAGCTCTAAGTGCAACTTGTTCACAAAATTCATTCTACATTTCAAGGACATCCATAATCAAGTAAACATTATATTTGGTTCCTTTTGATTCCATTTATAAATATGTGTAGGATTCTTTCCTATCGATTTCAAGATTTTACCTCTAGGAAGCCTAATTAGGCCTAATACTAATTAGCCCTTGAAAATGGCTAAATCTTAATTCTTGCAAGAAACCTAGAAAATAAATTCAAGATTAAAGAAGCCTTTTGGATTTCCCAAAGGACTCTATAGGTATTAGACTCTTAGTTTGTTCATGCCAATGATTCCTATTATTTAGGTCTAATAAGGTGTTGGTGTTTGCAAATGTTACCTATTTCCAATTACCCTAATGAGAACAAGATGCATCTAGGGGCAGCTAACTCCCATTATCAACACATCCATTCAGACACCAGGCCAACTATAAGGCATGACCCTTCTTCTTCTTCAGGCTCTGCAAAACCTAGGCGGGTAGACCTATAGATTCTTTATATGGTACCAACTGTCAAAGCATACACTGAATCTATTATGAAGCAGATAAAAAACCCCTAAATCTTCTACACTCAACCAGGAATCACAAACATGAAATAGCTAAGAACATAACTCATGAAATTGGCAAGCTAAGTGCGGGTTAACATTGAATAGCTTTCAACATAAAAGGGAAAACTGATTTAATATGTTGATAACAGCAAGACCCAAGTATGAACAACAGAACTTAATGATCCTATCTCTGACCAGTGCCTTATCTATTGGGCAATTAAATGAATCATAACCATACATCTCCTGGAAACCTCAAACGTATCTCTACATTAAGATCCCTGATCTATCTTTCACCTTGTGAATAGACATCTGCTACAGAATGAATCTCATACTCAGAAAATCCTATCATGAAATCTGCAAACCCTGTGACAAATATCAAGAAATTACATGGTTCTTTGTTCCATAAGCAAGAAATTTTAACCACATACATTTCAAAATGTAATGCAACCTAATTCATGCTCTTTGATCACAAATTAGAAGAAATAACAGAGCCATAATCAGGAGACAAGATTCAAACTGAACTTCAAACTTTTGCTGCACTTTATTTGTTTTCATTGAAATCAAATACATGAAATGTACAGAAAATAACTCATAGATCACCCAACAGAAAAGAACTATCCTGCAAAACTTAAAATGTTGTTCAATACAAGAAGAAATGCTGAAGAATGGTTTCTTAGTGCAAAAACTGGAACCCCCACAATGGAAGCAAGAAAGAAAGATATAGAAGAGAAAGAATTCCCAGATCTATTCTGAAGATGACAAGTGTCCACTTGAAATTCAATCCTCTGTAACTGAATAACTTCTTCCTTCCATCTCCCATTCTAATTTGATTTTGTTTCATCATTAATCTGTAACAAACTTTGCAAAATATCTTTGCCTAATGATGAAAACCCTTTACTTGCCAAAAAAAATCTGATTTCCCCATGAAAAAGCCAGTGAAAATGAGTTTTTACTAAGTAAATCAGGACAAATTTGACCCTAACTTCATTTCCACTATCTTTTTACTGATATCCAGGTCATTATCTTGACAAAAAACAAATCTGAACTTCCTGGTATGAATATGGTTGCACTTTAAGTACCTGATAGAAAACCTCATGTAGCTCAAACTAGCTGATACATGTACAAAAACTGACTCCAGAATCGGAAAGTTTGTCTTCTCTCAATTCTGGCGATATATAACACTTCATATTTTGGTTATCGAAAGCGCCTGAAATTGCCATTTGAAAATGTCCCCTCTGGCTAAAAGTTCATGCCTGCACTTCTTTGAATTTAAATTTTGCAAAATTTAAATATTTCATAAAGTTTAAAACTTTACAAAATGAAACTCCTTTTATTTAAGAAGTAAAAACTGCACGCCAATGTTATGAGAAAATGATAATAAAATATTTAATTTTTTATTACTCTTTACATTTTCCTTGCTCCTTAAAACTGTAGTCAAACCTCTGTTGACCGATGCCATGTGTCGTCTCTTGATTCGCTCAGGCCTGCACCATCCGCCACATGGCACCTTCTCATTCACCAATTTGTTGCTAGGCAGGACCCGCTTGGCAATCTAACTCTTGCCGAATTTTGAGGTTTTCCAGCAACCTCGCTACCTTGCTAGCCAAAAATTCTCACCACTTTCCAGTGGCGAGGTAGCGAGTCGCTGGGTTTTGGACCTTTCCGGCAACTTACCTCCTGCTGACGTCATTAAGTTTTATACGCGAGTTTGTTCAAAATTATTACTGATCACCTTCACAGCTCAACACCCGAGTTGGACCCACCACACATGGAGCTCGGCTTTAAAAGCTGTGCGTCTTAAGACATTAACAGTATTGTGTAGGATGCTATTTAAACATTTGAAATACCATTTCCCAATGAATGTGGGATAAATGGTTTTTCAACGTTTTCTGCATACTATTTCTTTCAAATAGTCCAGCCTTCTCTTTTCTTCACAGGTGGACTCATTTTAATATTTGGCGCAGTTGGATGTTGACTGCATTCTTCTTAATCATAGAAGCTCTTTTTACATGCTTTGTCCATAGTTTTTTCAAAATACCCTGCGGCTCGTGCATGGATTTACCTTGTTACATGGCGCTGATTGTTCTTAGCTCAGCATGGACCTTTTTAAACTTTGACAAGCGGACCAAACTTCTGAATGCGAGGACTTTGTTTTAATGGCTACTGCAGCTTCCTTGTTATTGCCAAAGTTCTCCTTTTTGTTACGCCATGAGCTTTTATTAAAGCCACAGGGTGCATTCAAAATAGGGCGCCTTAAGACATAGGTTGCCTTTTCAAATCGATGCCTCCTTGTTTCTACGTGGGACTGTTCTTCTCTTTGACTGGCTGCATCTGGGAGTCTTTTCTTTCTGTTTTTTTAAAAAATATCTCTCCCTGTGTCTTTGCAATTGGTGTGCTTCTTTAATGAATTGGCGTCCCCATTTTTTTTATATATGCTGCCCTCTTAACTATGTTAAAATGTGGATTTGTCTCTTTCCTTAAAACCGCTGAAATTCCCTAATTGCGTGGAGCTACTTCCTGTCAGTGTGGATTCCTCTTCTCTATGTGCATTGATTGTTGTTCTTTATGATGTCCCTTTTCCAAAAGGCATGGAACTGCTTTGATAATTGCTGTTGGTGTCTTTTTTGTCAATGCGTGAGACTCCTGCTGGATTGGTTGCGGCTAAACTATGCTAACTGGCACGTGGATTTCTCTTTGATGGCATCTTCTTACTGTGGATACGGACGCTTTGCTCATAATGCGTGAGTGGCAACTATTCTTGTCTTTGACATGGGGTGTCTTTCTATTTTAACATCTCCTTGTTGTATGCGTTGGGAAATTAATTATAATCAGCTAAGCATTTTTCCACATATGTAGGCTAATGTTCATCCACATGTCACAAGAGTAGATCTCAGGCTTTTTCAAGCAGCTCGCTCTACAAAGACTTGACAAATCCACTAGCTCAGAGCATTCTTCAATATACAAAACTTGTCAAGTTTATATGATCTGGGACCCATGACAATCTCTTGAACTTTGAGCATTCCTTAATTTGAAACCTTTTAAGATAGCTTAGACCCACAAAACATAGCTCCTGAAGCTCATCTATTTCACTTATGTCGAACTCTAGAAGCTTTGTAACATTGCACATTTCTGAGATGTTTTATTTTTCCAATCTTATTAGTCTGATGAATTTAGTCAGGCCCCAAGTGGGTCTGGCCTAAAAAAATTTCGTTTCTAGATGACTGAACCTTCAGACTGCTCTATCAGTTATCTCAAATTAATTAGAACCAAGATCGACCATTAAATCAACATTTAAAACCTTAATTCATCTTGTCTTGTAACTTGTCAGTTTTCAGTCAGGAGGCTCTTTGATTAGCCCTAAAAATTGATCCAGACCTCTGACTGGGCTCTGAAAATTGGCATACTGATTCTTTGTTCTGCATACTTCTAGCCTATCAGATCTCGTCTCATGATGAATCTTCATTCAAAAGATATTGACTGTCAAAGCTACCCCTCTAGAATTACCTGCATGAAAACATGTTGCAAAACAACAAACTGGGTTATGATTTGGCTTGGAAAACTGGGTAAATGAGCACATGGGGAGATGAAAACTAGGGCGTTAAAACTCTGTCATAAGGTGAGTATGACTATGCAATTTTGGCTCATGACAAATAACTAGGCGCAAATGGTGGACGTTCAAAGTAGGCTACTCAGAATTTTGCAACTGGACATGCTGACAGAAAACAATTTTTGTGAATGGAACTGATCTGGAAAAGTGTGCAAATGGGTTCGCCAAGATTTGAAAACTGGCACACTTGTAGTATTTTTAATGGAAAATACAGGGGAACAAACCATTTGAATTGACCAATCACGGGTTAGGAGTTATGACGCCACGAACAAGGCTGCTAATCAATCTGCAAATACTGACACCAGCAAAAGGTCAGAAATTCCATTTGGAATCGCGTTTGAAAACCACACAAACGGATTCGTCAAGAGTTGAAACTTGAAACATAACAAGTCTCTGACGTCAAAAATATAATGCAATAGGAATTTCAACATTTTGGTCAACTGGTCAAAAGTTATAGCATGTCAAACAGGCCTACCCAGAAATATGCACAAAGTGCAAAATCATGAACACAGGAACTGACCAACTTCGAGGGATTCAAAACCTAATCAAATGGATTTGAAATGATTCAAAATCTGGAATATAGGGTGTTAGAAACATTAAACACCTTAGGGGTCTCAGATGGACAGCCGGGTACAACCAGGCACATGCATTTTAAAAGCGATTAAGGGCTTGATTTTTTTAATAGTGCTCAAAATTGACCATGCAATTTTTAGCGCCAACATAAGGCAAAAAGACCTATTTCCTAGGACTAGACTATAAACTTGTTTGGAAAATCACTCAAAGGGATTGTTATGACCTCAATGATCAGAAATTTTAATATATTACTAACCCCTTCCTGAAATTGTACTTTTTCCATACAACACTTCTATTCCATGTACTTAACCATTAGATTTAGCACTGTCAAACCTCTAACTAGCCTTCCTAGCTTGCCTAGGGCTTGAGTTTTAAAATATTAGCATTACTTCCCTGGACTCCTACCTTTATATAAATCATGAAAAATGGCTCCAATGTAAGATTCACCCACATTTTCAAAGTTTCAAGTGTTGAATCTCAAGTGGGAGCCATGAAAGCAAAAATTGTCTTCTAAGAATTGACACACTATATAAACTAAACTAATTTTCTCCTAGCTATAAGATTAACTCAAATAAACATGCTTATTGAATGAAAAAGTCTCTAAACATTCTACACTACTCAATCCATAGCTAACTTTCAAGCTTCAATCCATTTCAAAGTACTATCACCACAAAAGCTCAAGAATTTGTTGTAACACTATTGTAGAGTTCTATTCCACACACAAAATTAATACAATAACCTCCTCTCTTTATAAAGATTCAAGTCTTGGCTAATATATGATGCCATCTCCATTATTCTAGGGCCTATTGGTCAAGCATCATCTCCTATAATTTAGGGAATCCGAGGATAACAATGTTGCATGCAACTTTTGCTTTTATTTCCAAGTTGTCATGACAACATTTTTGCAACATTTGGAAACTTGTTATTAAGCCATGATCTTATTCTTAGGAAATCTATCCTCATGATATTCTAAGGAACTAACTATCTTAAAGACACTAAGGTTTCATAATACCAACCTTAACAACATGTATGTGCCTAAGACATGTTGAGCTATCATTTTGCATGATGCTTAACGACTGGAATCCTTTCAAACTCCTCTCCTGAAAAGTTAATCTAGGATCAACTCCAAGGTTCTGGGTGGTCTTGCAACCTATTGGAATCTTCTCAGTTGAAGATAAATGTATTTTTTCATAGGAATGCCTTTTCTTGTTTGAAAAATTTGGATAAGATGTAGAATCTTCTTGCTATTTCAAAAGAATAAAACACACAAAAAGAATATATTTTTCTATTTTTCTATTTTTTAATGATTGCAATCTAACAATGCAACTATATGAATTCCTAAATTAATCAAGTGTTCATAAATGAAAATAACAAAGATAGGCTAGCAAGAATTTTAAGCAAATAACATGAAAGTAAAATTCTAACAGACATAAGCCACAAAAATAACGTATCTGTGAGTTAAGCCATTGAAAAGATCAGTGGGTAACCAATGAAAATAGGAGCAATGCTTCCTTAATTCCACTAATGCAATCGTCGATGGGAATTCAATAACCATAATATGTTTCATTTTTCATCAAATCACAAAGCCAAAGAAAGTGCACTCATGTGACATGAAAAGTTATGTAGGAACAATATGGTGATCTCTTCTTCAACTAAGTACATCAGAAGAATTTGTAGACCCATAACAAACACCAGAATTAAAAGATTGCACAACTAGAACAACATAATACAACTATTGGCTCAATTACACTTCATGAACATACATTCAAAAAATATAACACACTTGGGAAAGAATCACTACACTTCAAATGTGAGCACCAACAACATATATTATTGCATCAAAATAATGGTGGCTTGGAATACATATTACATTCCTGAATTTATAAGAAATCTTCTCCTCAATTTATGTTGAGATTGAGAGATATATTTATGCAATCATATGCTTATAAACTAATTAAAAAGATCTGTTGATATTGAGAGATATCTTTATGCAATCATATGCTTATAAAATAATTAAAAATATCTACTTATGTACAAATTGACTCTCTAACTGGTGTTTAGTAGGACTCCATCCATATTTATATTATTAATGGATGCATGAGCCTTTAAATGTCTTAAAACAAAGAAAGAATGAGAAAAATAAGAAGAAAAAGCCTTTAGATGATGGGGGAGTGTTTGAAAGTGCCAAAAATAGAAGCTCCACCTTTACTAGGCATCTATAGGAGTTAAACTATGGTCAGAATGTGTTTTTGATGCATGGAAAGCTCTAAATTTAGAACTGATAGTTAACTATTGGCGCACCTCTAAATCCTTCTAAATCTTCTAGAAAACCTCTAAAAAAGTACACCTTGAAAGTAGCACACCTACACACCTGGTGCACCTCAGAAGTAGGCTTAAAAAATGCAAATTTCACCAAGTGTCAAAACTAAAATTTTGGCTTCTAAGTTTTGTCCCTCTTTATACCAGAGTTATATATGGGTATTTGCCCTTGAATTTCTCAATAATATTAGTGACTTGAGCTACATCTAGAAAGTTGAAGACTTTATACTTGGCCTTCAACTTTTGCCTATAATTGCCTACCTCGATGCAAGTCTTTGCAAAATCTCCAAGTTTTATATCCAACTCTAATAATGCTTCCTTTGTTCTAATTTTTTGTCATATGTCATCATCATTGGAAGCTTCTTTAAAAGTCTTCCAAAATTTCTCAACTACTACTTCTACTACTATTAACGTATCCTTGGAATCATCTTCAAAAATGTCTAAACATGCATCACTATAATGCGTCTCTACCTCCAAAATTCACTCTTCGGTTTGATCCTTGAGCTTGTGAATCTCCATGTGTAATGTTTCCATTAATTTATTGCCATCTGCAATCTTCTCTTTCCAATCATCAATCTTATCTAACTCTTCCACTGTATACACCTCAATTAACATCCAATACCTTTGTCCTTTAATTACCTATAGTGTTTGCAAGTCCTTGCCCCAAGTATGTACTTCCATTAAACCAAAATCTTGATTCAAAATGGCCACTAGCCTATCCACATTATCTTGCATATGGTGTTGTAGCTTAAGATTTCCCTATATAATCTATACACCTTTCTCCTCAAAACTTTCTTTTCATTGCTGACAAGCTTTCAAAAATGGATCTAATTGGCTTGCACCCTTATCCTTTCTCTCTAGTGATGCGTTCAAAGTTTCTTTAGGATTTGTAGGATCTAAGGGACCAACAACTTCTCCAATATATCCTTTTAGGATCTCATTCTATCTCTAAAGTGTTATCAACTCTAGCCCATCCTATTCTAAGTGCCTAAACACTTCGTTAATTCCCATTGTTACCATCAACTTAGTTGTATCCAACATAGGTTTCCCAAGCATGACCTCCCTAATCTGGTAATCTCTTGGAGTCACAATTCTTCAACATCTATATGTAGAGGAGGGATAGCTACATGAGAAAATAAGTTCTAGTTATGATCACTCATGATAAAGACCAATGCCCATAGATCCTTTGGTGGTGACTCAAGTTTTCTAAGAACTTCAATCAATTCCATCATATCCTCTTCCTTGGTAGTGAATTGATGCCTCTTCTTTCTTATGACTTCTTTCCTCAACCATCTTGGCACATGCCCTATCAAGGATTCTCCTTTTGATGATGGAGGATTTTTCTCTACTATGCTCTTCCCTTTATCCCTCCTCTTAGGAGTCTTTTCCTTCTATAAGGGATCTATATTGAGAACCTCTGTATCTGTGGAGTCTGCAGTTCTCACCTCTATGTCTTGGGAAGTTTGCTGAGGTTACCCACTAATTTTCCCTTCCTCTAACACTTCACTGGAAGATGCTTATGGCGGTTCTTCCTCTTGTTCAACTTGAACTTGTTCTTCTTCAATATTTGGAGGAAGAGGGGTAGTCGATCCTTTATCTACAAAAAATGTAACTTGAACAAGTGATGGTGGAGCTACTTTGGGTCCTTTTGGCTTAGGTGGAAACTGACTCTAATCCTCCTATTGAGGGTGATTGGTTGCAGTATCTCTTATCTTATCTCTAACCAATTCAGTAGCAATAGGCATGAAATAAAAATATGATATCTAAAATACATTAATGCCCTTGCCCTTCTTCTCATTGATCCATTATTGTGGCTCATCTTCTAATGTATTAGACTGAATAGGCTACTCGGGAATGGATGGTGATGTAAGTGTGGAGCTTCTTCTCCATTCTAACTCTGTGGCTCTTGCAAGATGAATCCTTTGGTTCAAAGTAAGGTTATCCTCTTCATCCTCTTCTTCTTCTCCCTCAAGGATAACTTCTAGGACTAATGGGAAAGGAATCACTCTCCTAATCACATTTTGCCTCCTCTTGATCAGAGTCTTAATCTTTCTTCTCTTAATAGAAGATGGGGAGGCTTGTACCTCTTTTTGAGGTGGAGACACCTCTTGTACTTCCATCTCAGCTCCTCCTTGCTCTCTATTTTTTGGTGGCACTTGAGGACTATCTTGGGTCTATGTAGCTTCAATATTTTCTAACACTTATACATTTTCTTCCCCTGGTTGGGGAGGTGCTTGAGTTTCTCTCTCTTCTGGCGTGTCTTGTTGAGGAGAAGTCCTCTTCCTCTTACCTTTACCTTTCTTGGCCCTATAATATCCAACTTGTCTATCAAGTTGGTACACTATTTTTGGTCTCACTGGTGACTGAGTTGTAAATGTAGGTATTGTGACCTTAGCTCTTTGACATTTAGCTAGGCAGTCTTGAGCATGGAAGACCACTACAAGGAATTGGATCCAACTTGAAAGGTCTTTTGATCCAATCCTTTGTTAGTTTAATAACATGCCTTTCCCTGTGATTGATATCTAAGCTTTCTTCTTTATCAACCTCAACATTCATGATAAGTCGGTCACCAATCTTGTCCCTATTAAATAATGGATTGAGAAAATCCTTAGTGTCTTGCTACATGATCTTCAAAAGGATCTTTAGTTTTAAGGCATTACTTGCTAAATAGAAAGTCATCCTATAATAATACCTTATATGGTTGTCATAGTCATCTACTATATTCATCCAATGATCCTCAATTATGTCCTCATGCTGAAATGTCTTACCAACTAGATATTACAATCTCCCAATGTTATCAAAATAGGGGTGAGGAGAGTTATATTTCTCTAGGGGATAATGATCCTATTCAAGCTTGAAAGATGGAATATATTGTCTCTAGACCACACTAAATGGTCCTATTGTAATAGGGCATACCCATATTATTTTATGTTGTTTCCTAACTATGTCATAAGCAAACAAGAGTTGTCAAGTGATCTCCAATAGAATGAGTTTGTCACTGGGATACCTAGGGAGCTTCTTGGGGTTGATATTTGTACCTACTACCCTTAAATATGTGGATGTTCAAAATTGGATGTAATAGGCTCCAACCTTTGACATCTTAGTTGTTGCCTCCTCTAACATCCTCCTCACATAATCCCCTTCAATGGACTAGATTATTGTGAATATAAATGCATCATTCACTATTTTGTATTCCTTGCTATGCTCTGGAAGCTTCTTTTTCACCGACTAAGGATATACTATATAGGGCCATGCATTTTCATCTTGCATGCTACCCTTTTTGTAGAGCCCAAGATAATCCATTTCCCTTGCAGCTAATAAGTATACCAAATATGATTTCACATAGAACTTTTAGTTATTCTTAACCACCACCAACTTCTCACCCAAGTTCTTGCTAAGAATTGAAGCCCAATCAATTGGCATCTTCATTGTCTTGATAGTCTCAATAAAGTGCATGACCATCCAAATATTTAGGTGCCCCAATGCTGGCAACCCCATGACTCTACTCAAGAGTATGAGAGAATATCCAATATCTTCCTTCATGTATCCTCTCATTGAGTCAACTTTTCCTTCTTTATTCCCTAGATGAGTATTCTCAATGAGGTATATGGACTAAATGATTTCGAAAGCTTCCTCAACATGTTCCCTGTACCATCTCTCTTCTTTGTGATAGGTCAATCTAATGAATTGATCTACTCTCAGAAGATGGAACACCTTTTCTATGTTCTTTGATCAAAGATCTAGTAGAATCTCTCTAGTTATGCTCTTTACAACCCTTTCTTCAGAAACATAGTCTTCCACTAATGTCATGATCAGCTCTAAAGATTGTAGTGATACTGGATGTGATGTTGTGTTAACAAGTCCTGGTTGGATCAAAGAGGATATCATTGGGGATATTTTGATGGTTTTGTTACAAAATGTTAGGACTGCACTCAAGTCTATGTGACCAAGCTCAGTGTAATGGATCTCTAAATAGTCATCTTGAAACTGTGAATTTGTAGGAATGCCTTGAAATTTGAATACCATAGGTTTGGGAACCATGTTTTTAGCAAGGTAGGATGATGATGAATTCATTAAATCTACATAAAAATAATTTCAATTAGTCCAAATTCAAAGAAGAATCAATAAAAAAACCAACCCTAAAACTAACAAGAATATAACCCAAAAACCTAATTGCTCGAGAACACTGAAAAATTGAATTTCATCACTTATATGCAAAAAGGGTACACTTGATAGGTGTGCTAGGTGCACCTTATTCTTTAATAAATCTTTGAGAAAATTGGGCACACAATAGCACACCTCATGGGGTGTGTTGATGTGCATCCTATATTTTCACTTTGGCACAAAAAGGTGTCCATTTAGTACACCTCACAAGGTGTGCTAAATGCACACCTTTTTTCTTTGTGAGGAATAAAAGTGCACATCAACGCACCTAGATAGGTGCATTGTTGCACACCTTCATTACTTGAAAAAAAATTTCAAGGTATTTAAGTTTCTTTTTTTTAGTTTTTAAAGATTCTACAAAATCAAAAGGTGCACATTAGTGCACCAAGATAGGTTGGCTATTGTGCACCTTTTTTGGTTTTTATAAATTTCTTTATGTAGGTGGAATGAGGGAAGTGACGCACACCTTAGGACGTATAGTGCTATGGGTTAGAGATCAAAGTGAAGAGAAAATGAAGTGGGAAGAAGGGTGGGGGTCCCCAGGTTTTATAGACCTAGGACCCAAGGCACCCCACCAAGGGGTGATACCTCCACTTTAACTTTTGGTGAACTAGCACACCTGAGGTGTGCTAGTGCACCATTTTGTTTTGCAAAAAATTATTTAGCCTTCTAATGATGTTTGGAATTTTATTTTTGAACTAGGACCTGGATTGGGTCAACAAACACTAGATAAAACCCTAAAAAATACCCAAACCCCAGACTAGAGATCTAAAAAGTCTAAAAATAAAGTAGCGGGTCCCTATTTCTAGGCAAAATGGGGCATGCATTGTGAAAAGCACAACAAGACACATTAAAGACTCCATCTCACTATTACCACTATACACTAGGAAAATTGAAATAACAACTAACATTGGCTATTACTAACTAACAATAAAAATGACCTTCTAAGGTCTAAAAGAAAACTAATCTAAGCTCTTGACTTGGCTAGGATCAAGTACAAGCCAAAATCTTTCAAATAATGGAGGTAGCCTAGGTGTGCTCATACAACACTTTGTCTTTAAAGTCTGCAATAGAGAACTCTACCCAAGCCTATTCAATTACTAGGGTTTGTTGACCTTTTGTGAGCTAAGAGACATAATAGGGGAAGGGATGGGGCTTCTTAGGAAATTTAAGTTTCTCAACCATTTTAAAGAACACCAAATTCTTAGTTGATCCAGAATAAATTTAAAAACTACATGCAATGGAGCCCAGTTGAGTAGTTCCTTCATCAACAACTAGTCCTTAGATCCCCTTCACTAAAGATATGCCAAAAAAAGCATCCTTTATCCTGCCCAAATGTCCTTAAGAACCTATTGGTTGTGTTTTTACCTTATGTTTTAAGAGTATATTTTACTGAGAATGTTCTTGATTTTTATATGCAAATTAGGATTTGGTTTTTTCCAAATTGATTAACCCTAAGAAAAACCCTAATTGAACAAGCTTTATGCCCAAATCAATTCCTTTAGGTCATTCATTCCCACCTTATAAACCAAGTGGGAAAAACATTTTTGAAATGATATATATATATATATATATATATATATATTTGAGAACCTTTGAAAGACCTTTTTACTTTATAAATCTCCTGAAATGATATTTACCATTAGATCTTTTAAGACCTACGGTGGTCTCCTTGTTGCCATAGAAAGTTGCATTTATTTTATCACATGCAACATGGAGACCTCTGGGGTCTAGTTAGGTTTTTACAAGGTTTTAGTATGCTTTACCTACATCGTCAGATCTCTTCAAAATATGTGGTAGGTGCCAAGTCACTATCAAAGTTTGCTTGGTTTCTTATTGCATGTGACATGGTGACTTTTCAAAGGAGACCTAATTATAGTGTAATTCAAAACAAAAGGCCTGTTGTGGATAAGGGAAAATGAATAATGAGGTCAACTAATGTTGTCCTTCAAGAGAGAATAGATGAGCCTACACCTAAGAGGCAAAGAGTGGAAAAGGAAAAAGCACCTCAAATTGAGGAATATTCATTCACTCGGTCCTCATTACAAATAGGAGGTAAATAGCTCACTAGGGAGAAGATGGAGCAGTTGGGATCCCAAGGGAGATTTTTTTTTACTTCATTAGAATTAGAAGAGGGAAATCCTTGGGACCTCCAATGCCAAGCCTTGAGTTAACTATGGAAGATTACAGAGGAAGGGAATTAGACCTTGTGATGGAGTAGGCTTGCCATGTATTTATTTTTTATGACAATTTGGTCAAATCTAGAGCCTTTTACCAATTTTATTAGAGAAAAAATATTGGAAAGTTTCTAGATAGATGTAGCAAATTGAAAATAGATCATCCAAAAATGGAAGAGGAAGGTGTACAAAATCAGGTCAAAGAAGAGATGATGTAAGAATTAAAAAGTTTGACTCCTAAGGAAGGAAGGCAAATGATAAAAGCATGTGGGGTTTTGTTATTACCCAATTGGGACATTACAGATGCCATGGTCTTCAACTTTGTTACAAATAAAATAAGTGCAGAGGAAAAAGGGAAGAAAGAAATGAAAGGTACAAAATTTATTGAAGACCATTCTGCATTGGTCATTTGGTCAATCAGAAAAGGATACAAGACTTCTTCTTCCTATCTTGATGATATTGGCTTGATAGGTAGCCTTATTGCAAAGAGAGTTGAAGAAATTACCACTGAAGAGGTCATATAGATAGGTGTTGGATCAGCCAACCTCACCTTAGCGACATCTCAAAGAGATAGAAGAGAAAGACTAGAGCTACAAGATAACAATGAGAAACTCTTGGTTGCCTATAATAAAGAAATACAAAAGAGAATTAAGCTGGATAATAAATTGATGGGATGATCCACTAGGCCAAGAATCACTTATCCTCACCCACTAGTGGAGCCTTTTAAATTCACTCCTCTCATTGAAATTTTAGACACACTACAAAGGCCACAGTATTATACTATAGAAGACTTTGAAGAAGAAAAGAGTAAATTATGGGCATTACATGTGGAATTGGATGTACAATATGAGGATAAGCTAAGGGGTGCTATCATGTACTTATTTAATAAAATTTATCGGCCCTCACTTTATGAGCAACTAGAAAAGATAATAAATATATGGGATGAAATAAAGGCAAGTGATGAAGTCTTGAAGCTAGTTGTCAACAAATGGAGTAAACAGAGTAAAGAGGTTACTCTATTGTGTTTTTCTGTCATCAATTTATCCTATGAGCATATAGAAAAGACTTAATATGTTGTAAATTGTCTCTCATAATTTGATGATAAAAGAATTGCATTGCAAAAAAGGATCATAAGTTATCTAAATAAGTATAAGAGTGTTAGCTTCAGGTTGTTCCTACATGCCATAGATATAAAAGATAAATTCAAAAATAAGAAGAGTGGGCCTAGGAACTAGATGATTTAAAATGCCTTCAAATGAATGAACTCATAAATTAAAGGGGAAATGCATGGTGGGAAGCCACAACTGATGAAGTTGTGAAGGTCAAATTATTCTTTGATTCTTTGAGGAAAGATTTTATTGAAATTGATAAATTTGGAGAATATGTTATTAAAAAGTAGCATGATATTCTACAATTTCATTGGCCAAATGACACACTTTTTGACAAGTGGATGGTAGAACTTGTTGATGCAAAATAGTTAGAGCATGTCAAGACTGATGATGAAGATATGGAACAAGATGAAGTACAAATTATTGACACATCAGTAAAAGAAGAAGAGGGAAAAGTGAGAAACCAGCTTCAATTGCACATGTAGAAATTCAAATTGATAACATAACAACAAAAGAATTAAATGTAACTATAATTTTGGTAGTATGTGATGATGTGGATGAAAAATTTTGAGCTGAAGTCACTCTACAAATAGATGAGCTAGATCCATCACATGTAATTCTATTGGTTACATCCTCTGAGGAGTTGCAACAACATCAAGGCCAGTCATGATATCTTGAGTAGTATAAAGATGCAGCAGAAGGTGGTCCCACTAGAGAATATTCATGATGAAGACATCCTATTGCACAAATTTTTTCTTTTGTGATAGTAACAATGTAGATATTTTCTATCTTAAGGATAGCTATCAGTTCTATATACCTAAAGCTTGTTACATCTCACCCTATATAAGTGAGATTCCAAGGTTAGTGAAAGGGTTAAGGAATTTTGTATAATTTTTCTTTGTCCAAAAGTACAATCAATCCATCTATGTGTAGTTTTCTAAATTTACTTTCAAGCTTTGTGATTTTTTGATGTTTTCATATCAATGACATAATCAACAAGATATTTTGAGTTTCATTAAGTCTCTATTAGTTATTATATTAGTCTTTTCAAAGGATAATACAAAAGGGCATTAACACTACATCTATGTTATCAATCCCTATCTCCAGTTTATGAATTTGTTTACTTTGAGATCAATTAAATAAGGTTTAATTGATTGAATGTAATCTAGATAGGTTTTATATTGATTCTATTGTTTCTTTTAATTCAAGGAATTAAGGAAGTGCTTCAATAAATTAGTAGGGTCTGTGGTTTTATAAAAGGGATGCTAATATGAATGGGAATTGGTGATTACCATTGAGAAAATTCATCTATAAGTTATTTGAATTAGATCCCCTACTAATCATTGACTCTATGCATCAATGGATAAGGCACTGGTCACATATATCAAAAACAAACTAAAATAAATTTTTCCACATATATCAAATTTATATTCAAATCTAAATCAATCAAATAGTGTATCAAGTGTTTAAAGGTGGTCATCAATTATCTATGGGAATTTATAGGTTATTGTTAGCTGTTATAGCTCATCTTTGTCTCACATATATCAGAGAAATTGAACCATGTCTATTTTTTCTAGAAATTAATGTAAGATTCAAGAAGTTAATTGAATCCCTAAGGTATTCCCACCTTGGTTTTGTAGAGCCAGAAGTGCAAGAAGCAATTGTGCTTTGTGTAGTAGGCCCAAAGACATAGTTTATTATGATAATGATGAGCATTGGCTAACTCTAGGTATGATAAATTTTGTTGTCTGCTAGTAATAATAATCACTTTTAAATCAAGAGCCAACAAAATTGGTGACTCTACTAGGGAGTTGTACAAACATGGTTATGTGTAAACTTAACTTTAGTTTCTTTCGTTATGTCAGTGTACAATTTTGAAAAAATCCTTAACAATTACCTATGGTTTTATTGGACTTTTCTAGTGACAAACCTTAAGAATTTAAAAGAAAAGAGAAAACCCTAAGTGCCACAGGTGTACATTGACATATATTGTACTTACAAAGTGTCTTATCAATCAAGCAGGAGTTGTAGTTTGAGAACTATTGTGATTGGTTTCTCTTTATATGCCAGATTTATTCATATTATCCCATGTTATTTTCCTTAAGTTAACAAGTTATTGCATTATATATTTTCCCCTAGGTGGGTGGTGACTCAAAAAGGTTTTAACCAATATCAAGTTTTATGAAATTTTCAAATCATGGGAAGTGTGAAAAACACGCTGGCAAATGTGAAGAAAAACCCAAGAATTAAATTATAGACTAATAAATTGGGTTGTGAGGAGAGCTCAGATGCAAAGAGGAAATAATTCTCAAGAGCAAGTAACAAGGGGAGAGAATATTCACCTTTCTGCTAATGAAAAGGGAATCCTCTCATAAAGGTTCTAGATCTCATCCAAGATTATCTGATGATGATTTCTTTAGCACTCCTGAAGTAGTATATCAAGAGAAGGTTGTGTAGCCACATATGCCTAGTTTGCATCCTATAAGTAGTAATGATCTTTTTTCAAAAAAGTAAGAACCCTGTCATGTCAGACCATTCTCTTGAAAGAGTAAGACCAAGAGACTCAGAGCTTGAGAGTTTTAATAATGAGAAAACTTCTATTTCTAAGTTTACTATTGTTGATCCTAATGAGACTAAGATCTTGAGGATGCATCTTGCAAAGCAAGAGTCCATAGATAGGAAATTTCAAAAGGAAAGGGAAGAAATGATTATGAAAGCATTTGAAGAAAAGTAGGCAATACTTAGGTGAATTGTTGCCCTGAAAAAGAAAAATGAAATAACAGCCAGTGCTTGGCAACCTAAAATTATAGGTCAAGTTGAATAGCTTAGGATGCAATAGAAAAGGTTGTTAGAAATTCAAGATGTAAAC
The DNA here is from genome assembly GCA_028749045.1 of Cupressus sempervirens. Taxonomy (NCBI): domain Eukaryota; kingdom Viridiplantae; phylum Streptophyta; class Pinopsida; order Cupressales; family Cupressaceae; genus Cupressus; species Cupressus sempervirens. Next base: position 914,617,926 of record CM053786.1, on the reverse strand, counting down.
CTAGAAAGTCTTGTAGTACAACAAATTAAAAGTTATAAGACTCTAGAAGATGAAAACAACAAAGCAAGAGATGTAGAGCATGTTGTTGATGCTAAGGATAAGGGAAAACAAAAGGAAGTTGGTATTAAGATCAAGGAAGCAACAAAGATCATTCAGATCCATGATTTTATGTCACCTTTTGATATTGAGTTGGAGAGGAAGAGGAAGGATAAGGATGCTTTAGCTAAGAGATTAGAAATTGTAGAGAATGAGGTAGCCATAGCTGAAATGAATAATAAGATTAAATTCCTAGAGAATGCTAGGAAGTAATCTATAGTTATGCCTAAAGATAATGTAAATGATAGATCAAATGATGCAAATTGGAATACTACTAAGTTGTTTGTTTCTTTCTTATCTTCTTCATCATAGAAAATGGATCTAAATCAATCTATTGTAGATGCTAGTACTAGTAATGCTTTGAATAAAAATGAAGGAAATGTTGTCAATAATCCTAAGATTGACCTAAAGGAGACCTATTTAGTTAAAGGGTTATAGGCAGATATATTTTGATAGAGTCCCTAGATTCACTAACCCTATTCCACAAGAAATGAGGAAAAGGTTGCCTAAGTTTGTTGGGAATAATGCTATTACTTATGAGGATCATTTAAGGAGTTTTCTTGATATGATGAGTGACTATGAGGTTGAGGCTAAAGATGTTATCATGAAGTTATTTGTTCAGTCATTAATTGAAGATGCTAGAGAATGGTTCTAAAGGCTTCCTAAATTATCTATTGCAGATTGGAAAGATATTAAGTATTGTTTCAAGGAGTAATATGGTGAAAAATAGAGCCCAAGTTATATCTTAAGTGAGTTCAATAACATTAAGAGATTACCTAATGCGTTTGTCACTAATTTCAATACTAGATTTTAGAAGAGGATATACAAGATGATGCAAGCCATGCAAGTTGATGAAAAATATGTATGATTACTTACTTAAATGCTTTTGATGGTAAAATGGCATACTAGCTTAGGGATAAAGAACCTAGAACCTTAAGAGATGCTTTCAAAATTCTTGTAAATATAGAAAATAATTCGAGAATCTCAGGAAGGCTAGAAAGTAAAAGAGATGATCCTAGATTGTTTGGGAACAAGGGAAGAAGAAAGGAAAAACACAAGCCAACAAGTGGTAGAAAGAAAGAGCCTAGAAAGATAAGTCAAATTTTAAATGCCATAAAAGGATTAAATCATCCTCAGGCTAAGACTAATAGAAATCCCACTAAAAATAAGACCCCTTTATTATTCTAATTTCAATAGGTAGAATAGGTTGCAGAATTTCCCTTATAATACTACTTGGAAAGATGGTTATGTTGGCATTATAATACATTTTTGTCATTAGTTACAACACTTATTGGATTCTGAATGCTTACCGAGCTCTCACCGGAAGCCAAGCTTTACCTAGTTCTCAGTGTTTACCGAGTAATCAAGGTGAACAAAGAAGTTAGTGTTTACCGAGTAATCAAGGTGAACAAAGAAGTCAGTGTTTACCGAGTAATCAAGGTGAACAAAGAAGTCAGTGTTTACCGAGTGATCAAGGTGAACAAAGCAGCCAGTGTTTACCGAGTGTTCAAGGTAAAGAAAGGAATCAGTTTTGACCGAGTGAAGATGTACTAAGATGTAACCGAGAACTTCATGATAACCAAGCTCCTGAGGTTATCAAGGAAATTAATTTTTACCGAGCTTAGACGGATATCAAGGAAACTAACTATCACTGAGTCACAAGGTTTTATCAAGTGTTTCCTTTGATCATCGAGCTACAGTTCAGATAGAAGTATTCACCGAGTGACATCTCTTCTACCGAGTCTCTAGTGGTTATCGAGTTCAGAACTACTCGAAGTGTTTAGTATGGACCATGCCTTCACTTCTACCGAGTGCATGATGATGCCGAGTAACGTACTGGACGCCGAGTATCAGAAGGACACCGAGTCAGTTCAGTGAACCTGAGTTTTTACCTTGGGCCAACTTTGTATAGAGATTTGCACTTGTTGTTTTGGCCGACCTTGCATGTATTGTTTAGCCGACCTTGCATGTATTGTTTATATGGATGGTATATATATATGCAATGTATTGTATCATTCAAACATAGTTGTTATGGCAATGGTAATGAATGGAAATGTGAAAGTGTAAAAGTGTGAAAGTGTGAAAGAAATACATGCGTGCAAAAGTATGTGGGCTGAATTGTGAAAATATTCAGCAGGTCGAGTTTTGGAGCAGAAAAGTTTTATCTATCACATCAAGGTGAATCAAAGCATAGCGGATCTTATCAGCAATCAGTTGTAATCAGATCCACTGTTTCATTCTAATAGGTGAATCAGTTTTTGTAAATCCTTTAACAAGGTACACTTAACAGTCTTTTGTAAATCTCCTAACAGAGTGCATACTTTATTGTATGTTTGGAAATCCTCTAACAAGGTGGATCTAGCAATCCTTTGTGCTCCTAACAGGGCAGATCACCAAAAGTGGTCATTGTAAGCCTTAACCGGCCAACTTCATACTGCAGTAACGAATCTTGTGGGTTTCATCCCCACCCCAGTTTTACTTTCTATTTGGAAGGTTTTTGGGTCACCAAATCTGTGTGTTCAAGTGTTGCAAATGATTTTGTTTCATGCTTACAGTAGGTTACTTGGATGAATGGTGAATATATCAATATACAGTTTTATTGTTTGAAATTTTAGAAGTTACTGATTCACCCCTCCCCTCTCAGTAACTTGTCATATCTTGAATATTTCCAACAATTGGTATCAGAGCTATAAGGTTCTCAAGATAAAAGTTTCACAGCTTGAGCAAAGATCAAGGACAATGGAGATATTCAGACTTGACAAAACTATTGAGAATGAAAAGCTAGATCTAAAAATGGCCATGGCTCAACTCAATGAAGCGAAAGAGCATCTTTCACAATCCTTGAAAAGAAGAAAAGAACTTGCAAAGCAAATGAATGACCATCAGTATGTTGAAGAAAAGATTGAAGATCTCTCACCATCAAATAGTTCAGATGAAGCTGACAAAGCAATCAAAGAACTCTTAGAAAAGAATGGATCTCTGCAGGAAGAAGTAAAAAAGCTCAAAAGGGAACAAGGAATCCAGTCCATCAGGCTATGCAAAATCTTGGAGCAAAGGAACAAGGTAGCTGAAGACTTAGAGGTAAGGAATAATCAATCCTCTCAGCTTGAAAATCTTGTAACTCAATTATCTAATGCAAATGAAGAAATTATGAATCTGAGATCTGAGAATGAGAATTTGAGAAATGACTTAATTACTGAAAGACAAATCAATGCAAGCTTACAAAGTGATCTAATCTCTGAAAAACAAGTCAATGAGAGAATGGTAAAATCTCAAAAGGACATGGATCAATTGAATCTGCAAAATGAAGAAAGCTTTCATAAACAAAATGGTAAAGCAGGCCTTGGATACAAGGAAGAAGGTGAATCCTCCAAACAGGGTACTCAAAAGAATCAAAAACCTACTTACAGCCACTGTGGTAAGTTAGGTCATATATCTAACGGATGTTGGAGCAATGGAAAAAGAAAATTTAATGGAAAGTGCTACAATTGCAATCAACATGGACACAAAGCCAATGAATGCAAAAAGAAATCAAAATTTGAAGGTAAATGTCACAAATGCCAAAAGCAAGGTCATAAGGCATCACAATGCAAATTCAAATCATTTAATCCAGCTGAACAACTTGTCAAAGCAATATTTGGTTGGGACTACAACACTTGGTGCAGATGTCATTATTGTGGAAAATATGGTCATACTGGCATAAACTGTGCAAGGCATCACCTAAGAAAAAGGGATACCACTGTAAGATGTTATACATGTACAGAACTTGGTCATATATCTAAAAACTGCATGAACATAAAGAAAGTCGAGGATGAAAAGAAAATCAAAGTGGAAAATATTCGGAAGCAAATGAAGCAGCAATGGATTTCTAAGTCTACCGAGCCAGATAATTCAAGTGATGGAATGGTCACTCAAGAAGTGAGTGACTCTACCATTTCCAATTAAGACTCATCAGGATAAGATCAGGATTGTATCTACAAAGAAATATCCTAAGCAGTCCTAGAATGAAAATATGATCAAATCAGTATTTCAGATACATCAGGATCATGGTCGGTACATGACCTTACCGAGCTCAGTCGGGTGCAATAAGGCCTCTTTCACCAAGTTGCACTTACCGAGCATGGTTGGTTCTTCTCTTACCGAGTTAAGAGCGGTTTAACCTATTTTTTTTTGGTCATCAAGTTGCGAAGTTTAAGCCGAGCTAGTGGATGACAGCCTGTCGATCGCAGCTACCTCCATACTGAACATTAATGGCGAATTTTTCATCAAAAGGGAAGATTTCAACCTCATTTTTCACCGCGAATTCAAGATTTACAAAAAGAGGGCTTTCAAGCGAATTCAAGTGAGTTGAAGATATTTTCCAGCGAAGTATTCTTACGAAATCTTCTTACTCACCAAGCAGCAATGGCTTCCGCAAGCACCAGCAGCAGCAAGGCGAAGAAAGGATCCGAAATGCTTGTGAAGGGAATGGAATGGAAGGCACTGACGTTCAAGCTTGTTCCTGCCATCGCTGAATCACTCGACCCGCATGGAGCTCAATCATAGATTCCTCCAAAGGTACTTCTAATCAATGATATTCGTACTCATTTCAAGTGTACTGTGTAAGAAATAGGGACACTAGATATGGATAGCACCCTAGCTGAGTTATGCGTGGATGGAACCCTAAAACCTGAGTTCAAACATTTGGAAACCAAAGGCTTAACCCATATCCCGCATCTGCCAAGAAGTTTCCAAGTGAAATGGGTGAGGTATATCTTGAGCCGAGTACATAATGGTCAGTTGTGGTTGGAACAACCAGTTTTGATAACCAAGAAGATGATTCACAAAATCACGGGTCTCCCAATGCTCAGCAAAGCCAAAACCACCAAAACCCTAGGATGGGATGAGTTACAGAAGAAAACCCAAGCTGAATGGGATGGCAGAGGTTTAAAACTCAACAATGTTTCAAATATAGAACTGAAATTTGGTATTTATTTTATTGCATACAAATTGTATAGTTCCAGCAGGCTGAATAGTGTACCTTGCGAGGCTGTAGATTTGGCATATAAAATTGTAAAGAAAAATATGGAGTTTGACCTAGCTCATGTGCTATTAAAACAATTCAATAAAAACATGGAAAGCATAAGGACTGCAAAGACAAACCCTTGTAAATTTGGTTCTTTGCTAGTTTGTTTATTTTTCTATGTACAGAAATTCTTTCCATCCAAAGGTACAGTTGTATGGAGGAAAGATACTCCAATTTTGTATCAAATAAATGAATTCATAGTAGAAATGGGTATGAATTTTGACAAAGTAATGGATAATTATTTTGAAAATTTCAAGGAAAGGATGAACAACAGATTTAGAATACCTCCAAAACTTGTTGAAGAGTATAAGGATGATGTCTGTTTCATGGTTGACTGTGACAAGGTATACATACAGGCAGTTAGACCCCGAGTTGCTTGGATGAAACCTCTTCCATATGAGGTAAATATTGATGAAACAAGGGATATCATTGAAGCACTGGTAAATGAGCCAGTAGACCCAAGGCAACGAATTTTTGGTACTTATGATGAAGCAAAGGCTAGAATTGAACTGGAAATCAAAATTCCACAGGCCATCAGCAAAGGTAAGAGGAAAGTGGCCAAACTGAAAACTGAAATGAGTCCTCTTATGGTCACCGAGGGAAAAGGTGAAGATAAAGAAAGTGAAGAAGAAGAAGAAGGAGAAAAAGAATCAGAAAAAGAGCAACCGGCAAAGAAGAAAGGCAAGGTAATCATTACCAAGCCCAAGAAGCAGCCTACTACAGTATTCACTCGGAGAACGAGAAAAGGTATTTAGGAACCTGTATTGGTCAAACCTGCACCTACATTCGAGCAAAGGCTCAAATCATTGGAAGAAGGAGCTGGCATCGCAAATTTCAAAGCATTAAGATTTGAGACAAGGACTGATGCAGAGAAAATGCAAATTGAGGAACTGGTACTTAACAAAATGGGAAAATGGAAATACTCCCCGGACCAGATTGCTCCTCATATCTCTAAAGAACTACTGGAGAGGGTACAGCCAAGATGGGAGTTAGCCACCAAGACGGTAAAAGATATATATGAGCAATCCCTGAAGAATCTTCGGCCTAGTCTCACTGGAGCAGAGGTAAAATCTGAATTGAAAACCTATGAAGGTAAAATGATGATCAGATTCCACACTTGTTTGGTTTTGATCAAAGATATAGAGCATGTTGTGAATGATGCTACAAACATGTGGAAAAGCATCTATCATCTACATAAGCCCAGTGTAGACCCAGTAGAAATAAAGGATGATGACAACGGCAGCAGCAGTGATGAATCAGATAGCACTCCATCCATCATAGTTACACCAGGAGAGTTGCATGCAATGATGGAAGAGAAAGAGGAAGAAGACAAAGAGGAAGAAGCTGAAGAGGAAGATAAGGAGGATGATACGGTAAAAATTGCAGCAGCAGTTATTGCATCCCTTCCTCACTCCCCAGCCAAACCTGTGACATCATCAAGGTTGGAGTCAGCTTCAGCAGGTTCATCTACACCAGATTTACCATCTACACCTGCCATATCTCAGCTCTAGGTATCATCAGTAGAAGTGACTACCACTTCATCTACCGAGCTGCATCCCTCTTCGACTACCGAGCTGCACCCCTTTTCATCTACCGAGTTAGCCTCCTCGACTCCATCATCATCAGTTGGTATTGCTGTAAGTTCTCAATTTTTGACAACTCAAATTTGTTCTACAATTTTGTCACCATCTACTTCAGGCACAGTGAGCTCAGATACTATATTACCGAGTGTATCACCATTTTTGGCCAGCACTCAAATTTTTGACCCTGTACATACTTCTATTAGCACTCAAACCTCAAGCATCCCAGTTTTTACTGCTAGTCCTTCTGTCTCTACTGTTGTGTCTATTTCAAAGGTCAAACCAGTCATCTCAGAAGTCAAACAAAAGCAACCATTAAGACTTATGATCACTGGAAAGGAAATTCCTGAAGACATTGACTTGGACACAGAGATAGTAATTCCAAAGATTGACTTTGATAATGCTACCATTGAAGAAATGAGGTATGCTAGTCAACTTATTGAGAAAAAGGCTACTCAGATGCAGTTAAGATCAGAAAGGGATAAGGAATATAGGATAATTGAGGAATCCCAGAACATAATTACTGAGGCTATAGGTGTTGATGTTGATACTTCTCAACACATTTTGATTCAACTAGAAGAGGCAGTTAATAAATTCAATGAAGATGCCTCCGGACAAGAAAAGCTAATTGAGCGTGTAGAAAATAAATTTGATAATAAGGTATTAGAGCACATTGCCTAGAACATTGCAATAAATCAGGTTGCATTAACCTCAGTTTTGGCAGATATGGAAAATTATTTTAATAATGTAACATCTCTTTTTGCTAAGCTTTATGATGTTACTGAGTACACTAAAGGAATAAGAGAGAAACTAAATAAAATTGATGAAGATCTGAAGGTAAGCGCATAGAACTTGAAGCTTGACCCCAGTTCAAGCTCATCTCATCACCTCAGAATCAAATTTTTGTCAGAGAAGCAGGCAGAGCTATTGAGGGAAGAGGCAAGGATCCGATCTACATTGATAGATATCCAAAACATGATCCTTCCCATCATGGATTCAATGCAGAAGCATATTGCACATTCAAAGACATTAATCCATGATAATAACTTCTCCATTGCAGATCATGTGATTGAACTTTCGGCTGAAGTTCAAATAGCTCTTTCCACCTACAAAATTTTGCAAGAGAATTGGGATAAGACTCTCCAGCTTATTTTCCAGGTACATTCAGAGTTCATCTCTCATTTTGGTGTTTCTATATAAGTATATATATTCTTTTATTCTTTGGCATTATTGTCAAAAATGGGGAGATTATTGTTGGATATGTATACTATGGGTGAATAAGTGTTTTCAAAAAAATTGTACAAAGGAAGAGATATACAGCTCATGTAAATAATGTATGTACATTCTATGGGGGAGTTGTATATAATGAAGCTATGTATATTCTATGGGGAAGTTGTATATAACGAAGCTATGTATATTCAGAATCAATCATCAGCATGTCAGATAAATTTTGTCTCATAAGTGTTTTTGTCACTAATGCCAAAGGGGGAGATTGTTGGCATTATAATACATTTTTGTCATTAGTTACAACACTTATTGGATTCTGAATGCTTACCGAGCTCTCACCGGAAGCCAAGCTTTACCTAGTTCTCAGTGTTTACTGAGTAATCAAGGTGAACAAAGAAGTCAGTGTTTACTGAGTAATCAAGGTGAACAAAGAATTCAGTGTTTACCGAGTAATCAAGGTGAACAAAGAAGTCAGTGTTTACCGAGTGATCAAGGTGAACAAAGCAGCCAGTGTTTACCGAGTGTTCAAGGTAAAGAAAGGAATCAGTTTTGACCGAGTGAAGATGTACTAAGATGTAACCGAGAACTTCATGATAACCTAGCTCCTGAGGTTATCAAGGAAATTAATTTTTACCGAGCTTAGACAGATATCAAGGAAACTAACTATCACTGAGTCACAAGGTTTTATCAAGTGTTTCCTTTGATCACAAAGCTACAGTTCAGATAGAAGTATTCACCGAGTGACATCTCTTCTACCGAGTCTCCAGTGGTTACCGAGTTCAAAACTACTCGAAGTGTTTAGTATGGACCATGCCTTCACTTCTACTGAGTGCATGACGATGCCGAGTAATGCAGTGGACGTCGAGTATCAGAAGGACACCGAGTCAGTTCAGTGAACCCGAGTTTTTACCTTGGGCCGACTTTGTATAGAGATTTGCACTTGTTGTTTTGGCCGACCTTGCATGTATTGTTTAGCCGACCTTGCATGTATTGTTTATATGGATGGTATATATATATGCAATGTATTGTATCATTCAAACATAGTTGTTATGGCAATGGTAATGAATGGAAATGTGAAAGTGTAAAAGTGTGAAAGTGCGAAAGAAATACATGCGTGCGAAAGTATGTGGGCTAAATTGTGAAAATATTCAGCAGGTCGAGTTTTGGAGTAGAAAAGTTTTATCTATCACATCAAGGTGAATCAGAGCATAGCAGATCTTATCAGCAATCAGTTGTAATCAGATCCACTGTTTCATTCTAACAGGTGAATCAGTTTTTGTAAATCCTTTAACAAGGTAGACTTAACAGTCTTTTGTAAATCTCCTAACAGAGTGCATACTTTATTGTATGTTTGGAAATCCTCTAACAAGGTGGATCTAGCAATCCTTTGTGCTCCTAACAGGGCAGATCACCAAAAGTGGTCATTGTAAGCCTTAACCGACCAACTTCATACTGCAGTAACGAAGCTTGTGGGTTTCATCCCCACCCCAGTTTTACTTTCTATTTGGAAGGTTTCTGGGTCACCAAATCTGTGTGTTCAAGTGTTGCAAATGATTTTGTTTCATGCTTACAGTAGGTTACTTGGATGAATGGTGAATATATCAATATATAGTTTTATTGTTTGAAATTTTAGAAGTTACTGATTCACCCCTCCCCTCTCAGTAACTTGTCATATCTTGAATATTTCCAACAGGTTAGCCTAGTGCTCCCTCTGCAAATAATATAAATAATAAGGTCACCCCTAATCCCTTATCTATAAATTTTGTAAATGTGGTAGATGATCTTGATTTTATTGTTGAACCCACATGGTGTGTTGTTTGTCGATTGCCCCATGCTCCTGAATATTGTGTAGTAGCTTTATCATGTTCTAGAAATTATACTAAGGTAGAAGAGCAAGAGGAGTGTGAAGAAAATAGTGATGATGTAGGATGCAATATATTTGCTTCACATTATAATTATTCTAACTGTGAGGATTATGACAGAGATGTTAATGAGCAAAGGCAGTTTCAGAATGATATGCAATAGCAGGTATTTTCTAATGAAAGTGATGTTGAGAATAATGTGTGTAACATGGAAAGTACTACAAAAGTGATATTAAGGAAGCCTTCTAGAGAAGAGGTTGACCAAATTACTGCCAGCATGGTAGCTCAGGTACAGACTAGAAATATGGCTCAACAAGATGATATTGGCAAGGTAGTTGATATGTTTATTAAAAAGGTTGATCCCAAGAAAAAAGAAGTTCTAAAGCCTAAAGAGATTCCTACTCTGAAGGTCAAAGTTACCAACAAGAAATGGGAACAAAAGAAGATGGACAGTCCTGAGGTTCCTAAGCTTCAAAGTAATATTCCTATGAAGTTGGAGAAGATATCAAAGCTGCTCACTACAGATGACAAGAATCATCAAGGTGCTACAAGTATTTCTAATAAACATAAGGATAAAAAGGATATGATTATTGATGTCCCCTTTGATTCTTCTATAGATATGCTTGTTGTTTTATCATAGATCACTATCAAGGTCCCTTTGTTTGAATTATTAAGAATCCTTGTAACACTAAAATAAAGCCATAGCAAGGGTAGGAGGTATCAATGAAAAAGTAAAATATGATTGTAATAAGAGTCACACTCCTAAGGAAAATAGTAAAGAAAAGGCAAAAGAAAAAGAAACTGAAGTAGTTGTCTCAAATTCCCCAAATTTTTTTGAATATTTCTATGAATCAGTGTTTAGGAAGTGTTGATCCATTTTTTGTGAGTATCCTTGTTAATGGTAAAACATTAAAAATTGCATGATTGATTCGGGTGCTTCCAATATTATTATGCCATTTGAAACAATGAAGGGATTGGGACTAAAGGTTGATACTACATAGGGAAGATGTTTTGCTATGGACAAAAGAGAAGTGATTGTCATAGGTACTATGAATGCTTTTCCATATAGATCGACAACTTATCTTGACAAAGAACTAAATATGAGTGTGTTGGTTTGTAATGCTCTACCAAGGGATCCAAAAAAATTTACTAATTTTGTCAAATAATTTTTTTTTTAAACATGAAAGATAAAACCATTCATAACATTTGCGAAAGCAATAGCAACAATTCAAATGAAAATAAACATAACATATATACATAACAGGCTACATTCTTTAAAAATTCCTTAACATTGTATCACATCTAAATTAACTATTCATCTAACATCCCATCCTTATGAAATAACAATGATACATCCAATGTACTTAAACAATATACAAGTGTCCTTTTGTAATTATATTTTAGTTTAGCTCAATCATCCACTGTACATATCACAGGGTATGAAAAGCTTAAAAGAATAAACATCCAAGTAAATAAAGTACATCATCATCATCATCTAATATTAATCCATGATACAATAACATAAATGAAACTATATATCATACATGATACATCATCACAAAAGATATAAACATCCATCACAAAAGATAACCATTTATCACAAACATAAATAACTAAGTGCATGATTCCTCCCAACCGTAAATAGCATCATTAGACCATTGTGGATCCTAGCTATCCCTCCGTGCGTAACATTCCAAAGCATCGAAGAGATCATCGGTATTAACATAGTAGGAACATCACTCCTAAAACATCCTACTAACATGCAAAGTAAAGCATAATAAATCATCAACTAACATATGCAAAGTAAAGCAAATCATCAATATAAGAAACATACTAGTAAATACATCCATCTTAAGGTATATTATCTATCATAATGCTCCAAGAACATAATGAAGAATAAATACCAACCAAGGATACTCTAGCCACGGTGTCTCGGATGGATCTCAAATGATAAGAGTGAAAATACACTACCACCCGATCGCGTGGAACCTAAGTGATCCACTCCCACCATGCTGAGGAGATAATCTCAAGTCCCAAACAAGCTATCCATAACACATAGCACAAATCTTTAGAAGTCCAGGAATCTTAAAAGTATACTAACTCAAAAGTTCCAATCACACACAAAATCGACATCTAATTCTCAGAGGCACACAAAGACATGTAGGAAACCTACTCTGCAAGCGAGAAAGTGTCATTGCAATTATCACGTACAAGTTACCCTGGCAGTTAGCTAAACTCCACGGGTCCATACTGATCTCATGTGGCCACTAGTATCCTCTCATACTGACGAGGCATACTACGGAATGCACAGTCGCAACCATGTGTTCTCACTACTCCCATCCTAGCCTGTACAAGCACTCAAGGCATGGGTGAGAACATCAAAACAATTATCTTTTTAGGTTCATTTAATCCTCATTTAGTGTGTAAATGTTATCACTTATTAACCAAACTTACAATGAGTTACCCTGGCAGCCACTTAGGGCCCCGGCCCCCATTGCAAGCCACTTCCTAACACTACAAGTAGATTACCTACCCTAAGCTCATGGAATCATAAATCACCACAATCTTGTACAAGCGACTGTAAAGAAAATCCAAAAGATAATCCATAAAAATAATCATCAAATAACCATGATAAAAGCATCAAAAATCCATAATAAGAAGAATCATCAAATCTCCAAGATAAGAATCATCAAATCTCCATGAGCATCTGAAAAAACATCCATAGAAAATCATGACCACAAAAGTTCTCTATTAGCAACTGAAGGCATCACTGATAATCATAATAATCATTGGTTCTCAATAACCAAAATATATCTCAAAATAAATCACAATATTCATTGGTTCTCAATAAGCAACTAAGAATATCTCAAAATCATACTGATCGAAGACTCCAAAATGGTTGAGTCAAACATGTCACAACATGACATCATCAAGAAATAAATCCACATTTCAGTCTCATCATGGCGACTAGAAAATAATCTAAGGATAACTGATTGATGACTCAAAAATGATTAGCTCAAGTGTCTCATACACATACATCTCAGCTTCACACATGAAGACTGATGAACAATAACAATCAGTAAATACAAACATTTCATAGAGCATACAATCACATTATCATGGATGGGCTTATAAAGATCGAGACCAAATAAGATCAACGTGCCATCACATCTCATAACCCCCGAGCCTCTGGTAACAACCTAGGACTGGTCAACACTAGTTAACCCAAAACCCAAAACAAGAAGCATATAGAATACACGATGCAGACACATGTTTTGGTTTTGCTAAAATCTCATAGTTGAATCAAGTGTAGGGGTTTCCAGTTTTTTTTTTTTTTTGCAAATATACTTTCAAGTGTCTTAAGTTTCATCATTTGACCTACAAGTCAACCCATTTTCCCCGATAGCATTATCCTTCCATTATTAAGAATTACATTCTAAAAATAACTTAAGGATAAATATTCACTAAACTGATCATCATTGATATTTAATTAAATTGTTCTATATTTAACCATGATCCATATTCTAATTGATTAACCTTTCAACTTTTCTAGGATCATTATTCGTTATAAATTATAAGAGAGCCAATTATCAATCTTTGAACAAGAATATTATAACTTATTAAAATGATCAATTAACATCGATTCACAATCCTTGACCTTTTATTATTCTAATAATTCTCAGTTATATATTACTAAGTCTTCACCATTAAAATATCTAAAGTCATTATTCAAGTCATCAGATTAAGACCTATCAACTTGATATCAATACTTTTAAAATCTCATTAAAAGAATTATATCAATTAAATATCTATTACATAACTTAATTATTAATTAAATCTAATTAACTCTCATTAATTGATTTAATTAATAATTGCATAACCATAGCAACGTTCCAATTAATATCAGTTGACTAATAACTAACTAGATTTCTGTAAGATAAAAGTCAATTACTCAAATGTTCATATTAATAATTTAATAATAATAACTTGTCAATATTTATTAGCAACCTATATTGAGAATAAATCTATAATGACCTCATTCTTCTTCTTTCAAAGAATACCAACATTCCCTTGACAAATTCGTATTATCATTAATCTTTTCAAATAAGACTCTATCGCACAACTTAATTATTAATATCATAGTTATAATATCAACTCAATGAATATCAATTGATTAAAAATCAATTATACTTCAAATCTAAAAACTAATATCTTTACAAAATTTTAATCATTAAATAATTTTCACTAGATTAAATCTAATCGAACTATTTACACCATTATTTATTAATAGTTTGCTAGTCCTTACAAACATTAATAAATAATAAACTCCTCAAACTATAAATACCCAATCTATAGAATCCTTCCATAAACTCATTTGTTAATATTTGGCTAACTCTTAACTCCATTAAGGTATTCAAACGTATTAACCAATAACATAATAATTCAGTCTTAATCCAATATCATTCTGAGTTTTTAAATTTAAATCAACATAATATAAATTATCATCTTACAATTATTTAATCAATATTGAAATAAACCATTAGACTCCATTTTTTAATTGTTCTAATAATATTTTGTTTAGATAAAGATCCCTATCACAAACCAATAAGACTCATTGTAGATTTTAACATGAATAATCTCCAAATTCTTAACATTATCATCTTCATTAAACAACTCTAAAATTGTTTAATATATATTAAATAGTATTCAATATACATTATAAAAAGTCCACTATATAAATCATATTAAAATCTCTTTTCTTTTAATTTTCTCTCATTTAAAAATTCATTTACTTAGATTGATTAATAATTAATTACACTTCTTCTACTATTAACTAATCTTAATTAAATTTGATTTAATTAGATTAGATAATAAACTATATAAAACTAATGCATTTTAATAAGATTCTAATAAAGAAAGATTTCAATAATATCTTTAATTCATTCCATGCTTTGATATATTATTTTGTGAAGTTTAAGCATAAAAAAAATTTGGTTATGAAAAATGGAGAAATATCTATTTTTGAATAAAACAGTCTCAGTACGACGGCCATATCTCCCTAATGAACCGTTGGATCGGGCTGAAATTGAAATATGTTGGAGAGGGCCAAGTTGCGCCAAGTCTAATCGGAGCGATCGAATAAATTTGAACTCGATAAAAAGTTATGAATGACTGAATTTGGGTCTATCCAAGAGGCAGCGACAGGACAATTTGTGATGAATTAAGAATTTCCTCTTAAAATATTTTTTCTCTAAATTTAACCATAAAAGGGTTTGTTCATACGCATCTAAAAATATAATTGGTAGAAAGATTACATCTAATCATTCAAATTTTCACCATAAAATTTTTATTTTAATTCCAAATCTTGTCTTTCTAATTTAATATAAATTCGAACCCAAACCCAATTAAAATCTAATTTTTTTCTCATTTGGAACTAGGGTTTTTCTATTGTTTTCTTCTCAATCAAATAAAATATCTAGATTCTAATTTCAAATAGTAAATTCAATCACAGAGAGTATTCAGACATATAAAACAGATATGATGAAGACAGGAAGAAAAAGAGTGCAAAGGGAATATGAGAATATCACGAGTGCACCTCGACACTGATGCTAATTTGTCATGCCTTAGAAGTCCATACAAAATCTTTTCTTTCTCCATCATTCGCAATTCTTCCAAGAATCCAAGCCGATCGAATCCTCCAAGTGATTAGAAATGCTAGAAGGAGCATAGAAGCAAGTAGAAAATATATGAGCATATGAATCTTCTCCCATGCATGTAAGCTTTGAAGCTTCTATTTTAGCTTGTAGCTCGTGGCTTCCATTAAGCTTGTAGCTTCTATTAAGCTTGTAGCTTCCATTAAGCTTTTCATTTAAGCTTCTATGAATGCTTGAATATTAAGAGCTCTCAAGAAACTTTTAGAATGCTTTTTGAAACTGCTGAAAGGTGTCACTAACTAAGCATGGGTCTTTTCCAATCCTTTTTATGAGTCATAGAATTGTAGACACCTTGTGCTTAATTGATGCACTAACCCCCGTGTTGTTGACACATGTTAATTCCCATGCAAGCTTGTAACTCCAATTTACTTTACTCTTTCTAATTTTATTTATTTATTTATTAAGTCTCATGCACTAACTTTAATATCTCCACTTTTCAATCTTAATATATTTATATTTTAATCATATGAGATTTAGAATCTTTTAATAATTTAAAATATATTTTCCACTTTTAAATTTTATTTTTCAAAACTTTATTGCTAAAATATTTATTAGCTTTAATAATATTATTATTTAGTCATTTATTTAAAAATGAGCTCCAAATATATTATTATTAAAATAAATATTGTCACATTTCAAATTTAATATTATAACTTTTATCTTCCAATTTAATTATTTTATTTAATTAATTTTCTAATTAATTAAATAAAATAAATATTAAAATATCATTTTTTTTTTAATTTAATTAAACCATTAATTAAATCTTTTGATTAGGCTTAATTAATAGAAAATACTCCAAAGACTCACAAAGGTAAAAATACGAAAAACCCATCATAGCCAAAATACATACAAAATCAAATCAAGGGTTTAAATCACGAATTACGTCATCCAACGTATTCGGAGGGTACTCAACTCAAATACTTGTCCTAATTTTTCAATTAGAACAAATGGCTTAAAGGGTTGGGATTTGGACTTGAGAATTTATCTCCCCTCTCTTATCATTGAGACAATGTGATAGGGTACACTCATCCTGGCAATTCAGGGAAGTCGATACCCAATACCTGCAACCTACATAAAAACTATGCATGTACAAGCACAATATATATATATATTAAACTAACCAGGCAATGGCAAGAAGTGGTGCATCATGTAGATCCTGACTAGCAGGTGACTACGAATCCCTTCCTTAACCACATCAGACACGCCATACAAAAGCAAACACGCAAAGCAAACATGCACACCATACACATGCAAGTATGGGGTAAGTATCCATAAGAAAACACATATGATAATAAATCATCTTACTAATCATCATTAATAATTGTGAACACTAAAAATAATCATCATACATACGTGAAATGTAGAGTCTAAGTAATCTCATCACATAATAAACTGAATCCATAGCTCAATATCTAATAATCTCAGAACAATGTTGCTAACCAACAACGTAAAACTAGCTCTAAAAGAGTTCAGCAACGATAAAAAAATGCGAACTAGGGGCAGGCACTACATGGTTGTTGATATTCCACCTCAATATGGTATGTTGTTATCTATAAAATGGAGTGTTGCCATGGGTGGGAGTTTACAATGTGACTTGTCATTTTCTACTTTCCAAATTGATGGGAATCTATTAAAGGTGGATAGGGAACCTAAGAGTGTATACATGATTGAAGAAGAGACAGAGGATGACATAAAAAACTTTGTTGATACAGATGTTAATGCATTCTGACATGAGGTTTTGATTTTGAAAAAATATGAGCATAAATCATAGATAGAAGTAGAAGATGATACAAAGATAGATAAAGGTGATTTGTGAACTCTCTTTTTTGGTGGTTCCTATAGCAAGGATGGATCTAGTCTAGGTATTTTATTGATTTCTCCTATAGGGGTAGCATACAAATTCTCTTTTACTTGAGTTTCCCTTGTACTAATAATATAGAAAAGTATGAGGCCTTGATGTTAGAACTTAGATTAGCCCACAAGAACAAGATTAAATGCTTACATGTTATAGGGGATCCTAAGTTGGTTGTGTCCTAGGTGAGATACATTTGTGTCAAAAAATAAGAGATTGAAACAATACAAAAATGTTGTGTGGGATATCATTGAATATTTGAATGCATTTGGGATAGTTTGGAAAGATAGGACTAACAATCAAATGGAAGATTTGTTGGCCAATATAGCAATAAATCTTGATGACATTATATTTTTTGGTATATCTAAAGTTGAAGTTCAAACTAGGCCCTCTGTTCTTGACAATGTCCAAAATTGGCAAGTCTTTGAAGATGATAGTGACATTTTTAGATTTTTAAATTGTGAGAATATGTTGTCAGGTAAGGAAATTGATTGTGCATCCTATGTAGAAAACATAGATGGAAGATATAATTTCTTTGGATAGGAAGTTGTACAACTAAAAACTAACAAAATACCAAGGGGACTAGTTGTCTTAGAAACTATTTTTGATAATCAAGATAGGCCCAAAATGGATACTAAGGAATATAATGCTAAGGATCTAGAGGAGATAAATTTAGGAATGGAAGACACACCTAAGAAGGTGTATATTGGTAAGAAGTTGTCTCCTAAAATAAGCCATGGTTTGATTGGTCTATTAAGAAAATACAAGCATGTTTTTACATGGTCATATGATGACCTTATAGAGAAGACTTATTTTAGCATCAAATCCCACTGAAACCAGATGCTAACCCTTTTAGATAGAAATAAAGGCCAATTAATCCAACTCTTTGTTGGAAATATAAAGGAGTAACTAAGAGGGGAAGGGTAACTTAGTTACTACAAAAATAAATCCAAGATCCCTTTAGATGTTAGTACAAAACAGACTCTGAAAGCTTAATACTATTGTTGCTCGATAAACACCTATAGAATGTTGTAACTTAGTAAATATTGAATATACTTGGTAATGAATTAGCTTTGAAGATTTTAAGATGTTATCAATGATTATCATTACTTTATCTTAATTGCAAACATAAATAAAATAGCATGAACACATATGACACCAAGATTTAATGTGGAAACCCAATTTGGGAAAAACCACCAATTGTAACTTGTTACCATTTTTCACTCTTTTGAAGTAAGACTTGTTAGAAGCCAACCTTGTTAAAGGTTACAAAACACATTGTTAGGTGTGACCCTATTAAAAAATATAATCACACTATTAGGAGTGGCCTTATTCGATGTCTTTAGAAAAGTCAACAAAATTGCCACCTTGTTAAAGGATTTACAAATAGTTGTTAAGCCAACTCTATTAAGAGATTTAGATCACTGCTACAGTGGTTAGAGAGTAATAATGAGATGACTTTATTTAGATGCAACTTAATTGCTGATTAAAAATCTCTATTATGGCTTGTACATGATCCTTCCTGATCAAATATATCCTTTCAACTCCTCAAACACATCTTTTTGACCTCCAAATTTTCTTCCTCAAAGCAATCTTCAAATCTTGAATAATGATCTTTTTTGCACACACTCTATCTCATAACTTGACCTTATACTTATATCCTTCCTATTATAAAGTCATCTAGAATACAACTTAGAATGATTAACATTCATCCTCTTAGTAAACTGGAATCAATAGATAAATTAATTAAGCTCAATATGCCAAAATAGGAAATTCCTTCATTAGCCAACCTAGCTCAGTAGACACTAACTCAAAAATTATTTCCCTATGTTAACCATTAGAAACTTGTTTAACACTACAAAATCACAGCTATCCTTTGGTAACTAAGTGAAATTAGTTAGCACTGATTCCTTCCAACCTTTCCTTCATTAACTAAGTGATCTTGGTTAACATTCATTTTCTGTAGACTTCCCTTTGATGCTTGAGTGAACTTGGTATACACTATATTTTAAATAGGAATGCTCAATAGACATAGAAAATTGTCTACGCTATCCAAGTGAGCTCGAGATGCACTAATTGATAATGATATGACATTTTTGTAACATCAAAGACAATAAAAAATTAGTCAATTGTATCCAAAAATATTCCTCTTTGGCATTGATAGCAACACAACTTGTCATAGCATAATGAAATTTTGAGAACAAGACTCCCTCTATTAGAAAATGTCTATCTACAACAATCTTCTACCAAGTTCATTCTCCCTCTTTGAAATCTCTCCATATAACTTCTCCCTCTTAATACAAAAATTTCTTAGAGATATGATAGTAAACTTCTCCCTCTTTGACAACACATGCCAAAAATAACAATTCTCATAATATCAATGGACCTTAAGTATTGATTCATTTGCAATGTGCCCTTGTCAATACTACATGAACTATTTGATCTTCAACTTACTCTGGTTGATGCGTCACTAAACTTTATTTAGTGAGCTTAAAATAGGGGAATGACCCCTAGCTTACCTTTTAGATACAAAAATGCATCCTTAGGTAATGGCTTGGTGAATATGTTTGCAATTTTCTCTTTTGTATTTACATATACCAATTTGACTTCTTTATCCTACACCAATTCTCTTAAGAAGTGATATTTTATAGCAATATGGTGCTTTGTTTTGGTATGCATCACTAGGTTCTTTGATATATTGATTGCACTAGTGTTATCACAATATATTACTACTAGATCTTTGATCTCTACTTCAATTCCTTCTAATATTTGTTTGAACCAAACAATGTTAGAACAATTGATTGCTACTACCACATATTCTACTTTTTCTATGGATTGAGAGGTACAATTTTATTTCTTACTTGTTCGAGACACTAGTCTTTTGCCAAGAAAGAATGCTCCACCACTAGTTCTTTTTCTATCATCAAGACTTCCTACCCAATTAGCATTAGTAAACACTTTTAAGTCTAGATTGCCTCTAAGTTTGTATGATAATCCATAGTCTTCAGTAGCTTTCAAATATCTCATGATTCTTTTGATTGTCATCATATGGTTTTCTCTAGGATTTTCTAAGAATCTTGCCACCATACCAACTGCTAATGCAATGCAAGGCCTTGTATGTACTACATACTACAATTTCCCAATCATTGATCTATATATGGTCTGATATACTTCTTTGGAATCATTATTTTTGGAAAGCTTATGTCTAGTAGACATAGGGGTTCCAACTGGTCTTGAATCTTCTATTCCAAATTTCTTTAATATCTCCTTGATGTATTTGGATTGAGTGATGTAGATGCCATCTTTTTTCTATTAAATCTATGATCCAACAAAGAATTTTATTTTTTTAAACATGGACATTTCAAATTCCTTGCTCATTTCTTCTAAAAATCTCTTGCACAAGTCTTCATTCCCTATGAATAAAGTGTCATCAATGAATATTTATACCAACACAATCTTTTTGTCTAGTCCTTCTTTGATATATAGGCTACTATTCTCATTTGTTCTTTGAAAACCAATCTGTATCAAATAGCTATGTAGTCTTTCATACCAGGCTCTAGGAGCTTGCTTGAGACCATATAGTGTTTTGTGTAATTTTCAAACCATGTCCCTTTTATTAGGATCTACAAAACCTTCTAGCTCTTCAATGTAGACTTCTTCGTCAAGAATTCCATTCAAGAATGCAGATTTAACATTTATTTTATAGACTTTAAATCTTTTGTGTTCTACATATGCAAGTAGAGTTCTAATACCTTCTAGTCTTGCAATAGGTGAAAAAGTTTCACCATAATCAATACTTTCTTCTTCATAATAACCTTTACATACTAATCTTGCTTTGTTTCTAGACACTTTTCCATCTTCATTCAACTTATTTCTTAGTACTCACTTAGTACCAATTACATTTTTATCTTTGGGTCTAGGAACAAGATTCCAAGTTTTGTTCTTCTCAATCTATTCTATTTCTTCATTCATTCCTTCAACCCAACTTTCATTATCTAATACATCTTTAATATTTCTTGGTTCAAATTCAGTAAGTAAACATGCACCTTTCAATTTTCTTCTTCTCATTGTTCCATCATATTTGCCTCTAATGATCTGATCAAGTTCATGATGCCTTATGACATATCTTGCTAAAATAGGTTCTTTGGATTTCATGTGAGTTCTATTTTTTTCATTATGAACTTTAGTATTAAGCTTAGGTTCCATTGTCTATGACTCGAGTCCTTCAGACTTGGTTTGAACTAGCTCGATAACTTCTGACTGTGACTTGGTCAATAACTGGTGGAGATTTAAGGGACTTGGGAGGTGAAGTCTCCTTTCTTTTAGATAGATTTGGTAGGTTATCAAGTTCATAGTAGACAAATTGTGTATAATCCTCTGGCTCATGTTTTCTTTCTTCTTTACTTTTTTCTGTAAATTCATCAATTCTCACATGTGCACTTTCTATGATCTTATGAGTAGACAGATTCAAACATTTGTATGCTTTACTTCTGCAGGAGTATCCTAGAAATATGCCTTCATCACATTTTACATCAAATTTTCCTTTTCTAGACTCTTTCAAGATATAACATTTGTTGCCAAATACTTTCAAGTAAATTACATTAGGTTTGTAGCCATACCATAGTTCATACGGGGTTTGGTTTGAGTCTTTCTTCAACTAAACTCAGTTCAAAGTATGAACAGTAGTGCTAATAGCTTCCTTCCAGTATTTGATAGGAACATTCTTTTCTATCATTAGTGTCATTACACAATCTATGATAGATTTGTTAGAATTCTTTAGAATAACTGAGAAGGGGGGTGAATCAGTTATTCAAGGTCCAAATGCCCTATTAATACCCTTTTCTTATGTTCAAACTTAAATCAGTCATATAAGCAAATTACTGTAAATCAAAATGCAAAGATAAAACATTCAAGATCAACACATGACACAATGATTTATGTGGAAACCCAATTTGGGAAAAACCACCAGTAACATGCTACTTGATTCTCACTCTTCTAAAGTGATGCCCTGTTAAAGGCTTTCAACACACTGTTAAATGTGACCTTGTTAGAGGATTTCACCAAACTATTAGGAATGGGCCTGGTTAAAGGTCTTTAGAACATCCACTTGGAATGTCACCCTGTTAAAGGATTTATCTAATGGCTGTTAAACCAACCTAAGTCCATAGGATTTATCTTGTTGTTACAATTGCTAGAAAGTAACGATAATGGTCTTTTGATCTGATATAACTTACAACATACTTTGCAGATTTCAAATCACTCTTTCAGTTCAATCCTTATGCTTGGCTTCAATCTCTTCAGCTATGACTGCTTGTCTCTCTCTCAAGCTTCGTCTCCTTGAGTCTTTATACTCATTTTTGCCAATGCAATCATCCTTGAGGTCGTCTATTAAATAGAGTTTATGTGCTTTCTTCTCCTTAGCACATTCTTTAGTATTTCATGCATTTATGCTTGACTACGGCTCTCTTTCACACTATCCCCTCTATTCCACACTTCTTCCACACTGTTTTCTATTAACTTATGTCTTCTTATATACAAGTCTGATCTTCCTTTTCCACTCAATTCTCCCTCTCTAATTTTAGGTTTTCAAAAATGGATTAGGTAGGATACAATGTATCTACCCCATATCTTATTTTCTTCGCCAACTGTACCTTAAAAATGTTCTACATTGTGTTCTGTGCCACCAACTCATCATTCTTATCCTCCTTTTAATTCACAGATTTCTAGATAAAAACTTTGTCAACTTTGATCTGATGAATCTTTGATTTTCTAAATAATGCAGCAACTCGGCATTATTTAGTTACTGGTGCTCGGCACCTCTGTGTTACTCGGCATCATTGAGTTACTGGTGCTCGGCACCTCTGTGTTACTCGGCATCATTGAGTTACTGGTACTCGACACTTGAACTTGCTTTGAGCTTTACACAAGACTTAACTAAAACCTTAGATCTTTGATATGTTTTAGTGTGCTCATTCTTTGTATCTTTTAGTATGTCATCCAATACATTGTTTCATTAATGGCTTGACTGATCCTTATACTTCATTATAACATCATAACTTCAACCTTTCTCTAGGTGTTCTAGTTACATCTTATTGATTGCTTCCACCTTGACAATCAACTAATTGATAGTATTTGGATCACTAAAGAAATTGTCATCCCTGCAAGTAGCAAGTTTGATATCAATGACAAAACAATGATTGAGGACATTCTTTACCAGTTCCATATATTATTCCAACAATTTTTCTTATGATCATTTCAATCATTTCCAACAAGATCTATTTCTTCTTTCAGCTATACCATTCTGCTAAGGTGTACTAGGGGATAATACTTGTCTTTTTATTCCTCTTTCAATGTAGAAATTATTGAATATTTGAATTTCTCAAAAGCTTTTTTAGAAACACTGCAGCCATCATTCTAGAATAATCATCAACAAAAGGAATGAGAAACTTTTTTCCACTATAACTCTCTATTGGGTCCACATTAGTTTGTATGTACAATTTCCAAGACTTCTTCTAACTAATAGTTGTTTCTCTTAAAACTAGCATTTCCCATCTTACTAATTTGGCAATTCTTGCACAAACCCACATCAAGTTTCTTCAAACTAGGAATACCTCTTACTCTTATATGTTTTCTTATCTTGACCAAATTATCAAATTTTACATGACATATTCTCCTATGCCATAACCATCTTTCTTCTACTTGAGAAATAAAATATGAACATTCACCAAAATCAAGATAAAATGGAATACCTTTTGTTTTCTTGCCTGATCCAACCAAATTTCCTTTTTCATCCAGTAATTTTGCATTTCCATTCATGAATTCTACCTTGAATCCAATGTTGTTCAATTGTGTCACAATCAGTAAATTATGCTTTAATTATCCAACTCAATAGGAATTATCACATATAAGTTCATTGGTTAATGAGATACAACATTTTTCCCTTTATGCAACAAGGTACATTGTTACCAAATCTTACACTTCCTCCATCATAATGTTCAAAATGTTCAAACTTTGATTTATCTCTAGTCATATGGTGTGAACATCTACTATCTATAATCCATGTATAATTTTTGCTAACATAGTGCCATCTTATCTCCTTCATCATCGGATTCATCTTTTATAGCAATATACACCATTTAATCTTCACTACTATTAGAATCTTTTATCATAAAAAAAGTTTTCTTACCTCTTTCCTCGTAGTTCTTGTGACTTTTGAATTCACTCTTGCCTTTGTACTTGTGTCTTTTCTTCTCGTCCTTGCTTTCTATATTTGGACACCTAGCAACAATGTGACCAATTTCTTTATAAGAAAAGAAAATTAGAGGGATTTTACCTTTGTATTTTCCTCTACCTTTGGAATATTTCTTTGCAAGAAAGGCTTCAACAATTTCAAGATCACTATCAGAACTGTCTTATATTTCATCCTCGCTTCCTGATTGATTATCATTTGACTTCTTTCTCTTTTCCTTAAGTGATAGTTTGGTTTCAAATGTAGACTCAATATTTTTGGAAATAGGAACATAGTTATCATAGTTATCTAGTTCAAAAGTTGTCAGTCTTCCAACTAGAGCATCCAAGGTTAATTTTTTCTTTGGATCACATATCATTTCTTGAATAGAAGACACTCTAAATGCATAGATAGGAAGAATATTTCTAAGTACCTTTCTTACAACAGTTGCCTCCTTGTTGGTAAATAGATTTGTTCTTTTGATTATGACCCTTTAATGCCCCAGTTTGGAACAATATCTAGTTACAAGCAGTTGAAAAGCCACTAACGGATAAATGGGTTTTTCTCTAAATTGATAGGTATAGCTCCCTATGCAAGATCTTCAATGAATTATATTTTCTTCCTAAACTAATTTGGGGGTATGTTCTTGACTTGAGAATAGAAGAGGTATAACCAAGTAAGATCTAAATAGAATCTAACTTGGGTGAATAGACATTTTTGAGTACCAAAATAGGTTTATGCATTTACACATCTTATGAATTCATAAAGTTTATCCAAATAATAACTAATACTAAACTAAGCTAATTTGAATCTGAATGGTGACTAATAAATTGAAAATGCTGGAAAGATTTTCTCTTTGAGTAAACAATAACAATGCCTATCACATTCATCTGTTGTTTCAAAATAAGGGAAGTGAAACTCTGTTCTTTCCTTGTCTTGATTCAAACAAAAGAGAAAAACATAAAACCTAAACTAAATCCAACTACAATAGAAAATCATTGACATAAAATACCATTCAATTGTCTTTGCAACAAAAAGTACTTCACACCAAAAAAATTCTGACCCCTTCATTAATCTTTCAATTTCATACATATAGAGTTTTGAGATGACCATTAAAATGGAAGCCTAATCAATTCATCTTTTGAAGATGACAAATGGAAAGATGTCAGTTTGTCATATTAAAAAATTACAAAAGAAAATGGAAAAGGGGGCATAATATGAATCATTTAGACTTCTTCCCCCTTTTCAATTTTTTCCCTATAGGCCTTAGCAGCAACTATTATTGGAATTAGCTCTTCATGCCTAGGTATGTGGATAATTGTATACCTTAAGAACCATTTAGAATGCTCTCTAGCCAATTCCTTCATAGCATTGGACTAATTTGGCAGTTCCTCTTTGGCCATATGTATACATCCACTGAGTGCCTATAGTTCTGTGATCCTACCTTGACTATGGAAGTTTATATCTAACAAACTATCCAAGAATCTAGAAAAGTTCTCCTTCATGACATTGACTCAAATAAGTGTTTTTCCTTGGCCATTAGTTTGATAGCCTATATGTAATCCTCTCATAAGTTCAAATCCTCTGTCCTATGTCTTCTTCACCTTTTCCTCTATTTCTCTTAGCCCTTTTTCTGTAGACTCGATCATCTCAATTTTAAATTGCATGCTTTGAAGCCACTCAAACAGAGGCTCATCTCCCTTTGGTAAGATTTTAGCTTCCACTGCTTCTTTGGCCTTCATTTGGATGATCATATTCAAGAGGGAGATGCAATCTTTGCATTTCACCCTTTCTCCAGCTAGAGTATTGCTATTTGATATAATGTTATCTTTTTCTATTTCCAATCTTAAGATAACATTACCAATCTATTCCATGATTGTGACTCATTTCGATTTGAGTTTCTTGATCCATTTTTTATCGATCTAGCTATAATGCCTATCTTCTTGGAGATGTGAAATGAGGGCTTGCACTTCAGCTGTAGTAGGAATCTAGGTTATAGACACACCAGAGATAGTTGCCAGTGGAGTAACTAGTTGCCTGATGAACTTGTTTAGTTCTTCTATCTCGGCTTTCATCATGATCTTTGCTAACTTAATATTTTATAATTGTCCTTCTATTCCTTCATTACTTGACCTCCATAATCCAACTTTTGTTTCATGTCTAGCTTCTCCAAGATCGATTGAATGCGAACTGAAATCATCAAGCATCATGTCCCCGATTCTCCCTCCTTTGTTTGCCTTGGCTATTTCCATTGTCAAATGCCATGTTTTTGGATCTTTCCCAAGTATTGACAAATTCTTTTTCTTCTTAACTTTGGTCAATGCAATCTCTAAATGAACCATGAGAGATACAATATTTTTTGTGGAAACACTTTCATCCTTTCTCTTTCTCTTTCTTTCCAAAGTATCTTCCAACTAGGAATCTGTTCCTATCACTTTGGAAGCCATTCCAAGTGATTAAATACTAAACATCTTTTTCTTAACCAGAGTTATTTTTATAGTAGTTGAAGAGAAAGGATTTTTTGAATCTTTAGAGATGAACCTAGAAGAAGTTTGGCCTTTCTCCACTTATAAAGTTTTCTTTATTGCCTCATCTGACTCAGTAGACTTGCTACTACTAATCTTTCCATCTCCTAAGTCTACTATCAGTATAGGGGAATTGCTTGGCCTCATAAGTGAAGCACTTACTGATGGAATAGGGCTATGATGAGGAGATGGAACTAGAGTAACATGAGGGATGGGACTGGGGTGGAAGCACTGTCCTTTGGCTCTTTCCTCTTCTTCTCTTTAGTACTAGCCTTGGTTCCTATGTCTAGGAGAGAACCATCATGATAGGTCTTAGCTATAGGGACATTCTTGTCTAGAGGTTGATCACCTCCTCCTGAAGGTTGAGCTAGCCCTTGGGTGGAAGTTATGGTCACACCTGGTGTAGCACTCTAAGATGAAGTACTAGATGTTGCAACTAGTAGAAAAGCTTGGGTGGATACACTTTTACTTCGACTCTTCTTGGTTGTCCACTCAACCCATTTCCCTATTTTCTTGATGATCCTAGCCATCATGATATCAAGATTCTCTTCCACATCTACATATGGCTCAAAACTAATGGGAATCTCCCTTAACTTAGTCAAATAGGTATCGCTATACATATTTTGACCATCATCCTCTAATCCTTCAACATTGAGATCGATACCATATGTCTTTACTTGTTCCATCATGATCCTGGTGAAAGCACAATCTCAGCTCTCTAACTCATCTTTGCAATCTTCCCAATAGCCTTCTATAGTGGTGACATGCTTGATCACACTCCCAATTTGTAGCACCTCACTTGCATATACATTTGGATCAAACATGGGTCTAACAACCTCATATTCTTCCAACTTTTACTTAGTCTCAAATTCCTTGAGCATGTTTTTAGCATCAGACCAAGTCTTGCAACTGTAAGCTTCAACCTTCATAGGGAATTCATACCCTTTTTTCCTCAAGCTTGCACTTAGCATGTTCACCTAGATCACTTGCCTCACGATCTCTATTAGCAAAATTAGATCACTTGGGTATATGGGTAGCTTCAAAGGAAATCTGTCAAATTTTGTAAGACACAAATATGAAAAAGGATAAGAACTAAATAAAGTAGCTAACAAACTAACTGATGGCCAACATTGCTTCTAGATTGAACCACCTCTTCGGGCATCATTGGAGTTCCCTAAAAATCCTCATTATAAACAAGTCATTAACTCTGACATATTTTGCATAGCTATTCCATAATTGCAAGGATGGATAAAATTCATAACTTTTCACATCATCGAGGAAGTTCTCTATTCTGGGAAGGCCTGGCCACAATTATAGAGAGGATAACATTGAAATCAAAAAAGAAGACATGCAGAAGGTATTGTAAAACTTTGTGGCATGGAGGGCTTGAGACAGATGCTCACGCTCACTTACCTCATATGCCTAATCAACATAATGTGTATCTGAATAGATGATTTGTACCAAAAAGAAATATTGTTCAATAAAATTGAGTGCTTCTACCTCACCTTTCAATTGATGCAAAAGAACAAGAATGTCTGCAATCTCAGGCTTGAGGTTGGTGCCAAATAGAATCTTAGGAACCTTACTTTTAGCTCCCTGTGGCTTTTGGAACCAAGACCTCATAATTTCCTTTTGTCACACCATTTTCTTCAAAGAGAACTTAGACATGGCTCCTCCTACTATCAACTCAAAAAATTCTTCTTGCTCTAGAACCTAGAGGCAACTTACTATAGTTTTCCTATCAATCAAGATTAAAACTATATGGTCAGGCAACAAAATGTGTCTGGTGTTTAAATTGTAGTGGTTTATACATTCGACAATTAGCTCAACAACTTGAACTGCCATTGGAAATCCAACTACCTCCACTAGCCCACTTCCTCAGAGTTTCTCTATTATAGGGTGAATTGGCTCCGTCCTTAGCCTTATTTGAAAATCTTGCATGTCAAAAAAATGGAGCAAGGTGTCTGTAACATTCTACAATGTTGACTTAATTCCATTCAGCTCATCGAAACCAACGAATCTAGTTGCCATCTTATCTAAGATAGAAGTGAATTGAAACCTTACAATTGAAAGTGGCATAGAGAGTAGGATTTGCAAGTTATTAGCTTTGAAAATGCTATACAATTCAACAGCATAATAGTTCAATAAAGAAAGTGGTAATTTGAAAATATGTTATGTTTCTATCTATATAGAAATCTCAATTCATCCGTTAATCTTCAAAATTCGTGCCACACAAGTGAATTAAAGGATAAATCCATTGGATTATTAAATGTGGGAGTTCCTAATGGATTTTTCCATGTCTTTTCACTATTTTTGTTGGCCTAATGGTAACTTTCTTTTATTACATAGTTACTTTCCCATTTTTCACCAAGTTCTAGAGAATTAAAAATGGAGTACTCTGTAAGGAAATATCTACTCAGTTAGATTCTACTTGAAATACCTTTCCAAGTGTGATTAACTTGTTTTCATTACCACTTTTAAGTATCTTGTGATCAATTTGTGTGCCTGATATGCTTGTAGAGTTGATTTCTTACTAGATGTAGAAAATCACCTTCATGGGTTGAAAACCCGCTAAGGAGAAAGTGATTTCCATTTTTCTTCCCTTGCCTTTATTTTCACTTTATCCTTTAAGTCAATATGTCTCTAAGTTTTGGAAAATCTCAAAAAGGCTACAAAAATGGAAAAGGTACCCACTTACTTTCTTTTCTCTATCACAAATTCCTTTATCGAAAAATTGACTTCATGGGTCGAAAGCCCACTATGGAGAAGCTACTTCGGAGTTTTCCGCTAGAGGTGATTCTAGGCACTATGATGAATCCTGAGTGCCTCCCAAGGTGGAATATTGTAATGTAGGGATGATCAACTCATTTCCTTCTTTCTTTAACCTATAAACCTCATTTGTTTCTTACTGTAGAAAATCTCCTTCAAGGGTTGGAAACCTACCGAGGAGAAGGTGATGTTGGATTCTCCACAAGCTTCATTTTCTTTATGTGCAAACTATGATTAAGCTATGAACAAGTTCGTCCTCAAAAATAAATTTGTGGAAATCATTATAAAACACAAGAATCTCCATTGAATTAGGTTCTAGACTACCCATAAACTCACGACAACAAAGCAAACCCACCTGGTTATGTAATGTGGGAGAAGGGAAAGGTGGAAAACCTGATGGAGAAACTTTTCACTTGAGGGGAAAGAACTAGACTCGGATAGACCCAAACCAAACTAAGACACAAGATCTTTTCCACTTTGTAAAATAGGGATAGGATGAAAAGTGGGGCAATAGCTGGCTCAGACTAGGGACTTGGGTAGAACATACGCAAGCAAGGAACTCAAAATCTCTAGTTTTGCAAGGAAAATAAAAGGTGGCAACACAACAAAACAAAAATAGGAAGAAAATGGGAAAACAAGATGAGGAAGGAAACTAACTGGGAAAAAAGAAAAGACACTAAACCTAAGTATAATATAATACAACAGCTACCTGTTTCTCAATTTGCAATTTGATAAAGCTTCAGATCCATACCATTGTAAGTTAGGGGTAGTACTTCATCATCCTCATTAGCCAATTTGAAAGAATTATTTTCAAATGCCTGACGAATTCTAAATGGGTCTTTCCACAGGGTGTCAAACTTCTTATGCATACCTTTTGAAGCACTTCTTTTGTCCCATAGTAATATGATGTCTCCTACCATGGATTTTCATGGTCTTTCTTTCTTATCAAACAAGTCCTTCACTTGCATCTGATGTTGTGTGATGTGATCTACAATTTCCTCCCTTTCCTCTTCAAGTTTGCTCAAGTACAGAATCCTCTTCTCTAGACCATCTTTGTAAATATCATCTTCAATCATTTTTTTGGGTTTATTCGTGGCTAATTCCAGAGTTAAGGGGAGATTAGCCTCAGTTCTATAAACCAATTCAAAAGGAGATATGCCAATTGCCCTTTTAGGTGTCACTCTATCTACCCAAAGTGCTTCATGAATCTTCTTGTGCCAAGTCTTTTGATTATCTAAAACCAATTTCTTAACAATATTCATCATATTCTTGTTACTAGACTTAGCTTGACCATTCCCTTGAGGGAAATAATCGAATGAATGGCTGACAGTGATCCCATATTGGAAATAGAAATCAGTAATTTTGATTGAAGAAAAATAAGCTACATTATCCATCACTAATTTAATGGGAACACCAAACCTAACCAGTATGTTCTCTTTTATGAATTTGCACACCACCTCAAAATTAGTTTTCTTGGTGGCTTTAGCTTCCACCCACTTAGTGAAATAGTTAGTTGTAGTTATTACATATTGGTGACCTGCACTAGATGTTGGATTAATCAGACCAATAAAATCAATACCCCATTGTTGAAAAGGTCCTTAGATGACGACATGTCTTAATGGAAAAGCAGCTAGTTGAGGGCATCCAAAAAACATCTTGCATTTTTTGCATCTCACTACATAGGCATAAGCATCTTTAAACATCCCAGGCTAGTAATAGATCTGCCTCAATATTTTAAAAGTCATGACTAAAGATGAAAACTATCCTTCGCAAGCTTCATCATGAAATGTCCTCAATAGTTTTTCTTGTTGTTACTTGTCCATACACCTGAGGAAAGTGCCATCAATGGCTTTTTTGAATAATTTTGCATCCCAAATCACATACTTAGCTACTTTCAATTTAAGATCTCTTCTTTTTCTAGCAGTTAAGCCTTCTAGACATTCATTGTAGGTTAGCGGGTAGGAGATATCTTCAAACCATGAATCGTAGAGACCTACAGCTAAAGCTAGTTGCTTTTCCCCTGATTATTTTGATTCTTTAGTGATCTTTTTTTTTACAATCACCTTACACAAGGAATTTCCCCTTATTAGCTTGGTAGGTTTGATCTCCATATCATACTCCTGTATTTTTGCTACCCATGCTCCTCTGACATTACAACCTACATCATGTTGTGTTAACACACTTTTCACTACCACATCTAGGATTAAAATTATAGAATGTGAATGTAGGATATAGAATCAAAAAAAATTGAGTGCCTTAACCATTGTAAAAGTGTGCTTTTCAATCTATGAATATTTTAGTTCATGATTCTTCAAAGGTATGCTCATGAAAGCTATTGGAGCTTGTACTCCTTCATCATTATTTTGCATAAGTATTGTAGATAGAGTATGTTCAGAAGCATAACAATAAATGATGAAATCTCATTTATAATTTGGATGACATAATATCAGGGCATTAGCAATAGCAATTTTTATACCCTAAAAGGCCAACTTTCCCGCCTCATTCCATTTGAAACTTGAATTCCCTTCCATCATATCCACACAAACCTTCTAAGGAAATTCACTTGCCTAAAGAAAGATTTAACCCCTATTTTATTTGAAGGCAAGTTTAATCTTTGAATGGCTTCCACCCATTCAGGGTCAATTAACTGATTTCTTAGGATTGAGAGAGATCCCATGCTGTTGGCATCTTTGTAAAACTTTTCTCAAATCTTCCATATGATCTTTCCTCTTTTTTGAGAATACAGTGAGGTCATCTAGGTATATATCTATGATTCGGTCCTTCAAGTCAATGAACATCTTGCTCATACATCTTTGGAATGTAGCACTGACATTGATAATTCCAAAAGGTATTCTTCAATATGAAAATTTACCCCAAGGAGTGGTGAATTTCATCTTATGCTGATCCTTCTCTTCTACTTCAACTTGATTATAACCTGAGAACCCGTCGAGCATAGACATCATTTTAGATCCTGCCACCATTTGTAGTCATTAATCCATATTAGGAAGGGAGAAGTTATCCTTTAGAGATTTCTGGTTCAAATTATAAAAATCCACATAGATCCTTATCTCTCCATTCTTCTTTCTGATGGGTACTATATTAGCTACCCAAGTGGAATGATGAATGGGATAGATGATCCTCATCTTTAACATTTTATCTACTTCCTGGAAAATTGCACCTGCAACCTTAGGATTATAATTCCTTTTTTTTTTTGGAAAG
Organism: Cupressus sempervirens; assembly: GCA_028749045.1. Classification (NCBI taxonomy): domain Eukaryota; kingdom Viridiplantae; phylum Streptophyta; class Pinopsida; order Cupressales; family Cupressaceae; genus Cupressus; species Cupressus sempervirens. The sequence continues at coordinate 914,584,789 of CM053786.1, read as the reverse complement.
GGACTGCATTGGGCTTAAGTGGAATTTGATGTTTTACCTTCCCATCTTTATAGCTTTTCAAATCTTTATAACTCTAGGAAAAGACATCTCTATATTCTATGAATAAATTTTTTGCAACTTCTTTCTCTTCAAGTGAACAGCATTTCCCAATATTAATCATTTTGGTATTTTCAACATCTCCAATGTTTACTCCCTCATATTCACCCATAGTAGGCCCTTTTTCTATTCTATTTTGCTTTATGTAAGCATCATGTCTATTAAACAATTTTTCCAAAGCCACAAAATATGGGGCAATAATACTATCTTTTGGCTGAACTTCTCCATTTTGATTATGTTTCCTATTGACATCAAAGTTCTTATGATCACTTTCATTAGATTCATGTTCAAACTAGACTTATCATTTTCCAAAAATAGTTTTAAACTCCTATCATCATTGAAGACTTGCCAACATTCTATGTCATCTGGAACAAAGGGTCAGTACACAATTTCAATCTAATATCTTTTATCTTTGAAGTTTGGATGAGGAAGTAATAGGGAGGTAGAGACTACGAGGGATTCAACCTTAGTGTTCATCTCCCTCAGAACTGCTTCAATAGAGAAGGCATCTAGGCCTTCTATCTCATCCCAAACTCTATTTTTGTAATTCTTCAACTTGTGAATCTTCACAGAATATTGTCCTTTTATTTGTTTCACAATGAGCTCTACATCACCTTGAGCTGTCAAGTTCTTTATCCCTCTTTACTTTGCTATTATTATCCCCAGTAATAAGGCCTCATACTCTATAGTGTTATTCATATTCCAAAATTCTAATTTGAAAACCATGGCTTCAAGTTCTCCTTCTAGGGATATTAACACTACAACTACTCCAGATCCTGAAGAAGTAGAGCTTTCATCAAATTCAAGTGTCGATATGCCTGATGCATCTTTATTTTCATTAGAAACTCTTCCACTTTTATTTTCATCTCTCTGTTCATCTAGAGCCTCTTCAATAAACAACATGTAGTTGTTGAATTCCAACTCTTGATATAGGATCTGAGCTTTAGGATCATCTGATTTCAAGACTATAAAATTTGCCTTTTCCTTAGGTTCTAATTTGAATTTCTTATTCTTGATAGATATCATTGCCTGAGACCATTCTAGCTTTATTTCTCCTCCTAAGTCTCAATAGAAACTTCTACGTAAAAGTAGTCCATAGCTCACTAGAATGTCAGCTACTAGAATTGTAAGTAAGAGCTTCTTTTTTGGATGTGAAGCTAAGGCTACCTGAGCATCTTTAATTTTCCCAAGCAAGGGAACTTGTTTAGCATCCATGGAATAACATCTCCCATGCACTTTAGTCAGGTTGAGACCCAAGGCCTTGGCTACAGAATAAGGCATAACATTATTTGATGCACCTGAATCTATTATACAATTGTTGAGTTTACATCCATTGACATACAATAAGATATAAAAAGGGTTAGGCTTTTTCCCAAGAGATGTTGCTAAGATAGTAGAATCTTCCTGATTAAATAGACCAAATGTCAAGGTTTCATCCTTTTTTTCGACAGTCACACTATGATTCAAATCTAATGTTTTTACATTGTTCTACCAGTCTCTTTAACTCAGAAGGGTGTGACTTCAAATAATCTATAGGAGAAATTTGGATTTTTGATTCTTCACAAAATTCAATGAAATCAAAAGGCCTTTTTTCCTTACCCATTTGTGAAGTGTGCACTCCTTGATCAGTATGTACATTATTTGTCGAAGGACTAGAGTCATTTTTGTGAGTATGACTAGAAGATTGGTTCTTTAGCCTTTGGCCCCGGGTAAGTACCATATATAAAGTTCCATCGATAGTTGCATAGCATTCACCTTTAAGTTCAGAATCTGATTCATATTCTAAAAATAAGTTTCCAGAGTTGCCATTTGAATAGGAATCAGGTTCTGAATAAGGAGTTGTTGTGTTCAATTCATTGGTAGATAATAACTGCATCATACAAGTAGTCTCTGCAAAACTCTCGCTTTCATGATATGTGGTCAAGTGAAAAATGCACATATTTCCCTTCTTTGGTGTTGCTTCAATTTGCAACCTGGGTTGTGAGCCTACAAGCTACGAGAATCTACCTTCATTGTTCCTTCCTAGTGAGTTTTGATAATTTCGCTGATAGGAATTATTGAATCTAGGTAAGTGAAAAATTTTGAATCATCTCCTTGGATAACATGGAATTATTAGAACTTCCTTTATTTTGAAGTTCTCATTTCCATTTCTCATAGAAATTAAATCATCTTCCAATTCAATCACCTTCTTTTGTGCATCTACTAAATCTATGGGATGTACTCTTCTTAAATCACAATTAACATCTGGAGGCATCACACTAATAAAGAAGGTTTTCAAATTACTAGTTGTGGGTCTAGTGGTAGTTGGAATTCTACTGATAATCGTATTGAACTTGGCAACAAAATCTCTCATACTCATAGTGGGTTTCTTTTTAATTGAAGTCAACTGTGTTAATAGGGCATGTTCATCTTCCCCAGTTTTGAACCTTCTCTCAAATTCAGTTCTCATTGTATCCTAGTTAGTAATCAAGCCATCATCAAGATGATAGAACCAATTTGCCACATCATCCACCAAGGTTTCCACAAATAATCTTATAGTGACATCTTCATCCCAACACCTAAGATGTGTGTAGCTACAAAGAAAGCTTTAATATGTTCATCTATGGTAACCTTCCCATCTCTTGAGAATTTTGGGAAATTCTTCCTTGACCCAATCGAGAGGGGATGGTAAGTTGTTAGTGCAAGTGGTCCTATTGTTGTATCCCATGGAGCAGCCATGATCGTTTTGGCAGTATATGATAGGAAATTAACAACTGGAGGAGTAGTAATTCTGTGTAGGGCATTTACCTAACAAGTAGAATGTGAAGTGCTAGTGTCTTGATTCCTAATAGGAGAAGGTAGTCTACTCTGACTTTTATTTTCACCTTTCTGCTTTGGAATGTCCAAAATGAGAAAACCAAGCTCTGTAAGTTTATCAAAAATGGGGTCTTGCGCACCCTGTTCCTTGGTACTTCGAAACCTTTCCAAGATGCCAAGTTAATTTTGTCTCTAAGCTACTTGTCTTAATTGTCCTTCTACTCTTCGGATGTCTCTCCTCTGAATAGCTCTTTCTAAAGCCTCAACTCTTCTTTCTTCCTCTTCCAATATTTCACTAGTGTTCCTATAGTGTTCAGCATTCCTCCTATGTCTCCAAACAAATGTATTTAGGGGTGAAATTATATCTTCTTAATCATCTTGAAAACCAAGATTAGGTTGGAGCATTGGGATAATGTTTTCATGAGGGAGTACCATTTTTCCTCATGACATAGGCTTTTTAAACAAGAAACTATTCATCTCCCCAGTAGAGTCACCAAAAATATGTTGGTAAATAGATTTGTTCTTTTGATTATGACCCTTTAATACCCAAGTTTGTAATAATATCTGGTTACAAATAGTTGAAAAGCTACTTATGGATAAATAGGCTTTTCTCTGAATTGATAGGTATAGCTCCCTATGCAAGATCTTCAGTGAATTATTTTTTGTTCCTAAACTAATTTGGGGGTATGTTCTTGACCTGAGAATAGAAGAGGTATAACCAAGCTAGATCTAAATAGAATCTAACTCAGGTGAATAGACATTTCTGAGTACCAAAAAAGGTTTATGCATTCACACATCTTATGAATTCATAAATTTTATCCAAATAATAAAAAATATTGAACTAAGCTAATTTTAATATGAATGGTGACTAATAAACTAGAAATGTTGGAAGGATTTCCTCTTTGAATGAAAAATAACAATGCTTATTACATTCATCTATTGTTTCAAAATAGGGGAAGTAAAACTCTGTTCTTTCCTTGTTTTGATTCAAACAAAAGAGAAAAACATAAGACCTAAACTAAATCCAACTGCAATAGAAAATCATTGACATAAAATACTATTCAATTGTCTCTGCAACAAAAAGTACTTCACACCAAAAATTTACCGACCCCTTCATTAATCTTTTAATTTCATACATATAAAGTTTTGAGATGACCATTACAATGGAAGCCTAATCAGTTCATCTTCTGAAGATGACAAATGGCAAGATGCCAATTTTTTGTATTACAAAATTACAAAAGAAAATGAAAAGGGGGCATAATATGAATCATTTAGACTTCTTCCCCTTCTCAGTTTTTTCCCTATAGGCCTTAGCAGAAACTATTATTGGAATTAGCTCTTCATGCCTAGGTATGTGGATATTGGTATACCCTAAGAGCCATTAGAATGTTTTCTAGAAAATTCCTTCATAGCATTGGACTGCTTTGGCAGTTCCTCTTTGGCCATATGTATACATCCACTGAGTGCCTATAGTTTAGTGATCCTACCTTGACTATGGAAGTTTATATCTGACAAACTATCCAAGAATCTAGAAAAGTTCTCCTTCATGACATTGACTCCAATAAGTGTTTTTCCTTGGCCACTAGTTTGAGAGTCTATATGTAATCTCCTCATAAGTTCAAATCCTTTGTCATGGGTCTTCTTCACCTTTTCCTCTATTTCTCTAAGCCCTTTTTCTACAGACTGGATCATCTCAGTTTTAAATTGCATGCTTTGAAGCCACTCAAATAGAGGCTCATCTCCCTTTGGTAAGATTTTAGCTTCCACTGCTTCTTTGGCCTTCATTTGGATGATCATCTTCAAGAGGGAGATGCAATCTTTGCATTTCACCCTTTCTCCAACTAGAGTATTGCTATTTGATATAATGTTATCTTTTTCTATTTCCAATCTTAAGATAACATTACCAATCTGTTCCATGATTGTGACTCCTTCCAATTTGAGTTTCTCGATCCATTCTTTATCAATCTAGCTATAATGCCTATCTTCTTGGAGCTACGAAATGAGGGCTTGTACTTCAATTGTAGTAGGAGTCTAGGTTATAAACACACCAGAAATAGTTGCCAGTGGAGTGACTAGTTGACTGATGAACTTGTTTAGTTCTTCTATCCCAGCTTTCATCCTGATCTTTGCTAACTTAATATTTTCTAATTGTCCTTCTATTCCTTCATTACTTGACCTCCATAAGCCAACTTTTGTGTCATGTCTAGCTTCTCCAAGATCGATTGAATGTGAACTGAAATCATCAAGCATCATGTCCTCGATTCTCCCTCCTTTGTTTGGATTTTCTATTTCCATTGTCAAATGACATGTTTTTAAATCTTTCCCAAGTATTGAAAAAGTCTTTTTCTTCTTAACTTTGGTCAATGCAATCTTGAAATGAACCACGAGAGATGCAATATTTTTTGTGGAAACACTTTCATCCTTTCTCTTTCTCTTCCTTTCCAAAGTATCTTCCAACTAGGAATCTATTCCTATCACTTTGGAAGCCCTTGAGTGGAAGTTATGGTCACACCTGGTGTAGCACTCTGAGATGAAGTAGACATTGCAACTATTGAAGAAGCTTGGGTGGCTATACTTTTACTCTGGCTCTTCCTAGTTGTCCACTCAACCCATTTTCCCATTCTCTTGATGATCCTAGCCATCATGATATCAGAATTCTCTTCCACATCTACATATGGCTCAAAACTGATGGGAATCCCCCTTAACTTAGTCAAATAGGCATTGCTATACATATTATGATCATCATCCTCTAATCCTTCAACATTGAGATCGATACCATATGTCTTTACTTGTTCCATCATGAGCCTAGCGAAAGCATGATCTCAGCTCTCCAACTCATCTTTGCAACTGCCCAATAATCTTCTATAGTGGTGACATGCTTGATCACACTCCCAATTTGTAGTACCTCACTTGCATATCCATTTGGATTGAACATGGGTCTCACAACCTCATATTTTTCTAGCTTGTACTTAGTCTCAAATGCCTTGAGCATGTTTTTAGCATTAGACTGAGATTCACACTCTGACATATTCTACGTAGCTATTCTATAACTGCAATCATGGATAAATTTCATAACTTTTCATGTCATCAAGGAAGTTATCTATTCTAGGAAGGCCTAGCCATAATTATAGAGAGGCTAACATATAAATTAGGAAAGAAAACATGTAGAAGGTATTGTAAAACTTTGCAGCATTGAGGACTCTGGATAGATGCTCACTTACCTCATATGCCCAATCAACATAATGTGTATCTGAATAGATGAATTGTACCGAAAAGAAACATTTTTCAACAAAATTGAGTACTTCTACCTCACCTTTCAATCAATGCAAAAGAATCAGAATGTCTATGATCTTGGGCTTGAGATCAATGCTGAATAGAGTCTTAGGATCCTTACTTTTAGCTCCATGTGGCTTTTGGAACCAAGACCTCATAATTTTATTTCACCACACCATTTTCTTCAAAGAGAACTCAAACATGGCTCCTCCTACTGTCAACTCAAAAAATTCTTCTCACTCTAGAACATAGAGGAAATTTACTATAGTTTGCCTATCAATCGAGATTAAAACTGTATGGTCAAGCAAAAAAAAATTTTTGGTGTCTGGATTGTAGTGGTTTATACATTTGACAATTAGCTCGAGAGCTTGAACTACCAATAGAAATACAGCTACCTCCACTAGCCTACTTCCTCAAAGTTTCTCTGTTATAGGGTGAATTGGCTCCATCCTCAGCCTTCTTTGAAAATCTTACATGTCAAAGAAATAGAGTGAGGTGTTTGTAACATTCTCTAATGTTGACTTAATTCCATTCAACCCATTGAAACCAGTGAATCTAGTTGTCATCTTATCTGTGATAGAAGTGAATTGAAACCTTACAATTGAAAGTGCTACAGAGAGTAGGATTTACAAGTATATTAGCTTTGAAAATGCTATACAATTCAACAACATAACAGTTCAATAAAGAAAGTGGGAATTTGAAAAAAAATTATGTTTCTCTCTATATAGAAATCTTAATTCACCTATTAATCTTCAAGATTCGTGCCACATGAGTGAATTAAAGGATAAATCCATTGGATTATTAAATGTGAGAGTTTCTAACAAATTTTTCCATGTCTTTTCACTATTTTTGTTGGCCCAATGGTAACTTTCTTTTATTACATAGTTACTTTCCCATTTTTTACCAAGTTCTAGAGAATTAAGAATGGAGTACTCCATAAGGAAATATCTTCTCAGTCAGATTTTGATTGAAATACCTTTCCAAATGTGATTAAATTATTTCCATTACCACTTTTAAGTATCTTGTGATCAATTTGTGTGCCTGACATGCTTGTAGAGTTTATTTCTTACTAGATGTGGAAAATCGCCTTCATGGGTTGAAAACCCACTAAGGAGAAGGCAATTTCCATTTTTCTTCCCTTGCCTTTATTTTCACTTTATCCTTTAAGTCAATGTGTCTCTAAGTTTGAAAAATCTCAAAATGGTTGTAGAAATGGAAAAGGGACCCACTTGCTTGCTTTTCACTCTCACAAATGCCTTTATTGGAAAATTGACTTCATCGGTCGAAAGCCCGTCGTGGAGAAGCTACTTCAGAGTTTTCCACTAGAGGTGATTCTAGGCACTATGATGAATCCTAAGTGTCTCCCAAGATGAAATACTATAATGTAGGGATGATCAACTCATTTCCTTCTTGCTTCAGCCTATAAACCTCATTTGTTGCTTGCTACGAAAAATCTCCTTCAAGGGTTGGAATCCCACTGAGGAGAAGGTGATGTTAGATTCTCCGCAAGCTTCATTTTCTTTATGTGAAAACTATGATTAAGCCATGAACAAGTTTATCCTCAAAAATAATTTTGTGGAAATCATTATAAAGCACAAGAGTCTCCATCGAATTAGGTTCTATACTACCCACAAACTCATGACAACAAAGAAAACCCACCTGGTTATGTAATGTGGGAGAAGGGAAAGGTGGAAATTTTGATGGAGAAAATTTTCACCTAAGGGGAAAGAACTAGACTCAGATAGACCTAGACCAGACTAAGACACAAGATCTTTTTGACTTTGCAAAATAGGGACAGGATGAAAAGTGGGGCAACACTCTTGAATGTCTCCTTCAGATGCTTTGATTGTACTTACATTGGGCTTTATTATCTCTACATATGTTGTAATATTCTCATCTTCATTTGATCAAATTTTCCTCTGAGACTTTCTGCTTTGGCTCTTCTTACATTGTCATCACCTCCACATATATCTTTTAGTTTGGTCCACATTGCATGAGTAGATTTATAGTATTTACCTCATAAATTCAGCATAATTAAGAGCAGATGCTATATCAACCATCATGATGTTATTGTTCTTCTTCTTAGCAATATACTCAACTAATCATGTTCCAATGGGAGTTTTGTATTCAGTATCAAGATACTTGCAACTTGAACCATTGATAGTATCTAGATGTAACCTCATAAGTCTTTGCCATGTTGCAAAGTTGTCTTTGTTCAATTTTGGAATCTCTTTTGTAAGACATCCTAATCTTTAGCTTAGGTCCTTGAAACCTTCTCTATAAGCACTAAAATCTCTAATACCAATTATTCAAAATATAAAGGAGTAACTATGAGGGGAGGGGTGAATTAATTACTACAAAAATAAATCCAAGATCCCTTTAGATGTCAATACAAAACAAACTCTAAATGTTGAATATTGTTGATGCTCGGTAAACACCTATAGAATGTTGTAACTCGGTTATACTAAATATAATCGGTAATGAATTAGCTTTGTAGATTTAAAGATTTTATCAATGATTATCATTACTTTATCTTAATTGCAAACATAAAGGAAATAGCATGAACACATATGACACCAAGATTTAACATGGAAACCCAATTTGGGAAAACTCACCAATTGTAACTTGTTACTATTTTTCATTCTTGTGAAGTGAGACCTCTTAAGAGCCAACCCTATTAAAGGTTACAAAAAAAACTATTAGGCATGATCTTGTTAAATGATTTAATCACCCTATTAGGATTGGCCTTGTTAGACATCTTTAGACAATTCAATAGAATTGCCACCTTCTTAGAGGATTTACAGATAGTTGTTAAGCCAACTCTGGTAAGAGATTTAGATCACTACTCCAATGGTTAGAGAGTAAAAAATGGGATGACCTTGTACATGATCCTTCCTGATTGAATATTTCCTTTCATATCCTTAAACACATCTTTCTAACCTCTAGATTCACTTCCTCAAAGCAATCTTCAAATCTTAAATAATGATCTTTTTCATACACACTCTATCTTACAACTTGACCTTATACTTATATCCTTCCTATTTTCAAGTTAGCTAGAAAAAAACTTAGAATTATTAACTTTCATCCTCTAAGTCAGATAGAATCAATAGATAAACTAATTAATCTCAATATGCCAAAATAGGAAATTTCCTCGTTAGCCGACCCAGCTTGGTAGATACTAACTCAAAAATGATTTCCCTTTATTAACCATTAGAAGCTCGATTAACACTGTAAAATCACAATGATTCTTTGTTAATTGAGTGAACTTGGTTAACATTGATTCCTTCCAACCTTTCCTTCATTAACCGACTAAGCTTAGTTAACACTCATTTTCTGCAAACTTCCCTTTGATGCCCGAGTGAACTCAGCATACACTATCTTCTAAATAGGAATGCTCGGTAGATATAGAAAACTTTATACACTATCCAAGTGGACTCAGCATGCACTAACTGATAATAATATGACATTTTTGTAACGTCAAAGATAACACACAATTAATCAATTATATCCAACACTCTTTCCCCCAAAATCCAAGAGGAACTAATGAAGTTAAGAGATGTAGAGATCATAAAAACTATTATACATTCATCTTGGGTGTCTAACTTAGTCCCTATTAGGAAGAAGAATGGAGATATAAGGCTATGTGTTGACTTTAGGAATTTCAACATATCTTCATTGAAGGATAGTTATTGTTTGTCAAATATGGAGGCTATGTTGCAAGAGGTTACAGGTTCTGAGCTTGTGTCCATGATGGACAAATTTTCAGGATACAATCAAGTAGTTGATAAAGAATTGAAATAATTTAAAACTATTTTTACTACTCCATGGGGTACTTATGTGTACATGTCAAGATGCCTTTTGGGCTTACTAATGCTAGGGCTACTTTTCAATGTGCAATGGATGTAGATTTTATTGATATTATTGATAAATTCTTGGTTGTGTATCAGGATGATTTAACTATCTATTCCAAAGATAAGAATGATCATTGCATGCATTTAGAAAAGGTATTATCAAAGCCCTTAAGTGTGGTGTTTCTTTGAATCCTAGAAAGTGTAACTTTGGTGTTACTGAGGGTAAGCTGCTAGGGCATCTAGTTGGTAAACATGGAGTGAGGATTGACCTTGAAAGGGTAGAAGCAATAGATAAAATTAAAGGCCTAAAAGTGTTAAAGGAATTCAATCATTTTTTGGGCAAATCAACTTTCTTAGAAGATTTGTGACTAATTTTGCATAAATTAGTAGACCAATATCAAAGATGTTAAAGAAAGGATCTGAGATAAAATGGGATGGAGAGCCTATTTTTGCATACCAAAAGATTAAACAAGATATTAAGGATGTACCTATTCTTAGGGCACCTAATTATGATAAACCAATGCATATATTTTCTTTTTCTTTATTTCACACAATTGTTGCAGTGTTGTTACAGAAAAATGAAGAAGGTTATGAACAACCCATTGCATTTTTTACCAAATCATTACAAGTGGCAGAAATGAAGTATGATATTAATGAGAAATAGACATATGCACTAGTGAAAGGAGTGAAGGCCTTCAAGTGTTATCTAATGGGAGAAATTATTATTGCATTTTTCCCTACTAGTGTTGTTAAGGACATCTTCTCACAATAAGAGGTATCCGGTAGAAGGTGTAGGTGGATTAACAGATTACAGGAATTTAACATTGATATTTAGATTACCAAACTAGTTAGAGGTTAAGGCTTGGCCAAAGTAATGACAAAACCTAATTTAGAAGAAAATAAAATTAACCAATTTGATGATAATTGCAAGGATAATCTCTATTACATGGACACTTCTGATTGGTATAGAGGTGTAATTTATTATTTGCAAAATATGAAATCCCCACCAAGATTAATAGATAACAAGAAAAGATGCCTCAAATTACCGGCTATAAGGTATATTATAGTGTAGGGGCAGTTGTGTTGGAGGGATGTGGAGGGGTTACTTTTGAAGTGTGTTGATGAAATTGAGTCTGAGAAAGTTTTAAAAGATATGCATAAGGGTGTGTGTGGAGGTCATTACATGGCTAAGACCACAGCTCATAAAGTTCTCAGAGATGGATTTTGGTGGCCATCACTCTTCAAATATGCCCATGAGTTTGTTAAAACATGTGATGCTTCTTAAAGATTTGGTGGAAAGATAAAGTTCTCTAGAAATTTACCATTAAGATCTATTGAAGTACAGGCACCATTTCAATAGTGGAGAATTGATTTGATTGGTGAGATTCCAAGAAAGTCCAATGGTGGGCATTCCTAGATGTTGGTAGCTACTAATTATTTTACTAAGTAGATTGAAGAAATTCCTACTAGGAATGTAACAAGTAAAGTAGTGACTGATTTCATTTTGAGTAACATTATAACTAGGTTCGAGTGCCCATAGAAGATTGTAACTGATAATTCTATGTATTTTAGATCTAAAGAATATAAAGAATTTTGTAGGAAATATGGCATTATAGAATACACATCCTCACCTTACCATCCCCAAGGGAATGGTCAAGCAAAATCAAGCAATAAGAGCATATTGAAAATTATTAAAATGATTCTAGGAGAGAATAAGAAGATCTAGCATTCAAAATTTCCATTAGCTCTGTAGGCTGATAGGGTTATTATGAAAAAGGCCATTGCATGTGCTCCTTTTGATTTAGTTTATGGCATACAAGCTACACTTCCACAGAATAATTTAAAGGAGATGTATAAATTTGTTCAAATTTATGAAGATGATATTATTGATGAAATGCAACTCGAGATGGATGACATCTTGCAACTAGAAGAAATAAGAAGAGATTCCTCTATTCAAAATGCAAAGTTGTAGTCATAGATGAAACATCTATATGACAAGAGGGCTACTAAGAGGAAATTTGAAATAGGTGATATGGTGTTGATAAAGGCAAACATGGTAAGTTTGAACCCATCTGGCTTGGTCCATATAATATTCATGATAAAAATGGTGAAGATTCACATTTTCGAAGGATTTAACTAGAGGTATTCTTGAATTGCTAGTTCATGGACAATTCTTGAAGAGATATTTTTCTTAAGATATCTTGGTTTCCATGAATAGTAGTCTAGGATTTTTCCTGTACATTATGTAAATCCTTTGTGTCTTTTGTATAGTCCTTGTATATTGTTTTTTCCTATGCGATTTCTCTCTCAGAGTTGTCAAGAAAGTTTTTGGGTCGAGATTGTGGTTTACTTCTCCCAAGGATTTTGAGCCCTCGTATGAATCTTACATATTCATCATCCCCAGACAAAGCAACTCTTGGTCATGTTTTAAAAGTATATTTCTCTAAGAATGTTCTTAGTTTTTATCCAAATTGATTAACCCTAAGAAAAACCCTAATTGAACAAGTTTTATGCCCTAATAAAGTCCTTTAGGTCATTTGTTTCCACCTTATAAATTGAGCAGGAAAAAAAACTTTGAAATTATGCGTATATATGTATGTATGTATATGTGTATATATATATATATATATGTATGTATGTATATATATATGTATATATATGTATGTATATATATGTATATATATGTATGTATATATATGTATATGCATGTATGTATATATACATATATATGTATATATATGTATATATATATTATATATATGTATATATATATTATATATATATATGTATATATATATTATATATATATGTATATATATATATTACATATATATACATATATATGTATATATACATACATATATATACATACATACATACATACATATATATATATATATTCAAGAACCTTTGGAAGACCATTTTACTTTATCAATCTCTTGAAATGATCTTTACCGTCAAATATTTTAAGATCTATAGTGGTTACCTTGTCACTATAGAAAGTTGCATTCATTTTATCACATGCAGCATGGCTACCTCTAGGGCCCAATTCAGTTTTCACAAGGTTTTAGTATGCTTTACCTACACCTTTAGATCTCTTCAAAATCTATGGTAGGTGCCAAGTCAGTATCAAAGTTTGCATGGTTTTTTATCACATGTTACATGGTGACCAAGTGGGACCCAGTTAGTTCTTATGCATGGCTATGAGGTGAATCACCCACACCATCAGATCTCTCAAGGATCAACGATGATCACTATGTCGTGGAAGACCATTTTACTTTATCAATCTCTTGAAATGATCTTTACCATCAAATCTTTTAAGATCTATAGTGGTTACCTTGTCACCATAGAAAGTTGCATTCATTTTATCACATGCAGCATGGCTACCTCTAGGGCCCAATTCAGTTTTCACAAGGTTTTAGTATGCTTTACCTACACCTTTAGATCTCTTCAAAATCTATGGTAGGTGCCAAGTCACTATCAAAGTTTGTATGGTTTTTTATCACATGTGACATGGTGACCAAGTGGGATCCAATTAGTTCTTATGCATGGCTTTGAGGTGAATCACCCACACCATCAGATCTCTCAAGGATCAACGGTGATCACTATGTCATTACCAAAAGTTGCAAGGTTTCTACCCTTCATGATATGGTGACCATCACAAAAGAGAAACACGATGGGACCAGATTAGGAGATGGGTGTTGTAATTATGGTTTGTCATTAATAAGTCTTGTAACCAAAATGGAGTATCACAAGTATTAGACAAGTAAAGGAGGCACCATGGAAATAACATGCTATTTTCATGACACCAAATTTTTGTTGAGTCATGGTGGTCGCTATGTCACCACCAAAAATTGTGAGAACTTTGTCAAATTCAACATGGTGACCTCCTATGAAATAAGAATGCGGTGAGACCTAATTTCAAGTAATGATACCATGGAAAATACTTGTCATAAAGGGCCTGGTCAGTATGTCATTATGGTATTATGTCATGTGCCACATGGATTTGCAAGTAGAAAAGGTTACATGTTGATTGGAGCCGTGAGATCTCTCCCAGATTGATGGTGGAAACCTTGTCACTAAAGAAACTTTCTTGATCACTAGTGCACATGACATGGAGACTGAAGGAAATTTAGAAGGACCCACCATAGTTATGATAAAGTAATCATGAAATATGCATCATCCAATCAAAATTTGTATCAGTGATGGTCATTATGTCACATACAAGAGTTGCTCAATGTTTATGCATAGTGACATACCAAGAGTGTGACACGTGTCCAAAGGTGCCATTGGGTTTAGTAAAACTTTCCAATGGTGGAAAGAAAGGCTTATGTGGGGAATTTTGATAGGGTTGACTACATCCTGGCAGATTGAAACTAAGTCATTAACAATCTTATTCCTAGATCATCAAATTTTTTGAAATTGATGGCTTGTTTTCAAATTTAGAAGGTGATGCCACCCTGTGTTCCTTACAACTCATTTATGAAAATCAAGGCTCCTCATGCGAAGTAGAACCAAGGATATATTGGAAAGATCTCACCAATTCTTCTCTATGCAAATAGATTTTAGATTCTCAGAGAGATTAGAGCCTATTGAAATATTTCTCAAGTGATTAAAGTGCAAAAGAATTTCCAGTGTCCACCCCATGTTGCAGAATTTCAGTAAAGAAGTAGCAAATAGCCAAGTGTCTTGATCCATTAAACTAGTAAAGATTTCTGATGTTTTGCATCATCAGTAAACATGCCTCCATATAAATTCTTTTCATGAAAGGTAGATTATGTAAGTAGAAATATCCATGAGGACTTTCTTGAACAACTATCTGAATCCACAATTGAGTCAGCCCAGGTTAAAAAATTAATTCCTGTGAACCCTAGGCTCAAAATTGTAGATGGCTTGTATGACAAAGAGATTTGGGTTAGGGATGCAACTACTTCTAAAACAAGGCTCTATCTTTTTTAAAAGTGGTTTTTAGAAAGAAAATTATTTGCTGCCCATGGCAATATCTAGAATTTTGATCTAGGAAAACTAGTGGTTCCTGGTGTTTTCATGATTCTAACCTACTCATAGCCATTGCCAAAAATTATGACCCAATGATCAAGATGGTAAGAAGAATAGATGGGGAGTGCCTAATAAATATAAATGATAAATAAATTCAAGAAGTTTTTGGTTTGGAGCCACTCTCAGATTATCAGGAAACTATTGACCTCCTAAGATTGGAAAAAGAATACTTATCTAAGAAGGATAAGATTAGGCAAGGTGCACTGAGGGAACACTTGAGCTCAATTGGGAATTTTCCATTGGTTACAACATCCACTAAGGAGCCTTTTAAAAAGGAATTCTTCACTTCTAGGGCCATATCAATATACATGACTCTGTATAGAGTTCTTGGTGAAGATGAGCAAAATGTTATGCCAATAAAATTCATGTATATGATGATTCAGATCTCTTCTTTTAGTGTCAATATTATTTTTGATTTTTCATCCTATATAGAAGAAGAGATTCATGTAGGACTAGTTGGGACTACAAAAGGAAAAGTGGAAAAGAATTTTGGTCATTATTCATTATTGATGCACATGTTCTTGTTTAAGTAGGTTACATATTTTGAAAAAAAGATGGTTTTAAACTAAGAACATGAAGGAAAAGTTATGCCAGTCCAGTTGTGGAATGCAGACATAACTTGGGATGCAGAGGAAGCGAGTTTTGTTAGGTTTAATAGTTATTTTGCATCTAGATTAACATGCCTCATTTTAAGGGCCAATCCTAGGATCCCCAAGGTGCTTTGTGATTTTATCAGACCTATGGATAATCCTTTTGATTTGAAAGTATCCCACAATTGGGATGATATCATACCTTACCCTATTTCTACAGTTTTTAGGGTATATGGTTTTCAAGGGACTCCCCACATACTACCCTACTAGGTGCCTTTGAAGGTAGAGATAGCTGAGATGCTATGGCAAATAGGGGGATTGGAAGAAACTCAGTTGGCTAGTAGATCTAGAGGTTCACTTTTCCCACTTGTACTGTGGCTCACAATTTTGTTATCACTAAGGGTGGTTGTGTATCTTTGTATAAATTCTTGGACCAGTAAAAGATGGTTATATCTCACCCCCTCTTTTTTGATACTAAGGGATCTCTTGATGTGTTCAGAAAAAGGGCTAAGGTTGGTGCAAAAGACCACCAATTATATTTCCCTAAAGATATTATAAGGAATGAATTCTCTTTACAAGAACAAGAGATCAAGAAGAAAAAGTGGAGAGTTTACTCCAGAGTTTTGAAATTCATTAATTATTTTGATAAGGATTATAAACCTATAAAGGATGCAAAAATTGAGGCAAACAAATTGAATAAACTAATGACCACTTTTCCTAAAATTATGGAGGTCATGAATGATAAAAAACTATTCTTTATTAATTCCTTTCTTGAAAAAAGCTAGAGAAGTTATGAGGAGACTATCTTTTATTCCTACAGTAGGATTAGAGTAGATTATTATTCCAAGGAGACCTAGTTATAGTTTAATTCATAACAAAAGGGCAATTGTAGATAAGGGAAAATGAATAATGGGGTCAACCAGTGTTGTTCTTAAAGAGAAACTAGATGAACCTGTGCCTAAGAGGCAAAGAGTGGAAAAGGAACAAGCACCTCAAATTGAGGAATATTCACCCACTTAGTTCCCATTACAAATAGGAGGTGAATAACTCACTAGGGAGCAGATGGAGTAGTTGGGATCTCAAGGGGGAATTTTTATTAATTCATCAGAATTAGAAGAGGGAAATCCTCAAGAACCTCCAATGCCAAGCATTGAGTTAACTATGGAAGATTTCAGAGGAAGGGAATTAGACCTTGTGATGGAGCAGGCTTGCCATGAATTTATTTATGATGACAATTTTGTGAAATCTAGAACCTTTTACCAATTTTATTGGAGAACAAACATTGGAAAGTTTGAGGAAAGATGCAACAAATTGAAAACAAAGCATCCAAAAATGGAAGAGGTAGATGTGTAGAATTAGGTCAAAGAAGAGATGATGCAAGAATTCAAAAGTTTGACTCCTAAGGAAGGAAGCAAAATGATAGAAGCATCTAGGATTTTGTTGTTATCCAATTGGGATATTGCAGATGCCATGGTCTTTAACTCTATTACAAATAAACTAAGTGCAGAGTAAAAAGGGAAGAAAGAAATGAAAGGTGCAAAATTTAGTGAAGACTATACTGCACTAGTCATTTGGTCAATGAGAAAAGGATCGAGGACTTCTTCTTCCTAGCTTGATGATATTGGCTTTATAGGTAGCTTGATTGTAAAGAGAGTTGAAGAAAGTACCACTAAAGAGGATGCAAAGTTAGGTGTTGGATCAGCCAACCTCACCTTAGCCACATCTCAGAGAGATAGAAGAGAAGGACTAGAGCTATAAGATAACTATGAGAAACTCTTGGTTGTCTATAATAAAGAAGTCTAGAAGAGGATTGATCTCAAGAATAAATTGATGGGATGATCCTCCAAGAAAAGAATCACTTATCCTTGCCCACTAGTGAAGCCTTTTAAATCCACTCATATTGAAATCCCAGACACACCACAAAGGCCACAGTATCATACTACAGAAGATTTTGAAGAAGAAAAGAGTAAATTATGGGCATTACATGTGGAATTGGATGTACAATATGAGGATAAGCTAAGGGGTTCTATCATGTACTTCGTTAATAAAATCTATTGGCCCTCATTTTATGAGCAACTAACAAAGACAATAAATATATGGGATGAGATAAAGGCAAGTGATGAAGCCTTGAAGCCACTTGTCAAAAAATGGAGTAAATGGAGTAAAGAGGTTACTCTTTTGTGTTTTTCTGTCATCAATTTATCCTATGAGCATTTAGAAAAGACTTATGATAATGCCAATGACCTCTCAAAATTCAATGATAAAAGAGTTGCATTGAAAAAATGGATCATAAGTTATCTGGATAAGTATAAGAGTGTTAGCTCCAAGATGTTCCCTCATGCCATAGCTACAAAAGATAAATTAAAAAATAAGGAAGATTGGTCCCAAGAACTAGATGATTGATTATGCCTTTGAATGAACGAAGTCATAAATGAAAAGGGAAATGCATGGTGGGCAGCCACAACTAAGGAAGTTGTGAAAGTTTAGTTATTTTTTGATTCTTTAAGGCAAGATTTTATTGAAATTGATAAATTAGGAGAATATGTTATGAAAAAATAGCATGATATTCTGCAATTTGATTAGCTAGAGACACACTTTTTGGCAAGTGGATGGTAGAACTTGTTGATGTAAAATAGTTAGAACATACTAAAATTGATGATGAAGATATGGAACAGGATGAAGTACAACTTATTGACACATCAATAAAAGAAGAAGAGGGCAAAGGTGAGCAACCAATTGCAGTTGCATGCACAAAAATTCAAACTGATAACATAAAAACAAAAGAATTAGATGTAACTATAATTTTGGCAGTATGTGGTGACATGGATGGAAATTCTTGAGTTGAAGTCACTCTGCAAATAGATGAGCTAGATCCATCTTGTGTAGTTCCATTGGTTACATCCTTCGACAAGTTGTAACAACAACAAGGCCAATCATGAGATCCTCAGTAGTAAAAAGATGGAGTAGAAGGTGGTCCCTCTATAGAATATTCATGATGAAGATATCCTATTGCACCAATTTTTTTCTTTTGTGATAGTAACAATGTAGATATTTTCTATCTTAATGATAGCTTTTAGTTCTCTATACCTGAAGCTTGTTGCATCTCACCCTATATAAGTGAGATTCCAAAGTTAGAGAAAGGGTCCAAGAATTTTGTATAATTTTTCTTTGTCCAAAAGTACAATCAGTCCATCTATGTGTAGTTTTCTAAATTTACTTTCAAGCTTTGTTATTTTTTGATGTTTTCATATCAATGGCATAATCAACAAGATATTTTGAGTTTCATTGAGCTTCTTTTAGTTATTGTATCAATCTTTTCAAAGGATAATACAAAAGGGCATTTACATTGCATCTATGTTATCAATCTCTATCTCTAGTTTATGAGTTTATTTACTTTGATATTAGTTAAATAAAGTTTAATCTATTTAATGCAATCTAGATAGGTTGTATATTGATTCTATTGTTGCTTTTAATTCAAGAAATTAAGGAAGTGCTTCAATAAATTAGTAGGGTATGTGGGTTTATAAAATGAATGCTAGTAGGAATGGTAATTGGTGTTTACAATTGATAAAATTCATCTACAAGTTATTTGAATTAGATCCCCTGCTAATAGTTGACTCTGTGCATCAATGGATAAGGCACTGGTCACATAAATCTAAAACAAATTGAAATAAATTCTTCTACATATATCAAATTTATATCCAAATCTAAATCTATCAAATATTGTATTGTGTATAAAGGTGGTCATCATCTATCTATGGGAATCTATGGGTTATTGTTAGTTTTTGTAGCTCATTTTTTCTCACATATATCACAAAAATGGACCATATCTGTTATTTCTAGGGATTAATGGTAAGAGTAAAGAAGTTAACTAAATCCCTAAGGTACTCCCACCTTTTTTTGTAGAGCCAAAAGTGTAAGAAGAAATTTTTCTTTGTGTAGGCCCAGAGACATAGTTTATTATGCTAATCATAAGCATTGGCTATCTCTAGGTATAATAAATTTTGTTGTCTGCTGGTAATAATAATCATTGTTAAATTAGTAGCCAACAAAACCAATCACAAGTTATCATATAGGATTTTAGGTTATCACAACCAATCTCCCAAAGAAGGAAATCCTAATCACAAGGAAGACCCTTCAAACTAGACAACTTGTCACAAATTGCCCAAATTTGCACATATTGACCATTTTTGACACAAGATCCCAAAACACAAAATAATACCATGGGATACTTAGGGATGGACTTGCAGTCCATTGAGGTCTAACATAAGGTGAAATGATGGTTAAAACCAAACTATGCAACATTTATCAATAGATGCTTCACAAATCCACCATAATAGGCTTATAGCTATTTTTCTTTAAAATCCAATTTAACTTCATAAATATCAACATAATCTATGGATAAATTACATATTATAATACCCTTTTGGTTTTTACTTAACATACCCAAGCACCAGGATAGGAATTTACAAACAAATTAAGTTTTCCTCAATTTCTTCCCTACGCAATTAGCCCTATTAGGTCTCCAAATACATAGGAGATATACTTTGCAAAGGCCTAAAGTTCAAAAAAAATATTAAAACATTAAGGAGAAAGTATAAAAAAATATAAAACCTTATTTCAAGACCTGGTGTCACTTGTAGAGTGAGTTATGGGAAATATTGATTAGCGTTATGAGCATGCACATGGGTCTTGCATGCCTAGGGCATGAATTTCCTATTGGCCACCTGCACATACAATCTTGAGACCAAATTCATCTTAAATTAAATAATCCCCAATTTTATTTCACTAGAGGCCATCAAATTCCCATGGTGAAATCTTGAGATATGTTAATTTATTAAGTAAACCCTAGGTATGACAAATTTTTTGAACAACTCTTACAAAAATCCAAACAACTTGAGTTAGGAGATTGATCAAAACCTCAAACCAAGTGCATTGGAAATATTATTATCCACCTTTATTAAAATATCATTTAGACACCTTGATGCCTCTATACAAGTTTGTAAACATTGTTACAGCATCAATTTAGCAAGAAATCTGAGTTCATTTTATTAATTTGAATGGAAAAGTGCATCATTGTACCTACCACCCACTTGAAAGGTCTTATGTAGGCTTCCCCAATTTTCATAACATAATTCAAACCATTTTTTGCCATTGGGAATCAAAATAAAAATTTTACAATTTTTGCTTAAAAGTTATTTGACAACTTTTGATCAATTTTTGCATATTATTCATCCTTTGCAATTTGTGAACAAAGTATGTTTAAACCTTGACTAAATGATCCAACCTGTTGGAAATATTCAAGACAAGGTAGGTTACTGAGAGGGGAGGGGTGAATCAATAACTTATAAAACTTTTAAACAATTCAGCATTTTACCCATTCATCATTCATTCATCTAATCTACTGCAAAACTGAAGGAACAAACATTTATTGCACATGTACACAAAGATTTGGTGACCCAAAAACCTTCCAAATAGAAAGTAAAACTAGGGTGGGGATGATACCCACAAAACTTCAATACTACAGTATAAAGTTGGCCTGTTAAGGCTTACAATGATCACTTTTGGTAATCTGCCCTGTTAGGAGCAAGTAGGACTGCTAGATCCACCTTGTTAGAGGATTTACAAACATACAGTGAAGTATGCACTCTGTTAGGAGATTTACAAAAAGACTATTAGGTCCACCCGGTTAAAGGATTTATAAACTGATTCACCTATTAGGATGAAGTAGTGGATCTGCTTACAACTATTTGCTGATAAGATCCTTGTTGCATTGATCACCTGATGTGATAGGTATAACTTTTATGCTCCTATGTTGACCTTGTTATATTCCCTTTTATTATGCTACTGATTCACTTTTAGTTTTCTCAAAATATATCAATACCTTCTTCATATGCAAAAATTACCACTTTTTTTAATTTTTTTTTTTTTATACACCATACCATGTTACAAATGATATCATAAATTACATATATACCATTTCAATATTTACAACTACAAGGTCGGCCAAAACACAAGTGAACAGAATATTACTGAGTTGGCCAGATAGTAGAAAACTCGGGTTCCTCAAGCTGACTCAGTGACTTTCTGATACTTGGCATCCACTAGATTACTTGGCATTGACATGCACTTAGTAGAAGTAGAGGCTCGATTCATACTAGCCACACAATACTACTTGGAACTCGGTAACCATTGGTGACTCGGTAGATATAGTGTCACTCGGTAAAAGCTAACTTCTTCGTTTACCTTGTTGTGCTCGGTGAACACTAAGTTCTTCATTTACCTTCCTATGCTCGATGAACACTGAGTTCTTCATTTACCTCCCTATGCTTGGTGAACACTGAGTTCTTCATTTACCTTGCTTTGCTCGATGAACACTAAGTTCTTCATTTACCTTGCTTTGCTCGGTGAACACTGAGTTCTTCATTTACCTTGCTTTGCTCGATGAACATTGAGTTCTTCATTTACCTTCCTTTGCTCGGTGAACACTAAGTTATTCATTTACCTTCCTTTGCTTGGTGAACACTAAGTTCTTCATTTACCTTCCTTTGCTCAGTGAACACTACTAAGCTGCCCATTCACTCGGTATCCTTTGGAATGCTTGGTAAGAACTGTTTACCTACTGAAATTATAAGGTAGCCACTGAATGTTTGGTATATACTATAGACTAATTGATGAGCTCGGTAAGCATTCAGAATCGAATAAGTATTTGCACTAATGACAAATATATCATAATTCCAACAATCTCCCCCTTTGGCATTAGTGACAAAAACACTTATGAGCCAAAACTTATGTGCAAAATTTGAAATCCTGATTTACATATTGTAGGTGCACTTTCAGTACACCATTTTTAAAACTTTTAAAGTTGCCACCCATAAAGAATTTCTTAAAATTGTTCTCAGTGTGTTTAACAAAATTTCTATGAAGGATTGAATTATTTCTGAGTCCAGATATGCAAATGTAGAAGCAAATAGAAGTCAAAATTCATTTTTCCACCATGGAGAAGCACTTTTCTAATTTTCCACAATGGAGAAGTCAACTTGGGATTTTCCACCAAAGGAAAAATGAAGTGTAGTGGAAAACTCATTTTCCACTGTGACTTTCGCAGTCATTTTCTAATTTTCCACAATGGAGAAGTCAAAATTCATTTTTCCACCATGGAGAAGCACTTTTCTAATTTTTCGCAATGGAGAAGTCAATTTGGGATTTTCCACCAAAGGAAAAATGAAGTGTAGCGGAAAACTCATTTTCCACTACGACTTCCGCAGTCATTTTCAGATTTTCCATTGGAGAAGCAAATGTTTCATTTTCCACCAAAGGAAAAATGTGTAATGGAAAACTCATTTTATACTTTTCTTTTTGTAGTCATTTTCTAATTTTCCATTGGAGAAGCAAATATTTCATTTTCTAGCAAAAAGAAAAATGCATAGTGGAAAATTCATTTTCCACTACAACTTTTGCAGGCAAAGTCCAATTTTTCACATGAGGAGAGAAAAGGCAAATCTCAATCCAAGATGAAGGTATATGGGGTCTAGCATCAATATTACTCCAGAAAAATAATTTGTGAATCAATCTACATCAAAATTGTGCCCACTACATGGAAATGGAAAATTCATTTTCCACTGCGACTTTCGCAGTCAAAGTTCAATTTTCCACCAAGGGAGAAGACAAAAGTCAAATTTTTGCTATAAGAATTCCAGAGAATCTCTCCCAAATTTTAGCAAAGAATTAACATTGTAAGTATTGAAGATAACATTGTTGCAGATTGAAGACATGGATTATAGAGCATTGAAAGAAGAATGGCTAGAAATTTTATTTTATTATTTCTGATTTTGTAGCAATCATATAGAGTAGAATTCAGAAATTCATATCTTTTTACTCATTGATTATTTTTTTGATCACTTTGATCAGGATGAAGATAACTAAGTTTGGAAGAACATATCCAAAAATGAGCTCAATCCAATGGTGGAATAAAAAGATATGCCCCACGAAAAATGGCTCATTTTTACCAAGTAGAGCTATTTATTTTGTTGTCCACTCAATGAAGGAAAGATTTTGATATTGATTTAACATATTTAAATGTCACTTGTTAACATATAATTTAAATATGTTAATATCTATCATTATTAATTTAAAAGTTAATAAGCATATCAGTTTTCAAAAGGAAAAATATGAGAAGTCAAAGAGACAAGATTGGTTACAAAACTGAAAAGTCACTGGAAGAAACCATGCTTGCTGGAGAATGTATTTATTGTAAAACCTTTTCCATTGATGGGGTTCTTCTTTTCTGCAAGAGATGGAGAGCTAGAGTAGGGGGAAGGAACTTAGTTTAATTTGTTTTTCATTTTCATTATGCATGTTAAGAGTTTGAGTTTTTGTAATAGATTGAGCATAAGTTGTGAGCAAATGAAATTTGAGTATTCTTATTTGTGATGTTCAAAACAATAGGGGTTTTATTCTAAATCAGAGCATTTAGTATTTCTCTTTTCATTATTATCAATCAAAGTATTGTTATTTTCATTTTTGGGCATCATCTTCCATCTTGTGTTGAATTATGAATGGGTTGTAGATCAAAGTATTTGCAGACGTTCCTATTACAAGAATTTGGATTATTTAACACTCTCTTTCATTTCATTTTCCAATGCATTTGCATACATAGCATTCACATTGCATTACCAATGTTGGGGAGTCATAGGATATGTGAATTCCTGGTGTTGGCTAGGTGTAGAACTGAATTCTCTGCCTGAGTTAGTTCTGTCTAGGGCTGGCTTGGTTTTCCTCTTTCGTTCTCGGGTTAAGAATGTACCCAATTAGTTTAGGAACAAAAAAATTCACTGAATATCATTGATAAGGGAGTTGTACCTTTCAATTTAGAGGAAATCTATCAGCCTCATGATAGATTATCCAACTGTTGGTATCAAATTGTTTCTCACAGGTTTGGGCATTTAAGAGTTACATTGGAAAGAACAATCTGTTTACCAACACATATATCTCCCCCATACAATATGCACATAGTATTTAAAAATATCTCTTATATACACGCATGGCTTCATTATTTACATATGTCTCTATCTCTTCTTTGGTACTCTATCTCCCCCTTTTTGACAATAATGCCAAATTAAACAATATATATTTACAAAGAAACACCAAAATGGTAGATAAACTCATAATGTACCTTGAAAATAAGAGCCAAAGTCTTATCCCAATTTTCTTGCAAAATTTTGCAAGTGGAGAGTGCTATCTAAACTTCAGCTGAAAGTTCAATCACATGATCTACAACTGAGAAATTGTTGTCATGGATCAATGTTTTGGAGTAGGCAATGTGTTTCTGCATTGTGTCCATGACAGGAAGAATCATATTCTGGATGTCAATCAGTGTAGATCTGATCCTAGCTTCCTCTCTCAATAGTTCTGCCTGCTTTTCTAACAAAAATCTGATTCTGAGATGATGGGATGAATTTGAATTAGGGTCAAGTTGCAGCTTTTGGGCACTGACCTTCATATCCTCATCAATTTTATTTAATTTTTCCTTAATCTCCTTTGTATATTCGGTAACATCACAAAGTTTGGCAAAAAGTGAAGTTACATTGTTAAAAGAATTTTCAAGATTGACCAGAATTGTGGACAATTCTATCTATTTTATTGCAATCGGCTGAGCAATGTGCTCAAGCACCTTATTACCAAATTTTCTTTCAGCCTTTTCAATCAATTTTTCTTCACCGGAGGTGTCCTCATTGAATTTATTTATAGCCTCTTCTAACTGAATCAGAATGTGTTGAGTAGAATCTAGTTCAACACCTATGGCTTCTGTAATTATATTTTTGGCATTCTCAATTATTCTGTACTCCTTATCCCTTTTAGACCTTAACTTCTTTTGTGTAGCCTTCATCTCTATTAGTTGACTAGCATACCTCATTTCTTCAATGGTAGCATTTTCGTAGTCAATTTTTGGAATCACTATTTCTGCATCTAGGTCAATATCCTCAGGAATTTCTTTTCTAGTGAGAAGAAGTCTTAATGGTTGCTTTAGTTTGGCTTCTATTATGACTGATTTGAGCTCTGGAGTGGACACAATAGTGGAGACGAAAGGACTAGTATACTTAAGGGTTGAGTGCCAATAGGAGTATTTACCAGATCAAAAATTGGAGTACTTCCCAAAAATGGTGATACATTCAGTAATGCAGTATTTGATCTAACTAGATTTGAAGTAGATGCAGATAATGTAGACAAAATTTTAGAACAAGCTAGAATATTTATAATGGGAAGACTAACTAGTGCAAAAATTGGTGCTAATGTAGCTAACAAAATTGTGGAACTTACTGTTATATCGACTGGAGATGATGGAGCTGAGGAGGCTGGCTTGGTAGATGAAGGAGAGGGCTACAGTTTAGTAGATGAAGTGGTAGACACTTCCATTGATGATACCTAGAGCTATGATGTGGCAAGTGCACATGATAAATCTGATGTGGATGCTATCAAACATGTTGAATCTAACTCCAACCTTGATGATGTGACAGTTTTAGGTGGAGAGTGAGGAAGGGATGCAATGATTGCTGTTGCAATTTTTACTGGATCATCTTCCTCCTTATCTTCCTCTTCAGCTTCTTCCTCCTTGTCTTCTCCCATTAATGCATGAAGCTCACCCAGTGAAACTATGATGGATGGAGTGCCATCAATATCATCACTATCACTGCTATCATCATCTTTGATTTCCATTGGGTCTTCACTAGGCTTATGCAGATGATAGATCTTTTTCCACATGTTTGTAGCATCATTTACAACATGCCCAATGTCTTTAATCAAAATTAAACATGTGTGGAATCTGATCATCATTTTACCTTCATGGTTTTTCATTATTGTTTTTACTTCTGCTCCAGTGAGACTTGGTTGAAGATTCTTCAGGGACTGCTCATAGATATCTTTTACCATTTGGGTTGTTGATTTCCATCTTGGTTGCAATCTCTCCAATAGTTCCTTTGAGATTTGGGAGGCAAGCTGGTCCGGAGAGTATTTCCATTTACCCATCATGCTTAGTACCAATTCCTCTATCTGCATCTTCTCAGCATCTGTTCTAGTTTCAAATTTCAATGCTTTGAAATTTGTGATGCCAGCTCCTTCTTCCAGTTGTTTGACCCTTTCCTCAAATGTAGGTGCAGGCCTGACCAATATAGGTTTCTGCTTACCTTTTCTGGTCCTCCTGCTAAATACTACAGTAGGTTTCCTTTTAGGTTTGGTAATTATTACCCTACCCTTTTTCTTCAGAGGTTCTTCTTCAGTTTCTTCTTCTTCTTTTTCTTCTTCTCCTCCTTCTTCATCATCTCCTTCATCCTCACCTTTTCCTTCTATTAGCATAAGAGGGCCAAATGCAGTTTTCAATTTTACTATCTTCCTCTTGCCTTTTTTTATGGCCTGTGGTAGCTTGATTTCAAGCTCAATTCTGGCCTTTGCTTCATCATAGGTTCCAAAAAAAAAAATTCTTGGGTCTACTGGCTCATTTACTAGTGCTTCTATGATGTCCCTGGCTTCATCAATATTTACCTCATAGGGAAGAGGCTTTACCCATGCAACTCAGGGTCTGACTGCCTGGATGTACACCTTATCATAGTCAACCATGAAGCATACATCATCCTTATAACCCTCAACAAGCTTAGGAGGAATTCAGAACCTTTTATTCATTCTTTCCTTGAAATCTTCAAAATAGTTGTCCATGATGCTATCAAAATTCTCACCCATCTCTGCTACAAACTCATTTATTTGATACAAAATTGGAATGTATTTTCTCCATACAACAGTTCCTTTTGATGGAAAGAATTTTTGAATATAGAAAAATAAACAAATCAATAGAGAACCAAATTTACAAGGGTTATTCTTGGAAGTCCTTATACTATCCATATTTTTATTCAATTGTTTCAGCAAGACTTCAGACAGATCAAGTTCAAGGTTTTTCTTCACAACCTTGAGGGCCAAATCCATAGCTTCACAAGGTACATTATTCAGTCTACTGGAACTGTATAATTTATATGCAATTACATGAATGTCAAATCTTAGTTTGACATCAGATACAGTGTTTACCTTTAAACCTCTATTATCCCATTCGGCTAGGGTTTGCCTTTGTAACTCCTCCCGACTTAGAGTTTTGGTGGTTTTGGCTTTGCTAAGCATAGGGAGACCTATGATATTGTGAATCATTTTCTTAGTGATTAGCATTGGCTTCTCTAACAAAAATTTTCCATTATGTACCTGACTCAGGATATACCTAATCCACTTGTTTTGGAAGTTTCTAGGCATATGTGAGATATGTGTCAAGCCTTTGGTTTCAAGATGCTTGAACTCAGGTTTCAGAGAGCCATCTACACTCATTTCACCTAGGGCACTATCCATTTCTAGATTTCTAATTTCTTGAATAGACCATTTGAAATGAGTACGAATATCATTGATAAGAAGTACCTTAGGGGGTATTTGTGATTGAGCTCCAGTTGGGTCGAGTGATGCAGCAACGGCCGAAACAATCTTGAAATTGGGCGCTTTCCATTCTGTACCCTTTATTAACATCTCTGAACCTCTTTTCGCCTTGTTGCTGCTGGTGCTTGTGGATGCCATTGTTGCTCGGTAAATATAAGAAAATCTTGAACAAATTCTTCATAGGAAATTCACTTCAAATCACTTGGAATTTTCTTAGGATTCACTGAAAATCTTTTAGCTCTGAGTATTCTTAAGTCGCGATGAAAAATGAAATTGAATTCTACCCTTTTGATGAAAATACTATCATTAATGCTCGGTACAAAGGTAGATGAGATGACATAGTGCTTGCCAGTCTGTTGTTGCTCTACTCGATAAAGCTTTGCAACTTGGTGATCAAACAAAATATTTGGTACTCTCAACCTAGCTTGATAAAGTCTTTAACCAACCTTGCTTGGTAAATGCAACACAGTGAATGATAACTTTCCTTTGGTTCTTGAACCTAAAATACTGATATGATCATTTGCACTTTTTCATTCTCGAACTACCTAAGATATGGCTTGATGATGCAGTTCTTGATATTTCTTAAATTTAATTGGAAATGGTGGATGTTAGAAAGGTTAATCTTTCCTTGGATATATTAATTGGGATATTCCAAGGGTCCCTAAATGTAGTTTGTCCTCTTGTACACATGTGGAGGACATTTCATTGTTTGTCCTTTATTCCACATGTAAGGACAACTCTTGTTTATTTCTTTATTCAGTTTATCCTCCTTAAGAGGATTGTGACACTTTGCACACACCTATTATGAATGTGGCATTCATAGAAATGGGAGTTACAAATGCAACTCCTCTCTCATCTCTATATAAGAGATGCTCCTCCTTCTTTCTTCTACACACTCTTAGCACTTGATGTTATTGTATTGAGCTACTTTTGCTCCAACACTCTCTCTCTCTCTTCTCTAGGTATTTTCCTTCATTCATAATACTCACAAGGGGTTTTCTTTGCTTTCCCCTTATAAATCCTTGTCTCCATTGTTGAACCATCTTGGTGTATGCTCTTGGAGTTTGCTTATCTTATGGTAACATTGTTTCACACTTAACTTACTTGGATTGCTTCTCATTCCTTGCTCAACATTATCATTTCTTACATGGTATCAGAGCTTGGCTATCTAATCCTTGTTTTAAGTTTTGTGTTGAAGGATGCCATTCATTGGAGCACACCTTATTTGGAGACGTTATTGAGAGAAGAAGTTTGTGTTGTGATTTTAGCTCTTTTTTAACAAATCTTGTGTATGTAGGTTTCATTTTTTTACTAACTCTCTTTGGAAGGCTTGCCGCCAAAGGTTTTTCTTGTAAAGTTTCATATTTTTTTTACTAACCCTCTTTGAAAGGCTTGCCGCCAAAGGGTTTTCTTGTTAAATTTCAATTTTTTTTCTCTTGTTTTGGAAGGCATGCTGCCAAAACAAGAAGTATTACATGAGTAAAGTTTTCAATAAGTCTCTAATTTTCTCACTCCATTTAAAAAAATTTCCTACTCTTTAAAACAAAAAAAAATTCCAATATATTGTTTTTTATATATTCTATATCTATTTGTTGTATGCTCTTGAAAATTTCTAACATACAACATAGATGTTTTCATAGGATTTAATCCTTATAAATATATTATCATTTCTTATAAATCTATTATCATTGCATTTTTTTATTTTTTAAAAAAAAAAATCTCGCATTTAAATTTGTTTGGGCGGTCGCGCCACCCGCGCACTGCCGCGCGACACCAGCGCGCCGCCGCGAGCCGTCAGCGCCGTCGCGCGTCATCGCCTGCACTCAACACCGCCGCGCGTTGCCACCCACTGCGTCTATGTCACATAAACCTTTTTTTTTGTTTCATTTTTTTTTCTGATACCACCGCCGCGCACACATAAAACACCCGCTCGAGCGAGTTCTACAACTTCGCCGAAGCCATAAACCCTGTGTTATTTCCATCAATTTTTCTTCCACCACTTCCGCCGCCCCCTTCACACCCGGGGTAAACCCTTCGGCACGGCCTGCGTCTAGGCCACGTGGTAACTGCCGCCTACGCAGCCACGCCAGCATCCCTATCCACTTTGATCCATTTTTTTTTTAAATTGAAACCCCGCCCTTTTCCACCGACCAGGGCCGACCAACCTCCTCCGCCCTCTGGCCACACGGCAGCCGCTGCCTGCGCTTCGCTCCACATGCACTGCATTTTTCTTTAAATATATCTCTGCCCGCCCTTTGACTTTTTTTTAAAAAAATCTTGTTTTATTTATTAAAACAAAAATTTTATAACGTTTTTTTTATTCATTTTTAACAAATAAAAATTTTAATTTTATTAATTTTTTGTTTTCTTTCAAATCCATAATTAAAAAAATATATATTCTTAATTTTATATATTAAAAAAAAAAAACCAATTTTTTTTTTCTTCTCATTAACAAAATTTTTTCTCAATTGATTTTCAAATTAAGGAATTTTTTTTTAATAAAAAAAAGAGAAATTTTTTTTCTTCTAATCATGTCAACCTTAATTCCAGAAATAAAACTTAATTATTCTAATTATCCTTCTTGGAAAACTCATATCTCATTTATTTTTCGTTTTAAACACCTCTTCGAAATAGCCACTGACCCTTCTCTTGAACCCGGTTCAGCGGCTACCCAAGACGAGAAAGATACTTGGAAAGCTAAAAATGAAGAAGCTTTAGGGTTAATTGGTATTTCCATTATTCTAGATTTATATGTGTTAATTGCTCACTGTTCTAAAGCTCATGATGCATGGTCCATCTTGAAAACCAAGTATGACAGTGGAGATGAATATCGCAAAATACAGTTGCAGGATCAACTTGAAGATCTCAGGTATGCAGATTTTAAAAGTATGGATGAATTTCTCTTAAAATTTGATTCTCTTAAAAGCCAAATTATGGCCTTAGGTGTTCAATTAGAGGACATTCGTTTAATTCATCTTATTCTTAAAAAATGTCTTCCTAGACAGTTTCAACAGTTTATAACTAATATTCATGCACAGCTTGCTATTCCTACTTTAACTTCTCAGTTAACTTATGCTATTTTTCAAACTTTATTAAGACAGGAAGAAGCTAAGCTAATTCAGTTTGGTACCCTTAAATCAACTGAACATGCATTTGTGTCTAGAAATTCAAATAATAATTTTCGTTCCAATAATAATAATCATAATCACAAACAATATAATACTAATTCAAATAATTCCAACAATAAATTTCATGCCAAATATAATAATAATACCAATCATCCTAATAATACTCGTAATACTAATAATCAAAGGAATCATTCCAATTCCAAACCTCATTGTTCTTATTGTGGCAAAGATGGTCATATTGTCAATAACTGTTTTAAAAAGCAAAATGATAAAAAACCTATGAATAATAGTACCAATAATCAAAACTCAAATCATAAAAAAGGTAACTCTACTGGTTTTAATCCTCATCATGCTTTTACTTGTAGCTTTAATCTTTGTAGACCTTTAGAATGGATTGTTGACAGTGGTGCATCACAACATGTAACCTCTCATAAAGAAATTTTGGATTCTTTACAACCTGATATTGCTAACATTCCTATTCAGTTAGCTAATAATCAGACTTGTAAAGTTGAAGGACTAGGTGATGTTACTATTCCTAATGGTAAATTGCATGATGTTTTATATGTACCTGACTTGAAAACTAATATGCTTTCTATTTCACAATTATGTCAGGACTATAAAGTTGAATTCTACAAAGATATATGTTATATCATAGATCCTCAAACTCTAAAAGTGATTGCTCATGCTAAAATGGATAATGACAATTCGTTTAAATTCCATGAATTTGCTACTTCACGATATTCACTACATACTTCTATTGATTTCAATATATGGCATGAAAGACTTGGACATTTAAATTTTGATTATATTACTTTCATGCAAAAGCATAATATGGTTGATGGATTGCCTCACATTATACCTTCCAAGATTGCCTATACAGGTTGTATGAGTGGTAAGATGCATAGGGAGCCCTTTCCAAGTGGAAAATCATGGCGAGCAACTCATAAGTTGCATCTTGTCCATAGTGATCTTTTGGGCCCCATGGAGAATACCTCCATCCAAGGTTCTCGGTATGCACTTACCTTTGTTGATGATTTATCTAGACGAACTTGGATCTATTTTTTGCATAGCAAGGATCAAGTTCTTGATATATTTATTGAATTTCAGTTATATGTTGAAAGGCAATCTAGGTTTAAACTTAAAATTCTTAGAACTGATAATGGGAAGGAATATGTGAATAATGTTTTTCATTCTTATTTAAAATCATGTGGAATTAAACACGAGCTTACTATTCCTTATACACCACAACAAAATGGTGTGGCGAAAAGAAAGCATCGGACCATTGTTGAAATGGCTAGAAGCATGTTGCATGCTAAGAATCTGCATTATAAATTTTGGGCTGAAGCCATGTTTTGTGCAACTTATATTCTTAATCAGACTCCTACCAAAGCTCTCAAGTCTATCACTCCAGAAGAGGCTTGGTATGGTAGGAAACCTAATTTACATCATTTACGGATATTTGGTTCTGTTGCATATGTTCATACTCCTAAACAAAAAAGGCATAAATTAGATGCTAAGTCATCTCCTTATATGTTTGTTGGGTATGATGAAAATACTAAGGGTTATCGTGTTTATGATTCCACTACTAACAAAGTTCAAGTTGCTAGAGATGTTTGTATTGCAGAAAATGGAGTTCATGATTGCTCTACTACACATGATACAGAATTCAGTGGCACTAAAATTGTGCTGGTGGAGGACCAACCTCCTTCTCTTAACCCTACTCCTCCTATTAACCCTTCAAATCAAGTACCACCTATTATTTCTGCACCTACACCTCATGATATTCAAGTAGATACTAATGATACTTTTATTACTAATGATTCTTCCTCTAGTGATAATTCCATCACAACTAAACGTAAACATAAATGGGCTCAAAACTTAATCAATGAAGCTGATGATTATATTTCTAGATCTAGTGGAATTAAACATAGAAGGATTAATTATTGTAATTATGCTTTGATGACTACTATTATGAATTCTAACGATACTAAGTCTTTTGATCAAGCTAACTCTCAACCTCATTGGCAAAAAGCCATGCAAGAGGAATATGATTCTTTACTTGCTAATCAAACTTGGGACTTAGTCAAATTACCTCATGGCAAGAATCTAGTTTCATGTAAATGGTTATACAAAACAAAGTTGAATACTAATAATGAAATTAGTAAATTTAAGGCTAGACTAGTTGCTAGAGGTTTTTCACAAATTGAAGGATTAGACTATAATGAAACTTTTGCTCCTGTTGCTAAGATGCCTACTATCAAACTAGTTCTTTCTTTAGCATCTAAACTGAATTGGCCCATTCATCAAATGGATGTTAAAAGTGCCTTCTTAAATGGTGATCTACATGAAGAAATCTATATGGCTCAACCTCCTGGATTTGTTAAGAAAGGTAGTGAAAATCTGGTTTGCAAATTGAACAAATCTATTTATGGTCTTAAACAATCACCTAGAGAATGGTATTCTAAAATTAATTCTTTCTTTATTTCTCAAGGTTTTGCTAGAAGTCAAAATGATCCAAATTTTTATATTAAACATACTAACGATGACATTATTATTGTTATTGTTTATGTAGATGATCTAATACTCACTTCTAATTCAGACACTTTGATTTCTGATATCAAATTCCAACTTAAACAGAAATTTTAGATGACAGATTTAGGTATCTTACATTATTTCTTAGGTATGCAAATTTTTCAAACTCCTAAAGGTATCTTTGTTTCTCAAAGCAAGTATGCTTATGATCTTTTAGAAAAATTTAAGATGAATGACTCTAACCATGTTTCAATTCGATGTGAATTAGGAACTAAATTAATGAATGATATGAATACTCCTTTTGTTGATGAAACCTTGTATAGACAGTTGGTAGGAAGTTTAAATTATTTAACTCTTACTAGACCTGATATTGCTTATAGTGCTGGTTTAGTTTCTCGATTTATGTCTAAACCTCAACAAACTCATTTTAAAGTTGCTAAACGCATCTTAAGGTACATTAAAGGAACTATTAATATGGGATTATTTTATGATGCAAATTCTAAATTTATTTTACATGGCTATACTGATTCTGATCTAGGTGGAGATCCCAATGATGGGAAATCCACTTGTGGTTATTTTTTTTTTGTTGGTTCAGGTCCAATTTCTTGGAAAAGAAAAAAAGAACACTCTATTTCCCTATGCTCAACTAAAGCTGAATACAAAGGTTGTACCAATGCAGCTAAGAAAGCTTTGTGGATTCGAAGACTTCTTGACGATTTGGGTCTACCTCAACAATCACCTACACCTATACATTGTGACAATCAAAGTGCTATTGCCTTGGCAAAGAATCCAGTTTATCATGCACGAACCAAACATATTTCACTTCAACATCACTTCATTCAAGAACAAGTTGAAGACAAGCAAATTATTATTCTTTATTGTAAAGGAGAAGATCAAGTGGTTGATATTTTAACCAAACCACTTTCTAAAGAGAGATTTCAGTTCCATTGTAAAAATTTGGGTTTACAACCCGTTCATGTAAACTCCCCAAGTAAAGATTAAGGGGGGGTGTTAGAAAGGTTGATCTTTCCTTGGATATATTAATTGGGATATTCCAAGGGTCCCTAAATGTAGTTTGTCCTCTTGTACACATGTGGAGGACATGTCATTGTTTGTCCTTTATTCCACATGTAAGGACAACTCTTGTTTATTTCTTTATTTAGTTTATCCTCCTTAAGAGGATTGTGACACTTTTCACACACCTATTATGAATGTGGCATTCATAGAAATGGGAGTTACAAATGCAACTCCTCTCTCATCTCTATATAAGAGATGCTCCTCCTTCTTTCTTCTACACACTCTTAGCACTTGATGTTATTGTATTGAGCTACTTTTGCTCCAACACTCTCTCTCTCTCTTCTCTAGGCATTTGCCTTCATTCATAATACTCACAAGGGGTTTTCTTTGCTTTCCCCTTATAAATCCTTGTCTCCATTGTTGAACCATCTTGGTGTATGCTCTTGGAGTTTTCTTATCTTATGGTAACATTGTTTCACACTTAACTTACTTGGATTTCTTATTGTTCCTTGCTCAACATTATCATTTCTTACAGTGGAGTCACCCATTTCTTGAGAGACATAACCATCATTTAAATTGTCTTGCTCGGTAGATTTAGGAATCCATTGTTGTCTCATATGCTTTTGAATGTTATCAACTTTAGTTTTCTTTTCATCTTCAATTCTTTTAGTATTCATGTAATTCTTGGCTATATGACCAAGTTTTGTACATGTATAGCATCTTCCTATTGTGTTCTTTTCCTTAAATGATGCCTTGAATAGTCTTTGCCAACATGTCCATATTCTCCACAATAATGACATCTACACCAAGTATTGTAGTCCCATCCAAAGATTTCTTTGACAAGTTGTTCAGTTGGATTGAATGATTTGGATTTGCATTGGAATGCCTTGTGACCATGTTTCTTGCATTTGTGACATTTGCCTTCAAATTTTGGTTTTTCTTTGCATTCATTAGCTTTGTGACCATGCTGATTGCAGTTGAAGCATTTACCATTGAATTTTGCCTTTCCATTACTCCAACATTTGTTTGATGTATGACTTATCTTGCCACAGTGATTGCAAGTGGATCTTTGATTCCTTTGGGCACCTTGTTTGGAGGATTCACCTTCCTCCTTATATCCAAGACTGGCTTTACCTTTTTGTCTTTGAAATTTTTGCTCACTTTGTTGATTTAATTGAGTCATGTCTACTTTGTTGATTTCATCATTCTCTTATTGACTTGCCTTTCAGTGATCAAGTCATTTTCCAAACTTTCATTGATTTGTCTTTTAGAGGATTTACAAACATATAGTGAAGTATGCACTCTATTAGAATATTTACAAAAAGACTATTAGGTCCACCCAGTTAAAGGATTTATAAATTGATTCACCTCTTAGGATGAAGTAGTGGATCTGCTTACAACTATTTGCTAATAAGATCCTTGTTGCATTGATCACCTGATGTGATAGTTATAACTTTTATGCTCCTATGTTGACCTTGATGTATTCCCTTTTATTCTGCTACTAATTCGCTTTTACTTTTCTCAAAATATATCAATACCTTCTTCATATGCAAAAATTACCCCTTTTAAAAAAAAAAAAAAAATCATACAACATATCATGTTACAAATGATATCATACATTACATATATACCATTTCAATATTTACAACTACAAGGTCAGCCAAAACACAAGTAAACTAATAAGGTAGCCACTGAATGCTTGGTATATACTGTACACTAATTGATGAGCTCGATAAGCATTCAGAATCGAATAAGTGTTTGCACTAATGACAAATATATCATAATTCCAACACCAACCAGGATCAAAACATTCTAAAAAAATGAAAATGGGAAAATCCTAATTTTTTTAGTCATTTGACCATCTTTGGACATAGTTGACCAAAGGCTTATAATTATGCCAATCTTAGAACTAGGCCTTACAAATAGGTCCAAATGCATAGATGATAAATCTAACCTACCTTATAGGTTCTTAGGAATTTTTAGTTTCTTCATTTGACGAGGGTGCTCTTGCACCACATCTATTAGTTACATGGTTTAGATTTGATATATAAAAATTAATGTGGTTTAAGTGAACAAGTGATTCACTGCATTTTTAGGCTTTACTTTCTAAAAATACTCACCCAAAAATGTATTTCATTATTATATTTTTCTACAACATGAGGTGGCAGCTAATATCTTCCATACATTATTCCTTGAAATTCTTTAAAATAGGACCACATGGTTGTATTGTATCTTCCTCCCAATTTCTTAATGTACTCACTAATCTAGTAAAAAAATGGTGTACCCAATTTCCAATTTACTCCACCAAAACCTAGATATTAGTTTTAGACATAGAGAAAGATACATACTAGTAATGCTTTTAATTTCATCCCTTGCTTCTTTATTTTGCTTAAATTAATCATCAATTGAGTCCTCATCATCTCGACTAGATCATGTGTTTCCATATCTAACAATCTCATGCTTAACTTCTGGTCCTCCACTTGATATGTTATTTAATTAGCTTTTCTAATAGATCTTGTAACCAATAACCATTAATGAAAATGTCATTTCCTTGTTCAAAATGTTACTCACAAGAAATATTTTACGATCTTGCTTGTATGTTACCAATCCTTTAATTTCTATTTTAGGATCCAATTCCTTTACACTTTTGTTCCACTGGCTGATAATCTAGTCACTATGTGAATGATCTCCTTTGTGATTTTAGATTTATTTTTTTTCCATCCAAATATAATCTTCATGTATTGGGCTTAACACACACCTAATCCATTCATCTTCAAAGTTTTTTAGTAGCTACACAATGTGTATGAAACCTTTTTTTTTAAGATGTCAAAACTCTTCTTTATATATTCCCTTCTCATTGCATAATTCCTTTTAGGATTCACTTATATTTTCATCTCCAATATCAATCTACTTGCATTGAGTATACATCCTAACATCTTCAATTAGTAAAACTCTAGATCGTATCCAAGATAGTGCACTAGGATTGCTTACTTTCATCTCTTTCAATAAATGTAGTTGTCATTCAAGCTCGCTCTACTATGACCTCTCAACTAATATTACTTTCTCATCCATATAACTCTTATAATTTTTGGATTCTTCTCAAGATATTTTAAACATCTCAGGTTTACAACTCAGTCAATTTCCAAAACCTTTATATAAGATGAATTTGCGCAATAGACAATAATTCTCACTAAATGGATTTTCAAAATGTGGAAATGATATGATGAGTGTATCTATATATAGTAGTACAGAATTCACCAACTATTCATACCAAAACATTAATTATAGGCTAATAGTATTTCCTTTATACTGAAAATGACTTTTTTAATTGATAATATCCTTATTCCAATAGTTCATCAATATTTGTGATTTTAAATCAAATATTCATTTCCCTAATCATCATTGTGTAGATTTATGCTAATAAATATTTTAGCTTTGAATGATATAAGGAACTTGTCTAATAGTTTAATGTAATTCTAGGTTTGTAATGTTTTACTTGCTTTCTTAGTTGGCAGATGAATTCCTTGTGCCTATCAACAAAGGTTCTTCCATTGATATTGCATCATCATCCTTCTTTATCCATATCTTTTTCATTTCTTCTTTGAGTTTCTCTTGATTTGTGATTCTTTCTCCTTCAATATCCTTCTCGATAGTAAACTAGTAGTTGTAGTTATAGGTAGCATGACCAAATTTTAGACTAATATAACATGGCAATCCCATTTCTCTCTAGAGTTCAAAGTTTCTTTCTCCATTTCCTCTTTTGAATTCTAATGTCATATGTCCTATATTTGCACATTTGAAACACATAACATGATTGTTTCCATCTTTTCCTTAATAATTAACTAATTCTTTGTTGTAGGTGACATGGTTTTGAATTCTTCATCTTTGTGTCCATAGTAATTACATTTGTAACAATATTTGGAAAAGTGTTTCTCAAATATTCTAATAGTTTAATATTTGCACTCATAGGCTTTATGACCAAACTTGTCACAATTATAACAGTAACCATTGAAAGATGTTATTCTAGGAGTACTTACTTGTTTGCTTCTACAAATATTTGCAATGTGGCCAAATTTTCCATTATTATATAACAAGTAGGCTTGCATGGCTTCTTACCTTATACATCCTTTGATTTCTCAAAGTTTGCAATGGTTTCTTTGTTCCATATTTTTATGATTATTTGATTTCTAGTTTTTTATTGCTGATATATCCCAATCTAGTAATCTCACCAAGTTTCCTCTAACTTTTCAATTGTTCATCAATCTTATTCATGCTTTGTTCAAATTTTGTGAGCTATGCATTGATTTCCTTTTCAATTTGAAATATGCTCTTCATCTATTCATCCTCTTTCTTTGTTTTTGATTTTCTAATTGGATTTGTAGATTCTTATCACCTATTCTTTGTACTAGTTCATTTCGTAGTTGTATCTCTATCTATTATTCTTGCAAGAGTAAATATCTATCTCTCATTATTTCTTTAGAATCTCTCCTTTCTATTTCAAGATATTCTTTGGCACTCTTGGCATTCATTAATCTTTCTAGTACTTGTGTCATTCTTAAGGCTTGACCTTCATCTTTCCTCTTTATTTGTGTAGTCTCTTTGAGTAGTTCATTGTTTTTTTCAATAGATCAACAATAGCAGCATCAAATTCCTCATAATTGATACTTCCTTCCAATATTTTTTCAAGATCACTAAGGTTCATATTTAATCTTTCTATCAGTTCCTTACTTTTTTCCAAATGTTTTTAGATTGTCTTTAGATCTTGTATCTATTGATTAGCATCTTCTAGGGATTATCTAGTTTCTTATGATATATGTTACCTTCTATTATCCTAGATCTACTTGTTGAATAATTGAGAGGAGGGGGGATGAATTAGTTATGTCCACTTGTCCTAGAGGCCTTTCAAATAATTTAGTACCAATTTAACATCATAAACTTCAATAGAAATAACTTAATGATCACAGTTAACTTCACAATTCAATCTTGTAATCAATTTACTTCAAACTATTATCTCATTGTTCCTATTATTACTGAGTATTAGAAATATATCATAGATTTTACTCTAATTTTGTTGAGTTAATATTATGAAAATCAACTTGTAACATAAAAACATTCACACATTCGATGCCATGATTTAACATAGAAACCCTATAAGGAAAAAACTCACCTGAAACTTATAACCCAAATTTTTTTACTCTTCTAAAGTGAACTCTGATAGGAGCCAACCTTGTTAAAGGTATACATGCATATTTTTAGTCTAATTTGGTTAGAGGATTTTAACATAAAGATCATCTAGACCTTATCACTCCTTGATCATTTCTAAAGAATTCCCTGCTCTAAAGGACTTACATACATCACTAATAGATGTTATCATACAGGATTTCAAATACTTGTTAGGTAAACTTGGTTAAGATATTTTTATCCTACAATGGTAAAAAATTAATATTTAAATGATCTCTAAGATTTAGCACTACCGTGCTTGTTTAGATCTTTGTTCTTCTTTGTCTTCTTATTTATTCTCCGCTTCATCTTTGTTTGGTTGATTCACTTCTTTACACTCTCACTTAGTTCTAACTTTGCTTGATCTTCCTCCTCCTCTACTTGATCTCATTTCTCCTTTCCTTTCTCTTTACTTTGCACAAATCTCCAACTTAACAATATTGATCAGTAATAATCAGTAGCTCGTCAACAACCAAAAACTTGTTCCAACTTCTCCTTAAATAGTAAACTCTCTACTTCCAAATTCTTCCAAATTTTTTTGCTTAACTACATTCATAGATCTCAAATTCATTGTAAATGGTCACTTAGAAAATAAAACTTGCATTGAACTATGTGCTCATCATTATCTTGTTTGAATCTCCATCATTAGATATTTATTGTATTTTTTTTATCATAGATCTTGTAATAAACTTTGACTTGCACCTTTGAAATTCTCGAACATTCTTTAGCTTAGCTATAAGTCAGGATTAGATTCTACATTTCTTAACTTGTTCATCTAGCTCATACTCAATTAACATTACATTTCAGTTAATCAATACAATACTCAATTAACATGTAAATTACTCGATTAACATTATAGTAGCTCAAGTAATACTATACTCCTTTCACCTTGTCACTTGGTCTAGCTTGTATAGCTTGGTGAATACATAAACTTCATCATTAAATTATAAAATTAAATTATTCTAAAAAGTTCAAATCATTATTACATTATCATTGTCCAACTCATTCAAGTGCCCATTGAATACCATACTCATCAATTGTGTCATCATCATACTATCTTCAAATCCTCTTCATCAAAAAAATGATATGACACTCTACTAAATTAGCATAATGTCCATCCAACTAATACTTTGACATCAATGACAACATAACAATTGATACGACTTTCACATACTTTCATAAAAATCTTAGTTACATTACCAGTTGGGGCTAACAATCTCCCCATTTGGCATTGATGGAAACACATAAACAAGTGATTTTCCATTACAAAACATTACATAAAATAATCAAGTGTGTCAATTCACAATCAATACAACTTTTTAACTCTATAACTTCATTCAAGTTCTCTGCAAAAAAAATCATCATCAGGTGTACTAGTTTTGTATCTTCAATATCAGCAATCTTTAGCATTTCTCCATGCCACCTTAGGATATGAGCTATTTCTACTCACTTTTCAATATAATTTTTATTCCTCAATTTTTATTCTCTCCACCTTTTCTTTTTCTTCATCTTCCTTACTTATTCTTCATATTCCATGTTGATTCTCCATATCCCCCTTTAAAAAAAATTCCAAAGGTAACTATTAGTTCTAATGTGAAAATTATAAAACCTTATAGTTTTATCTTATACATTGCCTGTACTATTTAAATCAGTTTCATTTCAGTCATTTTCAAAACTTCAAAATTGCTTCCAAAGTGTGAACTCTTGCATCAACTCCACAAAGATTATTTTTTCATACATAAATTAATGAAACATGAATCTTCTTTTAGTGAATTTTGGATAAGAGAAGTACCCCCAATTCACCTTTAGATATGAAAAAACATCTTTAGGCAATTTTTTATTAAATATGTCTAGAATTTCCTCCTTAGACTTCGCATATTCAAGCCTAACTTGTTTATCTTGCGCTGGCTTTATGTAGACAAGATTTGAAACAAATCCAAATCTACATATCACTAAAATTAAAATTTCAGCATAAAGGAATTTCATGAGGTTAAACACAACCAAGTTTAATATTCTCCCATTCACATAGCTTGATATCTATTCTAGATTACATTCTTCATAACTTAGGTTTACAATTTGTTCTCCTTTGATATCCTTCTCGATAGTAAACTAGTAGTTGTAGTTATAGGTGGCATGACCAAATTTTAGACTAATATAACATGGCAATCCCATTTCTCTCTAGGGTTCAGAGTTTTTT
Organism: Cupressus sempervirens; assembly: GCA_028749045.1. NCBI lineage: Eukaryota > Viridiplantae > Streptophyta > Pinopsida > Cupressales > Cupressaceae > Cupressus > Cupressus sempervirens. Next base: position 914,542,569 of record CM053786.1, on the reverse strand, counting down.
TTCTCCATTTCCTCTTTTGCATTCTGATGTCATATGTCCTATATTTGCACATTTGAAACACATAACATTATTTTTTCCATCTTTTCCTTAATAATTAACTAATTTCTTTATTGTAGGTGACATGGTTCTACATTCTACATCTTTTTGTCCATAATAATTACATTTGTAACAATATTTGGAAAAGTGTTTCTCAAATATTCTAATAGTTTAAGATTTGCACTCATAGGCATTATGACCAAACTTGTTATAGTTATAATAGTAACCATTGAAAGATGTTCTTCTAGGAGTACTTGTTTTCTTCTACAAATATTTGCAATGTGGCCAAATTTTCCATTATTATAACAACTAGGCTTGCAAGGCTTCTTACCTTATACATCTTTGATTTCTTAGAAGTCTGCAATGGTTTCTTTTTCCATATTTTTTATGATTATTTGATTTCTAGTTTTCTATTGCTGATATATCCCAATCCGGTAGTCTCACCAAGTTTCCTCTAACTTTTCAATTGTTCATCAATCTTATGCATGCTTTGTCCAAATTTTGCAAGACATGCATTGATTTCCTTTTCAATTTTCAAGATGTTCTTCATTTATTCATTCTCTTTCTTTGGTTTTTGATTTTCTAATTGGAGTTGTAGATTCTTATCACCTATTCTTTCTACCAATTCATTTTGTATTTGTATCTCTATCTATTATTTTTGCAGGAGTAAATATCTATCTCTCATTATCTCTTCAGCATCTCTCCTTTCTATTTAAGGATATTCTTTGACACTCTTGGCATTCCTTAATCTTTCTAGTACCTTTGTCATTCTTAAGGCTTGACCTTCATCCTTCCTCTTTATTTGTGTAATTTGTTTGAGTAGTTCATTTTTCTTTTTCAGTAGATCGACAATAGTAGCATCAACTTCCTCATAATTGATACTTCCTTCCAATAGTCTGTCAAGATCACCGAGGTTCATATTTAATCTTTCTATTAGTTCCTTCCTTTTTTCAAAATGTTTTTAGATTGTCTTTAGATCTTGTATCTATTGATTAGCATCTTCTAGGGATTATTCTAGTTTCTTATGATATATGTTACCCTCCATTATCCTAGATCTACTTGATTAATAATTGAGAGGAGGGGGGATGAATTAGTTATGTCCACTTTGTTCTAGAGGCCTTTCAAACAATTTAGTACCAATTTAACTTCATAAATTTCAATAGAAGTAACTTAGTGATCACATTTAACTTCACAATTCGATCTTCTAATCAATTTACTTCAAACTATTATCTCATTGTTCCTGTTATTACTGAGTATTAGAAATATATCATAGATTTTAGTCTAATTTTGTTGAGCACTTACTTGACTATTATTGAGTTGTAGTAATGAGTTAATATTATGAAAATCAACTTGTAACATAAAAAAATTAACACATTTGATGCCATGATTTAATGTAGAAACCCTATAAGGAAAAAACTCACCTCAGACTTATAACCCAAATTATTTAGTCTTCTAGAAGTGACCTTTGATAGGAGCCAACCTTGTTAAAGTTTTACATGCATATTTTTAGTCTGACCTGGTTAGAGGGTTTTAACATAAAGATCATCTAGACCTTATCACTCCTTGATCCTTTCTAAAGAGTGCCCTACTCTAAAGGACTTACAAACATCACTAATAGATGTTATCATATAGGATTTCAAATACTTGTTAGGTACACTCAATTAAGATATTTTTATGCTACAATGGTAAGAAATTAATATTTAAATAATCTCTAAGATTTAGCACTACTATTCTTGTTCAAATCTTTGTTCTTCTTTGTCTTCTTCTTATTTATTCTTTGCTTCATCTTTGTTTGGTTGATTCACTTCTTTATAGTCTCACTTAGTTCTAACTCTGCTCGATCTTCCTCCTCCTCTAATTGATTCTCATTTCTCCTTTCCTTTCTCTTTACTTTTGCATAAATCTCCAACTTAACAATATTGATTAGTAATAACTAGTAGCTCGTCAACAACCAAAAACTTGTTCCAACTTCTCCTTAAATAGTAAACTCTCTACTTCCAAATTATTCCAAGTTTTTTTGATTAACTACATTCATAGATCTTAGATTCATTGTACATGGTCACTTAGAAAATAAAACTTGCATTGAACTATGTGCTCATGATTATCTTGTTTAAATCTCCATCATCAAATATTTATTGTATTTTTCTAATCATAGATCTTGTAATAAACTTTGACTTGCACCTTTGAACTTCTCGAACATTCCTTAGCTTAGTTATAAGTTGGGATTAAATTCCACATTTCTTAACTTGTTCATCTAGCTCATACTCAGTTAACATTACATTTCAGTTAATCAATACAATACTTGATTAGCATGTAAATTACTCGATTGACATTGTAGTAGCTCAAGGAATACTATACTCCTTTCACCTTGTCACTTGGTCTAGCTTGTATAGCTTGGTGAATACATAAACTTCTTCATTAAATTATAAAATTACATGATTATAAAAAAATCAAAACAGCATTACATTATCATTGTCCAACTCATTCAAGTGCCCATTGAATACCATACTCATCAACTGTGTCATCATCATACTATTTTCAAATCCTCTTCATCAATCAAATCCTCTCCATCAATCAAATGATATGACACTCTACTAAATTAGCATAATGTCCATCCAACTAAGACTTTGACATCAATGACAACATAACAATTGATATGAATTTCACATACTTTCATAGAAATCTTAGTTACATTATCAATTGGGGGTAAAAATCTACCCATTTGGCATTGATGGAGACACATAAACAAGTGGTTTTCCATTACAAAACATTACATAAAATAATCAAGTGTATTAATTCACAATCAATAAAACTTTACAATTCTATAACTTCATTCAAGTTCTCTACAAAAAAATTCATCATCAGGTGTACTAGTTTTGTATCTTCAATATCAGCAATCTTTAGCTTTTCTCCATGCCACCTTAGGATATGAGCTATTTCTACTCACTTTTTCGATATAATTTTTATTCCTCAATTTTGATTCTCTCCACCTTTTCTTTTTCTTCATCTTCCTTGCTTATTTTTATCTTCCTTTTTGATTTTCCATATCCCCCTTTAACAAAAATTCCAAAGGTAACTATAAGTTCTAATGTGAAAATTATAAAACCTTAGAGTTATATCTTGTACCTTGCATGTACTATTTAAATCAGTTTCATTTCAGTCATTTTCAAAACTTCAAAACTGCTTCTAAAGTGTTAACTCTTGCATCAACTCCACAAAGATTATTTTTTCGTACATAAATTAATGAAGCATGAATCGTCTTTTCATGAATTTTAGATAAGAGAAGTACTCCCAATTCACCTTTAGATATGAAAAAGAATCTTTAGGCAATTTTTTATTAAATATGTCTAGAATTTCCTCCTTAGACTTCGCATATTCAAGCCTAATTTGTTTATCTTGCGCTGGCTTTATGTAGACAAGATTTGAAACAAATCCAAATCTACATATCACTAAAATTAAAATTTCAGCATAAAGGAATTTCATGAGGTTAAACACAACCAAGTTTAATATTCTCCCATTCACATAGCTTGATATCTATTCTAGATTACATTCTTCATAACTTATGTTCTATAAATATCCTTGAAACAACATCTATTGGAAATGTTTAGAATTAGTCTTTCAAAAACATATCAAAAGATAATCCCAATAAAGCTTTTCAATTAGGATGTATGGTCTCTACACTGAGACCCATTTTTGTTGTCACAAATCAGAAAGAAAACACAAAACTCTGACTAGGGTGTCCAATATCTTTATCTAAAAGAATCCAAATGAAACCATATAAATTTAAAATTTACCACTTATGAGTCTAGTTTTAAAATCTTTAATCCATTAAGTTTTCCAATTCATAAATCATTCTACAACAACAAATCTTTGGTTGTAACTTCAATGAATATCTTTAAAAGATGGTTTTCACCAAACTTATCATAACTTTCACACATTTTCATCAAAACAACTCAAACCAATGGAAAAATAAATATAGTTCACATATATTTCTATTTATTATAATTAGATGTTCTAATTCATCCAAATGTGTACCAAATTTTTCAATCTAACTGTAGTCAAATATCCTCAGATCTGCAAATAATAACTTTTACCAAAATGCTCATAGCTTATTCATTTCTCCATGAAATAAACCCAAAAAGCTAAAGCCACAACAAATTTTATTCATTCAAATATAAAAATCTATGTATCATACATGGTTTCCAGGCTTTACATGGTTGTATAAGACTTGAACCACCACAAAAACTGAAAAACTAATCAAAATAACAACTTAGAATTACTCCAAATTGATTTCAAATGTAATTATTTCCTTTCATTCTTGATTTGGTTCAACCATACATAAATTTTTATGGTCTTTTTTGTTTTTTATAACTTCCAAACCACCTTTGAAACCATCTCCTTACATTATTTTAACCATTATGCACATTTGACAATATTTTATGCACTTTATACATTTTTACATTACAACTTTTACAAGTTTAACTCTAAAATTGACAAATCTTTGCACGAACATTGGAATCACCCTAAAATGGACTTAAATAGATATTTTACATCAATTTTAGCCTTTATAAGTAATTATTTCATAATTTTACCTTCTTGACCACTTTAACCTCCATGCACAATTTTGACAACTTGTTACAAATGGCTTATCTTGCTTTTACATCTTGACTCAAAGGACTCAAATATATTATAAATGACATAAATATATTTTAATATCTAATATAAGGACTTAACCTCCTTGTGTTCTTTTACTTTAGGTACTCTTGCACCATACTCCCAAATTTGAAAAAAATCCATGTCACATGGAAATGCCTTTGTAAATAATTTGTAAACAAGCTTTACCTCATTCTTCTATTGCATACTCTATCTTACAATAGATTCTCATGAATGTATTTTGAATGATTTCTAGAAAAAGGCTCTAGATATCTGTCGCTCCTCTTGCTGCTATGCAATTACCAACATATTGCCATCTTACCCATCGAAGACTCTAGAAAATGCATTACCACCCTCTCTTAGTGGTTTCTCTTTGCATGTTCTACACAGGTTCATCCTCATAGAGGCAATATTAAGACCACTTCTTAGTTCTTGTACACCCACACTTTCCTTTAGCATATTTGATGAGAGAAAACCCTACAACCATAATAATAACAATCCACAATATAACTTTACCAACCCGAATCTTTTACTGGGCTCTAATACAAATTTGATGTAGATAAGATTTTGAAAAAACCCAAATCTACATATCACTGACATTAAGCATTCAACACAGAAGCATTTCTCGAGGTTAAACACAACCAAGTTTAATATTATCCCATTCGCATAGCCTAATTTTATTCTAGATTACATTGTTCATAACTTTTGTTCTATAAATATCCTTGAATAAATATCTAGTGGAAATGATCAAAATAATTCATTAAAAAACATATCAAAAGATGATCCCACTACATATATTCAATTAGGATTTATGGTCTCTACACCAAGACTCATTTCTACTAGCATAAATCAAAAAGAAAATACAAAACCTTGCCTAGGGTATCCAATATATTCCTCAAAAAGAATCCAAATGAAACCAAACCAATTTAAAATTGAACATTTGTGAGTCTAGTTTCCAAATCTATAATCCATTAATTTTTCCAATGCATAAAATATTCTACAAAACCAAATCTTTGACTGTAACTTGAATGAATATCTTTAAAAGATAGTTTTCACCAAACTTATCATAACTTTCACACTTTTTCATCAAATGAAATCAAACCAATGGTAAAAGAAATATAGTTCACATATGTTTCCATTGAGTATAATTAGATGTTATTATCATCCAAATGTGTCTATACCAAATTTTTCCATCTAACTGTAGTCATATATTCTTAGATCTACAAATAAAAACTTTTATCAAAATGCTCATAAATTATTCATGTCTCATAAAATATGCCCAAACCAAATCAAAAATAAACTAAAGTATCAAAATGTATAGATTATACATGGTTTCTAGACTATACATGGTCATACAAGACCTGGAACCACCACAAAAAGTGAAAAATTAATCAAAATATCAACTTGGAATTGTTCCAATTTTATTTCAAATGTAATTATTTCCTTCCATTCTTTCTTTAGTTCAACCATAAATCAGTTTATAGTGGCTTTTTTGTTTCAATTTTTAAATCACCTTTCAAACCATCTCCTTGCATTCTTTTAACCATTATGCATTTTTGACAACATATTATGCACTTTATGCATTTTCACATTACAACTTTTACAAGTTTAACTATAAAATTGAAAAATCTTTGCATGGAGACTTGAATCACCCTATAATGGCCTTAGCTAGACATTCTACATAAATTTTAGCCTTTATTTTTACCTTCTTGACCACTTTAAGACCTCCATGCACAATTTTGACAACTCATTACAAATGGATTCTAGTCTAGGCTCTACATATTGAATCAAATGAATCAAATATATTATAAATGACATTACGTATCAATTTTCAAAAAGCATTATGGGTTTAACAAAATATTTTCTTTAGGTTCACAAATTTGGGGTCTTTTTTTGGCTCCATTATTATGGAAAAAATTAGCCACTAAAAATTTCATTTCATTTACCCATGAATGGGTCTAGTGAGGTTAATCTCATCGGTGGTTTGCAGGAGCCTATTATTTGGAAAAAACTACAAGGATAGTGGAAATTAAACTTTTATGGGGCCTCAAAAGGAAATATAGTTCCCTCGGGAGAAATTTTAACATCAGAGATGCTAATGGGAACCTTAATGCATTAGGAGACAAAAGTTTATAGGATAGAACTAATAATTTTGCAAAAGTAGAGGCTTCTCTTCTAGCAATCAAAGTGTCTAAAAATCTAGGGCGTGACCAAAACACATGTAGAAGGGGACTCCCATACAATCATAAATGCAATAATAAAGGGTTCATTGGAAGCTTGACACCTACAAAATTACATCTCCAACATAAGATGACAGCTTACATCTTTAGAAGATTTTACACATTAAAAGAATGGAAGACATGGAAGTTTAGTGAATGTCCTATTGGGCTCTAACTCTAAATTTAAATGAAGTGGCTATAGAGAATTTCAAAGACTTAATCCAACATGTGGATAGGGAAATAAACCCTTAAACTAAGTAGAGAATGTGAGACATCACACAACGCAATTATGTATGTGTACAGTGACATGATCATTGAGTTATGTGCAATGTGCAACATTTAATGAAGATGGATGGGATTTTTTTAGCACCAATTATGTCACTACACATTGTAAATAATTTTTGCTCAAAGGAAAAATCCCTCATAGTCAAAATTACAATGGTGAAGGGCAAGGTTTTCATGGAGTCCTCTTTCACACTAACCAACGACAACCAATGACACCCCTTCTATAGAGTAGCAAATAAGAGAAGAGTAGACCAAATGTTTGATTTTAGGCATAAGAGACTCAGTGATGTAATTGAGTTACAACTTGGAGAAATGTTTGTTCAATTGCAAAACATGCATAGAACCAACATTGACATTTATTCAATGATAATGGCTTGGGTATTACAACATGGGGAAAAAGAGGAAAGAGTGAGGTTCATCATGCAATAGCTTGTCCTAGCTCAATACCTCATGAGAATAGAAGATTTCCTAGAAATTTCAACCCAGGATGGGGTTTTTTTCTTGGAGAGAAGGAAACCAGGATAGGAAAGATCTCGGGTACAAAAATCACAAGGCTAGGGCATAGGACCCACAAAAGGTCAAAGAATATAGGTCATGGAATGAGGAATGCAATTTAAATGTGTTATTAAATGAGAAAATTGGGCAATTCATTCATCCATCCCTGGAGTGAGATGACAACTCTTGGCTAGCCCTTAGGTGGGTTTAAATATATAATTATGTTTATTTAGTTATTCTTAATTTTGGTAATGTTTTCCACAATGCTCTAGTGTAAATAGATTTTTAATGTTTTTTTATGATAATTGTTAAGTTTAACAATTACTTATCTTAGACATGGATTTGATTGGGAAAAAAAATTGTGATGTTCACAATGGTTGATAGGTATACTTGTGAAGAAGGTAAATGCATGCAATCATGTGTTCAATGGTTGAGTTCTTTGAAGGAGAACTAGTTGAGGTTTTTATAATTGCTCGAAGAAATGGTGTTGTGAAGACTGGTAAGGATGAATGCATATCTGAGAAAACTATAATACAAAAAGATTTTGTAGATGTGATGTCTAGCATGGATTTTTAATGTTAATGAAGATGGTACTTTTTTGTGTGGAAACAAGTACCTATTTTAATGTCAGTTAAGAACGTGTTTAGGTGTGAATTTATTGCAAATCTAGTAATTTTGTGATGTTGTTATTAGTTTTTTTCAAAAACATCAGCAAAATTTTGGGAGTCCATAGGTGTTGAAGTCATTGGTCAACTTAATTCAAGTAGCTTTGGGGTATTGGGTTGATTTATTTTCTTTGAATAGGGAATTAATGTAAATCTTTGGTAATTGGGAGGAACATTGTAAGTTGATTTCTGCAAACTAGCTAAATATGAATCTTTCCCTATTTATATATGGATTAAGTTGGAAAAGTGCTTACCTAGCCAAAATCCATAGTCCCCTTCAAATATTTAAAAATTCTCTCTTTATTATTGCCAAGTGTGTATCTTTAGGATCGGATTGAAATATTACTACAATCCCAATTGATTAGCAATAGCTAGTCTTGTGTGAGTCAAATATTGTAATCCAAAAATCATTGATTTGATGTAATGCCTTGCCAAGGGACCGAAAAGAAACTAACCAAAAGTTCCACTAAGTTTTCCAAACATTTAATAACTACTAAAATTTAATATTTTAATCAACATATAATAAGATTTATTTTTAAAAGCATTAATAAATAAATGAATGTGTTTAAAGGCTCATAGGCCTATACAAAAATTTTCACAATAGAATACTACTGCAACCATTGTCGGAAATATAGATGGAGTAACGGAAATATAGATGGAGTAACTAAGAGGGGGGGTGAATCAGTTACCACAAAAACAAATCCACATATCCCTTAGATGTCTTATAAAACTAGTTAATGTTGTCACTCGGTAGCTATACAGAAAAATGTTGTAACTCGGTAGATGCATTGTATATTATCTTTAACAGATTTTAAACCTTCATAGTGATTAACATGCATGCATAAAAGAAATAACATGAACACATGAGACACCAGATTTAACATGGAAACCCAATATGGGAAAAACCACCAAGTAACTAGTTATTGATTTTCACTTTTCTAAAGTGAGCCCTATTAGAAGCCAACCCTGTTAAAGCTTACAAAACACATGGTTAGGTGTGACCTTGTTAAAGGATTAAATCACCCTACTAGGAGTGGCCTTGCTAGAGGTCTTTGGAACAATTCAAAAGAACTATCACCTTGTTAGAGGATTTACAAAATGCCTATTAAACCAACTCTGTTAAGAGATTTAGAAATCACTGCTACAATGGTGAGAAAGTAGCAATGAGTTGACCTAAATGAGATGTAACTAAATTGTTGATATAGATCTCTGTTCTACTTCATAGATCATCTATGATCGAATACAACTTTGCTACTCCTCAAGGATATATGATCCTTCTTCAAAATTCACTCACACTTTCCTCTTCACACACTCAACACACTTGCATGCTCGCTCATTACATTTTAGAATTCACAACTTGACCTCTTATTTATACCTTACAAATTGTCAAGTATTTACAAATTACAATTATCAATAATCATTACATCAGTCAGCTAAAATCATTACACAAAATAATTAAACTTTATTTCCCAAAACAATGAAATCATTCATTGGCCAACCCTGCATGGTAAACACTATTCCAACAATTATTTCCAGTGTTAACCAACTAAAGCTTAGTGAACATTGTGAACTCTACAAAATTCTTTGGAGATTGAGTGAACTCGGTAAACACTGACTTTTCTTTGTTAACCTTGTGAGCTTAGTTAACACTGACTTTTGTCACAGAAACCTTCGACACCTAAGTGAGCTTGGTAAAAACTGTTTCCACAGAGTAACTTTTAGGAACGCTCGTTAGACTGTGGAATTTGCTTTGCTGACCAATTGGAGCTTGGTAGACTCTGTAGTTTGCTTTGCTGACCAACTGAGCTCAGTAGACTCTATCTAATAATTGATATGACATTTGTGTAACATCAAAAATAACACACAACTAAACAATTATATCCAACTATCTCCCTCTTTGGCATTGATGGCAACACAACATGTCATAGCAGATGAAATTTGAAAACAAGTCTTTTTCTGATAGAACATTTCTCCCTCTTAGATTTTATGCCAAAAACTTCTCTGATGTAGTAATCTCCCTCTGTGAAGGAATTACATAGCTTTTTTTCTAAATAGAAAACTCTCCAGAAGCAAATTCAAATGTTAGAAAGATATGATTGTATACTCTCCCTCTTTGACAACACATGCCAAAGACAACACATACCAAATTAGTAACAATGTACCTTGAGTACCAATTCATATGCAATGTTTCCATGACTATGTTGCATCAACTAATAGATCTTCAACTTGGTTCCTATTGATACATCACTAAAATTTCATTTTAGTGAGCTTCAGGTAGGGGAATGACCCTTAACTTACCTCTTAGATACAAGAATGCATCCTTAGGTAAAGGCTTAGGAAATATTTTAGAAATCTATTCCTTTGTATGGACATATTCCAATCTGATCTCCTTATCCTACACCAATTCTCTAACAAAGTGATACTTTATTGCAATGTGCTTGGTTTTGGAATGCATCACTGGATTCTTTGATATGTTAATTGCACTTGTATTATCATAAAACATAACAATTGGTTCTTTGATTTCCACCTTCATACCTTCCAATAACTATTTGAACCAAACAATATTAGAACAGTTTACTACTACTACAACATACTCTACTTCTACTGTAGATTGGAATGTACAATTTTTCTTTTTACTTGTCCAAGAAACCAACCTCTTTCCAAGAAAGAATGCTCCACCAGTTGTACTCCTTTTGTCATCAATGCTTCTTACCCAATCAGCATCAGTAAATACTTTCAAGTCCAAATTTCTTCCAAGTTTATACCATAGACCATAATCTTCAATGCCTTTCAAGTATCTCAAGATCCTTTTCATTGCCATCATGTGATTCTCTCTGGGTTTTGCTAAAAATCTTGTCATAATACCAACTGCAAGAGCAATATTAGGCCTTGTATGAACTACATACTGCAGCTTTCCAATCATTGATCTATATAAGGTCTGATCTACATCTTTTGATTCATCATCCTTGGTAAGCTTTAGTTAAGTACACATGGGAGTTATAACTAGTTTACAATCTTCCATACCAAATTTCTTGAGTATCTCCATGATGTATTTAGATTGAGTGATGTAGATGCCATTCTTGCTCTACTAAATTTGAAGACCAACAAAGAATTTGATCTCACCAAACGTTAACATCTCAAATTCCTTGTTCATTTGTTCTGAAAATTCTTTGCATTGATCATCATTTCCTATAAACAAAGTATCATCCACAAATATTTCTGCAAAAAGAATCTTGTTATCTAGTCCTTCCTTGATATACAAGCTACTGTTATCATTAGTTCTCTAAAAACCAATCTAAATAAGATAGTTATGCAATCTTTCATACCATGCTCTAGGGGCTTGTTTTAGACCATACAATGCTTTGTGTAATTTGCAAACCATATCCTTCTTGTCTGGATCAAAAAAACCTTCAGGTTGCTCAATGTAGACTTCTTCACCAAGAATACCATTGAGAAATGTTGATATGACATTCATCTCATATACCTTAAATCCTTTGTATGCAGCATATGCAAGTAAGGTCCTGACACCTTCCAATCTTGCAACAGGAGCAAAAGCCTCTCCATAATCAATTCCTTCTTCTTGAGAGTAGCCTTTACATACCAATCTAGCTTTGTTTCTTGATACCTTACCATCCTCATTCAACTTATTTCTGAATACCCACTTAGTTCCAATCACATTTTTGTCTTTAAGCCTAGGTCCATGTTTTGTTCTTCTCTATTTTCTCTATTTCTTCATTCATAGCCTCAATCCAACTTTTATTTTCTAATGCATCTTTGACATTTCTAGGTTCAAATTCAAAAAGTAAACAAGTACCTTTTAACTTACTTCTTGTCATAGTACCTTTAGATTTGTCTCCAATAATCTAATCTGGTGCATGATGTCTCCTAACATACTTGGCCAATACAGGTTCCTTGCCTTTTGACTGAGTTCCACTATCTTCATTTTGAATTTTAATATTTGGCTCTAGTTGATCTAACTACTGCTTAGGTCCTTTAGACTCAGTAGGCATTGGCTAGGCAGCATCTGAATGTGACTTGGGTTCCTGCAGCTTGGTTTGAACTTCTTGCAACTCGATGACTGAAGACTCAAGAGTAGAAGTTTTCTGATTAACAGATGTATCTGGTACTATATCAAGTTCAATGAAAACAAATATCCTATAATCTTCTAGTTCCTTTTTACTTTCTTCTTCATTCCTTTCTAAAAACTCATCAATTTTCACATGTGCACTTTCTATGACTTTGTGAGTAGATAAATTCAAACATCTATATGCCTTACTCTTGCAAGAATACCCCAAAAATATACCTTCATCACCCTTTACATCAAATTTTCCTTTTCTAGATTCTTTCAAGATGTAACATTTACTTCCAAATACTTTTAGGTAACTTACATTGGGTTTATGGCCATACCATAACTCATAGGGAATCTTGAATGAGTCCTTCTTCAACTGTGCTCGGTTCAAGGTATGAATTGCAATGTTGATAGCTTCCTTCCAATATTTGATAGAAATGTTCTTTTCAATCATTAGAGTCCTTGCACAATCCATGATAAATATTTTCCTTCTTTTAGCTATTACATTCTACTTGGGAGTTCCTGGAGCTGATACCTATCTTTTGATTCCTCTTTCAATGCAAAAGTTGTTGAATTCATGAGAGATGAATTCACTACCTTTCTCTGATCTCAAGAATTTTAGTCTTTTCCCTATTTCCTTCTCTACTCTAGCCAAATACCATTTGAATTTCTTAAATGCTTCTGATTTCTCTCTTAGATACATAATAGTCATCATTCTAGAGTAGTCATCAACAAAAAGAATGAAGAACTTTTCCACAGTATAGCTCTCAATTTCAATAGGTCCACACAAATTAGTATGCACAATTTCCAAAATTTCTTCAAACTGATAATTTTTACTTTTAAAGCTAGTCTTTCCCATCTTACCAATCTAAAAATTGTTGCATAAACCAACATTAGGTTTCTTTATACTAGGAATGCCTCTTGCTTTCCTAAATTTCTTATTTTCACCAGGTTATCAAAATTCACATGACATAACCTTTTGTACCATAACCAAATTTTTTCAACTTGAGAAATAAAACATGAACATTCACTAAGTTCAAGATAAAATAAGTTACCTTTAGTTTGTATGCCTAATCCAATTAGCTTTCCTTTGTCATCCAGCAGTCTTGCTTTTCCATGCATGAATTCCACCTTAAATCCATTATAGATTAGCTATGCCACACTCAAAAAATTGTATTTTAGTCCTTAAACCGAATAGGCATTATCATATACAAGCTCTTTGGTTAGTGAGATTCTTCCTCTTCCTTTTATGTAACAAGGTTCATTATTACCAAACCTCACACTGCCACCATCATAGTCTTCAAAATGTTCAAACTTTGTTTTGTCACTAGTCATATGATGAGAACAACCACTATCTATGATCCATGTATCATTTTTACTTACATGAGAGATAAGTGCCATCTTATCTTCCTCATCATTATCAGATTCATCTTTCACAGCAATGTAAACAATTTTATCTTCACTATTATCAGAATCCTTAGAATCCTTAGCCATGAAACATGTTTTCTTACCTTTTTCCTTGAATGATTTGAAGTATTTCTTTCCATTACACTTGTGACCTTTCTTCTCATCCTTGTTTTGCTTGTTTGGGCACCTAGCAACAATATGACCAATTTCCTCACATGAAAAATAGATTAGATGAACTTTACCTTTGTATTTTCCTTTGCCTCTAGAATATTTCCTTGCTAGTAGAGCTTCAACCACCTCAAGATCACTATTAGAACTCTATTCTAATTCTTCTTCACTTTTTGAATGAGAATCCTTTATCTTTTTGCCCTTTTCTTTGAGTGAAAGCTTGGCTTCAAATGCTGATTCAATGTTCTTGGAAGCTGGAACATAGTTGTCATAATTATCTAGCTCAAATACAGTCAATCTTCCTACTATGGCCTCTAAATTTATCTATGATTTTCTTCACATCCTCTTTCTTGAATTGTAGAAACTCTAATTGCATAAATGGAAAGCATAGTTCTAAAAACTTTACTTACAACTGTTTCCTCTTTGATATCTCCTCTAGAAGCTTTGATTGCACTAAAGCTTGCTTTGACTCTTTCAACATATTTAGCAATGTTATCATCCTCATGTTCTGATTCTTCTTCACTTTCTAAATGAGAATCATTTATCTTTTTGCCCTTTTCTTTGAGTGAAAGCTTCACTTCAAATGTTGATTCAATGTTCTTGGAAGCTGGAACATAGTTGTCATAGTTATCTAGCTCAAATTGTTGGAATATTCAAATAGGAAAAATGCTTTTGAGAAGGGGGGGGTGAATCAGAAGTATTGTATTTTGACCATTAAAACTTTTTAACTGAAAGTAGATTGCATGCATATGAACATATCAAACAATTATGAGAAACACATAAGCATCACCACATAACACTTGAGATTTTGGTAACCCAGAAACCCTCTAGAAATAAGAAGATAAAATTGGGGTGGCGATGATACCCACAAAATCACTGCAGTAATAATATTTAACCACTTTTGATCGTCGGCCCTGTTAAAGGCTTTACACTATATCAATAGTGACCTAGTTAAAGGATTTACAAACACTTTACATGAAGTGTCACCCTATTAAAGGATTTAATCACCTATTTAAATGATCTACAAAATAGTTGTTAAGCTAACCTATCACCATAGGGTTTTCATTCTAATACAATTGCTAGAGATTATTAGGCACAATAAACCTGATAGCTTGCAATCCTTCGTTTGTTGAATACAGGCACTTGATTTGCTTTCTCTGATCTTGATCCTCTAAGATCTAATACTCTTTACTCTGAAATAGCTTTTCCTTTCACACCCTTTTACATCCACTTCTTTTTCTAATGAGAGTTCATCTTCCTTATAAAGACATTCGAAGACTTAGGGTTAGGTATGGATCTACGATCCATATTGAATCTTTTCTTCCTGTTCATTCCTTGCACTTTTCTTATTGGTTGCATGCCTTCTCCATTTTTCTTATTGGTTGCATGTAGATTGCATAGAAAATACAAAATATTCGATCTTATCATTTAATCCTTCAAGATTTTTCATATGTCAGCCATGAAAATGGTTTACATATGAATCAATGAAGTTACAAACTCATATGTACATTCTGTGTTACTCGGCACTTGCTGATTCCAAATGCTCGGCACTAATATCAAACTGGCTTACTCGACTCCTATTGCATTTTTTTATTGCTCAGCATCATCTGTGACTTGGCACTTAAATATCACTTAGCACTTGTATCATGCTTGGCACCTAAAGTCATTCAGCACTTGAACTTCACTCGGCACCTGAAGGCTACTCGACACCTGAAGATCACTTGGCACCTGAAGTCTTTCCTGACTTGAGTCATGTTGTGGCTCAGCATACATGGTGTACTCGGCTCCAATATAGAAAGTGGTTAAGTGTATTGGCACTCAAGTGTCAAAAACTATTATGAGGTTAACAATCTCCCCCTTTGACATGAGTGACAAAAACACTTAACTAACCTTATGAGTACATTAACTAATCTGCTTGGTATATACAAAGGTTTAAAAAACCTTTAATCAAAATTTATGTAACTTACAATATATATACCTCAAAATTATTGTAACTCCCCCTGAGTTGGCTATTTGTGCCATTATCTGTATATCATGCTCCCCTTGGTTTCCTTGGTTTTGTTTCCCCCATTTTCTCATTCCCCCATGCATCTTATAATAACTCCCCCTTTAGTTAATAAGATATATATCTCCCCCTTTTTGACACTTATGTCAAAGAATTTTAAGGGTTAAGAGCATATTTCGCCAAAAATGTGTTGTTTACCTCTATAATCATCCTGAGAGCTGCATCCCAATTTCTCAAAGCAATTTCTAGTGACTTGTGCTGGAGGGCAGTCTCTGCAACAAGATGAATAAGTCCATCTGAAGTAGAAAGATTGGGATCTTTCTTGAGAATAGTTTCTGCATAGACTTGTTCCTTATGGAGTATTTCCAAATGTGGGGTAATGGAGGACTGGAGCTGTATCAGTTTTGCCCTAATATTGGCCTCATCTGTTGTTAATACTGACATTTCTTTCTGAGTGTGAAGTGATTGAGAAAAATGCTTCTCACTTTGAGCTGGATCTTTTGGTAGCTACATGCTTGAAATATTTAAATTTCTCTCCAAGCTCAATATCTTTTGGCTTATCTCCTGTGTGAAGTATGAAAAGTCACACAACCTTTTGTACAATGAGAATATATTCTCAAGTACCTTTTTCACTTTGTCTATTAGCTTTGCCAATTTAACTTGGGAGAGTGCAATTTGACTTGATACTTGCTCATTTACTTTTCCCTAGAATTTCCTTTCAGACCATTCTATAAGTTTTGCATTTGTCTCTTGGTCTTCATTTGTCACCTGGTCAACAATATCTGATAATTGCTCCATGATATGCTTTGACTTATCTGGTGACTACAAACTGAAGGCATCCATAAAGATGTCCTTAATCTCATGTAGTGTTTGCTTTTGTTTATACTCCTTCCTGAGTATCTCTTGTCTCTTTCTCCTATTCAGCGCTTCCTGCACCTCATTGATTTGATCAATGGTTATTATTTTTGAGTCATAGCCTAGTATGACTATCTCCTCATCTAATTCAGGGTCTCCATAGTGAATTACCCTTGCAAATTTTGTAGTACTAGATCTTGGTGTAGATATTTGCAATGGTTGTTGTGAAGGAGTTCCCGAGGTAGGCAAATTTATCAATGTTTGTATTGCCTCCTGCTCTTTAGGGGTTTCCTCTATTTTCTCCTCCTACTATCTACTACCTTGATCAATTATGGTAATCTTAGGAAGTGCACCTTGTTTTTGTGTTGTAGGATCAGATGTAATAGTCTATCCTATTTGTTCTATTTCTTTTTCTACAGCTACACTCGGCTTCTAGATTGAGGTGTCAACTATGCCTAATGAAATAACTGTGGGCATTTGAGGTTGACCACTAGTAGCTGTAGAGGTGATGGAAGGTGGTTCTTGTGGATTCACCTTGTCTCTAACTATGCTTTCTACTAGTTTTTGTAATTTATCCATACTGACCAATATTGGATCTGTACACAATCTTGCTTGCTGCGTAGATTGGTCAAGAATTCTTTTGAGGTCTTATGCAGTTAATGGATTGATTTTTTGACCAGAAGTGTCAGAAACATCTTTTATAATTATAGTTTATGTAGATGTGATGGGTACATGAGGAGGGCTAGAGGGTGGCAATTGTGTGTCTTGCACACTCTGGTTTGGTTGCTGCTCTTGCTCAGCTATTGCCATTACATCTTGTTTCTGTGTCTCTTCCTCCTCTCCATCTTTCTTTTCTTCTTCCTTCTTCTCTTCTTCTTATTTCTATTCTTCTTCTTCTTTCTTTTCTTCTTCTCCCTTCTCTACTATTTTCTTCCCTTCTCTCCTTTTTCTTCTCTCTTTTGGTGGAGTAGTAGCTTCTTCCTTGTATTCTTCTTCAAGAAAATCTTCAATCTTTTTGTACAAGTTTTTCCATGATTTTATTGTTCTTTGAACAATTTCTTCCATCTTGTTTTGGAGAATGAAGAATGCCTTGTACTTAGCTGTGAACTTAGTATAATGCCTTTTGACTACTTTCTTTATTCGTTCCTTAGTTAAATTAGGCAATACGCTTGCTAGAGTTGATTCCCTCATCTCCTTCTCCATTTTCAAACAAAAATGCCATCTGTCTTCTACAACTTTAGACAGTTCTTTTGGCAATTGTCCATCTAGTTTAAGAGTGTACTTGAACTATGCCATCATTCCATAAACTATTTCCTCTATCCTATTCTGTTCTTCTTTAGTAAACATATTGAAATCAACTTTATTTAAGTTGCTTAAATCACCATTTCCAATCTTTTTACATAAAGTGTCAACTGAAAAATGGCTTACCTTTTCAGATTGATCTTCTTCATCAGTATCAGGTTGAGCCACATATCTTCTTCTTTTCCTTGGCTTGTCCTATGTTTCCTTGATTGGTTTCTTCTTTGTAGCTTCCTCTTCAACCTTTTTAGTGGAGGCCCTTGGCTTTTGAGGTGATGGCATGGCAGATTTCTTTGGTTTTTGCTGAGGTAGAGGCTATTCTATAGCCTTTCTTTTCTTTGTCTCAACTTCAATTGGTGCTTCCTTGGCTTCTTCTTCCTCTGTACCTTCCTCCTTGTCTTCACCTAGGCCTTGAGTTAATTCCATTGGGCCTTGTTCTTGTTCATCTTCATCATCATCATTTTCATCTTCTTATTCTTTTTCTTTAGCCTCAATTCCTTCACCAAATTTCTTTTTAATCTTTTTCAACAATTTTTCTTTCTTCTTTAATGTGGAGGCAGTCTTTAACTCCATATTTATCTTTGATCTTACCACATCATATGTGCCAAAGTGTGGAGCACTTTTATCTATTTCTTCTGCCAATAATGCAGTTATTGCTGCAAATTCTTCATCAATATTAATTTCATATCCAAATGGCCTTAGCCATCTCACCCTTGGAATTACTACTTGAATATAGGTAAAATCAATTTCAACTAAGAAGCACAAATCATTAGTATGTTTTTCCACTAAGGAAACTGGTATTCTTGATCTTTGCTTCATGGATTTCTTGAAATCATCAAAATAACTTATCATCAAGGTATGAAAATTTTCTCCCATCTATTCTATATATTCATTGATTTGGGTAATGATAGTTCTATCATTCCTCCATGTAACTTTGTCAAAAGAGGAAAACTCATTCTGAACATAAAAGAATATACAAACTAGAATTGCTCCAAATTTGCATTGAGCACCCTTTGTTCTTCTTATGGCAGCTAGGTTTTCAATAATTTGTTGTAGTTGCAATTCTACAAGATCAGAAATATGATCCTTTTTCACCAATTTGTAACCTACATCTACTGCAATACATGGCACATTGTTGAGTCTATTGGATTGTTAGAACTTATGGGCAATCACTCTAACAGCAAACTCAACTAGAGGATCCTAAATGGTGTGAATTGTCATTCCTCTTTTATTCCACTGAGCACCAGTGTTCTTTTCAATAACCTCCTTCGATTCACTTCTCAAGGTTTTGAACCGATCTAGGGTAGGGTATCCAATTACCCTATGTATGATTCCTTTGGTTAATTTGATGGGAATATCTTCCAACCAAAGACTTCCACCATGAATTCTGGTTAACACAAGTTTAACCCATTTTGTCTTGAATACAGTGGGAAAGCTCAAAACTTGAGTCAAACCCTTTCTTTCAACAATTTTGAATTCATCTTTTAAGACTCCATCTACGCACAATTTCTCATAGGCTTTCCTTATCTCCATATCTCCTAGGGCTCCTATCTTACAATTGTAGCATCTTCTCACGTCTTGAACCATTACAACTTTTGGGGGAATTTGGGAGAGATCTCTGACTGGATCATTTTTGTATGCAACTTTAGGAATGGGATGAAAATTAGGTTGCTTGACCTCATTGGACACTAACTGAACTTCAAACGACTCTTCGTCCTCAATTTTCTTGGAACTTGATGCCATTTATGCAAACTAGGGTTTCTTTTTTTACGAAATATGAAACTGTGTAGCTCGGCACAAATGAAAATGCCTCAAGATCGATGAAACATGTTGAGAGATGTTGCAATCTTCTTGAAATGCTAGATTCTCTACTATGAAGTCACTCTACTCTATTTCTCTTCTTTGCTTCTTGATTGCGATGAGGAAAACTAATTGGAATTGTGATAATATACCCTATTTTCATCGTATTAAATGCTCAACTGCCAACTTGACTTCTGATGGATTTTAACATTACTCAGCTTACACTACATTTCCACTTTACTCAGTTTGCATTGGAGATAACCAACTCGACATCAGTTATCAACTCAATCGTTGTTAGAAACTCGACATGTGTTGGAGTTTAACTTGGCATCCAAAGATAGCTCAACAACATCATTTAGATTTTGTCTTGACATCTTGTCTCATGAAGATTTATACTTTGCATTGCTTCTTTATCTTGGGACTGATGTGTGATATAACTTTTTATATCAGTCCCATATACTTCTCATGCTTAGTTTGATGAAGTGTGATCACTTGACCCATTAGGTGAAGTGATCCCTCCACTTGATGTGTTGCACTCATCTTTGTTTTTCCAAGTCTTATTCATTTTCCCCCTTATCTTTTTGACATCAATCTTTCTTTGCCCTTATTTTCTTCAGTCTTGGGTGCCTTTGACCTTGTAGGATAGTTTTTGCTGGTATGACCAATTTTCAGACAACTAAAACATGTGGTTTGATTCAACCATCTTTAATAGTTCCCTTTGAAATGTGTTCTTATGTAGTTCTGTGGTATATGTCCATATTCCTAACAATAATGACAGCTATACCTGGTGTTTTAATCCCAATGATAGTGACTTTCATTTTCTTTTGATTTTGCCGATTGATTTGATGTCCACATAGGCCTTGATCTGCATTCAAATTCTCTATGTCCATACTTCTTGCAATTATAACAATGTCCATCAAATCTTTGAGTCCTTGTGACATTGGATCTACAATCTTGTGTCATATGTCCTTGCATGTTGCACTTGTGACAGTAACTCTTGCTCTTGGGTATATTTGGCTGATTGAATCTCCTACTCCTACAAACATTAGCAGTATGCCCCTTCTTATTACAGTAATGACAAGTGAGTTTTGAATTCTTACCTATGTCATCTTTTTTCTCAACACTCTTTGATGATTCTCCAACTTTAGTGTTGTTGTATCCAAGTCCTGATGTATCATGGGCTGATCTTGGGGATTTCAGCAACTGTTCAAAATGCTTGATGGCTTCACTTGACTTGTTGAGATTCTCTGCTACCTCTTTTTCTCTGTTTAATTCATTTTGTAGTTATTCATTCTGCATCTTCAAAGTAGAGATCTCAATATCTTTCATATTGAGTTCATGATGAAGGTTCATCATTTGGGCAAGTGTATCCATCTGCATGTTTGATATCCTTGTTAATTCAGTACATTTTTCTTCAAGTCTGTTTGCAAGATTTCTTTTGTCATTTTCCATCATGACTTTATCCTCAACTACTCTTTTCTTTTGTTCAGTGATTTCACATAACATTATGGCCTATATTTCATGTTACATCTTGAGAGATCTTATCTCTTCTGCTTGAACTTTTTTTTTCTCCATCAGTTCTATTATTGTTGCATCAAACTCTTTAGTGTCTCCATTGGCACATAGTTTTGTGGTATCAATCTCCGTGTAGTTTATATCATTTTCAGCTATGGCTATATCCTTCCTTCTCTTCAAGGATTCTCTCAATTCCTCCCTCACTTCCTCTACTTTGTGTAGAGTCAGTTGCACATCAATCACTTGATTGTCAATAATCTTTCCAAGTTTGAAGACTTGCATCTTTAGATCTTTTTCTCCAAGTTGTTAGACTTCTTCTTGTGAGAACCTTGCTCTGATACCAATTGTTGGAATATTCAAATAGGAAGAATGCTTTTGAGAAGGGGGGGGTGAATCAGAAGTACTGTATTTTGACCATTAAAACTTTTTAACTGAAAGTAGATTGCATGCATATGAACATATCAAACAATTATGAGAAACACATAAGCATCACCACATAACACTTGAGAATTTGGTAACCCGAAAACCCTCCAAAAATAAGAAGATAAAACTGGGGTGGGCATGATACCCAAAAAATCACTGTAGTAATAATATTTAACCACTTCTGATGGTCTACCCTATTAAAGGCTTTACACTGTATCAATAGTGACCTAGTTAAAGGATTTACAAACACTTTACATGAAGTGTCACCCTGTTAAAGGATTTAATCACCTATTTAAAGGATCTACAAAATAGTTGTTAAGCTAACCTATCACCATAGGGTTTTCATTCTAATACAATTGCTAGAGAGTATTAGGTACAATAAACCTAATAGCTTACAATCCTTCGTTTGCTGAATATAGGCACTTGATCTGCTTTCTCTGATCTTGATCCTTTGAGATCTGATACTCTTTACTCTGAAATAGTTTTTCCTTTCACACCCTTGTACATCCACTTATTTTTCTAATAATATTTCATCTTCCTTATAAAGACATTCAAAGACTTAGGGTTAGGTATGGATCTATGATCCATATTGGATCTTTGCTTCCCGCTCATTCCTTGCACTTTTTTTATTGGTTGCATGCCTTCTCCATTTTTCTTATTGGCTACTTGTAGATTGCATAGAAAATAAAAAATATTCGATCTTATCATTTAATCCTTCGAGATTCACCATATGTCGGTCATGAAAATGGTTTACATATGAATCAATGAAGTTACAAACTCATATGTACATTCTGTGTTACTCGGCACTTGTTGATTCCAGATGCTCAGCACTAATATCAAACTGGCTTACTCAGCTCCTGTTGCATTTTTGTATTTCTCGGCATCATCTATGACTCGGCACTTGTATCATGCTCGGCACCTAAAGTCATTCAACACTTGAACTTCACTCAGCACCTGATCTTCACTCTTCACCTAAAGATCACTCGGCACCTGAAGTCTTTCCTAACTCGGCTCATGTTGTGGCTTGGCGTACATGGTGTACTCGGCTCCAATATAGAAAGTGGTTAAGTGTATTGGCACTCAAGTGTCAAAAACCATTATGAGGTTAACACAAATGCAGTCAATCTTCCTACTATGCCCTCTAAATTTATCTTACGATTTGTTTCACATCCTCTTTCTTGAATTGTAGAAACTCTAATTGCATAAATGGGAAGCAATGTTCTAAGAACTTTACTTACAACTGTTTCCTCTTTGATATCTCCTCTAGAAGCTTTGATTGTACTGACGCTTGCTTTGACTCTTTCAACATATTTAGCAATTTTCTCATCCTCTCTCATCCTCATCTAATCAAATTGTCCTCTTAGACTTTCTTCTTTGGCTCTCCTCACATTGTCATCACCTCCATAGACATCTTTCAATTTGTTCCACATTTCAAGGTTAGTTTTGTAGTCTTTTATATCATCAAATTCTTCATAGCTTAAGGCAAATGCAATTTCTATCATCATGGTGTTATGAGTCTTCTTCTTGCAATGTCATTAACAAATAATGTACCAGGAGTTACATATTCTTGATCAAGGTATTTCAATCATGTATCTCTAGTGGAAGCTAGATGGAGTCTCGTGAGACCTTGCCATGCTGAAAATTTATTCCTGTTAAGCCTTGGAATTTCCCTCTTGTAAGACATCCTAATCTTTAGCTTAGATCCTTGAAATCCTTCCTACAAGCACCAGTTGCTCTAATACCAATTGTTGGAAATATAGATGGAGTAACTAAGAGGTGGGGTGAATCAGTTACAACAAAAACAAATCCATAGATCCCTTAGATGTCTTATAAAACTAGTTACTACTGTCACTTGGTAGCTATACAGAAAAATGTTGTAACTCGGTAGATGCAATGTATATTGTCTTTAACAGATTTTAAACATTCACAATGATTAACATGCATGCATAAAAGAAATAACATGAACACATGAGACACCAGATTTAACGTGGAAACTTAATATGGGAAAAATCACCAAGTAACTAGTAACTGATTTTCACTCTTCTGAAGTGAGCCCTGTTAGGAGCCAACCCTATTAAAGGTTACAAAACACACTGTTAGATGTGACCTTGTTAAAGGATTTAATCACCCTGCTAGGAGTGGCCTTGCTAGAGGTCTTTGGAAAAATTCAAAAGAATTGTCACCTTTTAGAGGATTTACAAAATGGTTGTTAAACCAACTTTATTAAGAGATTTAGATATCATTGCTACAATGGTGAGAAAGTAACAATGAGTTGACCTAAATGAGATGCAACTAAGTTGTTGATACAGATCTATGTTCTACTTCACTAGATCCTCTCTGATTGAATACAACTTTTCTGCTCCTCAAGGATATCTGATCCTTCTTCAAAAAATTTTCACACTTTCCTCTTCACACACTCAGCACACTTGCATGCTCACTCATTACATTTTAGAATTCATAACTTGACCTGTCATTTATACCTTACAAATTGTCAAGTTGATTCATTTACAAGTTACAATTATCAATAATCATTACATCAGTTAGCTACAATCATTACATGAAATGATTAAACTTTATTTTCCAAAACAATGAAATCTTTCATTGGTTGACCCTACATGGTAAACACTGTTCTAGCAATTATTTCCAGTGTTAACCAATTGAAGCTCAGTGAACAATGCAAACTCTGCAAAATCCTTTGGAGACCGAGTGAACTCGATAAAAACTAACTTTCCTTTGTTAACCTTGTGAGCTTAGTTAACATTGACTTCTATCATGAAAACCTTCAATACTCGAGTGAGCTCGGTAAAAACTGTTTCCACAGAGTAACTTTCAGGAACACTCGGTAGACTCTAGAATTTGCTTTGTTGACCAACTGAGCTCAATAGAATATGTAGTTTGCTTTGCTGACCAACTGAGCTCGTTAGACTCTGTTTGATAACTGATATGACATTTGTGTAACATCAAAGACAACACACAATTGAACAATTGTATCCAACGGGCCACAACAGTGTTGTTTCCTAGCCAGCAGTAAATGATGTTAGTAATAACAAAAAATAGAGGAGAAGGGGAGTGGGGGGTGTAGTGGCCGTGTCCACCCAAATTTATATTGATATTTATTTTTTTTATTTATTATTATTAATTTAAAATAAAAGCAAATGCCTCCTCCCATAATTAAATTTGCATCCTCTTTTTTTAATATTTAATAATGTAATTACATAGTAATCACAAATTACTATGTAATTGCATTATTATATATATATATATATATATAACTCTAGCATAGAAACTTGGATCAAATAGCAAAAAAATTAAAATTAAAATGATTTTCTTTTCAAAACCCACATCCTGATTTGAAGAAATCCATTTACGAATCCCCAATTCATCAAACAAGGGTTTTCAAACTAAATTCATTTACCGATATTATCAAGATATGAAGACTGATAATTTCAACATGAGGGTTTTCAAATTTTCAAAGCATATATAGATATTTCTCAATTAAAGAACAATAAATTTGCATACAAGGGTTTCAACCCAAATAACATTCTAAAACCAGAATACACAATAGACACAGAGATGATAGAAGTTCAGAAAATAAAAACTACTATACAAATAAACCACAAGATCCTACCTAGATTTGATGCTAAAATAAAAATTGCACAGAGCACACAAATAGTCCCCTTTTCTAAAACCCTTCTTCTCAGAAAATTGCTCCTCCAAAACCCTTGGTTCTTGCAAAATGAGCTCTAGATCTCTTATAAAGAATTATTCCCTAAATTTAGTGCTTTGATTGTGCAATCACAGAAGAAGACTCATTGATCTTTAACTATTATTATTTTATTATATTTTAATTTTATGCACAACCTTTTCACCATTTAATTAAAATATTTTTATTAAATAATTTTCTTTCTCTCTTTAATCAATTTTCAAGATGTTATTGATCAAACTATTTATCAACTTAAGTAATAATAATACTTAACATTTATTTAAAAATGATCTCCTAAATATATAATTATTAAATTAAATAAATATTATTATGCTCCAAAATTAGAACTATAACTTTATCTTTATATTTAATTCTTTATATTTAATTTATTTCTCAATTAATTAAATATAATTAAATATTGATTTTACCTTATAAAATTCCTATTAAAGTAAATCATTAAATATTATTTTAATTTGATTTCATTATAACATAAAATACACCAAAGACCCACAAGACTAAAAATGAAAACCCATAATAAAATATAGACAACTAGATCACGCTCAAGGATTATAATCACAAATTTATGTCACTTGGCAAATTCGAAAGGGTAAACAACTTAAGTACTTATCCTACTTCCTAGGAAAATTGGCTATTTCCCCTCTCTTACCATTGAGATATTGCAATAGGGTACACTCATCCTAGCAATTCAAGAAAGTTGATACCCAGTACCTGCAATCTACATAAAATCCATGCATGTACATACACATATATTCTAAATTAATTAGGCAATGGTGGGAAGTGGTGCATCATGTAGATCCTAACTAGCAGGTGACTACGCAACCGTATCAAAAATATCATACATAAAATAAAGCATACAGGTACACCATACACATGCAAGTATGAGCTAAGTATCCATAGATAACATGCATAAATAATCCACCTAACTATCACCATGAAATAATTGGAAATCATTGTATACAATCATCATTGAAGAATAATCATGCATACTTGAAATAACTAGTACCAAGGTAAATCATCATATAATCAACTATGTATGATATAATATCCAACAATTTCGAAAACAATGTCACTGATCATCAAGCATAAACATAAAGCTGGCCTAGAAGTGTTTAGCAATAAAATACGAAAAGTCAACTAGAGGTAGGCATTACATCCACCCCCCCCCCCCCCCACATAGACTTAGGCTTGCTCCTAGAAGCCTACAAGAAAGATAAAACCAAAGCACTCATTGTGTGGGTCCCATTGGACCCTTCCCCTTTTAGGAGGATAGGACTCTGTAATACCCCAAAATTGGCACATTGCCATATTAACCAACTTTTGTTATTCAGTTATTCCTAAGTCCTATTTTACTAAGCAATTCTAATTCTGATAATCACTACTTGACCTAGGTGTAAAATGCAGAAACCCTAATCTATATTAATCACATTATTTATTTAATTCCTATGTATTGACTCAAATTAGCTACATAAACCTATTAATTTAATTTAATTAAATTATTCATGTTCTACTTAAATTAAATTAAAATTACCTCTTAAGCTAATGTACAAAGGAATTAAATACATTTAATTTAATAAGATATCTCCTCTTCTTAATTATTGAATTTAATTATTCAATTAATTAAATTTATCCATTTATGAGGTTATATTCTAGTTTATTAAATTAAATATTCTTGAAAACGAATTAACTCCTTTTTTCACTCAAAAAGGAATCAGTTAACTCCTTTTATCACTCAAAAAAGAATCAGTTTACTCTTTTTATCACTTAAAAAAGAATCAGTTAACTCCTTTTATCACTCAAAAAGGAACCAATTATCTCCTTTTATCACTCAAAAAGGAACCAGTTAACTCCTTTTATCACTCAAAAGAAACCAGTTAACTCCCTTTTCATGACAAAGTTTCCTTTATGACTGGCTCTCCTCTTTAATCTTGATCATCCATTCTGATTAATCTCGATCGTCGATCACCTCTTGGATTCTATAAAAGAAGCCCTCCATTCCTCATTATAGGAAGAAGAATTTTGGAATTTGCATTGAACTTATGCTGGAATTCTTGATCATCTTGCTCACATAATCATAGCTTTATTTCTTGCATTGTAATATCATTTAGATTTTAAATATTGATCCATTTAGCATAGTATGATCTTTCATTTCTTAGCTTAAAAATGCATTCTCATCTAGATTAATCTTGCACTTTCATTTAGCTGCATAAAATGCTTCGTTCTAGAGGTCTAGCTGCCTACTTCTTATTCTGAGAGAAATGGCATAATCCTTCTAGTTAGAAGGCAACAGGTTGATTTTTTAAACTATTTTAGATAAACAATTCAATGTTCATTATGGGATGGTTTCAAATGTAATGATCGTGTTGAAGTGTGTGTGAGGATCTGAGGCTTGCATTTCACATGCACATTTCTACTTCCCACTGTGGGGCAAGAAAAATCAATTTTTCTTGCCTCATTTTCTATATTTTCTACATTTTTTACTATTTTGTCACATTTATCCGTACAAATTTCCATATTTTTGTGGGACAAATTTCATTTTCACATGAAGACCTAAAGACTTCATGTCTTCCTCTACACTTTCTTACATGAAGAAGTGCATAAATGTGTGTTTTCTCATGTGGTGCACTCCATTTCCTTGTGAAGGTCTGTTCAAGATTTCGCCCAAAATTCTACAAGAACACTTTTTCATATTACAATTTCTAATGATGTTTTGACTAATAGCTTTCCTTGTAAGAATATATTTTGGATTTTTGTTTTTCTATAGCATAATTGTGGTTTGTAGGATGCTTGATGAAGATGCATTTTATCTAAATATTTCAAGCATATACTAATTGTGTGAATGCAGAATGCTTGTTAAAGATATGCATGATGAAGACTTATTTCAAACCCACTTAAACATTGTGTTCTTTTATTTCTTTTCACACATAGTATAAATAGGGCTTGTGAACTTCATAGGGTGCAAGACAAGGTAATAGGGGAGTATGCTCTTTACCACTTGGAGGTCATGACCAAGGGTAAATTAGAAACCTAGAAGCCTTTGAAAGATGGCATCTAAGGGAGGCAAGAAAGTTAGTGGCTCTACCAAATGAAGCCTTTAATGAAGAGATGATGATTTCCTTTTAGGAGATCAAAGACTTGGAATAGGGCAAGGTGGGATCGATTAAGCTAATTCAGTGATTAACATGTCTTGCATATTTGGGAAAGGAAATGAGGTAAAGTATTAGCTCTTTCCCCTTGAGGGAAATCAGAAACTTGGACCCTTAGATCTAAACCACCAATCTGAGTCAACCTTTAGAGGGCCTACCAGAGTGATCCAACCTCTGGGAATGACCCAAGTGAGCACACTTCTTTCACTAAATATTCCACCTCACTCTAATAAAGAAGCTTTGTTGAGTGAAAGACTCCAAAGCCATATTAATTTCCTCTTCTTCATTCTAATATCACATATCAAGAAGAGGCTCTGTAAACTACATTGGTCAACACTGGCCCCAATCTTGCTAGTCAAGTGTGTGCACTTACAAATGTTGGTGTGAGTTGTTGGTCTCAACTTCACTTGAAAAATCACTAGGGCTTAATATGAATGAAATCCAAGTAAAAACCTCTTTGTTAGTTGCTACCTAGTTCACCTCTAAAAGTAGGCATAATCTTGGTGCAAGGTGGGGGAAGAATCTCTCCTATAGAACTCACCATAGGCATGCAACTGGGCATTAGGTCATATACATGCTTGACCCCTACCACAAGGGTGTTCCTCATGTTCCTAAAAACATTAATGCATCCCAATTCACTACCATGATTGTAAATCTTGCCACACAACACCACCTTGTCCTCATAGACAAAGATTTCCAAGGTCCTAATCAACACCACAATTTATCGCTTCACATTGAAGTCCTTATACAACAACATAAAATAAAATGAGACCTTATAGATAATGGATCTAGTTTGAATCATTGTACATTGAAAATGATCCATTTCTTGGAGCTTCCAAAAGACCTCCTAGATATCAATAAAAGGATAAAAATATAAGAATATAATGAAAGAGAAAGAGACTCAAAAGGAGCTATCATGCTACCACTAAAGGTTGGGCCAACTATAATAAATATTGAATGTCATGTCCTAGATTTGGACTTTCCATATAATATCTTGCTTGGTTGACCCTAGATACATACACTCAAAGTGGTACCATCTACATATCATCAATGCTTGAAATTTCCCCACCAAGGAAGAGAGGTCATGTTTCTAGGTGATCCTTTGCCTTTTGCTTTTTGTAAGAGATTGAAAGTTGCTGCAATAAATTTTTGCTAGTTAGTGATTTTGCAAAGGTTATACCTATATCTCTCACAATAATGGAATCACCTTCCACAATAATACCAAAGTTATCCAATATTGATTCCAATTCTTGTAAAGGAAAAGAGAAATTGAAGATATTAAGGTCAATACTACAGTGAAGAAGGTTACTTCTTTTTTTTACCAAGGAATGTGAGAGTGTAAGTTTGAAAATGCCTTGTGTGTTGGACAACTACCACTCTCCCCCCAATCCTTTGGAAAACCTTCCCAAATACCACCTTCTAGAAATAAGGATACTATGCATGTTAATAAGACAACATTTGAACATTGGTTTATTTAGTGATGAACACATGGAGTCTAATATCATAGATTGGTTATATTTTGATGGAAAAGATGATCCTATGGAATTCCCTAAAGATAAGTATGTTAAGGTTTATCCCATCATTGAAAACATGAGATATCACAGTGTTATCCTTGGACCTAAAGAAGATGGAATCAGACAACCCCTTGAGGCTAATAGCTATCCCAAAGACCATGGTTTGGGCTCCATTAAACCCAAGGTGTCTTTTACTAATAACTATTGTACAGCTAAAACTAATTCTGAGACTAAGGAGGAGGAATTCTACAAAATCCCCTTCCAATATATTGAATATGACATAGATAATTATGTCCATGCCATTACCATAGCTGACCTTTCATCTTTTTACTTACCCCTCACTAACACTGACATGATAGACTTGGACCTTCAGGACATACCACTAGCTCTTGATATTTGTAAATTTGATGAAGTAGTGATGACACTCTTTGGCCTTAAGAATCTCCAAGATTACAAACATGAGATGCAATACAATGAGGAAGACTACTTTGGTAGCCAAGTCAACTCTCTTAGTCACAAAAACAAAAAATAGAATAAACATCCTCTAGTGAAAACTCTTTTGGAGCACTTTTGGATGAAGAAAAAGACAAAATAAATGATGCATCTTCTGGTAAAAACCTCCTAGAGGTGCCATAAGAGGGAGAGATTGACTTTCAATTTAGATCTTTACCAACAGAAAATTCATCTACATTGAATGAAGATACAATACCAATTAACTTGGGCATGATAGATAATACACAAATCACCTATATTATAGCTACCCTAAGTCTTGAAGAAGAAAATTGATGAGTGAGTTCCTACAGAAAGACAAAATCAACTTTGCATGGACATACAAAGACATGCCTAGTTTGGACATAGATTTGGTTGTGCATCACTTAGCAGTAGATCCAAAGATTAAACCTATGAAACAAAAGTTGCACAAGATGCATCCTATAGCAGCACTTTTGGTCAAAGAAGAACTATAGAAAATACTAGAGGCAAAATTCATCTGACCTATTGATTATCCTAAGTGGGTTTCCAACATTACTTCTATAGGAAAAGCATCTGGGGGTACCCACATCTACTCAAATTTTCAAGATTTAAATATCGCATGTCCTAAGAATTATTTTCTAGTTCCTAACATAGACATCATAGTGGATTTGACTATGGACATGAAATGTTGTCTTTAATAGATGGTTTCTCTGGTTACAATCATATCAAAATTGCAGAAGAAGATCAACATAAAATGACATTTACTACCCCTTGTGGAACCTTTTGTTACCAAGTCATGCCATTTTGCTTGAAAAATTTCGGTGCCACCTATTAATGTGCAATGACTACAATCTTCCATGATCTTCTACATTTCATAATGGAGGACTATGTTGATGACATTCTAGGAAGATCTAAGACACAAGAAT
This sequence comes from Cupressus sempervirens, assembly GCA_028749045.1. Taxonomy (NCBI): domain Eukaryota; kingdom Viridiplantae; phylum Streptophyta; class Pinopsida; order Cupressales; family Cupressaceae; genus Cupressus; species Cupressus sempervirens. The sequence continues at coordinate 914,510,897 of CM053786.1, read as the reverse complement.
CCCACATTGTTGTGCTTACCAACATTTTTGGAAGGTTGGAGGAATACAAAGTGCACCTTAATCTAAAGAAGTGTGTTTTTCAGGTCCAATCAAGAAGGTTGTTGGGTTACATAGTGTCAAGAAGAGGTATTGAGGTAGATCCCACCAAAGTAAAAGCCATCATGGAAATTCCTCCACCTACTACATTGAAATAACTTTGCAATTTTCAAGGGAGGTTACAATCCATCAAATGGTTTGTGTCCCAATTAGCAAATAAAGTTCACCCACTCCAACATTTGCTTCGAAAAGACACTATGTTTCAATGGGATTGCCTATGTTAAAAATAATTTGAGCAAGTTAAAGTATACTTGGCTAATCCACCAATTCTAGTCCCTCCAATCATAGGATGACCATTGATTCTATACATTTCTACCACTTTAGATGTCTTAGGTGTTCTTTTGGCATAACTAGATGACAAATGTAATGAGAAAGCCATATACTATCTTAATTGAACATTAGTTGGCTATGAGTTTAAATACACTACTATTGAGTGAGCTTGTTTGGCGGTAGTCTTTTTCACGCAGAAACTATGTCATTATATACTTATTCACACTACACATCTCATTACCAATATAGATCCCCTCAAGTATTTTCTATCAAAATCTTCTCTCACTAGTCAAGCTACAAAATGGGTCTTGATTTTAAGTGAATTTGACATTTTCTATAAATATTAGGGACAAGTAATTGCAGACCATCTTGTCAAAGCTCCTCTTCAAGGAGACCATCCTATTATATCAGATTTTCTAGATGACACAATTATGACTAATACCCCTAGTACACAATGAAAACTATATTTTCATAGTTCCTTCACACAAAAGGGATCAAGGGTGGGAATTTTTTTTGTTACACCGCAAGGAGACCTTATTCCTAAGTCTTATAAAATTACATTCCCTTGCACAAACAACATAGTTGAGTATGAAGTATTAGTAATAGGGATCCATCAAGCTATTAGATGGAATATTAAGAGCCTACTTATCTTTGGAGAATCTTAATTGTCATTAGGCAAGTCATGGATGAATACCAAACAAAGGATGAAAAGTTGTTACCATATCACCGAATAGTTGAAGATCTTAAACAACACTTCACTGAGATAGTCTTTCAATAGATATCAAGGACTAATAACAAAGCAAAAAATGCTATGGCCACCATTGCCTCCATGATCTCCATGCCTAAGTATAGTCCTAAGTGTGAGTTTCTTGTTAAGAATCTTTTTCTTCCTACTTATGAACAACCTAAATCAGAGCTGGTGTGTGAGATTGTCAGTCTTGAGTCCCCATGGTACTCTGAAATTTTTGCCTACCTTCATCACAAAATGATCCCCATAGCCCTTTCCACAAACCAAAGCAAAACCTTCATCTATCACACTACCTAATATACTATCCTAGGTGATACACTTTTCTAAAAACACTTTGATGGAACCCTCCTCTAATGTCTCAATTCAGATAAAGCTAGAACAATGTTAGAAGAGGTTCACCAAGGAATTTATAGTGCCCATTCTAGTGGCCTTATGTTAGCAAAAAGGATCCTTAGAATGGATTACTATTGGCCTACTATGGAAGTGGATACCTATCATTTTATGAAACGTTATGTTCCTTGTCAGCAACATGGAGATTTGATACATGCTCCCACCCAAGACCTTCAACCCACCATCACACCATGCCCCTTTTCCTAATGGGGATACAATCTTATTGGTTAAATATATCCAAATTCTACAAATGGCCACAAATATATCATTGTTTCCACTGAGTACTTCACAAAGTGGGTCGAGGCTATTCCTTTAACCTACACCACCAAAAAATAGGTTTCAAAGTTCATCTTGAACTAAATTATCTATTATTTTAGTATCCCTTAGGACATCATGACTAATAATGGAACTCCTTTCAATAAATAGGTAGTTGCCACATTGTGTAGGAAATTCAAAATCACCCAGCATTTTTCCACCAAATACTTCCCCCAAGGCAATGGCCAAGCTGAAGCCACCAATAAAACTATTTTTAAAATCCTAAAGAAAATTGTTGATGTAGCTGGTCATGACTAGCACCTCCAAATTGCTCCTACCCTTTGGGCCTATCACACCTTTATCTATACCCCCACAGGAGCCAATCCATTTTCCCTTGTTTATGGTTTTGAAGTTGTTTTACCCATTTAAATTGAGCTCCCTTCCCTTAGAATCTCTCCTAAGAATTTGATGTTCGAAGAAGAATACTAAGTTGCTCATTTACAAGAGTTGCAACTCCTTGATGAAAGATGCCTCAATGCTCTAAACCACCTCCACATGTATCAAAATCACCTTTAGTTCTAGTTTCATAAAAAATTCAGACCTTAGGAATTTGAGGTGGGTGACTTAGTTTTGCAACATAACATGAGGAACCTCTAGAACTATGAAAAGAAAGAAAATTTTGAAGCTAATTGGCTTGGCTTGTTTATCATTACATCTAAATATGGTTCTAGGGCATATCAAATTGCCACTTTAGAGGGAGATCTACTCCCTAAGCCTATAAATATCCAACATCTTAAGTGGTTCTATGCTTGAGTCCTATAGTTCCTATATAGTGTTTTTATAGTTCCACAAAAATCCAAAAAAAAATAGAAAATTAGAAAACTCCATAAAACATTTGTAAAATGTTCCTGAAGAAATGACTAAAAAGAGGAAAAATTTCCTTTAAAATTTTTTTTGGTCCATTATCTATAAGGCTCATCTCACTTCACCACATTTGCCCTCATTTCATCTCATCTTTGTGCAAAAGTCCTATCTAACTTACGGTTTACATGCATCCAATAAAAGACCTCTTGTCTGTGAGGCATCCATTCACTTCCATCTTTCAAAAGACCTTTAGTATGTGAGGCATTTTCCTGTCAAATGCTTTTCCTAATCCCATTACAATGAGATTTTTTTCATAATAGTAAGTGAAATAAAACCTAAACAAAATCACCATTTGAGACCTAATGATTTGAGAACTTGTTCTTTTCACAAGCCCTTGCCAAAAAACATTTGTGACAACAACATTAGACAAAAAAAATTTAATAGGATGAATCCTTCCACACATTGCACTATAACCTTCATCTTTAGGATAACATTCTTGGCAGGAACTGTAGATTGAATGACTACTTGGTCATGCGGTCTCTTTTGGATGATTTTATTTTGGGTGTTAGCAGTACCTCTTGTGGTGTGCCTTCATCTTCCATATTTTGGTATCACTTGAATGGCTCCAACTAACTACACCTATGATTTGTAGTATGATTTTTTTTTATGCTTTCATACATATATGTCAGTTTTGAGTTATGATTATGCATTGCTCATTAGGGGAAATGGGTTAGAAAACTTTCCAACAAAGATTCCTAAAAAGACTTTGGGTGTTCCTAGACCTCTCTAATGCATATGTCAATTGTTCCATCATGACTATGCAAACTACATATATTACCCCAAAGTATCTATTGTGTTGAGAGTCTAGTCTACGTAAAGGAATCTTGTCATCTATGCTTCTATAGCATATGGTGCATAACTCCTTTTGCAAAATCAAACTAGGGTGTGCTCTCCCATATAAACACAATTGAATCCCTTAGTGTCATGTAGTTAGGATTCATATAGTATAGGATTTCATTATGCCTTGCTTGAGACAAAGGTTTTTTTTATTCCCCCCTCCTATGTTAAGCTACTTGATTCCTACGAGTGAAAAGTTTGACACTTGTCCATTCATTAGGTTTGTTCATATTTCATATTTACACTTTAGGTTTTCATCATTTCACTTTTCATTCATAATTAGTGTCTTTTTTTCTATTACTAACATTGTCATTTAGGATTCATTCATTGTAATATTAATACATTTGTTGCATTAGGCATTTCATTCATTATTAGATCCCATTATTTATTACATTAATCCATTTAGTATATATATTATAAACATTACATTAAGTGACATATACATCATGATACATCTCACAAAGCATATAGAAAATCCATACATGTAAAATAACAAAATGTATACATCTCATATATCACCATAGGACCTGCATCATCCACAGATTAGTCATCATATATGCATCATAGGAAATATAACATCACACACATTCAGCATCACAATGTCAGTAACAACATCATAAACATCACATGCATAAGAGACCATCAACCATATACATCTAGGCTCATTGAATCATTTCATATATATCAAAACATAAGTGTCCATATATAGGCCATATACATAAACATCATGTAATACATCATGCATAATGCATCATCAAAAACTCATTGCATCTACATCACTATGTCAAAATTGCTCACTATCAAAATCATGTAGTTGGTTGTAAGGGCTCAGCCCCTCCTATACCCCCTCCACATGGAGGCCTATTCTATCCAATTGATGGCTTTGATCTCTAATGGCCCCTTTTGGTCCATGAGCTAGATGCTTCTTGAAACTCTGGTTGTCATTTCTCCATTCACATAGCATCATGATACAATGACCTATAGTAGGCTGCCTCTCACACGGCTCGTACCTCATGTTGATGTATAGTTAGAGCCTCATGCATCATGGTAAGCATCCTCCCACTTGTACCATTAGTTGGGAAATGTCTCATTGGCCATGATACTCATCCACATGCCTCTAATGAGTCTCCCTCTCTACCCATCAGGTGGCCACTTCCTACCAAAGAGTGTTTATCTCAGCCAGCTCATCCATCCTATCCTATATGGTGAATTCATTGAACTCTCGTGCATCTATCCTAGTCTCTAATGATTTCAAGGCCTCCTAGGAACTATCTACCCTAGCTGGCTCTGCCTATACCTCAGCATGTAGCCAAGTAACCTCTGTATGGAGGTTGTCTTGCTCAACCCTCATTATCTCTATATCATCTTGCTAAGGTGGCTTTGGTGGTACTTGTACCTCTGGCCCCTATACCTATGGACCTAGCTATGGCTCTTGTACTAATGGTAACCATGTTGGTGTTGGTACTCTCCTCTAACAGACTTTTTTCCCTGGACAACCTTGCTATGCTCCCTACCCTAGTGGTGGCATCACTACTACCTATTCCCCATCTCTTGCCCTATCTCCTATGCCCTGTGCCTACTCTACTATTGGTGGAACTCCTAGTACTATCAGTTGTATTAGCTAATGGGCCATCCACCACTGTACCCAAGGCACTGGCTGCACACCATGCCATGAAATTCTAGTCAATTTTAGAGAGGTTTCATATCCCCATAATCTACCATACTCTTGGGATACCACGGGGTATAGAAATCTATCAGGCACAACATCCTAAACCTTCCTAAACTGTCATTACATGAGGGCATATACTGCATAATGATGTGAATGATCTGACCAATCAGCCAACACTCTATATGCACATAAGGAAGGTAGAGTTGATCCTTGCTATCATCCTCTCCCCTTGCTAGTAGTATATCCTTCCACCACCTACCAGCATCATATGGTGTCTAGTCAAACATAATAATCTCATCTCCAAAATATGACTAACTTGGTCAAGGTGTACTGAATTGGTTACCTATACCGACATGCATAAGGCTCACCAGGTTGTCGAGTCTCTCACATTGTAATAGGGCATGTCACACCTATGTGCTCCCATGACCACACCATCAGTAATGTCAATCTTAGACCTATGGTTCACTATTTCTTGTAGGTGCACATGTGTAAATCATGGTATAGTTGGGCCAAGATAGTCTAACCCTAGTAGAATATTGCATCGTCATCCTATAAAAGAGTGCTTAGCACTCATGTCTAGCCAACCAGAAACCCATGCCCAACATGGTCTGGCACCATTCTCCATATCATTGAAGCAAGATAGAGAGAAATTCATGGCAACCTCTACTCTAATGCCTCCCTCCATATCAACCATGATCTCTGAATAGGTAACCTTTGTCATTGTTTCCCAAAGCATGCTCATAGATAGGGATTTGCACCCTCTAGTACATACTCAAGATATCTCCCACAGATCAGCACTTGGAGAATAAACCACACATAAAGGAGATTCAATGTAACCTCTCTAGTAGGAAGATGGAAGTTAGAGGTTAGTGTATGTTACTACTCTATTAGTGTAAAAAGCTGCGCAAAGTGCACCCTTAGATTAGGCCACTTGTGGACGTGCTCCAAATTGCATAGCCTCACGTGACCCCACTCTACCTTCATAAGTCTCTCTCCTAACACCATCATTACTAGGTAGTTCTTTAATGACCAAAATTTCACCATCTCCATTTGTAGCATAGACATACAATGGTTAGTATATCATTCATTTCCTACTATTTTTTTCTTATCTAAGCATGGGGCATCATACTTTGTTCACTCCCCTATCATCTCGTCACTCAATTCTGTCGATTCATCTAAATTGGTGAAGATGTCAATCCACATAGACGTGGATCATTGGAGATGAAAAACTATAAAGATGCCAAACTACCATCTCCAATGGTTGCATAGATGCCAATTGTCCTACTAGTAGCTTCTAGAATGTTGTTTGCAGAGATGACGATAATGAGATCATTGTCTTTAACCTTATCTACGCATCTTATTCCCCCCTTTTGGTATCTACATTGATGACATGATGAACCCTATTGTCTTTTGAAGATGATAGGATAAATCCTATCATCTCTATAGTGCCTGTAACCCTATTTTATCATCTGTGAAGATGATAGAGTGGAGAACTGTTGTCTCCACCCCAACCCCATTTAATGCATAATAAATGTCAAAATTAAATGTGTAATTAAAAATTTGACAAGTAGGGATGGTTTACTTACTCGTGGACCCATTTTGACTAACCTCTGGTGCTCCCAGACGTGCTCTCCATATTGTAATCTCTCGATCGGATCCATCCTTCACTCTAGTTCTATGCTCTCTAGGTGTGCACATGTTCCCCTTGGAGGCTTGTATAGGCCCTTTGAGGTCCCCTTTTAAGATTGTACTCTTTCCTTGACCATTTCAACCCCTATTTATCCCCAAGTCATACAAAATGTTCATCTATGTCTTTTTCCTACCCTTTCTTCTCTTCTAAAGTCCTTTTTGCAAAAATTGTCCAAAATTTATTTTTTGCTCCATTTTCACAAGGGGTAACTCTCCTCCCCTATCATCACTACAACACAACTCTTAGGACTCCTATCTTCTCTGGGGAAACCTATATTTTATTTTCTTTGATATAATGTTGTACTGATATTACATCAAACAGGGGAAAAATGTAGATGCTTAAAAAAATCCCAAACGCTATATTAATTCATTTAATACTTCCTTTGACATTATAATTAGTTATTTGTTAATTAATTATATTGGTCATATTCTTTTACTTATTTAATTAAATAGATTCATTTTTCTAATGTGTTCAAATTTAATTTAAATACATGCCCTCTAATGTATTAAATTTATTTAATGCATAGTGCTCTGTAAAATCGCCTTTTAAATAAATCTCAATTTATTTAACTTTCCCCACTCTATTAAATTCTTTAATCATGTGGTTAAGTTAAATCTTATTTAATTTAATCCTAATCACATCCTAAAACCTAGTCTACACCCATCACTCTCATCCTTCTAAGCTGACACATTAATTAATCCCACTTAATTATCCTCAACACATTTCTAAACACCTTTTAGCTCCTAGTTTTTTCTCACACGTGTAAGAAACTCAAGATCGAATAAATCTTCCATTTTATTATTTTATTCACACCTCTTACACACTTTTCCCCCTTTCCTTTATCTAAGGTTCTCACACATGTGTGAGCAAACCTTGAGCCATCACTTTCACCCAAAAGGCTTATGTTGACCTTTGCATGGCTTGTCCCCTTAGTCCATGTCTCTCCCTTGTGGCACCTATGTAGATACCAGATAGATGCCACCTCCCCAAGGCCTCTCTCAAACCTATAAATAGAGCCCTTGTCTCAAGCATTTTTTATCTCCCTCATTTGCATTGTTATCATGCTAGTTTAGTTTTAGGGCTATTAGAGATTTTTATGTGTAGATCTAACCTTTAGTAGTTTTTTACATTCTAGTCTTCATATTGCATTCTCATTCTAGATTAGCATTGCTAGTTTGGTTCTTTGCATTTCCATTTCACATCCTAGAATCCTTTGAGATTGGCTTACTCATAGTCATTTCTTGAAAGTATTCTACACTCATTTAGTCTAGATTCACATACTCCATATTGCATTTTCATTACATTGGGACTCAATAGTTGTGTTTGAGAGAGCACATCCACATCCCTCACACCAAAGCACACCAACAAGGCCTCTTATGGGTACCCTTGTTGAGCTACTTTAAGGTTGCATGAGGATTTTAATTTTGGGTTGCATAAGTTGTTAAACTCAAAATTATTTTAGATTTAGTTAAATGACAATTTTTTTTATTATGTGATATGCACATGTATAACTAATATTTTCTTGTTTACACGTGCTCCTGACAGATTAGGATTTTCCTGCATACAAAAATATTGTTCCTTCTAATTTAATTCTTATAGAAAAAGTCAATGTTCATGAGCAGTTGCTTTTATTTAGAAGGAAGAGCATCACATAATCAGTGTAGATTCTGAAACAATACTATGGCATAATCAACTTAAGTACATGAGTGAAAAAGGTATGAAATTACTTCATTCAAATATATTTTTACTAGGTCTAGAATGTTTCAATATGGATTTCAATGAAATTTTATGTATGAAAAGAAAAAGTGAGTTAGTTTTTGTTGATCTCATATTGGTTTTGACAAGTGAGTGTCAACACACTGAAGTTATTTACTTAGTTTATTCTAAACAAGTAGAACATGTTAAGCACAACATGTATATCATAGAGCATACTAAGTCCATAGTGAGTGTCATGTCACTCATGTGTTGAGTCACTCAAGTGCCAATCAAATAGTGTATGCCAAGTAGCACAGGAGCCAAGCAAACAATGGATGTTGAGTGATACAAATGTCAAGTTATAGCATAGAGAATAGTATATGCTGAGCATCAGAGACTTCAGATGTCAAGTGACATAGTTTTGACATATTTGTTTGTAATAGCATAAAAAACTATGTAAACCATTTTTAAGCCAACTTAAAGATGAATTACAATGTTTTGGAGATAAGGATAAATCTCAAGTTGCATTCCCTATGAAATTACATGCAGCCAATTAGAAAAAGTGAAGGTTTAAGTTTAAAAATACATGAATCATAGTCATTGATTCATACCAAACCCCAGGTCACCAAAGTATTTTTAAGGAGTAAAAACCATAAATTATCTATGTTGTGAAGGGAGTAGTTTGCATGCGAAAACAAATCATTCATGGTGACTAAGAGTTATGAAGTAAGACTACATTGCAGAATCAGTTAGAAAAGAATAGAGGAAAGGAAAAGGATACGAAAAAGAGATATTTGATCAAGAAGGATCAAAGATAAATCAATTTAGAGGTGATCTATTATCAAGCAACCAAGTGTTGACTGCAGGATCAATGTTGAGACATTCTAACAGGTGATTTTAGTCAAAATATCTTAATAGAGTAGTCCTAACATGCTATATTGAAATCCTTTAATAGGGTGCTTACTTAATTGTGAGTTAAAGTCCTTTAACCAGGCACACTTCTAACAGGGTGTTGAAAGCCTCTAATAAGGTAACATCTAATAGTCTTTATAAGCCTTTAAATAGGGTAGACCTTTCATAGGGTAGATCATGTTTTATGGTCAAAACATTGTAACCATCATTGGATACACTTTATTATAGTAGTAGTGAAGATTTATGGATGTCATCCCCTCCCCAGTTTTACCTTCTCATTGGAGGGTTTCTGGGTAATCATATCTAGTATCATATATGCGTGAATGTTTATTTGATTAAATATTTTAGATGTATATGCTTTACATGTTATTTCAGTTTACTTGTTGAATGCATGAGATGGATGTGTGGTGAAAGTTTTATGGATCCACATTTAAACTATTGATTCACCCCTTTCCCCCCTCTTAGAAGCTTACCTTTCCTACTGCGATTCCAACAATTGGTATCAGAGCCTTGTCCTCTAAAAGGGAAGCCTTGCAGCTTTGAGGAAAGATCTTGAAATAGAATTCTACAAGTTGGGAAAGATTACTAAGAATCAAGGAATTGAAATACAACTCATTCTGCATCAATTGGATGTAGCAAGATAAGAACTAAAGAAATATTTGAAGAGAAGGAAAGAAATTTCTATTGCAGAGAATGACATGCAATACAAAGAGATTGACACTACTAAGTTATTTGATAATAGATACTCTAATGAATTTGATGTAGTAATTATAGATATAATGGAAAAGAATAGATTCCAAGCTAAGGAAATTAGAAATCTCAAGTTAGAGCAAGAATCACAAGCCATACTATTGTATGAGGTGGTTGAACAGAAGAAGAAAGCCATGATTGAAGAAGACAAAAGAATTCTGAGAAATAGACTGGAAGAGAAGTCAACAGAGCTAACCAAGATTTCCAACATGCAATTGGATACTCTAAGTCAAATGATGAATGCCAACAATGAATTAAATGTCAAGGACATTGAGATAACAAAATTGAAACTATAGAATGAGCAATTGCAGAATGATCTAAAAAGGGAAAAGGAATTTGTTGAAACTTCCAAAAAACCAAATAAAGCCATCAAATACTTTGAGCAATTATTGAGATCTCCTAGATCTAATAATGATACATCTGGACTAGGATACACAAGTACTAAAGAAGGAGAGTCATCCAAAAATGCTAAATAAAGGAACAACAAAGGTAAGAACTCTAAACATACTTGTCATAATTATGGTAAGAAAGGACACACGGCTAATGTGTGCAGGAGAAAGATTGTAAATCAGAATGTCAAATATAAGAACATGGTTCAATGCCAAAAGTGCAACAAATAAGGTCATCAGGCACAAAAAATTTGAAGGATATTGCTATAACTATTAGAAGTATGGACATAGAGCTTTTGAATGCAAATCCAAAACCATGCGGTCACCAAATAGGCAAGAAAAGATAAGGAGCAATGGAAACTTCTATAACTAGGATTATAATACACGGTATAGCTATCATTATTGTCAAGAATATGGACATGTTCCTAAGAATTATATTAGCACACACTATAGTGACGACTACAAAAGATGGTTAAGTCAAGCCACATGGTTTAACTACTTGAAGATTGGTCACATCAATGAATATTGTCCAACAAGGTCAAAGGCACCAAGGTTTGAGTTTGATAAGGAAAAGGAAAAGGTAGATGTTGAACACATCAGAGATGAGATGAACAAGACATGGAAGAAAAAGATGGTTGCAGCACATCAAATGGAGAAGGGATCACTTCACCTAATGAGTCAGGTGATCACACCTCACCAAACTAAGCAATCAAAAGCTATGTGGGACTAATATCTAAAGGATATATTATACATCAGTTCCAAAAGGAATAAGTACTAAAAGATCATATAAGCATGAACAAAGATGTAGATGTTGTTAGGAATCCAAAAAAAATCTTTAAGTTTTTCATCCCTATGTCGAGTATAAAGTTTTTCATCCCTATGTCAAGTATAAAATATTTCCTACATGTGTCGTGTGGAATACTAGAAGATGCCAAGCTAACAGGTTGGATGGTTGATGCCAATCTCATAGTAGTTACTGAGTGATTGAAATTTTAATGGATGTCGAGTAAGCATGAAACTAGTTTATGTCAAGCTTACAGATATATAAGCAATTAGCATTTATTATAGGGTTTTAAAGGGTATTTTATCAATTTTCAGCTCATTTTTTATCATTTCAAAATTGAGAAAGAGCAAGGAGAGAAAAAGATGATATGGAAAACTATTCAAAGTGATTGCAAAAGGTTTGAGTAATGATTCATCTCTAGTTCATCAAATTTTATAAGGTATTTTTCAAGAGCCAAGCTACATAGTTTATATTTTCATAAATGTTGGTTTCATGAAATGGCATCTAGTTTAAATAACATAGGGGTAAAGAGGTTTTAAATGTTCAATTAGTCAGTAATGAAGTTAAGTAACCCATTTTGAAAGCTATTCTTGACATTGCCTACAAGCAAGACCCCTCTGATGCGTTATCCATGATACCACCAAATGTTTTAGTGGTACAAGAGTTTGAAAATTCTATAACTACAAAATTGGTAGCATTTGTGATATGGATATCAAGGAAGCATACAAAAGACTCTATGATAATTGTGTTTTGAAAGAGGAATTCAAAATTGTTGAGAAAAAAGGGTTGATACGAGCCCTCCATTTCCCAAATGTCTTCAAAATATAATGGATTAGTATAGTCCTAAGAAGAACACATGATAGTTCATTATGGTTGGATAATGAACCTATCAAAATAACCAAAAGTATAATTCATAGGGTTATTGGTTATCCAACCCTAGATTGGCCTAAGACACTAAGAAGTGATTCAAAAGAGGTCATTAAGAAGAACATTGGAGCCATATGGAACAAGAGAGGCATGACCATTGATACAATTACTGATCCATTGATAGAGTTTTTTGCTAGGGTTATTTCACACAATTTTTACCAATCTAGTAGATGAAATAGTGTACTCTATATAGAAGTATATGTGGGATATAAAATTGTAAAGAAATATCATACATATGATCTAGAAGAAGTCCAACTGTAGCAACTAGTTGAAAACCTTGGAGAAATTAGAAAGACAAAAAGTGCACAATGTAAATTTGGTTCTAGATTGATATGTATATTATTTTATGTGCAAAACACTTTTCCTACTTTTGGAATTGTTACATGGAAAACAAATAGATCAATGGAAATGTAGATTGTGTTGGAATTACAAATAGGAAACATATACTTCTGAGAGCAGAGGGTGAATCAGAAGTCCTAATCTTTAACCAATAAAACTTTTAATTTCAAACAATACATACATTAACATATTCAAATAACATGTAAAATAAATGCATACACATAAACACTTGATACCAAATATGATCACCAGAAACCCTCCAAATGAGAAGGTCTCCCCCTTTTTGACACTTATGTCAAAGAGTCTATACACTGATTTTGTTTTTGTTCAAGAAGTTCTTGTGGACTTCCATTATAATCTTCAAAGCAATATCCTAGTTTTCTAATGCAACATCTAAGGACTTTATTTGGATGGTTGTCTCTATTGCAAGGTGAACTAGTCCATCTAATATTGAAATATTAGGATCTTTCTTCAACACTATTTTTGCATATGCTAGTTCCGTTTAGAAAATTTCCATATGAGGGGTAAGAGAAGCTTGTATATTAATCAACTTGGCTCTTATGTTATCCTCTTCTATTGTTAACATAGCTAGTTGATTTTGTGTATGAAGCACTGAATGAAAATGCTTCTCACTCTAAGCTAGGTTTTGAGGTAATTTCATACCTAATACCTTCAAGTTTCTCTCTAGACTCATAATCCTTTGGCTTGTTTCCTGTGTGAAGAGTGTTGGATCATACAATTTTGTATACAATGAGAATATGTTCTCAAGTATCCTCTTCACTTTCTCAATTCTAGTGGCCAATTCAACTTGTGATAGTGCTATATCACAAAATATTTTCTCATTAAATTTCCCTTGAAATTTATTTTTAGACCATTCCATAAGTTTAACATTTGTTTCTTGGTCTTCATTATTCACCTATTCAAAAATTTCTAGTAGTTTTTCTAGTATAGGCTTAGATTCATCAAGTGTTTGCAAGCTAAAAGCATCCAAAAATATGTATTTTATCTCTTGTAGTACTTGCCTTTATTTGTACTCATTTCTGAGTACTTTTTTTTGTGTCTTTCTATCTAAGGCTTCTTGCATTAAGCCTATTTGCTCTAATGTTATGGTTGCATAATCAAATGTAGGTATCACTATCTCGTCTTCTAGAGTTGAGTCCCCATAGTGAAATTCCTTAGCAACCTTGGATGAGCTTGAGCCTGGTGCTGAAATCTATAGTGGGATTGCATCAATGCTTGGTCTCTGAAGGACTTTTGTTGGAGAGCTAGATGTTGGTAAATTTACCAATGTTTGTATGGCTTCTTTCTCCTTCTCCTTTTGTATTTCCTTTTGTTCATTAGATCTACCTTGATCAATTACAATTAATTGTGGTGCACTTTATGTTTGTACATTAGGTATAGAAACATCTGTCTATCCTACTTGTTCTTTTGTCGGCTCCTTTACTTTTGTAATTTGAGTTGTATCAACTATATCGACTTTTAGAATAGTGTCAACCTTTGTAGATGTATCAACTAATTGTATTAATGGTTGAGAACTAGTAGCTATAGGGATGGTAGAAGGTGGTCCTTGTGTGTTCACCTTATCCCTAGTTATGTCAACTACTACTTTCGGAAGCTCTTCAACACTGACCAATATAGGATTCTCACACAATCTTGCTTGCAGTGTGGATTGGTCAAGTATCTTCTTTAGGTCTTCTATAGTAAGAGGATTGATGTTTTGAGCTAAGCTATTAGAAACATACTTTATTTTTATAGTTTCTACAGGTGTATTTATGTCATGTGGAGGGCTCATAGCTAGCATTTGTGTGTCTTGCACACTCTGTTTTGTTTGCTGCTCATCAGTTGTTGCCATTTCATCTGACTTCCTTGGTGTCTCCTCCACAGCGGTGTCTTCCTTTTCTTTTTCTATTTCTTCTTTATTGTCCTCATCCTATTCCTCATTATTTCTTCCCTCAAAGGGATCTTCTTCTCTTTCTTTGAAAGTTGTCAATCCATATATTAACTTCCACATTTGGGTGGATTTCTTCACAACATCTTAATGTTGTTCTGCAGAATGTTGAATGCCCTATATTTGCATGCAAACTGATGACCATATTTCTTGTTTGCCTTGGTAATTTTTCCCCTTGTTAATTCTAGAATCACTTGCACTAATGTTGATTCCCTTATTTTTTTTCAAGGTTCAAACAATAATGCCACTTGTTCTCAATAATTTATATAATTCCTTTGGCATTGTGTTTTCCAATTCAAGTGGAGTATTCTTGAATTTTTCCATCATGGCATACACTGACTCTTCTATCATGTTTTGGTCTTCTCTACCAAGTTTTCCAAATTCAATATTTTTCAATCCTGTTAGATCTGCATTATCCCTAACATTATCACAAATGTTTTCAAGATCAAATTTAGGAACATGACTTACTACTCTAAACTGACTTGTATCCTCAGACTCTATCTTCTCATCATCTATCTGTGTTTGTGCTATGTATTTTCTTCTTGGTTTCTTCTATACTAGATCCTTTTTCTAAGTAGCCTTTGTTTTCTCTTTTGCTTGCTTCTTGGATTTTTGAGTAGTTTCCCATGTACTGGCTCTTCTTTTTGGTGATGTAGGCTTTGTTGTGTTTGGTTTTACAATCTTCTTTGCCTTTGGTTTGGCTGCAGGTCATGTCTTACCCTTTCTCTTCTTTGGTTCAGGCTTTTCTAGTGCTTCCTTGACTTCTTCTTCCTTGGCACCTTCTTCTTCATGATCTTCACCCATGCCTTGGGTTAAAGCAAGAGGTCCTTGATCTTGAACCTCTTCTTCATCTTCTTCTTCTTCATCATCATTTTTATCATTATCTCCTGCACCTTCTCCAAATTTAGCCTTTATTTTTCTCACCATTTTGTCCTTCTTTTTCAAAGTTGAGGCTATCTTCAGTTCCATCTCATCTTTTGACTTCACAACATCATAATTACCAAATATTTTGGCACTTTTGCCAACTTCTTTAGCAAGGAGTGCGATGATAGCACTTGAGGCTTCATCAACATTAATTCCATATCCTAGAGGCCTTAACCATCTAACTCCAGGTATAGTAGCCTAAATGTAGGTATAGTCAATGTCTACAAGGAAACAGATGTCATTGTAGTGTTGCTCAACTAAGGAAATAGGAACTCTCAACCTCTACTTCATGGACTTCTTTAAGTCTTCAAAATAGCTAGCCATTATTGACTGAAAGTTTTCTGACATTGGTTCAATATACTCATTTATTTGAACAGCAACTAACCTATTGGTCTTCCATCCTAATTTGCCAAAAGATGGGAACACATATTTTACATTAAAAAATATACATACCAATATTGAACCAAACTTACATTGAGCACTCCTTGACTTTCTTATTTCTCCTAGATTCTCTATTATCTACTGCATTTGAAATTCTGCAAGATCATAGGTGTGATTTTTCTTGACAATCTTGTAGCCAAAATCTACTACTATGCATGGAACACTATTCAATCTTCTTGATTGATAGAATTTATGTGAAATGAACCCTAATGTAAAATTTGAGAAGTGGATATGTGATAGTATCAATGGTCATTCAATGCTTGTTCCACTTAGCTCCTGTATTTTTCTCAATCACCTCTTTGGAGTCGCTTCTCAATATCTTGGGCCAATCTAGGGTTGGGTAACCAGTAACCCTATGTACAATTTTCTTCATAATTTTAATGGTTCCACCATCTAACCATAGACATCCATCATGTATTCTACTTAGAACTATTTTAATCCACTCATTTTTGAAAATGGTTGGGAATTCTAGGGCACGGATTAAGCCCTTTCTCTCTACAATTTTGAATTATTCCTTCAACATCCCATTTTCACACAATTTGTTGTATGCTTTTCTAATTTCCATGTCTCCAATGCCTCCTACCTTATATTTATAGCACTTTCTTGCATCTTGGACCATTACAACCTTAGGCCGAATCATAAATAATGGACCTAAAGGGTCTTGTTTGTAGGCAATCTCTAGTATCACCTTGAAATTAGGTTGTTTAACCTCATTACTAACTAGTTGGACTTCAAAAGTCTCTTTCTCCTTTATACTCTTTGAACTAAAGGCCATTTTGTGAATTAGGGTTTTAGCAAAATGAAATTATGTAACTCGGCAGGTGAAGAATACTTTTAAGATCGATGAACTGATGCTTGATCTTTGCTAGAATCTGTGCAAATGCTTTGATCTACCTTTTGAATCACTTCTTTACTTTGCTCACTCTTTGCTCTGAATTTGAAATGATGAAAAATGAGTGAAAATTGGCCTTATACCCTTCAAAACATCACATTTATTGCATGGTGCATGTACAGCTATAAACTCAGCTTTAGTATGATTTTTGTTTTACTCAGCATCCATAGATATTTTACAATCACTTGATAGTTATTGGCATTATCTTTGCTCGAAAGCTACTACTCACTTAGCTCCAACTAGCTTTGGTTGACAACTTGACACTAACTAGTATTTTACTCAGCATCTAAAGAGGACTTTTCACACTCAACAGTAATGTGAAAATTTGAAGATTTGACCTTTGACTTTCCTCATTGACTTGCATCTTTATTGATGCTAATCTATCCTTTTCAATACTAACTTATCTTGCAACTGATGTATGGTAAAACATTTAAAATATTAGTCCCACATACCTTTCCTTGCTTAGTTTGATGAGGTGTGACCACTTGACCTATTAGGTGAAGTGATCCCTTCATTTGATGTGTTACAGTCTTCTCTTTTCTTCCATATTTTGTTCATCTCTCTTCTGGTGTGTTCAACATCTACTTTTCCTTTTTTGAACTCATCATTGGGTGTCTTTGACCTTGTTGGGTAATACTTATTGATGTGATCTATCTTCAAATAGCTAAAACAAGTGGTTTGACTCAACCATCTATTGTAGTCACCACTAAAGTGTTTTCTTATGCAATTCTTAGGGATGTGTCTATACTCATGACAATAGTGATAGCTTTGCCTAGTATTGTAATCCCAATTATAGAAGTGTCCATGATTTCTTGCCTTTGCCAATTTGTTTGTTGACCACATAGGCTTAGATCTACACTCGAAGGCTTTATGTCCATATTTCTAATAGTTGTAGTAGTAAATCTTGGTGTATGCATGGTTCTATTTTTTCATTCATGTGCCTGATGACCTTGCTTATTGCACTTATGACAATGACCAATGTTTTTAGGTTTGATATGTTGATTTGCATTCTTTCTCCTACACACATTAGCAGTATGTCCCTTCTTACCACAATAATGACAAGTGGGTTTGGAATTCTTACCTTTGTCATTCCTTTCTTTAGTGGTCATAGATGATTCTAATTTTTTGGTGATGGCATAGCCTAGTCCTGCAATGTCATGGTTAAATCTTGGAGATTTTAGTAGTTACTCAAAGTATTTGATTGTTTCATTGGGCTTGTTTAAGCTTTCAACAATCTCTCTTTCTCTTCTCATATCATTTTTCAATGGTTCATTCTTCAACTTTAGTGTAGTGATTTCAATGTCTTTAACATTCAACTCATGATGAGCATTCATCATCTAAATTAGGGGATCCAATTGCATGTTGGATCTTTTGGTAAGCTCACTTGACTTCTCTTCTAGTCTGTTTGCTAGATTTCTCTTGTCTTCTTCAATCATGACCTTGTCTTCAATGGCTCTCTTCTTTTGTTTAGTCACTTTGCATAACATCATGGCTTGTGATTCTTGCTCAATCTTGAGATTTTTGATCTCTTTAGCTTGTCTTTTCTATTAGATCTGCTTTTGTTGCATCAAACTCATTTGAGTCTCCATTAGCAAAGAACTTGGTGGTGTCGGTCTCTTTGCACTATGTATCATTTTTGGCAAAGGCAATCTCTTTCCTTCTCTTTAAGGATTGCCTTAATTCCTTCCTAGCTCCTTCCAGTGAATGCAAAATGAGCTAGATCTTAATTCCTTGGTTCTCTATAAAATTTCCCAATTTGTAGACCTCCATCTCAAGATCTTTTCTCTAAGTTGTAAGGATTCTCCTGATGAGAACTTAGCTCTAATACCAATTTTTGGAATTACAACTATGAAACATATACTTCTGAGAGGGGGGTGAACCAAAAGTCCTAATCTTTAACCAATAAAACTTTTAATTTCAAACAATACATGCATTAACATATTGAAATAACATGTAAAGTAAATGCATCCACATAAACACTTGACACCAGATATGATCACCCAAAAACCCTCCAAATGAGAAGGTAAACTTGGGGTGGGAATGATACCCACAACTTTTTACTGCTGCAGCAATAAAGTGTAACTTGTTAAGGTTACAAAATATGACCATGAAACATGATCTGCCCTATGAAAGGTCTGCCCTATTAAAGGCTTATAAGAGACTGTTAAGTCCCACCCTATTAAAGGATTTCACACCCTGCTAGAAGTGTACATGTTTAAAGGATTTCTAAACATTCACTTGGAATGTCACCCTATTAAAGGATTTCACAATGACTGTTAAGTCAACCTTAGTCCAAAGGATTTCATCCCATTGATATAGTTTTTAGAAAGTAACAATAGAATGTTTGATCTAACAACTTACAAAGTTTGATCTAACAACTTACAATCTTCTATTGTTTTTAGATCTGAACTATGTGCACCTTGATCCTCTTGATCTAATATAATGATGATGTATCATTCATCCTCTATTTTGCAAATTGATTATGCAATTCTTTCACTCTTCTAAGTCACCTTGAATGCTTTCTAATCAATTCACCCCTTTTCTTCCTTCTATTTTTTGCTCACATCAATCTATGAATAATGGGGCTTCATATTCCTTATAAAGATTTTTGTGACTTGGTTTTAGGTATGAATCTACAATTGAGATTCATCCTTTTTTGCCACTTAACCATTCTAATTTTCTAGTTGGTCGCATGTTGATTGCATAGGAAAACCAAATAGAGATTTTATCTTCAAAGCTTCAAGATCTATCCATAAGTCAACATAAAAATGCTTTACATAGTTGTTTGTGCCATCACAAACATCTATGTCCATTCTATGTTACTCGGCACTTATTATAATTTTTTCTGACTTGACACTTGAACTTGCTCAACATCAACTATTTACTCAACACTTGAACTTGCTTAGCACTTGAGTGACTCAGCACTCATTGCAACTCGACATCTATACATATTATGCTCGGCATACATTACTAGCTCGACATGAACTTAGTAAATATCTTAAGTGTGTTGACACTCAATTGTCAAAACCAATCTAATATCAATAGATAGGTGAATACATTGAGAAATTAGGAGAGAATTTTGAATCTATGATAACTAGCTACTTTGAGGACTTCAAACAATCAATGAAAAAGAGAATGAGAATACCAATATCTCTAGTAGAGAAACATTATGATGATATATGTTTTCTAGTAGATGCTGACTATACTTATGTCTAAGCTACTAAACCAAGGGTGAGATGGTTGAGATCCTTAGGATATAAAATCAATGTGGATGAAGATTTTGTAGCTATAATAGCTTTACTGGTAGAAGAGGTTAAAAAAATGTGAAGGATTTTGGAAACTATGAGATGGAAAAGTACAAAATTACCATGGAATTAAAGACAACCTCTATCATAAAGAAGAAAGATAAATTGGTGAAGAAGTCAAAAGCCAAATTTGGAGAGGGTGTTGACAAAGAGGAAGAAGAGGAAGAGGAGGAATAAGATGATGAAGAGGATTCTCAAACACAAACATTACTAGCTTTGACACAAGGTATGGGAGATGACCAGTAGGAAGAGGAAACTAAAGTTGGTGAAGGTGTCGAGAGAAAAGAAGTCGAGGAAGAACCTACTCTCACACAAAAAAAGAAGAGGAAGGCCAAGGTGCAACCTATGGCAAGGGCTAAGAAATATATCAATTCAAGCCTACTGCACCTACTATAAGACCTACTACACATCCAACTACAAAAAAGGCCAAAGAAAAGACCAAACAAGAAAAATAAGGAGGTCAACTGTAGAAAAGGCCAAGAAGGAAATATGTGGCACAAGAAAATTCTAATGAGGAGAAAATAGAGTCAAATGAAAATAGAAAATTTAAGGTGGTGAGTCACAATCCTCTATCAGATCTTGAAAACCTTTGTGAAAATGTTAAGAATAGTGCATATTTATCAGGATTTTCACATATAGATTTTGATAATCTTAGAAAAGTAGAGAAAGATCAAGTAGAGGAGGCCATATATGTAATGATGGTAAAATTCAAGACCACTCCACTAGAGATTTCCAACTCAATGCCCAAAAATCTAGATGATAGGGTTGAGCAAAAATGGCACTATTGTCTAAACTTGGAAAGGCAGATAAGAGAGACATCTCCAGCACAAGTAATGCCTAAACTAATTAAGGGTCAAATTTCTAATGTTATGAATAAATATGTTGTTAGGTTTGTACCTAAATATAGGGCCTTTAGGATTTTGCAAAATAACATTGAGGATTTGGTTAAAAAGTCAATACAAATGTGGAAGCTTACTTATGGGTTAACCATAGTGAAGGAAGTTGAGGAAGAGCACATAGAGGTAAAGGATGATGATGAAGAAGATGATCATGATGAAACTATTGAGGGAGGAACTAAAATACATAAAAATGACAAGATAACAGCTGAACTAGAGAAGAAAAAAGAATAGGATGTGCAAGACACACAATTACCGAGTGTCAACCCTCAACATGTGACAAGTGAAAACACTAAAACAATCATAGTTAAAGATGTTTCTAATGTCACAGCTTAGAAAATCAATCCCCTCATCAAGGAAGACCTTAAGAAGATAATTGATCATTCTACATTGTAAGTGCAATTATGTGCTAATCCTATGTTGGTAAGTATGGATGACCTACAAAAGATAGTGACTGATACTAAAAGGGAGAAGGTGAATACATAAGAATCACCTACAATGCCCCCTCAAGTCACTCATGTACAAGATTTAGACAAAGTACCTAATGCAACATCAGAAAAGGTTGATACAATTGCAAGGGATATAGTGGAGACACAAACTGCTACTGAAGAACAACAAGGAATAGGTCAAATATACTTATCTACACCTACAGCACAAGATCAAGGTGCAAGTCAAGTCATTCTAGCAGAACAAGGAAATCCTAAAGAGATAAAGCAGACACCTAGAATGAAGGAGCAAGTAGCTATACAAGCCCTGGTAACCTTACCAGCATCTGGAACTTCTTCCACTCAAACTCTTTAGAAGTTGAGCACAGATGCAACTCCATTGCAAATCTCATTGTTCAGCCTAAGTACATCAAAGGCAGAGGAAGTAATCCAATATGGAGATGTGAGCCTTGATGAATAAATTGTTCTACCAAAGTATGATTATGATAAAATGACTATAGAACAAATGAGCACACTCCAAAAAGCCCTAGAAAGGAAGAAGCATCAAAAAATGCTTAGAAGGGAGCACGGGCAAAAGCAGGCACTACAAGATATTAAAGAAATATTTTTAGATGCATTCAGTCTACCAACTCAACATGAAATAAACCCACTAATTGAACAATTGAAAAACATAGTAGAAAAGGTTAGTGATGTTGACCTAGATACAAATGTAAAATTGTTAAAATGGTCAGAAAAGAAATTTTAGAGCAAAGTGAATGAAAAGATATCAGGTGATAGCACTAACAAAAGTTGCATTGGCAACTAAGGTTGAGGATGTGAAGAAGGTACTTGAGAACATTTTCTCATTGTACACAACATTTTGCAATCCAACACTCTTCACCCAAGAAACCAGAAGTCACATTTTGAGCTTGGAAATTCAGATTAGTTCATCAAGTGCAAAAATACCAATGGCACCAGCTCAAAAAGAAAAACACTTTAGAATACTACTCCAAACCCAAATTCAATTAGCTATAGTAGACAAATTGATTATCATTTAGACAACTTTGACCCCCCCCCCCATATGGAAATTTTACGCAAGGAACTAGGTTATGTTGAAACTCTATTGAAGAAAGACCCCAATCTTTCAACATTAGATGGCCTAGTCCACCTTGCTATCAAGCTGGCTATCCAAATAAAGTATTTGGATGTTGCATGTGAGAATTGGGATGTCATTCTCAAGATAATTCTAGTTATCCATAAATCCTTTTTGAAATAACACACTATACGTGTATAACCCATTGACATAAGTGTCAAAAAAGGGGGAGAGAATGAGATAAGGGG
This sequence comes from Cupressus sempervirens, assembly GCA_028749045.1. Taxonomy (NCBI): domain Eukaryota; kingdom Viridiplantae; phylum Streptophyta; class Pinopsida; order Cupressales; family Cupressaceae; genus Cupressus; species Cupressus sempervirens. The sequence goes on along the minus strand of CM053786.1, from coordinate 914,488,050 downwards.
GAGAGATAGAATAAAGGGGAGAATGAGATAGAGGAGTAATATATAGAAAGAGAATTTTGGAGGAGATATAACAAAGAAACAAGAGGGAAATAAAGAAAAGGGATAGAGAAAAGATAAATTAAGCTAAGGGGGAGCAAGCACAAAATAGCACAAAGTCAAAGAGAATTAGTCGAGGTATGTTTACTCAGCAAGGGTACAAAATTTTGGATACAGTACATACCTATCAATTCAATAGGAGTTATCATATTTTGAGGCTTCTAAGTTATAAAATTTTAAATTTTTGAATTTTTGTATATTAGCCAAGTTAAAGATATATTATTCTCATAAGAAGAAGGATATTATTGTATACTCAAGTGTTTTTGACACTCGTGTTAAAAGGGAGATTGTTGATCTCAAATTGGTTTTGACAAGTGAGTGTCAACACACTTAAGTTATTTACTTAGTTTATGTCAAACAAGTAGTACATGCCGAGCACAACATGTATATCATAGAGCATACCAAGTCCACAGTGAATGCCAAGCCACTCATATGCTGAGTCACTCAAGTGTCGAGTAGATAGTGTATGTCAAGTAACATAGGAGTTGAGTAAATAGTGGATGTTGAGTCATATAGATGTTGAGTTATAGCATAGAGAATAGTATATGTTGAGCATCAAAGACTTTAAATACTGAGTGACATAGTTTAGACATTTTTTTTGTAATGACACAAACAACTATATAAACCATTTTAAGCCAACTTAAAGACAGATTACAACATTTTGGAGATAAGGATGAATCTCAAGTTGGATTCTCTATGCAATTACATGCAGTCAATTAGAAAAATGGAAGGTTTAAGTGGCACAATGTGTGAATCAAAGTCATTGATTCATACCAAACCCTATGTCACCAAAGTCTTTTTAAGGAGGACAAACCCTAAACTATATATATTGTGAAGAGAGTGGTTTGCATGCAGAAATAGAGAATTCATGGTGACTAAGGAGTTATGAAGTAAGACTACATTGCAGAATCAATTTGAGCATAACAGAGGAAAGGAAAAAGATATAGCAAAGAAACATTTGATCAAGAAGGATCAAAGATACATCAATTTAGAGGTGATATGTTATCAAGAAACCAAGTGTTGACCATAGGATCAATGCTAAGACATTCTAATAGGTGATTTTAGTAAAAATCTCTTAACAGAGTAGTCCTAATAGGCTATATTGAAATCTTTTAATAGGGTGCTTACTTAATTATGAGTTAAAGTCCTTTAACCAGGCACACTTCTGATAGGGTGTTGAAATCCTCTAACATGGTAATACCTAACAGTCTTTGTAAGCCTTTAACAGGGAAAACCTTTCAGAAGATAAATCATGTTTCATGGTCAAAACATTGTAACCTTCATTAGATACACTTTATTACTATAGTAGCGAAGATTTGTGGGTTTCATCCCTACCCAAGTTTTTCATTGGAGAGCTTTTTGGTAATCATATTTGGTGTCATATATGTATGAATTTTTACTTGATTACATGTTTTAGATGTACATGCTTTACATTCTATTTCATGTTACTTATTTAATGCATGAGATGGATGTGTGGTGAAATTTTTATGGGTCCAAGTTTAAACTATTAATTCACACCCCCCCCCCCCCCCCAAAAGTTTACCTTTCCTATTGTAATTCCAACAGTTTTTTGAAGAAAAGGAAAGAAATAAAAAATGAAAATTAGATCTTATGCATGTATATTATGGGGACCAACTCAATTATCTACCCTTGGTGGCTCTTTGTATTATGTTGCATTCATTGATGATGCAACTAGAAAAGAATAGATTTATTTCCTTAGACAAAAATATGATGTATCTGAAGTGTTTTTAAAATGGAAAAGCTTTATTGAGAATAAAATTGGTGAAAGACTAAAATGTTTCAAATCGGATAATAATGGTGAGTATTACAGTAAATATCTTGAAGATTATCGTTTCATTAATGGTATTCGCAGCAAGAAAATTGTTCCAAGGACTCCATGAGAAAATAGAGTGGTTGAATGCATGAACAAGACAATAGTGGAGCATGCAAGGAGTATGAGGTTGCATGTTGGGATGTTCATAAACATGTGGGAATAGTTTGTTAATACTATTATATATTTAATCAATTGAGTTTTCTCTACTCTTTTGGGTTGTGGTGTTCCATGGGAAATATGGAAAAGTAAGATGGTGAGTTATTCTTATCTCAAATCCTTCATTTGTGAAGCATTCGCACATATAGATTCTGAAAATATAACCAAGATGGAACTTAAACCTAAGAAATGTGGATTTTTTGGATATGACATTAATGAATTTGGCTCTAGACTTTGGGATTTTTAAAATCATAGAATTTTAAGAAGATGGGATACCATATTTAATGAGAAAGTGTATTACAAAGATTTATTAGAACAACATGAGAAGAAAGAAAATGATTATGTACCACTAGATGATACTCCAAAAGATGATATTCCAATGGTACCTCATGCTCTGCAACAACAAAAACAATTATAGTAAACCCCAATAAATATTAGATAGTCAACAAGGTTAAGTATACCTCCAGAATGATTATATTCTTCTTTCTATTCTATTTTATTAAAAGATTCAGGTGAACTAAAACATTGTGATGAAGTTATTCACTTAGCTACCAAGATTTAGTGGGAGCATGGAATGAAAGAAGAAATGGGCTCTTTGCTAAAAACTAAGACTTGGAAATTATGTAAGTTGCTAGTAGGCTGAAAGAAGAGGATGGAAAAGTTTAAAGTCATGTTAGTTGTAAAATATTTTTCACATAAAAATGGCATTGATTTTGATGAAATATTTTCTCCAATTGTTAAAATGATGTCTATTCGCAACTTGATGTTAAAAAAAAAAATTAGCCATGGTGATTTGGAGGAGAAATTAGTGCATAGACTAAAGAAAATTGTATATGTCTTGAAGCAAGAACCTTGATAATATTATATTGAATTTGATAACTTTATGAAGGAGTATGGATACAACTGGTATCATTGAGAATATTTTTTTTATTTGAAGAGGTTGGATGATGATAGTTACATTATTTTATGTTTATATGTTGATGATATGCTTGAGGTGGGGTCTAACATGGATCACATTAAGGGGTTGAAACAATGGTTATCAAATTCATTTGCAATGAATGATTAAGGGGAAACTAAAAAAATTCATGGTATGAAAATTTGCAGAGATAGGAAGAATAGAAAATTGATTCTATCTTAGGCTAATTGTTGAAAAGGTCTTGAAGAGATTTTATATGGTGAATGCATATGATGTAGTATAAGGAAGTAGAATCCCTAGAGGAGATTTCCTAGCCCCCGCAAATAACCACACAACAAAAACACAACAATAGTGCAAGATCTTATACCAATTCACAACACAAGTGTTATCATAAAATATTTGGTTACATGCAATGTGCTTGGTTGTAAGGCCTTTTAGGTTATAGCCAAATACAATAGAAATTACAATAATAGTTATGCAAGATCCCTCAAGATATAACTCCAAACCCCTTAGTTAGTCTAGAACCACACTCTAGTAGAAACTTCCAAGAAGAATCTAAACTTATGCTCACAAGCCCACCAAGAAATCTCCTTGTTTCCCAGCCGCAACTACTAGCTTTTCAAAGTTCTTTTTTCTCTTCTTCATCCTCCTCTTGAAGCTAGATGATTATGTTCAAGGACTCCACAAGACCCTTATGCCCAACTAAGTCACAAGTCGGCCTAACAACTTACAAATTAAACAAACCCTTACATTAAATAGATGTTGAGCCACAAGTTGGCCTACAATAGATATTAAATACTAAATGCCTTGGAATTTTTACAACATTCATTAAATACATATAGAAAAAATAACCAAAACCCAGATACATCTACACAAACTTTGATAATCGATTCATATCACAATCTCAATTGTCACACAATAAATGCACCAAGCCAGTTGAGAAAATATATGAGAACTCCATCACACAAGCCACATTTTTGAGTGTCAGTAACCATCACAAGCATCATCAATCTCCCACAAGAATTTTCAAGAAAAAATATAAGTTGAACACCAGTATATGTCAAGAAGTAGTCTATGTCGATCTCCTTTAGCGAGTGAGCCCCCTTTAGTGATTGAGCTCCTCAGCCAACACTACACCCAATAATGGCCAAGCATCACTCCCTTGGTGAGCAAGTCTTCAACTCTAAGGCCAAATCCCTCCAACATGTAGGATTCCCAAAAACCCTAGGATTCTCGTGCATCAAACACCCTAGTGCAAAAAGATGTTCTTAATAGCTGGAAGAACATCTTCTAGGACTTAACACAGAAACACCAAACTTGTTCTTCACATATTTATCCTCCAAGTCTTCAACTTGCACAAACTTTCCCTTGTTCCACTTTTTATTCTTCACATCCATCCTCAATGCTCCATAGGTTTTATTTTCATTTTGATCTCCAACCCTCTCAGAATCCTTCAACTCAACTTAACTACCAATACTCAGGTTCTTTCTACCGAGTTCTTCATTTTACAAAGCAATCAAGGAATTCTTCCTGTCACATTTCTCAATAGTAATCATATTGCTAAGGTCTACCAAGAAACATGTGACAACTACTCATGTCCATAATAACACACAACATTTTGTCCTTATAATGCCCATTCTAGAAATCAACAAGACACTGCTCCCTTACTTCCAAAGCGTGTTCATCTTGCAACCAACCAATCCTATAAGGAAAATGATGTGTCATTCTCTTCAAACAAACTTTCTAAACCATCTCTTCAATAACAAGGTTATCCGTACTACCACTATCCATAATCAAGTTGCAGACTTTACCACTAGACTCACAATGAGTCTTGAAAAAGTTACTCCTCCAACAAGATTCTAGTGTCCTCTTTCTAAGAAACACTCTTTGAATCAATGATTTATCCTCATCCTTCTCATGTTCATTCACCAAGACTTCAACTTCTTTTACCACAACACTTATTTTGTCACCAAATTTAGGAAATTTCAAAATATCTATGACCTTCACCACATCTGTAGCAAGTACACTTAAATTTATCTTTTCATGTCCTCTTCCTTTATTCAATAGGTTTTGGTTCATCTTCAGCAATGTTTTTGTTTTTCACCAAGTGAGCCTGCTTCTCCTTCCCTCAAGGATTACCTCAATGTCTCCTCTTTAGTTTATCTTCTACTCTCAAAGCATACTTATAAGAATCTTCAACTAAAACAATATTCAGCATATCAACCTCATCTTGAATATTGAATCTCAAACCATTAGGGTATCTCAAACCATTAATATATCTAGCCACATTCTCCTTAGATAGTTCTATATGCTCAAACCAAATAGTCAACTTCTAAAACTCCTCTGCATAATCTTTCACAATCATATCTTTATGCTTTAGATTTGCAGCCTCTTAAACAACTCAAGTTCATAATTAGTAGGCTTGAACTTAGCCTTCAATTTTTTCACCATCAATTTCCAACAAGTGATCTTGATTTCACATTCCTCTTCTCTATCTCTTTATAATTCCTTCCACCAAAGAGCAGTATTTCCCTTTAGCCTAGTTTGTGCCAACCTCACTCTGAGAGGATCTCCAATATCCTCTAGCTCAAAGTAGTCTTCCAATTTTCCAACCCAATCAATTAGGTCTTCAAGATTCAAAGTACCCAAAAAATTAGAAACCTCCATCTTATGCTTCAGCTTCAACTGAGATCTAGATCTATCAAAGTGAGTAGCCCTATTTCCCATAGGTCTCTCAACTTGATCAGTTCTATCTTCACCACTCAATCCTGTAAACCTCAAAGTCTTTAGGAGCTTCCTCAGAACCATCTTTAGTACCCATATGCCAAGGTACACCACCTATAGCACTTATGATCTAAGTGGTCATGTCACTCTTCATCAATATCATCTTGAATCTGAATTCTTCTTTAATCTTCTCGGAGATCATTACTTCCACAACATCATAGAGATCTTTAGTCATCATAGGGTCCAATTGTCTCAAAGGCATCTTCCAAATTCATAACCTTCTACAACAAATCCAAAAATCAACCAGATCCAACCTTTCTCTAGTACCACCTAATACAGTGCAAGGTAGGAGAATCCCCAAAGGAAGTGTCCTAGCCCTCAATAAATAACCACACAAAATAAACAAAACAATAGTGCAAGATCTAATACTAATTTGCAACACTTTTATTCATACAATAACTATGTACATGCAATGTTCCTAATTGTAAGGCCTTCTGGAAAAATACAATAGCAATTACAATAACTATTCTACAAGATCCCTCAAGATCCAACTCCAAACCCCTTAGCTAGTCAAGAACCACACTCTGGTAGAAACCTCCAAGAAGAATCTAAACTTGTGCTTGCAATCCCACCATGCAATCTCCTTGTTTCTCAACTACAACTACTAGATCTTCAAAGTTTGTTTCTCTTCTTCATCCTCCTCTTCAAGTTTGATGATTAAGTTCCAAGACTCCATAAGACCCATTACTTATATCCAACTAAGCCATAAGTCAACCTAGAAACTAATAAATTATACAAAACCTCACATTAAATACATGTTGAGCCACAAGTCAGCCTATAAAAAATATTAAATACCAAATTCCTTAGAAAGCTTACAACATTCATTAAATACAAATAGAACAAATAACCAAGACCCAAATAGATCCATAGAAACTCCCACAATCAATCTACGTAACAATCTCAATTGTCACACAATAAATGCACTAAGTCAACTAAGAAAATCTACAAGAACTCCATTCTACAAGCCACATTGGCAAGCGTTAGCAACCACCACAAGCATCGCTGAGCTCCCACAAGCATTGCCAAGCAACATAGTATATGCCAAGAAAAAGTAAAAGTTGAACACCAGTATATGTTGAGCAATAGTATATGCTAAACTCCTTCAGCAACTGATTCCCCTTCAGTGACCAAGATCGTCATCCAACACTACATCCAATAATAATAAAGCACCACTCCTTTGGTGACCAAGTCCTCAAATCTAAGGCCAAAATCCCTCCAACATGTTGTATTGCTAACTACCCTAGGATGTTCCTGCATCAGCAAAATCTATCAATGCCATTTCCTATTCATTTGAAATTAACTAATGAGACGTGTCCAAAGACACATGGAGAGGAGGATAAAATGTCCAAGGTACATTATACATCATTAGTAGATAGTTTAATGAATTCCATGGTATGCACTAATGCATATATTGTATATGTTGTGGGATTCATTAGTGGGTATATGATTCGTCCTAGAATTGAGCATTTAAATTTAATCAAATGGATTCTTAGATTCTTGGGAGGTACATCGAGCAAATGTTTGAATTTTGGGGGCTCTACTACTAATTTATAAGGCTATGTTGACTCAAATTTGGTACGGGATTTAGATACTAGGTGGACTACTACAAGATACATCCTTACTATTGGTGAGACAATAGTGAGCTAGATTTCTTGATTATAGAAGGTGAATACCTTATCCACTACAAAGGAAGAGTACGTTGTTGCTAGTAAGAAAACCAAGGAGATGATATGACTACATATGTTCATGGGACATTTGGGACATTCACAAACTAGAAATTATGTACACACAAATAGTTGAAGTCTCATTCATCTTGCCAAGAATTCTAGTTTATATTCAAAGAAAAAACATGTGCATTTGTGGTACCATTCAATCAATTGGTTTTGAATGATGGATATTTAAATTTGGAAAAGAAATAGATCAAATCCCAACATATATTTTTACAAAGTCAGTTCGAAGTGAGAATTTTAACTTATCTTCGATGTCAATTGGTCTTCTAGACTGAACATAATAAAATAATAGTAGAGTCTAGGGTGCATCAATCTAGTGGAAGCTTTAGGGGTAGCAATGTGGATACAGGATTAGTCTCCAAAGATAGGTAGTTTAGTGGAGTTGATCAATCCCCAAGTTGGATATTGTTGATTTGTGGTGACTGATCAGGAGAGTACTGTACACTTTTCATTTTTGTGACTTTTTTTATTAACTCATCAATTATGTTGAGGGTTAACTTGTTAAGATAACATAATTAATGTAATATTAGCTTAGGGTTAGGATTTTCAAATTCATATGCACCTTCTTGTAGGGGCATTGATTTGTAAGGGATGTTAAAGATTGTAATAGGTGGAAGTTATTGGATAATATGGGTATTTCAAATTCTTGAAATAGGGCTACAAGAATTAGGCTTCCAAATGCAAAAAAAAACCAAACTATATTGAAAACCTCTTGATAAGGAATCAAAAATACCACCATTCCAAGTACCCTTTTTATAGACCTTAAGTATTTTGAGGGTATAGGGTTCCCAAATTGTTCATACTATACGGGCACAATTTTAGCCTTAAAATAAGGGTTTCAAGTGTTTGGAATGTTGTTTGATGGAAAGAGTGGTTTTACTTCCTTAGGACTCCCACCAAGGCTTCCCATTTGGTTTGGAGTTATACCACAACACCTTATAACTAAATCCAATATCAAGTTGAAGTATCAGCAATGGTCAACCACTCTCATTCCACTTGCTCTACTCTATGATCCCTAACCAAGTTACTAGAACTTTCCTAGGGCATCACTTAAAATATACCTCTTCAACTTCCTAAGGCCCCATCTCCATTGTACACAATGCATATGTATTCATGTTCCATATCCAAAAAAATCATACAAAACCTACGATGGGAAGTGGCCCTATGACTTCATCTTTGCACATAGCCTGATTTAGGACAACAGGTTGGTAGAAAACAAAATAATTTAACTAAGCACACATAACTTGATAAAATGAAAAAATAAAACTATATATAATCTTAAATAAACTTAGACTAACTCTTCTAATTCAAAAATATTCAAATCTAATCCATGTGCTTGATAAAAGAACTCAAAAGCTTAAAACTGTTATTAAAAACTTGTTGCATAATTTGTACAATCTAACACCAAACTTCTCCAAACCCTTGAACAGGTAGAGAATAGACTGATATAGGATTTCCACCCATGTTCATTACTATTTTAGATAGTTATAATACCTTCTAGAAAAAGTTTCTTAAAATGCAAGAAAAGTTGTTAATGTTGTCATTGACAACAATTGAGCAACTTTTACATCTTATGGAGTTAAGTCCTCAAACTTGCTCCAAAAGTCATGAAACCTTTTATAATGTCCAAATAGGACTTGAAACACCTAAATATGGCCTTAGAACCTCTATTTGATATTTCTACCCTTCTAGGCCCCAAAACACCTAGTTTGGCCTAGTGAGCAACTAGAAGCAATTTGACCTATATGGGTTCTCAAACCTAACACCTTACATTCTTAGGACTACATGAGTTCCTTTATTCACATAGTGGTATGTCTAGCACCACTATAAGCCAAAATCCAAAAGGGAGCCCTAGGTCATCCTTAGCCCACCTAGGTGCCCCTGCACCAATTGGTCTCATTATTTTGTGGACATGGCCTAGGGTTTATGTGAACCACGTTAATTCTTTATGTCTTCAATTTTTTTATGTTTGATTTATTCCTTTGTGATTTTTTTTGCATGAAACTATTATTGTATGTCAATCTAATCCTATCAATTTTGGTATTAGTGTTATATTTTGATCACCTCATTATTATAGGTAGTTCATACTCTATGTTTTAGAGTGTTCATAGAGCTTTGATTAAGTAGTTTGATATGATAGATCCTAGTTTTCTACACTATTTTTTTTGAGCCTATGGGTTATTTAGTCTTTAGATGGGATTTCCATACTCTAACATGAGTATTCTCTTAATATGTTTCAACACTTTGGCATTTGATTCTAAGCCTGTGTCCACATCATTTCTAATGTAATGCTAAGTCATTTTTCTCCTTTAGTCCTTACCTTCTTAAGGACTTTATTAGGCTTTCTCCTAGCCTATTATACCATAATCCCTAGAGGATCTCTATCCTATCCTCTAACTACCCAAAACCTAGTAACATCAATAGTTATAGTTCTTTCTTTATCCAAATTCCTCTTCAAGCTCACTTATTGAGCTTCTTCCTTAGTCTTTCCTGGCCATAATTCCCCAATATTATAGAGTGAGGAGATTTTTAAAGTGATTTCATACTCCCCCTAGAATTTTGGATATCAATTTCACTAGTTACCATCAAGTTCCTTGTTCCTATTCCAAAACTGCCATAAACAGAGCTACTACAATTAGCCCTCCAACTTGCATTTTTTGTTTTTGACCTTAATTTTATCTAAGAAAGGTGGAAAAAATAGTTTATATTTTAATATCCTTTTAGAAAACCTAATGGATTTTGTGGGTTTCAGGTTTCCAAACTATTCATACACTAGAAAGCAACTTTTATGCCTACATTTAAGGGTTTCTTGATATGAACAGTAGGGCTAGCTAGGGTATGACCTTTTCAACAACAAAAAATTATCATGAAGCCTCCTCATTTGGAATATAGTGACATTACTTACCCCTCCTCATCTTGAAACACCTATTTTGAAGTATTCCTCACACTCAATCCCCAAATCCTTCCTTTCTCTATTGTGATCGCTTAAACAAGTATCAAAAACTTGCCTAGGGCATCACATTAAAAATGCTTGCTGCACTTTCTAGGGCCCCAAAAAAATTGTATATTATTTAAATTTCTTTTATTCCTATTTTCCCTAAAACCATGAAGAACTCATGGTAGGAACTCATGGGGGAGTCATTATTGCTTAGAGAGTCCAAACTGGACCAACACACAATGTATATACAAATGAATTTTAAAACCTATCAAAATGAACATCTACAAACTTGAAACCTAAATAGAAAATAACTTTAATAATATGAACAAAAAATATCCAATACCATATTGAATTCTTCAATCCATTATTCGATACAAGCAATCAAAAACTCTAAAAACTATTAAAATTGAACTAGAAATTATGAAGAAAAGTGCTAACTACAACACCCAACCCTTGGAAAGTGTTTATTTCATGGTTTTATAGACTCCCAAAGAGCTTTTAGGAAGTTGGACTAACCACCAACCCCTTTCTTTCATTTTGCAACTTTTGTCAAAATGTTGTCAAGCAACTTTTCCAAAATTGCACAACTTTGGCAACTTTTTTCAATCTTTGACCAACTTTGCATTTCTTCACTTGGGAACTTCCAAACCTTTCTAATTTTATCCATGAATGATTTCTAGGCATGATTTATCCTCTAAGACACCAATTTGTATTATTTATGCCATTTTTACCTTCTTGACAACTTTTGCACATTTGTTGCCCAATTGGCATCTTTTTGATAGCTTCTTCCTTTCTTGTTCCAAATGACATTGTAGGAGCTTCAAAGCATGCAATAGGATATAAGAGCATCATGGAGGATAAGATATTTTTTTAACCATACCTTCCTCATGTTGTCATGGTCCTAGATCCATGACCCCTAACACAAGCAACACTAAAGAAAACACACCAACAACTCCTAAAAATGGAAAATTCACCTAGGAACAAACTCTAAAATAAAAAGATGACCTTGAAAGGTCCTAACTTGCACTCCTAATTTGTCTAGAGTCAATACATGCAAAAAGTAACACTATTCCTAGGGAGTTTGACTAAGGTGCTCCTACACCATACTCCCCCAAACAAAAATAAGTTAATCCATCCTTGGATTAGGTAAGGTGGAATCAATACCCAACCTCTTGAATTCTATCTCTAGAATCCAAGTAGCATCAACATCATCCTTGCCAAACCATTTGAAAAGATGTTTTAGGTAGCTCTTCTTCTTAGTCCTCTTGTAGATCCTTGAATCTAGTATCCTATTGAATTACAGAGGTGGAGGAGGGCTTAAGTGGAGGTCTGGTACATCATGAGTGACCTCATGAATACTTTTCTCAACATCTTGGATAGGTCCTTTATAAGAAACCAAATCAGCAATATTGAAGACCATTGAAAAACCTAGATCTATAGGTAGCTCAACTTTATAAGAATTATCCCAATATTTTGCAAGTATTTTGCAAGGACCTACCCTTCTCATTTGGAGCATGTGTGGTATCCCCTTTGGTAATCTTTTTTATTTAGGTGCACCATCACATGATCCCCTATCAAAGTACAAATAGATTATTCTATTCTCAAGCTCCCAAGTTGTCTGTATAGCACTTCTTATAACAGTGCCTCAAAATTAGGCTTTTATAAGAATTTGAACCAGTCTAGCAATAAATGAGTTCTTACCCATCTTAGACTATTCACCAATGTTTCCAATTTCATTTGGGGTTTCTACACACATTATTCTAACACATTCCATCCTTTGATTGAAGTATTTCAAAAATTCAATCACTATTAATGCCTCTGCTATATACTATGATCCCTAGCCATGCATCACTGGCTCGTCTAGGGCATCACCACAAAAACACTTGCCAAGGACCCTCCTTCACTATATATAATTTACAAGGAATCAACCTCCCAATCCCAAGAGACTATATAGATCCTACAGTGGGAAGAGGAGCTATGACCCCATCTTGCTCAGTTGCCTGATTTAGGATAGCAGGCAGGCAAAACACAAAATAATTTTAAAACCTAACTAAAACCTTATAAAAACAAAAAATATTGATCTATAGAAGCTTGAAATTATCTCGCCTAATACTTCAATCATTCAAAAACCTCCATCAATATGCCAAAATACTCAAAAACCATAATCTGCAACTGTATAGTTAATGGCAATTCATACACACCAAAATTAACCAAACTTCCAACCCTAAAAAAAGGTCAAGGATGGCCTTAAATAAACATCCCAAGTCTCCTCCTAACTATTTCAGATAGTTGCAAGACTCCAACTACAAAGTTTCGTGAATGCAACAAAAAGTTGTCAATGTTGTCAATGACAACATTGACAATTCTTTAGCAACTTTTACATCTTTGGAAGTTTGACCATCAAAATTGATCCAATGGCTTTTAAAATTTACAAAAAGCCTTAAATAGATTAAATACAAGTAAAAAGGACCTTAAATCATCATTTTGGCTATCCTATCCTCCAAAACACAAAAAATGTCATATTGGACCTAACATGCAACTATGAACAACTATGACCAGTTAAGGCCTCATAAGGCATCCTACCCCTAACAACTTCACCTTAGGACTAGGATAACTATGTTATTGAGCTAGTGGCATGGCTAGCACCACTAAAAGCCAAAATATCTTAGGAGCCCCAGGTCTTCCCATGAGCCTACCTAGGTGCCCCTTGTTGGTGTAAATAAGTATTCACTATTTACACTTTACTTAAGTTTATTTAGTCTGATGCATTATTTTATTATTTATTAGTTAGTCACCTAGGATTTTGCCTACTCTTGTGAGTTTTCATGTTGACAATATAGGAGTTACCAACTCTAATTATGCACATGGTGTCTACAACATAGTAGTTAGCACTTTATTTCAGCACATGGTGTCTACAACATCTCTACACAAGATACACCTTGTCCTACTTATCCTCTCATCTACAATGAAGGATAAGATGTGTGCTTAGTTGTCATGCTTATTTCCTAGTTCTTTCTAGAACCATTCTACATGCATCTTAGAGGCCTTTATATACTCCTAGTGTGTATGTACATGTATCAAGACATACAATAGCAATACATCAATTTTGGATATTGTTATTCTGATCATACCTTGCTTGTTGTGCTTGTGCTTGAGTTGATCTTGGGTGAATCTTGCCCTAAGGAAAAATCTTACTTGGTATCATAGCTATACCAAATTCTTACATGGTATCAGAGCTATACCAAATTCTTACATGGTATCGAAGCTTGGGGAATTTCTCTTCACATAGTTGTTCGAGACCATCTTCTTGCTTCAGTACCTCAGCCCAAATCCAAAATATCATAGTCATTGGAAGTGTTTAGAGCCAAAGAGGACCTCGCCATTGCATTCAGAATGTCAATTCAGTAAAATTTGACTATAAATTCACCTACCCTATGCCATAGTCAAATTTGAGGCAAAAAAATTTACAAATCGGGACCCAAAGGTCTGATTTGCAAATACAATACGATCGTTCTTTAGATCTGCAAATTTTGTTTCAGATTGATATTTTAATTTTCTCTGCAATCTATCAGATTTTTTCTACATATTTTTGAAGTTTTTCAGCCAGTAGGACCTGCAAAGAATTTTTTTTGTAGGAACCAGGTGGTGAAACCCTGGCCCCCATAGGGAATGTTCACTGTGCATTAGAATATTCCTTCATATATAACCAGCGATCGATAAATTGCAATTTTTTGGCAAATAAAACACGGGTAGGCCTACATAATAGTCACCATACAACGGGTTGCTTATGGCTTTGTTCAGGGAGTGTGGCATTTTCTTTTTAAACCACTTTTAGGTTTCCAAAGGGGTGACTATGGGACTAAAAGTCCCACACCCCCCTTCACCGAAAGCATTACCTTCTCTACAAACCATTCACCATTGATTGCGAGACTCCCGATGGTGATAATGAGTTCCTAATAGCAAGAATTTTTTTCACCTGCATTGATCTCTCGGTGTTCCCTAACTTCTGACCCCCCATCAGCATTAAGTCTACAGTTTTTTGCCCCTATCAACTTTCATTTCTTTAGGAACTAACTTCAACATTCTTACTAGCCCTGACTTTTGACATCCAACTATGACTCTTTCGACATCTTCAGCAATGGCAGTGGAATAAACTTTTTTGACCCGTGCTTGGTACTCCTAGCAATGTTGCACTTTTTTTGGTGCTTGGTCAAATAATTCTCCACTGACACATGATGTCTACTACATTCCTCATGTGGACCACTACACAATCTACCAGCAAGGAGCCCAATCATGCCACATGGCCCAACAACTAACTCCTCCACGTGGACAAAGTCTACATCACCACTACGAAATAGATTGTCATGTGGAAGGTCTGACTTAGTGAAACATCAGTAATATGTCATGCTAACATCATCTAGACCATAAGTTTTGTATAGTACGATCATACCATGTCACCAAGAGGGTTGTTTTTTCACTCCCATCAACATTTTCCTATGTTAAATTTGATGGTCATCTAACCGTCATTTCTAGGAAAATTTGAACTATTGTGATGATAGTTTGACCGTCAAATTAAACCTCACAGTTTGCAACCCAGACCCCTCTCCAGATTTAGTTTTGATTTGATAGTCTAAATTTGGGAGGCCATAACTCAATCATCTGGACTTTAAATCAAGTGCAATTTTTTTTATTTTGGGTAGAATTTTCTAAACTTTTTAGTGGTGTTGTTCTTTTCTAGTTTTGGTGCATGGATTTGTCATAAATTGTATCTTTTCGTGATTGTACCTATCCAATCTTGTATTTTGTAACTTGAAATACTCTATACAATCTCATCTGGACACATTTTCAAGTTCTATTTTTTTTATTAAAGTGCTTAATTTTTTGTCTACTTTCTAGATCTACATTTAAATTATAGGGTTGTGTGGACAAAAATATCACTTTTAGACTTAGGGCCTTTTCTACATTGTATTGCTTTGATTACTTTTCAAAATTGTTGTACATCTAAGATACAGTGCTTAGTACCAACTTTAGGCCTCAATAGGCAATTGTAAATAGAAAAATCAAAAGTCAACATTGTACATTTTGACAAGTCACCTCTTGTACATGCACTACCTATAAAGCATCAAGTCATACCTTGGGGGGGTTCATTTTTTTGCATTTTGGGGGGTATCATGGATGAGGAATATTTAATTACCTTGACACCAAAAAACTATAAGCAATAGATTCAATTGGTTCTCACTTATCTTAGTCAGCATAATGCATTTCCATATGCAAAGGGACTTTTATACGATGATGACACAAGTTCCATCATTTGTTGTTCCCTCTTTCTATATATGGATATGGAGGTTATGGATTCACTTGATGACATGATGTCAAATGATTTATATGATATTTGGATATATATTTGGGAGCTTTATGGAGATCCACACATTCCTCCATTCCCAAAAGATTGTACACCTCTAGTTGCAGCTGCATCCTCTCCAGATGAGATCACACCTCCTAATGCTCTTGTTGCTTCTACTGATCCAATTCCAGCCATAGATGGTTTATATTCAGTGCAGTAGGAAACTCCATGTCTTCCTACTTCAACTTCATGGGATGACTTCCTTCCATGCATTGTAGATCTGTTCATGGAGTCTCACATTGAAGATGTGGGAGACATCATTGATGATATTCCTCTTCTCTTTGTTGAGGTGAATAATTCATCCATTTCCATAATGATAGGTTCATGTACTTCAGCACAGAAGGGTACACCTTGTCTTCCAGTTCTAGTGGATGATTTCTTGATAGACATTGAAGGTTTGTTTGTGGAGTCCCACATAGAATATTTGTGAGACATCATTGATGATTTACATCTTCTCTTTGATGAAGTAGATTCTTCTTTAGTTGTCATGAGGGTGCACTCTGACCCTCTTGTCCATTCTCTACATGATCAATCTTCACAAGTTGATGTGATTGTGGATCCTTATGTATAGCAGTTGCAGGAGGTCTCTTTATCATTTGCAGAGACAATTGGTTCTTTGGGATAGGTTCTACATCCATCCTTGCTCGATCTACACTACTTCTTTTTAGTAGTATTAGAAGGGGCAACTATTAGTATCGACATAGAGATAGTTGAGCAAGTTTCAGAGACAACCTTCATCTTCAGGATCATTTCTACACATAAGGGAAGCATCTCACACGTACCTCTGACATTGTTTCTTCCAAAGGGGAGGAACATTATTTAGCAGTGATGGATCAACTTTGACATTGGAGCAGCTATCACTGATCAACACTCTACATTTAGAGGGGGGGACTTCCTTATCTCCTTCTTCCTCTCTTTTATGGGGGGACTTTTTCCTCTTATGGGATTTTGTCCTTCTCATACTTATCTATTGTGTATACTGGATGTATGTCGTAATGGGGGGGGTCTTGATTACTCCATCCATCCATGCATCCTATTTTTCTCATCTATCTTTTTGGGGGGATGGATTTTCCCATGAGATTTTTCCCTCTTTCTCTTCTTTATGAGAGATTGCATTGCATTTTTTATATGGGTACCTAACATGGCCTAGTAGTCACGAACCATCATGCATTTCCTCCTTTGTAAGCTTAAGTGCATTCCCCTAAGTTGCACTTAAGGGGGCGTGTTGTGGTGTAAATAAGTATTTGTTAGAATCTGAAAAGATTAATAACCCAGAAAACTAGTGCAAAGAGTAAATATCTAAACTATGAATGCAAATGATACAAAATCAAAATAGCATCATAGAGTTAGTCTCCAAGAGAGTAATGCAAATGCTGGAAGCAAAATAGCATTAAAAGGATGCAAAAATAAGAGATACAAATACAAGCCAGGTAGCATGCTTATATAGGCTAGGAAGAGAGAGGAGGTGGCAACACCAACCAATGAGGAGCAACCATCTATCGGACTAAAGATAGCAAAGTATCTTCCCAAGATAGCTAATGGATGCTCACATGTAGGAAGGTGACACCTCACAACCATTCACCTAATAAGACATGCTTTATTAACCTAAGCGAGATTATTAAAAGTGTAGGAAAAACCTAGCAAAATAGGAAAAAATAAAAAACTACACTAACACCCCCCCATAAGCGAAGCTTAGGTGGATGTAGAAATGGGTCCCGGCAACGAGGCCATGTTAGGTACCCAAGTACAATGCAAGAAGATGCAACCTCTGAAAGTGGGGAAAGAGAGAAAACCACAAGGGAAAAACCCTCCCCCAAAAAGAGGTAAGAACCTAGTGAAGAACTGAAGAAGTCTCCCGCTAGGGAAATTGTCCCCTAAAATAGGAACAATGAGTGATCATGAAGAAGCAGCATCACTGAAGCATGAAGAACTGCAAAACTCTGTCAAAATGCTGATCTATAGAACCCCCATGGAAATAGAAGGCACGAACCATCAACCAAAGGAACCTCCATGGAAATAGAAGGCACGAACCATCAACCAAAGGAACCTCGATGGAAATAGAAGGCACGAACCATCAACCAAAGGAACCTCCATGGAAATAGAAGGCACGAACCATCAACCAAAGAAGCATAGAACAACAATATAACCTCCCCTTAAGGTAAGTGAGGTGACAGGCAGCTGAAAAGATGGGCCAAAAAATCTCCTACAACACAGGAGCCAAACTCATCGAGAGTGAGGTTCAAACACAAATAAAGGCATGTGTCATCGACACTGCATGAGGAATTAGAGAAAGAGAGCCTATAAGTGGCAAACAACTATCCCCCCCATGGCACTTTATATAATAGTGCGAGTACAACGAATCACAATGATGAAAAGGATCCCGAATCGCAAGAGTGGCACTTTATCTCAATGCGTTGCATAAAGATGCTTATAGTGAATATCAACAATGATTAGAAAAAACATAAGGCTGAAACAACAGAAGGTAAAGCCCAAAACGAAGCAACTGAAGCAACAAAATTGATCTCCGGACCTGAAACAAACAGAATATCCACCAGAATGCTAAAATGCAAAAGACTGAATAGGATGTGTTTGGAACAGAATCTAGAACAACAACCAACATCACTGGAAAGAGCACAGAAAGAGCTTTCCAGTGATATAAAGAAGTCCAAAAACAGAGATCGGAAGCTCAAGATATGCCTCTCGGAGTGCAAAATAGAACATCTAACTTTGATTGCCATAATAGGCAACCAAACTGTATCAAAACTCAAAAAAACCTATACCAGTATCTCTGTCTCAAAACCAGCTTTTCGACGCTTCTTTCGGATTGGAAAAATACCTCCATATGCAAAAGTTATGGCCAAAAAACCACAAGTAGGTCTTGATTTCAATGCATTACAAACCCTCATGAAGAGCATATGTTAAAAGTGAAACTTGGGCACAATAATCAAAAAACGAATAGCACCACTGCGATCTACTCAAAAAATCATGCACTTTCAAAAAAAGAATCGCCTCGATATGAGGTCGTATGAGAAAGTTATGATCCTCTGAAGTTTCCAAAACAAGAACTGTGCACAGTCACGGCTGAGAATCTGCAATTTTTGAAGAATTCATGCATGAAAATCAAAAAATAACTCCAATAGTGGATAGAGCACAAAAAAATAGCCAAGTTCATAACAAGAATCATCAAAATCGGAGTCCGTATGAGCAAGAACGAGACATTTGAAAACTGCATTCAAATATGTGGCTGCCAACGGAGAGGGGTATGGCTGTAGCTTTGCATGCTCGATTATGAAAAATATACGGCTTGCATGCAAAATCAAAAAGATACCCAGATGGTTTTTCGGGGCTGCGAACAAAACCCAGAAAGCGTTTTTCTTGCTAATGAACAGAAGATGTTGCTGTAGTGTAAATCAGACGCCTTTAACAGAAAAAAATGGCTCCAAAAATCAAAAAACGACCCCAGCAACCAAAATTTGACATGCAAATGCTGGATCAGCTTCTCAAGTCCATCAATGGCATGCTGGAACCTGCAAAACTGATTGAAAACTCCAAATATGCAAGTTGGTTGTCAGATTTGAGATTGAAACCCCAGAGAAAAACTGTTTTTGTCAAAACTTTTCTGATTCTCAAGATCATCCAAAGATGCAAGAGAAGAGCATACTTCGTTTTTCAAAAAAACTAGAATAAAGTTTATTTGCCCCCCCCCCCCCCCCCCCCCGAATCTCTCAAATAAGGAAACTAAAATCTACTCTTGCACATAGAAAAGCTCTGATACCATGTTAGAATCTGAAAAGATTAATAACCCAGAAAACTAGTGCAAAGAGTAAATATCTAAACTATGAATGCAAATGATACAAAATCAAAATAGCATCATAGAGTTAGTCTCCAAGAGAGTACTGCAAATGCTGGAAGCAAAATAGCATTAAGAGGATGCAAAAATAAGAGATACAAATACAAGCCAGGTAGCATGCTTATATAGGCTAGGAAGAGAGAGGAGGTGGCAACACCAACCAATGAGGAGCAACCATCTATCGGACTAAAGATAGCAAAGTATCTTCCCAAGATAGCTAATGGATGCTCACATGTAGGAAGGTGACACCTCACAACCATTCACCTAATAAGACATGCTTTATTAACCTAAGCGAGATTATTAAAAGTGTAGGAAAAACCTAGCAAAATAGAAAAAAAATAAAAAACTACACTAACATTATTCACTATTTACACTTTAATTAAGTTTACTTAAGTCGATGCATTATTTTATTATTTATTAGTTAGTCACCTAGGAATATGCATACTCTTGTGAGTTGTCATGTTGACAACATAGGAGTTACCAACTCTAATCATGCACATGGTGTCTATAACATAGGAGTTAGCACTTTATTTTAGCACATGGTGTCTACAACATCTCTACACTAGATACACCTTGTCAACATGTGCTTAGTTGTCATGCTTATCTCCTAGTTCTTTCTAGAACCATTCTAGATGCATCTTAGAGCCCTTTATATAGAGGCACTCCTAGTGTGTATGTCCATGTATCATGACATGCAATAGAAATACGTCAATTTTGGATATTGTTATTCTGATCATGCCTTGTTGGTCTATTATTGTGCTTGTGCTTGAGTTCCTTGATCTTGAGTGAATCTTTCCCTAAGGCAAATTCTTACTTCGTATCATAGCTATGCCAAATACGCACATGGTATCAGAGCTATACCAAATTCTTACACCCCTACACCATACTCCCCCACAAAATAAAACTATGTCACTCTTGTGGACAATAGGTCTTGGGGGATGCTGACTTTGTTGAAATCTTCCTTAGCAACCCAATTTGCCTTTGAATCTAGCTTTCCTTTTGACTTGATGAGATGCTCCATGTACACCTTGTGTCTAGTGGCCTTCTTAACTCTTGAATCTAACACTTGGTCAGCTTCAAGCTTGCTTGATGAGGGTAATACTATAGGTTCTAGATTGATACTAATTCCCTGACTGCTCTGGGGTAGTGTACCCTTGAATTCAACCAAATCTTGTATATTGAAAATAGGAGAGATGTCCAAATCTGATGGAAAATCAATTTTATAGGCATTGGTTCCATATTGGCCAAGGTTTTGCAAGGCCCCACTTTTTTCATTTGGAGCTTAGTTGGAACACCCTTTTGCAACCTAGATTTGTTCAAATGCACCATGACATAATTTCCAACAAAAAACTAAATATTTTTCCTTCTTTCATCTACCTTGCTCTTGGATTTCTTTCATGGTTTGGACAAAAATTTTAGCATGTCCACTTCTATGCTCCACTCCTCTAAGATCCCTCAACTCACACACACCCCTTGGATGCAATCCATACATAATTTCAAAGGGACTTTTTCCTATAGTTATAATTCTACTATCATTGTAAGCATACTCTACTTGAGGAATGATTGCGCTAATGTTTGATCATACTCCTTAGTTGGGCACCTTAAGAGATTACCTACCACTCTATTAACCACCTCAGTCTGACCATTTGTTTGGGGATGGTAGGCTAAGCCAAAAGAAAGAGTAGTACCAAGTATGCTCCACAGACTCTTCCAAAAGTGATTCATGAATTTTACATCCCTATCTAAAATGATGCTCAATGGCATTCCATGAATCCTCACAACCTCCTTAAAGAATAGGTTTTCAATGTGGCTAGCATCATTGATAGTCTTGCATGGAATAAAGTGTCCAATTTTACTGAATCTATCAACAACCACATAAATATTGTCATAACCTTGTTTTGTCTTGGGCAGACCTACTATGAAGTCCATGCTCACACACTCCCATGGCCTATTTGGGATTGGTAAGGGCTAATAAAGACATGCATTACTCATTCCTCCTTTGGCTTTCATACATACCATTCATTGTTGTACATACCTAGTCACATCTCTAGCTAGTTTAGACCAATAATAGAATCTTTGAACTAGTTCTAGGGTTTTCCCCACACCAAAGTGTCCACTTAGGCTTCTATTATGCTTCTCTTATATTAGGTTTTCCCTTATTGAACCCCTTGGTACTCACAATTGATTACCTTTAAATAGTAATCCATTTTGTAAGATAAATTCAAAGAAGTTACTGTGGAAATGGTTCTCGAAATCATAACATACCTTAAATGCCTCTACAAAATCTTTATCCTCCTTAAAGAGACTCTTGAAGCTCTATATCCCAATGCTATAAAATTGGACCTCTTGGACTGTTAGCAATCTCCTACTCAATACATCTACCACCTTGTTCATTTTCCCTTTCTTATGCTTGATTGTGAAAATGAAAGCTTGTAGATACTCCATCTACTTCAAGTACCTATTACTCAACTTCTCTTGAGTATTGATACAGCTGAGAGCTTGATTGTCAGTGAATACAAAAAATTCATTGGGCAATGGGTAATGTCCCCACTTCCTAAGAGAGTGAACTAGGGCATAGAGTTCTAAATCATAGGAAGAATACTTCTTTTGGCTTCATGTAGCTTTTCATTAAATAAGGCTACTAGCCTACCTTCTTGACTTGACACTCCCCTTACTACCAGGCCATTTGCATCACATTTTATGGTGAAAAGTTTCTCAAAACTAGGAAATTGCAAAATAGGTTGGGTAGCTACTTGCTTCTTTAGTATTTCAAAATATTTCTCTTCTTCTAAGGTCCACTTGAACTTCGACTTAACCCTATCCTTTATGGTATCTAGAAATGGTGCAAATATGCCACTAAAATTCCTAATGAATTTCCTATAAAACTGAGCTAGACCATGAAACTTCTTACCATAGTAGATGTAGTAGATGGTGGCCAGTTGAGGATAGCAGCAACCTTCTCTTGATCCATCTTCAAGGACCCCTTTAACACCACAAAGCCCAAATAAACAAGATCTTGTTTGAAGAAATCACACTTTTCAAGGTTTATAACAAGGTTTACCTCATGAATTCTCTACAATACTTCTACATTTTTTATGTTCTCTTCCTTTTTGTTGTTGAAGATGAGTATATCATCTAGATATAAAACCACAAACCTTCCACTAAAGACTTTAAGAACTTTATTCATGAGCCTCATGAATGTGCTAGGAGAATTTAAGAGACCAAGTGGCATCACAAGCCATCCATAAAGCCCATTTTTTGTCTTAAATGTTGTTTTCCACTCATCTCCCTCCTTAATCTTGATTTGGAGGTATCCACTCTTCAAGTCCAACTTTGTGAAGTACATCACTCCTCCAAGACAATCCATGAGATCCTCAATGCTAGGTATGGGAAAAATATGCCTAATTGTGATCCTATTTATGGCCCTTGAGTTCATACATAGTCTCCATTTTCCTCCCTTCTTGGATGCTAGTATGATAGGTTGTACACATGGGCTTATACTCTTCTTAATTAGACCTTGGTTCATTAGTTCTTGCACCTATCTTTCCACTTCCAAATTTTGGTCTGGAGTGAGCTTGTATGTTGCTTTGTTTGGTAAGGATGCACCAAGAACAAAGTCTATTTGATGGATTGTGACTCTTCTTGGAGGTAAAGTGGTAGCATTATCATCACTGACAATGTCTTTGTACTTTTCAATCAAGGCTTGAACTTCTATAGGAAATGGGTTTTTAACTATCTTATATTCTCCTTTGGACTTCAGCACAACTGCAAAACTTTGGCTCTCATCATCTTTGAGATCCTTGAAAAAATACTTTCTACTACATAACAAAACACTAGGAACCTTAGATTGTGGTTCTTCTCCTTCCAATAGAGATTTAATTTTAAAATTTTGGCCTCCCTTCTTAAATGATATGGAGTTTGCCTTCCCATCATATGCTACCTCTATATCATATTGCTAGTGTCTTCCTAGCAACAGATGAAAAGCATCCATGGGTAAGATGTCAAACAATAGCCTATCCTTGTACCCTACTATGGAGAAGTCAACCCACATTTTCTCATTCACCAATATGCTTTGACTTTTGTAGAGTTAAGTTAACTTGTATGGATTTACATGGGGTAACTTAGTTAGTATAATCTTCTCAACTTCCTCCTCTGATATTATATTATCAATAGAACCTAAATCCACCACCACCTTACAAACTTTCCCAAGGATATTTCATCTTATCCTAAATAGAGCCCACTTATGCTTAGGTTCATCAGGAGTAGGTTGCCTAATCAATATCCTCCTAAATATGAGGTTCTCACATTTTTCTAACTCTATGTGATCCACTTCATTCTCCTTACAACTAGAATTATCCTCTTGAGCATATGCCACTCTTTTGTCATGGTTTGAAGAAGAGAGCTTCTCAAGGCATCTATATGTTGGATCGCCTAATTAACCATAGTTTTAACACTTCATACTAGCAAAGTATGAGTTACTTCTGCCTAATCCTTTGCCTCTATTAGAACCTTCTTAGTTGCCTCTCCCTCTACTATAACCTCCTCTAGGAGTACTTTTAGTGGCTCTCTTAATGGGTTTTTTGTCACCTTGGTTTCTCTTCTCATGACCTCTACCTTGGTAACCTCCTCCTTTTCCTCTCTAATTTCTATCCTTGCCTCTATCTTTGAAATTAGAATCCCCTTTCTTTTTATTATTTTCCTCTACCTTTAGGGCTAGCCAATGGCACCTTTGAACACTAGTAAGTGTCTATAGACTAAGCTCCTCTTGGATATTCCACTTCAAACCACCCAAGTACCTAGCCACCTTTATTGGGTTTTCTTCTTGCTTCTTTGATATAATACTTAACCTCTTAAACTTCTATGTATAAGAGGCCATATCCAAATCTTTTTGTCTCAATCCCTATCTCCTTTTGTGAAGCTAAATCTCATAGTCTTTCAGTAGGAAGTTCTCCCTTAGTTTGGTTACCATTGCATTCCAATTGGTTATAGGCTTCTTTCCCATACTAATCTTCTCATCTTGGACATATTTCCACCATATCAATGTTGATCCTCTAAGTCTTTACTTGGCCACTTTAATAATTTGTGCCTCTGACACCCCTTCACATTCAAAATGGTTCTCCATCCCATCTATCCAATCTATCACTACATCCATGTCCATATTCCCACTAAATAGTGGCACACCTTCTAAGGCTTTCCCTCCTAGGGATTTTATGGCCTTCAAGAAATACTCTTCATTCAAGATAGGGTCTGGCTCAGGGACAACATCTTCCTCTACTACCTCTTTACCCTTGTTAATGCTCTCTTCTTCCTTTTTGTTGGTTGTATTAGTAGTTGCATCCAACTTTACCTTTACCTTTGCTAAGGCCTCTTCAAGGAGTCTATTCTTCTCATTTTTCTCGTCAATTTCCTTAGATAGCTCTACATTAGTCACCATAATTGACTCACCCACTGAATCTCCAGTAGTTGTAGACATACACCTCCTTCCCAAGTCTTTAACTTGCTCTGATACCACTCTGATGTGACACCTATTCTTTCTCCTACCCTAGCTTCCTCTAGGGTCACCTTAGGTATTTCACTAGACCTAATAGGTTT
The DNA here is from genome assembly GCA_028749045.1 of Cupressus sempervirens. Lineage (NCBI taxonomy): Eukaryota > Viridiplantae > Streptophyta > Pinopsida > Cupressales > Cupressaceae > Cupressus > Cupressus sempervirens. Next base: position 914,462,750 of record CM053786.1, on the reverse strand, counting down.
CTAGTTACCCTATTCCCCTTATGATTCTAACTATGAGATCCTAGGCTCTTCAACTAGTGTACACCATTAAGTAAGAACAACTATCCTGTAACACCATTCTTCATCTTGGTTTGGTCTTATGGCTTCTCCGTCCATGTCTCCACATACAACCCCAACCCCACAAAATACCCTCAAATTAAGGTATGGGTGTCTCAAATATCCTTAGGACACTCCCCAAGACTTGATACCACCATTGGAAATGAAACCCTAATCAAGTTCCAAGAACTACACAAAATTGCTTTAAATTGCTTGTAGAAAGGCTATAAGCAATTAGCCCTCCAAATGAAGAGAAACTGGAATAACTTTTAAAAATTCTAATAAGTATATGAACTAACTATGGATTTAGACATCCTTTTTATATTACTAATATATTCTTGAGGTCTCAATCTCCCAAGTTGTTTGTACAACACTTCTTATAACAATGCTTCAAAATCAGGGTTTTGCAAGAATTTGAACCACTCTGGAAAGAAATGAGTTTTTACCCACTTTAGACTATTCACAGATGCTTCCCAATTTATTTGGGGTTTCTACACACATTTTTCCAACATATTCCACCCTTTGATTGAAGTATTTCAAACATTCAATCACTGTTGATGCTTCTTCTATTGCATTTGTGTTCCCTAGCCATGCATCAATTACTTGCCTAGGGCATCACCACAAAAATGCTTTCCTTTCTTCCCAGGGCCCCTCCTTCACTGTAAAAAATGTACAAGGAATCATCCTCCCAATCCCAAGAGACTGTATAGATCCTATGGTGGGAAGAGGGGCTATGACCCCATCTTGCTTAGTTGTCTGATTCAAGACAGCATGAAGGAAAGACACAAAACAATTTTAAAACCTAACTAAAACCTTAGAAAAACACAAACTACTTATCTAAAGAATCTTGAAATGAACTCCCCTAATACTTTAATCCACTAAAAAATAAAATCAATCCATGAATATTCCAAAGTACTCAAAAATGATCATATGCAACTGTATAGTTAATGACAGTCTGTACATAGCAAAATTAACCAAACTTACAACCTTGCAAAAAGGTTGAGGATGGCCTTAAATACATGTCTCAAGTCTCCTCCTAACTATTTACTATAGTTTCAATTCTCCAACTACAAATTTTCTTAAATGCAACAAAAAGTTGTCAATGTTGTCAATGACAACATTGGCAAATTTTTAGCAACTTTACATCTTTGGGAATTTGACCTTCAAACTTGATCCAATGACTACAAAACTTTACCAAAAGTCTTAAATGGATTAAATAAAAGTAAAAATGACCTTAAATCATCATTTTTGCCATCCTACCATCCAAAACACAAAAATTTTCTATTGGACCTAACATGTAACTATGAGCAACTATGAGCAATAAGGCATCCTACCCCTGAGAACTTCACCTTAGGACTAGGCTAGCCCTATTATTAAGCTAGTGGTGTGGCTAACACCACTACAAGCCAAAATATCCTAGGAGCCATTGGTCTTTCCATGAGCCTATCTAGGTCCCCCTACACCACCAAAATTACCACCAAGTGCTCCATTATGCTTCTCTTGAATCAAATTTTCCCTCATTGACCCTCTAAGAACACAAAGTTGACTCTCATTAAACAATAACTCATTCTGCAATATATAATCAGAAAAATCACCATGAAAGTTATTTTTGAACCTCTTTCTTACTTTGAGATTTGGGCAAAATCATCATCATCAGCATATAAGTCTTTGAAGATTTCAATTCCTACGCTTTGTAGTTGAACCTCTTGAACTATGAGTAGTCTTCTACTCAATGCATTGGCTACTTTATTTTGTACCCCCTTCTTATGTTTGATGGTAAATGTGTAGACTTGTAGGTACTCTACCCACTTCATATGCTTCCTACTTAGTTTGTCTTGAAACTTAAGGAAGTTGAAGGCTTTGTTTTATGAATACACAAAAAATTCCTTTGGATGAAACTAGTTCCTCCACTTCCTTAGAGCCTCGACTAGAGCGTATAACTCTAGGTCATAAGAGGAGTACTTCATCTTGGTAGCATTGAGTTTCTCACTATGAAAAGCCACTAGCCTTCCTTCTTGGCTTAGAATAGCTCTAATGGCTACATTGGTGTCATCACACTCTACTTGAAAGAGTTTCTCAAAACTAGGAAGCACTAGTGTAGGTAGTTTTGTTATCTTCTTCTTGAGTGTCTCAAAACCTTGATCTTCCTTAGGGGTCCAAAGGAACTTTTTCTTCATTCCTCCCTTGATTTTTTCTAACATAGTAGCACATGTGTTACTGAAATGTCTAATAAAATTTCTATAATACTGAGCTAAACCATGGGAGCTTCTCATATCTGATGTAGTCTTAGGAGTAGGCCAACTTAGAATGGCATCTACCTTCTCTTGATCCATTTTTAGGTTACCTTGAGAAAAAAAAAAGCCAAGATAAATTAGCTTCTTCTTCATAAAGTCACACTTCTCCAAATTGATCATTATCTTTTCTTCATGCAACTTCTTAAAAAAAAATCAAATGCTTAAGATGATCCTCTTTAGTTTTTCTAAAAATTAAGATGTCATCTAAATAGAAAAGAAAACTTACCAATGTAATATGTCAATACCTCATTCATTATCCTCATAAAAGTAGATGGAACATTGGATAAACCAAATGGAATCACAAGTGATTAATACAAACCTCCTATAGTTTTGAAGGTTGTTTTTCATTCATCCCCTTTATTGATCTTGATTTGATGGTAGCCATTTTTTAGGTGTATCTTGGTGAAATACTTTTCTTCCCCTAAATAGTCCATTAGGTCTTCAATTCTAGGTATTGGGAACCTATACCTAATGGTGATTCTATTTATGGCTCTAGAACCAATACAAAGTCTCCAAGTTTGTCCTTTCTTGGGTGCCAAAAATAGTAGGGACTGCACATGGGCTAATGCTCTTAATAATTAGGCTTTGGTTTAGGAGCTCTTGAATTTGTTTAGAAATTTCCTCATTTTGTTGAGGGGTCATTTTATAGGCAGCTTTTTTGGATAGGGTATCTCCTTGAATGAAGTTTATATGGTGGCTTAAAAGTCTCTTAGGTGTTAAGGTGGAAGTTTTTCCATCACCAACAATATTTTATACTACTCAAGCAATATTTGCACTTTGGCTGGTATCTCTGTCTTCTTAGCAATAGTTTCACCTTTGGCTTTCAACACTAATGAAATCCCAACTCCATCTGCTTCCTCTAAGGTCTTCAAGAACTCCTTCTCATCAACCATGAGCACACTTGGACTTGAAGCCTTCAACTCTCCTTCTAGCAAGGATTGGACCTTGAAAGTCACCTCATCCTTCTTAAATGATTAGCAATTTTTAGTCCCATCATGCATGGCCTAATTATCAAATTTCCATGGCCTTCCAAGTAGGTGACATGCATCCATGGGAAGAATATCACATAATACTTTGTCCTTGTATCTCCCTATGGTGAACTCTACCCATTATTGTTCCTCAACAAGAATATCTTGACCTTTGTTGAGTCATGTGAGCTTGTATGGATTAGCATTAGGAATTCTTTTAAACTTGATCTTGTTGGTTCCCTCCTCACTGATTATGTTTTCAGTTAAACCTAAGTCAATGATGAATCTACATACCTTTCCCATGCTCTTACATCTAATCCTAAAGAGTGCTTTCCTATGACTTGGCTCTTCTTTGATTGATTCCTTTATCAATGTTATCCTTTTCATTTGGTTCTCCCCTTCCTCTGATTCTAGGGGTACCACAGAGTGTTTGTTGCTACTAATAGATTTCTCTTATACATATTTGATCCTATTTGTGCTTCCCTAGGAAGTTGATCCTTTTTCAGGGCACCTATATGTAGGGTGTCCTAGTTGATTGTAATGATAGCACTTCATAGTGGCAAAGTAGGATCCTCTTCCTTGGTGGATGCTCCTTTCTCTCCAACTAGTGTTATAGCCTCTACCCCTGCTGAAACCTCCTCTTCCTAGACTTCCTTCTTATTTTTTAGTAACCTTATTATCTCTTTGTGACCTATAATCTGATCCTCTTCCACCATAGCTTTGACCTCTTCCATCTCTACCCTTACTTCTACCTCTAAGGTTTAAGTCTGGCTTCTTTTCATTCTTCTCTTCCACTTCCAAAGCAAATTGAAATCATTTATGGACTATTATAGGAGTCCATAAATTGATCTCTTCTTGTATACTCCATTTCAAACCCCCTAAATACCTAGCCACCTTGATGGCCTAGTGCAGGAGCACCTACGGTAAGGTAAAATCCTAACTCAAGTTTTGGTTTTTAAATGGTCTAACCAACCATAGAGTGAATAAGGACTCAATATAAAGTCCCAAGATAGATTTAGGAGGTATCATTAAGTAGGAGTTGATTTGGAAGACCAATTAGGTCCTGATAGGCAAAAATTGCTCAATACGACAAAACATGGAAAAATGCCTAAAAAGGACAAAGAAGTGTCCAAAAGAGACCGTTAGCTGTTTTAGGTTCATTTTATAAGGTTTGAAAATAGACTAGTCAAGTTTGGAGGCTTGAATTGAAAAATTGCAAAAGTTGTCAAAAAGTTTCTCGTTGAGAACTTTACAATTTTTGCAAAATTGCATTAACAATTTTTGAACAGTTTTGGAAAAGAGGTAATATGGGAAGTTATGGTTCAAACCTAGGGAAAAGGTGGTTAGAAGAAACCATAAGAACACCTTCAAACTCATTTTTAGGGGTTGGACATACAGTTGCACAGACAACATATGCATGAAGGAGAATTTTGCATGATAAAAAATGTAGTTTGAAGGATTGAACAAAGGAACTTGATTGATGAAATTACTATTTTGAATGGAATAGCTTCTTGGATTGATGAATTGATTCTATGCACACTTGTTTTGATCATTAGTTATCATTTACCTAGTTTTGTAAAATTAGTTAGATTCTTCCTTCCTATTGCCCAGTGTTGACAGAGTTCATTTATAATGACCAGAGCTTGAGTTCCCATGGTTTAAAACCCATGGCATTTGGAGATAAAGTAATGGTATGTATATAATTTGTAAATAGCCATTTTTGAGAGTGTGGGAGTCTATTGGCCATTTTACAAGTGAGCCATTGGCAAGCAAGAAAGGTTTGGTAAGGTGCAATGAAGACTTTTAAGTGAGTTTTAGATGAAACAGAGGATTGGCACATACCAATCTTGGATGCACAATGGTAGAGTAGGGTGTTAGGTGTCCTTATATTAGAGGAGAAGGCCTGATTCAAATGTTAGATAATTTGGTAAGAGTTTTGTTTCCGTTTTCCATAAAACCCTCAAAATAGGGGTAAACTGGAATCATACAATTCAGACACCACAGAGACCTAAGACCTGGAAAATATTCAAGACCAGGTCAATTGGAAAAGAAATCATGAAGACTTCAACAAGCCTTATTAAGATCCTTTTTTTTTTATTTCATGTTCCTTTTTTATAGGAGGGCTATCAGGGGCTCCTAGAGCTACATGGCCAAACAGGGCAAATTGGAGTTGTGGGTATGATAGACCTATCTAAAGGATGGAAAATGGAGTAAAGAGCATCAAGAGCCGTAGAAAGTTGGTTCCAAATTGATCATGACCCTTGGAATTCATTTGGTGTATTTTTGGCTCACTGGGTCAAAAGATGCATAGTTAGGGTTGTGGAGTGAGTAGGAGTGAAACCTAGGTTGATTGGTGAGTTTCTTGGAGAGATAGGATTGGAAGTGAGTCCTCTAGGTTGGGGTTGGGATAGGAGCAGTGTATAGGCAAGAAGAATCCTTGGTAGAGTAGGAAATATCTAGAGTGACTTTAGAAGCTCCCTATGAAAGTGGTATCAGAGCCATAAGATTGTGCCTTGTGGTGTTATGCTATATTCCACTGAATCAAGTGGATCTTCAAGGATTATTGCCAATGTAAAGTTGGATAAGGAGGTAGATGAGAAAAAGAAGTTCATAGAGAGAAAATTAGGCTTCTTGATGAGGCCATAGAAGAGATGAAATATAAGTTGAAAGATACAAAATATGTAGCCCAAGCAAAAGAAAATGAACACTTCAACAAGTTAAAGAGAAGGTGAGTTTGGAGCATGAAATGCCTGAACTAGATCCTCCACTTGGTGAGAAAGAACCATTCCTTAAAGCCCTCAAGGAATTTGGAGGAAATAATCTTGAAAACGTGTCCTTATTCCATGGAAATATGGATGCATAGGTGGTCCTAGAATGGATTGAAAGTAATGAGAATTACTTTGAGTGTGAAGAGACAATAGAGGCCCAAAAGGTGAGATTTGGAAAATCCATATTAAAAGGTCAAGCACTAACTTGGTGGAAGTTTGTGCAAGAGGAAAGAGAGACAAAAGGGAATAAACCAATAACCAATTGGAAGGCTATGGTAGAAAAGATAAAGGAGACCTATTTTCCAAAAGACTATGAGATTCAAATTCACAAGCAAAGGAAAAATCTCAAGCTGAAGGGTCTTGATGTGGCTACTTACACTGAGTAGTTCCAAAATTTGGCTCTAAGGTCAAGGGTACAAAAGGTAGAGAGAATCAAGGTGGCAAGGTACTTAGATGGCCTTAAGTGGTCTATTCAAGATGAGTTGAGCTTGTCTAGTCTCACCACAATGCAGAGCTATTTTCAAATGGCTAGGAAAGTGGAAGAGGGTGAATGCACAAAGTTGGCTCACAATTTCGTGGAAGTCAAATCTACAGAATGAGACCTCTTAGAAACAGGTACCTGATTTTTTAAAATGGGCACCCGTTTTCGGCTCGAGTGCTCAACCCTAACTTTAAAAAATGGGCACCCATTATTTTTAAAAATCAGGTACCCATTTTTAATTTTTAAAAAATGGGTACCCATTTCTCAAAAAATTAAGAATTTTTCAGAAACTGGTACCCATTTTTTGAAAATAAAAAATGGGTACCCATTTTTTAAAAATCGGGTAACTATTTTTTAAAAGTAAAAAACAGGTACTAATTTCTTAAAAATTCAATTTTTTAAGTTTTTGATGGATTTTACATGCCACTTTTAGCTTTTCAAAATGACTACCTATTTTTTGAAATTCAAATAATGGGTGCCCGTTTCTTACAACATGAGGTGGGATTTTTTTTTCTTGTCTCAGATTTTGGTTTGGGATAGGCTTCGTGAGACCAAGCCAATGCCTTGGCCTCTCAAGATTTGGCTAAGGCATTAAACTGACATATTCATGCCTTGCCATAATTTTTAGAGGGTCTTCCTGATCAAATTTAATTATGAAACAAAAACTCATTAGAGCTCTCACTGTTCTAATTTTAGAAATATAAATTTTATAGTGTTATGATTTTATTTATTATTTTTGTATTATTTTTTAATCAAAGGTGGTACCTAAATGTAAAATAGCAACGTTCACTAAAACTTTAATAACTTTTTTATTTTATATTTTTTATTAAATTAATTTATATTTCATCAATCTAAATTCAATTCTTTTTAAGTAAAAAAAAAAATTAAAATTGAAAAAAGTGAAATTTTGATCAAATTATGGTGTCCGTACATAAGAGGTTTTAAAATTTTCCTTTATAGCCAATTAAAAATTAATAATAATAAAAATATTCCTTAAAAAATTCAAGAAAAATATTCTCATCAATCTTTAGTGTATCAGGTAACTCCATTTAAAAGGATTCGCAAAAATTCATTCATTTGTGTCAAATTATGGTGTCTGTACGCGAGTGTGGTATGGGCCTGAAATAGGCATTTTGAAAAAGTGGTTTTTGAAGATCCATACCAAAAAATTAATCCATCATATGGGTAAACAAATAAATTACATATTCAAAAAGAAGATTCCAGACACTACAATTTTTATTTTTGAAATTTTTTTTATATTTAATCTCTAAATGGCTCAAATTTTGGCATCAATTGACAAAATATTTCAAAAATAGGAAAAACACTTCCACTTTTTGGCCAAAAGTGAGACCCAACTTCTTTCACTGACCCAAGATAGACTAAGGAAGAAAGGGTACTCAAGTTCCAAATGCAGAGGTAGAGGTAAAGATTTCAGAGGTGGTTCAAGAGGAGGTTCTAGTGGAAGGACCAATGAGTAGAGAGGCTACGGAGATACCAAATGGAATGAGTAGGCTACTGAGACCAGTCAAAGGGAAGGCTCTAGCAAAGGAAGAGGGTCTAATAATGGAGGTAGAGGTAGATATAAGAGTAGTACAAGAGGCTTACACTTTAGCAATATGAAGTGTTATAACTGTGGCAAGTTGGGGAATCCTACCTACAGATGTCCAAAGAAGGCATCATCATCTTATGGAGAGAAGAAGATCACTTATGTACAAGAGGAAGATAATCCAAAATTAGGTGAAGTGGACCTTGACATAGAAAAGGATGAAACCATCATGCTAAGGAGTCTCTTGGTTAAGGAGCCAATAAAGGATGAACCCAAGTAGAGAAGAGCACTATTTAGAACTACTTGCAAGATACTAGGTAAGGTATAAAAAGTGATCATAGACTCAAGGTCTACAAATTTCTTGTCAATGGAGGCAGTGCAAAAGCTTGGCCTGACAAAGACTCCCTGTGTATATCCTTATAGGGTGACTCAGTTAAACAAGGGGCATAATATACAAGTAAATGAACAAGTATGGGCAGACATCACCATCAGTAAGTATAAATATAAGATCCTATGTGATGTACTTCACATGGATGCTTTCCATGTGTTGTTAGAAAGGCCTTGGCAGTATGACAAGGATGCAGTGCATCATGGGAGGGAAAACATGTATTCTTTCAAGAAGGATGGAGTCATGTATAGCATATAGTCCATAATAGAAGAAGATAAGATAGAGAAGGCTACGACAAAGACATTGATGATGAGTGGGAAAGATATCCTTAAGGACTTGAAGGAAGGTGAAGGGGTACGGTACGCCATCATGGTGAAGCCCAATGAGGAGAAGTCATCTTCACAAGCACCTATACCTATAGAAATACAATCAAATTGACTTCATACCAAGAGCATCACTACCAAAAAAAGCTACATATAAGATGACTCCAGAGTAGAAAAAAGAAATTTCAAGATAAGTCCAGGAGTTTCTTGATCAAGGGTTGATTAGGAAGAGTATCATTCCATGAGTAGTATCATTTGTCCTTGCACCTAAAAATGGAGGCAAGTGGAGAATATGCACTGATTCTAAGGAAATCAATAGAATCACAATTAGATATATATTTCCTATTCCTAGAATAGAAGATCTAATGGACTATCTAGGTGGAGCTAGATACTTTTCTAAAATTGATCTCAAGAGTGGTTGTTATTAGATTAGTATGAAGGCGAGTGATGAATTGAAGTGTGCATTTAAGACTACTAAGGGTCTTTATGAGTGTTTGGTAATGCTATTTTACCTTACCAATTCACCAAGTACATTCATGAGAATAATGAATGAGGTCTTGAAAGACTATATAGGAGTGTTTTTTGTTGTGTATTTTGGATGAATCCTCATCTTTTGCAAGACAAAAGAAGAGCATTTGAAGCACCTAAAAATGGTGTTGAAGAAACTTCAAGAAGAAAAGTTAATAGTGAACCTTGAGAAGAGTGAGTTCATGAATAGTATATTCAGGTTTTGTAGTATCCCGAGGGAATTTGAAAATGGACAAGGACAAGGTGGAGGCAATATTGAGTTGGCCTACTCCTAGATCTACTACTGAGGTTAGAAATTTTCATGGCCTAGCATAGTTATATAGGAAGTTTGTGAGGAGGTTTAGTGAGATTTTTGCACCCATGAATGACACCCTGAAAGGAGGCATGAAGACCAAGTTCACATAGACCAAGGTAGAAGAAGAAATTTTTTAGAGGTTGAAGAAGGAAGTGGCAACTCAACCAATATTGGTATTGCCTAGTTTTGAGAAGCCATTTATGGTGGAGTGTGATGCTATTAATATAGTAGTTGGGGCAGTTTTGAGCCAAGAGGGCAGGCCAGTGGCATTTTTCAGTGAGAGGCTTAATGAAGCTAAGACAAGGTATTAAACATATGGCTTGGAGCTCTATGCACTTTTTTAAGCCCTCAATAAGTGGAGGCATTAGCTTTTGCCTAAGGAGTTTGTTGTCTTTATTGACAATCAAGCACTAAGATTTATCAACTCACAGGAGAAACTAAGTTTGAGGCACATCAAATGGATGGAGCAGGGTGGAAAATGCTTTGAGCAGGAGGTTGCTAACAGTACAAGAGGTAAATTTGTAGAGAATAGGGTTGGATGGTTTCAAAGATCGATATGGGGAGGAAATTGATTTTTCAGAGACCTACAAGGTATGTACTAACTTTGAAAATCATTTCCATAGTGACTTTTCTAAATATACTCTACAAAATGGGCTATTATTTAAGGGCCAATAGTTATGCATCCCAAGGGGATCTATGAGGGAAAATATCATACAAGAGAAGCACAATGGGAGCATGAGTGGACATTTTGGCCTTAACAAGGCCTTAGACCTTATGGAAAGGTTTTACTATTGGCCAAGGATGCAAAGGGATGTAAGGAGGTATGTGGATCGGTGTGAAATATGTCAAAAGGCAAAGGGCACTTCATCCAATTCATGACTTTATCAACCTCTACCCATTCCTAATAGGCCTTGGGAATGCATCGGAATGGATTTCATAATGGGATTGCCAAGGACTAGGACAAGGTTAGATAGGGTGTTTTTTGTGGTAGATAGGTTCAACAAGATGAGTCATTTCCTCATAGGAAAGACAACACATGATGCAAGCAATATAGCCAATCTATTCTTCAAGGAGGTGGTCAAAATACATGGGTTACCAAGGAGTGTAGTGGCTAATAGAGAAACACTTTTGGAAGACCCTTTGGAAGAGGTTGGGAAAAAACCTAGCTTATGGTTCTATCTATCATCCCCAAAAATATGGGTAGACAGAGGTCATCAACAAGGTCCTAGGAAATCTCTTAAGGTGTCTTACCAAGGAGAATGGACAGAGTTGGGAACAAGTCATACCTCAGGAAGAATTTTCCTACAATGATAGCAATAATAGGACAATAGGGTTGAGCCATTTTCAAGTAGTGTATGGCACTCATCCAAGGGGAATAAAGGAGTTAAGGGACCTACCAACACATGACAAAATTAGTGAGCATGTTGATGACTTTATTCAATCCATGAATGAAGTGCATGATTAGGTTAAGAAGACCTTGATGGAGGAAAATTAGAAATTAAAGGAAAAGAAGGATGAGGGGAGAAGAGAACTACAATTTCAAGTGGAAAATTTGGTAATGGTCTATTTGAACAAAGCCAAGTTACAAAAGGGAATCCCTAGCAAGTTGTAGATAAGAGGATTGGGCCATGCAAGGTACTTGAGAAGTATGGACCCAATGCCTACAAAGTAGACTTACCCAAGGACATGGCTATCTCTCCCATATTCAATTTCAAGACCTAATACCTTACCAAGTTCCAAGGGTGGATGAAGCAGAGTATCAAGAAGAGTTAAGCAAGGATATCACAGACCTATAGGTACCTGAAAGGAAGCAACCATAGGTGGAGAAGATTTTGGATTCTAGAGTGAAAAAGAGTAGAAGGAACAAGGTGGTTGGGAGGAACTATAAGAACACCTTCCAACTCATTTTCAGGGGTTGGACATATAGTTGCATGGACAACATATGCATGAAGGAGAGTTTTGCCTGATAGAAAACATAGTTTGAAGGATTGAACAAAGGAACTTGATTGAAGAACTTACTATTTTGAATTAAATGGCATTTGGGATTGATGTATCGATTATGTGCACAATTTTTATTATTATTATTTATCATTTACCTATTTTTGCAAAATTAGTTACATTCTTCCTTCCCATTGTTGAGTTTTAACAAGGTCCATTTAAAATTACCAAAGCTTGAGCTCCCATGGTTAAAAACTCATGGACTTTGGGGATCAAGTAATGGTATGTATATACTTTTTAAAGAGCCATTTTTGAGAGTGTGGGATTTTTTTGACCATTTTTACAAGTGATCCCTAGGTAAGCAAGAAAGGCTTGGCAAGGTGCAATGAAGACTTGTAACTGAGTTTTAGATGAAACAGAGGATTGACACATGCCAATCTTGGATGGGAAATGGTACAATAGGGTTTTAGGTGTCTTTATACTAGAGGAGAAGGCCTAATTTAAAGGTTAAAGCATTTGGTGAGATTATTTTGTCATTTCCCATAAAACCCTCAAAATAGGGGTAAACTAGAATCATATAATATAGACACCACAGAGGCCTAGACCTAGAAAATAGTCAAGCCCAGGTCAATTAGAAATAGAGTCCTAAAGTATTAAATAAGAATTTTTAATATATTTTGTGATTTATTTCATGTTCCTTTTTTTTAGGAGGGCTAATAGGGGCTCCTAAGGCTACAAGGGAAAATGGGCAATTTGGAGTTGTGGGTATGATAGACCTACCCAAAGGATGCAGAATGGAGTAAATAGAATCAAGAACCATAGAAGGATGCTATTAACTTGATGATGACCCTTGGAATACATATTTATGGTTATGGAGTGAAGAGAAGTGAAACTTAGGTTGATTGGTGAGTTTCTTGGAGAGAGAGGATTAGAAGTGAGTCCTCCAGGTTGGGGTTAGGATAGGACCCTAGATAGGCTAAAAGAAGCCTTGGTAGAGTATTAAATATCTTGAGTGAAGAAGCTCCCCATCATGGCCTCATCTTCTTACACTCTTGACCTTAAACACAACTTTTGGAGCTCTTCAGTGTAAGCTGCTATATCCATGTTTTTTTTCTTTAGATTTTGTCTCTTCTTGTGTAATTGAACCTCATAATCCTCTGGGAGGTATTTCTCTTTTACATTTTTTACCATGGCATTCCAATTTGCAATGGACTTCTTTCCCACTTTTTCCCTGATATAGCAAGAATCTAAAGGTACCCCTATTTAAGGTAATCTAGACCCCTACAAATAACCACACAATGGAAACACAACAACAAGATACACAATATGATACCAAATGCAACTCTTTATTCATAAACAACTGTTTACATTCAATGTTCCTAGCTATAAGGCCTTCTAGGTTAGGGAAAAATATAAAAAGCAATTACAAAATAGTTATGTAAGATTCCTCAAGATCCAACTCTACACTAATCCCAGCTACTCTAGATCCACACTCTGGTAGAAAACTCCAAGGAAATCTCAACTTATACTTGCAAGCCCTCCAAGAAATCTCCTGGTTTACCAAGCCTTAGCCACTAGCCCTTCAAAGTTCACTCATACAATTCATCCTCTTCTCCAAGTTGGATGATCTAATCTCTCTCTTCTAAAGACTTCACAAATCACCCTTACTTATACCCAACTAAGCCACAAGTTGGCCTAGCCCATTAAAAATAAAAATAAACCCTTACATTAAATGCAAATGCAAGCCACAATTTGGATGTAACACAAATTAAATACCCATACAAAAATTAAATGCCAAAAGTAAGCTTATAAACAACTTGGTTATTATAGGGACTAAGACCAAACTTAGTGTCATAGAAAACCACGTCAAGTGTCAGCATTCCACCAAACATAACCAAGTTCCTTCACTATTCAAGTGCCAGTATGTGTTGAGTCCTCTAGAAGCAACCAAGTCCCTTCACTAACTGAGCTACTTGATCAATATAGAAACCAAGCATAACTGAGCCCTCTATTATGAACCAAGCTCCCAATGTATGTCGAGTACCAAAAACATTGCCAATTTTCTTCATTAACTTAGTCACTTGGTTAACATAGCAAACAAACCAACTCAATATCGACCAAGTCACACTTCATTCTTTGACTAACTCCTCCAAATCCAAGGTTAGACCATACCATCATGTAGGATTTCTAGAAAGCCTAGGATGCTCCTACATCATTCCCTTTCTTCTTGGAGGTACTTTCACCATGTTAGGGTTGATCCCCTTAGCCTAGATTTGGCTACCTTGAATCTTTGTGCTTCACTCACACCTTCACACTCAAAGTGCTTCTCCATCCCTTCAATCCACTTCATTACCAATTCAGGGTCCATCTTCCCACTAAACAAAGGAACTCCTTCTAGGGCCTTTCCACCTAAGGCTTTAATGAATTTTAGGAATGGCTCTTCTTTTATAGGAGGGTCTGGTTCAAAAATAAGGTCTTCTTCATCAACCTTCTCCTTATCCTTACTGCTATTTTTACTTTCTTGATCCTTCTTCTTAGTTGCCTCAACAACTTCTTCCAATTTGGTCTTCATTTCTTCTAGAGCTTTCTCAAGGATTATATTCCTCTCTTTCTGTTCACCCATATCTTTGGCCTATTCTAGATTGGTCACCACATTTGATTCTCCAATTGACTCTACAGGTTGAAACATCTACCTACAAACCCCAATCTTCTCTGCTCTGATACCACTCTAATGTAATACTAGGTTATTTTGCTCCTTTAGTCCTTACCTTCTGAAGGACTTGCTCCCACTTTTTCCTAGCCTTTTAGGGTTCCTTTTGATACCCTAATCCCTAAAGGATCTCTATCCTATCTTTTAAATACCCACAACCCAGTCACATCACTTACTGAGCTTCTTCATTAGTATTTCCTAATCATTTTCAGCAATATTATAGAGTATGGAGATTTTACAAGTGATTTCAGACTCCCCCTAGACTTTTGGATATCAATTTCACAAGGTACCATCAAGTTCCTTGTTCCTATTCTAAAATTGTCACAAATAGGGCCACTAGAATTAGCCCTCCAACTTGGGTTTGTTGGTTTTAACCTTAATTTTCTCTTAATGAGGTGGCCAAAAAAATTTATATACGAGTACCCTTTTGGAAAACCTAATGGGTTTTGTGGGTCTTAGGTTTCCAAATTGTTTGTACACTAGAAAAACTTTTAAGCCTACATTCAAGGGTTTCTTGATATGAACAATAGGGCTAGCTAGGGTCTAATATTTTCCAAAACAAACTTGTCATGAAGCCTCCTCCTTTGGCATGTAGTGACATTACTCACCCCTCATCATCATGAAACACCTATTTTGAAGTATTCCTCACGCTCAAACCCCAAATCCTCCCTTTCTCTATTGTGATCACCTAACCAAGTATCAAAAACTTGCCTGGGGCATCACATTAAAAATTATTGCTATACATTACAGGGCCCTAGCAACTATGTACAGTGTGCACATTGCCTCTACTCCCATTTTCCCTAAAACCATGAAGAACTCATGATAGGAACTCATGGGGGAGCTATTATTGCTCAGAGAGTCCAAACTGGACCAGCACGTGAGGTATATACAAATGAATTTTAAAACCTAATAAAATGAACACCTATAGACTTGCAACTTGAATAGAAAAGCACTATGATAATATGAACAACAAAGGTCCAACACCAAGCAATCAAAAACACTAAAAATTGTTAAAACTGAACTAGATATTATGAACAAAAGTGCTAACTACAACACCCAACCCTTGGGATGTATTTATTTCATTGTTTTATAGACTCCCATAAAGGTTGCAGGTAGTTAGACTAATCACCAACCCCTTTCTTTCATTTTGCAACTTTTGCCAAAAAGTTGTCAAGCAACTTTTCCAAAAATTGCACAACTTTGACAACTTTTTGGCATCTTTGAGCAACTTTGTATTTCTTCACTTGGGAACTTCCAAAGATGTCTAATTTTATCCATGAATTATTTCTAAGCATGAGTTAGCCTCTAAGACACCAATATGTATGATTTATGCAATTTTTTCCTTCTTGACAACTTTTGCACATTTATTGCCTAATTGAGATCTTTTTGACATCTTCTCCCTTTCTTGCTCCAAATGACATTGTAGGAGCTCCAATCCATGCAATAGGATATAAAAACATCATGGAGGATAAGATAGTTTTCAAACCATACCTTCCTCATGTTATCGTGGTCCTAGACCCATGACCCCTAACACAAGCAACACTAAACAAAATACACCAACAACTCCTAAAAATGGAAACTTCACCTAGGAACAAACTCTAAAACAAAAAGATGACCTTGAAAGGTCCTAACTCACACTCTTGACTTGGCTAGAGTCAATACATGCCAAAACCAATACTAGTCTTTGGGAGTTTGACTAAGGTGCTCCTGCACTAATTTCAATAAGACATTGTTGCATCTACTACTTACACTACTCCTATAATTGATCCCACATTATACAATCAATTGGTTGGAAATTTGTTGTACCTGAAACATAATCATCCTAATCTTTCCTTTTTGGTTGGCTTTGTTAAAGCAAAGTGTTATTTTAATTTCATTTATAAAATTACATTTACTCCCTTCTTAAGATTTCACTTTATGCACTTTGAATTTCCATTTAATAATTAATTAGTAATTATTAAATGCCATTCACCTTTTAGGTTACCCTTTTTCAATTTTTGATGTCCTTCTATAAGGATTGATCTTTTGTAATTAGCTCTTATCTTTTTAATTTTCTAAGAATACAATTTGCCTATTTTCAGATAAAAACCTTGCCTCTTCTTGTTCTCTATGACAGGTTCTTTCATGCAGGTATTCTTTGGGCTTTGTGGATTTGTATTGCTCAAATCCTTCATGGCATCAGAGTTAGATTTGTTGTAGCTTGTTTGATTCTTGGAGAAAAATAAGAATGAGGGTTTGACAGAATAAATTTGGTGTTTTTTGGCTTTTTTTTGTGAAAATAGGGGGGTCTCTAATTTTTGGAGAACTTTGAGGCCAAATAGACCTCATAATTGGATTCAGAAGAAGTCAAAACCCCCATTTTTATAGAAAGTTTTTCAATTTTGGACAACATTGATCTGGGAGGCAAATAAACAGCATAACAGGGTCATATGACCTCTATACGCAATCCAAGATGCAAAAGATTTAAAAATAACAGAAAAAGGGTTTTCGGGCCACTATAGTCTTAAAAAATGGCTAATGGTCACCAAAACCACTAGTGGTCTCGATAACCACCAGCGGTCACCCTCACTATTGTGGCTCCCACAGCCAACCACCATCACCATCACCGAGTTTCTCCACCACTCTACTTCTCCACTACCATTAGATTATCCACTAATATCATAGCTCTTCCAATGTCCCACCTCTTTACTCTACCCAACTGATGGCTCCTCCACCTAGCCACCACCGCACCACCTATAATGATTGTGGTGATTTTTTTAATTTTTAAAAAAAAAACATTTTAATTTTTATTATGGGATCCCTGTCATATTTTTGCAATGTCTTAAGCATGCGGGGGTCTTTTATCGATATGGAAGAAGCCTCAAAAAGATGGTTTAGAGATGGAGACAATGGCGTGGGTATTTTTTGGATTTGTTTCTAGTTTGGTAAATGTTTTTGTACTTGAAGTTCATTGATGTATTTTATCTTTTGGGGGGTGTAACTTCTCCATTGAAGCTTCATTTTTCGATCCAAAAAATGTATCAGAAAGCTCTTCTCAAGCACTTTCTAGAATCTCTATCATTTCACCAGTATTTTGTACCAAGAATTTGTGATTCACATCTGAAGCTTTTTTTTCTCTTTTCTAAATTATGCATTCCTTCTATAAGTTGGGGTTTGATTATTTGTATTGTGGGGGGTGTTTTTATATTACATTTTTTGTATTATATCATCATATTAGAAAACTTTTAAAACCCCTTATAAAACAATGGCCAAGACCTCTTCTTGTCTAGTACTTCTAAACCCACATAACTATCATACATGGAAAAACCATATGCAGTGACTTCTCCTTTCAAAGGGTTTTTTGGTCTTGTCTAGATACAGTGCAACTAGTTTTTTAGAGTCAATACCAGAATTTATAACACACGAATAAGATGGATGAAGCCATGGGTCTGATTTCTTTGAGTGTTTAATGCAGGAGCATCCTGGGTTGCCTTGTAATCCTACACCTTTTGTTCATTCTATTAGATATTATCGAGCACCATTTTTCAGTTGATGTTGAGTTCTTAGTGGATGTCAAGTCATTACTTTGGTTGTCAAGTTATTCCTTTAGTTGTTGACCTCCTTTTCTTTTCGAGTGATTTCTTTAGTTGCCAAGTCATTCCCTTTGGTTACTAAGATATTCCTTTGGTTGTCGAGCTCCTTTTGAGTTCATGTGGATGTTGAGTGCCAAAATTTTTTGAAGTCTTCATTCACTGGGTAGTCTGTGTTTGGTTCTAGTTTGGGCCAACTTGTCTACATTTAAATTTGGTATAGGTAGTCAATATTGGTTGTAAGTCAACTTATGACAATGCATGAATTTAATGTAAAGTTTAGTTTTGGGGATAGGACAACCTATGGCTGCTCTATAAGGAGGTCTTGGACTAAGTTTTTAGGGGAATTAAGGTAATAGGAAGAAAAGTGCAACATAGGATCATTGAGTATTGTAATTGATTTTGCATCTAGCCATAACCCAGAAGGCCTTACAGCTAGGCATGTATGTTGAATATTTGAAGAATCAATAAAGTGTTTTCACTTCTCCCTCCCTTGGTTGTTCTCTATTTTGTGTTTATTCTATGTTATCTCTTACAGGGTGGTATGTGTAGCTAGGTGTGCCTTTGGCCCTATTTTATTTTGTTTCTCCCTACATCAGGTGGTATCAGAGCTCAAGGTTTGTCCTTGTGGTGATTGGATTATGCAGAACCCTAAGTAAATTTGGTTGTGGGATAGTAGATCTATGGATTTGACCTATAACTTACAGAGGGTTACGATCTTGCAAAAATCTTATTTGTAAAGATGGTTCAAGGTAGAGGAAATTCTAATAGTGCAATATTAGATACATTGAGACAAATTCCAACTAGATTAGATGTTGTGGAGATAGCCCAAAGGAGAGGAGCACATCTTGATTATGTAAGTGATGATGAAGTAGTAGCACCAAACCCTAATCTAGAACCTAAAGAAGACCAAGATGAAGCAAGGTTGTTGAGAGTGTTTTCTAGGGAAAGTTTAAAGCCTGCTATCAAAATTGTTCCTTATGATGGAAAATTGGATACCAATGTTGTATTAGATTGGATCTTGGATATGGAGAAGTTCTTTGAGTATGAAAACACTCCTGATAATAAGAAGGTAAAGATTGTAGTTACAAGGTTGAAAGGTCATGCCTCACTGTGGTGAGAGCATTTGCAAATTGATAGAAAAAGGAGAGGAAAGGAGAAGATCAAGACTTGGCCGAAGATGGTGAACAAGGTAAAGAACAAATTCGTTCCTGTTGATCACCAAGTTAGCTTGTTAAGAAAGATGCAAAATTTGAGACAAAAATACATGACTGTGAAAGAGTATATTGAGGAATTCTATAGATTGGACATCAAATATGGACATGTGGATGATGATGTTGAGAAAATTGCAAGGTACATAAATGGATTGAGATCCAAAATTCAAGACGAAATAAGTTTTGTGAAGTTGGAAAGTGTGGAAGAAGTATAGAAATATGCCTTGAAGGCTGAGGAGATTTTGACAAAGAAGCATGAACAAAGACAAAGAGTTAGAGGTGGTAGATTCCAGAGAGGCAGAGGTAGATCTTATGGTGAAGGTGGTAGATCTAACAATTATATGCAAGATAAGGGGAAATTTGAATGGAAAAGTGATGATAGAAATAAGACTGAATGGAAAGGTGGTAATTCTTACCAAGGAGGTACTAATTCTTACCGAGGAAGAGGTAATTCTTATTCTAGAGGTGATTTTCATGGTAATTGTTTCAAATGTGGTAAGGAGGGACATAGATCTTTTGAATGTAGATCCTTTGAAAGTGGTCAAGGTAATAGGAATGTTGTGATTCAAGGAGAAGATGAGGGTTCACCAAGTGGACCTAAGGCTGGAGAAAATTGGATGGTTAGAAGAACCTTGTGTAATAAGGGAAGTGATGAGGAACCTGTCCTTAGAAGAAGTCTTTTCAAGACAAGATGTAAGATGGCTGGAAAATGCTGCAAGGTGATCATTGATAGTGAAAGTTCTACAAATTTGGCATTAGAAGAGTTGGTTACAAACTTGGAGTTGCAAATGCTAAAGCATCCCAAACCCTATCATGTTTCATGGATCAAAGATGAGCATAAGATATTGGTAAGTGAGCAAAGTATTGTGAAGTTCAAGATTGGACATTACTTTGATGAAGTTTTGTGTGATATTATGCCTATGGATTGTTTTCATATTTTTTTGGGTAGAACTTAACAATATGATAGATATGTTATACATGATGGAAGATTGAATCAATATACTCTTTGGGTGAATGGGAAAAAGAAAATATTGTTGCCTTTGATTGAAAGTCTAGATGAGGTTAATTCTACTACTATAAAAGTTTGCATGGTTAATGGAAAGCAATTTGAAAAGGAAGTAAAGAAGAATCAAGTTTGTTTTTTTGTAGTTCCTAGAGGACTGAGTGTTGGTAGAAATGACTGAGTAGCAAAAGCTGGTAATGATCGAGTGACAGCAGATAGCGATAGTCGAGTACCAAAAGAAATTTTAGAATTTTTGAATGAGTATAAAGAGATTTTTGTAGAAGATATACCTAATGGTTTACCTCCAATGAGAAGCATAAGTCATTGTATAGATCTAATTCCTAGAGCTAGTTTTCCAAACAAAGCACCATATAGATTGACACCTACAGAGAACGAGGAACTTAACAGACAAGTGCATGAGTTGTTGCAGAAAGGTTTGATCAGAGAAATTTTGAGTCCATGTGATGTACCTACTGTAGTAGCATCGAAGAAGAATGGAAAATGGAGAATGTGTATTGATTCCAAAGCTATTAACAAGATCACGGTGAAATATAGGTTTCCTATGCCAAGGATGGATGACATAATGGATTGTTTGAGTGGAGCAAAGTATTTTACCAAGATTGATTTGAAGAGTGGTTATCATCATATCAGAATCAGAGAAGGTGATGAATGGAAAACTGGTTCCAAGACAAAAGATGGCTTGTATGAATGTTTGGTTATGCCTTTTGGTTTGACTAATGCACCTAGTACTTTCATGAGGTTGATGAATGAAGTTATCGAAAGATTTTTGGGTAAGTTTGTGATTGTTTATTTAGATGGCATTCTGATATTTAGTAAGACTAAGGTAGAAAATCTTGAGCATATTAGACAAGTATTGCAAAGGTTGAAAAATAAAAAGTTGTTAATTAATCTGAAAAGGTGTTCTTTTATGCAAGAGGAGATTGTGTATTTCGGATTTGTGATTTTAGTTAATGGTTTGAAGATGGATCTTGAGAAGGTAAAAGAAATTTTGAAATGGCCTACACCTAAGAATGTGCATGAGGTAAGATCATTTCATGGTTTGGCTAGTTTCTACATAAAGTTCATAAGAAATTTCAGTTCTATTTGTAATTATATGACTAAGACAATGAGGGGAGATAAAAGGGAATTCAAGTGGACACATGGAGCTAATAAGAGTTTTGAGACTTTGAAACAAAAGGTTGTTGAGTTGCATGTATTGGCATTGCCTAATTTCAATAAAGCATTTCAAGTTGAATGTGATGCAAGTGGTAGTGCAATAGGAGCTATACTGAGTCAAGAAGGTAAACCTGTTGCTTTCTTTAGTGAAAAGTTGAATGATGCTAAAAGAAAGTATTTTGTGTATGATCAAGAGTTTTATGCTATTGTTCAAGCCTTGAAGAAGTGGAGACATTGTTTGATTCCTAAGGATTTTGTGTTGTATACCCATCATAAAGCTTTACAATACTTGGGAAGTCAACATAAATTGAATCAGAGACATATGAAGTGGGTTGAGTACTTGCATAATTTCACATTTGTGATTAGACATAAGAGTGGAGTAACTAACAGAGTTGTCGATGCATTGAGTAGAAGATGTTCTTTGTTGACTAAAATGAAGGTTGAAGTTCTTGGTTTTGATGAAATAAAAGAGTTGTATGATGTTGATCTTGATTTTTCTGAGGCATGGAGAGAGTGTAGAGCACCAAATCTAACAGATCACATCAGTAAGTATGATGAATATTTCATTCAAGAAGGTATGTTATTCAAAGGTATTCAGTTGTGTATCCCTAGAAGTTCTATGAGAGTTAATATGATTAAGGAAAATCATAGTGGTGGATTGGCTAGACATTTTGGAATTGATAAGACATTAAGCTTGTTAAAGGATAAGTACTATTGGCCACAAATGTATAAGGATGTTTAGAAATTTTTAAAGAGTTGTGGAGTTTGTCAAGTTGCAAAAGGAGTGAGTCAAAATACTAGTTTGTACTACACCTACTACTGTTCCTAAGAAACCTTGGAGTGACATCAGTGTGGATTTGGTTCTTGGATTGCCTAAGATAGTGAAGGGGTATGATTATATATTTGTTGTGGTGGACATATTTTTTAAAATGGCTCATTTCATTCCATGTAAGAAGACATCAGATGCTGAGCATGTTGCTGAACTTTTCATTAAATAAATTGTGAGATTGCATGGACTACCAAGAAGTATTATTTCTGACAGAGATAGTAAGTTTGTTGGTTATTTTTGAAAGACTTTGTGGAAGAATATGGGTACTGAATTGAAGTTTAGTTCTATATTCCATCCACAGACAAATGGATAGATAGAGGTTGTGAATAGAAGTTTGGGTAATTTGTTGAGATGTTTAGTTGGAGACAAGCTAAGTGATTGGGAGATGGTATTGGCACAAGATGAATTTGCATATAATAATTCTGTGGATATGAGTATAGGGCATACACCTTTTGAGATTGTTACTAGAATGAAGCCTAGAGGAGTATCAAATTTGAGAGATATTACTGGTGAATAAAAGAGAAGTGTTGCAGGAGAAGAATTTTCTGATTTTATGAAATCTTTGCATAAGGAAGTGAAGTTGAGGTTGGAACAAAGTAATCAGAAGTATAAGGAGAGTGTTGATAAGTCTAGAAGACATCATGATTTTGAAGCTGGTGATGAGGTGATGGTTCATTTGAAGAAAAAAATATTTTCTATTGGAACATACAATAAGCTAAAGATGAAGAAGTTTGGACCTTGTAAGATCTTGAAGAAGTTTGATAGTGGTAATGCTTATAAAGTTGAGTTACCTAATGACATGGATATATCCCCTATATTCAATTTCGCTAATTTATATAAGTATCATGAGTTAGATGATGAAATTTTTGTACTTGATGATTATCCTAAGAAGTAGATTGAAGAGGTTAAACAGATATTGAATCAAAGAATTGGTAAGAGCACAAGAGGAAAATATTACTATGAGTATTTGGTGAAGTGGAAGAATATACCAATTGAAGATGCTATGTAGATTTCTAAATCTATGTTGGATTCAGCTCAGGTTGTGACACTAGCATGATTCAAGAGAATAATTTCCTTTAACCTTGGTTGTCTGATGCAGGAGCATCCTAGGTTCTTGTAATCCTGCACCTTTTGTTCATTCTATTAGATATTGCCAAGCACTATTTTTCAGATGATGTCAAGCTCTTAGTGGATTCCAAGTCATTCATTTGGTTTCCAAGTTATTCCTTTGGTTTTCAAGCTCCTTTGGTTGCCAAGTGATTTCTTGGGTTACAGAGTTCCTTTGGTTTTCAAGTTATTCCCTTTGGTTGTTGAGTTATCCCTTTGATTGTCGAGTGATTCCATTGGATGTTGAGTTTGTGCAGATGTTGAATGCCAATATTTTGTGAAGTCTTCATTCATAGGGTAGTCTTTGTCTTGTTCCAGTTTGGTCTGACTTGCCAACATTTAAATTTGGTATAGGTAGTTAATATTGGTTGTAAGTTGACTTATGGCTATGCATGAATTTAATGTAAAATTTAGTTTTGGTGATAGGCCAACCTCTAGTTGCTCATGTATTTAAGGAGATCTTGGACTAATTTTTTAAGGGACTTAGAGTAGTAGGAAGTAGAATGCAAAGTGGGATCATCGAGTATTATAATTGATTTTGTATCTAGTCGTAACCCAGAAGGCCTTATAGCCAAGCATGTATGTTGAATATTTGAAGAATCAATAAAGTATTTTCGCTTCTCCCTCCCTTTTTTGTTCTCTATTTTGTGTTTTAGTTGTGTTATCTCTTGCAGGGTGGTCTAGGTAGCTAGGTGTGACTTTGGCCCTTGTTTATTTTCTTTCTCCCACATCAATTTATTAGACAACTTATAGTTTCATCTTGATGAGTATTCCACTCCTTAAGAAAAGTGGGACAAGTTTAAAGATTTGTTTACTACCATCAATGAGTTCAGAGTACTTCAAATTGAGGCATAGCTTACATCTATTATACCTAATGTTTTCCTCTCTATTTAGGACTTTCTTATAAGATTCAAATAGTAGAGGACTTTGTTACAGGGATGGGAGAAAGAGAAGATAGATAAGGGGTGCATCTACCTAATTCTCTATAAGCTTCAAGGAAACTTTTAGATTTTCTCTACTACCTTCCATCCCACTATTGATGCCTTAGGTCCCAAATTTGTCATGGCCTCTTTTGAGGTATTTTGTGATCACTTGACCAGAGATTAGTCCAAGCTTACACAATTGGATACTATCACTAGTTCAAGGACACGGGCATTAGTCACTTAGACATCTACATGAAAGCAAAAGCAAAAACCAAAACCCAAGACAAATTCAGTAGGTAATGAGAGTTCCTCCAATCCTACTCCTAAATCACATGCTCAAAAACCCTCTCAAAAGGGTAAATCTTCTCATTCTGGTGAGTCTTCCTCCAAGACTAAGAAGTTCACAGGTGATCCTTGTAGTTTTTGTGGCAAGGAAGGATATCCAATTTCCAGGTGTTAGAAAAGTCTTGAGGCTTTAGAGGAGGCCATGCAATAGCACATTATTGCTTCTCCAAAGCCACCACCTCCTCCTTCAGGGAAAGAAAATGTTATTTCTGAATTAGCATTGTCTTCTACAACTACTAATAGGCCAACACTGGGGCAAATAATTATGAAATAATTAACAATTCATGATGAAGTTGGGTTGGTCTATATGTGTCAATCTGAGAGCATAAGCTTGCAAAAGGTGTCCGAGCAATATGCTATCAAGGGATGATAATTGTGAGAGGAGGGATTATGAATGTAGCTACAACACACAAAGCAAATCTATGAAAAACTAAATAAATCCCAGCGATGGGAACTGTCACTTCTTGGTGATAGGAATATCAGATACAAAAATAAACATTAATCTATAAATATTAAAAAATAATAATTTATGAAAGTGATAAAGATAACATTAATAGTTATAGAAATAATACATTTTGATCTAAATTAACTAATCTAAAAAATTAGAAAACAGAAAAAAAAATGTGAACATCTAAATTATTAAATAGGTAAATTACAAAATTAAATGCTTAAATAATACATAAGAAAAATTCGCTTAAATAGAAATACCATTGTGCTTCACCAAAGAGCGGGCCCTGACTCCTCAGTTTGCATGATGGATAGAGAAAAATGATTTCTACACTATTGCGACCATGTAAAAATGTTGCTTTTATTTACTTAAAAAATACTACAGTTTAGATCTGCATATAGCAACCTTAGAAACGAATATATGTTCTTATAATAATCTTTGTCCTTCTGATATTACATTGCACATATATTTATATGTGTTTAGTTTACTAATATAGCATAAAACAAAATGATTTTGTTTTGCTAAAAACCAAGGAATATGAGGGTATGTACAAACTCATTTTCTACCCACAAATCATAAACTAATTTGTTATTATTGTTGATTTTTAGTCTCACTTATATTAGTTTGATGGCTTTGAGAACTCTGATTCCATAGGTGTTTCTCTCATTGCTCATGCAGACACAGTGAGAAAGTGTTGGCATGAGCATTTTGGCCATATCAACTACAGATATCTACATTAGATGAGTACATAGGATCTAGTGATTAGATTACCTCAAATCACTTATACTGATGGTGTGTGTCAAGGTTGTGCACTTGGAAAACATCATAGAGATCCTTTTTCGATAGGTAGATCTACACGTGTAAAGGTACCATTGGAGTTGATACACAGTGATCTTATGCCATTTCCCACTCCATCTTTTTAGGTGCTTGATATGTGCTCACCTTCATAGATGCACATGGGTGTAGTTTTTAAAGTACAAGTCTGATGTCTTTGATTCATTACAAATGTTTAAGATATTTGTGGAGAAGAAGTCTAGTCTTTCTATTAGGAATATACGCACTAACAATGGGGGGAATATGTGAATCAATATTTTAGAGATTTTTTCATTAAGCATGGTTTACAACATCAGTCCATAGTCCCTCACACCCCTCAGGAAAATGGGGTTGCAAAGAGAAAGAACAAAACATTACAAGAGATGGACAATTGTATGATTCAGTCATGAGATATGAGTTCTTCATTTTTGGCTAAAGCTATCAATTATGCAAGCTATACTCATAATCAGATGCCTCATAAGGCATTGTGACACTTCTTGAGGAGGCTTGGACTCATGTCAAGCCCAATGTTTCTACTTTCCCAATTTTTGGTAGTAAGGCTTGTGCATTTATTCTAGATGCTCAGTGGAAAGCCATGAAGAAAAAGAGTCAACCACTCATCTTTGTTGGCTACTGTGAGGATGTGAAGACATATAGGTTGTTTGATCCTGATTTTAGAGTTGCCCTATTTTGCAAGATGTTCAATTTGATGAGTGTTATCCTCAGATGGACCTACCATCACTAGCTTCTTCCTTACTACCCAATACTTCCTCTATTCATCCACAATATTATGCATCCTCTAAGGAATATCTTTATATTAATCCCCCTTCACCACCTCCACCATTTTTTTAGCAAGTGCCCAAGTGGGCTCATGATAATATTGATGCAGCTAGACCTTTGGCAAGTGACCCAACTGATGCTTGTCACATATGTGCTCAGACTACAAGTATTGAGCTTTTAAGTCATGCCATTTTAGATGATCCACAGAGTTTGTTACAAGCCATAAGAGACTTAGAGTGGGATAGCTCTATGGATGAGGAGTACTCTTCTTTGATGAAGAATCCCACATGGGATCTTTGTCCTCTTTTGAAAAGAAGAAATTTGGTTCAGTTTTGGTGGGTGTACTGTACCAAGTATATTGCAGATGGTCCTATTGATAAGTAAAAGGAATGTCTTGTTGCAAAGGGTTTTTCACAAGTTGAGGGTATTGATTAATCTAAGACCTTTTCCCTTGTTTCCAAGATGAATTATATTTTCCTTATACTCTCCCTTGCAGCTTCACAGGGATGGATAGATTATCATATGGATGTGAAGAGTGCTTTTTTGCATGGAGACTTTCATGAGGAGATCTATATAGAGTGGCCTCATGGTTTTGTGTAGGACTATTCATTACTATGCAGGATTCAATGATTTTTATATGGTCTCATAGAGGCCCCTCAAGCTTGGCATGAAAAAATGGATTCCTTATTGTTTGCTTCATAGTTCACTCAGTGTCTTGATCCTATAGTTTACATTCAGTGTCATGGGGCTGACTTATTGATACTGGTGCTCTATGTAGATGGTCTCATCATTATAAGTAGTTCAATCTCCATGATATAGAGTGTTCAAAAATCATTGAGAGAGCAATTTGAGATGAAAAACCTTGGACTTTTGCACTATATTTTGGGCCTATAGGTTGTTCAATCTTTAGATGGGATAGCCATGCTCTAGTAGAAGTATGCTCTTGATATGCTTCAAAGATTCAGCATGCTTATTTGCAAGATTTCTCCCACACCTTTTCAATCAGGTGTTGTTTTATCTACCGCTTGCTCTACTCCTACAGTGGACTCCACTTTATATAGATAGCTTGTGGGTAGTTTGTTGTACCTAACACTCATGCGTCCTAATATTTCCTTTGTAGTTGGACTTGTCTCTTGATTCTCCCATGATCCACATGAGAGTCATTAGCAAGCTTCTAATTTTATTTTGACGTAAATTTGGGGTACAACATGTTATGGCATTCTCTATACATCAGGGGATCCTCATTATTGGTTACACAGACTCAAACTGGGTTGGTGATATTGATGATTTTAATTCTACTTTTGGATTTGTCTTCTATCTTGGTTTTGGTCCTATCACATGGTCTTGTAAGAAGTAACATGCTCACACATCATCATCTATAGAGGTAGAGTACAGGGTAGTTGTATTGGCTATTCAAGAGGTTTCGTGGCTTCAACAATTGATGATAGAGTTTGGATTTCCTATCGATAGTCTCAACTTTATGTGGTGTGATAATCAAAGTGCTATAAATATTTCTTGCAACCTGGTTGAGCATCAGTGGACCAAGCACATTGAGTTTTACATGCACTTCATTAGGCATCTAATTTAGGATGGCACTTTGACCTTGGAGTACATTCCTACTGCTAAGCAAGTTGCAGACATCTTCAATAAACCTTTTCAATCCTTGTGGTATCTTTAGCTAGGTTCTATGTTTGAGGTGAAGGAATTTGTCCTTGGGGGGGTCTCAGTGATGAGTCCTTCATTCCTTCTTTTCTTGCTATCTCTTTTTGGAGTAGATTTTTTCTCATTATTTTTCTCATTAGGTTTTCTCTATTTCTCTATTTCATAGAGATTTGGTTGTGATTGGGTACCTCATCAAGCCTTATTGTTGGGACCCACGTTTGCTTTCCATATTTCATTGTAATTTCATTGCTCTTTCTACATTATTTATAATTGCATTATTTCTCATATTAGGGGGGTTGTTAGAGTAAAGTTTTAATTTAATTAAGTTATTAAATTACCTTTGTTCCCTTCTTAAGAATCCATTTTATGCACTTTACATTTCCATTAAATAATTAATTAGTAATTATTAAATGTCATTTACCTTTTAGGTTACCCTTTTTTGGGTTTCAATCTCCTTCTATAAGGATTGATCTTTTGTAATTATCTCTTTATCATTGTCATTTTTTGAGAATATAATTTACATATTTTTAGAGAAAACCCTTGCCTTTTTCTTCTCTATGACATGTTCTAGCATGCAAGTATTCTTTGAGCTTTGTAGATTTGTATTGTTCAACTCCTTCAACTTTATCTCTAGATTCTTGCACAATCCTCAAAAGAGTCATTGGCAAGTGACTTCAATGTATTTTGAGGTACATTTCGGGCACTACACATTATGTCATTCACTATACATTATGATCCCCTCATATTATTGACTCCACTAACTCAAATTGGGTTGGTGATGTTGATGACCAGAAGTCTACTTCTGGTTTCATGTTTTGTCTTGGTTCTAGTCCTATCTCATGGTCTTGCAAGAAGAAGATTGTTAGTGAATTATCATCTATAGAGGTTGAGTACTAAGAAATAATTTTATCTATTTATAAGATTATATGGCTTTGATAGCTAATGAAAAATTTTGGGTTTCCTCCTAATAGTCCCACTATTCTTTTGTGTGAGAACTAGAGTTCCATACACATCTCCTACAATGTAATGGAGTATTAGTAGACTAATCATATTGATATCCACATACATGTTAGGATTAACCTCAGACAAAAATAACAATTACATGCAAATATAAACAATATCAAAAAATAATAAATCACATAGAAAAGAACACAAGACACCAAGATTTAACATAGTTCACTCAAACCCCTAGGCTACATCCACCAAAAAGAAAATCTAATATTATTACGATCTAGTGATTACAAACTAATTACAATCTATAATTCCTTACAACTCAAAATCATCGCAAGAAGCAATTTTTGTCTCACACCTTATAAAACAATCATTAACCCTAAGTCCTTTTAAACAAGTATTTTTGCCACTTTAGGGTTTAAAATAGTTACAACATGTCAACCATAAATTTTGCAAATAATTTATGAAGTATGTACAGTACTTCCCTGATTAGTCACCACAAACTAACAATCTCCCACTTGGGGATAGATCAGACTCTACACTAGACAACAATCTCCCACTCTGAGACTAATCGTGTAGTTATGTTACTACTCCATGAGGCTCCCACTAGATCAAACCACCTTGGACTCTGATGTTCTTTTATTTTGTTCAGTCTAGAAGACCAACCAAACCTAAAGAGGAGTTCAACTTCTCTCTTCTCACTACCTTTGTAAACATATATGTTGGATTGTCATCTGTATGTATCTTGTCTAGCTTTAACTCTCCATCATCCAATATTGACCAAATGAAATGGTACTACAACTGTATGTGTTTTTTCTTTGAATGCAAAGTAGAATTCTTCACAAGATGAATGGCACTCTAACTATCTGTAAACAAATAGTTATCCTTCTGAGGGTGTCCCAATTCTTCCAGGACAAACTAAAGCCATATCATCTCCTTGGATGCCTTTGTAGCAGCAACATACTCTGCCTCTATAGTAGATAAAGCATTAACCTTTTACAATCGATAAACCCAGCTCACAACTTCCCCACCAATAATAAATACATAACCTGTAGTAGTCCGCCCAGTATCAATATCCCCTACCAAATCTGACTCAACATAGCCCTGTAAAGCAGTAGTAGAGTCCCCAAAGTGTAAACACTTACTAGATGTTCCTCTCAAATATCTGAGAATCCATTTAACTCCATTCTAATGGTCAATTCCTAGATGACTCATATACCTACTAACAACTCCCATTGCATGTGCAATATCTGACCTAATACATATCATAGCATACATCAAGCTTCTTACAACTAAAGAATAAGGTACCTTGGACATCTTGTCCTCCTCTTCTTGTGTCCTGGGACACATCTCCCTAGTCAACTTCAAATGGCCTAGTAAAGGTGTGCTGAAAACTTTAGCATTCTCCATAGGGAAACTTTACAACACCTTCACAATATAATTAGCCTAAGATAATATCAATTTCCTATTCTTTCTATCTCTGCAAATCTTCATACCAAGGATTTTTTTGTTGCTCCCAAATTCTTTATAGAAAATGCATGTCATAACTAGCACTCCAACCCCTTAATGTGATCTATGTTAGACCCAGCTACAAGAATATCATCAACATATAAACATAAAATAATATATCTATCATTATCAAACCTCTTAAATTAAACACAATGAATTTAATTACACCTACTATATTCATGGTCATGCATAAAACTGTCAAATTTCAAACACCATTGTCGATATGCTTGCTTTAAGCCATATAAACTTTTCTTTAATTTGCACACTAAATTATCCTAACCTTGGACCTCAAATCCATCTGGTTGTGCCATATATATCTTTTCATCCAAATCATCATGAAAGAAGGTTGTTTTAACATCAAGCTGTTCTAAATGCAAATCTTCAGTAGCCACAATACATAAAACAGTATGGATAGAAGTCATTTTAATAACAAGAGAGAATATCCTTTTTCTGTGCAAATCCTTTTACCACTAACCTGGATTTAAATATTTTCTTTCCTTCATCCTCTTCTTTCAAACTATAAACCCATTTATTCTGTAAAGCCCTTTTACTTACAAGAAACTTGCACATATCCCAACTCTTATTTTTCAATAAAGAGTCCATTTCATCTTTCATTGCAAACTCTTACTAAATCTTAGTACCCACCTACACAACTTCATCATAACATTCAAGTTCACCAACATCTATTAGTAAAATAGAGTACAAAGAAGAAGAAAATATTTTTGGAGGTCTACTTAGCCTTGTTGACCATCTAACATTGATTGGGTTGTGTGGTATTTTTTGTTGCGATTGTTACACATCATGAGGAATTGCTAGAACATCATCTTTGGGAGTATAATCTAGCACTACATAATCATCTCCTTTCTTCTCATGTTGTTGCAATAGATCTTTGTACAACACTTTCTCATTGAATATGGCATCCATACTTCTTACAATTTTACAATTTCCAAAATCCCAAAGCCTATAACCAAATCCATCAATGAAATATCCAATAAATGCATATTTCTTTGACTTAGCTTCTAGTTTGGTTCTATTTTCAGAATCCATATGAGAAAATGCTTCAGAACTATAGGTCCTAAGAAAAGAATAACTCACCTTCTAACCAGTCCATGCTTCCTCTAGAATACCATGGCCCAAAGAAGTAGAGGGACCTCTATTAATCAAATATACAATAGTATTCATAGCCTCTACCCACATGTGTAAGGGAAACCCTACATGTAACCTCATGCTCCTTGTATGCTCCATTATTTTCTTATTCATGCATTCAGCCACTCCATTTTCTTGTGGAGTCCTTAGAATAATTTTTTGTCTATGAATACCATTAGTGGAGCAATAATCTTCAAATTCATGAGTGCAATGCTCACCACCATTATCAGAATTGAGACATTTAAATTTCCTACCAGTCTCATTCTCAACCAAGCATTTCCATTTCTTAAAAGTTTGTAATACATCAGATTTATGTCTAAGAAAATAAATACATACTTTTTTTGTTGCATCATCAATAAATGTAACATAATAATGAGAGCCACCAAGGGAAGATACCTAAGTTAGTTCCCATACATATGTATGCACAAGCTCTAATTTCTCACTTTTATTTTCCTTTCCAATCTTCACAAAATTCACTCTCTTTTGTTTTCCATACACACAACTTTCATAAAAATCTATATTAACACATTTCAAACCTGGTAAAACTTGCTTTGAATGAAGTACTTTCATACCTTTCTCACTCATGTGCCCAAGTCTATTGTGCCATAGCGATGTATCAGAATCTATAGTAGTTATTTGTTCTCCCTGCTTAACTGTAGCATTTGTTCCTAAACATTCATTTTCTCTGAAATAATCAAAGTAGAAAGAATAGTATGACGTTTACAAAGATATAAGGTGCCTAG
This sequence comes from Cupressus sempervirens, assembly GCA_028749045.1. Classification (NCBI taxonomy): domain Eukaryota; kingdom Viridiplantae; phylum Streptophyta; class Pinopsida; order Cupressales; family Cupressaceae; genus Cupressus; species Cupressus sempervirens. The sequence goes on along the minus strand of CM053786.1, from coordinate 914,430,218 downwards.
TTTCACACTTTTTTCTACTACAAGGGAACCTTTTGAAACCTTCCAATTTTTATCATTAAAAGTAACTACACAACCCTCATCACTGAGTTGCCCTACTAAAATTAAATTCCTACTCACCCTTGGAACATGTCTTACCTCATGTAGTAGCCAATAATTCTCATTCTACAACTTAATCTTAACTTTTCCTTTTCCAACAATCTAACAAGGTTCATTATCCCCCAAATAAACAAGCCCAAAATATCCTTGGACATAATCAATAAAATAACCTCTATGAGGTGTAGCATGAAATGAAGCACCAGAATCTAAAACCCATGAATCATTAACACTTGCTAAAGACAGAAGAAAAGCATCTTCTTTGGATTTTTTACTTATCTCATTTGCTTCCTTGTTCCCTTCTAGCTTATCTCCTTCATTTTTCGTTCAAATCCAACAATTTTTCTTATTATGCCCTAGTTTCCCATAGTACTAGAGTTGTTTGGTCCTCTCAATTAAGACCTTTTCCCCTTTGACTTTCCTCTTTATTTCCCATGATTTCTATAATTATTTCCTCTCTTAGTTTTTTTTCCTTTTCTTTGTGCATTCAAAGAACTTCCTGATGTAGATCCACCTGAGGTTTTTGTACAAGTTTCTCACTCAAAATAACACTGATTGCATCATCATATTTTAAGGTATTAGATCCAAAAATAGAATTACTCACAACCATTACCAAATCATTCCAACTTTCAGGCAAGGAACACAAAATCAAGAGAGCCCTAATTTCTTCATAAAAATTAATACCCACAGAAGATAATTGACTAGTAACAATATTAAACTTATTTAAGTCATCTATAATAGATCCACCTTTTGCCATTTTCATATTAAATAAATGCTTCATGAGAAATACCTTATTTGAAGTGAAGGGCTTTTCATACAATTTCACTAGGGTTTCCATCAACTCTTTTGACATCTTCACTTTTGTAATGTTAAATGTTATTGATGGTGCCAAGCATAATTGAATGCTTCCAAGTGCCTTTTTGTCTAAAATCTCCTAGTCCTCATTTATCATAGTTCCTTGGTTCTTATTTTTTCCTTTCAATGACTTCCATAAATCCTTCTGATAAAGATAGTCTTTACATCTTCCATAACTAAAAGTTCTGCCCATTAAACTTGTCAACCCTCAACTTACCCTCATCTATCATTGCTCCCACTCAACTGTGAGACTTTCTTGTAGAGTATAACTAAAAAAATTAACTAGGCTTTGATACCACTTGTTAGGATTAAGCCCAGATAGAAATAATAATTACATGCAAATATAAACAATATTAAAAAATAATAAATTACACATAAAAAGAACACAAGACACCAAGATTTAATGTGGTTCACTCAAACCCCTAGGCTAGGTCTACCAAACAGCGAATCCAATATTATTATGATCCAGTGATTACAACCTGATTAAAATTTGTAATCCCTTACAACTCAATACAGTCATAAGAAGAATTTTTTGCATCACACCTTATAAAACAATCCCTAACCCTAAGCCCTTTTCTAAAACTATTTTTTATACTTTAGGGTTAAAATTAGTTACCACATAATGGTCATAAATTGGCGAATAATAGCCAAAGAATTTATGAAGTATGTACAGTACTTCATTGATCAGTCACCACAAACTAATAATACACTTCATCACAAATATGATTTAGGATGGATCTCTCATCCTGGTGTACATATCTATAGAGGAGCATGTTACAAACATCTTTGCTAAACCTTTGGCATCTTTGTGTTATTTTTAGTTGTGTTCTATGCTTGGGGTGAAGGAAGTTGTCCTTGGGGGGTCTTATTGAGGTTATACTTCATTTTTTTTTTTCATTTTTCCATATCCTATTGGAGTAAAGTTTTTCCCATGTGGTTTAGTCTATTTCTCTACTTTACAAAGATTTGGTTTTGATTGGGTACCTCATCAGGCCATGTTATTGGGACCCAAATTTGTTTTTAACATTATATTTTCCTTTCTTTTCTTGCACTATTTGTGTAACATCTTAAATGGGCATACTTTCATTTTATGAACTTTCAACACCCTTTCCATCATGTCTTTCTCATACCATGAATGGACTTGTGCTCAATGTCCTCTTTTCCTATCTTCTTCCATTTTCTCCCCTATTTCTTCTGACATTTGTCTACTCTTTTTGTGGCTCCCCTGACATGGTCTCTAGGACCAAGTTGACATGTTCTAGACTAGCTCAACCTCATCCCTAATAATTTTAGGGGTCAAGGCCTAAGAGGCCTTGGTGGTTTAATTATTTTTATTGCACTCTCTAATCAACATATATTTTTTTCCCACCCAAAAATTCATATATAAGGGGGCTTGGAGGATTCATTTTCATAACAAGATATCATAATAATTCTCATGAAATCCAATTTAAACTCTTAATCTCAAGCATTCATATCCTTTTGAAGACAAGCAAGATATTCAAGGAGTTCAAGTGTTCAATCAAAGGAGATTTCTATCTAGCATTGGAGGATCCTTTGTGGACATTTTCTCTTCAAGATCTAGATTATTGTTGGCCATCAAGGGAGGATATCTATAATGAATCATTTATTTCTTCTATATTGATTCACATTTACATCCATGGCATCATGATGGGATTATGGTAGATCTATTGCAAATTGTGGAGATACCCTACATTCCTATACATAATTAAAGATCTACAACACATTACAAATGAAATCCTTATTGACAAGGGTTTTAAACAAGGTGAATCATAAAAATGATCTTATTTTTAGTCATTTACATTTACATTTATCATTTATGGCTGATTCCTTAAACTAGGGCTTGACCAAGGCAAGCCCTCATCCAAGCCAACAATTTTTAAAAAAACCCTTGATTTTATTTGTGTAGGAGCAGGCTAGCAGGATTTTGCATGCAGATATGGAAATAACTCCTCGAAATATTTCTAGGGAAGTTGGTTTGATTTTGTTATAGTTTTGTAAGAATATGTCAACTTTGTGGAAATGTGTCCTTTCTCAAGTTGACCTAGTTTGTTTTTCTTTCTTAACAAATGATTTATGGGTTTTGTTCCTTTTGTCAATTCCTTCAAGAATCCATAGTCAAATATTTAGAAATAGGCTTAGATTCATGACTTTCAAATAAAAATTACATCTTCCTTTACATATTTCAAGGTGAGCCTTTCATATTTCATTTCCTTTCATATCCATATCTTAGATCTATATATCAATTGGGTTGATTATATACACATAACATCTAGATCTACATTATTTAAGTAATTGTTGCATTGTCCTATAAAGGCCAATGAGTGTATTTCCTTGTATTTCATTCCCCTTTATAGTTCAAATTTGGTATTGACACCCTTATTCATTTGGGTTCTAGCTAATCTAGTTTATATTATATGTAGAATCATATTAGGAGATTTCCCTCTTTCCCTCAACAAATACATATTTGATGGCTTAGTGGCCCAAAAGAGTAAAGACCTACAATCATATTAAGGTGTCTCCCTTTCCCCCTAAATATTTTGTAGCTGCACTATTTCTTACCTTAAGGGTCGGTGTTAGTTATAAACAATAACTTAATTGTTAAGTTACCTTTACTTCACTCTTAAAATTTACTTTATGCATTTGTTTACGGTTTCTTATTTTAGGTTACTTGGTCTCCTATATTAGGATGCATCATTTTATATTTTATTCATCCATTTGATTTGATAATATAATCTTTCATATTTTCAAATTTCAACCCCTTGATTTGATAATAAAATCATTGACAACTTTTACATGGACTTGGTGCAAGGGCATCTTAAAAATTTATTGGCGCCTAAGGTCACTTGAGGTGTAAGTAGAGGATGGAAAATGTAATAAGATCCAATGGACCATAGGGGTTCATGATGCAAGGGAGAAATCATATTATAAGACCAATTTGGGCCAAAAAAGAGCTTTAGGACCTATTAGGGATTTTGGTGTAATGTGGGTCAAAGTGGTTAAATGATTAAGACCAAGTTGGAAATATGTAATATGGACAATTTTCATCCTATTGGAGAAAGTTTTTCCCATGTGCTTTTGTTTATTTCTATACTTTACAAATATTTGGTTGTGATTGGGTACCTCAATAGACCATATTATTGGGAGCCAAGTTTATTTTTTGCATTATATTTTCCTTTATTTTTTTGCATTATATGTGTAACATCTTAAAATGAACATACTTTTTTTATGACCTTTCAACACCCTTTCCATCATGCCTTCTTAGACCATCAATGGACTTGTTCTTGATGTCCTCTTTTCCTATCTTCTTCCATTTCTCCCCTATTTCTTCTATTGATTGTCTGCTCTTTCTATGGCTCCCTTGACCTTGTCTCTAGGACTAGGTTGACATGTTCTAGACTAGGTCAACCTAGTCCCCAATAATTTCAGGGCTTAAGGCCTGAAAGGTTTCTGAGGTTTAATTAGTTTTATTACACTCTCTAATTAGCTTGTATTTTTTCTTGCCCAAAAACTCATATATAAGGAGTCTTGGAGGATTCATTTTCATAACAAGATATCATAATAATTCTCATGAAATCCAATTTAAACTCTTAATCTCAAGCATTCATATCCTTTTGAAGACAAGCGAGATATTCAAGGCGTTCAATTATTCAATCAAGGGAGATTTCTATCTTGCATCGAAGGATCTTGGTGGGCATTTTCTCTTCAAGATCTAGATTATTGTTGGCAATCAAGGGAGGATATCTACAATGAAGCGTTTATTTCTTCTACATTGATTCACATTTACATCCATGGCATTATGATAGACTATTGCAAATTGTGGTACCCTACATTCCTATACTTAATTAAAGATCTACAACACATTACAAATAAAATCCTTATTGACAAGGTTTTTAAGCAAGGTAAATCATAAAATTTATCTTTTTTTTAGTCATTTAAATTTAAATTTACATTTATCATTTATGGTTTGACCAAGGTAAGCCCTCATCTAGCCCAATAATAAAAACTCTTCATTTTTTGTGTGTAGGAGCAAGCTAGAAGGATTTTGCATGCAGATATGGAAATAACTCCTCAAAAGATTTATGGGGAAGTTGGATCAATTTTGTTTTAGTTTCGTTAGAATATTTCAACTTCATGGAAAGACATCCTTCCTTAGGTTGACCTAGTCCCTTTTTCTTTCTTAACAAATGGTTTAAGAGCTTTGTTCTTTTTGTCGATTCCTTCAAGAATTTGTAATTAAATATTTAGAAATAGGATCAGATTCATGACTTTCATAGAAAAAATACATCTTCGTCTATGTATCTCAAGGTGAGCCTTTCATACTTCATTTCCTTTTATATCCATATCTTAGATCTATATGTCAATTGGGCTAATTGTATACACAACATCTAGATCTGCATTATTTAAGTAATTTCCACATTATCCTATATAAGGACCAACAAGTGTATTTCCTTTTATTTCATTCCCCTTTATAGTTCAAATTTGGTATTGGCACCCTTATTCATTTGGGCTCTAGATAATCTAATTTAGATTATAAGTGGAATCATATTAGGAGATTTCTCTCTTTCCCTCTCATATATATTTTAATGGCTTCGTGGGTTGAAAGTGTGAAGACCTACAATCCTATTAAGGTGTCTCCCTTTTCCCCCTAAATAGTTTGTAGCTACACTATTGCTTATATTAAGGGTGGGTGTTAGTCTAAAATAATAACTTCATTACTAAATTATCTTGACTTAATTGTTAAGTTACCTTTACTTCACTCTTAAAAACCACTTTATGCATTAGTTTAGGGTTTCTTATCTTAGGTTACTTGGTCTCCTATATTAGGATTCATCATTGTATATTTTATTCATTCATTTTATTTGAAAATATAATCTTTCATATTTCAAATCTCAAACCCCTGCTTTGATAATAAAACCATTGACAACCTTTACATGGATTTGGTGGAGGGGCATCTTAAAATTTGATTGGATCCTAAGGTCACTTGAGCTATAAGTAGAGAAGGGAAAATGTAATAAGATCTAGTGGATCATAGGGGTTAATGATTTAAGGGAGCAATCATATTATAAGACCAATTTGGTCCAAAAAAGAGCTTTAGGAACTGTTAGGGATTTTGGTGTAATGTGGGTCAAAGTGGTTAAATGATTAAGACCAAGTTGGAAATATGTAATATCAATAATTTTCATCCTATTGGAGTAATTTTTTTCCCATTTGGTATTGTCTATTTCTCTACTTTAAAAATATTTAGTTGTGATTGGATACCTCAATAGACCATGTTACTAGGACCCAAGTTTAGTTTTCACATTATATTTTGCTTTTTTTTCGTGCATTATTTGTGTAACATATTATAATGGATGTACTTTCCTTTTATGAGCTTTTAACAACCTTTCCATCATGTATTTTTCAAACCATGAATGGACTTGTGCTCGATGTTCTCTTTTCCTATCTTCTTCCATTTCTCCTCTATTACTTTTGATGATTGTCTACACTTTTTGTGGCTCCCTTGACCTGGTCTCTGGGTCCAGCTTGACATTTTCTAGACTAGGTTGACCTAGTCCCCAATAATTTTAGGGCTCATGGCCTAAAAGGCCTTGGGGGTTTAATTAGTTTTATTGTGCTCTCTAATTAGATTATACTTTTTTCCCATCCAAAAAATCATATATAATGAGGCATCATGGAGGATTCATTTTCATAACAAGATATCATAATCATTCTCACAAAATCCAATTGAAACTCTTAATCTCAAGCATTCATATCCTTTTGAAGAAAAGCAAGATATTCAATCAAGGGATATTTCTATCTAACATTGAAGGATTCTTTGTGTGCATTTTTTCTTCAAGATCTAGATTATTGTTGGCCAACAAGGGAGGATATCTACAATGAAGCATTTATTTCTTCTACATTAATTCACATTTGCATCCAAGGCATCATAATGGGATTATGGTAGAACTATTACAAATTGTGGAGATATCCTACATTCCTATACATAATTAAAGATCTACAACACATTACAAATGAAATCCTTAATGACAAGGGTTTTAAGAAAGGTGAATCATAACATTTATCTTGTTTTTAGTCACTTATATTTACATTTATCATTTATGGTCAATTCCTTAACCTAGGGCTTGACCAAGGCAAGCCCTCATCCAGCCCAACAATGAAAACCCTTCATTTTTTTGTGTGTAGGAGTAGGCTATCAGGATTTTGCATGAAGATATGGAAATAACTCCTTGAAATATTTATAGGGAAGTTGGCTTGATTTTGTTATAGTTTCGTTAGACTATGTCTACTTTTTGGAAAGAAATCCTTCCTCAGGTCGACCTAGTCCCTTTTTCTTTCTTAATGAATGATTTCTAGGTTTTGATACTTTTGTCAATTCCTTCAAGGTTTCGCAATAGAATATTCTAAAATAGGCTCAGATTCATGACTTTCAAGCAAAAATAAATCTTCCTCTACGTATCTCAATGTGGGCCTTTCATATTTCATCTCTTTTCATATCCATATCTTGGATCTATATCTCAATTGGGCTTATTGTATACACAACATCTAGATCTACATTGTTTAAGTAATTGCCACATTATCCTATAAGGGCCAACGAGTGTGTTCCCTTGTATTGCATTCCCCTTTATAGTTCAAAATTGGTATTAGCACCCTTATTCATTTGGGTTCTAGATAATCCAATTTAGATTATAAGTGGAATCATATTAGGAGATTTCACTCTTTCCCTCACATACACATTTTAATGGCTTAGTGGGTTAAAAGATTGAAGACTGTTAGTACCCAATATGAGCATGGTTTTAAAACTTGGAATTCACATTTTCAAACCACTTTGAACCTCAGTTCAAAGTAGTTCAAAGTGTTTCAATGGTTTAGTTGACCCGTCCTGTAGGTCCAATGCAGGAAAAATTTAGACTCTGGTTTCAAAATGCAGATTCATTAATTCAGTAAAGTTCAAAGCCCAGCCCCAGCCCATTATTCAGGATCAGTGCAGAAGTTCAAAGGTCATAATTTGGTGAGGCATCCTAGTCAAAGGATAGAATACCATCATGCTAAATCTTCAAGGTTCCTCAATTCAAAAGTTTGAAGTGGTTCAGTGTTTTGACATATAGATTTAGAGACAAGATTTGGGCTCAATGTCTTCAGGTTTGGTGATCTAGTACAGAGGTATAGAGAGTTCAAGTGCAGACTTCACTGGAAGCTTTGCCAAATTTAGCAAGTTCATTCTGGGCACTTCAATTCAAATTTCAATGTTCGAAGATGCAAACATATGACTCAAGATTCTAGTCGTAAATGGATTAGGACAAATATGAGGTAGCCAGAGATCTCGAATTCAACTAGTAATCTAGGTCCAGTCTACAAGAATAATTTGAGAAGGAATTTGGAACCCACAACATCCAAAATTGAAAGCGACAGTAATATAATTCATTCTATATAGCATAGTCTAGAATGAAGGTCACAGCATTCATATTTAAACACACATTTTAATAATTTGGCAAAATAATTAAAGATGGTCACAAAGGAATGCCCGATTACAAGAAGAATCACAAATGAAAGTCACGGCATTCAAACATAAATGTGCATTATAATGGTTTAGCAGAGCGATCGAAGGTAGCCCAAAAACTCACATGAACCCATGAGGAGAAACTACATATAACTCGCTAAATAGAAAGCCACTCCCTTCATAATTGAAGTGGGTGCCAGCACATGCTATAGATCTCTCATGTGTTTAACCTATGATACTTCTAGCACATAAGTGTAGTTCACAGCTAGCAAATTCCCTGATGGCTGCAATCACAGTAGCATATGTGTTCATGTTTCAATCTCCATTCACTTCAAACTATCGCTTCATGTCTATGGTAGTTTCAAAGAGTAAAATTGGGGACGTTGAATGGTAGATAATTAGTCTTCTAACAACACAGGCATGTCTTTGTGTCAAATACCCTGAGTTTGTATCATGCTTGATTGTTGGAATCATGACAACCCACACATTTACTTAACAAAATGCCTATGTTGATTTTGTGCATATGTTGACATAAAGAAAAGTCAATTGCCAAATATGTGGATGTGTTCAATAGTTTAGGTTATGAAAAGTAATGCATCATGAAGAAGGTCCCTCAGTCACAACCCTGAGCATTCATTTAAAATGATAATTTATTCTTTGCTCTACACTCATAAAGCTCTTAGGGCTGCGAGCATGTATAAATAATCGAAACTCTCAAGCACTGCTCAATGTCCGAGTGATCAAAGTTTGATTTTGTATTAATACCCATTGTTGCAATACCAACAATATACGCAAGGTGCTTGCAGAAACAACAAACATTCTTGAAGAATCGGGCAGAGCTCATGACATATCACACATAACGAAGCATGAGGAATGATGGTGGTAAATAGCTAATGGGGCCGCAGGCCCATATACAACCTCTGAGCTTTGTGTCATAGGAACTGAAGTCTGTGACCATGATTAAGATCTCCAATAGCCTATGACAATCAAAAACCTTGACATTCAGATTCCCCAATGTGGAACCAGAATTTAATCATAAGGAATGGTCAATCATGGATATCATATGGTCAAGTGGCTAGTATCTAGAATAGCTTTGTAGAAGATGCCAAGGTGTTGATATGAGTTGTCATAACACAACCCTGTTGTGAAGAGCAAGGAGTGGAAACATACAATTCCCTTGACTACCAAACAAGAATGATTCAATGAATTGGTTAGATATTAAATTTACACTTCAATCAAATTGGGCATGAGATACGTAAGGTAATATCTAAATATGTATAATCTGGTTTTCATAAAGAAATTCATTTTGCTATAATGTCAATGAGATTAAAGGCATGGGTAACCCACTCGGTTATGGTCACATTTAGCAATAGGGAAAGAATCATAGTTTGATGGTTATTATGAGAAACTGGTGGAATGAAGTGTTAATACATATGTCGAACATCAAGGGAGTGTTTTTGCAAAAATAATACAAGTTATATGATGTCTGAACAGGTTATGTTCTCTTTTGAAAGGATTAATCCTGCCATTATGGTCCACTATTAAATAACGACATAGTTTTTTTTTCTATTATAAAGTTGTATTTATAATGCAAAAAGAAAACATTTTAAATGTCAAATTCGAAATAAAGAAAGGGGTCCAGGAAAAGGTAAAGTTATAAAGACACAAGATTTGAAAGAAGGCAAGTCATAAGATCTTTCAAGATTTAGTTAGGGAGACTAAAAAGCCACGGGAATTGGAAAGATAAATAAACTAGCAAAAACAATGTCGGGGTTCCATCTTTTCTCTCGAGAAGCAGATTTTATGCTACTTCAGGGAGAGAATTTTAGTTTTTCAAGAGAGGAAGATTTTCCATTTCTCAGAGAGGAGAAGGAAAACTGTGAACAATAGCAAAACAAAGCCTTATTTGCCAGATTTTATGTTGGTTATTTAAGAGATTTGATTTTAGAACTTGATACATGGGAGAGGGTTTTCATTTTCTTCTAGACAGTAAATATGATGCAGCGTGTATTAGGATCTGTGTAGTCTTTTTCATTTTAAAGAAGGGAGACTTGAAAGGAAACTATAAACTATAACTTTGTGTATAGACAGTTTACTTTCCACTAGTGGTTATCTTTTCATAACTTTAGTTTTCTTTAAGTGTGTCTGATATTATTGTTCTTCAAATACATTTTAATAATCAAGATCTCTTGAAGCTTTGATTCTTCTTTTCTTGGGAGGATGGGAATCGTTTCTTTGATCTTTGTCTTTAATAATGCAATATAAAGCAAACGAGCTTTGTGTAGTCTGTTGTATTTTGTTTTCTTTCTTTTCAATCATTAGGTTTTCCCATCTAAGCTATATTTATGGATAGATGCTTGATATCCTATTGTGCTTTCTAGTTAAAAGAATTCATAAATAATTCATCAAATATCTCACACGGGGAGCTATACCCGATAAAATTCAGAAGAAGGTTGTCAATCCAATGATAACTTGTCCAACTGTTGGTGCCAATTTGTCCTTTCACTTGGGCAATTAGGGTCAGATTTGCACACATCTTCTCAAAGGACAATCTGTTCACTAACAAAGACCTACAATCCTATTAAGGTGTCTCCCTTTTCCCCCTAAACAGTTTGTAGTTACACTATTGCTTATCTTAAGGGTGGGTGTTAGTATAAAACAATAACTTAATTGTTAAGTTATCTTGACTTAATTGCTAAGTTACCTTTACTTCACTCTTAAAAACCACTTTTAGCATTAGTTTAGGGTTTCTTATTTTAGGTTACTTGGTCTCCTATATTAGGATTCGTCGTTGTATATTTTATTCATTCATTTGATTTGATAATATAATCTATCATATTTTCAAATCTCAAACCCCTGCTTTGATAATAAAACCATTGACAAATTTTACATGGATTTGGTGCAAGGGAATATTAAAATTTGATTGAAGCCTAAGGTCACTTGAGGTGTAAGTAGAGAAGGGAAAATGTAATAAGATCTAGTGGATCATAGGCGTTCATGATGTAAGGGAGAAATCATTTATAAGACCAATTTAGGCCAAAAAAGAGCTTTAGGACCTATGAGGGATTTTGGTGTAATGTGGGTCAAAGTTGTAAATGATTAAGACCAAGTTGGAAATATGTAATATGGATATTTTTCATCCTAAACATGTAATATGCAAATAGTATTACAGTCCTAGATTAGTCACAAGACAAGTTTTAAATATGTTGTCATGACAACATTGCAACCTTTAGGTGCATCCTTTGTCAAATTAGAAAATAATAGTCGCATAATTCAAAATTTTGTTGAGGGAAGTATGTGATAATTCAAAATAATTCTATAACTACCTCAAGGATCAAGGTATGTGATTTTGTTGAAAATTTGGAATTTCTGGAGCAATAAAACCACTACAATTTCTAAGATTTATGTTTGTTTTTATATTTTTACATAGACTATGTGAATTGGTAAACATGATTTGATTCCATATATGCAGTCTTATGTTTATTACATTCTAATTGTGTTTGGTTTGACTTTTTTAAGTTAACAAATTTGTCATAAATATCTTTACCCAATGGTCTAAAACCCTCATAAACTTAGGGTTTCACAAAAATAATAGATATTGGCCTATCATCCTACAATCAAATTTCATGAAACTATGGGTGTATAGATCTTAAGATGGATTGCAAGATTATCAAACTTTCAGAGTGTTCCAATTCAATGATAGTTTTTGGTAGGAATCCTTAAGCCTGGCATCATTATGTGACAAACATGAATATATGCAATCAAAGTGTGAAAATTGATTGATAGGAAAGAGGAAGGAGTTTGAATATTTCAGAAGAAGAATAAAAATTCAATGATTTTTTATCAGTTAGAGGCTAAAGGAGTTATTGGCTTGACACAGGTGAGTCAATTTCATACTTTATTTTGTAAACCAAGACCTAATTAGCCATTTAGGCCTAATAGTTCACTAAGCATTTCATGCCTTGTTTAATTGATACAAACCTAATTTTGTGATTATTTTGAAGGGCCCAAAAGGGTATCTAAAAAATGCCCTTAGTTTTTTTGTATGTTTAGTGAATCAAATATGGTAAGATAATTACCAATTAGACATGCCTAATTACCAATCTAGGTCTATTTTGGGAAACTAGCCTAAATTGGGTGTTAGGGTCATCTTGGAAGATTGAAACTATTTGCATTAGATGTTCATTGGCATAATAACACTCAAAAAATTCATAAGGAAGTGTTGGCGTAACCCCTAAGACTAGCCCAAGTCATTGAGGGTTATATAAGGAGGACCATAAGGACATTGCATTGATTCGAAGTTTTCAAGTGTATGGGAATGATCTAGGAAATACAAATTCATGTTAAAGAAGTACTTAAAAGACAATAAATTTTTTCAACCTATACTACCAATGTGGAGTCAAGGAGAGTCACTATCTTTCATTAATCGAGAAGACAATTTGGGATATTTTGTGTAGGATCTGTCCATCCAATATGTTGTCTCCTCATAATATTGTTATCAATGCAGGAAATATATCACTTGGGTGGTGTGATATTAGTGTATGTTAGTGGGAGGAGTACGAGAAAAAGATAACACAATGCCTCCCAAAAGTATGTCCCAAGATATTGTCAAGAAGTTGATAGAAGAAATGGTTGAAGCCAAAATTTGAGAGTTGCAAAATAGAAAATGGTAAAGGAAGGGAATGCAAATTTGACATTGATGAGGAAGATAAAGGAGGAGGGGAAGAAACTCCTAGGCAAGCAATGAATTTACCTGCAAATAGGAAGGCATTTGTGGAAGCCTTGAAATTGTTGAGTAGGGATGACACTGATAGTTTATAAATGTTCAATGGAGGTATGCATGCAAAATATTTAATAAATTAGATTGAAGCATTAAATAACATCTTGAATACAAAGAGGTCCCTTAAGATAAGAGGGTCAAATTTTAAAATACGAGATTGAGTGGATATGTTCTTGTTTGGTGGAATTACTTGCAAGGAGAGAGGATAAAAGAGGAGAATAATATAATAACATCATGGGAGAGAATAAAGGCAAGGATCAAGAGCCAATTTATGCTAGTTGACCATGACATTAGATGCATAAGAAGTTGTAATGTCTCAAAACAAGAGATTAATATGTGAGTGCCTATATAGAAGAGTTTAATAAGATAAGTCTCAAATCAAAGAGACATGAGGATGAATTAGAAAATGAAGTGAGGTAATTTAATAGATTAAGAATGAGTATAAAAGATGAAGAGAGATTTTATCACCAGAAATAGTACACAAGTGTTTCAATTAGCCCTAAGGGTAGACAAGAATTTGTGAAGGGTGAACAAAATGACAATAAAGGAAGAGGTAGAATAAGTTTTAGAGGTAGAGGTAAATTTAGAGGAAAGATTCAATGTATACAAAGGAGGAAGTAAAGACAAACATAGAGAAAGATATACTAGAAGAAGTGAAGGAATTGTTAGGCTAGTAGAATGTCATAGTTTCAAAAGACATACATGATTATCTACCCCAACAAGGGACATTGGTCATTATATAGAATTGGTACTAGGATCCATATTACCTAAAAAGACAACATATAAGATGACGCCTCAACAAAATGAGGATATAGCAAGACATATTTAAGAATTTCTTGACAAGGTCTTGGTGAGGAAGAGTCTTAGCCTATGTGTCATGCCTACTGTACTAGCCCCTAAGAAGGATGGAGTGGAGGTTGTGTACTAATTCTACAGAAATCAATAGGATAACCAACATGTTGTGATGTGGAGCCTAATCAGACTCGGAGGTTTATTCAGTGGGGTTTCTCCCCATATTATTTCTATGGGGGTTTGCAGGCAGTGCCTTTGCAAGGTCTTGGAGCATCATAGTACAAGGTGGGGGGGGTATTCAATGGCAGCGCCCTCAAAGCCAAAAAAGACCTAATATTGTAAAAGGCGTTGATTGTTATTTTTTCTAGTGGAAAACTTATTCTAAAACTAATTTTGTAAGCTGAAAAATCTTGTATAAAAAGGCTTAGGGTTAGGGATTTTATAATGTATAGCGATATTGTAGCTTCTTGTAGAGGTATTGAGTTGTAAGGGATTACGAATTACAATCACTAGATAATAATAATATTGGACTTTTTGTTGGTGGACATAACCCAGGGATTGGGTGAACCATGTTAAATCTTTATTTCTTGTGTTCTCTTTTGTGTGATATATTATTTTTTGATATTGGTTTATTTGCATGTAACTATTATTCTTGTCTGAGGTTAATCCTAATGAGTGGTATTAGAGCTAGATAATTGTCATTTCTTTTAGCCATATGGTCATCATTTTTTTTGGTGATCCTCTGTAGGAAGGTCTCATAGTTGAGAGAGAATCTCATGATTGAGTGGGAGCAATGGAAAATGAGGGTAAGCTAAAGGTGAAGAAGTTTAATGGTCAGAACTTTTAGTTATGGAAGATGCAAATGGAGGACTATCTTTACGATAATGATTTATGGAAGCCATTGGAAGGAAAAACAAAGAAACAGGGAACTACAATAGATGAGTACTAGGAGATTTTAGACAAAAAGGAACTTGGAAGGATTCAATTGTGTTTGGTACCATCGGTGACATTTAACATTACAAAAGCAAAGATGATGGAAGAGTTGATGCAAACCATAGCGAAACTATATGAAAAGCCCTCCACTTCAAACAAGATATTTCTCATGAAGCATTTATTTAATATGAAGATGGCAGAAGGTGGATCTATTGCAGATTATTTAAATAAGTTTAATATTTTTACTAGTCAGGTATCTTCTATGAATGTCAATTCTAATGAAGAAATTAGGGTTCTCTTGATTTTGTGTTCTTGAAAGTTGGAGTGACTTGGTAATGCCTATGAATAATTATGTTTCTAGATCTAATACCCTAAAATTTGATGATGTGATTGGTGTTATTCTAAGTGAGAAAACTCGTATGAAAACCTTAGGTGGATCTACATCAGGAAGTGCTTTGAATTCACAAAGTAGAGGTAAAATGACTAAGAGAGGAAATAATTCTGGAAATTATGGGAAATCAAGAGGAAAGTCAAAGGGGAAGAGGTCTCAATCTAGAGGACCAAGAGATTATTGGCGTTGTGGTAAACCAGAGCTTAAGAAGAAAGATTGTTCGACTTAAAAGAAAAATGGAGGAGATAAACTAGAAGGGAACAAGGAGGAAAATGTGCTAAGCAAAAAATATGAAGAGGATGCCTTACTTCTTTCTTTAGAAATTGTTGATGATTTATGGGGTTTAGATTCTGGTGCTTCATTTCATGCTACACCCCATAGAGGTTATTTTATTGATTATATCCAAGGGGATTTTGGGCTTGTTTATTTGGAGGATAATGAACCCTATTAGATTGTTGGAAAGGGAAAATTTAAAATTAAGTTGTGGAATGGGAATCATTGGCTACTAGATGAGGTAAGACATGACATGTTCCAAGGCTGAGTAGGAATTTAATTTCAATAGGGCAACTTGGTGATGAGGGTTTTGTAGTTACCTTAAAAGATAAAAATTGGAAGGCTTCAAAAGGTTCCCTTGTAGTAGAAAAAAGGTGAGAAATTAGGCACCTTATATCTTTGTACAGGTCATATTGCTCCTTCTATTTTGATTGTTTTAGATAAGAATGAATGTTTAGGAATAGTTGTTGTAGTTGAGTAGGGAGAACAAAAAATGTTGTAAATTTTGATACAACGCTAGGACACCACATACTTGGGAACATAAGTGAGAAACGTATAAAATTACTTCATTCAAAGAAAGTTTTACTAAATTTGAAATATGTTAATGTGTATTTCTGTGAAAGTTGTGTGTATGGAAAACAAAAGAGAGTGAATTTTGTGAAGACTGGAAAGGAAAAGAAAAATGAGAAATTAGAGCTTGTGCATTTAGATTTATGGGGATCAGCTCAAGTATCTTCCCTTGGTGTCTCTCATTATTATGTTACATTTATTGATGATGCAACTAGAAAACTATGGGTTTATTTCCTTACACATAAATCTAATGTATTTCAAACTTCTAAGAAATGGAAATGCTTGGTTGAGAATGAGTATGGTAAAAAGCTAAAATGTCTAAGATATGATAATGATGGTGAGTATTGCAATCATGAATTTGAAGATTATTGCTCCATTAATGGTATTCATAGACAAAAAATTGTTCCAAGGTCTCCACAGGAAAATAGAGTGGCCGAACACATGAACAACACAATAATGGAGCATGCAAGGAGCATGAGGTTGCATGTTGGGCTGCCCTTAAACATGTGAGCAGAGGTTGTCAATACTATTGTACATTTGATTAATAGAGGTCCCTCTACTCCTTTGGGTTGTGGTATTCTAGAGGAAGCATGGATTGGTAAGAAGGTGAGATATTCTTTTCTCAAAATTGTTGGTTGTAAAGCATTTGCATATATAGATTCTAAAAATAGAACCAAGCTAAAAGCTAAGTCAAAGAAATATGTATTTGTTGGATATGGCATTGATGAATTTGGTTATAGGCTTTGGGATTTTGAAAATTGTAAAATTTTAAGAAGAAGGGATGTCATATTCAATAAGAAAGAGTTGTATAGAGATATATTGTAGTAGCATGAGAATAAAGAAAATGATTATGTAGTTCTAGATGATACTCCAAAAGATGATGTTTCAACAATTCCTCATGATCTACAACAACCGCAACATAAAATACTACACACCCCAATGAATGTTAAATGGTCAACAAGGCTAAGTAGACCTCCAAATAGATTTTCTCCTTCTTTTTATTCTATTTTACTTACTGATGCTGGTGAACCTAAATGTTATGATGAAGTTGTGTAGGTGGATACAAAGATTCAGTGGGAGTTTGAAATGAAAGAAGAAATGTACTTTTTACTAAAAAAATAAGACATGGGATTTATTCAAGTTTCCTGCAGATAAAAGGTCGGGTTTACAAGTTGAAAGAAGAGGATGGAGGTAAGAAAATATTTAAAGCTAGGTTAGTGATAAAAGGATTTGCACATAAAAATGGCATTGATTTTGATGAGATATTTTCTCCTGTTGTTAAAATGACTTCTATTTGTACTATTTTAAGTATTGTGGCTACTAAAGATTTGCATTTGAAGTAGCTTGATGTTAAAAAACCTTTCTTTATAGTGATTTGGATGAAGAGATATATATGGAACAACTAGAGGGATTTGAGATCAAAGGTAAGGAGAACTTAGTGTGCAGATTATAGAAAAGTTAATATGGCTTGAAGCAAGCACCTTGGCAATGATATCTAAAATTTGATGATTTTATTCATGAGCATGGATACAATAGGTGTCATTTAGATCATTGTGTTTACTTTAAGAGATTATATGATGACAACTACATTATTTTATGTTTATATGTTGATGATATGCTTGTACTAAGAATAACATGGATCACATTAATGGGTTAAAACAATAGTTAGCACATTCATTTGCTATTAAGGATTTAGAGGCAGTAAAATAAATCCTTGGTATGAAGATTTGGAGAGATAGGAAAAACATAAAATTGACATTATCTCAAGATGATTATATTGTGAAGGTGTTACAACTTTTCTCTATGGAGAATGCTAAAGCTATCTGAACACCTTTACCTGGTCATTTGAGATTGACTAAGGAGATGTGTCCAAAGACACAAGAAGAAGAGGATAAAATGTCCAAGGTACCTTATGCTTTAGCTGTAAGAAGCTTGATGTCTATTATAGTATGTACTAGGCTAGATATTGCACATGCAATGGGAGTCATTGGCAGGTATATGAGTCATCCAGGAATTGAGCATTGGAATACAGTTAAATGGATTCTCGGATATTTGAGAGGAACATCCAGTAAGTGATTACACTTTGGGGACTCTACTATTGCTTTACAGGGCTATGTTGACTTAGATTTGTTAGGGGATATTGATACCAGGTGGAGTACTATAAGTTTTAACGTATTTACTATTGGTGAGGCAGCTGTGAGCTAGGTTTCTCGATTGCAAAAAGTTAATACTTTATCCACTATAGAGGTAGAGTATGTTGCTTCTACAGAGGCAGCCAAGGAGATTATATGTCTTCAGTTCTTCCTAGAAGAATTGGGACACCCTTAGAAGGATAATTATTTGTTCACAAATAGTTAGAGTGTCATTCATCTCATGAAGAATTATGCTCTACATTCAAAGACAAAACACATACAGTTGTGGTACCATTTCATTTGGTCAATTTTGGATGATGGAAAATTAAAGCTAGAGAAGATCAATATAGATTATAATCTAGCAAATATGTTTACCAAGGTAGTAGCAAGGGAAAAGTTGAACCCCTCTTCAGCTTTGGTTGGTCTTCTAGCCTAAACAGAATAAAAGAACAATAGAGTCTAGGGTGGTTTGATATTCCAATCGGAGCTACAGGTTAATCAGTACTATGATCAGTCTCCAAGAGGGAGGCTATTGTTGTGGAGTCTTATTAGTCTCTAAGTGGGAGATTGTTGTGATATGGAGCCTATTTAGACTTGGAGATTTATTTGGCATGGTTTCTACCTAGATTATTTCTACGACGGTTGAGGGGCTGATGGGGTCAAAGGGTAGCACCCTATGAGGTCCTGGGGCATAACAGTATAGGGTGGGGTTGAGGGACAATACCCCTGCAGGGGTTTTCGGGGCAACACCCCCGAAGCCAAAAAAGACCCTATATTGTAAAAGGCGTCGACTGCTAATTTTTTTCTATTAGATGACTTATTCTAGCCCTAATTTTGTAAGTGACAAAAGCTTATATAAAAAGGCTCAAGGTTAGGGATTTCATAATGTATGGTGATATTGTAGCTTCTTGTGGTGGTATTGAGTTGTAAGGGATTGGAGATTGTAATCACTAGATAATAATAATATTAGACTTGTTGTTGGTGGACATAGCCTAGGGATTGGGTGAACCACATTAAATATTTGTGCCTTATGTTCTCTTTTGTGCAATCTATTATTGTATGATATTGGTTACATTTGCATGTAACTATTATTTCCATCTAAGGTTAATCCTAACACATCATACATAGGTTTCTTATCCCTAGAATAGAATATCTAATGGATTGTCTTGGAGGAGCCACATATTTTTTAAATATTGACCCAAAAAGTGAGCATTGTCATATTAGAATAAGAGAGCAGGGTGAGTGGAAAACCATCTTAAAAAAAAGTTAAGGGTTATATAAATGGTTGGTCATGTGATTTGGGATCTCTTCTACTCCTAGCACATTTATGAGACTTATGAATGATGCATTGCATGACTTCATATGAAAGTTTGTAGTTGAATACCTTGATGACATTTTGGTGTTCAATATGAGAAAAGAAGAAAAACCTAAAACATTTGGAAATTAAAATGAAAAGGTTACATGAGAAGAAGTTAAAGATAAACCTAGAAAAATGTGAATTCATGCAACGAGAGCTTGTATATTTGGCATTTATCATCTCAAAGGGAAACCTAAGAATGGATCTTCAAAGGTTGAGGCTATTCTAAATTGGCCTACATATAGAACTATAGGAAAGGTTTGAAGCTTGCATTGATTAGTCACTTTTTATAGGAAATTCATAAAAAACTTTAGTAATATATGTGCACCCATATTGGAGACCATAAAAGGAGGAGTAAAGGTCAATTTTGCATGGACAAAGGAGCTAAGATTTTTGAGTACCTTAAATAGAGGAAGATACACAAACCAATTCTGATCCTAAAATATTTAAATAAGTTGTTTACCATAGAATGTGATGCCAGTAACTTGGCCATTAGGGTGTTATTAAGCCAAGAGAGAAGGCCAATAGCCTTCTTAAGTGAAAAATCAAATGAAGTAGAAAGGAAGTATTCATCCTATGACCATGAATTATATGCTTTGGTAAAAGATTTCAAGAAATAGAGGCATTATTTACTTCTTGAGGAAATCATTATTCATATTGATAACCATGCTTTGAGTTTTCTTAATTCACAAACAAGCTATGTCACAAGCATATGAAATGGGTGGAGATCCTACAAGCATACACCATTACAATAAAGCACAAGAAAGACCAAGAAAATAAGGTGGCGAATGCTTTAAGCAGGAGATTCCCAAAGGTCCAAGAGGTGCAATTAGAAATTATTGGTGTAGAGACAATCAAAGGGATGTATGAGGTGGATTGTAACTTCAAGGAGGTACATAATTTTCATAGTAAGTTTGAGAACTCATTTCATTTGGATTTCTCTTAGTATACTTTGTAGGATGGTTTATTATTAAAGGGTTTAGACTAGGAGGGCATTTTGGACTTAATAAGACTTGGATCTATTCATAAGGTTCTATTACTAGCCCAAGATGAAAAATGACATAAGGAGATTTGTAGAAACTTGCACCATTTGTTGTAGAGCTAAGGGAATAGGAACATATACAAATGAAGGACTATATCAACCTTTTCCTGTTCCAAATAGGTCATCAGAAAGTTGAGCATATAAATTTTCTTAGGATTTCAAAGAACTAAAGTGGGGTTTGACAATGTTTTTTTTGTGGTAGAAAATTTTAGCAAGATGGATTACATCATACCTTATAAGACAACAAATGATACAAGTTATATAGAAGACCTTTTCTTTACTTATATGGTTAGGATACATGGAATACCATTGAACATTATATTAGATAGGGAAAGTAAGTTTACAGGTCACTTTTGGAGGAACTTATGGAATATATTAAGCACCAACTTGGCATTCAGTTTGGCATACCATCCTCAAACATATGGAAAAAATGAGGTGCTTAACAGGCCACAGGGAGACCTTCTTAGATGTCTAACAAAGGAGCATGTAAAATTTAGAAAATAGAGATTCCCCTAGCATAATTTTCTTATAGTGACTCTACCAATAGGATCACTAGTAAGAGTCCATTTTAAGTTTTATATGGAAGTCACCCAAGATGAGTGTTTAAGGGATGTGGAAGGATTGGTTGGGAAGAAGAATTTGCAAAAGGCATGAAGGAGGTTCACCAATAGGTCAAAGAGAATCTAAAACAAAGTATAGAAATGGCCAAAGGTAGGATAGATCAGAAGAGAATAGATCTATAATTTTTTTGTCATGAGGAGCCTAATTAGACTCAAATGTTAATTTTTCACCACTTCCTTTGACATGGTATCCCCCCGGAATTTTATATGGAGTTTGGGGGCAACACCCCCATGATGGCATCAAGTGGAAATACATGTTCTAGGGTCAGAGGGAAACACCCCTTGCGAGGTCCTTATGAAGTTCCCTGTGAGGTCAAAGTTAAATTTTTAATCATAAAATGTGTTGAGACTTTTTTTCTATTAGATGACATATTCTAGCCCTAGTTTTCTAACTAACATAAGTTTTGTATAAAATGGCTTAAGGTTACGGATTTTATAATGGTTTTATTTTTCAATATCTTTTTGTAATGATATTGATTTGCAAGGGATTACAAATTATAATTAGGTTGAATCTATGAATAATATTATTGGACTTACTATTTGGTGGATGTAGCCTAAGAATTTGGATAACCATGTTATATCTTTATGTCTTCTATTTGATTTATGTCTACTTTATTCATTTGTGTTATTGGTTATATTGGCATGTAAGTATTATTTTGTCTTTCTAATCCTAACAAGTGGTATCAAAGTGGGGTTGTTTTAGTTATCCTCTACGGGGAGGTCTCGCGCTTGAGTGGGAGTCTCATGATTGAGTTGGAGTTATGGCAGATGAGGGTAAGATGAAGGTTGAGAATTTTAATGGGCAGAACTTTCAGCTATGGAAAATGCAAACTAAGAACTATCTTTAGTAGAAGGATTTATGATGGCTATTGGAAGATCCAAGAAAGAACCAAATATGATAGGTGAGAACTATGATATTTTAGATAGAAAGGAACTTGAAAGTGTTTGTTTATGTCTAGCACAATTAGTGGAATTTAATATTACAAAAGTGAAGACAATTGAAGAGTTGATTGAAACCATAGAAATGTTGTATAAAAAGCCTTCCTCTTTAAACAAAGCATTTCTTGTGAAGCGTTTATTTAATATGAAGATTATAGAAAGTGAGTTATATGTTGATCATTTGAATGAGTTTAATACAATTACTACTCAATTATCTTTTATATATGCCAATTTTGATGAAGAAATTATGGTTCTCTTGATTTTGTGTTCTTTGCCTAAAAGTTACAATGACTCAGTAATGGTTATGAGTAAGTTTTTTTCTGGATATAATGCCCTAAAATTTGATGATGTTGTTGACATTATTATTGTACATGGTATAATCGTGTATTCATGAAACCTTAATGTAGAATGCAAATAGACTGGCGATGAACTAGACTAAATCCAAGATATCATCATCCTAATGTAATCTCTACGAGCATCTAATGTTTCCCTAACTACAACTGCTAAAATAACTCTCAGACCAACATCTTAGTGATAGTTCTAGAATGGGAGTATGCTTAAAATATAGATCTACAAGAATATGTACAAGATCTATGACTAAAATGTAGATTATATATAGAACACAACTCTATGAATGCTCTTAAAATGATCGTGCAATGAACTTAAAAATAATGAATGATGTTAAATAACATAAAAATAATGTTAAAATGCTATGAAGTTGCTAAAATGATAATGCTAAAATTGTGCATCAAAATGTGCCTATAATGCAGATGCCTAGAACTTGGGTCCTTTGGCTCTTGGATTTCCCTCTTATTTATAGGATTTTAGAAGGGTTGCGATAAGAATCAATATTTTCACCTTTAACTAATGGGTGAAACTGAAACTGAAAATATCTCATAGGAGACCAGGAGGAAGAGTCCAATAGACTTAGTTTTGAGGATAACTGAGGATATTTTAAATTATTTTAAAATGAAAAGGGGAGATTTTCAATTTTGTGAGGATAAATGATTTTATTGAATATATGTCTTACTTATTCTCAACACTTTGTCTTTTTCTTCCTCCTTTTTTGAATTTCATTTTATTAATTTGAATTGTTTTTCTTCTCTTTTAAAGTTGATTTAGGTCTTATTGATTTTATAGATAATTAATGACCTGATGTGATTTTTTATTTGAAAAGTCTATTGTGTTTCTTCTGATTTTCTCTTTAATTTGCACTGGTTGTTCAGACTTGCGTCATTTAGGTCTATGCCAATTTTTGGGTGTCTACAAATGCCCCTCTTTGAGCTAATATATTAGTTCAAAGATTGTCTTGATTTTCTAATTTTAGGTCAAATTATGATGATTGTATGTATGTTCGATGATATTTTGACATTTCACCATTATTGTGGTGTATATCTGTTGATGGTTTAATGTTTAATCATTGATGATTTGATGTTTGATTGCGGTGTTGATTTGTTGTTGCAATATTTTTTCTTGGATACCCTGGTTTTGGTAGACTTGATGTTTGAAAATTTTGGCTTGGGTAGGATGTTTTTGATTTTTTAGAAAATTTTGTCCATGATGTCAACAAGTTCAAGATTTTGCTAAAAATTGTCAATTTTAGTTTCAATACTCATGTCATCCCATATGTTAGATGAACCCATTGTGGCCATGGATCCTAAGTTTTGATTGAACAAGGGTGACTTGTGAATAATTTTGTTCTACAAGCAATCTATTGTTGTAATAGTTTCAAGGAGACTTAGAGGTTTTGTGAACTTGATGATTTTGTTAGCTATTCTAGCACTCACTCATATAGGCGATTGTTTCAGTTTTGTAGCTACACTTGTTTTATGGAGTAGCATGAAATGTGAGTTGGATTCCTTTAGTTCTTAGGCATCTTCAAAATGTGAGGGTTTTCGTTGATTGTGATTTGTTTGTAGTAACAAGCTAAGTTGAACAAAGTGTTTGCTAATGTTTATGGGATGAGTTTCACTATCGTGAAGTTAGGTAACAAGATAGATGTGTGTCTCTGAATATCTCTGGCTTGATGTGCAAAGTGAAGAAATGATAACTGTTGGGTTGATAATTATGTTTGTAGTTCTACTTGTTTCAAAAGATTTTTTCGGTCAGATATGGAATTTCTCAAACTTTGTAAAATACTAGCAAGGAAAAGGGTATCCAAATTTTTCATTTGTTCACAAGTATCATGCATGTAGATGGCCTCTATTTTATGTTTTTGCTCAAATGCATCATAGGAATGGTCAAATGTGTTGTTCAATTGATCATATGGATTGTTTAAATGCTCAGATGCACTATTCTAATTGTCATATGCGATATTTAATGATTCAAATGCACTGTTTCACTGGGCAAATGCATTGTTTAAAGGCTCAGATGTATTATTTGATAGAATATGTGTTATAACAGAGATCAGAGGTGTTATAGGAAGGTTCAAAATTATTGTTTTATGCAGTATATGTGCCACTTTCAGGGTCGTTCAACAATGTCTTCATCTTGGACTTATTTTCTTGATACCGGTTTGAAGTTCATCTTTCTAGAAGGGTAGTGATCTACACTGGTGTTTCTTATTAAGTTTTTAAAGAACTTCCAAGAATAATAGCAGTAAAACCAAAACAAAATAGTAAAACCACACGCCCCTAGAAAATGGACAAAAATGGCTTCTTGACAAGGTTATCTAAAGTCGGTGACTAGTGGGTTTTAGTGTTTAACCAATTATGTTCAGATTTACCTCTCTTGTGACAGAGAGATTCCCACGAACACTATGGAGGTTTGACGCAATCCTACAGGACTACTAGAGGAAGCTTATGTTCTGAACATAGGTGGCTTGCATTCGATTGGGAATGCAAGATTGGGAGGCAATCCATCTCACCGGCCCTGCTAAGGCAACTCGAGAGGTAGCCTTTCTATGGAAAGATAATCCTACCTAATGGAAAGAAGGGAATGGAAATAACAAAAAGGTTTGGGAGTTTGATCACTCAAGGAGAGTGAGAGCATATCCCTACTATTTTGACTTCTCAAACACAACAGACACAAATTTTTAGTTATCAGCCCTTATACTACTGAAGACAAAGGGGCTCCTAGTTAGGCTATGTGTGGATTCTTTTCCCATTCAATTTTGACCGATCTTTATAGAAGGTTAGGAATTTTGATCAACTTGAGGGAGTTGAGAGCATAGGGCTACTTCTATTTCAGATTCGCGAAATCAAACGCTCCTATTAAGCTATGTTTGGAACTTAGAAATGTTGCACTTTTAATCAACGAGAGTCAAGGTCCACTTACCTGATTTGGAGCTAGCAAAGGCTAGGCACATTTATGAGGGTCTTCATTCCTATTGAATGTTTTTTGCAATTTGAAAGCTTTTCATTAACTCGAGAGGGACTGTAAGAAAACAATATTTGGATCTAGAAGTTAGATTTAGGAAATTGTAATTTTTACCAGATGTGCTATAGAAATGCCCATATGCATCATAGGAAGCCTTGTGAGCATTATTTAATCTTGCAAATGCATTATAAGAAAGGAAAATGTGCTCTAAAATGCAATATATGCACTTCAAAAATGATCAGATGCGTTATAGAAACATGTAAATGCGTCATAGAAAACTTCAAAAGCATTGGAGAAAGATGTGAATGCATTGCAGAACAATTTAAATGTGCTTCAAAAATATTAAATGTGTTAAAACAGAGTTCAAAGAATCAGAATGTCTCTTGAAAGTGTCAAAACAGAGCTCAGAAGTGTTAGAAGATTTAGATCCATCCCTTAAGTGTACATTCTCACTGATATGAGGCCTCCTGAACACTGTAGAACCTGTAATCGATCAGATCTGCACAAGAAAATAGCAAGAAACATAGATCTATACATAAAAATGAAAGATTAGACTGAAAATTGGAAAATAGAGAGGCTTTGTGTTCAAGCCCCATGGTGGGTGCCAATTTGTACACGGTTTAATCACGTATTCATGAAACCTTAATGTACAATGCAAATATATCGATGACAAACTAGACTAAACCCAAGATATCATCATCAAAATGTAATCTCTATGAGTGTCTCATGTTTCCCTAACTACAACTGCTAAAATAGCTCTTTGACCAACATCTTAGTGATAGTTCTAGAATTGGAGTATGATTAAAATGCAAATCTACAAGAATACATACAAGATCTATGACTAAAATGCAGATTATTTATAGAACACAACTCTTAGAATGCCCTTAAAATGATCATGCAATGAACTAACAAACAATGAATGATACCAAATAACATAAAAACAATGCTAAAATGCTATGAACTTGCTAAAATGATGCATCAAAATGTGCCTATAGTGTAGATGCCTAAAACTTGGGTCCTTTGGCTCTTGGATTTCCCTCCTATTTATAGGATTTCTGAAGGGGTTGGGGTAAGAATCAAAATTTTCACCTTTGACTAATGGGTGAAAGTGAAACTGAAAATATCTCATAAGAGACCAAGAGGAAGAGTCCAATAGACTTGGTTTTGAGGATAATTGAGGATATTTTTAATTCTTTTAAAATGAAAAAGGGAGATTTTAAATTTTGTGAGGATAAATGATTTTATTGATTTAATAAATGTCTTATTTATTCTCAACACTTTGTCTTTTTCTTCCTCTTTTTTTGAATTTCATTTTGTGAATTTGAATTATTTTTCTCCTCTTTTAAAGTTGATTTAGGTCTTGTTGATTTGATAGATAATTAATGACCTGGTGTGATTTTTGATTTGAAAAGTCTATTGTGTTTCTTCTGATTTTCTCTTTAATTTGCACTGATTGTTCAGACTTGTGTGATTTAGGTCTTTGTCAATTTTTGGGTGTCTAAAATTATAAGTGAGGAAATTCATATAAAAATCTTAGGTGGATCTACATCATAGAGCATCTTGAATGTAAAAAGCAGAGGAAGATCAAATGAGAGAGGAAACAATTTTAGAAATCATTGGAAATCACGGTAAAAATCACAAGGAAAGAGTTCTCAATCAAGAGGACCAAGATATTATTAGAACTGTGGGAAACTAGATCATAAGAAGAAATATAACTATTCTTATAAGAATAATGAATGAGATAAAAAAGAAGGAAACACAAAGGCCAATGTGATAAGCAACAAGTTTGAAGAGAATGATTTTCTTCTTTCCATAGAAAATGTTGATGATTCATGATTTTTAGATCTAGGGGCCATAGAAGTTATTTTCTTTATTATGTCCAAAGGGATTTTGGGCTTAGTTTATTTGGGAGATAATGAACCCTATCAGATTGTAGGAAAGAGAAGAAATAAGATTAAGTTTGCCAAATGTGAACCATTAGCTACTACAAGAGATAAGACATGTTCCAAGGCTGAGTAGAAATTTAATTTTAGTAGGGCAACTAGTTAATAAGGGTTGCAGAATTAATTTTAATGATAAAAATGGAGAGGTTGTTAGAGTAAATAATTAATTATTTATTCTATTACTTAAGCTTACTTAGGTAAATGCATGTAGTTAACAGTTGTAGAGATAAGTTGTTGATAACACAGGAGTTTGTTCCCTTCTAGCATGTTCCAACCTTTTGTGGAAAGTGCACTTAGTTGTCAAACTTATCTTCTACCACCTTCCAAGCTTGTTCTACAAGCTTCCTTGAGGTCTTTATAGGTGACCTCTCTCTCATTGTAAATTCATTCCATTCACATAGCAATTCTAATTTCCTACTGTGAAATATTCTCTTGTGTGGTATTTGCTTCAAGCTCTTTGCTCCCTAAGTTTTTCTTCAGCAAGCTATTTGCATTGTAGGTGATCTTGGTGCATTTTTGGAGTTGGATTCTCAACTCCTACATGGTATCAGAGCCTCCCTTCTACTTCTTTTTTGAAAGATTTTTGAAGCCATAATTTGGAGTCACAAACCCTAGTTTGTTTGTGCATTTTTCTTCAAATTGGGGGTAGAGCAATTTTTCGGAGCACTTTGGGGTCAAACGGACACTGCCATTGGATCTGAAAGGCCATTTGTAGTTAGGTTTCATATAAAACTTTTTATTTTTGGCTACAGGCATTTTTTTGAAAAATTTTAAGCCCCCTAGTTCCAATTTTACGGTCGTATGGATGTGCAGTTAAAAAAATTAATAAATAAATAAAAGCGCCGCCACCACAGCAGCGCTCACGTGCCATCACGAGGTAGCCTGCGCACCACCAGCAAGCTGCCAATGACACACCCCACCTCCTCTACCACCAGATCTTTGCCACCACTTTGCTTGCCCCAGCGGCACCACTGAGTTTTCCTCTCGGGTGCCACCGCCACTAGCAGTCCTTGCCCAGTCACCACCCCTAGCACTGACATCACTTTTAGGAAGTGTGACATCATTTCTTGACATTGATGTCATTCTAGCCTACAACCCTACTGACATCATCTTTCTGTCATGTGACATCATCTTTTCAGCATCTGACATCATCTTTCAGGTAGACAATTTTTTTTCCAGCAACGAACAGCCATACGGGCGTCAAATTTAACATAGTGTTTGTAATTTTCTAGTAAGGTGCATTCTTGGAGCAACAGTTAATTTTTTGGCCATAACTTGAGCATATGGAGGTCTTTTTCCAATTTGAAAGAAGAATCAGAAAGTTGACTCAAAGACAGAGACATTGGTACTAGTTTTATAAGATTCTGAGTTTGTTTGAGCTCCAATTTTTGGCATCAAAGTAGAGGCTTGTGTTTCCTCCTATTCTACATCAACAAATCCAAGTTCTTTTCTAGTTTTTTTGCTTTCCATAGTTGTTTTTGTGGTATTTGAGGGATATTCTTGTATGTTTGTGGGGGGGGGGGTGTCTTTCTTTTCTATAATTTACTTCAGTTAAGACCCTTCTACTTCTGTCTTCTTCTTTCTCTCAATGGCGGATCCATCAGTGACCCATCTTACTCCACACAACTATCACACCTAGAAGGCACAAATGACTAGGCTTCTCATGTCAAGAGGTCTATGGTCTTGTCTGGATGCAAATCAACCTATTCTTACATGACATTTTGAGGTTCTACAGCATAGGAACAAAATGGATGAAGCTATGGGATTGATTGCACTCAACATTTTAGATAGTTTACTATTTCACTTGGATGGTTTGACTACTCCATGAGCTTATTAGTAAAAATTTTAGACTTTTTTTGGTCAGGTGAATGAGTTCTAAGCATTTCAGTTGGATGTAGAGTTGACTTCCTTGTCACCAAGCACCTTTCCCACCATTGAGGACTTTCTGATGAAGTTCAAATCCCTACGTGCAGTTTTACAGGGATGTGGGAAGAACAAAACTAATGATGAGTGTATATTCTTGATACTCTCAAGCTGAAGGGGCAGTATTAGATTTTTTCTTCTACTTTCTACTCCACCATGGATGCCCTTGGAGATAGACATAGGATGCCTACATTCGAGACATTTTGTGACAAGTTGACTAAGGAATAGGCAAAGATCCAACAGGTGGACGCCGCTAGCTCTTCCAGCCAAGCATTGGTTGCTCAAAATTCTAAGAAGAAATCAAAGAATAAAGGAAAATCAAAGAAAGATACATCACAATCTGATCTTAAGCCTCCAGCTAATCCTCCAACAAACCCTCCCAAGGGTAAAGATTCTTCAAATTCAGGTGAGTCTACCTCCAAGACTAAGAAGAAATCAAGTGAGAACTGTAGTTTTTGTGGGAAAGATGGACATTCAGTTTCTAGGTGTTGGAAACAATTAGAGGCTTTAGAGGAAGCCATGAAGGAGCATCACATTTCAGCTCCTCAGTCTTCATCTCTACCTGCAAGGAAAGGTCGTGCTCTTTCTGCACGAGCTACAACTTTAGCGCCTTCATGGATTCTTGATTCTGGGGCTTCTCACCACATCACAAACACTCCTAAGTTGTTTACTTCACTTGCTCCTTTTGCCACCACATAGATTGTAGTTGGGAACTCTTCACAACTTTCAGTTTTAGGTTCTGGTATTGTTGCTTTAGCTGGGGGCTCTCTACAAGATGTACTTTGTGTTCCTGATATTTTGATGAACCTTCTGTCTATCTATCAGATTTGCCACTCTGGCTTTGGGAAGATAGTCGAGTTCTCACCACATGATGTGTTTATTCAAGACTTGCATGATCCAAAGATGATTGTGGCCACTGGGAGTTTTGACTCTACATCTGGCCTCTACAGATTTGATGGATTTGAGTCTTCTGATGACATAGGTTCATGTTTAGTTACACATGCAGATTCAGTAAGCAGACTTTGGCATGTACATTTTTGGCATGTCAATTACAGATATCTTCAGCAGATGAACACACATGCACTTGTTCTTGGGCTTTCCCAGATTTCCTATCCAGATGGTGTTTGTCAGGGATGTGCACTTGGCAAGCAACATAGGGATTCTTTTCCACATGGACGAGCCACTCATGCTTTAGCACCTTTGGAGTTGATTCATAGTGACCTCATGTCATTTCCTACTCCTTTTTTAGGTGCTAGATATGTGCTTACATTCATTGATGACTTCTCCAGATGCACGTGGGTGTACTTTCTTAAGTACAAGTCTAATGTATTTGACTCATTTCAAATTTTCAAGGCATTTGTAGGGAAGTAGTCTAGGCTTTCTATTCAGCGCATATGTACAGATAATGGGGAGGAATATGTGAACCAGGCTTTTAGAGATTTCTATTTTGAGCATGGTCTTCAGCATCATCTTTCAGTGCCCTAAACTCCTCAACAGAATGGTGTGGCCGAGAGGAAGAACAGAACCCTTCAGGAGATGGCAAATTGCATGATTCAGTCTAGGTCCATGGATTCATGTTTTTGGGCAAAGGCAGTCAATTGTGCCAATTACATTCAGAATCAGATGCCCCACAAGGCACTTTGACATATGACTCCTGAGGAGGCTTGGTCTCATGTCAAGCCTGATGTATCATCATTTAGATTTTTTGGGAGTATGACATATGCATTTGTACCTAATGCTCACAGGAAAGCAATGGAACCGAAGAGCCAACCATTGATTTTTGTTGGCTATTGCGAGGATGTAAAGGCTTATAGGTTATTTGATCTTGATTCCAAAGAGATCCTATTTTGACGGGATGTCCAATTTGATGAGAGCCCTCCTGCAGTACATTCCTCGCCTCCAGCGACTCCTTTAGCTCCCACTACTCCCTCTTCATTCCCAGATGGTTTCACAGATGATGAGGATGATGATCATGGTGATCCCAATATACCTCCACCATAGGATCCTCCCCAGATGCCTAAATGGGCTCGAGCTACTGTTGAGGCTATAGGATCTCTAGCTGGTAACCCATCCACATCCCGTCGCACCTGTTCTCACACTGCGGTTTCCAGTCTAGTTAGTCATGCTGTTAGTACTAATCCTCAGACATTTGCGGAGGTGACAAGACATTCAGAATGGGATAGTGTAATGAAGGAGGAATATTCTTCTTTAATGAAGAATCCCACATGGGATCTTTTTCCTCTTCCCAAGGGGAGAAAGCTAGTGCGTTGTAAGTGGATTTACCACACTAAGTATGCTGCTGATGGTTCTATTAATAAGCATAAGGCTCATCTTGTTGTGAAGGGTTTTTTGTAGTTGAGGGTGTTGATTACTCTGAGACTTTTTCCCCTGTCCCCAAGATGAATTCCATACGCCTTGTCTTATCCCTCGCAACTTCACAAGGATGGCCAATTTATCAAATGGATGTGAAGAGTGCCTTCCTACATGGTGATATCACTGAGGAGATTTATATGGAGCAGCCTCCAGGTTTTGTGTAGGATCCCACCTTGGTTTTCAAGCTTCAACGTTCATTATATGGTCTTAAGCAAGCCCCCAGGGCTTGGTATGAGAAGATGGACTCATTTTTACTATCTACAGGCTTCACTCGCTGCCATTCTGATCCCATAGTGTACATTCAGCATCTTGGTGATGACATTCTGATTCTTGTTTTGTATGTTGATGATCTTATCCTTATAGGTAGTTTGTCATCCATGCTCTAGGATGTTAAGTATGCATTGATGGACTAATTCAAGATGACTGATTTTGGTTTGCTGCACTACTTTCTTGATCTTCAGATTCATTAGTCTCTACTGGCATTTTTGTGTATCAGTAGAAGTATGCTCTTGACATGCTTCATCGCTTTCACATGCTTGATTGTAAGGCTGCTCCTACACCATTTTAGTCAGGTGTCACTTTGTCTACCTCCTACTTCTCACCTTCAGTGGATGCTACTTTGTATCGACAATTGGTTGGCAGCTTGTTGTACCTAACACACCTACACCCTAATCTTTCTTTCACGGTTGGCCTAGTCTCTCAATTTTCTCAGGACCCTCATGAGAGTCATTGGCAAGCTTCCAAGTGTATTCTGCACTACATTCAGGGCACACTCATGTATGGCATTCACTATACTATAGGGACTCCACACATTGTTGGCTACACTGACTCTGATTGGGCAGGTGATGTTGATGATCGCAAGTCTACTTCTGGCTTTGTGTTTTGCCTTGGCTCGGGTCCTATCACATGGTCGTGCAAGAAGCATCATGCTCGAGCACTTTCATCTACAAAGGTTGAGTACAAGGCCGTAGTTCTTGCTAGTCAGGAGGCTTTATGGCTTCGTCAGTTGATGACTGAGTTTGGATTTCCTCCCGATCATCCCACTATTTTGTGGTGCGATAATCAGAGTGCCATCCATATTTCTCACAACCCAGTGGAGCATTAGCATACCAAACACATTGAGTTACATATGCATTTCATCTGTCAGTTGATCCAGGATGGTGTTATTGCATTGGAGTACATTCCTACCGCCGGTCAGGTTGCAGACATCTTCACTAAACCTTTTCATCACCATGCTATCTTCAATTGCGGTCTATGCTCAAGGTTATGAAAGTTGTCCTTGGGGGGACTGGTTGAGGCCTTCCTTCCTTCACTTCATATTTTTTTTCAGCATGTTGGTTTTACCTCTTTTTGGAGGAGAGTTTTTCCCATGGGGTTTCCCCTCTTTCTCCATTTTCAGAGGTTGCATTTTCTTGCATTATACATGGGTACCTAACATGGCCTTGTTCCCAGGACCCATCCTACATTTCATCTTAGTTTTTGTGAGCTTAAGGCATTCCCCTAAGTTGCACTTAAGGGGGGGTGTTAGAGTAAATAATTATTTATTTATTATATTACTTAATCTTACTTAGGTAAATGCATGTAGTTAATAGTTGTAGAGATAAGTTTTTGACAACACTGGAGTTTGTTCCCTTCTAGCATGTTCCACCTTTTTGTGGAAAGTGCGCTTAGTTGTAAAACTTATCTTCTACCACCTTCCAAGCTTGTTCTACAAGCTTCCTTGAGGTCTTTATAAGAAACCTCTCTCTCATTTTTAATTCATTCCATTCACATAGCAATTCTAATTTCCTATTGTGAAATATTCTCTTGTGCGGTATTTGTTTCAAGCTCTTTGCTCCCTAGGTTTTTCTTTAGCAAGCTATTTGCATTGCAGGTGATCTTGGCACATTTTTGGAGTTGGATTCTCAACTCCTACAAAGGTTTCATAATTCTCATCAATAGCATCAAAAGGTGTGAAAGTGGACACCTAATATCTTTGCATAGGTCATAATATTCCTTAAACTTTAATTATCACAAAGAAAAGTCAATGTTCAGGAATAATTGTTGTGATTGAGTAGGAAGAACATCAAACAATTATTGCAGATTCTTAAATAATATTATGGAACAACAAACTTGGGCACATGAGTGAAAAAAATATGACCATGTCTAAAATGTTTCAATATGGAATTTTATAAAAAATTTGCATATGGAAAACAAAAGAGAGTTAGCTTTGTGAAGAGTGGAAAGGAAAAGGAAAATAATAAATTAGAGCTTGTACATACATATGTATGGGGACTAGCTCAGGTATTTTCCCTTGGATATTCTATGTATCATGTTACATTTATAAAGGATATACCTAGAAAAGTATGGATTGCCATATTTCCTTGGACAAAAAACTGATGAAAAGCTTGGTTGAGATTAAGATTGGTAAAAGACTACAATTTATTAGATCTAATAATGGCGATGAGTATTGTAGAAAAGAGTTTAAATATTAGTGTTCCTCCCATGATATTCATAGGAAAATTATTGTTCCAAGAACACCACACAAAAATGGAGTGATTGAATTACATAAACATGACAATAATGGAGTGTGCAAGGAGTATGAGGTGTAATGCTTAAACATGTGGGTAGAAGCTAATAATACTATTGCATAGTTAATTAATAGAGGTCCCTCTAATTTTTTGGGTTGTGGTATTCTAGAGGAAGCATGGACAGGTAAGAAGGTGAGTTATTCTTTTCTCAGAACCTTTAGTTGTGAAACATTAGCAGACATAGATTCTAAAATAGAACCAAGATGGAACCTAAATCTAAGAAATATGTATTGAATACAAAAATTTGGCTATAGACTTTGGCATTTTGAAAATTATAAAATTCTAAGAAGCAAAGATGCCATATTAATTGAGAAAGTGTTGTACAAATATTTATTGCAGCAACATGAGAAGAAATAAAATGATTATGTAGTTTTGGATGATACTCCAAAAGATGATATTCTAGTGGTCTCTCATGCTTCGCAACAACAAAAAAAACAAATACCATAAATTTTAGTGAATGTTAGATGATCAATAAGGCTAAGTATACATTTAGAAAGATTTTTTCCTCTCTTTATACTTTATTTTATTAATAGATGTTGGTGAACCAGGAGAATGTGATGAAGTTGTGGAGGTGGATACAAAGACTAGTGGGAGTTTCCAATGACAAAAGAAATGGACTCCTTGCTCAAAAATCAGACTTGGAAATTATGTAAGTTACTTGCAGGTAAAAGGGATTTACAAAATAAATTGGGTTTATAGGTTGAAAGAGGATGGTGGAGGTAATAAAAGATTTAAATCAGGGTTAGTTGTAAAAGGATTTGTACATAAAAGGGGGCATTTATTTTTTTGAGATCTTTTGTCCAAATGTTAAAATGACTTCTATTCATACTATTTTAAGTATTGTGGCTACTAAAAATTAACATTTAGAACAACTCGATGTGAAAACAACTTTTCTTCATGGTGATTTGTGTTGAGTTATCATTTTGCACAATGCTTAATGATAGGAATCCTTTTGAACTCCTCTCTTGAAAAGCCTGTTGTCACTTAGGTTTGCACCCTTGTCCAAGGCCTATGCGCGAGGACAACCTAGTGAAACATGGAAACAACCTCCAAGCTATGGGACTTGAACTACGAGGTTGAGTCTCCGGAGAAGGCCGGCTTCCTCTTACTGTCAGGGCGCACCTATCTATTCTCAAAAGGGAAAGGGAGAAAGAGAGCGTTAAAGCAAATCTACCTAGTCTAATCTAAGGCAGTGATGCACCAAAACAGAGTGTTCAGACTCATTCCTGCCCGTATATATACTACAAAACCAGAATAACATACAAAAGTCATACACGTCCAGACTTATATCGATCAATAATCACATACAGATCAGAAAAAACCAACTGAATGACACTAGGAAAAGGAGATTTCACTTATTTATTATCCAATAGGCCAAAGATAGATACAGTATGCAGATCATTGATCTCAACAATACACCAATGGGAGGCAAAGTGATGCACATTCACACTGATGGCTGAAAGAGATGATACAGGCTATTACATGGCTCAGAGACAAAGGGATTTTACACTGCAAGTCTGCAAGCAGTAGCAGAGAAAATCAAAAAGAATCGACCCTGAGAACATATCACAAAATTGCCTTTATAGATCAGGCATAACTGAAGATTTCCATGTTACATTCACTTCTTACCTACTGGCATTAACTTCCCATCTTGAGAATCCAATCGGGGATCTGATTGAAATCCTGGCCTGCATACCAAGAAAAATTTCTTCTGAGAAGAGCCTGGAGAAGATAGAAACGGCGCCACAACATTCCCTGACATGGTAGATGGATCGACCGGATGGATGGAGTGTCCTTATGTCCTGCATTCATTCCTGGTAGGTCGGAAATGATCACGAAGATCAGATCGCAAGATA
The DNA here is from genome assembly GCA_028749045.1 of Cupressus sempervirens. Taxonomy (NCBI): domain Eukaryota; kingdom Viridiplantae; phylum Streptophyta; class Pinopsida; order Cupressales; family Cupressaceae; genus Cupressus; species Cupressus sempervirens. The sequence goes on along the minus strand of CM053786.1, from coordinate 914,393,939 downwards.
CGTCGATCGTCTCTGCATCTTGGTTCATGAATCATCCTAGCCTATCAGTCGACCCGATTTCTTATATGCCGACTAGGCCATGCGGGCCAACCGTAATCCTTTGTTTTGCCACCTGGAGAGTCCTTCCGCGGTTGATCGCCTTCATCGAACTAACCGTGTCACCCTACCATCTAACCGCTGGCCGTTAGCTAATCGCCACGTCGAAAATTGGACCCGCGAGGACACGTGTCAATCGGGCGCGATGTCGCCATGGTAAAAATCTTGCAGCTTCACTAAGGCGACATGGCGCCTACCGTTGATCTTTTCTCATCCGACGATCACGAAGACTCGTCTTGCTCTGTGATGTCTTTACCTCGGGCCCATCGTATCTGGTGACAACTCAGCATCCGCACTGCACCTGAATGACACGTGGTAAATGGGCACTATGTCGCCATGAAAAAAATCTCGCAGCTTCATTATGGCGAGATGGCGCCTACCGTTGATGTCTTCTAATCTGACAGTCACAGAACTTGACCTCCCGTAACCCTCTGTTTCTATTGATTCGCCGGGCCTGCTAATACGTGGCATCCTCCTATTGGTTTGTCGGTCATCCCATCCTAACTGCTTCTGACGACATGAAATGCAGCCCCGCCAGGACACATGGCGCATGGGCGCTATGTCGCTGATGCTAAAGTCCGGGCAGTTCCCGATGGCGAGATAGCGCCAGCCGTAGATCTTTGCAGATTTGACGATCATAGCGACATCGTACTTCACTCGCTGTCCCTTCTGAAAACTACTGGGCCCGTGGTACGTCGTGTCCTAACATATACACATGGCATCATCTGATTGGTGAACCCGAGACTTGATCCATAGAATGGCCACGCGGCGGATGGGCGCTATGTCGCCATAATAACATCTGCGCATCTCCGCCATAGCGAGATGGCGCCATCCGTTAACGCAATCAAATCCGACGGTGGAGATCATAAATCTTGACTGTGCCAACCATACTGATCGAGACTCCAGCCTGGTTACACGCGGCGGTTCCTTACTGGCCCAGCGGAACACCACCAGGCAATCTTGCGACTTGGCCTCATAGGGTGACCACGTGTCGACCAGGCGCCATGTCGCTATGGGAAAATTGAGGCTAAATTCCCATAGCGCCATAGCGCCCAACCGATGACATGTCCCTATCTGTGCGTGGTTCCTTTTGATTCGCTGCCGTGGCACCGGGCTCCGCCAACTGGGCAGATGAGGTATATAATGGGGCCCAATATTTTGTCTGAAGCTCTCGCTGTTTATTTTCTCTGGCCCGCCAAACTTTACCCGACCATCGCAACATTTTTTCGGCAACGTGACCCGCCCGCCGACGTGAGCATCTCCGCCGGCCGCTATGTCGCCATGGAGACTTTTCGGTTGGCGTGCGATAGCGCCATAGCGCCTGCGGCGTCAGAAAACTTTCCCCACCCACCCTCCGTTGTAGCCCACCCGTCGGGCCCACCAAACACGTGTCAATCGGGCGCGATGTCGCTGATACTATCTCCCGTGCAACTTTCGATGACGAGATCGCGCCGACCGTCGATCCATCTAAAATCTAACGGAAGAGAAACTTTGGCCGGTCGGGGCATTAAAATAACAATTTTTTAGGCTAACCGTTGAACAAGCCGCGGATTGAATTTGAGTCTTTGGCGGTAAAACCAGAGGTAACAAAGCCAATCTAGGATCAACTCCAAGGTTCTAGGTGATCTTGTGACCTACTAGAATTTGCTCAGTTGAAGATAAATGTATTTGTTCACAAAGAAGCCTTTGCTGGTTGGAACAATTTAGATAAGATGTAGAATCTATTTGCTATTTCAAAAGAACAAAACACACAAAAAGAAATATATTTTTGAATTTTTATGATGAATGCAATCTAACAATGCAACTATATAAATTCCTAAATTAACCAAGTGTTTGTAAAAGAAAATAATGAAGATAGGGTAAAAAAAAGTTTAAGAAAATAACATGAAAGTAAAATCCTAATAGACATAAGCCACGAAAATAATGCGCCTACAAGTTAAGCCTTTGAAAAGATCAGTGGGTAACCAATGAAAATAGGAGCAGTGCTTCCTCAATTCCACTGATGCAATTGTCGATGGGGAATTCAATAATCATAAGATGTTTTACTTTTTATCAAATTTCAAGGTCACAAAAAGTGTGCTCATGCGAGACAAAAAGCTATGCCAAAACAATATGGTGATCTCTTCTCAAACTAATTACATTAGCTAAATTTGTAGACCCATAGAAAACACTAGAATTAAAAGATCACACAACGAAAACAATGCGATAAAACTATTGGCTCAATTACACTTCATGAACATACATTCACAAAATATAATACACTTAGGCAAGAATCACTACACTCCAAATGTGTGCACCAATAGCATATATTAATGCATCAAAATAATGGTGACCCAAAATACATATTACATTCCTAAATTTATGAGAAATCTTCTCCTCAATTTATATTGAGAGTGAGAGATATCTTTATGCAATCATATGCTTCTAAACTAATAAAACAAATCTATTTATGTACAAACTATGCATGAGCCTTTAAATGTCTTAAAACAAAGAAAGCATGAGAAAATAAGAAGAAGAAAGCCTTTAGATGATGTAGGAGTGTCTGGAAGTGCCAAAAATAGAAGCTCCATGTTTACTAGGTGTCTATAGGAGTTAAACTGTCGTCAGAATGTATTTTTGATGCATGGAAAGCTCTAAATTTAGAAGTGGTAGTTAATTGTCTATGCACCTCTAACTTCTCCAAAAACTTCTAGTACAACTGTGAAAAAGAGCACCTCGGAAGCAGCGCACCTGCACACCTGGAAAGCAGACTCAAAAAATGCAAAATTTCACCAAGTGTCAAAACTAATATTTTGGCTTCTGGGTTTTGTTCCTCTTTATACCAGAGCTATGTTTGGCTATTTGCCCTTGAATTTCTCAATAATTTCAGTGACTTGAGCTACATCTAGCAAATCTAAGGCTTCATACTTTTACTTCACTTTCTACCTATAGTTGCCTACCTAGATGCGAGTCTCTGCAAAATCTCTGAGTTTTACATCTAAATCTAACAATGCTTCTTCCATTTTGAATGGTTGTTTGATGTCATCATCATTAGAAGCTTCTTCAAAATTCTTCTAAAATTACTCAATTACTACCTCTATAGCTATTAATTTGTCCTTGAATCATCTTCAAAAATGTCTAAACATGCATCACTATAATATTTCTCTACCTCCAAAATTGGCTCGTGGGTTTGATCCTTGAGCTTGTGAATCTTCGCATGTAATGTTTCCATTACTTTATTATCATCTGCAATCTTCTCCATCCAATCATCAATCTTATCTAACTCTTCCACTATATACACCTCCATTAACATATGATACCTTTGGCCTTTGATTGCCTATAGTACTTTCAAATCCTTGCCCCAGGTATGTAGTTCGTCCATCAAACCAAAATCCTGATTCAAAGTGGTTACTAACTTATTCGCATTATCTTGCATATATTGTAGCATCTTTAGATTTCCCTATATAATCTATACACCTTTCTCTTCAAAACTTTCTTGCCATTTCTGACAAGCTTTCAAAAATGGGTCTAGTTTTATTGTCCCCTTATCCCTTCTCTCTAGCGTTGTATTCAAAGTTTCCTCGGGATTTGTAGGATCTAAAGGACCAATAACTTTGTTCAGATATCCTTTTAGGATCTCATTCTATCTTTGAAGTGTTATCAATTCTACCCCATCCTATTCTAAGTGCCTAAACACTTCTTTAATTCTTGTTGTCACCATCAACTTAGCCGTGTCCAACGTAAGTTTCCCAAGCATGACCTCCTTGATCTGATAATCTCTTGTAGTTAATTCTTCAACATGTGCATGCAGAGGAGGGATAACCAGATGAGAAAAAAAGTCCTAGTTCTGATCACTCATGATAAAGGCTAATGCCCATGCATCCTTTGGTGGTGACTCAGGTTTCCTAAGAAATTCAATTAGTTCCATCTTATCTTCTTCCTCAGTGGTGAATTGCTACCTCTTGTTTCTTATGACTTCTTTCCTCAATCATCTTGGAACATGCTCTATCAAGGATTTTCCTTTGGAAGATGAAGGATCTTGCTTTGCTATGCTCTTCCCTTTATCACTCCTCTCCAAATTCTTCTCCTTCAGTGAGAGATTCACACTAGGAGTCTTTTTATTCGTGGAATTCACTAATCTCACATTGGTGTCTTAGGAAGCTTGTTGAGGTTGCTCACTTATTTATTCTTCCTCTAGCATTTTATCAATGGATTCTTTTTGTGGCTCTTCCTCTTATCCTTCTTGAACCTATTCTTCTTCATTGTTTTGAGGAAGAGGAGTAGTTGATCCTTTATCTACAAAAAATGTGACTTGAATGGGCGATGGTGGAACTACCTTAGGTCCTTGTGGCTCAGGTGGCAACTGATTTCAATCCTCCTATTGAGGTTGATTAGTTGAAGTGTCTCTTGTTTTGTCTCCCACTAATTTAGTGTCGACGAGCATAAAATAAAAATTTGACATCCGAAAGACATCTATGCCTTCGCCCTCATACTCATCGATCCATCATTGCAACTCATCTTCTGATGTAATAAACTGAATAGGCTGCTCAGGAATGGATGTCAGTGTAACTGTGGAGCTTCTTCTCTATTCCAACTCTGTGGCTCTTGTAAGATGAGTCCTCCAGTTCAAAGGAAGGTTATCCTCTTCATCCTCTTCTTCTTCTCCTTTTGGGATAACTTTTGGGACTAATGGGAAAGGAATCACTCTATTAATCACCTTTTGTCTTCTCTTGACCAAAGTCTTGATCTTTTGTCTTTTAATAGTAGATAGGGAGGCTTGTACGTCTTGTTGAGGTGGAGACACCTCTCATACTTTTTCTTAAGCTCCTCCTTGCCCTTGTTCAGTTGGTGGTACTTTGAGGGTTGTCCTTGATCTATATAGCTTCAACATTGTCTGACCCTTGTACATTTTCTACCCCTAGCTATGGAGGTGCTTGAGTTGCTTCCTCTTCTGGATCAACTCATTCAAGAGAAGTCCTCTTCCTCTTGCCTTTAACCTTTTGAGCCCTATAATATCCAACTTCTTTGTCAAGTTGGTACACTTTTTTCGACCTCACTGGGGACTGGGCTATAAAATTAGTCACTATGACCTTAGCTCCTCGACCTCTAGCTAGGCAAGCTTGAGCATAGGAGACTACCACTTGAGGAATTAGATCCAACTTGAAAGGTCTTTTGATCCAATCCTTGGTTAGTTTGATGACATGCCTAGCCCTATGATTAATGTCTAAGTTTTCCTCCTTATTGATCTCAGCATTCATAATAGGTCAATCACCAGTCTTGTTCTTATTGAACAATGGATCAAGAACATCCTCTATATCCTATTGCACTATCTTCAAAGGAACTTTTATCTTCAAAGCACTGCTTTTCAGATAGAGATTCATCCTACAATAATCCCTTATGCAAATATTGTAGTCATCTACTACATTCATCCAGTGATCCTCAATTGCATCTTCATGTTAAAATGTCTTACCAGCCAGATATTGCACCCTTCCAATGTTATCAAAATAATGATGAGGAGAGTTATATTCCTCCAAGGGATACTGATCCCACTCAGGCTCAAAAGATAGGATATTCTATCTATGGAGCACACTAAATGGTCCTATAGTAATGGGCCATACCCATTTTATTTTATGTTGCTTCTATACTCTATCGTATGCAGACAAGAGTTGTCGAGCAATCTCCAATAGTATAAGTCTATCACTTGGGTACCTAGGGAGCTTCTTGGGATTGATCATCGTACCCACTACTCTCAAATAGGTGAATGTTCAATACTGGATGTAATAGGCTCCAACTTCTAAAATCTTTGCTGCCACCTCCTCTAAAATCCTCTTCACATAATCCCCCTCAATGAACAAAATAATTGTAAATATAAACGCATCATTCATTATCTTATATTCCTTGTTGTGCTTTGGAAGTTTTTTCTTTACCAGCTAAGGATATACTATATAGAGCCATGTGTTTGCATCTTTCATACTACCCTTTTTGAATAATCCTAGATAATTCATCACCCTTGCAGCTAGCAAGTACACCAAATATGATGTCATGTAGAACTTATAGTTATTCTTAACCATCACCAGTTGTTCATCCAAGTTCTCGCTAAGAATAGAAGCCCAATCAATTGGCATCTTTATCATCTTGATAGTCTCAATAAAATGCACCATCCATATATTCAGGTGTCCCAATACTGGCAACCCCATGACTCTACTCAAGAGTATTATTGAATATCTGATATCTTCTTTCATGTAGCCTCTTATCATGTCTCAATGAGGTATGAGGACTAGATGATTTCAGATACTTCCTCCACATGTTCCATGTACCATCTTTCCACCTAGTGATAGGTTAATCTGATGAACTAATCTGCTCTTGGAATATGGAACAATTTCTCTATGTTCTTAGGTTAGAGATCTAGAATGATCTCTCCATTTATACTCTTCACTACCCTTTCTTCAAAAACAAAGTTCTTAGCAAGTGTCATAATCAATTCCGAAGATTGTGCTGACACTGGATGTGATGTTTTCTTAACAAGTCCTAATTGGATTAGAGTGCATATCATTAGGGATCTTTCGGTGGGTTCGATGCATAGTGCCAAGAATGCGCTCAAGTCTGTGTGGCCAAGTTTGGTGTCTTGGATCTCTGAATAATCATCTTGGAAATGTGATTTTTTTGGAACACATTGAAACTTGAATACCACAGGTTTGGGAACCATCTTTGTAGTAAGGGAGGATGATGAAGAGGCCATTGAATCTACACAAAAGTAACGTCTATTAATCCAAATTCGAAGAAAAAATAATTAATACCAACCCTAATAGTGAAGCAAAAAAACCCAAAAACCCTAAGTGTTCAAAAACATTGAAAAACCTAGTTTATGACCCATATATACAAAAAAGGGCACACCTAGTGCACCTCTAAGGTGTGCTAGGTGTTCCTAATTACACATAAACCCTTTTATTTGTGAGGGTGTGCATCTAGTACACCTGATGGGTGCACTAGGTGTGCACCCTAAGAACTCTTGTAGTGCAAAGGGTGTGCATTTAGTGCACCTAGATGTGCTAAATGTGCACCCTTTAAAGTTGGGGGGTGTTTTACTAAAGGTGTGTAGTAGCACACCTAAGTAGGTGTGCTACTGTGCACCTTTACAAGATGTTTAAGTTTTTACAGGTTTGCAATTGTGCACCTTTTGGTGTTTAAAAGGTTCATTATTATATTTGCAGGAGGAGGAAGCGGTGGAGATGCACACCTAAGGAGCTATGTTGTTGTAGAATACTAGACCTCAAAGGAAGAAATGAAGTGAGGAGTGTTAGGATAAACCACGGACAGAAATAAAAACTACATGCAAATATAACCAATAACAGAAAATAATAGAACACACAAAAATGAACACAAGGCACCAAGATTTAACGTGGTTCACCCAATCCCTGGGCTACATCCACCAAATAGCAAGTCTGATCTTATTATAATCCAGTGATTACAACCTGATTACAATTCGTAATCCCTTACAGCTCAATACTGTCGCAAGTACCAATTTCATATCACAACATTATGAAAAATACCCAACCCTAAGCCCTTTTATACAAGTATTAAATCGCTTTAGGGTTATAACATGTCGGCCATATGTCGGCTACCATGTCGGCTACTGCCCAAAAAAAAAATTTCGAACCCCACTATTTATGAAGTATGTACAGTACTTTCCTGATTAATCACCACAATCTAACAAGGAGGAAGGGGGGTCCCCGAGTTTTATAGACCCTGGACCCATGCACCCCTTGGTGTAGCACTGTTGCACATTACCAAGGGTGAATACCCTCTTTAGTTTAGTTGACACACTAGTGCACCTAGACAAGTGTGCTAGTGCACCATTTTTCTTTGTAAAATTGACTTAGCCTCTCAGACGATGATTTTCAGAATCTGGGTTTTTGAATCGGGACCCATATTTGACCAAAGACATTAGCCAAAACCCTAAAAAGACTTAGACCCTAGACTAGGGATCCAAAAATTTGGAAAAAAAAAGTAGGGGGTCCCCATTTCTAGGCGAAATGGGGTGTGCGTTGTGAAACCACAATAATTTGTATGAAGAAATATTTATAGAGTTCAACCATAGGGATTTGAAGCCAAAGATAAGGAGAATTCAGTGTGCAAATTGAAGAAATATTTCTATGGCTTGAAACAAGTGCCTCAGAAATGGTATATTAAATTTGATGATGTTATGAATGAACATGGATATAATCATAAAAGGTTGGATGATGACAACTACATTATTTTATGTTTATATGTTGATCATATGCTTGTAGCAGGGTCTATCATGGATCACATAAAGGGATTAAAATAAAAGTTGGCACATTCATTTTATATGAAGGATTTAGGGTTAGAAAAATATTTTATTGGTATGAAAAATTGAAGAGATAGAAATAATGGATATTGACATTATCTCAAGATGATTATATTGAGAAGGTGTTACAGCATTTCCATATGGAGAATGCCAAAGTTGTCATCACGCATTTTCCTAGTCATTTGAAATTGACTAAGGAGATGTGTCCAAAGACATGGGAAGAGGAGGATAAAATTTCCATGGTACATTATGCTTTAGTTGTGGGTAGTTGAATGTATGTCATGGTATATACTAAACTAGATATTGCACATATTGTAAGAGTTATTAATAGATATATGAGTCATCTTGGAATTGCGTATTGGAATGTAGACAAATGAATTCTTAGATACATGAGAGGTACATTTAGTAAATGTTTACATTTTGGAGGCACTGCTACTAATTTAAAAGGCCACATTGACTCAAATTTGGTAGGGGACCTAGATACCAAGCAAAGTACTAGATGTTAAAATGACTTCTATTCGCATTGTTTTAAGTATTGTGGCTATTAAAGATTTTCATTTAGAGTGGCTTGATCTTAAAACAATCTTCCTTTATGGTGATTTGGATGAAGAGATATATATGGCACAGCCACAAGGATTTGAGGTCAAAGGTAAGGAGAACTTAGTGTGCAGATTGAAGAAAAGTTTATATGGCTTGAAGCAAGCACCTCGGCAATGGTATCTGAAATTTGACATGTTTATGCATGAGCATGGATACATTAGGTGTCATTCAAATCATTGTGTTTATTTTAAGAGGTAGGATGATGACAACTACATTATTTTATGTTTATATGTTGATGATATGCTTGTAGCTGGGTCTAACATGGATCACATTAAGGGGCTGAAATGCCAGTTAATACATGCATTTTCTATGAAGGATTTGGGAGTAGCAAAACAAATCCTTGGTATGAAGATTTGTAGAGATGGGAAGAACAGGAAATTGACATTATCTAAGGCTAATTATATTGCGAAGGTGTTCCAACGTTTCTCTATAGAGAATGCTAAAGCTGTCAGCACACCTTTACCTGGTCATTTGAAGTTGACTAAGGAGATGTGTCCCACGACACAAGAAGAGGAGGATGAGATATCTAAGGTACCTTATGGTTTAGTTCTAGGAATCTTGATGTATGATATGGTATGTACGAGGACAAATATTGCACATGCAGTGGGAGTCATTAGCAGGTATAGGAGTCATCCAGGAATTTAGCATTGGAATACAGTCAAACGAATCCTCAAATATTTGAGAGGAACATCCAGTAAGTGTTTACACTTTGGGGGATCTACTACTAATTTACAGGGATATGTTCACTCAAATTTGGCAGGGGATATTGATACCAGGTAGAGTACTCTAGGTTATGTATTTACTGTTGGTGGGGCAACCATGAGCTGGGTTTCTAGGTTATAGAAGCTTAATGTTTTATCCACTACAGAGACGGAGTATGTTATTGCTACAAAGGCAAACAAGGAGATGATATAGCTTCAATTCTCCATGGAAGAATTGGGACATCCACAGAGGGATAACTATTTGTTTATAGATAGTCAGAGTGTCATTCGCCTTGTAAAGAATTCAGCTCTAAATTCAAAGACTAAGCACATTTAGTTGCGATACCATTTCATTTGGTTAGTTTTGGATGATGGATAGTTAAAGCTAGAGAAGATACATACATATGATAATCTAGAAAACATGTTTACCAAGGTAGTCATAAAGGAGAAGTTGAACTCCTCTTTACCTTTGGTTGGTCTTCTAGACTGAACAAAATAAAAGAATAGCAGAGTCCAGGGTACATGTTTAGGCATGCTCTAATCAGTCTCCAAGTGGGAGGTTGTTGTTATGGAGCCTGATTAGTCTCCAAGTGGGAGATTGTTGTGATGTGGAGCCTAATCAAATTTGGAGGTTTATTAGGCACAATTTGCTCCCCATATTATTTCTATGGAGGTTTGGATAGGGTCAAGGGGTAGCACCCCAGTGCACTCCCTGTCATAGTACAGGGTGGGGTCGAGGGGCAACACCCTCATGTTGGTTTTTAGGGGTAGTGTCCCCAAAGCCAAAAATGACCTTATATTGTAAAAGACACTAGCTACTATTTTTCTATTATTTTAGCCCTAATTTTGTAAGTGGCAAAAAGCTTGTATAAAAAGGCTTAGGGTTGGGGATTTTCAATATTTGTGATGCAAAAATTGGTTCTTGTGACAGTATTGAGTTGTAAGGGATTAGGGACTGTAACTAGGTTGCAATGACTAGTAATAATAATATTGGACTTGATGTTGGTGGATGTAACCCACGGGATTGGGTGAACCACATTAAATCTCGGTGCCTTCTGCTCTCTTTTATGAGATCTATTATTTATATTTGTATGTAACTGTTATTTCTGTCTGAGGTTAATCCTAACACTACATTATATGTATTTATTTTTGGCTAGACAACACTAAGTTGAATTTCTTGATTATAGAAGGTGAATACTTTATCCACTATAGAGGAAGAGTATGTTGTTGCTATAGAGGTAGCCAAGAAGATGATATGGTTTTAATTTATCATGGAAGAGTTGAGACACTCGCATACAAAAAATTATTTATATACAGATAGCACGAGCATCGTTCATCTTGCAAAAAAATGTGCTTCACATTCAAGGATGAAACACATGTATTTGTGGTACCATTTCATTTGATCATTTTTTATGATGGATAGTTGAAGATGGAAAATATATATGTTGATCTAATTTTGGTTTTGACAAGTGAGTGACAACAGACTTAAGTCATATACAAGAAGAAGCATACTGCAACCTGAGCATCAGTTGGCAGACAATGTATGCCAAGCAATATACATAGTTAGTGTCAAGCAACAGTATGTGTCGAGTAGATGGTATATGCCAAGTCACTCAAGTGTCAAGAAAGTAATATAGGCCAAGTGATTCAAATGTTGAGTAAAACAATGGATGTCGAGTCATTTATGAGTCAAGTTACAACATTAAGGATATAGTGAATGCCAAGCATTAGAGCTTTCAATTATCGAGTAAATAGTTTTTGGCATAGTTATTTGTAATGTCATAAATGCCTATGTAAACCATTTTTTTTGGGCCAACTTAAGGATTGTTTTATGATTCTAAAAGATATATATGAAGGTATATTGAGAATCCTTATGTAGTGCATGTAGCCAACTAGAATTAGGGATATTTTAAGTAGCAAAATGGATGAATCACAATCTTTGATTCCTATCTAACCCTTGCTCACCTAAGTCTTCTTAAGGAGGGAAAACTATAAAGAGTTTATAGCATACGGATAAGAAGAGAAGGTCAAATTCTAAATGCAAAGAGACCATTCATGGTGACTATGGAGTTTATGATAGAGATATGAATTGTAGAATCAATTATAGAGAATAGAGCAAAGTAGTTAAAGGACAAAAAGATACATTCGATTAGGAGGATTAAGTACACATCAAGAAAGAGGAGATATGATATCTAGTAGAGAGGTGATAACCAAAGGATCAAGGCTGAAACATTCAAACAAGTGTTAGTGAAAATCTCTTAATCGAGTAGTCTTAATAGGCTTTTGTAAATCCTTTTACAAGATGCTTGTTTTATTGTGAGTTTAAGTCCTCTAACAAGGAACACTTTTAGCAGGGTGTTGAAATCCTTTAATGGGGTAAGATATAATAGTCATTGTAAGCCTTTAATACAATAGATCATAGTTTATGATTAAATAATCAAGTAACCTTAATTGGATACATTTTACAACTGCAGTAGCAAAGATTTGTGGGTGTCATCCCCACTCTAGTTTTATCTTCTCATTGGAGGGTTTTTGGGTAATAGACTTATTGTGTTATGTGTTATTTTTTTCATGCTATGGATGAACATGTATAGCTAGCTATTTCAATTTACATGATAAATTATGAGATGGATGTGTGGTGAATGTTTTATGATTAAATTTTTGAAGCATTGATTCACCCCCACGACCCCCTACCCCCACCCTCTCAGAGTTTACTTTCCCATTGTTAATTCCAACAATATATACATACTATAATCTAGTAGATATGTTTACACAAGTAGTGCCAAGGGAGAATTTGAACTCTTCTTCAACTTTGATTGGTCTTCTAGGCTAAAAACAATAGAATAAAATAACAGGGTCCAAGTTGGTTTTACATTCCACTGGGAGCTATAGGTTTACTAGTTCTATGATCATTCTCCACATGGAAGGTTATTGTTGTGGAATTTGATCAATCTCTATGTGAGAGACTTTTGTTAGATGGATCCTAATCAAACTTAGAGGTTAGTATTTTCCCACTTTCTTTGGCATGTTTTTCCCCTAGATTTTTCTATGGGGGTTTGTGGCCCGTGCCCCCATGATGGGGTCAAGGGCAATTTCCCTTGCAGGGTCCTAGGGCAACACCTTACAAGGTCAAAAATGACATTATTACTATAAAAGGTGTTAGGAGTTATTTTTCTATTGGAGGACACATTGTAACCCTGATTTTGTAACCGATATAAGTCTTGTATAAAATGTCTCAAGGTTACTGCTTTATAATGGTATTGTTTTAATAGCTTTTTTGAGGTGGTATTGAGTTGCAAGGGATTGCAGTTTGTCATCATGTTGAATCATTGGATGATAATATTGGATTCATTGTTTGGTGGATGTAGCCTAGGGATTGGGTAAACCATGTTTAATCTTTGTGTCTTCTATTTGATTTTTGTGCACTTTATTCCTTAGTGTTATTAGTTCTATTTCCATGTAAATATTATTTATGTCTCTCTAATCCTAACAAATTCTAAGTAGATGACTTTATTATGTCTCATTTGAACAAGGACATGTTACCCAAGGGAAGATACAACACACTAATGATGAGAAGGATAGGGTCATGCAAAGGTTTGAGAAAGTATAAAACTAATGTTGTTATGTGGAGCCTAATCAGACTCAACGGTTAATCTTTCTCACTTCATTTGGTATGATTTCTTTGAAGATTTTTTATGGAGGCACTAGTACATTTGCACTTGTTTTTCTACCAAAAATTTTGACCAAAGGTATGATTTATTTTATTTTTTGGATTTCATCCCCATATTGGTCAAAAATGTATTAAGTTTTCATGATTTGGTCAAAATTTCAACCAATTTGGGTCATAAGAAATAAAAATATATGTTAATAGTCATTCTCGCTTACGTAGGGTATCATTGCGGGTAATATTGGGGCTTTGCGGGTAAATTTTGTAGGATATCCATCATCACTGGAGGAAGGTGAATGACTACTGGATTCATTCTATAGTAGCTTTGAGACATTGGCATAGGAAGAAAGCAGGAAGCCTTTACAGGATTTCATATGGAGCTACAACTGCTTATACTCCTATGTTGAATTCTTGTCTCTTTGCTGAAGACCTAAAATATCGAATTGTTGAGTTCACTAATTGTAAGGTTAGCTCTACTTTTTTTAAGTCTTTCTTTTTTAATTTAGTTGATATGAGCTACATGATTTCTTCCATATGGCACTTAAAACTAGCCTTTTCTATTAGGATGCACTGTACCTAGCCAAAATGATGACCCATTTTCCTTGCTTTTAGCAGTTTATTTTGTCTCCTCGAATTCAAACCTAGCTTTTCATCATGAAATTTGAGATGTTTTTATTACCTAACCTGATCCCACTAGATACTTCTCATCCTAATTTTGTTTCTAAGAAATGTCAGAATCTATTCATTTGTTTCCTTTCTGGTGTGAAATTTGGTTTTGGTTATGGCCAACCTTAAATACAAGGTGGGTATGTCTTGACCACATTTTAAAGATTAGTAAACATGGTGCTTTCTGTGATATACCCCATCATGACTAAACTACAATCTTGTTACATGTCTTTAGGTGTTGTTAGTCCATTTTTGGCATTTTGAGAATTTAAACTTGGGTCATGCTTCTCTTACCTTTGCATCATAACCCCAAGCCAAAACTATTCAGGGTACATAAAGGCAAAGGTTAACTTCTTCACGAGTTTTAATTTACTTTGTTTATGCTAAAATTGATTATCGATTCGACTCATTTTTTTGTTTGTTTATTTTTTTTGTTGTCTAGCAAATATAGATTGAACTTTGGGTGCATTTTTAGAATTTGCAAGTTCGTTCTTATTTGAAATATGTGAATTTAATAGGTTGTCTGTGGTAGTGGTAGTACTATAGCCTTTTATGTCCATTTAGTATTATCTATTCCCTCAAAGCATTTTGGGCATTGTATAACCTTTGAAAATATGTCTAGGTCCACTTAGACTGGTTAAAACAGATTTATTCAATGGAAGTTGTACAATTGTGGAATAATTTGAAACCAGATATTTTGGAGATAATCTTCTACAGCAAGGCATTTAAAATGACTTGTCCATACAATTTTCTTTGAAGTTTTAAATAGTAGAGCAAACTAGCCTGAACCTAACAATGGTTTTGGATATCAATTGAAGTGAAGTGTTCTAGTAAACCAAACCCAACTATTGAAAAAATGAAACTGGGTGTGCAATCACTAATTCCTATGATTCATTCCTTTAACTTGTGATACATGTTGTTGTACACTAGTTCCTCTAACTTTTTTCTTAATGGAAAATGATGTGTCTAATTCCTTCTCTCTCAATTTATGTTATAGTTCTTTTTTAGAAGCTTATCTTTCAATATGAGAAGATTACCAACAGCTTCATCTTAAGAAACAAATGAACAAAAAAATTGAATAGATTTCACGTTGCAAGATGATGCTCTCCCAACATCTATAAAATACTTAGTGCCATGGAAACTGGAACTTATATCAATTTCTAGCTCATAGCTACTGGTAGGATTTCAACTATTTAAATTTTTTTTAGTTTTTTTGGCTCCACCTTTTTTGTATGGAAAATCTAAGGTCCAACTTGTATCGTTACTACTTATTCATTCAACTAAGAGCTCTTGAAAGTAAAAGAATTATCTTATATGAAAGTGCAATGAATTTTTTACATCAAATAATAACCATATCTTCAAGGAGTTATTCATCCTCCAAAGTTAAAATTATTGTAATGATGTGCATTCAACTAAGTGGAATGATGTTTAGAGTTTCTAGTCTTCTAAATGACAACTTTACATTGTAAATGACTAAAGACATATTTATCCAAAATTTGTTTGAAAGTTATGCCTCTTCATTCAATAAGAGAAATGATGTTCTAACTTTGTATCCTTAATGGAAACTTTAAATTGTAAATCATTGTTTCAAGACGTGTATCTATAATATGTTAGTTCCTTGATTACATATGTGAGTAAATTATTGAATAAAAAATACCTATGTTAACATGAACATTGCATTTACAAACATTAAAAATATACCCCATTCCATGAAAAGCATGACAAGTGTTGTTAACCATGATTTTAGAATTTGGAGTATAACATAAAGTGATTGATGTCTTTTAGAATACCACGAATCAATTTAGAGAGAGGTAAAATTATGTAAACAATTAGAGGATATTTCTTGAATAGAATTCATTGGCAAAAGATGTTGCCTTTTCTTTCACTTCCTATGGAAATATTGCATGGACATGTAGCACTTGACTATATGTTTAAATTTTTTTCTTTGTTTGGTAAGATCCATCTCTTTGATGATACAATTCATAATGTTGAAAAAAATGTAGTTCTTGCAAAGAAATTTCTGGAGGAAGCTGAATCCAATACTCAGACAAGTTGAATCAACACACGATTTTCCATTTGAAGGTTACAATGTCGTAGTGAGATTTTTTTCCATGTGTCATAATCAATGCATAAAGAATCTAAATATATCATTTATATGCCCTTCTAGATTTGTGCAATATGTTCTCCTTTCAACAATGAAGAGTGTATGATGTTTGTGAAAATCAATTATATTGACATCATTCAATCAATGATCCTCAAATGCATTCAATCAATGATCCTCAATATGCGCCAAGTGCTTGTATCTTAATCCATAGGATATTTCAATTTGATAGTATGGATTGAAATGAGATCTTCTTTCCTATAACCTCAAAGAACAATGCCTAAATTCTCTCTCTATTAGTTACTACTAGAAGCAATGGACAAGCTTTGGTGTCAAAACTATGTGGAAATGCAATTCCTAGCCTATTCGTATGCTTCTAGCTCCTGTCATTTATAACTAACTGCCTTGCAATTTCCTTGAGCAACAATTGTTTGGCAGAAACATTGTGAGTTTGATTGGGCATATTGTACTTTCTAATATGCAAATGTAGGTGAATTTTGGAAACTTAGCATACCATGATCCATACTTCTTCACAAATTTATCCACTCAACTTGATAATCTCATTAGGAGTGTCTTGTAATATTGTCACTATGTGCATAGCAAAGGCTTTCTTTGCTATTTTAAACCCATCCCTATCTTGAGGTTACATTTGTGGATAATAATCATATATCATGTATTGTATTGGTCCAATTCCAATTACACCCAAACATTCCAATCCTTTATACTTGTGTACTCACACAATCATGTAGATCATACATGAGCTCATCTAAAATGTCATTGATTTCATCATAGTTCTTAATTGTATATTTAAGTTTTCATTGATCATTGTTGCCCAATCAAATCTTTCACTTGCATTAATGATACTCTTGATTAAATAGCACATCCATGGTTTGTATAGTGTCACTTGTGAGCTTCCAATTGCTTTATTCAATGTGATTATGAGGTCTTAATAGCTTCTTTAAAATCTACCTTGGTCAACTTCAACAACTTGGTATTGTGCTTCTTGGATTATAACTATTCATTGTTGACAAGAGTGATATAGTCATCCTCTCTTTTTTTTCAAACTCTTTCATGACAAACTCTTTTGTTCTAATCAAGCCATTTTTTTTCTATGAGGTATTGAATGGATCCCTTATTTTATCAAGTATGATTGAAACCACAAGACTTCCTTTAGGGGTAAGTACTTGTCTCAATATCATATCTTCTAGTAAATTCAGCCATTAGCTTGGGCCATTGCCTAGCTGGCGGGAATGCAGTTGCATGAACTATACCACTCTTCAAGATTTTCTTTGCCCACGGTGATGGATTGTGTTGAAATGTTCTATCTCTTATCAAATTCATGTTATAGGGAGCAAGTTTGGTGTCATTGATTTTCTTCCATTTGGATGTAAAGTTTGTCTTAGGGAGCATGTCTCATAAATCATGTTTGAGTTGCATAGTACTTTATTGTCTTGAGTTTATCCCATCTTTAGATGCCTTTTCCTTTTTCTTTGAGCCTTCTCCTCGATTAGCTCCTGCCATTCTTTAACCTACCATACAACACTTTGCATTAGGTTTTTTCTTTTTATATTTCTTTAAATTGATAGGAGTTATTATTTAAGAAATTAAAATTCAAGATCATGAACAATTCTGATTTGTCCATTTGCTTCTCTTCTTAATGACTCTTTAAGCAATTCGACCACACATACTTTGTGACTGCTTTACAAATCTAATACATTGCCTAATTTCAATGAGAGCCTTTTAGCTTGAAATTCAAATCTAGAGATGTTTTGAGTTTTCACAAGGCACGATTACTTTCAGATTTAACAAATTCAACACACACACCTATAGCTTGCAACCTTTAGAGCTGATTTCTCCACACCAAAATCTGGACTTGTATAATTGAATAGTCTTAGTTTTAATGTACCTAATCATGAACATTGATCAACATTGTGCACAAATTTGGCTTGTTAAAAAATGGTTAGTTGCTGATGTAAATAGATTTACTTTGCTCCTTATTAGATTTGCTTGAGCTGACTGAGTTTATGATTTGAAATGAAGTGGGTTGGTTCCTTTTTATATGGCTATAGAGTCCAAAGTGTATGACTCGGAAAATAGATAAATTGAAACAATTCATATTAATTAAATCATCTCACTTGATTCACCAAATCAAAACCGATTCCTTAAATTTAGATCATGCTTCTTCATTATTTATTTAAATTGCTCCTCATCATTTAATAGAATAGAATCGTAGTTCATCAACATTTATTTTCAAAATTTAAATCACTCCTACTCACAGATGGTTCCAATATTCCCATGGACAAGTAATGTTCCAAATTTCATGAGATTGGGGATTACAAAGGGTTGTATGGGATTAAAGGCATAGGTATGTATAATAAATAAGTGATTGTTTCTTAATCTAGTGTAAGACATAGTGTTGCATATTTAATCATTGTTAACTGGCACTCTCTTGATAAGGAACATTACAAGTTGCTATCCCCAAGTGCATTTATTTTATGAGTTATTAAATTATACTTATTTTAATCCTTGTTCACTCACTAATACAGTTAAGAGGATAGATTGGCTTGTTAGGGTTGGAGTAATACCATGTTGGAGGAAGCTTTTAAGCTAGTGGTATGGATGTATATCACGAATCTTTGAGGACATAGCCCTAAAATAGGTAATGTTTATATGTGCCACAAATCCTTTGAGGGAGCCTACTTGTAGAAGGTTTCCAAGGCTCTCTGAAAATTAATTTCCCATCTTTCTTAAGGTTAGTGATGAAGAGTGCAATGGGGAATTGAATTCTTGAATATGTATTGTGAATCAACAATTTTTTGTTAATGCAATTGAAATGCATAGTGATGAACATTGATCATTAGGAATTTTCATTATCCTAGTAAGGAATGTTTTATATTGCCATTTTTGTGCAGGATCTAAACCCTAGTTGGGAATAGTAGTGTAAATCAATGGAGGTCTCAATAAGGGACCTTACAACAGCATCAAAGCACTATCTTGCCATCTTGTAGGGTATTGGATGAAAACAAGGAATCATTCTAAGTCAATAAGAAGAAATGTAACAATGTAATGTATTATGTGTATACTTGGTGTATGCTTTATGTCTCCATGCATTAATGAAAAACTTTGTGTATGGTTCGTGTCTTCAAGCATTAATGTGTATACTTCATGTATGCTCTATGTCTTCATGCATTCATGTGTATGTTCTATGTATTCTTCATGTCTTCATACATCAATGTGTATATTTTCCATATCCTTTGTCTTCATATATTCATGCATCCTCAAGTATGTGCTCCATGTGTGTTTCTACCCTCGGTTGGTCTAGAGAAAGATAATAACTAGGAGCAAACAAAAAGATATGAATTTAAGGCATGTTGTTATGCAAACATTGGTTTTTGCAAATCCAATTGACATCATTTTGGAATGGCCTACATTCTTGTCTCTAGATAAGAGAAAAAATTATAATGATAATATCAATTTTGAACCCTGATAGCAATATTGCAATTTGACTTGCTGCATTAAATGTCTCATATTTATCAATATTAGAGTAGCATGGTGAAATATATAAACAATAGAAATGAATTTATGATTGCTTAACTCCTCCATTCATCATGGTGGAAACAACTTGATACCACACTTCATGAATACTCATGATAATATTTTCGAAAGATGAAACAGCCCCTACAAAACTTAGTAAACAAACCCATGAAACAAGATTTCCCAAATTTAGAAACAATTCACTTAAACTTCAATAATGCTCTTTTAGTGCCAGACCAACCCACTCATCCTCCAATGATGTAACCATAAAGCACTGGTACAATATTTTGCCAACTCCTCCATTCCCAATATTGATAAAGGAATGTTTCAATATTTAAGTCCAGAAGGTGATCAAATATTTGAAAATGTTAATTTATTTCCTTTTAAACATATTTTTACTATTTGAAAGTTATAATAAGGAAGTTATAAGATAGCACTTATCTCAAGGGTATTATAAGCTAGCACTTATCTCAAGGGTATTATAAGCTAGTACTTATCTCAAGGGTATTATAAGCTCAAGTCATATGAATTCTTTCACCTCCACATTGCAGATAACACTTTTGCAAGGTAAAGAAAATATTAGGAAACCTCAATTTTTTCATAGGAACCTAGTTGATTATGGAAAGTTCTTATACCAATTGATTAACCCAAACAAATCAATAATTTTCTGTTAACTCTCATTTGAGAGAATTCAAAATAGGACAAAAAGAATTTCATCTTCCCAGTGGACCAACTACCTAAGTATGTGTTTGGAGATCTCTCTTTTCTTATGGATTTTCAAAGTTTTCTTATCACTAGATTGTTTAGTAAGTTGTATAGTAATTTGTTGGTTTTGGAAGAAAAAATGCATAGATTAGATAGAGGTATCACCTTGATGAAGTCAATCATTCAAGAAATTATGGTATATATGTTTTTTGTCTTGTGGATCCCAACATCTCTTCTTGGTAAAATAGATTTAATTTGTTGAGATTTTCTATGGCAATGACATTTGGAGGAAAGAGCATTAGTTCTTCTCAAGTGAGACAGAATTTGCAACTTGTTTCACCAAGGTGGCACTCGTTTTAAGGATCTATTGTTGGAATCTAATTGAAAAGATCATTGATGAGTTAGAAATATTATTGAAGGAGTATGTTTCAATCATTATTTTGTCACTAATGTCAAACCTGCTATTTTTTGGTAAGATGCAAGGATCAGTTAAGACAATGATGAAATGATGTATTGGTAATATACTTGAAGATACAAAGGTTGGCTACACTTAGAAACTTTAGAAGAACATGCAAAACCTAGACTGTCTACAAAGCCTGAACAAAGTTTATAGTGGTTGTCGAGCAAAGTTAGTTCATGTCAAGCAGATCATCAGTTGGTGCTGAGTAAATGAAAAATCTAGTGTGTGTCGAGTAACTTAGTTAGTGTCAAGAAAAAAGTCACAGGTGTCGAGCATCAGTAAATTGTAGTTGATGCCAAGTAAAAATGTAATAGGTGTCGAGTAACACAATATGTGTCAAGCATCAAAAAGTCAATAGTGTCAAGCTACTCCATTATTTGAAAAGTTAAAGATTCACCAGATCTGAGCTGACAAGTTTGTTACCTTGAACTTTGTGAACCAGGTGGAAGATAAGGATGATGATCTGGTGGTACAAAATTTTAGGCTAACTATTTTTAGGTGATTTCAAGTGGATTCTACATGAAGTTTATAGAAGAAACAAGATAAGGGACACATACATTGTATCTTACCTAATCCATCTAAACCATAATTTGGACGATGGAAATTAGAGTAGGAAAAGTATTGTAAATTCCTACTTAAGGAATGTTAGGTCATAAGGAAAAGTACTGTATGGTCAAGTGGTTAGTAGTTGGAGAGTGGTGCCAAAGAGAAGGCATTGAGAAGGTTAAGAGAAGACCTAGGAGAACAGAGTACATATGCTCTGCTTCATCAAAGGACCACTAGATTGATTGCATTGGTACAACAAGCAAGAAGCTTAAGGAGACAGAAGCTTAAGGAGATAGAAGCTTGAGGAGTGGACAAGCTATCAAAACTACAAATACTAAATGCCAAGAAAATTTGTGAACTAAATTGTGTTCTGAAATCAGGAAGCTAAGTTGTAAGTCTTATCAAGTCATGAGCCCTTATTGTTACTCTCTAGCAATTGTATCAGTTAGGGAAAAATCTTTTGGACTAAGGTTGGTTTAACAGCCATTGGAAAATCCTTTAACAGGGTGGCATTCCAAGGGAATGTCCTAAAGTCCTTTAACCAGGCTCACTTATAATAGGGTGGTTGAAATCCCTTAACTGGGTCACATTTAACAGTGTGTGATGTAACCTTTAATAGGGTTGGCCTTTCACATGGCATCACTTCAAAAGAGTGAAAAAGGAGTAGCATGTTACTCATGGTTTTTCCCAAATTGGATTTCCATGTAAATTACTATGTTATGTGTGTTTATCTTTCATGTCTTATTGTTGCATGTTGATTTATCAGTAACTTGCAAGTCTAGAATAATAAGCTTGGATGCATGAATGTTTAATGGGATCACTCAGACAAGTGAAAAGTTTTATTGGACCTTGAGTAATTGATTCACCCCGCACCCCCCCCCCCACCCCACTCTCAGTTACTCTAAAGAATTCTAACATCTATCGCTACACAATAGGGCTTTGGGTACTCAGCTAGGCTAGAGGATGCATTTGGATCAAAACTAGCTTTAGTTGGCTTTCATCACAGGAGGTACATTGTTTCTAGAGATGTTATTTCTCTATCTCTAACTCTTCTTCATAGAAGCAAACTTATTTGGAATATCATTGCCTCTATGTAGTCTTGTTTTGGCTATTCACTCTCTTCAAGTATCCTTAATGACAACTTTGCTTTGTTTTAGGATGAGTACAATTGCAAGCCATCTTCAGGATACATAGCTAGTTAAGTTGAGGCACATCATTGTGTAAAATATGGTTGAATAAGATATAGTATACAAAAGGTATATTTCTTCTAGAAATGTTATTTCTCTATCTTAAACCCTTCTTCTAAGAAGCATAGCTATTTGGAATATTATTTCCTCTATGTACTTTTGTTTTGGCTATTTACTCTCTTCAAATATTGTTAATGACAACTTGACCTTGTTCTATGATGAGTGGAATTGCAAGCCACCTTTAGGGTACATAGTTTACCTAAGGCATATCATTGTGTAAAAGATAGCTAAATAAGTTGTCATATACCTTCACTATGACTAAAGAAAGGAGAAGGAGAATGAAAACCATAATGTTTCATTTATAAAAGTATGACCTTTAAATTCTTACTCATGCTTTTCCCTTTCTCTCATGTTTGTGAGCTCAGAAAAGAATTATTATCAAGGCATGCAAGGAAAATAGTTCATTTTTAGCTGCATAGCATGAGAGGTGTTCCTACTATTACACGTTTTGCAGCATTTCATTAAGTAAATATAGATTACAATATACTTTATCAAGCTAACATAACGAATATACATGGCTTTGAGTTTGATCAGCTTACAATTTCAAATCGCTGAAGTGTATTATAAAATATAAATATAACTCTAAAGAAGTCTCAATCACATATTTGTGATGTGATCATAGATTTGTAGACTTGATTATAGAGACTCTTAAATTGCTTCATACATGTTTTACTATATATGCTAATTAATGGTAACATATGAACCAATTTTCTTTAATACTTGAAATTTGTATTTCATGCAAGTTATGTGCAAATTCGTATCTTGCCCACAGAAGGAATTGACATCTGAGTTCAATCCCAAAATGACAATGAGATATATCAAAATGTTATTTGTTTTACTAAAGATGATGTAATTATCATGGTGCCACTGATTGACTACTGAGTACTTATAATTTTTGTTGAAATAGTCTTTCTAATAACTTCATGTAAATGTTTTGCAAGTAATTTATTTGCACCGTGCCTCTAAAGTTGGAGCATAATCATGGCTATCTTAAACTATTCTAAAATCAACCCAATTGTGAATGTCCTAACTGAGATATCACTTTATTTTGTTTGATTCTATCAGTACAACATGAATGCATTCCCTAGGCCATCCTAGGGATGCATGTGATTTGTTAGGCTAATTTTGGAATGGGAAGACCACAATTTTTGTTCTTTCCACACAGCAACAGATTGAACCTATTCCTAGGCAAGTTGCAACTCTTGTCTTGTGTCATACTCAAGAATTGGCATATCAAGTATTTTAATTTATGGACTGATATAGTGGAATTTTTTCTTTGATAACTGGGCTTTTGTGGTTACTTTATACTTAGTTATTGCCATTAATAATGGTTTCTTACCAGTTCTATTTCATATTGCAGATATGCCATGAATTTGAGAGATTTATCACTTATTTAACAGACTTGAAGGATGTTGTATTGTATGGAGGGGTAAACATTAAAGTCCATAAAGCATTGCTAAAAAATGAGTGTCCTAGAAGGATACTTGCTCTAGCAAGGGAAAAATATTTGAGTCTCAAAAATGTCAGACATTTTATCCTTGATGAGTGTGATAGAATGTTGGAATCACTTGGTATGTCAATAGATATCTTTTTAAATAGATTATGATTGTATAGTATGTTTAGTATGTTTTTTTATTTTTTAAATGTTGTAGACATGCAGAGAGATGTCTAGGAGATTTTCAAAATGACCCCTCATGACAAGCAAGTTATGATGTTTTATGCCACTCTGAGCAAGGAGATTCGCCCCACCTACAAGAGATTCATGCAAGATGTAATGTCTTTTTTATAAGATGACCTGTTTAATCGTACATTCAATATTACTTTAATGATTGGGGAAATTAGTTAGTTCGTTTAAATTGGCTTTATTCAAGTGGAATACTAGTTAAGCTTATTTCTGTAGTATTGATCTTAAGATGTTTATTTAACCCTTGCAAAGGTGATTCATGTTTTGGCCATAAGTTGGTAGCACACATTTGCAAAGGCGATTCATGTTTCCCTAAAGTTTTGTATTTCTTAGCCAAGCCCTTGTTTTCCTCTGCTTTCTCATCACCGGTCATCAATACTGGACTACCATAGCTTTATTGCAATTCCAAAGTTGGGATTGCATGTTACCTAAATCCTTTTCTTTGCATTTGCAAGAATGCAGCTGCCTTAGAGGTAGTGTAGAGCTACATTTTCTATGGTGGCCAACTTTTGTTCATTTTACATGGTGGAGACATGGGTTACATGTGTCCTTTGTCACTGGTTTTGTAACAACAATACAAATAATTAATTCAATGATATAGTGAAGTATTAAATTTAGAATTCAGGGATGGTATATTGGACCATGAAGTTGCTAGTTGAACCTTTTTAGTACTTTTCACTCAACATGTGCTCCTTGAATCAATGAGGGGATTGTTCTAGCACTATTAGCTCTTGATGACGATCACACCACCTAATGTTACACACATTTGTTTTCATTTATAGCCTATGGAGATATACGTTGATGATGAGTTAAATTTGACATTTGATGGTTTAGTTCAGGTATTGAATTTATTTGATTTTAATAATGTCCAATAAAATAGTAAATCATTCTCTCTTTTGTTGTGTCTGGAATTTATGTCTTCAAATTCTTCCAACACTACATCAAACTGAGCGAGCTGGAGAAGAACCGAAAGCTGAATGATCTGCTTGATGCACTGGACTTCAATCAAGTTGTGATATTTGTCAAGAGTGTTAACAAAGCTGCATAACTGAACAAGCTTCTTGTAGAGTGCAACTTTCCATCAATTTGCATTCATTCTGGAATGGCACAAGAATAAAGGTATGTTTGATGTTGTTTTTCTTTTTGAATCTACCATGGTACTTAATGTAACAATTCCCTTTGCTCTTTAATCTAGGAAATGCAATTAAATTTAATTTGTATAATTTTGTCATCTCACATTGCTAGCTGCTTCATTCATAAATAAATCTTTTTGCAGTTGTCGTATCCACATTATTTATGGAAATATTTGGGATAAAAAGGTTTGTACTTTTTTTAATTCCTGATGGTTCATGAGAATTTCTCTTAAGCATTTGATTTAATTATGTTTAACAAATATTAATGTGTTTCTTGTGATAGTTTTAGAAATAAAATTTTAATATGTGATTTTTCATGCAGGTTAACTTGGTACAAAGGTTTCAATGAAGGTCATAAGGTAAAATGAAGAACTTTGACTGCTAGAGGCCAATGGTTCTATGACATTGGTATTGCTAGGAGCTCTGATATAGTTGGTGTTAAATTAGAAGCGGTTGGACCTCCTATCAATGATTCCTTGAGGTTCTCCAATGTTTTGGCCACGTATCTCATTGAAGGTTGTTCTCTTGGAAATTCACTGCTACAAAGCAAACCAACATTCTTTGTAACCATCTCTAAACTCTCCTATCTTTCTAATAGTTGTCCCCTAAAAATTAGCCTCGAACCAATATCCCTACTGGTAAAGTTGTAATGTCCCCATCTTTTTAGCCTCTCAACGGAGTTCTTAGCCTTTCATTCTTTGAAGGCTAAGTGGAGAAATAAGGTGAAATAATTAAATTAATTTCTTATAAAGTCATTAAATAATTTTAAAATTAAAAGGTGACTTTATATTTAACTAAATTAATTAAAAAGTGACTAAAATAAATATTAAATCATAAGTCACTAAAATAATATTATATTATATGAAAAAGGGAATCTTCTAGAAGCACGACTAATTATTGTTGGAAAGGAGGAAGCTTCTAGAAAAGTGCAATAAAATAATATTTTAGGTTATTCTAGAAGGGGTGAAGGAATAGAATAAATAGAGGAGAGAGCCTCATTGTATGGCATTCATATTTGATATTGACATTTGCTTGTGCACTTGTGGAGCCAAGGGTTTCTGTAGGACATCTCAGTCATTGAGGATGATAATTCTCTTTGATTGGCAACTTTGAGGCTGTAAAACTATCAACTAATATTGTTACATTTTCTCGAGGTGATATTTCAGTCATCTCATTGAAGCTTATTGAGTTTTTGCAGCAATTCATGAAGCAGATACACTTCAGATTTAAGGGTCATTCGATGCCCTCATTTTATTTGCACTTTGGAAGGAGTTAAGCAACTAATTCAGAGGCATATTAGGAAGTTTATACCCATCTGCTATAGTGCCATTTCTATAGGAATCATGAATAGTGTTATCACTATAATGGTCGTGAATAGTATTCTACAATGTTGTGAACAATATTGCTATAGTGCATGACAGATTCTGATCAGTTTTAAAGTTGCCCACCAATCTCAGGTTCCCTTCATTTTATCTTTATGTCTATGCATTATCTGAAAATACATCTACATGGTTCTATATGGATAGTTTAGTTAGATTGTTGAAGGCATTGTAACCTGATTTTATATCAGAATTTTATATCAACAATATATCAATTTTGAAGTTTGAAATATAATGTTAGTTTGCATGCCAACTGTTTGACATAATGTCACTTGGCTATAAGTGTTAATTTGCATTGAAAAGATGTCATATATTGCATCAAGAAAAAACAAAAAAAGAGTTGCATTTCATGTCAGGTGTAAACTAAGTGGAAGAGAAATTATTTTTCAATCATCCTATGACATTAGAAGTCATCTTTCTTATTCTGAAAACAAACTGAAAATAAAATTAGTCATATATCCCTTTGTTATACAAGTGTTTGACAAAATTTCTAAAAGCAAATATAGCAAGTTTCAATAAGATTTGGATAGGGATATTACAATGGTATCAAAGCTTTCATCCTCCCATCCTATGATCAGTTAAACAGTAGATGAGTGAGAGAGAAATCAGATATTATAGCAGGGAACAACAGAGACAACAATATTAGAATCCTCAAGTTGAAGGGGATACATTCTCAGAAGCATTAAGAGAAGAGATACTGGCAAAATAGTTCAAAATATGGCAAAAGAAGAAAATAGGGATGCAAGAGCTGAAAGGAAATTTGATACCATGCTTGATATGATGTCACGCTTATTAGCAAAAGTGGCCACTCAAAATCAAAACATGGTTGTATAAGTGTTTGATAAAATTTCTAAAAGCAAATATAGCAAGTTTCTATCAGATTTGGACAGGGATATTATAGTGGTATCAGAGCAATATATGACATCTATTCAATGCAAATTAACACTTATAGCCAAGTGACATTATGTCAAACAGTTGGCATGCAAACTAACATTATATTTCAAACTTCAAAATTGATATTTTGCTGATATAAAATCAGGTTACAATGCCTTCAACAATCTAACTAGATTGTCCATACAGAACCATGTAGATGTATTTTCAGATAATACGTAGACATGAAGATAAAATGAAGGGAACCTGAGATTGGTAGGCAACTCCAAAACTGATCAGAATTTGTCATGCACTGTAGCGGTATTGTTCACAACATTGTAGCAATACTATTCACGACCATTGTAGCAATAATACTATTCACGATTCCTATAACGATGGCACTATAGCAAATGGGTATAAACTTTCTAATATGCCTCTGAATTAGCTACCTAACTCCTTCCAAAGTGCAGATAAAATGAGGGCATCAAATGACCCTTAAATCTAAAGTGTATCTTCTTCATGAATTGCTGCAAAAACTCAATAAGCTTCAATGAGATGACCGAAAAATATCACCTCCAACAAATGCAAATTATCAGCTAATAGTTTCACAGCCTCAAAGTTTCCAATCAAAGAGAATTATCATTCTTAATGACTGAGATGTCCTGCAGAAACCCTTGGCTCCACAAGTGCACAAGCAAATGTCAATATCAAATCTGGATGCCCTACAATGAGGCTCTCTCCTCTATTTATTTTATTCCTTCAACCCTTCTAGAAGAACATAAAAATGTGGTTGTTCTTCTCTTGGTGTAAAGGTGGGAAAAAGAGGCCTAGGGGCCAATCCTCTAGTATCTTCAATGCGATGTATAGACCTTTCCTCATTAACTCCACTATGTTCAGCTATTTCTTTTGGAGATGAAGCTAGACAGGCCTACTTGGAGTATACCACTCTCCCTCTTGATATGATAGAAATATGGACATTTGATCAATTCATGAATCAAAGAAATAGGAGAGGAGGAAGGAATGATCACTATGGTCCAAGAAATGATTATCAACAAACACTTGGTAAGATTTCCATGCCTTACTATGATGGAAGTAACAAATGCACAGCTAGGTCTTGGGTTCAAAAGCTTGATAATTATCTTACTTTGAGACTAATGCTTGAAGAAGATGCCATAAGATTTGTCACACTACATCTTGAAGGAATTTCTCATGAGTGGTGGTATCATGGGTTAGTCACTCTTGGACACAACCTTATCACTACATATGAGGAGTTTACCAACAGGCTAATTGAAAGGTTTGATGTCAAAGATCCTGAAGTGAATTGGCACAACTAAAATAGCGTGGTTCCCTTGATGCTTGTGTGAATGACTTCCAACAGTTATCAATCATGGTTCCTAACATCAATGAAACAAGATTGGTGGTCTTATTCATGGAAGGATTGATGGAGCCATTAAAGGGTTGGTTGAAAGCTTTTCATCCTCCCTCACTACAGGAAGCAATGAAGAAGGCACAACACATGGAGTTCACTACCCCTACCAGCAAGTTTACATCAAAGGGAACATTTTCCAATCGTGACAACAAGAAGTTTCCTAAGAAGGAGGACAAAGCTAAAGGTAAGTCTACTTTTCCATT
Organism: Cupressus sempervirens; assembly: GCA_028749045.1. Taxonomy (NCBI): domain Eukaryota; kingdom Viridiplantae; phylum Streptophyta; class Pinopsida; order Cupressales; family Cupressaceae; genus Cupressus; species Cupressus sempervirens. The sequence continues at coordinate 914,364,613 of CM053786.1, read as the reverse complement.
TGACCATGAGACTATTAATGATTTAAGGAAGAGGAAACTATGCTTCTATTGTAAGGGACCATATGATATTAACCATGACTGCCCTATGAAAGCTAAGGGGAGGTCAAATTGTGCAATGTGGGCACTAATTGAAGTTTCTCATTCAAACCAGCAATTTGAAATTAATGATTTAGAATCAAAAAAATTAGAATATGATGAAGAATTGGAGGAAGAAGTGAAGCTTAAAGAGGCTCGTCTCACAAGTATTCAGCGAGAAGGGTCTTTTAGGATGCGAGAGGTTCTTGCTGGTCAAAAGATTATTACCCTTCTTGGTACAGGTGCGACACACAATTTCATTGATGCTAGGCTTGTTGAGAGGCATGGTATACACACTGAGGAGTTTGAGGGAATTCGAGTTAAGGTTACTGATGCTTTTACTCTTAGGTGTGACAAGATGATTTCAAAATTGCCCATGATCTTGAATAATTATGAGTTCTAGGTATATTTTTATGTGGTGAACATGGGAGACACATATATGGTTTTGGGAATGACATGGTTACATGACATAGGAATATTCACCCTCAACCTTCATGAGATGGAAATGAGATTTGAGATGGATGGAAAAACTCATGTGTTGAAAGCACTCAGAGACACCAATTTCAAGACTATTTCTTTTAGGAAAATGGAATCTCTCTTGTGTCATGACATGGTTGAGTGGGCAACCGGTTGTGTTTTGAAACCAACACAAGAAGAGCAGAAAAAACTTGTTTATCCTTCTAATATACAAGAGTTGAGGATCAAGCATGATAAGGTCTTTAGCGAGATTCCACTCGGTAGACCTCTAGATAGAGGGATATAACACATCATCGAATTGGAGAAGGGTGCTAAGCTCATGATAGTCACTCCCTACAAGCACCCTAAGTGACTCAAAGATGAGATAGAAAAAACTATCAAGCAGTTGCTAGCTATGGGGCATATTAGACCAAGTCACCTTTTGCTTCATTAGTGGTATTGGTTAAAAAGAAGGATGGTACTCTAACGATGTGTATTGATTATAGAATGCTTAACAAGAGAACAATTAAGAACAAATATCCCATTCCAAGGATTGATGAATTGCATGGTGCCAAGTACTTCTCCAAAATTGATTTGAGATTGGGTTACCGGCAAATTCGTGTGAGGGAATAAGATATTGAGAAGACAGCTTTGTGTTGCCACTATGGACATTTTGAGTTTGTGGTTATGTCATTTGGGCTAACCAATGCCCCTGTTATATTCCAGTCTACTATGAATAGGGTATTTCATTCACAATTGAAGCGATTTGTGTTAGTCTTCTTTGATGATATCTTGGTTTATAACAGGACATGGGAAGAGCATCTTGCACATCTTGACATAGTTTTGGGTATTCTTGGTAATGAATCTCTATATGCCAAGGAATCTAAATGTGAATTGGGCATGATAGAATTATTATATTTGGGTCACATCATTAGTGAAAAAGGAGTTTGGATGGATCCAGATAAGGTCAAAGCAATTGTTGAGTGGCCTACTCTGATGAATTTGACACAACTTAGAGGATTTTTGGGCTTATGTGGATTCTATCACAGATTTGTCAATGGGTATTCTTGCCATGCAACACCACTTACAGATTTGACTAAGAAAGGGGCTTTTGTTTGGACTCGTGAGGCACAGGAATGCTTTGAGATGTTCAAACAACTTGTGACTACTTGCCCAATGCTTGTATTTCCTGATTTCACTAAACCCTTTGAGTTGTAGTGTGATGCTTTAGGTAAGGGGATTAGAGCTGCCCTTATGCAAGACAAACATCCAATTGCATATGAGAGTAGGAAACTGAGAGGCTTTGAGAGGAGCTATAGTATATATGACAAGGAAATGTTGGCCATTATGCATGCATTGGCCAACTTCAGGCAGTATTTAGTGGGTAGTAAGTTTGTTGTAAAAACAGACCATAATAGCTTGAGACATTTCTTTGGGTAGTGAGATCTTAATGACCGTCAGTAGAAGTGGGTAAGCAAGTTGCAATCTTATGACTTTGACATTTCTTTTGTCAAAGGTTCACAAAATATAGTCATTGATGCCTTGTCTCACCGACCACATTTAAGCTCTATGGTTGAGGTTTTAAAGGATTGGAGTCATTTGATTGTGGCAAAATATGCTAGGATTCTTGGGCTTTAGGTATTATTGATGGGTCACTATAGGATGATAGGTACACGGTGGTGAATGATCTTATCATTTACAAGGGGAGGATCTTCTTGACTCCAAGATCAGAAGTAAAGAACATAGTATTGAAGTCATTTCATGATTCGCCATTAGTAGGCCATCTCGAGTATTTCAAAACCTATCAACAGGTTTGAGAGAGCTTCACTTGGAAGGGACTAAAATTTGATGTTCTACGATATGTTAGGGAGTGAGTTGTTTGTCAACAAAACAAACAGGACCATACATATCCTACTGGTTTATTACAGCCACTTCCAATTCCAGATAGGAAGTGGGAATGTATATCCATGGACTTCATCACAGGGTTGCCAAAAGTGCAAGGCAAGGATTGCGTTTATGTGGTGGTTGATCGCTTGACCAAGTTTGCACATTTTTTTCCAGTCACTATTTTATATTTAGCCACACAGTTTGCCAAACTATTTTTTCGTGAGGTGTTTAGATTGCATGGATTACCATGAAACATTGTTAGTGACCGAGATAGTCAGTTTATGAGCAATTTCTCGTATGAGCTTTGTGTGGGACCGAGCTTTCTCCAAGTACTAGTTACCACCCTCAGACAGATGAATAGATAGAGATAGTCAACAAATGGGTGGAAGGGTACCTCAGAAATTATATTGTTGGGCAACAAAAAGGGTGGATCAAGTGGATATACCTTTGTGAGTACTACTACAACACCACTTACCATATTTCTGTTCAGATGACACCATTCATGGCCTTGTATAGTTATGAGGCTCCTAGCTTTCTTGATTTGTTGATAAGTGATAGTAGAGTGCCTAGTGCTGGAGACATGTTATAAGAAAACCAAGATATCATGAGGGCTCTTCATGAAAACATCTAGAGGGCACAAAACCAACAAAAATAGCATGCAGATCAGAAGAGAGTGGAATGCTCTTTTGAGGTTGGGGACATGGTGTATTTGATGTTGCAGCCCTACAAATAGTCTACTCTCAAGAAGAGTGGTGTAAAGAAGCTCAAACCATGATACTATGGATCCTTCCGAGTCATTAGGCATGTGGGGAGGTGGCTTACAAGCCAGAGTTGCCAGCGGACAACAAAGTGCACAATATTTTCCATGTATCATGCCTCAAGAAGGCATTGGGACATCATGTGGTTCCTTTTGCGATTCTACCACCCTTAGATGATGAGGGTAAGTTGATTTTGATACTAGAGGATATATTAGCTTTTAGAGAGAAGCAGTTGAGAAGTCATGTCATTAGAGAATATTTGATTAAATGGAAGGACCTACCTATTGAGGATGCTACATGGGAGAAAGAAGAGATTCTGCAACATCCAGAGTTGAGATTGCTTAGGGACAAGCAATTTCCAGAGGGGTGGACTGTAATGTCCCCATCTTTTTAGCCTCTCAATGAAGTTCTTGGCCTTTCATTCTTTGAAGGCTAAGTGAAGAAATAAGGTGAAATAATTAAATTAATTTCTTATAAAGTCATCAAATAATTTTAAAATTAAAAGGTGACTTTATATTTAATTAATTTAATTAAAAAGTGACTAAAATAAATATTAAATTGTAAGTCACTAAAATAATATTATATTATATGGAAAAGGGAATCTTCTAGAAGCACAACTAATTATTTTTGGAAAGGAGGAAGCTTCTAGAAAAGTGCAATAAAATAATATTTTAGGTTCTTCTAGAAGGGGTGAAGGAATAGAATAAATAGAGGAGAAAGCCTCATTGTCGGGCATGCAGATTTGATATTGACATTTGCTTGTACACTTGTGGAGCCAAGGGTTTCTACAAGATATCTCAATCATTGAGAACAATAATTCTGTTTGACTGGCAACTTTGAGGCTGTGAAACTATCAACTGATATTGTTGCATTTGTTGGAGGTGATATTTTAGTCATCTCATTGAAGCTTATTGAGTTTTTGCAGCAATTCATGAAGAAGATACACTTCAGATTTAAGGGTCATTTGATGCCCTCATTTTATCTACACTTTGGAAGGAGTTAAGCAGCTAATTCAGAGGCATATTAGGAAGTTTATACCCATCTGCTATAGTGCCATCACTATAGGAATCGTGAATAGTGTTATCGCTATAGTGATCATGAATAGTATTGCTATAATTTTGTGAACAATACCGCTACAGTACATGATAGATTCTGATCAGTTTTAAGCTTCCTACCAATCTCAAGTTCCCTTCATTTTATCTTCATGTCTATGCATTATCTGAAAATACATGTACATGGTTCTGTATGGATAGTCTAGTTAGATTGTTGAAGGCATTGTAACCTGATTTTATATCAACAAAATATCAATTTTCAAGTTTGAAATATAATGTTAGTTTGCATGCCAACTATTTGACATAATGTCACTTGGTTGTTTGTGTTAATTTGCATTGAATAGATGTCATATATTGCATCAAGAAAAAACAAAAAAAGAGTTGCATTTCACGTTAGGTGTAGACGAAGCGGAAGAGAAGTTATTTTTCAGTCATCCTATGATATTAGAAGTCATCTTTCTTATTCTGAAAACAAATTGAAAATAAAATCAGTCATATATCCCTCTGCTATACAAGTGTTTGACAATTTTTCTAAAAGCAAATATGGCAAGTTTCAATTAGATTTGGACAGGGATATTACAAAAGCTATTTCTTTGCTTCTTTTCTATGCACTGTAAGTATTTTCCTACTCTAAAAAAAAACATAAGATGTAATGCACATCAAATATTAGCATTTTAAAATTTCAGCTAAATATTAGTGTTTTTAATTTTTAACTAAATATCAACATGTTTATTTAGAATGGCAAGACAATTTGGTATTTTAAATGTTCCACATCATTTTCTATATTGGTTTCTAAATATACAATGATACATTTTGAAATTCATGTGCCTAGAGTATGACTTTTATTCTTAATTTTTTCATGTAAGTATTTTATGTTTTCAGAGTAAGAATTATCTGGTAAGTTTGACTGCTACATATTGTTTTGTTGTGATGCAGTCCTTCAACAAGTTCCATCTGATGAATGAAGATCCATTTTTGTTGCAAGTTAACCAATGCCATTTTTTAAGTCTTTCTTTAGATTGTCTAAGACTATTTGACTCTATTTTATGCACTTCACAAAATGTTGCATCGATTAATCCTTTATATTGGTTTGCAACCATCTCAGATATTAGGATTCCAAAACTATACACATCTCCATTCACAGAAACATTCCCACCCAGCCCATACTCTGCAAAAAAAATTATTCATGAGAATCTATTAAGGAAAATGACAATGTCACTATAAAAGATACTCAAGAAAAAAATTACCTAGAGCAATATAGTCTATAGATCCTCTCAGTGCAAATGTTGCTATACTCAGCAAATCTATGGGGTTTGTAGCAACTAAATGAGATATACCAAAATCATTCACAAGGATTGTCATGTCGGCATCTAGGAGCACATTACTTGGTTTCAAATCATAGTGAACAAGCTACAAAGGACAATCATAATGAAGATATTCCATGCCATGTGCTACATTTGTGGCAATGCTCAAACATTCACTCAATCCCAATTGACAAGTGTTTTGATGATCTGTTTTAGGGTACAAACGCTTTTCTAAGCTTCCATTAGATGCATATTGAAGAACCAAACCTTTCAAGCCAAGGAAGTAAAATGCACTTATGATTTTGATGAGGTTATGGTGTCAGTTCCTCCCCAACACTTTGCATTCTCTGGTAAAGCTCTACTATGAACAGGTCATGCATTGTTTAGAATTCAGCAAAATACCACTTTAACCCACACTTGTTGGCTATTCATGGCCACACATCAACACTTGGAAATGTATTGGAAATTTAGTTTTCTCAAAAATTGAGTCCAAATTTATTAGTGGGTTTGCTTGGGGTCAAGGGATAACTCCCCTTGTAGGGTCCTGAGGTAGTGCCCAAGGCGGAGTTAAGGGGCAACGCCCCTTGTAGGATCTTGGGGCAATGCCCTTAATGCCAAAAAAGAATTTAATATTATAAAAAGGTTGTCAAGAGTTAATTTCCTATTGGATGAAATATTCTAGCCCTAGGTTTGTAAGCGGTATAAATCTTGTATAAAATGACTTAGGATTAGGGATTTTATGATGTATGATGAATTAGTAGCTTCTTGTGACAGTATTGAGTTGCAAAGGATTGCAGATTGTAATCAAGTTGAAATTGGTATAAAATAATATTGAACTTTATGTTTGGTGGACATAGTCCAGGGATATGGTGAACCACATTAAATCTTTGTGTCTTGTGTTCTCTTTAATGTGCTTTATTCAGTTCTGAAATTGGTTATATTTGCAGATAAATGTTATTTATGTCTCACTAATCTTAATACCCAACGTATATAGGATTAAAATAACCCATATAGTTGTCATTTCTCATAATTCTAATGTGTCTAACATAACCCTCTACATGATTTTTTTGATACAAGATATGGTGATGAAGTAACAATGAAGGAAGAGGAGGATTAGATAAATCAAACGCCAATAAATGAACCCCCAAAGATGGAATGCATCCTACAAAGAAGAAAGGGAAAGAACAAAAGGAATAAAAAATATTATGAGAATTTGATCAAATGGAAATGATTTTTTGAAGAAGAAGCCATGTAGATGCTGAAGTAAGACATCAAGAAGTAAGGGGGAGATTTACAGAAATTAGTCTCTAAGAGGACTTGAGACATTTTTTTCCTAGGGGGCATGGTGCAAGAATGACTTAAATTATGATATAATCCTAAAGGAACTTGAGAAGTAGCTAGAGAAATCAAAATTTAAGACCTAATGGATCATAGGGGTTCATGGTGTAAGGGTGCAATCATATTGTAAGCCCAAATTGGGCAAAAATGAGCTTTAGGGTATGTTAGGGATTTTGGTGTGATGTGGGTCAAAGTGGTTAAATGATGACAAAAAAATTGGAAACACATGATATGGATCAATTTTTTCCTAAATATGCAAGATACAATAATATCAAGGTCCTATATGAGACAAAAGGGGAAGTTTAAAAAATGTTGCAATGTTGTCAAAATATTGTCACGACAACACTGCAACTTTTAGGCACCCTTTGTCAAGTTAGAAAATAGCAGTCACCTAATTCAAAATTTGTCTTAGGTCAATTTATGATCATTCAAAATAATTCTATAAGTGCCTCGGGAATCAAGGCATGTGATTTTTTTGCAATTTTGGAGTTTTGGGAGCAATAAAACCATTGGAGTTTCTGAGATTTGTATTTGTATTTGTATTTTGCATAAACTGTGGATTGGTAGACATGATTTGATAATATATCTATATTCTTATGTTTATTACTTCAAAAATTCATTTTTTTGGAGCTAAAAAGTCCTCTCTAATGAATTTGACATAAATATATTTATTTGGTGATTTGAAACCCTTACAAACTCAAGGTTTTGACAAAAATCATAGAATTTGGCCTATTACCCTCTAGTAAAAGCTCATGAAACTATGGGTTTTGACAAGTCTTAGTATTCCTTGTAATATTACCAAAATTTTAGAGTACTACAATCCAATGGCCTATTTTTTTAAGAAACACCAAGTCTCATGACTCTATGTGACAAGTAGGAATATATATAATCAAAGCATGAAATTTGATTGATATGAAAGAGGAAGGGGTTTTAATGTTGGATAAAGTTTTTTTGGATGATTCTTGATTAGTTAAAGGATGAAGGAGTAATTTGATTGACAAGGTTGATTCAATTCCTTATTGTTTTGTAAATCAAGACCTAATTATCCCTTTAGGCATAGTAGATAACCAAGTATTTGATGTTATGTTTAATTGATACAAACCTAGTTTTGTGACATTGTTTGAGGGGACCAAAAGGTATATGAAAATGTCACTTTTAATATCACTAGTGAATCAAAGGTTCCAAGCTCATTACCAAATAGGTAGACCAAATTAACAAACTAGGCCTATTTGGGGCAACTATCCTAAATCAAGCATTAGGATCATCTTGGAAGATTGGAACCAGTTATATTAGATGTCTATTGGCTTGAGAACAATCCACTGAAGGCACATGGAAGTTTTTGTGTAGTTGGGATATTAAAACCCCTAAGAATAGCCCAAGTCATTAAGGGTTACATAAGGTGTCATAAGGACATTGTGTTGATTCAAATTCCACAAGTATATGGGAATGATCTAGGACATCCAAATTCATGTTGGAGTCATTGAAAGACAAGATTTTTTTAACCCTAGTGCTAATTTAGATTATGAACTTTTACTGTGTGTCTTTTATTTATATTATATTTAATTTTGTTTATTTCTCTAATCTTTCTAACCCCTAATAATTGGTCTTGGTGCCATATATTTATAACATTTGGTGAGAGATTTAAGATTTAAGTGGAACTAATGGTAAAAGAAGGCAAGTTCAACGTTGAAATGTTCACCAACGAAGAATACCAATTGTGGACAACAAACCCCTTTATAAAATTTAAATAAAATGATTTACTCCACACATTTCTAAACCATCCATCTCTAAATTTTCCAATAGGGATTTTACCACAATAAAGAGCTTCAAGAAAGATTGTAACATTTTTCAACCATTTTCCTCCATATCTACCACAATTAACATTTCAAAGTTAGGAATGACAAAAAGCTTCCAAGGTTCAAGAGAAGGGTCATTTTCTTCTCCTCCTTTGGCCTTTTCTTCTTCATTAAACCCACCATTATTCATAGTATTAAACCTTGCAAAGGCTAAAATACTCTTTTCATTGTTTTTTTGTCAAAATGTCTCAAAAAGACCTCTCATTTCTTTTAATATTTTCATTAATAACATTCATCCTTTCTTGGTTGCTAGGAGGATCAGTTGATGCACTATCACCACCTTTTGTTTACTCTATGGTATAACTAGGCTCAAAACATTGTGCTACATTAAATGTTATCAATTGAAGGCAAAACCATACAAATTTGTTGAGTTAAAAAATAAATCCATAAAAATGTATAATACAAATAGGAATCAACAGCTTTTTGAAAAAACTCACTCCATTGATGGTATGAGTCGTGTTAGGATTAAAAAGATGAAAATAACAATTACATGCAAATATAACCAATATTAGAAAATAATAAACCACACATAAGAGAACACAAGAAGCAAATATTTTACGTGGTTTACCCAATCCCTAGGCTACATTCACTAAAAAATGAGTCAAATATTCTTATTATTCACTTATTACAACTTGATTACTATCTCTAGTCCCTTATAGCTCAATATCCTGCAAGAAGCTATAATCTCATCATACGCATTATGAAATCCCTAACCCTAAGCTAGTTTATACAATCTTTTTTGTCGCTTACAAAACTAGGGCTATAATAAGTTGTCTAATAGAAAAATATCAGCAAACACCTTTTATAATAATAAAGTCAAGAAGCACACCTAGGGCGTTGCCCCAAGACCTAGCAAGGGGTATTGCCCTCAAACCCCCATAGTACAATATGGGGGGGTGGGACCACACCGAATAAAGTGGGAGAAAATCAACCTCTAAGTTTAATTAGGATCCACATAACAAAAATCTCCCACTTGGAGATTGGTCATACTCCACAACAATAACCTCCCACTTGGAGACTGATCATAGCACTGCTAAATTTGTAGCTCCCACTGGAATGTAAAACTACCCTGGGCTTTGTTGTTCTTTTATCTTTTTCAGTTTAGAAGACCAACCAAAGTTGAAGAGGATTTCAACTTCTCTCTTGTCATTTCCTTTTGTAAACATAGCTGTAGGATTTGAGCATCTATATGCATCTTTTCCATTGTTAACTGTTCATCATCCAAAACTGACCAAATGAAATGTTACCACAACTGCATGTATTTTGTCTTTGAATGTAAAAAAAAATTCTTCACAAGATGAATGACACACTGGTTATCTATAAATAAATAATTGTCCATCTGAGGGTCTCCCAACTCTTCCATGAATAATTGAAGCTATACTGTATCCTTGGTTTCCTTTGTAGAATAAATATACTTTGGCTCTATAGTAGATAAAGCATTCATCTTTTGTAACCAAGAAATCCAACTAATTATTGTTGCACCAACAATAAATACATATCCTATCGTACCCCTCCTAGTATCTAGTTCCTCTACCATATTAGAGTCAACATAGCCTTGTAAATTAGTAGTAGAGCCCCCAAAATGTAAATATTTACTAGATGTTCCTCTCAAATATCTGATAATCCATTTGATTGCATTCCAATACTCTGTCTTAGGATGACTTATATACCTACTAACTCCCATTGCATGTAGAATATTTGGCCTAGTACATACCATGACATACATTAAGCTCCCTGTTACAATTGAAGCATAAGGTACCTTTGACATCTTATCCTCCTCTTTTTTTGTCTTTGGACACATCTCCTTAGTCAATTTCAAATGACCAATAAAAGACATGCTGACAACTTTGGCATTCTCCATAGAGAAACATTGCAACACCTTCTCAATATAAGGAACCTGAGATAAAACCAATTTCCTATTTTTTATATATCAGTGCAATTTTTCACACCGAGGATTTATTTTGCTACCCCCAAATCCTTCATAGAAAATGAATGTGCTAACTTTTGTTTTAACCCCTTAATGTGATCTATGTCAGACCCAGCTACAAGCATATCATCAACATAAAATAATGTATGTGTCATCATCCATTCTCTCAAAATAATATAAATGACACCTAGTGTAGCCATGCTCATGCATAAAACTATCAAAATTAAAATAGCATTTCCAAGGTGCTTGCTTCAAGCCATATAATTTTTTCTTCAATCTGCACACTAAGTTCTCCTTACCTTTGACTTCAAATCCCTCTAGTTGTTTCATATATCTTTCTTCATCCAAATCACCATGAAGAAAAGTTATTTTAACATCAAGCTACTCCAAATACAAATATTTAGTAGCCACAATACTTAAAATAGTGTGAATAGAAGTCATTTTAACAACAAGAGAAAATATCTCATAAAAGGCAGTGCCCTTTTTCTGTGCAAATCCTTCAACAACTAACCTAGATTTTAATCTTTTCTTACCTCCATCCTCTCTTTCAACCTATAAACCCATTTATTCTATAAAGCCCTTTTACGTACATGCAACTTACATAAAACTCAAGTATTATTTTTCAACAAGAAGTCTATTTCATCTATCATTGTATACTCCCATTGAAGTCTTGTATCCACCAATACGACTTCATCATAACATTCAAGTTCACTAGCATATTTTAATAAAATAGAATACAAAGAGGGAGAATTTCTTTTTTGAGGTCTACTTAGCCTTGTTGATCATCTAACATTCATTGGTGTTTGTGGTATTTGTTGTTGCTATTGTTGTAGAGCATAAGGAACTACTAGAACATCATCTTTTGTAGTATCATTGAGTACTACATAATTATTTTTTGTCTTCTCATGTCATTGTAACAGATCTCTATAACTATGACATCCTTACTTCTTACAATTTTATGATTTTGAAAATCCCAAAGCCTATAATCAAATTCATCAATGTCATATCCAACAAATACACATTTCTTTGACTTAGTTTCCAACTTGGTTCTATTTTTAGAATCTATATGTGCAAATGCTTCACAACTGAAACTCACCTTCTTACTAGTCCATGCTTCCTCTAGAATAGTATAGCCCAAAGGATTAGAGAGACCCCTACTAATCAAATATATAGTATTGACAACCTCCACCTATAAGTTTAAGGGCATCCTAACATGCAAATTCATGCTCCTTACATTCTCCATTATTGTCGTGCTCATGTGTTCAACCATTTCATTTTCTTGTGGAGTCTTTGGAATAGTTTTTTGCCTATGAATACCATTTGGGGAACAATAATCTTCAAATTCATTTCTACAATACTCGTCACCATTATCAGATGAGAGACATTTTAGTGATGCAATGTAGAACTAGATGAACCTCCCAATGGAGGTGATCTAGTTCCCAACAATTAACCACACAGTGGAATATAAACAATAACACATATATTAGGTTCCACAACAATGCCAATTCCCATAATAAAATCATAAGATTTTCATCCAACATGCCTACTATAAGGCCTTCTAGGTTACGACCAAAATAATAAGTAATTGCAATAGAAATTCTACAAGACCTACAAGATCCAAACCCTAGCTAACCCATATCCACAATCTGGTAAAAAACCCAAGAAGAATTTAAACTTGTGCTTGCAAGCTACCAAGCAAGTTTCTTGTTTCCCAAGCTACAACTACTAGCTCCTCTTAGTTGCTCTTCTTCTCCATGCCCAATGTTAATGACTCAAGACTCCACAAGACGCTCTACTTATATCCAACTAAGCCACAAGTCGGCCTAACAAGTTTAAAATTGCATAAACCCTTACATTAAATATATGTAATGAAATAACTTGCACAATAGAAGAAATAATATAAAATATTATATAAATACTTGATAATAACTAAGAGTAATAGGCCACTTCGAGGGGGAAACCTCCAAATATCTCCAGTGAGAACACACTTCACAATATGATGTTGAAATAAGACTCACAACCTCTTATATATACCTAATTATGCTTAGGCTAAATAGACACAACCCTACATAACACCTAGGTCGACCTACCTATCTAAATAATAAAATAATAATGGTAACATGACTTAATTAAGGATTAAGATAGCTAGAAGTTGACTATTCATACCTCCATATACACCAACATTAAGGGTGTAGCATGCCCCCTCGCTTGAAAGAAGCATTGTCCTTAATGCTAACCAAGTGTGGATTCTTTTGAATGAACTCCTCATCCTCCCATGTGTCCTCTTCAACTAATGAGTTCTTCCATGGGATGTGATATTGAGTCACGGTTTTGTTCCTCAACTTATTTGTGCATGTTTGAAGAATGCATTATGGTTCCAAAATTATTCTTCCTTCTTCATCAAGTTCTGGTAGTACTATTTGAGTAGGAATATTCTACCCAATTACCTTCTTCAAATAAGAAATATGAAAAATTGGATGTATCTTTGTTATTGGTGGCAACTCAACCTTGTAGGCAACACTATCAATTTTTTGCATGATTTGGTATGGTCCATAATATCTTAGAGACAACTTATTATTCTCTTTTTGTTGCTTCATTGAGATTTGTTTATAAGGCTGCAATCTCAAGAAGACCCAATCCCCAACTCCAAAATTTCTTTCACCACGATGTCAGTTTGTTTATTGTTTCATTTGATTTTGTGTCATAGCTAAATTCTCCTTGAGTCGTAAAAGTACCTATTGTTGATGAAGCAAGTGGTCCCCTACTACACGAACTCTTGGTGACACCTTGAATGATGATGTGATCGAAGGAGGATGATATCCATAAAGTGTCAAAGCTATGAAAAGATGTATTATACCACCATTTTGCAAGAGGTGGCAAATCTACCCATTAAGATTGTTTTTTTGAAGTGAAACGATGTAGATATCCTTCCAAACATTTATTAACAACTTCAATTTATCCATTTGATTGAGGATGGTATGAAGAACTATGAGCTAATTGAGTACCCAAACATGAGAATAAATATCTCCAAAAGTGACTTGTAAAGATAAGATCGGGATCACTAACAATAACCTTAGGTGTGGCATGTAGCTTTTGGATATTCTCCAAGAAAACTTTTTCCACTATACTTGTTGTAAAACGATGTGATAATGCAATGAAATGTGCATATTTAGTGAGGCAATCAACTACTACCATGATAACATTATGACCTTTAGATTTGGAAGCCCTGTGATGAAGTCCATGGATACCTCTTTCCAATGTTGGCTAGGAATAGATAAAGGTTGCGAGAGACCTAGTGTCTTAATTGTTTCCCCCTTATTTCTTTGACAAACCAAACATTCAACCACAAATTTTTGAACATCACCTTTTATCCCTTCCCAAAAAAAATCTTGCTTGACCCGATGATATCTCTTCAAAAATCCTAAATGACCACCAATTGGGGACTCATGTAGCTCTTTGAGAATATTGTGTTTAAGAGTGGAATTCTTGTAGAGATACAAGCACTCTTTATACCAAAGGATATACCCCTTTAAACAAATTTGTTGGATGAGATTACTTGTTGCAAGATCATTTTTCCACTCTTCTTTGGCTTCTATCACCCAGTTTTCTTGTAATATTGAAAAGGCACACAATAAGGCTTCATCTTTTTCATCCTTCCTGGAAAGGGCATCAACCACAATATTTTCCTTCCCTTTCTTGTATACAATTTCAAAGTCATATCCAACCATCTTAGTGACTCATTTTTGTTTCTCTTCTGACAATAGTCTTTGTTCCGAAAAAATATTTTAAACTATCATGATTTGTCTTAACCTTGAAGTATCAACCCATTAAATAAGGCCTCCATTTTTTAACTACATGAAGGATTGCTAGCATTTCCTTATCCTAAATAGGTTTGAGTTGATTTTCACCTTTTAATTGATGACTCTCAAAAGAAATTGGTCGACTTTCTTGCATGAGAATTGCTCCTATCTCAATCGCAAGAAACCCCTCAACTTCTTAATAGTTTTTGGAATAGGTCATTCCATGATAGCCTTAATTTTGTTAGGGTCCATCTTTACTCCATGTGAAACTATGTGTCCTAAATACTTTACCTCCTTAACCAAAAGCACACTTGGATGGCTTGGCATAGAGTTGATGATCTTTGAGTAATTGTAATGCTTGATCTACATGTTGCAAATGTTCTTCCCAACTCTTTATATAAATTAATATATCATCAAAAAACACTAACACAAACTTTCTCAAGAACTTCTTAAAAATGGAAATCATCAAACTTTAAAATGTACATGGTGCATTGGTAAGACCGAATGGCATCAACAAAAATTCATAATGACCCTCATGAGTTCAAAATGTTGTCTTAGAAATATTTTCTTCCGTAATCTAAACTTGGTGATAACCCGATCTAAGATCTAACTTGGTAAAATACATAGCTCCATTTAATTAATCTAGAAGATCATTGATGACTGGAATATGAAACTTATCTTTAATGGTGTACTTGTTGAGCACTCTATAATCTGGAAACATGCACCAACACACCATCACAATAGGTGAGGAGTGAGCACTTTGGCTATGCTTGATAATTCCTGCCTCTAGCATTTCCTCAACATTTTTTTCTATCTCACTCTTTTGTATGTGTGGGTACCTATAAGGCATGATATCTGGTGGATGGCTCCCTAGAGCTAGTTGTATGGCATGGTCATGATCCCTCTTAGGAAGAAGTCCTTTAGGCATATCTCCAAGAATCACTAAGTAATGATCAATTATTTCTTGTAAATTTGGATGAGTAAGAGCATTAGATTGAGAGACCTCTAATGAACATAGTTGGGCCACAAATCCATCCACACCTTTCATAAGAAACTTTTTCATTTGATGAGAGCTTACCATCTGTGGAAATTTTGCCTTCAATCCCGTTAGCTCCACTACCTTTCCTTTTGATTGAAATCGCATGAATAGTTCTTGGAAGTTCATCTCAACTGTTCCCAAAGTAGTAAGCCATTGTACTCCCAAAATAATAACTGTTGCACCCATGGATATCACATACATCGAGGTATCATGTTGATAATCTCCCATGAATAATTTGATGTTATGAAACTTCTGTGAATAACTAATTGTGCCCCCATCTGCAATCAAAACCTAAAACTTTGGGGTTGGATATATAAAATAATTTAGAAGAGTTGCCAACTTTTTGTTGATGAAATTATGAGAACTGCCTGAGTCGATCAACACTATTACTTTCTACTTCTTTAAGAAACCCACTACCTTGATAGTTTGTGGTGCACTTAAACCTCAAAGTGCATGACAAGAAATGATTGGTTGAGAATCATGTGATTCCTCACCTGACTCCCTATCCTCCTTTGTATGGGCTCATCCTCTTCTTCTTCACTTGGATTTCAATATAGAATAATTTCTTTTCACTACATTTATGTCTTCGACTATATTTGCTATCACAATTGAAACATGCAACCGTTTTGCTCTTTTCTCCTCAATTTTTTGTGGAGTCAACCTAGTAGGTTGAGGAAGAGAAGGTGTTGAATATCCTTTTTCTTTCGTCACATTAGCCCCTTGCTTTCTAGGAATCAGAACTTCTCCTCTACCCTGTATGCCAATATAAAAGACTCATTTACTAAGTGGGGACAAAACATACATACCTCATCTTGAATGTGATCCTTGAGAGCACATAAGAATAAATCATTTAGGTTCTCCTCTATAATTGTATCCACTCTTAAGGATAGATTTTGGAATTTTTGAATATAATCCTTAACTGATCCTATTTTTTGAAGCTTGGCAAGTTGGCTAAAGAATTTTTCTATCACACCATTGCTATATCGTGCTTGGAGTTCTATAAAAATTGACCATGATATAGTGAGACCCTTTATCCTCCTATGAGTACAAAGCCAATGATACCAAATGAATTGATCTGGTTTTAGATATAAGGAAGTCATTGTGACCTTTTATCCATATGGGATTTGATGTACTTCAAAAAAATCTCCATTTGATTTATCCATGTTAAAGGATCCTTTCCATCAAATTTGCGCATATCCACCTTTGAAAAAAATTCCTAGATCCGATAGTATTAATAAAATTTGTGTCATTATTAGTTGACTTGAAGGTTTCACCTTGATTGTTTGAGAGCTCCTTCCTTGTTTCATTCATATAGGTGCTTAGCATGCTTCATATATCTTATATATCTCCTCATAGGTCACACATATCCCTCTTAACCTCTTCCTTGAACTTACTAAGCTCCTAATTGGGATTACTATCCTTTGTTGCTTCCCAATCTTGATCAAGGGATTTCCTCAATGTGGTAGCATTCTTTTTGCCACTTGTTGAAGGCCCCATCATGATGGAAACCAATAATTTTGAAATAAATCACACAAATGAAATGTAAATTCTCTGATTTATTTATTTATTTATTACTGTAATTTATTAGGGCCAAGATACCCTTACATAGAAAATAATCCCAAAAAATTAGCAAATTTGTTGCCTTGAGAGCGAATTTTCCCAATTTTGCAATATCTTGCTTTTTTTTTTCAATTTCTCAAAGCTTTGAAATTTAGTCTCCTCTACTATGTATTAAAAAACCCAAATACAAGTTATACTCCAATTCGGCAGGATGTGAGAGATATGAAGATCTCAAAAAATTGTGTAGAAATAGTAATTTTGCAATAATTTTCTCTAATTTGCTTCAGTTCCTCTAAATTGTGGATTATATCTTCTTTAATATTCTCTTCAAAAACCCTTTAAAAATCTTTGAAAATTTTGCTAAAATCTGAAAGTTACACTCTTTCCAAAATCACCCCAATATTGAGAAAAAATCTTGCCTCTATGGTGCCAAGATCATGCTCTGATACCACTTGTAATGAAATAACTTGCACAATAGAAGAAATAATATGAAATATTGTATAAATACTTGATAATAACTTAGAGTAATAGGCCACTTCGAGGGGGCAACCTCCAAACATCTCCAATGAAAACACACTTCACAATATGATGTTGAAATAAGACTCACAACCTCCTATATATACCTAATTATGCTTAGGTTGAATAAACACAACCCTACATAAAAATTGGGCCGACCTACCTAAATAATAAAATAATAATGATAACATGACTTAATTAAGGATTAAGATAGCCACAAGTTGACTATTCATAACCCTATATACACCAATATTAAGGGCGTAGCAATACATATTTGAGCCACAAGTCGGCCTACAATAGATATTAAACACCAAATATATTAGAAGGGCTTACAACACCCATTGAATACACTTAGCACAAATAATCAAGACCCAACTAGGTCCACACAAACTCCCACGTTTGCTCCATGTCACGATCTCATGCCATATGCATTAATTGCTACAAGATGATTGATTAAATTTGCAAGAACTTCGTTCAACAAGCCCAAACTAATGAGCATCAACAAATACCACCAAGCATGACTGAGCTCCTACAAGCATTGTGGAGTTCCTCACATGTTGAGCTCCTTCAATGAATGAGCTCCTCAACCAACACTACACCCAATAACGACGGAGCACCACTCCTATGGTGACTGAGTTCGCAACTCCAAAGCCAAAATCCCTCAACATGCAAGATTGCTAACTACCCTAGGATGCCCCTACATCATTTAGCCTTTTACTAGTTACATTTTCAACCCAACTTTTCCATTTCTTAAAAGTTAAAAATACATTAGATTTTTGTCTAAGGAAATAAACCCATATTTTTCCAATTGTAACATAATAATGAGAGTCACCAAGGGAAGATACCCAAGTTGATCCCCATTGGCTATATGCACAAGCTCTAATTTCTCATTTTTCTTTTCCTTCCCGCTCTTCACAAAACCAACTCTCTTTTGTTTTCCATACACACAACTTTCACAAAAATCCATATTGACACATTTCATACCTAGTAAAATCTTCTTTGAATGAAGTAATTTCATACCTTTCTCACTCATGTGCCCAAGTATGTTATGACATAGTGTTGTTTTAGAATCTATAGCAATTGTTTGTTCTCCCTGATTAACTGTGACACTTGTTCTTGAACATTCATATTTCTCTAAAATAATTAAAGTAGAAGGAACATTATGACTTGTGCAAATATATAAGGTGTCTACTTTCACACCTTTTGCTGCTGCTAAGGAACCTTTTGAAACCTTCCAATTTTTATCATTATAAGTAATAATGCAACTCATTACTCAGTTGCCTCACTAAAATCAAATTCCTACCTAGTCTTGGAACATGTCTTAGCTCTTGTAGTAGTTGATGATTCTTATTTTGCAACTTAATCTTAATTTTCCCCTTTTAATAATTTGATAAGGTTCTGCAAACACTTAAAATTGTCCTAAACATATATTAATTGATTTAATATTTCCCTTGACATTATAATTAATTATATATGTAATGTTCCTATACTAATTTAATTAAATTTATTTAATTAAATGAGTTCACTTCCCTAATGTATTTGAATTTAATTTAAATACTTCCCCTTATGTGTTAAATTTCTTTAATGCACAGTGCTCCATAAATCCCCTTTTAAATAGATTTCAAATTATTTGATTTCCCTCCTCTATTAAATTTTATAACCCTATGATTAAATTATATCCTATTTAATTTAATCCTAATCCCACCTAAAACCTAGCCTACCACCCATCACTCTCATCCTTCTAAGCCCACCCACTGGTTAATCCTACTTTATTATCCTAAATACCCTCCTAAACAACTTTTAGCTCAATGCCCAAGAAAGTCCCCCCTTTCATTAATTCCTCCAAAAGCCTCTTACACACACACTTGTCCCTCTTTCCTTTCTCCAAGGTTGCTCACACATGTGTGAGCACATCTTGAGTAATCTTAATCACAAAAAGACTTATGTTGCCCTTTGCATGACTTGTCCCCTTAGCCCACATGTCTCCCTCATGGAACCTATGTGGATGCTACATAGATGCTACCCCCTCAAGGCCTCTCTCAAGTCTATAAATAGAGCCCTTGTCTCAAATATTCTTCATCTCCCCAATTTGCATTGTTATCATGTTAGTATAGTGCTAGAGTTTTTAGAGATTTTCATGCTTAGAGCCAACCTTGGTAGTTGTTTGTATTGTTTCAATTTCAAGATTTTGCAAAGTTTCATGGTAGTATATTATTGTTAGTTTATTTCATTGCATATCATCTCCACACTCACATCCTTGGAATCCTTTTGACATTGGATTACTCATAGTTATTTCTTGAAGGTATTCCACATATGTTTTAGCATAGTTTCATATATGCATTCTTGCATTCATTCGAACAATTTAAAGGGATTCATCCATAGTTGTGTTTGAGGAGAGCATATCCATGTCCCTCACTATTCAGCACACCAAAAAGGCCTCTTGTGGGCGCTCTTATTGAGTTGCTCCGAGGTTGCATGAGGATTCTTTCTTTTTGGTTGCATTAAGTTTTAAAACTCAAGTATAGAATTAATTGTATTTAGATTTACTTTGAATTTTATATATACATATACAACTAACATTTACTTGTTTACGCGTGTTTCTGACATGGTAGGTTTTTCACCTATACATTTTGGCACACTTGTTGGGACCCACGTCCCTTTTTTCACACCTAAATTTGGTCAATAACTCAGCATTTTCTTAAACAAACCATGCACTGTTGTCTCTATTAGGATGTAATGTTATTTGTGAAGATGCTTCATTGTCTCCACATACTTAACTGTCATCTCCACAATTTAATGTTTTGTCTTTTGCGTTGTGGGTGGCTGAAAATTTGTAGTTTAAGTTGAGTATCATCTTCGCCTTTGAACCGACATCTCCATCTATAGATTTTCATCTGTGATTTTTCGACGACCTACTATTTTGGCTTCTGTGATTTGTCAATGACTACTAGTTTGGTCATTTGTGATTTTTTCAACAGTTGCAAGTTTTGGTGTCTGTGTGATTTGGCATCTCTGCTCTACTACTATCGTCTGCAATTGACCAGAGTAAGTATTAGGTATTCATTTTTTCCTCTTCTATCATTTACGTTTTACTATAATAATAAAATAGTATAAAATGAAATTTGACTTTTAGTGGTTCCATAGGATATGGGCTATTCTAAGTAATTTACGTATATAAAAATAATAATAAAAGTTAAAATATTTTTTCACATAGTCAAGCATTCATTTTGGGGATTTTGGTGATGCTAATCAAGTTGATTGTTTGCAGCATTACATATTGGAGCATTTTAGAAATAACTAATCATGTGTCTTGTAGGTTTTCCTTATAGTTTTATTGCTTTTAGAAAATAAACTTGAATGCTTAAACACTTGCTTTGCATGCATGTTGCACTTAATTGGATAAATCAAACACACCCTTGAATGACTAATCTTAAAATAAGCAAATCCAATCTTGAATGCATAATCAATTGAACAAAACCTTTCATTTGGATGAATGTTGTTAAAACACAATCTTGAATGCTTAAAGGTTCAAAGATCATTGCAATAAACATTTGGATTTGGTGCTTAAAATGAACAAGCACTCAATCTTGAATGACTTAAAGGAACTTTCTCCATCTTTAGCAATTTTCTTATGTTGACAATGATTTATTTATTTTTGTTCACAAATCCTCTATTTATTATGTTGACAATGATGTCAAGTTGTAAAGAACTTTTCATGCTTAAACATGAGTGTCTCCAAGAATAGATTACAAGATCTAAAGCTCCATTGGGAAAGAATAAGTGTCTTTTAAACCCAAGACCACAAATGTATTCAATCCTCTTGTGCCTTCGAGTGATCATGAGTGCACAAGAAATAAGTGGCCTTGTTTTACACTTTTCTTTTAGGGAGGCTTCTTAGGGATTTCATCACCCCTTGGGATGACCTCAACCCTAGCGTTCTGGCAGAGTACAAATATCAAAAAGTGAATCAAAAGACACACCTCTTGGATGTAAAATTTTGTCAATCTCGGCTAAAACCAAAAGAACTTTAAGATTTGAGTTACTTTCTCCTCCCAATTGTGTGGCATTATTTTCTTTCATCTACAAATTTGGGCTTCATGTACCTTGCATATATTTAGGACATCCTTAGGTAACCTTGTATATCCTAGTCAAAACCGTATAGGATTGTTGGTGTATTTGATGTTCATGAGTGTTCAAAACCCTCCCCATTCGAAGGGGACACACCATCTAAATTTTTTTTATATATATTTCGTTGTATGCTTTGCATGTTATGCTTCAAAGAAAAATCCAAAAACAATATAAAACTTTCAAAATCCAGAAGAAAAAAATCAAAAAATGTCAAAACTCGAAAACATTGAAAAAACTAAAAAACTCGAGAACATAATAAAAGTTCAAAATCCAACAACATTTAAAAAAAAAACTCTTGTTTTCCACATCACTTCTTCTATTCATACATTTCATCACACTCTTCAACATCTCAACCATCCTAATCATTACTTCATCTTCTTAATCATTCAATCAAATCCCTAATCTTCATCCTAGTCATGATTCATAATCCATATCAAGATCTAATTCCCCCATCCAATTATTCATCCTCGTGATTCTTAATCCAATCCCTTGTCAAATTCATTCCTTTCTAATCAATTCCCATTTCAATCCATTTACATCTTCATCCAAAATCAATATTTCTAATTTCATCTATATAAATCTTCTTCAAATTCAAATTTTCAAAAAAAATCTTCCACTTTGGACATAGGAACACCATCATAAACCTTGGACTTTAATCCTAGCTATCTTGATTGACTCAAATCAACACCATTAATCGTCGTTCTCCTTCATCAAGATTCAATCCAATCTATAGGTAGAAAGATCTTTCCAAAGTGTGATATTAGGCCTTGATCCTTAAGCAAAGTTGTCATAGTTACATTCTCTCACTTGAGATCATTTGTCCATCCCCAAGTATTGAGTCATCTATCTTGTATCCTATTCCAACTTGGGATCATTTGTACATCTCTGAGTGGAAAAGATATCATCATCCAAATCCAACATCCAATTGTTTGCAATATCATAAGGTATTTATCTACATCAAGGTTATTTCAAACCTTCATCCAATATCAAATCAAATCCAATCCAAATCAAAACAAAAAACCAAAATTTCTCCTAGTCCTAAGGTCATATTTCATAGATCATCAATTTTTTTAGCACTCTTCGTCTAAGCTCCATGGATGAGAATTCGCTTAAGCAAATGGTTGAAGATCTTCAAAGGAAATCTAGAGTTATACCTCCAATTCAACCTACCTACCAAATCAATCTTCAAAATTTCATGTCCAATCCTAATCCATCTCACATTCCTCATTCTTCTACCTTGACAAGAGAAATCCACCTCATTATCCTTCATCCACATATGATTCGCCTCATAACCCACATAATTCCTCAAACATAAATTCCATTGCGTAAGAATTTGAGGAACTCAAAATTTATGTCCTTAGCCTACAAAATGGGGGTCAAAAGAAAAAAGCTACCTTCCAAAACACATGTCCTCTTCCCCCATGCTTCCAAGTCCATAATCCTCATGTTCCATCCAATCCAAATCCTCCATGTAATTCCTCATACTTTGAGCTTAATGTCCAAAACCATCATTTCAATCCTCTACCTAACTCTTAATCACCACACAATCCTAATCCTCCAAAATCAATACCATCCCCACCTTGTAATAAGTATGTCTTTGTCCCTTAATCATTGGTAGAAAGCTTGTCTAAATACAAAACTAAAAATGATGTGATCCAATCAACCAAAGTCATGCACCCAATGCCATGTCAAACAATTGTTCTAAAACATGCTATTATGGATTCCTCTTCTCTTCTAGATCTAAGAAATCCCCCATCCCATAATTCTACTATCCCTCAAAATCCATTTATCCCTCTTAATCCATCTCATGATCCCCTTACTAATCAAGATCAAGACATTCCATGTATGACGCACATTATTGATTCCCCTCCATCTCATGAGTTAGCATCCATTGATCCTCCACTTTATGAAGATTTTCCTTCTACTTCATTCATTTATGATTCCTCCATGTCAAGACAAATCACTCCATCTCATGGATCCATTCCCTCCACTCCATTCTATGATTCTATTCCATCTCGTGATCCAATCATTCCTTCCATTCCACAACATGATCCTCTTATAAGTCAAGATCAAAGTACCCCTTCATTTTCATTTAATGATCCCAATCCATCTCATGATACTATTATCCCTCATGATCCTAATCCTCCACATGATCCTATCACACCTATCCAATCCACTCATGAATCCCCTATATATGGACTCAAATCTTGTATTGAAAATAATAAGTATCCCATTGAACAAAGAATGTCTCTAGATGTTGGTACACCTTCAACTCCTTCCAAATCCAAAATTCCTCCATCCAGACCTAATTGTTCCCATCATCCATATTCCAAGTCCATTTTGGGACCTTATATCCATAATCTGGTTACTTCCTCATTTCCATTTGTTTTGGGTCCCTATGTTCCAAAGCCAAACCCTTCATCCCTTCCATCCATTTTGGGTCCTTGCATACATCCATCTACATATCCAATTCTTCCACTTCATCCCCTCATGCTCCTAATAAAGATCAATAAAGGAACACATCCTTGAATTCCTTCTGATGTTCGTTGTCCATAATTTCATCCATAAGCTCTCCATACCATTTATAATCATACACCCATACCATGGTCAATGGAAGCAAATTGGATGCCAAAGATAAAGTAAATCAAGCTAAAAATTTGCAAAAATCCAAGGATTAACATGTCCCCTCTAAAAGACATGTTTAAGAAAAGAAAAATAGGATCCAAAAGAAAGAAAGAAATTTGAAGGCCACAAAGGCTGAAAATAAAAAATAAAAAAATAATGTGGATTCCATAGCTACTTAATGGATCAATGAATTTGAAAGAAAGATTCAAAATGGCATCCAATTTCGCTAATCCAAAGGCTTTCTTCATCCATAAATTCTCAAATCTTCCATCTTTCAACTCCATCTTGGGTCCTTATGCCCCAAAATCCAACATCCTATATCCATCATCTCCTTCATTCATTTTTGGTTCCCTTTATCCCAAAATTCAAACTTTCTCCTACATATCCTCCAAAATTTCCTCCTATCCATCACCCTTCAAGGTGTGTGCCAATGACGATCTTTCCACCTCCATCCACTTATTCACAATTTTCCTAACCTAGCATTCATCAACCATTTCTTCTTGCCAACCACTCCACCACCTTAATCCAAACTTTTTCATAAGTCACCATCCTCCATTTCCCAGCCCATTTCATCCTTTGTTTCCCTATCCTACCAACATCTATGAGAAAATAGTAAAGATTCCTTGAAAATAACAAAGAAAGATAAATAAATATCAAGGGATACCATCCATGTATCTAGATGCTTGAGTCCTCACTTTATATCAAGTGTCTTCCAATTCCACTTATCCATCCATTCACTTTTCCTCTCCCACTTGCACTCTACACTGGGGGCAAGCTCAATCAATACCATATTGCCTTACATATCTTCCATGTTTCCATATATCATCCATTATCCTTTCCATCTTTGATCTTGACTATCTTATTTCTTTCATCCATTCATGCTCACTTTTCATATCCATCCATTATCCTACATATTTCCATCCACTTTCATGTATTTGATCTTGACATCCTATCCTTATCTTGTATCCCATAGTCCTTGTCATGATTATTTCCATCATCCTCCATCCATAATCCTACATAATTTGGTCATTCTTTCATATGCCTTTGGTATTGATTATCTCATACATTTCCTCCATTTCACGTTCCATATTTCATCCATATCCTTCATTTTATTATTCCTATCATATTCAATTCCTTTGCATCATATCCTTTGCCCATCCATATTCTATTTTCATACCTATGCTTATGATCAAAACTAGAGGAACAAAAAAAAAAAAAAACAACCAAAAAAAGTCATAATATCCATGTACTTTGGAAACAATTCATGAACCTCCATTTCCTCCATGTTTATCATTTACACACCATCTTTCTATTTCCATGTAGCCTTTCCCACCATATTTCCTTCCATTTTCCTATCCTTGGTATGGGGCATTTTAACTCCTTTACAACATGGTCCTCGGCTCCCCATTTTCCGATACCATATCCTTTGGTCGCCCATATTATTTCACCTTTCATTTCATCCATATATTATCCCATCCATAAAAGTCTCCCCACCCTTCCCATTCATTTACCATTCCTTGGTTCTCCCTTATCATTTGTTCTAATCTATTCCACCTTCCATCAATTTTTACTTCTTCTAATTCAATTCAATAAACTCATTTATCCTCTGATCTAATCAAATTACCTTCTTCCAATCATTTCCTACAGATCAATTTCCATCCTATATATCTTTCTTCTTCTAACCCAATCTTATCACAACCATTCTTCTAATCCAATCAAGTTCTTCCTTCATCCATCATCTTCTCCAAATTCTTATATTCATCTTCTCATCTCAT
The DNA here is from genome assembly GCA_028749045.1 of Cupressus sempervirens. NCBI lineage: Eukaryota > Viridiplantae > Streptophyta > Pinopsida > Cupressales > Cupressaceae > Cupressus > Cupressus sempervirens. Next base: position 914,338,517 of record CM053786.1, on the reverse strand, counting down.
GATGTGGAGCTTCAACCCATCAAACTGAGCTTATCAAAATAGCGATTGCAAAAATAAATGTGCACAGATTCACACAGAGACTAAATGATTTGAGAGCCTCGTTCCTTTCACACAATTGCTAGTGACCAATCAACATTTTAATACAATTCAATCAAACAATCAATTTTTGCCTTACAGGATGCATCCTTCCTACACAGGCTTTAACAAATTCACCATCAAAATAAAGTTCATGGCAAGAACTATGGACTAAATGACTACTTGTTCATAAGCTCTTTTGTTGATTTTATATTTGTGTGTTAGTGATAGGCTCTCCAAGTGTGCCTTGATCTTCAATATCTTGGTATCATTTGAAAGGTTTGACTTGATTACACGGGTCATTTTGTGATATCATCTATTTTCATGATTCTCTAGTACATCTATAATAGTTTCAAGTTATGTTTATGCATTGCTCATTGGGGGCACCCGGTTAGCACACTTTCCACCAAGATCCCTAAAAAGAATTTGGGTGTGCCTAGACCTCTCTAGTGCGTATATGTCATTTGTTCTATTATGACTATGAAAATTACTTCTATTGTCCTAAAGTCTCTACTTTGTTGAGAGTCTAGTCCACGCAAAGGAATCTTGTCATCTATGCTACTATAGCATTTGATGCATAACTCCTTTTGCAAAATCAAACCAGCGTGTGATCTCCCATATGAACACAATTGAATCCCATGAACTCATGTAGTTAGGAGGCATTTAGATTCATTATTTAGTTAAATCATATCCAATTCACCCTGCTTCATTCTAATCTTATCAAAAAGTCATGCAAGGCCTTCTTTTAATCCTTTTTCTTTCCCTTTTCCTTCTCGTGTCTATTTTCGAGAAAATGGGGCAAAATATATTCCTCTTTCACCCCATTTCCTCAAGGGGGCACCCTCCTCCCTTATCGTCGCTATGACATGACTCTTGTGACTCCTCTCCTTACTAGGACAACCTGTATTTTCTTTTCTTTGATGTAATGTCATCCTAACACTACATCAAAGAGAGGCAAAATGTAGACACTTAAATTTTTCCTAAACACTATATTAGTTGATTTAATATTTCCCTTAACATTATAATTAATTGTATATGTCATGTTCCTCTACTAATTTAATTATATTTATTTAATTAAATGGATTCACTTCCCTAATGTATTTAAATTTAATTTAAATACTTCTCCTTAACATGCTAAATTTATTTAATGCATAGTGCTCCATAAATCCCCTTTTAAATAAATTCCAATTTATTTTATTTCCCTCCACTTTATTAAATTCTATAATCCTATGATTAAATTAAACCTATTTGATTTAATCCTAATCCCACCTAAAACTGAGCCTACTACCCATCACTCTCATCCTTCTAAGCCTACCCACTAGTTAATCCCACTTTAATATCCTAAATACCCTCCTAAACACCTTTTAGCCCCTGAGTGGTTGCTCACACAAAGCCCAAGAAAGCCCCCCCTTTCATTAATTTCTCTAAAAGCCTCTTACACACTTATACACTTGTCCCCCTTTCCTTTCTCCAAGGTTTCTCACACGCGTGAGCACGTCTTGTGCCATCTTAATCACAAAAAGACTTGTGTTGACCCTTGCATGGATTGTCCCCTTAGCCAGTGTGCCTCCCTTGTGACAACTATGTGGATGCCACCTCCTCAAGGCCTCTCTCAAGCTTATAAATAGTGCCCCTATCTCAAGCATTCTTCATCTCCTCCATTTGCATTGTTATCATGCTAGTATAGTGTTAGAGCTTTTAGAGATTTTCATACTTAGAGCTAACCCTTGGCAGTTGTTTGCATTGTTTCAATTTATAGATTTTGCATAGTTTTATGGTAGTATACTATTATTAGTTTATTTCATTGCATATCATCTCCACAATCACATCCTTGGAATCCTTTTGAGGTTGGCTTACTCATAGCCATTTCTTGAAGTTATTCCACATATGTTTTAGCATAGTTTTCATATATGCATTCTTACATTCATTCGAACAATTTAAAGGGATTGATCCATTGTTGTGTTTGAGGAGAGCACATCCACATCCCTCACTATTGAGCACACCCACAAGGCCTCTTGTGGGCTCCCTTGTTGAGTTGCTTTGAGGTTGCATGCAGATTCTTTCTTTTCGGTTGCATTAAGTTTTATAACTCAAGTATAAAATTAATTGTATTTTGATTTACTTTGAATCTTTGATATACATGTGCAACTAATATTTTCTTGTTAGTGCGTACTCTCGACAAGCTATGTTCTCACATATATAGGTTCATTCTCACCCAAATAAACTTAGCCCAAAATCCTCTTAAACATATTCAAGAAAATAACCTCCATAAGGAGCAGCATGAAATGAAGCCCCCAAGTCTAATACCCATGAATCATTAACATTTTCTAATGAAAGAAGCAAGGCATCCTCTTTGTATTTATTATTTACCACATTTGCCTTCTTTTTTGTCTCCTTCATTGTTCTATCGAGTCCAATAATCTTTCTTCTTATGCCCTGGCTTCCCATAGTACCACCAATCTCTTAGCCCTTTAGATTGAGACCTCTTTCCTTTTTATTTTCCTCTTGATTTCCCATGATTTCCATAATTGTTTCCTCTCATTCATTTTGCGTTTGTTTTGTTCATTCAAAACACTTCCTAATGTAGATCTACCCAAGCTTTTCCTATGAGTTCCTCACTCAGAATAACATCAATCACATTATAAATTTTTAGTGTATTAGATCCGAATTTTTTTTATTCACAACCATTACCACGCCATTCCAACTCTTAGGTAAAGAATACAAAATCAAGAGATCCATCATTTTTTCACCAAAATTAACATTTGTAGAGGATAATTGACTAGTAACCATATTAAACTCATTTAAATGATCAACAACTAATCCACCTTCTGTCATCTTCACATTCACTAAATGAGTCATGAGAAATAACTTGTTTGAAGCAGAGGACTTTTCATATAACTTCGCTAGGGTTTGCATCAACTCTTCCATACTCTTAGCTTTCGTAATATTAAATGTCATTGATTGTGCCAGACATAAACAAACACTTCCAAGTGCCTTTCTATCAAAAATATCCCAATACTCATTTGTCATAGTTGTCGGTTTGTTGAAATTTCCTTGTAATGGCTGCCATAAATTATTTTGATAAAGATAGTCATCCATTTGTATTTTCCATAAGTAAAAGATCTGTTGATCAAACTTCTTATCCTTCAACTTATCCTTATATGCCATCACTCCCACTCAACCGTGAGACCTTATTATACTGAAACAATTAGGCTCTGATGCAACTTGTTAGGATTAAAGAGAAGTAACAATTACATGCAAATGTAACCAATATCAAAAAATAGTAAACCCGATAAAAGAGAACAGAAGACACATAGATTTAATGTGGTTCACCCAATCCTTGGTGTTATGTCCACCAAATCCAAGTCCAATATTCTTATTATCCAATGATTAAGACTTGATTATAAACTATAATCCCTTATAGCTCTACCACCACAAGAAGCTACAATCTCATCATACATATTATGAAATCCCTGACCTTAAGCTATTTTATACAATCTTTTTATCACTTACAAAATTAGGGCTAGAATAAGTCGTCTAACAAAAAAATAGTAGCTAACATCTTTTACAATAGTGAAGTCAGTTGAGCTTTCGAGAATGTAGCACCGAAAATCCTTGTAGGGAGTGCACCTATGACTTTTCTCCTAGACCTTGCAAGGGGAGCTGCCCCTTGACTTTGTCTTGGGGGCGCTGCCTCTAAATCCTCGTAGTAGTATCTAGGGGGATTGTGCTAACTAAAGTGGGAAAAAATTAACTCTGAGTTTTATTAGGCTTCACATAACAAGTAGTCAATAAACACAAGGAGAGTACTCGTGGGAGAGAACACTACACACTCCTTAATGGAAGATTGTCATTAATCTACTCCACAATTATATTCTTTCCTTTAATATGTATACATTTTGTATCATGTTTGGTCTTCTAGAAAATTTATGTCTGAGTAAAATGCTTCTTGAGAGAGTTGAATATCACGAAATCCATAGATCAAAATTACTATCTACAAACAAAGAAAACTTGCATTAAAGATGAGAGAAGTCTTTACTTTTATATGCATGAATTTGAAACTTGATGCAGTACAAGGTAGGAGAATCCCCAAAGGATATTTCCAAGCCCCAACAAATAATCACGCAACATAAACACCGTAATAATGCAACAATAATGCGAGATCTAATACTAAATCACAACTCTTTATTCATAAAATAACTAATTGCATGCAATATGCCCAGCTCTAAGGCCTTTCGGGTTAGGGCCAAATAAAACAGTAATTACAATAATAGTTTTGCAAGATCCAACAAGATCCAATTCAAACACTACTCCCAGCTAGTCCAAATTTGCACTGTGGAAGAAAACCACCAACAAAATCTTAACTTTTGCTCACAAGCCCACCAAGCAATCTTCTAGTTTCCAAGCCTCAACTACTAGCCCTTCAAAGTTTGCATCCACTTCCCCAAAATGGATCACAATGCCTAAAGACTCCACAAAACTCCCTACTTATACCTAACTAAGCCACAAGTCAACCCAGTCCATTACAAATTAAATTAAATCCCTTGCATTAAATATATGTTGAGCCATAAGTCGACTACAACACAAAATTAAATATCCAAAGTCAGCTCACAGACAACTCAACATCTACAAGAACCAAGACCAAGCTGACCATCAAAGAAACCAAGCAGAGCATCGGCCAAAACACTAGCATCGTTGCGTTCCCAGTGCATGCCAAGCAACCAACACATGTCGAGCACATAGCTAGTGTCAAACAACCAACACATGCCAAGCATTGCAGTGAATACCGAACAAATCATATTTGTTGAGCCCCTTCAATGACCAAGCTCCTCGGCCACAACTACACCCTTCAATGATCAAGCACCATTGTTTGGTGACCGAGTCCACAACTCCTAGCCAAAATACCTCCAACACGCAAGACTACTAAAAACCCTAGGATGCTCCTGCATTAGACACCCTGAGTTCGAAAAGATGTTCTTAGTAGCTGGAAGAACATCTTCTAGGATTTAGCACATAAATGCCAAACTAGTTCTTCACGTACATATCTTCCAAGTCTTCAACTTGCACACTCTTTCCCTTGTTCTTCTTCTACTTCTTCACATCCATCCTAGGTGTGCTACAAGTCTGCTTTCCACACTGATCTCCAACCTTCTCAAAATCTGCCAACTCAACTCAGCTACCAATACTTAGGTTCCTCCTACGCTCATCATTCTGCAAAGGAATCAGGGAATGCTTCCTGCCACCTTCCTCAATTGTAAACACATTCTTGACACAATCATGTACAACTCTATAATCATATTGCCAAAGTCTACCAAGCAACACATGACAACTGTTCATGTCCACAATATCACACAACACTTGATCCTTATATTGCCCAATTTACAAATCAACAAGGCATTTCTCCCTCACTTCCAAAGCATGGTCACCTTGCAACCAACCAATCCTATAAGGATAAGGATGTCTCACTCTCTTCAAACTAAGTTTCTGAACCATCTCCTCAGTGACAAGGTTATCAGTACTACCACCATCTATAATCACTTTGCATACTTTACCACCCGCCTTACAACAAGTCCTGAACAAACTAGTTCTCTGACAAGATTCTATTGTCTTCTGACCAACCAGTACTCACTGAGCTAGTAAACTCTCTCCTTACTTAGGGTGATTGTCCTGGACCACAACCTCATTCAACAAGAACTTTCCTACCATGGGGACATTTAAAAGATTTATGCCCTTCTTCACAACATCTGAAACAATTACCACTAAGCCCACCTCCACCTGTCCTTCTCTTCTGATCAAAAGGTTTTGGTTCACCTTTTGCACTCAGTTTAGCCTTTGTTGAGCTATCCTGCTTCTCCTTCCCTCTAGCATTACCTTGACTTTTTCTCTTCAACCTATCTCTTGCCTTCAGAGCATATTGATAAGCATCCTCAATTGAAGAAATATTCAACATACCAACCTCATCCTAGATATTGAATCTCAAACCATTAATGTACCGAGCTACCTTTTCCTTGATAATTCTCTATATTCAAACCAAATACTCAACTTCTAGAACTCCTCGGTATAATCTTTCACAAACATATCCTTTTACTTCAAATTTTGCAATCTCTTAAACAACTCAAGTTCATAATCAATATGAATGAACTTAGCCTTCAACTTAGTCACCATCAACCTCCATCTAGTGATCTTCATTTCACCTCCCTCCTCTCTATCTCTTTGCATTTTTTTCCACCAAAGAGCATCATGTCCTTTCAACTTAGTTTGTGCCAACCTCACTATGAGTGGATCATCAATATCCTCAAACTCAAAGTAATCTTCTAGTTCACCAATCTAGCCAATCAAGTATTCAGGAGTTAAAGTACTTGAGCAGTTAGAAACCTCCATCTTATGCTTCAGCTTTAATTGGGATCTAGGCCTAGCAAACTAACTAGCCCTAGTTCTAATAGGTCTCTCCACACGGTCAGTTCAGTCCTCACTACTAGATTCAACAATTTCAAAGTCTTCAACAACTTCCTCATAACCATCTTTAGTACCCACATGCCTAGGTACACCACCTAAGACACTCATAATTTCAACAATCATATCACTCTTCATCAATGCAATCTAAGATATGAATTGTGCTCTAATCTTCTCTGAGGTCCTTTCCTCCACAAAATCACTAAGATCATCCTAAGGTCCAATATTCTTGGAGGCATCTTCCAAAAACATCGCAAACCCTAAGCAATAGATCCACAAATCCAGAAGATCAATCAACTCTCTAGATCAACCTTCTCTTCCAACCTTCACCCAAGTCCTGGTGCAAACTGCCTCAACATCGACGATCTGTCTACACACTCAAGAACACCTTCGCTCTATTACCACTTGATGCAGTACAAGGTAGGAGAATCCCCAAAAGAGATGTCTAAGGCCCAACAAATAACCACACAATAGAAACACCACAACAATGCAACAATAATGCAAACTCTAATACCAAATCACAACTCTTTATTCATAAAATAACTGATTACATGCAATATGCCCAGTTGCAAGACCTTACAGGTTAGGACCAATACAACAACAATAGTTCTGCGAGATCCAACAAGATCTAATCCAAACACTACTCCCAGCTAGTCCAGATCCACACTTTGGAAGAAAACCACCAAAGAAATCTTAACTTGTGCTCACAAGCCCACTAAGCAATCTCCTAGTTTTCAAGCCTCAACCACTAGCCCTTCAAAGTTCGCATCCTTTTCTCTAAGATGGATCACAATGCCTAAAGACTCCACAAAACCCCCTACATATACCCAACTAAGGCACAAGTTGGTCTAGTCCATTACAAAATTAAATTAAATCACTTACATTAAATTATGTTGAGCCATAAGTTGTCTACAACACAAATTAAATACCCAAAGTCAACTCATAGACAACTCAACACCTAAAGGAACCAAGACCAACCCGAGCATCTGAGAAACCAAGCCGAGCATCAACCAAAACACTAGTGCATGCCGAGCTCCTAGTGCATGTTGAGCTCCCAGTACATGTCGAGCAACCAACACAAGCCGAGCACACAGAGAGTGTCGAGCAACCAACACATGTCGAGCACTGCAGTGAATGCCAAACAGACTGTATTTGCCAAGCCCCTTTAATGACTGAGCTTCTCGACCACAACTATACCCTTCAATGACCGAACACCATTGTTTGATGATCGAATCCACAATTCCTAACCAAAATACCTCCAACATTCAGGATTGCTTAAAAAACTAGGATACTACTGCATCAAAACTTCCTTAGATTCTTCAATATATATATATTTTTAAAGAATAAAAAGGATCTCAACCTCATCCTTTTGATGTTAGTATTACACTTAACAAGACTTAATTTGTAATGCTCTATTAAAAACCATTTAACTTTACCAAGAAACCAAAAGCCCACTTATCCACTTTTAGATATCTATCAAAACTAGTTTGGCTATAAAATTTTAATTTTTCCTTCTATATTTTCATAATTCCATTAAAAATTTGATGGTTCATCTAAACATTTATAGAAGAGCACAAGAGAGATAAGTCTACGCTAGGGTTGTCGGAGATAAGCACGGTCTAGAACCTTCTTCTCTACATTAAAATGCGAAGTAAAACCACTTAAACCCTAGCTGTAGGGTTTATGCTCAAATTGATGCCTGTTCCAGTTCTGAGCCAGAGCTGCCAAATAACAAATCCAAAACTTCTGCTTGCAGAACTAAACACTTGGTGAAGAAGTTGAAGCAGGATGTATCAGGCTTCGAGGCGTTCCATCTCGGCAGCGGTTCGAGCCCCTGCACTAATTCGGGGTTCTACTGCTCCTGTAAAATTCAGCCATTATTGTGCTTACGAAAAGGTTCTTCTCTGTCTTTTTTCGCTCCCCAAAACTGCCTCTCAAACACTACATTTTTTTATGAGGATTACAGGTGTTGTATATGCGCCACTGAACAATCTTTCCTGCATTTACAGTTATGGATGTAATTTACTAATGTGTGGCTCTGATATCATTATATCAATAATTTTCACAGACAAACAATCGCATTTCCGGTGGGATGTTCAATTGCTGAGTTGCTTGTTCCATAGTGATTCGAAGCATTGAGTTTACTTTGAACATTCTATTTTCATCTTACTGATGTTTTGATTTATTTTGTAGATTAATGATAATAACGATGGAGGAAGCACTGCAACCCCCAGCTTTTCTTCTGCACGATTTTTATCCACTTTCGCGTTAGGATCAACGGGTTCTATTAAGCCAGGAATTTCAACATCAGCAGTTCCATTTGGGTCGAGGTTTATGACTTTACCTGGCTCGGTCCGGGGCGAGGCTACTGTTGCTGAGGTGGAAACAACCGAAGGGCCAGTTGAAAAATATGAATATCAAGCAGAGGTTGTATTCTTGACTTTGTTGAATGGTATATTGTGTGGCCTTGATTTTAATGTCAAGCTTTTATTTTTTTGACTTTTTAAGTATTCTTGAACTTGCAGGTTAGTCGACTTTTAGACTTGATTGTGCATAGTTTGTACAGTCACAAGGAAGTGTTTTTACGTGAGTTAATCAGGTAAGGAATTTTATGAACATGAGTACAATTTTTTGGTATGAATCATATGTAAACTTTTATCTTTAGACAGTTTATAAATGATTGTGTAAACTTGTTCTGCAAGATGTTAAATTTTAATTTGAAGAATGTTGTTTATTGAACGTACTATTAATTTCACTACTCAGAATGTCTTACATCGAACTGATGTGCCATTTACTTGATATGAACTTTGATTACAAACAGTAACGCCAGTGATGCCTTGGACAAGCTCCGCTTTTTAAGTGTAACAGAGCCCAACCTTCTTGGAAATGGTGGTGAATTAGAGATTAGAATTAAGGCAGATAAAGAAAATGGAACTATTACGCTGCTGTGAGTAGTGCAAAGAAATCTTTGGTCTTTGAGCTTGGTTGGAATTGTGAATTTTTTTTTGTTTGTGTAACGCAAGCAGTTGCTCGTTATATCTGCAGCGATTCTGGTATTGGGATGACTAAAGAAGAGCTCGTAGATTGTCTAGGAACAATAGCACAGAGTGGAACTGCGAAGTTTATGAAAGCATTGAAGGTTGGATGATCAACTAATTGATTGGAAATAGATTGATGAGATTTCTGTTACTAGAGACAATTTTTTTACTTGTGTATTTGCTCTCATGTCTCTAGGAGAGCAAAGAAGCTGGTTCTGACAATTTGATCGGTCAATTTGGTGTTGGATTTTACTCAGCTTTTCTTGTCTCTGATAAGGTGGGTTGACATTCATCTGGTCATGTTTACAATATAGGCATATTGTTAAATGCTGACATCTAGTTGGTCATTTGTAATTTCTTGATCAACTTCTGGAACATCATTTTGAAGACATTAGACTTTACATTTGAAAGTAGTGCACAACATCTTTGCAGCTGTTTAATGTTTTCTGTGTTGTAGATTGTTGTCTCAACAAAGAGCGCGAAATCAGACAAGCAATATGTGTGGGAAGGACAGGCTGATACCAGCTCTTATTCAATACGGGAAGAGACAAATCCTGACAAATTTATTCCAAGAGGGACAAGTATTACGCTACACCTCAAGGTAAAGAAGCTACTATTAGCATCCTGATGTGTGGCCTCTTTATTTCCTGCATTGAAAGCTGTGTAGTGACTATCTGTCTAAGAGTTACAAACTAACTTTTCAAATGTTATGGTTTGTTGTAGACCGAGGACAAGCTTGAGTATGCAAATACTGAAAAGCTTATGAGTCTTGTTAAAAACTACTCACAATTTGTATCTTTTCCGATATATATATGGAAGGAGAAGACACAAGCTGTTGAGGTGAGATTGGCTTCAAGCTTGAGTGTAGGAGTTTTTGAGGCTATTAGGTGGTTGTATGTGTCGACAAATATGCCTTTGGTATCATATTGTGTGAACTGAGTGTAGTAGGCATTTTTTGAAGGTTGAAGTTGACGAGGAAACAAAGGAGGGTGAAGCAACTGCACCAGAGGTAAATTTATTTATACCTCTGATATCTCATGATCTATAATTGGCTGTACACAATTATTCAGCCTTCATTTTGGTTCATTCAATTCCTTTGCTTGCATTGCTAAAAAAAGGTTGCATATATATATATTTTCATTCAGGGTCAGAAGAAGAAAACAAAAACTATTACAGAAAAATACTCAGATTGGGAGTTGGCCAATGAAACCGAACCTATCTGGGTAAGAATGGACTTGCATGTGCTGAGAATGTTTAGTTATTAGCATTATCACTAAATATTGTAATATTCTGAAATTTTATATTCGCATTAACTTGAATGTGCAATCTTTTGCATGATATACTTTTTTATGTTTATGTAATTTCTTTGCTAATTTATGGTTTTTTTTGGTTTTGGTTTTAGATTATATTCTAAATTGATTCAATTGCTTTAGTAGTAGGAATTATCCTTGGCCCTTCTAATTTCACATCAGTCAGAAATGATTTAATTTAGACCATAGTCAACTCCATGTCCACTCTATTTTAAGCTTAGTTTTACGTTCAGTCAGATCCATAGCTTATTTTGAGCCAATGCTGCTGAGAGACAAGAATTATTTGCTGGAAGAAGCTTTCTTAGCAACAAAGTTCTACTGTCTACTCGCAACATTTTAGCATAGTGTTTTAATCTTGCTGCAGAAGTTAAAAAAAGAAATCACATTAAATGAGAACTGCAATTTATCAGTTGTGAGTTTTCTGTGTTATCTAACAGAGTATTGAAAAACCCAAGATGCATATCAAGGTAAGTTTTAAAGTTCATAGTTTTTAGGATTGTAATCTTTTATTGAGCCCCTTGGATAAAAAAGATAGAAGCGGTTTTCAAATTTTAAAATTTTTCTGTCACCAGTTGTATGCTATTTTGTTTCCTCGGGTTCCTGCAAATTGAAGTTTCCCACATACCGTATTCATTTGTATCTTGATAAAATAGTTAAGTTGCGCATCAGAATTTTGTAAACTAGAATAATTGGTTTGTATTATCTAGAAATTGTAATTGTAGCGTAGTCTTTATTTTTTGGTGTAAGGTTATATTTTTCAAGTAATCAAATTATCAAAGGCATGTAGGCTTTCTAGTTGATTTGCATTGTATTCAAACTGAACCTTTTCTAATAGTTTTTTGCTTACTCTAATGTTTAGATGCGCAATTCAAAGAGTGTCTCTTCAGAGGAGTACAACGAATTTTACAAGAAGACTTTTAACGAATACATGGATCCTCTTGCATGCACTCATTTTAATACAGAGGTAAAATTCACCCAAGCTCTTAGTTTTCACTAAGAAATGGTGCTATGTTTTTGTCAAGTTTTAGTTATTGAAATGAAATGTGTTTGGATGGATGCAGGGTGAAGTTGAATTCAGGAGTGTACTTTACATACCTGCCATAGCTCCCATGGGCAGGGAAGACATAGCAAATCCAAAGACCAAAAACATTCGTCTGTATGTTAAGCGCGTATTTATTTCAGATGATTTTGATGGGGAGTTGGTAAGTAAAATTCATATAGGGATATTTTTTCAACAGATTTGAAGTAACCTTTCATAATTTCTGTATTGTGCAAGTGTTGAAAATATTTACTTCTGGTGTTTTGTGTGTTCAATTTTCTTAATTTATTAAATTTTTTTTTTCCCTACGGTTGAAATTTTAAAAATCCATTTGTAAGATATTATTGGAATTTATAACAATCATTGAAACTTCCTGTGGATTATATGCATCTTTTACTAATTTTTGACATATGTTTTGCATATTTTATTGATTCTGTATTTCTATAGATAATATTAACAATATTGATATGAAGTAACCTTATTAATCAGTGATAGTAAAGACAAAAGAAGCTGTAAAAACAAAATCCGTCTGTTGTAAAATGTGCTTGGAAGAACACAGCTGTCTGGTCTTTAGGAATAATTCCAATGTCATTGGAGGAATTGAATCTAATCAATCATCTAGCCTTGACAGCCTATATATATAAGAAATGATAATTGAATTAGTCATGATGAGTCAGGTTGCTAGCGGTTTTAGAATGTGCTTTGAAGAACTCAGCTGTCTGGTCTTTAGGAATAATTCCAATGTCATTGGAGGAATTGAATCTAATCAATCATCTAGCCTTGACAGCCTATATGTATAAGAAATGATAATTGAACTAGTCATGATGAGTCAGGTCCTAGGACCTATGTAGCTTCAAAAGATGTAAATTTTTTTGCACTTGACCCATTCTTGTAGAGATAAAAGAAGATAGAGGTATAGAAGAGCCAAAATGTTATTTTAGCTGTTACCATTTACTCTTCTGTGAAGATCCTCTTTCTTTGTAGACTGATTGAGTGTTTTTGGAATCCTGAGATGTATGATTTCTGATTCTTTTTTTTGTTGCACTGGATTTTGTGCTAAACATGGTTACCCTTGTCCTTAAAGCTGTTTTGTCTCAATGAGAGACACTGCTATAATGATTAAAGTAACCAAGATTTGCAATTAAGTCTGTGGAAAATTAATGTGTGGTGCTGGAGCACCTAGGGTTTTGACAGTTAAACCCTCAAATTTTGGCTTGAAGGCCCTTGTATGGGTCCTGGTTGATTGTCCATTAGGTTGCTTGTGTCAGATTTAATGTCATTTGTTTGTAGTTGGGTCAAAATTGCCAAAACATTGTCAAGTTTGCCAATGTTGTCATTTAAGGGTCAAGTATGCACTTGGATGTAAAAGGGTTGTAAGGCTAATGTTCGAGTTCAAGAATGGTTATGGATAAGTAGGAGATAATTTCCACAGCAAGTCAAATTGTGATATTGCTATCAGAATTTAACTGTGTAATTTTTGAAGCACCGGTGCTTCACCCTTGTGAGCATCACCTAGATCCAATGAGTGCTAAGTGTTCCATTTATTCTCATGAGAGATGGGTTCATGTTGGATCACTACTCATGAAACATGGGTGAACGTGTTTGACTCAAAAATTACACAGTTAAATCCTGATGGCAATATCACAATGGTTATGGAGTCAAATTACACCACTCTGCATCAAAAAGAAGGGAGATTTGGAAGTTTGAGCAAAAGTTGCGTGCAACTTTTTGCAACATTATGTATCTCGAGCAAAATCAGTTATGGGTGGGTGCAGTTAGGTCCATCTAAGACTCCAAGATTGATTCTATGAGGGTTGGACACTCAATTTTGTCATTTGGCAATATCAAGCAGTCGGCAATTTTTTGCAATTCTTTTACGGTCAACTTGCAACTCAAGCATCTATAGTTTAATGGATTAGATAGAGTTGTTTTCATTGCATTTAGTTAGAATTCAATTTGTTTTCCATTTCTGTATAGCTGTTTTGAATTCCTTAGTGGTTTGGTGTGGCAAATAAAATTTAGACTGTAATCTTCCGGTCTTTTGTAGACTTAGGGTTTTGAAGAATAAAAAGCCTCTAACTTCCATTTCCACCATGGAGAATTAATGATCTTTGGAGGAATGTTATTAGAGGCTGTGTACTATATGTTCCAATTAGAAGATTGCCTAAAAGTCCAGTTTGTGAATTTTGCATACAAGCCCTAGGCGAGTGGACAACATGCCTGGTTAGGTTCTTGATATAGCAGACAGTATAAGTTGCAAGAGTTGATTGATTTAAATAAAGCAATGTTTGGAGAGTGTTGGTAGGAGTCATGAGAGGCCAAGTGATTGGTTGAAACCTTTTGATGAATTCATTTTACCATCTTCTTGCAAGAACTTTCAGTTTCTTACCTTGGATAAGCAAAATAGGTCCAAAATTGGTTTAAGGCATTGTACGGAGGTCATGGCCCCAAGACCTAGAAAATCTTGTAGGTCTTTCAAATGGGTATTTGAGATGGTGATTTGTTTTAGTAGTCATTTGGCAAAGTTTTGAGAAAAGCTACAAAAACTGAAAATAAGGGGGCTAATTGGGGCTCATTCCTAGGTCATTTTTGACTACTCTTGCAAATAGTGATCTTTGAGCTCAAGAAATCTTCATATTGAGTTGAGGAAAGTATGGAAAGAGATTGTCATATTGCTATCAAGTTTTAACTGGGTAGTTTTTGAGTCAAACTCATTGACTCATGTTTCATGAGTAGTGATTCACAAGAATCCATCTCTCATGAGAATAAATGGAACACAACACTCATTTTATCTAGGTGATGTTCACAGAGGTGAAGCACTGAGACTTCTCGAGAGGTCACCCATCCCAGTACTACTCCAGCTTGAGCACGCTTAACTTTGGAGTTTCCTCCATGTTTAAACCCACTCAACTTGCAACCTCATTTGCAAAACCTTTACCAAGTGTTGTGCCTTATGAACCATTCATTAGAAAGCCCCTTAAAGCTCATCAATTGTTCCATTTATTCTTATGAGAGATGGATTCTTGTGAATCACTACTCATGAAACACGAGTCAATGATTCTGACTCAAAAACTTCTCATTTAAATCTTGATAGCAATATCACAATTCGATTTGCTGTGGAAAAATATCTCCTACTTATCAATGGAAAGAGATGTTTAGGATCAATCTGCTCCTGATTGAGCCATCACTGCATTTGTGGAGGTATTGAGCCAACCCCATAGAACAAAGCTAGGGTGAAATGGTAAGTTTGGTTGTGTTGCTTGGGAGGTACTTGTAAAGCTTAAAGAGCTGAATAAAGGGAGTCCAAGACTTGCAGGATCACCCTCATTGTGTGGTGTAGAGACCTGGTGTCAAGATCAAAAGAAGCCAACTCCTAGGGTCTCCCTATCAATGAGTGATGGGGAGTTTCTCACACTTAGAGCCTTCTTGCTCTATCCAAGGCTTTCTCCTAGCCTTCCTATGGTCCCTTCTCTATACCCTACTTCAGAGGATCTCTTCCTAGTCCTCTCCAACCTAGAAACTCACCTATCAATTTAAGTTACTCTCCTAAACCTTCAAAACCCAAATATGCAACTTTATGCTTAACGAGCAAACAAACTCACCAATGGTTTCCAGCAAGGCAAATAGGTGTTTTGACCACCCTCACAAGGTTCTTGACCATTTCCCAACCTTTCTGCACTATCTTTCAAGGTATTAGGCTTCAAAATCTCAATTTTGCATTGTTAGGCCTTGTAGAGCTATGAGCCCCAATTAGGCCTCCTACAAACAAGGAATCTGGAATAAATCTTAAAATGTCTTAACAAGCCCCTCTGATGTCTTCTAGACTTTTCTTCATATGAACCTAGAGTTGAGGATTTTCTAGGTTTTAGCCCTCCAAAGTGTCCGTACTGTACCTATCCAAAAAACCCTACTTTTAAGGGTTTCTAGGGAAATGACAGAAACTCTGTTTGTTTGGTTTCATAAGATGCTTGAATCTTCTTCTCAGATCCTCTCCTTTGGGACCAGGACACTTGACTTCAGCATCATCATTGCCCCAAGCAAGATTGGCTCAAACCAATCAAGCAAATTCCCGTAAACTGTCTTGCAAGCGTTCCATTTCCTACCCAAACTTCTCCATGCTTGCCTAGGGCTTGCTTGCAAAAATGCCAAATTGACTCTGATCAACTCCTTCCATATTTACAATATATACAGTGGCTGCTTCTTGATTCCAAGTGGCCATCAAGATCCCATGGCTGGAACTCAAGTTGTAGACATTTTCACACAAACAGTTATGTTCAGGACAGTGAAACTGGGGAAACAAGAAAATTTACAAAACAGCAGGAAATTGATCCAAACCTCCAAAACAACAATGCACAGATCAATTACAGGATGAACCTTAACTTATCAATAGAAACAGTCAGCTTTTCAATCTATTGATGTATAGATGAAAGCCAAAAACACAAAACTGGCACAGCAGTCCGTTCAATTCTTTTGGTTCAGTCCGTACACAAATGTCTACCACCCATAATTAGGGTTTGGATGAGCTTAAATACTCTTATTCCACCTGTTTGGACCCTAAGGTCGAGCCTCAGACCTAACAAATGTTCCCCCCAACATTTGAGGAAAAGTTGTCATGACAACTTTGACAATTTTTGCAAAAATGACTTTGTATCATTCCAAACTTGTCAAGTTTGATTCATATCCATCCAATTTGATCCAAAAACACCTATGGACCACATTTTAACACATCCCTCATTTTTGAGGTATTTTGCAACTTTGACCAAGTTTGGCTCCCTCAGGACCTTAGAACAATAACTAGGCCTTATCAACCTAACCAAGAGCAAGCATTAGACTCAAACCTATTTACACACACTAGACACACCTTGGGACTTTATATTTAGTCCTTATTAAAGCAATGGTTGGCTAGACTATCTACAAGCCAAAATCACTATTAGGGTTTGCCTTTCCCTAAGGTGCTTCTGCACCAATGAGTATCCTCAAGTTGCTGGAAATATGTTCCTTGTGTATAGCACCTCCCACTTGATATAAAGAAAAAATGTTAGTGTAAAACAAAATGTCAACATTGATCCTTTTATCTGTTGAATTATCAACATTTTGGCCACCGTACACTGGGAACAATAAGCCTTTTTGATTTTCATTCCAAAGGCAATTAAACCTTCCAAATTTTTTTATGCTGTTGCAACCATACATTGCACTGGTTATTGCTCCATGAACTTCGCATTTGAAGATTGAGCCACCGTGTCTAAAGTTTTTTTGGTTTGAGGATTGAAGTAAAATTATAGTTTTTACAGAACTACATCTTCTTAATATTGAAGTCAATGATCAGCTGTCAGAGAATGCTGAAATTTTTCTTCTGTGGGCAGGAATTAATTTTTTCATACTGGATTTGCAACAATGTTTCTTGAGGGATGGTTACATGATAGCTTCCCATATCTGCAGAGACATGTTGTATGCACTTGTTAAATTCACCTAATATTTGTAAAAGGGCAAATGCCCTAATTTGGCTATCATTGAAACGTCTGGTAATTTGGCTATCATGAAATTTCTGGTTTTTGGGGACAAATTTGGCTGTAAAATATCTATGCAGCTAAATTAAAAGTTCGAAGGAAACATTATTAAATCTAAATTATTCAGCATAGTTTTGTTATGCATTATTATGCAGATGATTTTGAGCCTAGAGTAATCCCTTAAACCCTCTGAATTGCTGATGAATTTCTCTAGTGTATTCTACAAGGTGTCTCAATTTTTAGATCTCTAAATTTTGAAAGATGGCTACTGTTAAATGTAAAGACTCTCTATAAAACATTGTTGGACAATATCTAAAAGGAACACTTTACACAGATGATAACTTGGATCCCTATTGGCCTACTGAATACTGTTCTTTTGCTTTTTTGATTTAATCTAAAAGTGGTTAACTTTTTTTTATTGGTCTTCATGTAACTGTATGCTGTTTTTTAAATATAGTTTATTAGTGTAATCATGATTCTAGCATCCTATACTAAAGTTCCAGTTGTCCTTGTGTAGTTTCCACGGTATTTGGGCTTCGTTAAGGGAGTGGTCGATTCAAATGACTTGCCGCTTAATGTCTCCAGGGAGATTCTTCAGGAGAGTCGCATTGTAAGTCTTTCATTTATGGATTTTAAATATTTTTAAATCTATTTTCCAATGCAAGTTCATGGTTTTAATATCATGGAATAACTGGAACTAAGGTGATCTATTGATATGTCATCTGTAGTTTCATGTTGAGACAAGTTTGTCTATTAGTCGATGTCTACTCTAATATGTTTTCTGTGGGATTTTTGAACAAACTATCAAATTAACATCTATGTTCTTTTAAAATTTCTATCTGATATTTCAATCTTATCTTTGTATAATTATAGGAGTGGCTGAGCATCCTGAATTTATTATTATTAAGGTCCACTGATTTTATCTGGAAAAGTTTGCGTATTATTTATATCGAATTAGTCCTCCAAGTTTTTCTTTTGAGGTCGACTTCTGAAAGATTATAATAATGGGATTGTGCAAGGAGGCTTCTCTTAGGAGGGTATTATAATGTTATGGCATTCCTATGCAGGTTCGAGTCATGAGGAAACGCCTTTTGAAAAAGACATTTGAGATGATCTCAGGCATTGCTCTTAGTGAGAATAAAGAGGTATTGTAGATTTTTCAAGTGGTTTGCTCTTGTATGATGCATAAACATATAAAGTTGTTTGCGAGGATAATGCAACTTGGGTGCTGTATCTATTTTTGATAATACCAATATCAAGATAAATTTCGAATGTGTCTGTTGTTTCTTATTCCTGAACACAATTTACTCTGACCTTTTTAATATCAGTCTCAAAGTACTTATATATTTATGCAGGACTACAAAAAGTTTTGGGATAACTTTGGGAAGAATCTTAAGATAGGTGTTATTGAAGATAATTCAAATCACAAAAAATTGGCTCCTCTTCTTCGATTCTTTTCATCATATAGCGAGGACGAGCTTATCAGCTTGGATCAGTATATTGAGAGCATGAAGGAAGGGCAGAAGGACATCTATTATATTGCTTCAGATAGCATTACTAGTGCCAGAGATGCACCTTTCTTAGAAAAGCTTCTAGAGAAAGAATATGAGGTAGTTTCATTTGAATTCTGTTGTTTATTGTTATTGGTGTTTATGACATGTGTTTAAGGACTACACACTATTAATTGTGTATTGTTACTGGTATAATGGTATTTATCTTGAAGTATGATTCGCTGTTTAACTTTGATTCACAGGTTCTATATCTTGTTGACCCAATTGATGAGGTCACTATTCAGAACCTTAAGAACTACAAAGACAAGTCATTTGTGGATATTACTAAAGAAGACCTAGACTTAGGTAATTTACTTGTGCACGGTCCTGATTTTGCATTTTATTGAATACCATTCTTCCACTAATATTCTTTTCTTGCTTTTATTTTTGGTGCATATGTTACCTTCGTGTACAGCAGTTGTGTAATTCCAGAAGGTTTTGTTTGGGATTTATGATGCTTTTCCCAAGTTATTATCAATTGTTTGATAAGCAACACTTGCTTTATATTGAATGTACCTAGGGTATTCTTTTTGAGGTGCTCATAAGCATAGTTGGAAAACTCCTTAAATCCAAAATCTTGCCAAGGCCTGAAAAAATATTTGGAAAAAACTTGGCCAGTTTTAGGCAATAACTCAGGCAAAATACTTGCCAACTTAAAAACATTGCTTAAATTTATTTAGAAATGCATTTCTTTTGCATCCAATGAGTCAATAAATGAGAGCATGAAAGAAGCAAGCTTAGTCTAGATGTATTTGAACGCATAGCGTGTAAAGATTCTGAAAATTCTTTGAATCAGACTTCTATTTCCTTCTTTGATTGCTGACAATGATCTTCTTCGTTCTGAATATGATGAAGTTTGCACTTATAATTCTGATCTGACAATCATATATATTTGCAAATATCCGTGTAATATATTGCTGAGAAAATAACCTTAATGGTGTAATATATGGAGAACACCGAAGTTCTCTTATGCTGATATAATAAGTAATAATTAACCTTGTGACTGAGAGTATCATCTGATCTTTAATTACAGGTTATTGGTGCTTAGAAGAGCAGACTTAATTGTTTCTGTGTGTTCTCTAACTGCACCAATAACCCTCCTATATATCCTTACTAAAGGGTATGTCCCTCAAAGGGACATATCCCTTTCTAAACTAGTCTTAACTAAACCTCCTCTAAGTCGGTGATCTAGGAAGAGAAATCTAATAACACTTAACTAACAATGTGTTAGTTTAGTTAAGCATAAAAGAGTTTCTTCATGAGAAGTCGCCGGCTCTTGTAGGAAGAGATATACATAATCTGATGCTAGTCTGAAGATATATAATGATAAGAAGAGGAAGTACGGTTTGTACTATCAGACCTGTAGGTTATCTGGTTAGATATACTAACACTCCCTCTTAACCTGATAATCCTATAGAGAGATATTATATTTAGCAACACCAATAAAAATGAATAAGCAAGAATTAATACTCTATATCTTTCTGATTCTTCTTAGTATGTGGTATCATAGAACACATGATACAAAGTCATATTTGTTTACCGTACTGGGTAAAGAAACAATAGAACAGAATAGCAGATAAGAATAGGAGAAGTCCTTCAATTATATTCGCATACACCAAGATATTACATTAGGTTCGGATATGATGATTACGATGATCCCGAAGGGGGATATAAATACTATCTGAGGAACCTTCTCGAAGGTATCCGTCGGCCACATACATGTCGACTACAATAATAGAACCTTCCGGATACATCCCGATACTGATGGCATACCTCCTGATACCTCGACGGTTACATCCCGTTACCCCAATGGGCACATCCTGTTACATTATTTCCTGATGACATCATCCCCCCTCAAAAAGAAAAGTCGTCTCCCAACAACTAGACAACAAAAAAAACCCAACCACTAACTACATTATTCATAAAGCAAAAAGAACATGGATTTATACATCATGAAGCCGAAGGCTGAGTCTTTGACTATGAAGACCAGCTGCGTTGAAGCTGATACACCTGATTTGTCCGTATCTGCAAATCAGCTCTAATCTGTGAGTTCTCCTCCACCATTTCCTTTACCATCAATGCAACCTCCTCCAGGATGTCGGTGAATGGGATTGGAAACGGATCCTTGATGGTGACTGCATTCAGGCATTTGAAATCGACGCATATCCGGATCTGAGTGGTATCCTTCTTTAGGGAGATCACTATCGGTGACACCCATTCGCTAGTTTGCACTTTGAAGATAATGCCAACTTCCAACATCCGGTTGATTTCCTCCGTAACTCATGCCGCGTAGTTCTTGTTCATCTTGTAGGGCCACTTTCGTACAGGTACTACGCCTTCGATCAACAGGATGCGGTGCACACACATTTTTGGGGGGTACTCCTTTCAGGTCCTTGTATATCCATGCAAACACATCGTTGTATTCCAAAAATATCTTGAATGCTGTTGCCTTCAGTATTGGGTCCCAGTTATCTCCCACTAGTATGTTCCGTGGTTCGGCTTCATCTCCTAAATTCATGGTCTGCAGCGTGGCTTCATTATATTTGATGGGTTCCTCTTTGGTGAACTTATGTGCGGGTGTCACATCCAGTGGCGCAATTCCTTCCTTCATCTCGGTGAATTTCCTTGAAAATTCATCAACATTGTGTCCTTCCTCTATTGTCAGTACGTTGCAACTGTGAAACAATTCATAGTCCTCTATCTGCCAATGGTAAAGACCATTTACTGAATCCAAATCGTCATCTCCTTCCAATCTTAGAACTTCCTCATGATCTCTTTCCATACTCTGCCTCTTTTCATCCTCTTCTCTTTTAGAATCTGACGATAGAGCTTCTTCCCCAACTATTTGAGTGTGCAAATCAATGACATACTTTCGGCCTTTGCTTTCAAGTGATAAAGTATTTTTCTTCCAATCGTGCTTTGCCTTGGCTTTTATCAGCCACCCCGACCTAGAATAACATCGTATCCTTTCCGCCTCAGGGGAATGACAACGAAGTCCAATAGGAAGGGTTGTGTTCCAATCGTTACTGGTTGCGCTGTGAGTATTCCCAATGGTTTGATTCCATGTTGATCGGCTGTTAACAACTGAAAGGTAGGTGGCCACAATGTTGGCTGTCCCAACTTCCTCCAGGTATCCTCTGGCAACACATTGACACTAGACCCTCCGTCCACGATTGTGTCTGTTAACATAGTTTCGAGAATGCCCATTTTGACAACCGCCGGATAGCATTCAGATGAAAGAGCTAACAACATCGGGTCTTCTGCACTTGCGTCCCCTTGTTTCTCGCTTTCTCGATCTACTGGTTGCTTAGCAATGGGGACTATATTCGTGAGTGCCGTACGGAGTTGAGGCATAGTGAGCAACAAATCATTTATCCTGACGAGTACCTCGGCCTGCAATATTTGTCGATATGATGTTTTGTTCTATGCAGTTCCGTATGGAGGTACCAGGCGTGTCCTTCAGGTGTGCCGTTTCTGCCTGCGTCGCTCTCTGGATCTCTGCCCGTGCGTCCTCCAATCTCTTCTTTTCCTCCGTCAGATCAGGGTAGAGCTTCGCCTATTTCCTAGTGATTGCTAGAACTTCTTCCTCGTTCGTCTCGACGGTAATCAAGTTTACTCTAGACTTCGAGCATTTAGCATCGTCATGATCGCCTGGTCCATATCATCGGCATAACAACTTTGGTGTGTTAGCTGTTGTGCACTCTTGAGCGAAGTGACCCCATAGATTGCATGCGCGACATTGGACTATCGGTCGGCCATTTGCATCATACTGGATTCGACTCCTCTCGCCATTATTGTTGTTGCCACTGTTGTTGTTGTTTTGACTGCACCGATTATTTCTATATCCTCTCGACGTGGCACCCTCTGTACTGTTGTTTTCGCTGCCTCCGGACGCGGACGCTTCCTGTGTCAAGAACACTTGCTGCGGTGTTTTTGTTTTTAGATTGAAAGGGCATTCCTTTTTAGAGTGTCCCATAATTTGGCAGATCTCACAATATTGCTCTTTCGAGCAGGATCCCTTCGTATGGCCTTCCTTCTTGCACTTCATGCACCATAGTTCATTGCCCTTAGTCTCTTTGTTCATGCTCTTGAATTCCTTCATCATTCAAATCATGTCTTTCTAAAGGGCACGAACCTTCTTGCTGCTACCCTCATCATCACTGCTATCTTCTCCTGAAGAGGCGTCATCATTTGAATTAGATGAACTATTCTTTTTTTTCTTCTTGGTCTGCTATCTTCTCGTGAAGAGGTGTCATCATCTGAATTAGATGAACTATTCTTTTTTTCTTCTTCTTGGTCTTTTGCTCACTTTCCAGGTTCATTGCTCGGTTATATGCTTCAATGTATGTCGATGGTGGCACAATCTTCATCTTCTTTCACATCTTTGGGTGAAGGCCTTCAATGAACCATCTTTTCTGTAACTTGTTAGTTGGCTTATTCTCCATCTTATTGATCAAATCCTTCAATTTCCTTGCGAAGACTCAGACTGTTTCATTCTTCCCCTGCTTAGTATTGAATATTTCCGCTACAATTTCATTATCGTCACGCAAGAGTTGAAATTCGGCGATGAACTCCTTTTTAATGTTATCCTAACTGTTTAACTTTTGTGGATCGGTATCAGTAAACCAATCAATTGCAACACTCCGTAGGGTTGTCGGAAATTGCCTCATCCATTCAATTGTATCCGTTATGCCATTGGCTCTCCAAATCGTTTCATAGGTTTTACAATGTCGGATGGGATCAGTTGCTCCATCACCATCAAATTTAGGTAACTTCTCCTTTGGTCCCGCCATCCCGACGCTCACGCTTGGTATTCCAACGCTCACACTTGATATGCCGACGCTCACACTTGGTATCCCGACAGCTGTGTTTGGTGAAGAAGGGTCTTCGTTAAGTGAATTTGTTCCTTCTGGAAGTGGATCCCGGACGAAGAGTTCACTCCATGCTCTTGCTACTTCAGCACTCCGAGCCGTGCGAGTCAATTCTCTTCCGTCTAGATTGTCTTCCCTCGGCGAACACCAATTCAAAAACTCCTCGCGTGCTTCTTCCACCAACTCCACCCGCTGTTGCATCTCCTCCAACAATGCTTCTGCGCTTCTGTGTCCGTCTGCAGCAATCTTTTGGAATCTCTTTTTGCGTTCGGCTTATTGCGCCAAAATTAGATCTCCGTGTGCTATGCATATTTCATCCTTGTCCTTTAGCTTGTTCTTATTCTTGTTCAGTTGATTCGGCATTACTCTTCATTCTCCTACCTTTCCAAGTCCATTGGGCAACGACGCCAAATGTTTACTGTAGTGGGTAAAGAAACAATAGAACAAAATAGCATAACTCTTTCAATTATATTCGCATACGCCAAGATATTACATTAGGTTTTGATATGATGATTACAATGATCTTGAAGGGGGATATAAATACTATTCGAGGAACCTTCTCGAAGGTATCCGTCAGCCACATACAACATGTCGACTACAATAATAGAACCTTTCGGATACATCCCGATACATGTCGGCTTGACGACATACCTCCCGATGCCTTAACGGTTACATCTCGTTACCCCAACGGGCACATCCTGTTACATTATTTCTTGACGACAATATTACTAAGCTTGTGATATGACAAATCATTGCTACCAGTGATAATAAACAGGATAAATCTGAAGAGTAATCTCTTCATTTATCCAAGTTGTGATTCATAGAAATTGGTATTTCTATATCACACCAAGATCTTGAGTTTAAGATCTACCAGAATGCAGGATAAACCTGGAGAATACTAAGATTCTTCCTTTATCCAATTTTGTGATTCATGAACATAGCAATTTCAACATCACAATATGCTCTAAAACTCATCTAGATCTTACAGTAAAACTCTACTGTTTAGTACATTATCTAAGAGATTGTCATCTCTCATAATGCCTTTTATACAAGTGTTCATCATTTTAGAGATCGTCACCTCTAAAATAATGAACACAAATAGTGGAGCCCATAACAGTCAATAGCCTGACAAAATAAAATTATTTTATTAATAATCAAGAGAGTACAATTGGATTACAACTTAACCATACCAAGTCTCCTCCGGAAGTGTTCCATCTTCACTCTAGATATCTGCAGTGCAAATGAATTCCAATTTTATAGAATTCCTGTCTATCATATCTCTTACATAATGGTAAGGAATTTCAATATGCTTGGATCTGTCATGGAAAATTGGATTCACCGAGAGCTTAATGGAACTTTGATTATCACGATGAATAATTGTAGGATTCATAGCTTGCCCAAATAATCCCACAAGTACCTTCCTCAGCCAGACTGCTTCTCGAGAGGCCATCGCTGCTGCAATATTCGGCTTCTATGGAGCTCTGAGCTATTGAAGAATGTTTTTTGCATATCCAAGATATCATTGCTGATCCTAAACTAAAACAACACCCTGAAGTACTTTTCCTGTCTTTAACACTTCCATCCCAATCTAAATCGGTGAATCCATGTAAGTCTAAAGCAACTTTCTCGTATTTGAGTTCAAAATTAAGAGTGCCTTGTAAGTATCTCATAATGTGTTTAACTGCAACTAGGTGAATCTCCTTTAGTTCACACATAAACTGACTTAAGGCATTAATTGCATAGCAAATATCCAGTTTTGTATTTACTAAGTACATAGGGGACCCAATCATCTGTCTTCCGAGAGTAGAATCTCTGGAAGGTGATTCTACTATTGGTTACTTAAGTTTATGTAGATTAGTCTCATAATGTGTTTAACCGCAACTAGGTGAATCTCCTTTGGTTCACACATAAACTGACTTAAGGCATTAACTGCATAGCAAATATCCGGTCTTGTATTTACTACATACATAAGGG
The DNA here is from genome assembly GCA_028749045.1 of Cupressus sempervirens. Lineage (NCBI taxonomy): Eukaryota > Viridiplantae > Streptophyta > Pinopsida > Cupressales > Cupressaceae > Cupressus > Cupressus sempervirens. The sequence continues at coordinate 914,312,700 of CM053786.1, read as the reverse complement.
ACCCAATCATCTGTCTGTAGAGAGTAGAATCTCTGGAAGGTGATTCTAGTGCTGCTTCGTTAAGTTTATGTAGATTAGTCTCATAATGTGTTTAACTGCAACTAGGTGAATCTCCTTTGGTTCACACATAAACTGACTTAAGGCATTAACTGCATAGCAAATATCTGGTCTTGTATTTACGAAGTACATAAGGGACCCAATCATCTATCTGTAGAGAGTAGAATCTATGGAAGGTGATTCTATTGTTGCTTCCTTATGTTTATGTAGATTAGTCTCCATTGGAGAAGACATAGGTTTGCAATTCCACATTCCAAATCTCTTCAAAATGTCTGATGTATACTTTTCTTGATTAAGTATGATATTGTCAGAGTTCTGTCGTACTTCCAGTCCTAGGAAGTAATGAAGGAGTCCCAAATCTTTCATTTCGAATTGTCTAGTTAGATCTTTCTTGCATTGATCTATGAGATGATCATCACTTGTTATTAGTAAATCATCGACATATAGTATCAAAATTACCATATCATCTTTATCTCTTTCATAATATAAATTTGGATCAACTTCATTCTTGGGGAATCCTAAGCTGGTGAGATACTTATCAATTCTTTTATACCAGGCCTTGGGAGCTTGTTTAATCCCATAGAGAGCTTTTTTGAGCCTAAAAACAAAAGCGTTAGGATCATGAGTTTTAAATCTTTCAGGTTGCTCCAAATATAATTCTTCTGAAATCTTTCTATTTAGGAATGCTGTTTTTACATCCATCTGATGTACCTTCCAATACTTCTCAAAACTACTGTCAGCAACATGCTTTATTTTAAATATCCACTTGGAAGAAACAACAATTTTTCCTTTAGGTCTTGGAACAATTTCCCAAACATCATTTTTCATGATAGATTGGTATTCTTTTGTGATAGCTTCTTTCCAAGCTGTATGTTTAATAGCATCAGAAGGATTGGTTGGTTTTGTTTTGGATAAATCACTCATGTTTGTTGAATAACTAGAGAATCTTTTAGGTCTTTTGCTTTCTCTGACTTTTTCGTAAGGTGCAACAAAGTCTTGAGCCGCGTCAACTGTTTTAATGGCCCAAAGTGGTGTTTTCTTTGAATTTTCTTCAAGGTTCATTTTTTGAATTTCCTCTTTGATTTCTTCAAAGTTCTCCCTCTGGGACTTAGATTCACTATTTTTTTCAAAACTAGATAAAGGAGAAGGTTCATCAGAACTTATGGCTCTTTTGAATGCAAGATCCTCTTCAAAGATTAGATCCCTACTAAGTTCAATGCTTTTGTGTCCAGGTATGCAAATCCTATATGCCTTAGATGTTTCACTATACCCTACAAAAATACCTTTCCTCCGAGAGGGTTTTAACTTGGTTCTCTTTTCTTTTGGAACATGGATATATACAGTACACCCAAAAATTCTAAGATGACTTATATTGGGTTTTACTTTAGTAAATACTTCTTCAGGGGTTTTATCTTTCAGCTAGGAGTGAGGGCTTCTGTTTTGAATATATACAGCAGTACAGGAGGCTTCTGCCCAAAGATAATATTCTAGATTTTGGTCAAAAATCATAGCTCTAGCAGCTCCTATAATTGTCCCGTTTTTTCTTTCTGCTACTGTGTTTTGTTCTAGATTATAAGGAACAATGTATTCCCTCTTAATCCTTGATTCTTTACAAAACCTTTTAAACAAGTCTGAGGTATATTCTCCCTTGTTATCAGTTCTAAGGGTTTTAATTTTATGTCTTGGAATTTTTTTCAGTTAATGCTTTGAATTCTTTAAATCTCTGTAGGATTTCTTCTGATTCTTTGCATTTAAAAAAGTAAATCCATGTTTTCCTAGAGAAGTCATCTATGAACAAGATATAATGCCAGAATACTCTTAAGAGAAGGAACAGACATAGGTCCACATAAATCTGAATGAATTAATTCTAGTACATTATTTGTTTTCCTAGTACTGTCATGAAAGGGACTTTTGGTGTTCTTACCCAAAGTACACCCTTTGCAAATACTTGGGTGGTCTTTATTTAGTTTAGGTAATCTAGTAACCATCTTCTCCATAGTTGATAAAGTTTTGAAATTTAGATGCCCTAATCTTTTGTGCCATATTTCATTTATATCGTAGCGTCATAAACTAGGGCTTGAATAGATTGAATAGAGTCTGTATTCAATTCATACAAATATTCTTTTCTTTGACCAATTAACTTTTCTTTCTTGATGGAGTTCTTAGCCCAAGTGAATGCTTTGCTATCCACGAATGCAACATTGTGCCCGTCATCTTCAAGTGCTGTAATTGAAATTAGGTTTCTTTTAATTCCTGGTAATTCCTGGTACATAGAGTACACCTGTAAGAAGAAGAGTATTTCCTGATTTTAGCTTCAAAGTACAATTTCCAATTCCTTCAACGAAGTGTGCTGAATTATCACCAATTGCAACTTCATCGTTAACCTTCTTTGATAAAGAGTCTAGAGTTTCTTTGTATCTCGTTATATGTCTAGAAGATTCGCTATCAATTATTCATGCTTTATTTGAAATTTCATTTGATAGAGAGGAATACAAAACACGGTTTTTAGGATCATAAGTATCTTCTTCTCTAATAACATTTGTACAGTTTGCTTGTTGTTGGGAATTTTCAGGAGAATTAGATTTGTAGTGTCCAAATTTTTCACATTTGAAACACTTCATTTTAGATAGATCTTTCTTGGGTTTTCCATTCTTTTGATTTCCCTTTTTCTTTTTGAAATGCTTCTTCTTGCCTTTATAGGAGTTTGTATTAAGAATGTGAAGTTCTTAATCTTCTGCTTCCGGTTTCCCTCCTTTCTTTAGTTTTTTGGATTCCTCTTGAAGACAATCGTTCTCGAGTTTGCTAAAGTTTGGAAAATTATCTCTGGCACTTATTCCTTGTGCAAATGTTTCCGATGAATTTGACAATCCATCTATAGCCATAAGTGTTAATTTTGTGTCACTAATGGTGGTTCCTGTACTTGATAGTTCATCTCTAATGTAGGAACTAAGAATTTATCGATTCTCCTTTCTTTATCTAAATGTGATTTAGTTGTCTTTTTAGTGCAAGAATCCTAGTTGCATTGTTTACTTCATATGCATTCATCATATCAAAGGCAGTTTGATGTTTTGTAAGCATAGGTATGATATCATTTTTTACTCCATCCAAGATGATTTGAATAGCTTTTCTATTTCCTCTGCTCTAGATAGATTTGTGAGGTTCAACTGGGGGTTGTTTGGATGCTCCGTCAACGAATTGTTTTACATTGTTCTCTTCAAGAATCATCATGATTCTGAATTTCCAAGTTTCAAAGTGCTCTTTCCCATCAAACCTATCCTCGGGTCTGATTGTGTATGCCATTGAAGATAGAAGATAGTTGCTAGATGTATATAGTCTGATAATTGAATTTTGCAGAGCTTAGGGTTGACTACCAGAGCTCTGATACCATGTAAAGATTCTGAAAATTCTTTGAATCAGACTTCTATTTCCTTCTTTGATTGCTGACAATGATCTTCTACGTTCTGAATATGATGAAGTTTACACTTATAATTCTGATCTGAGAATTATATATATCTGCAAATATCCGTGTAATATATTGCTGAGAAAATAACCTTAATGGTGTAATATATGGAGAACACCGAACTTCTCTTATGCTGATATAATAAGTAATAATTAACCTTGTGACTGAGAGTATCTTCTGATCTATAATTGCAGGGTATTGGTGCTTAGAAGAGCAGACTTAATTGTTTCTGTGTGTTCTCTAACTGCACCAATAACCCTCCTATATATCCTTACTAAAGGGTATGTCCCTCAAAGGGACATATCCCTTCCTAAACTAGCATTAAGTAAACCTCCTCTAAGTCGGCAATCTGGGAAGACAAATCTAATAATACTTGACTAACAATGTGTTAGTTTAGTTAAGCATAATAGAGTTTCTTCATGAGAAGTCGTGGACTCTTGTAGGAAGAGATATACATAATATGATGCTAGTCTGAAGATATATAATGATAAGAAGAGGAAGTACGGTCTGTACTATCAGACCTGTAGGTTCTAGTTAGATATACTTAACATAGTGGGTACAAAATTGCATTCCCCCAAGGAATGCTGCTGGCTGGAAGCAAAATAGTAATTTTTTTAATGTAATACTAAAAGTAAATGCAACATTACAACTACATCTACCTGTTCCCAGCTCTAATAAAACCTAAGAGAAAGGTAGAACTAGGGGCTCTATTCCTAGGAGTCTGCACTGGCTATGACTGCCTCCTCGCTCGGTATGTCTTACTCAGTCTGGTTCATCTTCCATTCTGGCTTTAGCTTGGCCTCTAGCTTCTCCTGTCTCTAGCAATGACTAATTCAACTCTATGTCATCCTCCCTCCTCCCTAGCCTGCCTCTCCAAATCATTGATGCCATCCTCTTCAAAAATTACTTCAAATCTCCACTTCAAATCTGCCTCAAATCGATGGAATTCAGTTTCAAGTGTTTTAAAGACTATTTTGCACCTTAGCAAAAAACAAGTGAAGAAATGAGAAATAAAACTAATTTGGGCTGTTTTTGGCTTTTTAAGTGTTGTTATAGAATTGTGACCAAGTTTTTAACAAAAACTCGACAAGTATGCGGTGAGCTTTTGCCGAAAATTTGGCAAGTTTTTGGTACTTCTTGTGTACTCTACTAGTATTCTATGCTCAGAAGTATTGCTTTTCATATTTGATTTTTGTTTCTTGACAGTTTGGTCTGTCTTGTTGTTGGTTTAATATTTCTGTATATGTAGGGTTAGATCTTGTTTGTGTCAAGACACACATTTTGGGGCATTTGTGTTGCATGATATGGTTAGCTGTTTAAATTTCTTTACAATTTTAGTCACCAATATTTTTTTTAGTATTACTGTGTAATTAAACTCTCTTTTGTAGAATAAAGCACTGTTCTTAGAGCTGGAAAACCAGCCAAGGCAACACTTTTAAATACCAGTGAGATTTAGTATAATTGTTTCATTATCCTAGCCATTTAATGCCAAAGATCTATTGTGTGCCGTTCTGTTCTGTTCAAGATTTCGAAGCTTTTGTATGGTCTTGTATTTAGTACTTTATATAAAAAGGCTAAAGCACTAGCAGGGACCTGACTCATGAGGCAAATGTTGACTTCAACTTTAATTGTCTCTGCACCATAGATTGTCTTTCCTGATGTACTGCAGTGAGTCAAGTAAGTTGAATATGATTTGACATCTTCTGATATGTGCATATCATGGCTATATAATACTTCAGGTGATAGGGATGAAGTGAAGGAAAAACAAATCAAAAAAGAATTTACATCAGTCTGTGACTGGATGAAGAACCATCTGGGGGACAAAGTGTCAAAGGTTGAAATAACTAATCGACTAAGTTCTTCACCCTGCGTGCTTGTTTCTGGGAGGTTTGGATGGTCAGCAAATATGGAAAGGTAAAGCTATTTTTGTTATCAAATATAATGTTAGATTTTTCATTCTATGGTTAAAATTTGTAAGTAGACCTCATTAAATTAATGGGGTCAGCAGGATCTCTTACATTCTAGCTATTTTGAAATTCATTATGTTGAGGGCATGAATTTCAAATTTCCGTTTATTAACATAGATAGTGGTTCTGAAGGCTCATGAAGGCTCAAACGATGGGGGATACGTCTAGCATGGAATTCATGCGCTCAAGACGGATTTTGGAGATAAATCCAGATCACGCTATTATAAAAAATTTAAAGGTGAATATTTAGCCTTTATAAAACATACTACTATAAATATTTAAATGTTTATTAGGCTCTATAACAATTCAATTCCAGTTGTGTACAGTTTGCCCAATTTTATTTTTCAAGTGGCACTGCAATATTCTTATTTAGAGGCTTGTTTCCTTCTTGCTTTATGTGAAAATTGGTTATGTTGAGAGTGATCTGAAGATAAGATCTGGATTCTTATTGTTTCAACAACTGCAACCGTTTTATGAAAATCTCCTTAATGTTGTACTAGGATGAGTTATGCATGCCAATATCTTAAATTTGTTCAGTCTTTTTGTATCAAACTCTTGTTGGCTACTGAAATTTATTTTAAATTTTTTCTGACGTTTTGGTCAAGCTCGTGTGGTTGGTCATCAAACTGTTCAACTTTTTTGAAAAAGTGAAGAATAGAATCATGATGTGTATTATCATCTCAATATGATTTTTTGTTATGTCCAGGCTGCATGCAAAGAAGCTCCAAGGAGTGAAGATGCCCTGAAAGCAATTGATCTCTTATATGATACAGCTTTGATTTCCAGTGGTTTTACTGTGAGTTATTATTTAAATGCTTTCTAGATTATCATGTACAATTTTTTTATTCAATAAACATTTATTTGAAAGAATTGGCAACTAGAAACTTGATATCATATTATTGTTGATTGCAGCCTGAGAATCCTGCCGAAATGGGTGGTAAAATCTATAGTATGATGGATATTGCATTAGCTGGAAAATGGGCAGGTCCTAGTACAGAGGGATCTAATGAAAATGCATCAGAATTATCAGCAGCAGTTGGAGTTGAAGAGACAGAAGTCATTGAAGCTGGCCAAAAGCAAGAACCGTCATCAAAAGTTAATGAAGCTTCAGAGGCAGAAATTATTGAATCTGCTGAAGTGCAAGCTGAGAGTAGTTCTTCAAAGAACTAGATGGTTTTCTAGATTGGCATTATTCTGAATTGGATAGTGGTTTCGAGTGTTAGTGAGTTGTTTGTTTGACCATGGTTAGTAGGCTGAGAAAGCTAGTTAGATTTCCACGAGTTTGACACCCATATTTTCTTATCTTTCTTTGTAGCTGTAGGTGGGTATGAAGCTGTTACTAGTATTCATAGTTCTGAAGTCAGCAAAATATAAGTTGTTTATAAAGGGTGTCATGGTGCTGATCTTCACGAGTTGTTATTGTTAACAGCGTTATATATAAATTAAGCAAACAGGCTTTTTAGTGCAAAAGTAGCTGGAATATTTGTCTCCACCAGTTTTTTTCATCCATTTGTTTTTATTTTCAATTTTTATACTTGTAGATTATTTTTTGCCAAAACCAACCTTTGACCCAAATAGGTTCAGAAATATTAATGGCTGCCATATACAGTCAATGTCATAGAGGGAGAGTAACATCTATCTACTGCTGCACTTGTAATATGATAAAACACTATGAAGTTCCAAGTTTTCAGAATTTGTTACCAGATGTCAAGACTCTTTTACTATCAATTTGCGTTTACTCTCTTAACTGCATGGCCTTGCATTCTCCTTAACAGTTTTGTGACCTCCACACATAATAGTCATGCATGTTAGTTGCTCAACAGGAAGATTTCTTTCACAGATGTTGGCTGGAAAAGGGGTGCTCGTCCAACCATGCAATCTGCCAGCCAACCTGCCAAACAAAGAAAAAATAAAAGTTTAAATGCAGGAAATGTTTATGACTTCCATGCCAATCCAAAAACCACAGATCATTTCCTTCTTCAAAGTTTTCAGGTTGCAAAGTCTCATGGGCAAGCTCGAGCTAATATATATGTGCTGTTTGTGTAATTGCTGTGCTGTGTTGTCTTTTCTTATGACGTGCATACATTTATTAGCTAATATATCATAGAAATATTCTTTTAAAAGGGTTTTTGAGGGACTTTTTGTGAATCAATTGTGAACAAATATAATTAAATCCCAACTTATAAATCTGATCAACAATATTTTCCTTTTCTTTTGGTTACCTTAGTGGGGGTAGATCCCTTTATTTAAGAGTGAGATTTATTAAAATTAGACCTTTCAAATCCAGCTGATGTCAACTTTACTACACTGCACATATAATATGATCATTGTCACTTCTACAACCATTACCAATTTACTGCATCCATCATTATTATTAATTGCTGTAGTTTATGAGTTGCTGCTCCAATCACGAGGAGATCCCATCAGACGCTGCTGAAAACATACTAGTACTGTCATAATCTCATATTTCCTTTTAACCTTAATTGAGCATTCCTTGCAGTGAATTGTAACCCTCGTTAAAAGCTATTACAAATACTTATTAGGATTTACCTGATTAAGAGATTTTAAGCTCCTTTCGAGAGTCACCTGGTTAGAAAATTTGTTCTTTGGACCTAGGAGGATCGTGCTTATTGTGGTAGTAGAGACTCGGTTAAGAGATTTAGCTGGACAATTTGTTAGAGCCAATGAGTGAAAGTGATTTGATGATAGCACTCACAGCTAGACAGATCCAATGCACTTCTCAATTTCCCTACTTTGAATTTATATTACAATTCTCACAACTTGATAGATCCAATGCACTTCTCAATTTCTGTACTTTGAATGTATATTACAATACCTTTGCACTAACAACTTCAAGCATCACAATCACCACAACACCAACAACATCAATGTAATTCAATCTTTTAACTCCATTGATAAGCTTGCTTCAAATCAATGAGAAAACTCGAAAATGTGTTATCATGAGTCAACTCCACAAGCAATTCAAATTTGGTGTGTCACTCAATCTAGGGCGGAATTTTTTTTTATTACATTTATGAATTTAACCCCACTTTTAGTTATGATGAAAAGGCCTATATAAGAGCACCTATTAATTGGAAAGCAAAAATGCCGATGGCACAATTTAGAACTAGTTCACACCGGCTGCATTGTGAAATTGGTAGATGGCAAGTTCCAAAGGAAGAGTGGGTAGATAAAACGTGTTTATTCTATAATATGGGAGCAGTTGAGATAGAGCAGCACTTTGTTATGGATTGCCTGGCATAAAATGAGATCAGATCTGGTTATACAGAGATATTGCAAAACAAGGACTTAAATTATTTATTCGAGGAAGATCAAGTGAAGAGAACAGTGGCTCTGATCATCAAACTTTAGAGAAGGAGAGACAAATTAACCAAAACTCTGCAACTAGATTAGTTTTGCTCTTGCCTTGGGGGGGTGATCATTTGGGTCCCATAGGTTACGTTAGTCTCGTGTACGTCATTAAAATCTATCAAATCATATCAATCAATTTCTATGCCTTGATGTCAGCCCAAAACAATTCATTGATCAAACAAATTAATTTGATTTTGACTTGATTGGACTACTAAAGCTAGACAACTTTGCATTGTCAGTTGTTCTGTTCTAGCCGTTGTCATTGATTCAACTAATCAAATATCAAATCTATACCGAACTCTAATTGATGCAAATTTGGATTTAAGTGGATATACCTCTGATGATGCTTCCATATCAACAACACACTTTGGAAAGATAAAATTCTTCATTGCACATCATAAATACTATGACTCACTGTCTAGTCACTGGCACACTGAACACCTCTCAATTCTAACTATTTGATCCATTCCTCTGCCTATATGGCTGATCCATCAACTCCATAATGTTGTTGCCAAAAACAATATTACTATGATTATCCATTCTATATGATTTCAATAAACTTTCCAAACTTTATCACTATGCCAATACTAAATGATATATATCAGTAATTACATCCTTGAGTGCATCTTAACATACTTGTAGCTATGTTCAATTCCATAAAAAGTCAGGCGCTGTGTTTTGAAAATGATACACAATTCATGGTAGATTTCATTTTGTATCACTAAATTAACGATGTTATGGAATGGGTGTCTTTGAATAATGTGAGTTATGACAACTAGATAGTTGCATCAATTGCAACCTTATTCTTATAGGAGTGGAAAAATTTGCATCAAGAAAACACAAATATCAAAAGAAACATTTGTAATCACCTAAATCTTGTTTAATTGGTCTAGCTCTACCAAAAGATGTAAATCTTATATAATTGCCCTAAATTCTAATCAGGTGGTCAAACCCTAACCAAAGCTTCAAATCAAGTCAATTGTCTAATTGAATTCGATCAATTTAATTACACAATTCATCAGTAATCAAAACATCAACATCAATAATCAAAGAGCATTCATTAGTTAATTGTCATAGCCTATTTAATTAAAAAAAGACAAAAAAAGCCATGGGTAGAATTAATTTATTGTCGTAATATCACTCAAACCACTAAAGGACAAATGACTTAAATCAAGCCAATGAGGTGGAATCACATGGAATTACTCAGTCTTAATCTCAACCATTCATTGGATGGGTTAAATATAACTTTTGACTTCAAATTCCAATAAATACCTCCACAAAAACTATATAAAATGAACCCACACAAGACACTAATAATCTAGACCATTGTATGAGGAAATGTTGTCATTTTGAGTCCTCATATCTTGATAATTTGTCAAAGCTTGTTTTAGTATTAGTTTCTTAGATCATTTTTTTGTAAACAATTCAAGTTTGAATCAAAATGTAGGAGAATAATTCTAGCCATTCAAATTAACAAGAGGTCTGATGGAGATGAAGTCCTTACCTTTTGTAAACAATAGATAATAAATTTGTTCTAGATGTAAAATTAATGCCAAGAAATCTTACATGGCAATAAGCAAGTTTACAAGTAGATAACGATGTCTTCCAAAGTTGAAAAACAAAATTTTTAAGTCAACAAAACTAGCATATATCCCTAGAAAACATAATGGCTTCAAATGAATCATTACCAATAAATTTAGGTTCATCTATTCTATAATAGCAAAAACATTAATATATCCAAGATGTCTCTGTTTACTAAATGAACTATCTGATCAGATGCAACAAAGTTGACTCTAAATAAATAAAAAATAGCTCAAGTGCTATATAAAAGTCCATTAATGTCTATTGAACACAATTGAATAAAATAAAATTCTAAGAAAGTTGTTGATATCATCAACGAAAAGGAGCATAGATTCCATCTTTTGTGAGTTTTGAGGGTGAATTTTACATAAAACCATTTAACTACTTTCAAAGTAGCGTATGAACCAACTTATACAAAGAATAGGCCTGCAAACACAAACACAATATTGTTGAGAATATACCAAGACAATGCCAATACAACCCTCTATCCCAAAAAGGGATTAGTGGAGCAAAAACTGCATATTCAAATAAAAAATGTTTCAAATTTGAAATAATCCTTACATATGAATTGAACAAGATGTTGAGTTTTGAGAGAAAAAAATTGATGTGAATTCTCTCAATCCCAACAAAACATACAACTTTAACACTTGATTTCAATTAAATTAATGTTATACTATATTGGTCAATTCTCACGAACCATATAAATTCATCAAATCACTAAATTTTGTTGAGATTATATTCCATACCTATTTGGATAAAACCTATATAGACAGTGGAAGAAGGGGGAGAAACACATAATTTTTCTCATATTCATACCCATAGTGAGCAATTTTGACATTGTTTGAAACCCCCACAAGTGTGGCTTCTATGGCCTTATTGAGCTAATGGGAATATATGTTTCTTCATTCTTTCTTGCATAAAGATCCAAATGTTTGATTTTCATAGGCAAGGTGGATCCAATGAGGTCGTTGTGACATAGAGGTCAATTATGCACCTGCAAATGATGATAATACCCAACACAAGAATCCTTAAAAATATAGCGACTCTTGAAACACACTGCATCTCTTGTAGTGATGATGGAAATTGAGCAGTTGATTGGGCCATTGTAATCAGCACAATGTTTGGAGTATCTATTTTTACTCTACACCTAAAACAGATACCATGAATGTGAAAGTAAGGAGTTAATTTGTAAGAAAATTGATGCCATGACACAAACAATTTTGAATGAGGTAAACCTAAACAGTGTCATTTGAAGGGTCCATCAAACGGTGAAGAAAAAAGAATGTAAAAGAACAATCAAGACAATACATATTACACTAGCTTTTACTAGATGCGAAGATCAAGTAACATAAAGAACATCCTTAAAAATGAATTGATAGAGACAAAATCTATTAAATTATGTTTGCAACTGGATGTCTTCTCACTCAGCTCTCTCTATGGTAGCTTCTGCTCTAGACTCAGGAGAGGTGATCATGGTTACTAATGTGTATGCACCTGTTGATTTTGTGGGAAAGGAGGAACTTTGGGAACATATTCAATATGTTAGAAATTGTCATCCTTATCATCCTTGGGTGTTAGCAGGGGACTTCAATTCAGTTTTAAGTCTGGAGGAGAAGCATGGTGGTTTGGCTAGATTGGGGCCTTCTTCTGCTCTTCTTCGGCAACATATATCTCTTTTGCATCTCTCTGATGTTAAGCCTTCTAATGGTCTCTATACCTGGAATAATCGCAGGACTGGTGTTGCTGCTATCTCAGAATGTCTGGATAGATTTCTTGTTTCTTGCTTCTGGGTTAGTGGCACCCTTACTATCTCTTTAGAAATCCTTGATTGGAGGGGTTCAGATCATTGGCCAATCAAATTTTCCGCTATAGGGGCTTATGTTCTGAAGCATCCTCCTTTTAAGTTCCAGTTGATGTGGCTTCGGGACTCCTCTCTTCATGATTGTGTTTTCTGTTGGTGGAAAGATGGTGCTCCTGCATATGGTACTACAATGTTCTCATTTTCTAAAAGGCTTCAATATGTTAAAAGGCAGCTCAAGATATGGAATAGGGAATGCTTTGGGAACCTTCACTTTATGAAGAGGCTTGCTCAAGAAGATCTTGATGTCATCACAAGGGAGATTAGAGATCGAGGTTTCTCAGAGGATCTTGGCAAGGTTGAATCCCTTGCTTCTAGAGCTCTAGAAGAATGGGAACTTCGAGAGGAAATTTTTTGGAAGGAAAAGACTAGAGTTGATTGGCTCCAGGAAGGTGATCGTAACACTGCCTTTTTCCATAAAACAGTGCAATCTCGTCGGAATCAGAGCACTATCTCTTCTTTGGTTAATTCTCAAGGTATCCAACTGAATTCCTTGCCAGCTTTGTTCCAGGAGGCTATTTGGTACTTCTCTACCCTCTTCTCTGAGGACTCTCCTCCTGCTGATAATGAAGAAAATCTTATTTTGTCCTCTATTCCTTCCCTTATCACTCAGGAAATGAATGATTATCTCATGCGTCCTATTTCTTTGGAAGAGCTGGAGGAGGTGGTCTTTGGCATGCCTAAGGGGAAGGCTCCTGGTCCTGATGGCTTTCCAGTTGAATTCTTTTAGGAATTTTGGGACATCATTAATCATGATTCGTTGGAGGTGGTTAAAGAATCCTATGCTAGCAAGCAGATGCTTCGAGCTTTGAACTCTACATTCTTGACTCTTATTCCTAAGAGAGAGGGTGCTAATCAATTGGAGTTTTTTAGACCAATTGCCTTATGTAATGTGGTTTACAAAGTTATTACTAAGTTGATTGCTGAGAGATTGAAAAGGTGGCTTCCCATTATTATCTCAGAAGAACAAGGTGATTTTGTTGCTGTCAGACAAATTTTGGATGGGGTGGTTATTGCTACTAAGGCTATTCACTCTATGGCTACTTCAAGGGAGAGAGCCATGTTTGTTAAGCTGGATATGGCTAAGGCTTACGATAGAGTTAAATGGAGCTTCCTAAGGAGTATTCTTTTTTTTTTTGGATTTAACTCTGACTGGGTGAGTTGGATTATGAGTTGTGTTACTTCTGCCTCTTTTTTTGTTCTTATTAATGGTCAACATTCTCAACTATTTGGTGCTTCTAGAGGCCTTGGCCAGGGTGACCCTCTCTCCCCATATCTATTCATCATCATGGCTGAAGGCTTGGGCAGATTCATTAAGCATCAGGTGTCCCAGAATTTTATTCAAAGCTGGCGGTGGCGTAATGGCTTACCTTCTCTTTCCCATCTTCAATTTGTTGATGATTCTGCTCTTGTTGGTCTTGCTAGGATCAAGGAAGATGAAGCCTTTCGACATGCTTTGGATGTTTATTTGGAAGCTTCATGCCAGAAAGTGAATGAGCACAAATCTTCCATTTACTTTTTTAACACTCCTGATTCTATTAAGCACAGGATCGTTGGTATCCTACGGTTTCAGATAGGATCACTTCCTTTGACTTATCTTGGCATCCCTATTGCTATTTCCAGGCAGCCACATCTCTTCTGGCAAAATTTGATTACTAAGCTTCAGGATAAGGTAAATCATTGGACTCATAGATGGCTTTCTACTGCTGCTCGGGTTACTCTTCTTCAAGCTGTTATCCAAGCTCTTCCTACTTATCGAAGCATGGTTCACGCTGCACCTATTTACTTTCTCAAGGAGTTTGATGCTCTTTCTCAGCAATTCCTTTGGAGTGGTAATTTGCGTAGTACTATGGAGCTTGGTTAATTGGGCAACTGTCTGTAGGCCTAAAAAGGAAGGTGGTCTTGGTCTTCGATCTGCTCGATTGAGTAGTCAAGCTTTGGCTGCTAAACTTTATTGGCGATGGTGCTCTAGACAACATCAACTTTGGGCTCGTATTATCACTCATAAATATTTTCATGGTGCTGATCCTTGCTCTGTTTCTGCACTTCCTCTTGAAGGTCGTGGCTCAATGGTTTGGCATACTTTGAAGATAGGTGCGATGTTGGTAAAGAGGGGTCTATTTTGGATATGTAAAGGAGGTTCTCAGGCTTTGTTTTGGTCTGATGCTTGGGATGGATTCCCTTCCATTTTATCCATATACCCTCATCTTCAGCCTCTTTGTGACTCTTTTCTTGCCGCTGGATGGGATAAAGTGGCTCATTACAAGACTCCTTATCAATTGGGACTTGTTGTTGGTTACAGATGGAAGCATTCTTCTGATTGGCCTCTTGGAGGTATAGACATGGATCGTTAGGAGCTTTCTCAAATTTTGGCCTCTAGAGAGTGTTCTTCTTTGCTTGGTCCAGATGTTTTGGCTTGGGGTGGTACCTTGTCTGGTAAATATCATGTCTCTGCTGGGTATCAAGAGATAATTAGACAATTATTTGGGGATGCTGAGGTCCCTTGGTGGAAGCAAGTTTGGAATAAAGTTTCTTGGTCCAAGTGCAATTTTTTCATGTGGCTAGTGGCTCACAACCGTTGTCTTACCTGGGATAATCTTTGTAAACGTGGATTTCAGGGCCCCTCTTATTGTGTTTTGTGTGGTAATGGAGAGGAGTCTGTCTCCCATATGTTCTTCCATTGCTCCTATTCTATTCAGATATGGCACCTTTGGTGGAGCGCTTGGGGTTGCTCTTGTCGGCATGCTTCCTATTTGCTCGAGTTCTGGGCCCGCTTGGGTACTGCTCCCTCCAAGTCTTCTTTTCTCCATGCTGCTTGGATTGCTGGCCCATCTTTTATGCTTTGGCATATCTGGTTGGAGAGGAATCGTCGCATATTCCAAGATGTTCGGCTTGGTGTTTTGCATCTTTGGTGGAAAATATCACATTCTCTTCAGGAAACTATTCTTGTGAAGTGTGAGCTTGATGGGGGTATGGATCCGGTTGATCTTGCTATCTGTAATCGCCTCAATTTTCATCTGCAGGATGGGGCTGCAGCTCATAGGTTTCCTTTTATGTCCAGGCAGCTTCACCATTAGAGGAAGGGTCGGGTTAACTAGGATGGGCACTGGACTCCTCCTCCCTGTGGAGTTCTGAAAATTAACACTGATGGTTCTTCCCATGGGAATCCTAGTCTGGCTGGTATTGGTGAAGTGGCTCGTTGTAGTTCTGGGGATGTTAAAATTTTCTTCTCAGTTCATAAGGGTGATTATACTAACAATCTCATGGAAGCTCAGGCTATTTTATATGCTGTGGAATAGTGTTGCTTGCGGGGATGGAGTAAGATTATCTGTGAGTCTGATTCCCAGGTGGTGGTGAACATGCTTTCTTCGCAAGAGCTTGAGGATGTTAGTTGGCAGCTGGCCACTGTAGTTAAGCAGATTCTTTTCTTCTCTTCCTCTTTTCAGTTCATTAGGTTCACGTATATTCCTTGTGAATGGAATAGAACTGTTGATTGTTTAGCCAAATGGGCATCTAGTCATGATCCGGGTTGGAATATTAGGGATAGGGGACAATTGTCCTTTGAGATGGTGCAAGAATTTGATGATCTTGTTGCTCAGGATCGAGCTCCTTGTTGAGCTCTCCTTGTTGTATTCCTTTCTGTCTTAATAAATTTTTACCCCTCTTTTTGCCAAAATAGTAGAAAAACAATAATATATTCAAAATTTTTTTCCTCAATTTTTTAAAATTATATATATATATATATATATATATATATCACAAATTAAAGAATTATTAAAGTAAATATTTTTCAATTATTCACAAAAACTCATACTAGTCAAAACTCATCTCATCTAGCTATTTTCAATTTTTTTTTTCAATTATTCACAAAAAATCATACTAGTCAAAACTCATCTCACCTAGCTATTTCCAAAAAATTCTATCCTGATTAAAAAACAAGTAAATTTTAAATCTTACAAAAATTTAATTATAAATCTTTACATCCAATTTTCATCAAACCTAACTTTTAAATTTATTGTACTTGCCGTAGGCAATATATTGCATTCAGTTTGCCTAAACATTCAATTAAGTGTAACCAATCACAACACTTTATTTTTTTTCTTTCTAAATAACTATAGATTTTACAAAGTTTAAATTTATATATATTTTATAATAAAAACTATTTATTTGTATTTTATTGGTTCAAACCAATTTGTGTTATAGGGACATTTTTTTGGGACTTCCTCCATATTACATTATCTTCGGCAAGATTTTCGTCCATATTAAAATTTGTAAACATTTATTTTTGTGATGTCCTTTTGCTATTTTCTAAATTTTCATACAAACATAATAATATGAATATATAACTATTAGTGTAAAATATATAGCTTTGTATTTGTTTATGGAAAAATATATAATTTCAAATGAAAAAAACAATATATATAAGAAATGAAAGCATTAAAAAACAAGGCAAAAATGTTGTAGAGGTTAGTGTGAGGGGAATAACCTTAAAAAATTGTAATGTGAAATTTGAGACACAAATTAATAACTAAAAATTTGAATTGTTTCATGTCAAATTAAATCATATACAATCATGAGTAAAATGAGGGCATAATATTTTTCCTTATTAGAAATTTAATCTCATTATTGACTTTAATATATACTTTTGAAAATACAAGTTTAATACCAATAATCTTTTGATTGCATTGTAATTCTGAAGTTGTAAATTGTAGCTTGAAACCCTATCATTCTATAATAATAGTTTAAATAATTATTTCAAATGTTCAATCAAAATATTCGAACATGGTAAAATATTGAATTAGTAATTATAATTAAAAAATAGAATTATAATTATATTTTTACTATAACACATAGATTAAAAGAAATTGATTTTAAAAAATCATATGAAATAAAAAATCATTCTAGATGAAGACATACAAGATATAATTTGTATTATTATTAATAATAAACACAAGTAAAATAAATATATTTGAATTCACTTATCAATTAGTAAATCAATTTCTATAAATCAAATTATTTTATGAACACTTCATAAAATTCAATCTATTTCTTTATTATCAACTATAGCACATAAGTACAATTAAATGAATAAATTTATAAATTTACTTATTCATTAACTAATATTTTAATTATTTCTAATATTTGAAATCTCGTGATAAAAGATACAAATAACTTTAACTGTACTAGTATAATAAGAGATAATTATAATATGATTTAACATATTGAAGAGTAAAAATTCAAACAAATGATTTTGAATCTTTTCATACATATATTTTGCTCTTTTATTATACTAAATTTAGCATTGAATAACTAAATAATAGAATACATAATTATTTTAATTATATTATAATTAATTTCTAAACTATGAAAGCAAGTACATGCCACTATGTGGCATTTGTTAAAATTATATTTAAAAAACAAACGAATAAGAATAAAAAGATGTAATGAAAGAATTGATTAATATCAATTCTACACAACCCAAGAAGAACCTGTTAGCCAATAGCCTGTCACAAGAGAAGAATAATGGAGATAGAAGAAAAGTTGCTCTCAAATGTGAAAAATGCATAAGAGATAATGAAAAAAGTACAAGGCTCAACCTTATAAAGGTGAGATAGAAACCCTAAACTAAAAAAACTAGATTGCACATTATTAATCAATAATTAATTAATAATGTACCTAAATGAAGCTTAAGTAACTAGAGTAATAGAAACTTATATAATTAAATCAATATGATTTAATTAATAAGCATAAACGAAAAATACTCTAATACCCCACCTTAAGTTGAAAGCAGGGAGTAAGCTTACCTAGCAAAGCTATGAAAGCAAAAAAAAAAAAAAGGGTCTTGACAACAAGCCCTGATTAGGTACGCAGTACAAGGAAATCTCTATAAATCGGAGTAAAGGAGAAAATCTAGTGGGAAAAACCCCTCTCCAAAAAGAGATGTAATGACTTCAAGAGACTCTCTCAAAGCCATAAGTACAAAGTGTGACTTCAACCCCCCCATGAGAGAGGGTTGAGGCTCTAAAGCCCCCCCAGAATGGAAGAACCCCTGGATCAATGAACAAACCACTATGACTACAATTTAGAGGAGTGAAAGTCAATGGACACTGTAGAGGGAAACTCAAAAGTTGAGGTGTCACTGGAAGGCCGAGCTGATGCTCAAAGGAGTAGACACAAGGATCCTGAAAGGGAATCCCCAATGTAAGTGGTATGACAGGTGTGTTGACATTGTCATCAAAGAGGAGATGAATGTCCTCTGTAGAATCCTCAACAACTGCACCTAGTGGTTCGATGAATGGAGCTGGAGGATCAAGCAGTGTTGAAGAAGAATTATGCTGAACAGAAAAGAGCTCAAGAGGAGGTGGCAAGGCAGTCACAACAATAGTCTTAGGAACCACACAAAGGTTCAAGAAACTTGACTATACCACATGATGCTCTCTCAAAGGAGGAGAGTCATGCTCTGGAAAAGGTGGATCAAAGTGTGAAAAGGAGTAGAGACGGGTGGAAAGATCAACTGTCCTTGTAGCAACAATACCTCCTGTCATACTATCTCAGATGAAAACTGAATCTAGAGTGAACTCAACTGTCTTCCCTGACCCACTATGAGAAATCTAATAAACCGAGAGAAGGTTTGCAGACAGAGATGGAACATACAACACATCATTGAATGTGCCATCCTGAATGCATACAGTGCCTTTCTCGTAGATAGTCATAATAGTTTTATTCCCAATGATAATATGGGGAATAGGAGAAGCCTCAAAAGAAGAGATCTCTTGAGAAGATGCCATATGGTGAGAAGCACCTGAATCCAGTATCCAAGGGACCTATGAAGGGGATGTGAAAGAAGCTTGTAATGCACGACCCTTTCCAAGATCCTATCCAGATGTAGGATTGATAGAAGAAGACTGATAAGCAGACCCCTGTGAGCCAGAAGAGGATGGAGAGGAAAGATTGCTCTTCTGAAGAAGAGCTTGCAAATTCGCTATCTGTTTCTCGTAACCATCAAACTTCTTCTGATAGCAAAGTGACTCATCATGTGTTCCCTTTTGACAATAGGAACATGTAGGTCTTTCAGTCTTCTGTTTCTCCTTCTTAGAAGAAGATGGTGGGCCAATAGAGTGTTGAGAAGAGGAATCTGATATCTACTTCGGCTTTTGTGTGCTTTGAGGTGGCTTGGGAAGCAATGCCTGTGACTGTGAACTTGTAAGAGAATCCATCTGAGTGAGCTTTGATTGCTCATGAGTCAACCAGTCACAAAAGGTCTCAAAAGAAGGCATAACATGTCGTGCACCTAGAGCATCCATAGTGGAGTAGAAGGTAGAAGTGAAAATCTGATGAGGTCCTCAAAGCTTGGACAGTATCAGGAAGATACACTCATTATCAGATTTTGTCTTTCCAGCAACCTGTAACATAGATCAAAGAGACTTGAATTTCATCAAGAAATCCTCAATGCTGGTAAATGATTCAGGAATCAAGGAGGTAAACTCTGCATCTATCTGTAGAATCTTGAATTGATTCATTGTGCCAAATAAAGTTGAAAACTTGTCCCACATAGCCCTGTGTGTATTCAAACCATCCAGGTGAAATAGTAACCCATCTGAAATATTCATTGCAATGAGGCCCATTGCCTCATCCATTTTATTGCGCTGCATAAGAAGCTCATAAGGCCTCTGTAGAACTGGCTGAGCCGCATTGAGACATGACCATAACCCCTTTGCCATAAGAAATCTAGTCATCTGTCCTTTCCAAGTATGGTAGTTGTGTGGTGTAAGGCAGGCGACATAGGAGTCTGCGATTGAGAGA
This sequence comes from Cupressus sempervirens, assembly GCA_028749045.1. NCBI lineage: Eukaryota > Viridiplantae > Streptophyta > Pinopsida > Cupressales > Cupressaceae > Cupressus > Cupressus sempervirens. The sequence continues at coordinate 914,292,602 of CM053786.1, read as the reverse complement.
AGAAGACGAAAGTAGAAGGGTCTTATTCTAAATTAAATTACATAAAAGAAAGTGCCCCCCCCACAATAGATAATTATATCCCTCAAATACCAAATAAAACAACTATAGAAAGCATAAAAACTGAGAAAAGAACTTGGATTTTGGATGAAGAGAAGAGAGAAATAGAAGTCTCTACTTCAATATTAAAATTGGAAGCTCAAATGAAATCAAAACCAAATGAAACCAACACCATTGTCTCCGTCTCTGAACCAGCTTTCTGGGACTTCTTTCGGATTGGAAAAAGACCTCCGTATGCCCAAGTTATGACCAAAAAACCAATTGCATGTCCAAAAGAGGAGTTCTTTGGAAAATTACAGACCCGAAAAAGACATTTTGATGATATCATCGATGACAGTGCGCTAATGTGGCGGTTGATTGGGTGCTGACATCACTAGCTGACTGGTCGCTGATGTGGAGGTTGACTGGATGTTGATGTCACTACTGACTGTGTGCTAATGTGGCACCTCAAAATGCGTGCTAAAAAATGCAAATTTTTTTTTTGCATGTGCAAAAAAGCCAAAATTGGCAGATCTCCAAAATTCTCGCCAAAAAAGGTGGATGTCACCAAAATATCCACCAAAAATGGTGGAGGAGAAGGAATTTTTTTTTTAAAATTTAAAAAATGACAAAAAATGGCATATTCCCCTGACACGTGCAGGTGTACAAGCGTACCCTGTTGACACGTCCCTACTTACCCTGCCTGCGCAGGTTGCACCCTGACGCCGACTGTACACTCTGTGCAGGTGTACCTTCCTCTTACATAGAGTCCAATCAACTTTTTAAAGTTGATAAAAAGTTTTTAAACACATGCAAACAACTTTTTTGAAAAAGTTGTAATAATTTTTTTGAAACTTTTAGAAATCAATCCAATTTTTTTTTTTTTTGCAAATTTTTAAAATAATAAAAAACATTTGCACATTTTCCAAAAAATTTACCTCAAATTGCGTGTCAATGGCTAATTTTTTTACAGATTGCTCTGGTAATCAAAATAGGTCGAATTTTATATCAAAATTCTTCGGATTGATCCTCTGAATCTATTGGCGAGGTCTATTTTTGCTCAAGAGGCCTCCAACAAAAGTGTATCTCCATATCCAACCAAAAAAAAACTTCTGAAAGATCAAACCCTTGAAGCTCCAAAAAATTCTTCAAATCAAGAACAAGCAGCCACAGATCTGAGCTCTGATATAATGAAAGAATTGATTAATATCAATTCTACACAACCCAAGAAGAACCTATTAGCCAATAACTTGTCACAAGAGAAGAATAATGGAGACAGAAGAAAAGTTGCTTTCAAATGTGAAAAATGCATAAGAGATAATGAAAAAAGTACAAGGCTCAACCTTATAAAGGTGAGATAGAAACCCTAAACTAAAAAAACTAGGTTGCACATTAATAATTAATAATTAATTAATAATGTACCTAAATGAAGCTTAAGTAACTAGAGTAATAGAAAATTATATAATTAAATCGATATGATTTAATTAATAAGCATAAACGAAAAATACTCTAATATGTAAAAGATAACCATTTTATGCACTAAAAGTATTTAAAAAAATGATACATATATATTCAACCTTTAGTCCAAATTGATAAAATATTTTCTTTCACAAGCATGGACATGCTCATAATTTGTTGAAGTTAAAGATCGAGATATAAAGATTTTAATTTAATTTGTTAAAGCTAAAGATCAAGATAGAAAGATTTTTATTTTTTTTATTTTTTTGAGTAGTCATAAGTTTAACTTTGACTAAAGTATTCAAAATTTTATCTCAAATGAGGAAAGTCGATGCTCGGTAGTGGACAAACGCCAATATCTATGTCAACATCAAAACGATAATTTACTATTTTCAATAACTACCACTTGCACCTGAAGGAGCAAGGGGTACACTGATAGTGACAAAAGGTGCACATCTATATAAGATGGTTGTCAACATTTATTGTTTTTGTTAAACATTTAATATAAAATGAAAGGAAACTTAAAAGTTTGAAAACTAAATTAATCATTTACTCACATATATAAATAAATAAATAAATAAATAAATAAATAAATAAATAAATAAATAAATAAATAAATAAATAAATAAACAAACAAATAAATAAATAAATAAATAAAAATATATATAATAAATTCATATACATAAATAATTATAAAACTAAAATAAACGTAGAAGAGGTATACAAAACACAAAGATAGTTTGATTGGTATATGTTTTGCTCACAAATTAAACTAATTGGACAAAAAATAATCGATGCTTGTAAATACTTTTTGTTTACAAGATTAATATAATGAATGAAGTAAAATGAAATGACTAGACCATTTCTTAAACAAAAAGAAACCGATTTTAAAAAAATGTGATTTACTTTGGGACAATGGGCATCTTCTCACCATACATTTAATAGAACAACTTTACTCAAAAGGGAAAGATGACCTTAAAATGTAAGTTAAATGTAGCCAATTAAAAAGTGATGAAGGGAACACACATAAATTCATATATAATAAGTGAAAGAATGAAATTTTGTACCCTTTTGCACTACAATGATAACTGCTGCAATTGTGACTCTTCCTTTTGCCTAATAATTGTATGTGGATTTGTTTTTCATTAGATTGCATATCGATAAAATGAGAATGGTGGTTCTATATGTAATTTGTCTAGTGACTTAACTCTTGATATAGACATAAAATTCAAACCTTGTCACATTCTATGTTACCAATATCAATTGGTATTTTTTGAAGTGTCAATCCTTGAGATTTATGTACGGTGAGTGCCCATGCCATGGACAGTGGTATTTTCCTACGATATCCCAAAGATATAGGTGTAATAGGTAAAAAAATTGGGTTATCTTGGTTCCAAGGTGGGTCTAAAAATATAATATAATGTTGCATAAATTATTTGTGTGATTCATTTTTGTACATGGAGAATCCCTGGACACAACCACACACTTCATTGGGATAACACACTCATAAGTCCCATAGATATCATACAATTAATTAAATAACTTTCCAAAAAATCACCCTTTGGACATGATATTATGAAAGTCTTCAAGTTAATCATTTGTTTCTAATTAATTTTTAACAAGGATTTTATATAAGGAAAAAAATAACTTTGAACGTGGTAATTCAATACTTATGCCTAGTGCTAGTCCAATTTGGAATCAAGGTCAACTCTAATGGTTGTAATATTCACCAAATCAATATAATTGTGATATTTTGCCTTGAAAGAATATTCAACATATTTATTTATTAGTTTTAATTTTTAAAATTTTATAATTACTCTCTTTTAGTATTGTTCTAAATCATTCATTTTCCTTAATTTCATTCTCCTTCACCAACTCTTCATCTCTTTTGTCCCTTGATCTCAGAGTCCTTGTGTCTTACATGTTGCTTCTTTCTAGATCATGTCTACAATCTTATTCTTCACTTGCTCCTTGTTGATGGATTGTTTGGTGTGATCCAAGATCGATACAAAATATTTATAGTTGACTTAAAAAATAATCTATTCAATTATACATAGATTTTGGAAAACTCGTCCCACAACTAGAGACAATATGAATTTGCAAAGAGATCAAAGTCAAGAGGCAAAAATGTAAAGTGTTGATTTTGTGGAAAGGATGAACATTCAAAGGGAAATTATCGATCTTATAGAGAGGCACAAAAAAAGTGTAGAATAGTGACTAGTATGTAATAATTAACATTTCTTCTTCAGCCACTAGAGTACCTGAGACCGAACACATGTCAAATTGAAAATGATCAAAATATCATATTCTATGGATTTTCTATTAATTACCCCCATCCATATTGAATACAATAATTGTAGGCAGATAATTTAATACAGAGATGTGTTTGTTAGGGTGTCAATTTCTGCATATCCTAGATTATTCTAGATAAGGTTCCAAATGACAATGAGATTTATTGAAGATGTGATAATAACTAGTACACAATAAAGATGCAACTGTGATAGAGGAGAAAAACCTGGACCAAGGGATTTTGGTCTCCACTATAGGTAAAATGTTGTCTCTCTCGTTGATAATGATTCAATTATACAATGAATGCCTAAACTATCATGTTCATGATTATGAAATTATGATCTTAGGATGTAATTTTTCTCTTGTGACTAAGAATGCAATTGAATAGTGTTTTCTATAAGAGGATTATTTGACTACTTTGTTGTTGAATGGAGGTGGAGTGCATTTCATATCACACTTTGGCCCCTAGGCTCCATAAAAGAACTCTTACTTTGAGGAGTTGGAAAAGCTAAATCACTTGCTACATAATTATTTGTCTGTTCTTAAATATATGTTTTCATGAAGGTGTTTTTTTTCATTCCAAATCCATGCATTGGGAATTTTGGAATGGGAAGAATTCAATGTTTGGAGGTTGAGGGAAAGCTCAATAAATTCACACCATCTAACATCTAGATTGAGAATTCGATAATCTCTAGCCTCACTCTCACACGAAAAGAAAAGAAAACTAAGGAGCCTAATGATAGCCTCAGTCTCTTCATGGCAATTGTTACTTGTAAGCCACTAATTTTAGTGGCTATATTGCTACTAATTTTTGAATTACAAAAAGGTAAAAGTGAAAACTTGATCAAATTTTTTGATTACATAGGTAATTACGAAAAGCATATTAGGGTATCCTTGATTTCCCTACTAAGATAGAATCAATTCATAAAGAGGGTAAGAAATAATTGTCGAATAGTGCATGTTTGATCATACAATTAAGCTAAAGCCAACATGCTTCATGAATCCAAAGAAATATTCAAGAAAAAAATTGTATCTTATTCTAGGTCTACTTTCTCCATCTCTTCAAAAAATCATTCATTTTCTTCCTCTAGGCATAAACACTCTAAATCCCTACAAAAATAAAAATATCACTAAGTAAAAAAAAGTGATTCCTCCTTTGATGAGTTTGTCACAATATCATGATGAACAAGTATCTTTGAAAAAGATTATGATGGAAAAAATTGAGGCTTCCAAGGCTAGTGAATCAAGCAAATCAAATGTCTCTATAGGAAAATCTAATTGGGTGTCTAAACAAGTGTAACTTCACACCTTTGTGAGACTCATATGATGTGGTGCTAAAAACCTTAGTTACAAAAAAGATCATCACTTTACTAGACATCTCTAGACATTATGAACTCATGGTAAAACCTAAGTAATGGAACAATGATCACTAAATTATGACTACCATAGAAACAATGGCCATAAGACTGAAAATTGCATAGAATTAAAGCATAAAGTCCAAGACATTATTGATGATGGAATAGTTTATGTTGAAAGTTCTATAGACTTATCTAATGGGGATGGTACTATAGAATGATATGATGATGATGTTATTCTTGAGTGAATTCAAATTGTTGGACTTTAGTCTAGTAGTAGTTCCCATGCAACCTCCACTTATTCCAATACTCATGCATCTCCCAAAACATCAAAGCTTTCTAACATGACTCCATGAAACAAAAACCCTAATGGTTTTCATATGGAATATGTGTACACTCAAGGGCCACCTCTAAAAGAAGCCCAAGCGAATTTGCATTTGGCTTTAAACCTTTTCAATGCTTCTAAGATAAAAGATCCTAACCTTTATGTATTACCACACCTATCATGCCTACTTCAAGAAATCCATCATTGCCTCTTCAAGGGAATATTATGCAACCCAAGCTACTCCCTTGTCATTAGAGCTGCCTTCATGTCAAGAGCACTATCAAATTGATGAAGAAAATATTATCAAGAAAATCAAGATAAAGATCCCTTCGTATCCTTCCAAGATGTCATCCCTCCATCTCAAGAAAAACATATCCCTCCAGGGTCATATGTCTTGTCCATCTCCCAAGCTAGACCAAGATACCACTTCAATTGAACTTATAGAAAACCATGAGAAAATTCCTCTTCCTATGCTAGCCAAAGATCCTTGTCAAGATCAAAGTATCCCCTCATTGCATTGATCTACTTCTTCTTATCCATCTCATAAATCCCCTATTTTTCCTAAGCCATTGCATAAGAATAAATACCATCAAAATTCAAGTGCTTATGTCTAAAATATTTCTCCTATCACAACTATGCATGAGCTTATTGGTAACCTTGGTCATGTTTCTCACTCTAAAGATGTTGATATCCCTACCCATAAGAAAATTTTAAAATGATTAATTCTAACTCTGTATAAACCAAGAAATTTAATCACTAGTTAAGACACATAAAATTCAAAAAGCATGAAAATAGTACTTAGCCTACTGACAACAAAAAAAAGCCTAGAGAAGCCTTTATTAGTGGTGTTCATATTTGTTAGATGCGTCAAAGAATCTGACATTTAAAGGTAGTATTGCGATATAAGCAATGCTAAAAACTATTGAAGTGAATAGAAAAATTATATCAATGTCCAAGAATGTCTAAGATAATAAATAATAAAGTGAGAGTCAATGGAAGAAAGGAGAGGGAAGTAATGGTTGAGACTTGTGTAGATTTTTTTTTTTCTCAAGTATGAGAATGGAATATGAAAATCATGAATCAAAGATAGACGATAGAAATAAAATACACCACATTGTTTGGAACAATCATGTAGTTGTAATATCACAAATTTGATGAGCTAGAGTGCAAATATTTTTATCTGGATGAGTAATCAACACATTATGAATATTTTATAATTTAGTGTTACCTTCAAATCAATACATAACTTGAATGTAATGTTTGGAAATCATATCATATGCAAAGAATTGAATAATGAATAAATAAATAAATAAATAAATAAATAAATAAATAAATAAATAAATAAATAAATTTATTACATATGTTAAAATGAAGTTAAAGTTGTTAGACTGAAATGCCATGAAATACAATTGTTACTCAATCAGTCATTGTATTTTAGAAAATTGACAATTTATATACTCAAATTTGTCAAGTGGTTAGATTTGAATCAATATATAACACATGTATATAAAAAATGTTTAATGTTAGCATGTGCACTAGCTAATAAGTTCATATGACATTGTATTGACAATAGATTTGGTTGCCTTGAGTAGTCTTGATTATCTTAATTTGTGATAACATTTACAAATTGTATCGTGTTTCCAGTCAAAAATTCAGAGGCCTAAGAATGAGTCAAGTGACATGAATAAAATATTGAATAGAATTATAAGGACTTAGAATAAGAGGTATTTGGATGTGAATGCCCGAATTGAATACATATTAATAATAACTTCCATGATTATTGGATGTTAATGTCAAGAGTGAATACCAGTTAATAATGATTTCCATGTAAAGTGACTTATCATGTTATTGGCAAGTCATGATATTTGGAATTAAAGAAAAATAACTAACAAGTGGTTATACCTAGCCAAATAAGTTCAGAGTGTTCTACCGAGAGTCGATGGAAAGCTAAGCATTTTGCTATATACAACACCATAACATCCATAATGTTCGACTTGGAGTCTATTCAACTAAGATTGGCTGGCATATATTTTTTCAAAAATGATTTGACATAAAGAAGAAACTTCTATGAACCGAATACATACGGGTGAAGGAAAATTGTATCATTTAGAGGAATGACAATTTGATCTAAGAAAAACATAAATGTGATTGGTAAATTCAAATACTAACGTTTATGACAAATTAAATTAATGGAGTTAAATTCTATACAAAGTTTAAATTGAAACTTTGTATTTTCTAGTACTGTGCTTTCACCATGGGTTAATTTGGCAACGGGAATACAAGAGGAATAGGCATATATAGATTTTTAAAATTTTGAATTCTTCATTTGGGTGCACCAAATCGGAATTGGAATATGAAGTAAAATAGGAATACGTATTCCAATTTTGGCCCAAAAATAATGTTTTACAATTCCACCCAAATAGGTGGAATTGAAATATGTATTCCTATTCCAGTTTTATTTATTTTAGAAAACATAAATTTTTGGATCCACGAATTCCCATCAAATTCTGGCTGAACCAAACGAGAATAGGAATAGGTAGCCCCATTTTCTATTCCAGAATAGCTATTCCTATTCTCGCAGTCAAAGGACCTTTAGAGAACAATATAAAAGACTCATTGTTTTAATTTATTTTTTCAACTTTGACGTTCTTCTATTTCATAGACCATAGACCAGAGAAGAAAATGCTGATGGGCAATCTACAAAGTTGCCTTTTCAGCGATGACGAGGATGACAAAGAAAATACACCAAGCAACAGTTAAACAATCACCAAGCAGAGCCAATTGCATTAAAAGAAAATGGGTGGCTACGATATATTGCATGGTACTCATTGCATTTAAGCCACTTACAACCGTCGATGTCAAAATTTAGGCTGGGCCTTCCAGATAGTTATCGTCTTATGTTATATTGCATTGTTGCAGTTTCGGGAAATGACTCAGACATAAAAATATGGCGAATTGAATCAATTCAAAAATGGTAGGTTGTAGTCCGCCTACACGTGAACCTGATGTTTGAAAACCTTTACATAGTCTTGCAATGAAACAAAGTATGTAATGTTTAAACGGCTTGTACCTATAATAAACTATGGACCAAAAATGATTACATTGGGAGAAAATGTCTCGGCATTTTTATTTTCTATATCATCCATGGGACTGAAAGGGATGCACCAAATTACACATTCTTGAAGCTTTCTTCCAAACATATCACATGCTTTGTTTGTGCATCCAAATTGCTTTCAACACTAGGAGTTTCCTATAATATCCTTGTCAATAAATCTGTACAGCAGACGTCGCATTTCCTTCTTCCACCCAAGCTGATAGTCAATCAAGAGGGAAGTTAAGGGAACAATGACAACTGAAATCATACAGTCCCTCTCCCTGAGGAGATTTGGCTCTTAGGTGTGTATGTTATTCAAGCGTGCAGGTAAAGCTATAGTGACCACATCTAATTCAACCATTGAATTTGGTTGATCTATGATTTTGAACTGCAAGACATGGATTGCAAAAGGATCTTCATTTATTGTTTGATAAGTAGTTTCAGCTGAGACTAAAACAATCAATGGTATCTATTTGAACGAATAGGTTTTCCTGAAATGCTCACCTATAATAGCCTATTGGCTAATTAAATTAAAAATTATTTTAAAACTTATTATTATTAATATTTTCCTTTAACAACATAGATTGTTTCCTTAATGTTCTAGAAACTAATATTTATCCGTCTAAATTTAACACTGCAAAGATATATTGGAAATGCATAATGTGAAATGTCTATGGCTCATTAAAATATAATCTGGAACAAATCACTAAGTTCAAAGAAACTTTGCAATACCATCCTTCAGTCAATATGATAGTCACAGGAAATATGCTTCATTAGAGTTAGCCCTCTTCATAATTATTTCTAGAAAAATAATGGAAGTCCTAAACTTAGGCTATACATTCTCAAAGAAACATAATTAATTAAATTAATTTGTCGTCTGATTAAGACTCACATTTTCAATATGGCGCGAATCTGTTATTGTTGAAAACCTAGGTCTTTGATCAGCTCTCTTGAAGATTATCATCTCCAAAACTTTATCTTAACATCAAGATATCAACAATTTGATTAAGAACAATAAAATATTTGAACATTCTTGAATAATGTTTATTTGTTGCTATCTATTTTTAATGATATCTTGTGAAAATTTTATACCATAGATAAATAGCAGACCTTACAAATGGACAATAAGATATATTATTCTAGGAAAACCCTCTAACTTGAGGAGAAAAATTCGTTCACACAATAATATCACATTATTGAATAATAATAATAATAGTTTCAAATACACTACCCCCAAACTCAAGAATTAAAAAACTAGCAGTGATTATTGCCACACTAGAGATATATATGCTTGTCTTAACCCTTCACCATTTTGATAATGAAGGGGCAGGCAGTTACAATAAAGAATGACCTTTCATATTTTCAATTGAAATAAAGAGGAACCCACAAAAAGGTAACTCTAGATGCTATAATATGAAGACCTCCTTCCTCTTGCACTTTGCTTTTTTTCAATGTTAGCACCATCCTCCATAATGAAGGCATGACGATCACTTTCCTCATTTTGTTGAATGAAATTATTCAATACATTCCACTTAATCAAAGCTCCATTCCTTCTTATTGCTCTATTTAAACCTAGTGGGCCACATCAAGAAGGGGATTAATTCCTACAACTCCACATGGATGTGGGGCTATGAAATATAGTATGCTAAGAACATCAAATCTAATCTAACATTCACAACTAAATAAAAAGCAGTACGTATGATAAGACGAAGGGAACGCTATGGAGGAAGACAAACCAAGAATGGTAAGCTCCTCAAGTGTAACCTTGATAACTTCGATATGTCCAACAATTGAGGGATGTATGCTCATATGTGCTCAAGCTTCAAGTGGTAGGTTTGTGATAATGTAAATGAATCTAAGATTATGATAATGGAAATGAACCTATGATTATGATAGTGAAAATGATCCTAAAATTATGGTAATGGAAATGATAAGTAACGTGAGACTTAAAAAATGATGACTAAAAATGAAAAAGATCATGGTAATGCGAGGAGAGATGAGTGGACATGATATGAGATGCAAGGAGAATGATAGGGAACCATATGTGGGGGTAGGATTTGTAGCATATCATTGATCAACCATAGCCTTGGTTGGGGGAAAACAATATGCACAACTCAAAACATAATATTTGTGGGATAGGAGATCTAGGGAGATGTGATGGGTTAATTAGGGGATTAGAAAGAAGGGAAAATGGGATAGGCTATTAGATTGGATATGAGGTGATGGGATGGAATGTTGATAGGATGATAGGAGATTTAGGAATGCTTCTAGGAATAAAAATGGGTTAGGTAGGTAGGAGAGATGTGTATGGTAAGATAAGAAGATGCAGGATTTGGTAGTACAGATACAGTAAATGGGAGATGAATGAGATTTTCTTTTATGGAACAAACTGATGGGATGATGAAATGATGCTTGAAGCTTGAGGGTGGCGTACTTTATAAAGAAGTTGTTGAGAGATTGTTGGAAGCATGATGTTGATGATATTCCTATGGGGGATTATTGTAGATATCCTACTATGATGATATGTTACATTCATGATCGAGTTTGTCATTGATGTTAACACAACAATTTTCTGTGGTATCTGACTGAAGAACAATGGAAAGATCAAGTTGGTACGGATGACTAGTTGAGTATTCCAACTATCCAAGGTTATGGGAGATACATCTCAGTATTTGGTATATGCAGTTAATGTCGAAAGAAGAAATGATAAGTTTGGAAGAAGTTATATAAGTTTTGGTGATGTCTATTCTGAGATAGAGTTCATAGAGGCATGTTCTGGTAAACTTGTTATATCTCTTAGGAGAGTGTTTATTTTGAGAATTGAGGTTGAGGATGTGAAGAAGACATGTTGATGATAACATGGCTAAGTTTTCTCATCATAATATTGCATATAAAGAAATTTATTCAAGTTGCAAAGAAAAAGATTAATGCTATTACTAAGTGTAATGTGTTCTTAATGTGGTCCTATAATGATTAATTAAGAAGGTCTAACAATCGAGTTAGGGAATTATTTTATGGACTCGGTATAAAGGAGGGACATTTTCCTTATCATGGCATGGTATGGAATTGTATGCATGCGAAGTATTATAAGTAGCAGAGAGAGCAGAATGCGAAGTTAAGTAGAGCAGAGCGAAAGTGAAGGAAACTTCATTGCCAAAGTTTTGCTGAGTGATCCAAGGTTTGATATTTGGACTCGAGGTTCATGACTTGTTATACAAGGTATGACAATGATTGATTTGGTTGACAAAATAAAGGAAATAAGAACATAATAGTAAATTGCATGTTTGAGCAGTAAGCTCTTCATGTAGTTGAAATTGCATGTTTGGGTAGTGGGCTCATCTTGCATACATTGTACCACAACTCCTAACAGGTTTGGCACAACTCCTAATAGGGTTGGAATAGGATTCAAAATCTCGTAAAAGGGACTCATATGTACTAAATGTTGTAATAGACTCCTAACAGGGTCCATCCTTTAACAAGGAATATTTATTTTAGTACATCATCTTGTGAGCATCATGCCCACCGAGGTTTTGCCTCTGATCAAGCGTTTCTCTAGTCAACATATCTGGTGTAATTATCTATGTGTATTTTATTATGGTTTCTGTTTGCTTTGGTTGAATGGTTAAGTTTTTTTAAAGAAGATAAATATTTTAATTGTTAGACAACTGATTCACCCCCCACTCTCAATTATCTTGGTGGACTATTCTTTCTAAAAATTGGTATTAGAGCATCAGGTCCTTGAAGATAAATTTTAACAACTTTGCGAGATCCATGCTGAGCATGCTTAGGAAATATAGTCCTACATCTAAAAGAGGAAATTTTGACACCTGAATGATGGAAATTCTTGGTGAGTTATCAGATCTGTGTAAAGAGCAGAGTATTGAGTTTTCAGATCCAGAGTCCTTCTGTTGTATACAATGAAACAGTAGCACAAGTGAAGATAAATCCAAATCAAAAGAAGACATAAAGATAGAAGAAGTTATTGATCTACCATAAGGTATACAAATTTTTGTTTGTTAGACATGTAAAGAATTTGGTCATTTTTCGAGTAGATCATGTCCTAAGCGATTGAGAAAATCTATAAAGAATCTACTCTCTGATAAAGTTGAATAATTTAGAGCATGAAAAAAATCCTTGAAAGACAGTGTTAGTGAGTATATTAGTTAATGAAAAGAAAGTATCAGAAGAAACAACTTTGGTAACTATTATGGAAAGTGTAAATGTGAGAATTGATGAGAAATTTAGGATACAAGAGAGAATAGTTGATTACAATTCAGGTGATGATGTTGTTACTAAGCCAAGGAATGATGAGGTATTTTTTGAGACTAACAATGATTTTCATAATGAAGGAGAGCCAAGGCAAGGACAAAGCTCAAAACCTTTAGTAGAGCCAAGAGTTGAGATATCGACTCCTACTTCAGGAAAGAATATGATAAAGAATCACCCATCCTAGCAGATCATCGAAAGCAAAGATAAAGGTGTGATGACAAGAAGGAGAGTCAATGAAGAACTATGTTTGATATCTCAAGTTGAACCTAAGAATGTAGGTGAAGCATGTAAAGATGATTATTGGAGACAAGCTATGAAAGAGGAATTGGATCAAATTGTAAAAAGTGAGACATGGAAATTGGTCCCCAGACCAACAAAAAAGAATGTGATAGGAACTAAATGGGTATTTAGGAACAAGATAAATGAACAAGGTGAAGTTGTAAGGAACAAATCAAGATTGGTATGTAAAGGTTACTCACAACAAGAAGGAATAGATTATGAGGAGACCTATGTTCCAGTGGCTAGAATGGAAGCAATAATATTATTCTTAGCCTATGCAACACAAAAGAAATTCAAACTGTATTAGATGGGTGCCAAGTCAACATTTCTGAATGGAGAACTTGACGAAGTGTACATAGAGTAACCTAAAGGTTATCCTTTGACAGATGACAAGAACATAGTATGCAAACTGAAGAAAACATTGTATGGCTTAAAGCAAGCACCCAAAACTTGGTATTCAAGGTTGGACAAGCATTTGACGAAGCTTGGATATAGAAAAGGTATGGCATATAGTAATCTGTATCGGAAATAAATTGGTGATGGTTTGATAATTTTTGTAATATTTGTTGATGATATCATATTTGGAGGAAATGATGATGAAAGTGACAAATTTTCTGAAGAGATGAAGAAAGAATTTGATATGAGTATAATAGGAGAAATGAAATATTTTCTAGGATTACAAATTGTATAGAATAAAGAAAGAATTTTTATTTCTTAGACTAAGTACTTGAAGGATTTACTAAAAAGGTTTGGTTCGGAAACATGCAAACCTATTGGAACACCTATGGTAACTGGACACAAGTTATCTACAAAGGATGAGACACCTACTATCAAGCAGAAAAAGTATAGATCTATGATTGGAGGATTGCAATATCTAACTCACACAAGGCCAGATATAGCAAATGCAATTGGAATTGGTGCAAGATTCCAAAATGATCCCATAAAAGCACATTATGCAACAATCAAAAGGATATTCAGATATTTGAAAGGAACATTTGAGTTTGGTTTGTGGTATGACAGACCTAATGATTTTACTCTAAGTGCTTATACTGATGCTGATTGGGTATGAAGTATGGATGATAGAAAGATTACCAGTGGTGATGCCTTCTTTCTTAGAGGAAATTTAGTTTCTTGGCTAAGAAAGAAGTAGGATTGTACATCACAAAGTAAAATGGAAGCAGAATATGTTGTAGTAGCAAACAATTGCAATCGAGTTGTTTGGATGAAGCAAATGTTGAAGGATATAAGGATAGAAATTAGTGAACCCATTGTCATACATTGTGACAACACAAGCACGGTAAACATGTCTAAGAATCTAGTGTTGCATTCTAAGACCAATCACATTTCTGTCAAGTATCACATGTTGAGAGAGAAAGTAGCAAAAAAGGAAATCAAATTGGAATACGTGAGCACTAAAGAGAAGATTGTAGATATATTCACTAAGCCTCTTCCCAAAGAGACTTTTGAGTATTTGTGAGGTATGATTGGAGTTATGCCCCTTCCTACATCAGAGTAGAGGATGCAAGAGTGCATCATTTTAGTGTAATAGAGCACCATTTTTGTTTGGATTGATGGGGGAGTATCTATGATGGATAGAGTCATCTAGGACTCTTGCTAGATGTTATTTTGAACAGTATCTTTGGACACTTGAGCTAAGTAAGAATTAGTTGTTGTAGAGTTTGATGCAGTAAAGTTGGTTGTTGAAACCTTTGACATTGATATCAATGGGGGAGAAGTTCAACATGAAAAACATGTTTGAAAGATGTACAACATGACAGTTGGAGAAGTTTGGCATGAGTACAGTATGAGTACAACATTGAATGATAGTTTGACAGAAAGCACATTGAGGTATATCAATGGGGAGAATGATTGATGAAGAGGATTTGAAATGTAAGATGAATATTCTTTTGTTGGTATTCTTGGAACTAGATGTTTTCATCTATGTTTCCATCAATGCCAAAGGGAGAGATTATCGAGAGATTTTTGGAAGCATGAATGCTAATGGTATTCCTATTTGGGAGTATTATAGATATGCTACTATGATGATATCTTACATTCATGATTGAGTTTGTCATTGATGTCAATATAGCAGTTTTTCGTGGTATCCAACATAAGAACAATGAAAAGATCAAGTTGGTACAGATGACTAGTTGAGTATTCTAACTATCCAAGGTTATAGGAGATACATTTGAGTATCTGGTATGTGCAGTTAATGTCAAAAGAAGAAATGGTAAGTCTAGAAGAAGTTATCTAAGTTTTGGTGATGTCTGTTCTGAGATAGAGTTTACAGAGGCATGTTCTAGTAAACTTGTTATATCTCTTAGCAAAGTTTTTATTCTAATAATTGAGGTTGAGGATGTGGAGGAGACATGTTGGTGATAATGTGGCTAAGTTTTCTCATCATAATATTGCATGTATAAAAAGTTATTCAAGTTGCAAGGCAGAAGATTAATGTTATCGCTAAGTGTAACGTGTTCATAATGTGGTCCTATAATGATTAATTGAGAAGGTCTAACAACTAACTCAGGGAATTGTTTTATGGACTTGGTATAAAGGAAGGAAATTTTAATTTATCATGGCATGGTATGAAATTGTATGGATGTAGAGTATTATAAGCAACATCGAGAGCGAAATGTGAAGTTGAGCAGAGCGGAGCAGAAGTGAAGGAAGCTTCATTGCCAAAGTTTTGTCGAGTGATCCAAGGTTTGATATTTGGATCTTAGGTTCGTGACCTATTCTACAAGGTCTGAATTGGTTCAATTGATAGAATAAAGGAAATAAGAACATAATAGTAAATTGCATGTTTGAGCAATGAGCTCTTCATGTAGTTGAAATTGCATGTTTGGACAGTGGGCTCATCTTGCATACATTGTACCATAACTCCTAACAGGGTTGATACAAATCCTAACAGGGTTGGAATCTCCTAATAGGGATTCAAAGTCTCCTAACAGGGACTCATATATACTAAATGTTGTAATAGATTCCTAACAGGGTCCATCCTTTGACAAAGAATATTTATATTAGTACATCATCTTGTTGGCATCATTCCCACCGGGGTTTTCCCTCTGATCAATGGTTTCCCTAGTTAACATATTTGGTTTAATTATCTATGTGCATCTCATTATGGTTGTTGTTTACTTTGGTTGAATGGTTAAGTTTTTTTTAAAGAAGATAAATGTTTTAATTGTTGGATAACTAATTCACCCCCCCTGTTATCTTGGTGGACTATTATTTCTAACAAAAGTACCACCATTTAGTTTGAGCACTTAATTTGTTATAGGAATACTAGGGATATGCCAAGGTTACCAAGAACATCAAGGCCTATTTCTCAATATTACATTGGACTGACTCGGACAAGTGCTTGGCCAAAGAAAGGGATCAAAATCATATAGCAATGGATTGCTTAACTCAGGATTGGACATCCTGAGTGGTTCTAACCCAACTCACTTTGACTCATTTAATTTATCAACTAAGGAGGTAAACTTGAAATGGTGTCTACAAAGTATATGCTTCAAACTTCTCTCAACTTAAAAACTACTCTACGAAAATTCAAATGCTTATGCTACAGGAAATCTATGCTAAAGTTGAGAATCAAATCTATTTTAATAAAGCATGAAAATATAGCTGAGAACTACTTCAACTGCCTATGTTGCAGGAACAATCCACTAATTTTGCTATCAATGGCTACAGGAACAACAAAGTCTACTCTAGTTCTACGAAATGAAGGTAAATCCTATACTAACTAATTAGTTCACTCTTTGTGTGGGTCCCCACAAAGAAGTGAAGTAAAATTATTTAGAGATGGAAACCTAAAATGATCTTTTTATTCATAAAAATAGTAAATGTACATACTGATGAACGACAAGATTATATTCAGTACTCAAAAACTCATCAAATTCTTCTTTCTACTAAAAACAACTGACTAACTAAACGCTCCTTTGGAACACAAACTTCCAATTATTTAAGCTCAAAATAGGAACATAATTCCTAGATTCAAAACTCCATCAACTACTAAAACAAATGATGACATTGAATATTACAACAGATGAATTAACTCTGGTGCCAAATAGAACAGGAATTTAGGAGCTCACGATCCCTGGATTTCTTCCACTTAAGGCTATCAATTAATGCAAGCAACAACTTTGACTCCCACTTAGTTGATTTGACTTTGTCTTTAAGTTTGATAAATATTAGTGCCTCAAAGTAATAACATAAATAAAGACTAATTCAAAATATGTCATCTAAATTAGTTTATCCTATGCCACATTGCTGCAAGAGAACTACCCAACCTAGCTAAGGAAGAAAAAGCATCATTCTCACTATTTTGTAATCAAATGACATATCATTTCATCAGATATTCATTTTAGTCCTGGAAAGTAATTATGCACACATCTGTCTAAAATTATCATAAACATCATGTTCTTAAACATCAAAGTCTTTAGAAAGTTTGCAAATTCAACTAAAAATGAAATGATAAAATAGACCATATTCTGGTCTCATCATTCCACTAAACTAAAACTTTGACTTGTCCTCAAGAAAACATGAAAATTTTCACCCTCATAACCATCTTGATATATGAGGGAACACTCTATCCTTTACCTCTTGTAGCGATATTCCAATAAAAACCTTTACTCTCCTTGTACCTTTCCCATATGTAGAGCTCTTCTGTCATATCAAATTTCTCTAAATCTTTCTTATTAGCAAGAAATGGGGACAATAGTGGTGGATGCTAAAAAGTTAAAGGGATCCAATCGCTTTTTATTTCTTCCACTAGCTTAATGTACCAAGGTGCTCGCCGAGTAGCCATCATGAAATTTAGTAGAGAATGAGGTTCCTTCTTCTATAGGTCTTCATTCAATCCTATCCAACACTATTGATTCCCCTGCTTTGCTACAGGAAGATCTGTTTCTACCATAGCTATATATTCTCAATAGGATACTCCCTTAAAGGAGGAATAATCTAGCTTCCAAGTTTTCAGTGAGAAACTTTCAACCAATCATAGTACAATGTTCTGGCATCCTTGGCTTTTGGCTAGAGAAAAAGTGGAATCTCACTCTAATTCTCTATACTAGTGGGCGTGGTTTTCTTTGCTAACTTTATTTTGGATCAAAGACATCAATGCCCTGAGTTGAATATCAGCCACATAAGGCAGAGGGTTCCAATCTTTGTTGTTAGGGACTACTAAATTACATAAAAAGAGTTCATAGAGCATTTTTTTGATGGCTACAGGGGTAGTATGAAAAGCTTGGAAGAATTCATGAGGAATATTCAATATTAAACTTTTACCCTGCATTATACAGGTCATCTGATAATTGACAAATTGTTCTTTCAAAAGGAAAGCATAAATAGGAGAAGGAGAGCGACAAGACATCAATTTAGGAATTGTGGTAGTGACTTTTGTAAGTTTATCACTTAATTATTCAATCTTTGAATCCTTTTCAATCAAATCTTGAGTTTGATTGAATATGGTTTTGTGGAGGCTCTCTCTCTCTCTCTCTCTCTCTCTCTCTCTCTCTCTCTCTCTCTCTCTCTCTCTCTCTCTCTCTCTCTCTCTCTCTCTCTCTCTCTATTTTCCATTCTTCCCTCTCCTAAATTAACTGATTAGATAACTATGAAATAATGTTTAACAATGAAATAGTGGAACTAGTATGCTAAGTAACATGTGACATAGGTGAAGGACCAAGAGGAACAACTTGCTGGGCTACAGATGCTAAAGCATCAAGTCCTTGCAAAAGAATTTGTTCAAAAATAGTGTTAATTGCATCCAAATTTATCCCAACATCTTTTTCATGAAATTTTCCCCTCTAAAGAATAGGAGGAGAGTCTAAAACTCTAACAAATACATTGTCATCATTGTTTGAATCTATGGAAATTATTGGTGGCTGGACAGAGGATGTTCCTACTGTTGTAGGCATATGTTCTACACTTTCTTCATTTGAATAATCTTCTATGAAAATCTTATCCTTGTCAGAAGAGGATTGCTCTTTTTCAACAGTTACATTTTCAAACACAGGGGATCAAAAAGACACACCCTCATTAGGTTTTATAGATGTTTGGCTCCTTAGAGTTCTATACCTGAGGGGTAATTCTGCTACCTTTAAAGCTACAGGAAGTTTTGGAGATGTTTCCTTTAGATTCTCCCTCTTCTTTTTATAAACCCTAGGAACTATAGGAGAGCCAACAATTGAGGAAATTTAATTTTCCTTTTACCTTTATCAGATGCTAGACCTGACCCGAAGGTAGAGGCTACAAGAGTGAAAATTGGGGTTCTCTGTGATCTTTTGGGTCTGGTCAAGGAAGAACCTGGTGCTGGGTTTACAAGATTTTTCTGAGGTTCTTTTTCCTCCTCAATTTTCTCTGCAAGCTTCCTAACAAGGTTTTGCACATTATTTGAAATAAAATCATCCCAAGATATTCCAAGTTGTTCCCTAAGGGATTTTTATATGATAAGCTTAACAAAATGTGATACATAAAATGAGAAATATTTTTAGGGTGGTCATCATGTTTTAAGCAGCTCAAAAATTTGAAATGTGTACCATGCAAATATGAATGTCTCCCCTCACAAGTAAAATATCTCACAATATAGACATCACATTAGTTAAATAGTTCTAGTAAAGATGTGCAATTTTTACCTTGTTTCCAGTCTATATGAAGCCACGGGTCTGTGTGCACTATAAATTGAGCTCTGGTTGAAACTGGGTTCAATGCGTCTGAAAACTCTTCTCTTGCCATAGGCAATTCCATTATCTCAAACACAATTTCAAGTGAAAATAGAACCATTACTCCTCTGACTGTGGCAAAACCATCCCTCAATGTCTACAAGAATTCTAAGGAAATCTCCTCATCCCATGCAAATAGTTTGAACATGTAATTTGTCCACCCCCTAGTTTGAAATATAGGTAGGCAAATTGGGTCTCCCAACAATGTTGTATGGTCAGTTGGTTCTACTCTTTTTAAACCACCCCCATTGTTCTTCCAGTGTGATGACATTAGTAATTAAAAAAATTCTTAGGTGATTGGTAGGAATGCTCAAGACAAAGTCGTATGGAACTTCAGAAGAAATTTTGAAAATGGAAAAGTTTGGAACAAGATGAGAAGACAAGTGATAGTACTTTTTAAGTAACTAACATTTTAGCATTTAAGATTACTTAATTTGCATTAAGTACCTCAGTTGGAATTCGTACTTACCACTTGCAAAAAGTGTGTGACATAAAGGTAACTATCACATCACATCATTATTTTATCATGATTTATAGAAAAGGACAAAATGTGTGGTGGCATATAAAGAATAACATGAACATTTAATGATAACAAGAAAAATGAAATATAATACCCTCCCCCCAACTAAATTAGGTAATAGCTCCTGCAATTGCTAGTGACAAAAGGTAACTAAAAATAGAAGAACACATTAAAAAAAAAGATTTAACTTGAGTATGTGTACGGACCTTGTAATTCGTGTTGTCATTTGATACCTTCATGTAGAAGTTAATGAAGGATGAGGTGAGGTGGAAGAAAAGAAAGAGTGGAGTGAGGTGGAATTATTACACAGAAAATACTTTCACTAGGAAAGTAGTTTATTATTATGAGTGAACTGTGCTTAGAGAAAGGACAACAAATGAGCAAGAGACTCATCTACAGTTGTTGCAAGAATTGTAGGATCAATAGATGGTTGTAATTGATGTAGGAACTCTTCATGACTAGATAGCTTATGGTAGAGTTTTAAGTGATGCCCATTGTTTGAAGTAAATAAGGTCAATTTTAGAGAGCTACATTGCACCATCCTCAAATACATAAATGATTTCATAGGGTCCTAGCCAATACGTTTGGAATTTTCATGGAGTTTGTTGATAATGAGAAACATATAGCAAGGCCTAGTCTCCAATAGAAAATTTCTTGTCATGGATGAACTTATCATGCCATTTCTTTTGCTACTATTGGATTATTTTAGTATTATGCAGGGCAGATTTGTGGTATTCATCAAGGGCATTCAGTTGGAGTAACCTGTCTTCTTGAGCCTTTGAAAGATCAACAACCAGCTTCAAAGCAATTTTTAGAGTCCTGTGCTCAAATTCTATAGGCATGGAAGTAGATTTTCCATAAAGCAATTCAAATGGGGTAAATCCAGTGGTGCTCTTCCATGTAGTCCTATAAGCCCAAATTTCTTTAGGAAGCTGGGTAACCCAGTCCTACTTGTGAATAGCAACTATTTTGGTGAGGATTGCTTCTATCTCTCTATTTTTGATTTCTACCTAACCAATAGCTTGAGGATGGTATGGGGAAGATGTGCCATGATGGATCATGTGCTTCTTCATGAGTTCTGCAATTAGGTTGGAAGTGAATTGAGCTCCTTGATCTATGAAAATTTCTCTGGGTACTTCAAATCTGGTAAATATGCATTCATATAGAAAATCTACTACTTTGTGATCTTTGGCATGTATCATAGCTTGTGCTTCAACCCATTTAGTTGCATAATTAGTACATACTAAGATATATGATTTTCCATGAGAAGAGGGTTTTATTAGACCGACAAAGTCAATACCCCACTTATCAAAAGGCATGACTACCACCTATGGCTATAGGGGCATTTCATTAGATTTAGTGGGCCTTCCTATGCATTGGCATCGATCACATCACCTTGTATACTTTGCGATATCTTTGTGGAGAGTAGGCCAATAGTATCTGGTTGTCAAAATCTTGTAGACTGTTCTGTTTGTTGAAAAATGACCCCCACATGGTTCATCATGACATACCCATAAGATGTCATAGGTTTCATCTTCTCTCACACACTGACAAGTTACTTGATCTAGTCTAGTGTAGAGCATCAATCTAGCTATTCATGAGAAATTAAAACTCTTTTCCTCCAAGAGACAATGCTACTTGGGTGAAAAGTGTGGTGGTGTTCTTCTTGTAGCAAGGTAACCATGGGTTATAACTTTCTATTGAAAATAGATGTTCATAAGGAAAGCTATCATCTATGGCTATAAGATCATTAGGTACTTGAAGTCATGACAAAAATTCTGCTACTACATTGGCTCGGCCTGGTTTATTTGTTATCTTTACATTAAACTCCTACATGAGGAGTAGCCAATGTGCTAATCTACTATAAATAACAAGTTTGTTCATCAAGTATTTTATAGTAGAGTGATCAGTGTACTAAGAAAACCTCATAGCTTGTGATATAATGCTAAAATTTATTAAGTGCATACACAAAAACAAGCAATTCTTTTTTAGTGACAGTATAATTCAGCTCAACACCTTGCAAATTCTTACTAATGTAGTAAATGGTATGCTCAATAGTACCTTCTTTTTGTCCCAAAATTGCTCCTAAAGCAGTATTAGATGCATCAGTATGTATGTAGAAAGGTAGCTTCCAATTAGGTCGTCTAAGAATAGGTGCTATAGTCAAAACATCCTTCAATTGCTAGAATACTACTTTACAGTCTTCTATCCACTCAAATTCAACTTTCTTCTTAAGTTAGTTGTATAAAGGAACAACAAGCTTATTGAAGTATTTGATGAACCTCCTGTAGTAACTGACATGTCCAAGAAAGCTTTTGATATCTATTTTCTTGGTTGGTGTTGGTAGATTAGTAATTACAACAATGTTTGCAGGGTCCACTTGAATTCCAAAAGGGGAAAGGTAGTGGCCAAGAACAACTCCTTCTTCCATTTGAAATAACACTTCTCACTATTAAGAGAAAGGTTATATTATTGACGCCTTTTTAGTACCTACTCCAAGTTGGCATGAGCTTGTTCAAATGTGTTAGCATAAGTAGTGAAATCATCCATATAGATCTCAACACAATCAATAGCTATGTCAAAAAATATGCTAAGTACCACTCATTAAAAAGTTGCAGGTGCATTACATAATCCAAATGGTAAGACAGAGTAAGAAAAATTTCCCTATATGTGAATGTTGTCTTATCCTAATCTTATAGAGATATTTGAATTTGATTATATCCACTAAAACCATCTAGGAATGAAAAATAATTTTTTTTTGCTAAGTTATCCATACTTGATTAATAAATCGCCGAGGAAAGTGATCCTTTTTAGTGGCTTTATTAAGCTCCCTGTAGTCTACACATACTCTCCATTTTTATCCCTTCTTTGGAACAATAACTAGAGGTGACACCCATTGGCTATCAAAAATAAGATAGATAAATCTAGTACTAAGAAGTTTTTGTAACTCTACTTTGACTATATCTTTTAATGCTAGGTTTACTCTCCTCTGGGATTGTGTCATTGGCTTAAATTTTGAGTTGATAAATATCCAATGTGTACAAAGACTAAGATCTTAAACCTTCATGTTAGTATAGTCCCATGCAAAGGCTTGCTGGCTATCTTGCAATAGTTTAATGATACTTGATATCTGAGATGCAGTAAGGTCATTATTGATATTTAGCTCTTTTCCTACAACAATCTCATCTCTCTTTACCTTGTCCATTATTAAAATCTCTATTATTGATGGAGATTTAAGTTCATGGGGTAATAATGTATGAAGGTAATAAGGTGCTATAGGAGATTGAGGTGCATTACATTTAGGCAATACAGTCTGCAAGGATTTGGTAGGATTTTCAGAGGTAGACTCCTAAGAATCATATTGATTAGTAAGGATTGCTGCTAGTATATCATCTTCTTCTTGGGATACAAAAAATGGGTTTCTCTCAAGCATCATGACCTATTGAACATAATTAATTTTTGAAGGATCATCATCAAGGTCTGGCCAAGAAACTTGGTCAAGATCTAGTTGGGGTTGTGCAGGAGAGTACAAAGTTAACCTTTTTGTGTTGGCACCATCTGATATTGTCATTTTTCCTGATCGACATGTAATGTAGGCATCTATAGTGGCCAACCAAGGTCTTCCTAAGATTAATGGATATCCTCCAAGGGTACCTCTAGGTGAAAACACAACAAAATCTAAAGGAAAATCTAGGGAATCAAGGTTACAATGATATCTTCTATCATACTATCAAGCTTGACAGTTGAGTTGTCTACTAACTGAAGTATTCCAAGAGTGTCCCTTAATCCAATAATGCTAAGTTTTAACAAGACTTCTCATCATGAAATTAATTGATGCTCCCAAATAAATCAAAACATTATGAATTTGGATACCATTTATATGTATGGTAACCACGAGACTTCTTGGATCAGAATACTTAGGTGTTAGGGCTTTGCTCAACATTAAATCAGAAAGTTATCCCAACACATGGACAGTAGGAGGGTCCTTTTTATTTCTACCAAACTACTTGACACATGCTTCCTTTAAAGCTTTATTGTAAAGGGGAATCTCCTTAAGTGCATCCAATAAGGGAATCTGGATAGTCACTTTCTTAAGCTAGTCTAGGAGATCAGTTGCTACAGGATTTGATTTAGATGGAGCTCTAGGAACTAACCTTTGTGGATATAGAGGAATAGGTGCTTGTATAGATGGGGGAATTGGACCATCAACTGATTGAATTGTTGGAACATTTTTCAGTGTTAATGATCTCAGTTATTATAGGTCCTTTAGCCACAGGAAACTTGGTTTCAGACCTTAGATGAATATCATTTATCTACAAAGAATAATCCTACTGTTCATTGTTGGGATTTGGTGCTGGTTGAGTAGGAAGTTGTAGTTGCTTTTGTGGGTTAGCATTGGTCGCAGGAGGTAGAGGCATCAGGACTTGCTACTGAGGTGATTGGCTAGACCCCCACTAAGGTGGTTGCTACCAATTACCTTGATACAAAGGTTGCTAGTTAGGGCCCCACTAAGGATACTAGTTATTTTGTTGAGGTCATTGATTATTTTTTTGGGGATACTGAAGTGGTTGTTGGTAGGCTTGGTTATACTAAGGCTGCTAGTAGGGCCAATTATTTTTCCAATTTTGTCCTTGAGGGGTAGAATTTGGGGGAATCTTGCCCTACCAATGATTACTATTATAACCAAATTATTTAGAGGGTCTTGAGGCATACTTTTTCTCTGAGCCCATGGTCCTCTCTGAGAAACATAAATCACTTCTCTTGCATCCTCATCAATTTCTTTGAACTCAGTGAGAATTGGATGTGCATTCACGACTGTAATGGTCTTGCATGTGTAGTTCTTCTTCCTTTCTCTACAACAAGAGAAGAATTCAGTCAGCATAGCATCAACTTCATCCTTTTTCCTTTGGACTTGCATGGTATCCAACTGAGTAGCAATTTCATTAATGATATCTTGCTTGAAGTTAGACAATAGGTCAGATAACTCCATCTTAGATAATGCTGACTCACCATTGGTCTTATGTCGTAGGCTCCATATTCCTCTACCTTTCTTTACAGTAGCTCTTGAATAGTTTTGACATATCTCCTTGATTTCATTCCAAGTCCTTTGTGTAACATCTCCTCTAGCCATTAGGTCCAGGGCTTCCATGCTTTCTTCTTGCACACCTCTCAAAAAAAGATGCTTTTTAGATTCTTCATTTAGGTTATGTTGTATATTCCACTACACATTGAACAAGAATCTGGAAACATAGTCTTCCAAGGTTTCACCCTTTTTCTGTGACATTTTAAAAATGTCACCCCCCTTTGTATCTTGACCTCTGCAATATTCTTTATATTTTTGAAGAAACAAATTACTCATTTCAATCCAGTTTGCTACAACATTTGCACCCAACCCCATGAACCATCATAGAGCAGCCTCCTTTAGAGTAGATGGAAACAACTTCAAATTATGGGCATTAGTTGTGTAGTCATAGCTCCTATAGAGAATTTCAAACTCAAAGAGAAAGGTTTCAGGATCTTTTGTAATAAGGCCATAGAATTTTGGAAGTGCAACAGCAGGTATGTTCTTCAAATTTTGATTCCCTTGCTAAAGTGGAATAGGAAAAGGAAAGGTAGGCATAGCCATTCTTGGAGGAAGAGGTGGTGCTTGATAGATAACAATGGCTAGTGGATTATCTTGATATTTAGGCTCAATAAAAATTTCATTCAAGTGGAGTGATTCTTTTGAAGATGAAGGAGGTATTTCAACTTGAATGTCAGCAAATAGATTTTCAAATGGTTTGTCTTTGTTGTTCTCTCTTTGGGGTTCATCTAGTTCAGGATGAAAATCATTGAATGGTTCTTCCTAATTATCATGAGGAAGGAATCTTCCAAGGTGGTCACTTCTTCTATGCATAACATGCTTCTTTAACACTAAACTCTATTCTTCAAGGAATAGAAATACAACTACAAAGACTAGTTTGAATTAACACCATCCTTGACAATGATGCCAAAAATGCTTGGCCAAAGAAAGGGATCAAAATCCTATAGCAATGGAATTCTTAACTTAGGATTGGACATCCTAAGTGCTTCTAACCCAACTCATTTGGACTCATTTAATTTATCAACGAGGGACATAAACTTGAAATGGTGTCTGCAAAGTATATGCTCCAAACTTCTCCCAACTTAAAAACTACTCTATAGAAATTCAAATTCTTATGCTACAGGAAATCTACGCTAAAGCTAAGAATCAAATCTATTTTAACAAAGCATGAAAATATAGTTGAGAACTACTTCAATTGCCTATGTTGTAGGAACAATCCAGTAATTCTACTATTAGTGGTTGTAGGAACAACAAAGTCTACTCTAGTTCTATGAAATGAAGGTAAATCCTATACTAACTGATTAGTTCACTCTTTGTGTAGGCCCCCCAAGAGAAGTGAAGTAAAATGATTCAGAGATGGAAACCTGAAATGATCTTTTTATTCATAACAAAAATAAACATACATACTGATGAACAACAAGATTATATTTAGTACTAAAAAAATCAACAACTTATTTCTACTAAAAACAATTGACTAACTAAAAGCTCCTTTGGAACATAGACTTCGAGTTATTTAAGCACATACTAGGAACAAAATTCCTAGATTCAAGACTCCATCAACTACTGAAACAAATGATAGCATTGACTATTACAATAGATGAATTAACTTTGGTGCTAAATGGAACAAGAATTTAGGAGGTCGCGATCCCTTGATTTCCTCTGCTTAAGGCTGTCAATTAATGTGAGCAACTGATTTGACTCCCACTTAGTTGAGTTAACTTCATCTTTAAGTCTGCAAAATATTAGCACCTCAAAGTAATAACATACATCAAGAATAATTCAAAATATGTCACATTGCTGGAAGAGAACTACCCAACCTAGCTAAGGAAGAAAAAACATCATTCTCACTATTTTGTAATCAAATGACATATCATTTCATAGCATATTCATTTTAGTCCTAGAAAGTGATTATGCACACATCTGTCTGAAATTATCATAAACATCATGTTCTTAAAAATCAAAGTCTTTAGAAAGTTTGCAAATTCAACTGAAAATGAAATGATAAAATAGACCATATTTTGGTCTGATCAAAAAGCATGCAAGGATTTCCTCAGCATCACACATGAGTCCTAGAGGAATCAGAGTGTAAACGATACTAGGTAATCCACATGCAAATGATATTTTCCGGTTGCACCATGTGATCATGGAGGAGCACATTTTGGAACATGCAAGGGTCACATCTGACTAACTCACAGTCAGAAAAAGACTTGATCAAAACCTCATGATCAAATTGCCCTATTTGTGGTACACCATGATATAAAAGATCATGGCAACCTTGAGGAGGGAACAACCAAATTGTTTGGACAAGATACTTCAAGAACCAAAAAGTGATATCCAATATTGAAAGCAAGAATAAATCCATTAAAAACCTTTCTTAGGACAACTCTTTGATGAAAAGGGATTTTTCTACAGGCTTTGAAGAATGACCTAGACTAGGGAGGACTAGGAAAAGGGAATATACAACAAACAGAGAAAGATATATTCAAGGGTTTCTGTACAAAGGCTTAAAGTAAAAGTCTAGCGGTATATTGACAAAAAAATAAAAGCTATGAGGATGTAGCATGAATGATATGATATAGTACACTACTACAAGAGTTGCAAGTGGTATGATACACATAAATGGTACAAGAGAGAAGCTATGTGTGATATGATAATGTGATAAGATACATGGATATGATACATGTGGAACATGAAATATGAGTTAGGATATACATGATAGGATACATGGATACAATACACATGGAAAGAACCATGGTATAATACACTACTATATTTTGATTTCCAAGCTCAAGGATGGAGATAGCGATAGTGATAGTGTGGTAAGGGGATCACTGGAACACCTTGGAAAAATAGGAAGATGGACAACGAGATACGAAGGGAGATAGTGAATGAATGTATATCATTGATATATAATGGGAAGGCCAAGTATGCATGATGCTTATTTGCTATGTTTTGACCAAGGTACCTATCGAAAGCGCTTGAATTTCCAAGTTTTCACCATTGGATGCTTATTTCTTTTTACTATTTTCTCTCACATTTTTTAGATTTTTGGATTTTTTTGGTATTTTGACCAATAGGACACATTGAGGAGCTTAGGCATAGAATTTATTAAGGTGAATGATGTTGGTGGGATAATTCAATACTTCACCTTCTAGGGTTGATAGCTGATAAACTCCAGAGCCAAAAGATGTCGTGACAACATATGGACCAAGCCATGTAGGCTTAAACTTGTCTTTCTTTTCTCAGTCTACCTGGACTTTCATATTTTCTTTGAGGACCATGTCACTTCTTGAAACTACCATGGGTCAACCTTTTTTTTGAATTTGTGCTTGAGGCACTTTTGATAGACTACGAGATGGTCATAGGCCTGATGCCTTTTTTCATGAAGTAGGTCTAGATGTGTGAGTTTGGCTACTTTGTAATCCTCATCTAATATTTTTCCTTGCAAAGAAATGCGCAAGGATGGGAGTTCAAATTCAATAGGTAGGATTGCTTCGACACCATAGATCGAGGAATATGGGGTTGTTCCTATGGATGTATGAAATGAGGTAAGGTATTTGAAAATTTCAATTGCAACCAGAATCATTGAAATTTTTTTTGAGGATCTTGAGGAGGGTTTTGTTAGTTGCCTTAGCCTAAACATTACCTTGTGGGCAGTAGGGGCTAGAAAAATGATGATGAATGTGGAGGGAGGTGCACAAATCTTCCATATTAAGATTTTCAAATTTATCTCCATGATCTGAAAAAATGGTAGCATGGATACAAAAGCAATATATAATATGATAAAGGATAAACTTGGAAACTTTAACTCCTATGGTAGTGATGAGCGAGACTGCATCTACCCACATGGTGAAATAATTAGTCACAATAATGATCCACTTGTGTCCTTCTAAAGATATAGGTGCATTAACACCAATGAGATCAAACCCCCAACATAAAAATGGCCATGGTAGTGCAGTGGGTTGAAGATCTCGAGCTGGAGATTGTATTAAATTTGCATGATACTAACAAGGTAGACACCATTTGACAAAGTCACAAGCATTGTGTTCTATGGCAGGCCAGTAGTATCCAACTCTCAATATTTGTTTGGCTAGGACTATAGTGCTAATGTGGGCACCAAAAAGTTTGGTGTGTACCTCTTTAAGAGCCATTATAGCCTCAATTTGGTCTAAACACTAAGAGAGAGAGAGAGAGAGAGTATCATGATAACCTTGATGATATAGGGTGTTAGCTATGATAGTGTAGTGAGATGCTTTGTGGATAAGGTTTTGGCATTGGGTTCTTGTGAGATGAGGAGATATGATACCATTTTAAAGATAAGCATGATTTTCATGGTACCATAGGGATTGGGGACCAACCAAGACACAAAGCTATGCTGATTCATCATTCTTGTATGTGGACTTGTGTACATACTAGACTAAGAATTCATATTGTGTGGCTTCTTGAGGGATCTCCAAAGAGTCAACCAATAATGGCCATGTCATCTACGACCTTGTTTTGTAACTTGGGCACCTGTGCGAATTGGATTTGAATGAAATGTAGGCCACACAAAAGATGATAAACTTGTAGCCTATGAAATCTATAGCCTTGTTTTGTAAATTGGGAAATTATGTGAATTGGAAATGAGTAAATTGTTGCTTCATATGATCTACCAATTCCTTGTAAGGATAAAGTTTATCATATTTTCTTTGGTACTCATCAAGGACTTGCTTGATAATCAATTGTGAGTCTCCAAAGACATGTAGTTCTGTGATGTTCCACTCAACTGCTATTTTGAGCCCTGCAATAAGAGACTTATACTCGGGGATGTTTTTGGTGCACTAGAACTGAAGTTTAAAGGATTTAGGAATGTATTCACTTGAGGGGTACCAAAAATATGCCCAATCTGGAGCCATAGGATGTGTAAGATCCATCAAAGTATAGTTTCCATGATGGTTTTTCATCTATCATATAGAGATGTTCATCTGGAAACTCCATAATGAGAGGGTGATCAATGAATAAGGTGCATCAAAAAAATGATCTGCTATAGCTTGTCCTTTGATTGACTTCCTATTGACATATTAGATGTTGAATTCACTAAGAAGAATGACCCATTTAGCTAGGTGGCATGTGAGTACTGTGCATGACAACATATATTTCAAAGGATTAATCTAGGAGATAAGTTCCATAGTATGACTCAACATGTAGTGATGGAGCTTCTGAGTGGCAAATACCACAACTAAGCAAGCTTCCATAGGTATGTAGTTAAGCTCATAACTAACTATGGTGAAATTGGTGTAGTAAATTAGCCCTTTCTTTTCCTTTTTCATCAAGCTATGCCAGAAGCACACCTAGTGCTATTGGGGTAGCTATTATATACAATATCAATGGTCATCTGGCAACTGGCAAAACTAGGATAGGTGGATTAGTTGTTGGAAGTATGAACGTTGATGATACTTCTATGGGGGAGTATTGTAGAAATAGTATTAGATTATTATTATTATGATACGTTACATTCATGATTGTGTTTGTCATTGATGTCAACATAGTAATTTTTTGTGGTATCCAACAGAAAAACAATGGTAAAGATCAAGTTGGTACAGATAGATCATCAAGAATTTTCACTAGCAAGTTTAAAGAGAGATACTACTAAGTGTCTAGTATGTGAAGCTACCCTCATAAGCATAAGATATTAAGTCTAGAAGAAGTTATTCAAGTTTTGGTGAAGATTGTTCTCAGATAGAGTTTACAGAAGCATGCTCTCGTAAACTTGTTATATCTCTTAATAGAGTTGTTATTCTAAGAAGCAAGGTTAAAGACATGTAGAAGACATATTGGAGATGATGTGACTAAGCTTTCTCATCATAATATTAAATGTACAAAAAGTTATTCAAGTTACAAGGTGACAGATTAATGTTATCACTAAGTATAACATGTTCTTAATGAGGTCCTCTATTAATTAATCGAGAAGGTGTAATAGCTGACTCATGGAATTGTTTTATGGATTCAATATAAAGGAAGGACATTTTCCTTTTTTTATGAATGAGTGTATGGATGATTGCAAGAAGCACAAAGAATGAAATAGAAGAGAAAAAAGTTGATATGTGAGGATAAGAAGAGGAGAGAAAAGTTGGAGAAAACTTCATTGCCGATGTTTTATTTTGAGATCCAAGGTTTGATTTTTGGATCCAAGGTTCGCGACTTGGCCTACAAGGTTTGATAGTGATTGGTCTTGTTGACAGGGTAGAGGAAAGAGGTTAAAGCATAGTACAAACATTTATTCTACAAGGAATAGTTGAGAGATCAGTTGAATAGTGAAGTTCAATGGTGTTGCCCCAAAAGCTATTTGGAAAGTGGGTCCTTCTTCCTTCTAGAACTCCTAACAGGGTTGGAATATCCTAACAGGGATTCAAAGTCTCCTAATAGGGACTCTTATGTATTGAATTTTTTTATAGACTCCTAATAGGGTCCATCCTCTAGCAAGGAATATATATCAGTATATCTTTTGTGGGCATCATTCCCATTGGGGTTTTCCCTTTGATCAAGGGTTTCCCTAGTTAATAAATCTAGTGTAATTGTGTATGTGCATCTTGTTATGGTTGCTATTTACTTTTATTGGATGGTTAAGATTAATTAAGGTTGATAAATGTTTTAATTGGATAATTGATTCACCACCCCTCTCAGTTATCTTGGTGGACTATTATTTCTAACATTAGCCAAGTATTTATTAGTTAGTTCAAAGTTGCACTGGAAAATAGGATCCCACCTAAAATTTTGGTCCTTTTTGAGCATGTGTAAATGGATGACACTTATTTTCTAGTTGTGGGATGAATCTTTTGACTGATTACAACTTCCTTGGGGAGAGAAAAGTTGTCTGAGTGTCTTAAGAGGAGACATATCCATGAGGGCCTTAATATTTTTAGGGTCATTCTCAATACCACACCTTGATACAATAAACCCTAGGAGCTATCCATATGTGATGCCAAAGACACATTTCTTAGGATTGAGTATGAGACAATATTTATCTAACCGATCAAACAGTTTTTTGAGGTGAGATAAGTGATCAAGGGTATTAAGATATTTGAATAAAATATCATCCACATAATCCTCAAGAGTTTTATGGATGAGGTCATGGATGATGACCGTCATGGCTCACTGATAGGTTGCCTCAGAGTTTTTCAACCCAAATGACATCATGTTATAAAAAATGATCCCCAAGGACTAGTAAACACTATTTTATGTTGGTCTACTTTTGCTATCTGAATCTAAATATACCTAGAGAAATCATCCATGAGATATAGGAGCTTGTGGCTTGCTTTAAGGTTGACAATCATGTCAATATTTGAAAGAAGGAAATCATCCTTAGGACAAGATTTATTGAGATCTCTAAGATCTATGCAAATTTAGATATCACCAAAGGGATTGGTGATAGGTACCATGTTAGAGATCCCATCAAAATAGTCAATGGGGTAGATTATCTTTAGATCTAGCATCTTTTCTAACTCCTATTTGACTAGTACAACAACTTTGGGATGCATCTTACAAACTTTTAATTGATTGGTTTAACCTTTGGATCTACAACCAAGTGATGTACCACTAACTTAGGATTGAGTCCTGACATGTCTTGATATGACCATGAAAACTATCCTAAGTTTTCCCTGATCACCTCACTGAGAAGGTCTACTTGTTCTAGTGGTAGAGATGTTACAATATATATGATCCTTGGTATCTCTATTAGGTTGATATTGACTGGTCTAGTGTCTTCTATTAGGATGGATGATATTGCAGGTTTGTGATCCTATCAAGGAAGGATAAAATCTCCATCCTTAGGTGCCTTATAAACATTTTCACCATTGGATACATCCTTTATGTTTATTTCATTTTTTGAGTGATCCGATGGCGCTCTAGAAGAGTTTTCACTAGGGGATACTTTTTCTTTGCTCTTTTTCTTTTTGTTTTTTTTTGTTTTGATCATTTTTGTGACTAGAGATTTCCTCCTCCCCAAAATAACCTTTGGGATTCAACTTGTAGACATAAGCTGATTGTGGTTGTGGCTTTTGTGTGGTATTTCAGCTCCCATGAATATGAGGAGCACATGCTCCATAGAGAATTTGTCAACATGAATAAAGCTTGGTTAGGCCCAATCAATGAGTTTGGGGTGAGCAAGGGGTATGTCTATGAGATCAATGGATAGTTCATAGAGCATAGATTCCCCTAAGATAAGTTCATCAAGGAAAATATCATTGTAGGATTTCTTTTCAACTTCCTTAGGGATGTTTTCTACCTCGATGAGATTGTTTTGGATGTTTAAAAAGGTGTGACTATCTTTTGTGGTGACCCTATTTGTGAGGATTCCAGTCGAGACCTTTCTCTTTTTCTCTTCCTTGTATGCCTCTATAGGGCATCTAATGCTTGAATCTTCATGATCTAAGTTGCCTCCTTAATAAACCCATTGCTTGGTAGTAACACAATGTGAGTGTGGGTACTTTTGTTTGAAGTAGTTAAGGAGATCTTTACCTTTTGGAGTTGGTTATGTATATAGCCATGTACTAATATTAGGGGTGGTTTCCTCTCTATTGAGAATTCCATTTGCAATAAATGTGGTGAATCCGACCTACTTGGTCTGAGGAGTAATGTTTGGCTTTGGTCCCTAATAGGTGAGGCATTTGCAAGTATGTGTATCAAATGGTAGAGCACCAACAACAAAGGCATCTAAAAGACTGTATTCTCCACAACCTTGGTAGTTCATCTTAACCATATAAAGGGTGGAGGCTAGTATGGTATGTGGATCATGGCAAGTACGAGAGGAGTTGGTCATGGTGTTACCAATCTCAATTTTGGGGCAATGGTTATTATATGAGGTGTCTACAACATTGCAACAAAAAAAGGGTTCAAGATTAGCATGGATGGTTATCTCAGTGCCATTATGTGAAAATTTAACACACTAATGATATGTGGAGGGAGTGACCTTCATAACATGGATCCATGGTCGGCCAAGGAGAATGTTGAATGATAGGTTAAGATAAACGACATGACAGATTATTTCCTGAGTAGTAGAGCTAACTTTTATGGGTAGCAAGATAGTTCCTTTGGTGGTCCACTCCAAGTTGTCATAAGCTTTAATAGAAATGGCCTCATTTATAATATCTACCTCAGTGTATCCTGCTTGTTTGATGAATTTTAACATATAGAAATTCAAAGCCAACCCATTATTTGTCATGATCCTTTTGACAAAAAAATTAGAAACCATGACAACTATGTGAAGTGGAAGGCTATGATTTGGCTCAACAATTAGGATGTCAGAATATTTGAAGGAAAAGGCACATGAGGCAAAGAGATGGCCTAGCAAATTGCAAAATTTAGTGGCATTGATATTAGTGGGAACAGGAAACTCATGAAGGGCACTGCCAATGATTTATTTATAGAGTGGACTAATACATAGGAGATCTAGAATAGAAATTTGGGCTGGAATGTTCCCAAGGTGTTCCAAGATATTATAGTGCAGAGCTATTGGGATAGGTGTAGATGGTTTGGCTATGTTGAGCTGAGTTCTTATTGTGGTAACTATACATTGATTTTCTGGGCCTTTGATATTGATGACATTTACAGAAGGCTCTATCTAAGATATGTAGCCAATCAAATTTCCATAGTCCAAGTAGGCTGATGTATAGCTCTATGATTTATTGCAGTTATCACCTTGTTTGGTTTTTTGGTGTTGTTAGTGGTAGTATCATTCACAAGGATTTTTCCCACATCTTTGTTATGTGGAGAAAATACATTTTGATATATCAATAATCTTACATTTGGAGAATTTTGTGCCCCCACTATGATTTCCTTTTGATCAATGAGATCTTGTACGTAATCTTTGAGCTACATGCACTCAAGGGTGGGGTGCCGTTTAAAATGATGAAATTTGCAGAACTCATTTTCTTTATACCGGGATGCCCTTGATTGATTGTTTTCTAATGGTTGAGTCTGTGTGTTTAAGATAAGATTGTTTTTAGCCAAATTTTCAAAGATGGCATCAAGTGGTTCCCCCAAATAGTTGTATACTTGGGATTACCTTTGCACACATGACCTTGAGCCAATTGTGATAGTGATGACATTAGTCTAATTTAGAGGATTTTGTGCTTGTAGATTGTGTTGAGTGTATTGTGATGGGAGTTGTTGGCATGATTTTTGGTACACACTTTGTTGATAATAGGACTATTATTGTTGTGACATCTGTGGATAAGAGGGATTAGGTGCACTGTGTGCTACTCCCACTACATGAACTTGTCATCTATCAGTGACACCATCAATGACCATGTTTTTATTTTTATTCCAATGTTTTGGTTTGTCATTGTATTTACCTCGATCATGTGTGTTTTCTTTGTAAATTTTGATGAGACCATCTTTAATGAGTCCTTACTCGAGGCCCATTCTCTTTTCCTTGATGTCTTTGTATGTTTACAAGCAGTTCATAACCATGTGACATGAAAAACTAGGATGTGTTTTGTTAATGAACATCTTGACATGGTGGCATTTAGGTATGGTGCATGAGACCTTAGTTGTGAGAGTTTTCCATTGTTGTAAGTAGTTTGCAAGGCTTTCCCATCCTTTTTGTTTGGTATGAACTAGATCCACTACAGATAACTCATTGTCGACTAAATGAGCATACTGGGCCACATAGGCCTTCAAAAGATCAACAAAGGTACTAATTATGCCCTGGGGTATGCTAAAAAACCATTCAAGAGCTAGGCCTCCTAGATTTTTTGGGAAAATCTACATGAGGAATATATCATTGTAAGCCACTTCTTGGTAGTGTAGATAAAAATATTTGACATGTGTGACCGAATTTCCTTTCCCCCTAAATTTATCAAATTTTGGGATTTCAAAGTTTTTCAAGAAAGGCGTCATTGTTATTGTCTTGTCAAATGGATATGGACAATCATTTTCAAATTTGAAGGTCTTGGACATATTACCATCTTTGAGTGCTTTTAGGGTACTTTCATCTCTTCCCATTTAGGGTTGATAGGAGTTATGGCTAGTGCCCCCAATCTCGGTGCCCCTAGTGAAGGGTATGTATTTGATTTTGCAGGTGAAGGTAGGTGGCTTTGGTTTGTATATTGTGGTGGATGAAATATGCATTGTGATACTATTGGGGTGGGAGTAATGGGTTGTTGGAATGGTGTTTGGACATATTATTGTGTTTCTAGATGTAGCTTTGATAGGGAGGTTGTTGCAGCAAAGGATAGGTTCAGGGTTTTGTCCAGCTAGAGGATGTTGTATGGGAGTTTGAACATGCGATGACTGTAGTGGGAGTTTTTGGAAGGATGGAGGCAGTAGATATAGTGATGCTATAGTTTGGGATTGAGTGCTTGGCTAAGGTGACAACTTGGAGCTGTATGGAGCCAAATAATTAGTGTAAGGAAATGTACCTAGTGCTAGTATTGACTAGGGCAATATGGTTTGATTGCTTCCTAGAGGTGGAATAGAAAAATAATTCATGATTGTAGGTAAGGGGTTGATGGAAAATATTGGTGATGATTGGAAACTAGGCATGAATGGATTGCTAGTGAAAAGGTTGGTAGGTAGACCTTGTGATTGCATATAATTCCAAGGACCTAGTGGAAAAGAGGTGGTAGAGTTATGACTAGTAGAAAATGGGTTACTACTAATAGTGGGAAGGATAGAAGGTGGATTGTTGGACCCCAAGGATGGAATTCTTATGGTATAATGAGATGCTAATTGGCTAGGCCATTGAGAGGGATAAACTATAATGTTAGTAGGTGCATATAAAGTGGAAGTGGAGGGTGTAGCACTACTGAATGGGATAGAAGTATATGGAGTAGTGAAGATGGTGGTGTTTATAGATGTGACAAGTGTAGTGGTGGTATGCTGAGATGTGGTATGGACTAAAGATTGTGCTATGGTGGGTTGATTGCTTTGTGGGATTGGAGCACTAAGTTGGGTTGATGATATATTTGTATCTGTAGGTTTTCGTGGTGTTGAATGATATCCTCTATTTGTATAAAAAGGGGGTCATTTGGATCAAATGGATTGATAGGTGGTTTTAATCATCTAAAAAAAGGATGTTTAGGACTAGTTATGTCAAAAGGTGGTAGTCTTCCAAAGTCAAAGGCACCAACATTATCTCTTAAGAAATTTACCATAATGGTTTCCCTATTTCGATCTATGATGTGTTATTAATAGTTGCATGTATAGGTTGATTCTTAAAGTCTCTATGTCTAGTGAAAGGTCAAATTCCTCATGATTTTGTGGTGGTGTATCATGTGTGATTGTAGATACTGGTGATTATGGTTGTGCACTAGCTGAACTACCACTAAGACTAGGATCCATGTCTTTCTTCTTCCTTTTATTCTTGGTGAGACATTTGGTAGGTGGCATGAAATGATAACGTTCCTAATGATGAAGTGCATGATGGTAGGACAATGGATGCAATGATAGATGGGTGAATGATTTTGTGAAAATGCACTAGGGAAATAACAACTATGATGTAAGGATTTTCTAGGATGCACAAACATGTATGGTAGATGTGTAGGAAGGATCTTATGTCTAATGATATGATATGTAAGAAGCCTATGGATGAGTGATGTGATGCCAAAGTATGAGAGAGGATGTTTTTCCCTATGTGTATGATTGAGATATGATGGTAATGTCAACTTTAAGGTATACTTGTGACCTTTTGGAAGACAAATGATGATCAAGTGTGGAGCCCAACCTTTTTCTCAAGGTGATGAGAGACACATGAGACAAAGATATTTTACCCTAAAAAATTCTTAGTTTAAAGGATAACCAAGATAGTGTGATGGATGTAGGATGTAGGGTAGATAATTCTCAAAAAAGTGACATTAAATGCTTAAGTATGATGGAGATAATGTAGGATTATGATCAATGATGTTTGATTTGGATGGGGTTGGATTCCTAAAGCATGGCCTAAAGATGATGGATCTATAAAATGCCTAAGTATGATAAAAACCCATATGGAGACCTAAATATATGATAGATGTCCAATCTATGATATGATAAGTGCAAAGTGTGTGTGGAAGAATAAGATGCTATTCAAAGTGGGTATAGCTAGTATAGTTGATAAGGCTTTGATTGACTCCATGTCGTAGGGCTAAGTTCTAAATTTTGTGATCCCACTCAGTTTGTAGAGCAACTTCAACACCTTCTTTCTTAATCTAATCTAACTTGGTGAGTCTTGGATTAGATGTATTCTTTTTTGCATTCTACTTCTATCTCTCTATAAACTACTATTTGTGGAAGCTTGACCTTTTTGAACTTGGTTTTGGTTTGGTCTAACATAAGGTTTTCTTAATAGGTTTATCACAACTATTGGTTTAAGGTAGTGACTACACTAAGTATAACTTTTACTTTAGGTTGGACAACATAGATCTTTTGGATAAAAACAAAGGTCTAAGAAATGGTGTTTATCAAAGGAAAAAATGGCTTAGTTTAACTATAAGGAGTAAAATAGAGCAAACTAGGCCTACGATTGTTGTAAATAAACTTGATAAAAATCTTCTTGAGATAGTGAAGGTAAATTTGGTCTGATAATGGATGATTTTGAGTAAATATGTAGTGATTTTTATTAGCAAATGATGTAACAACATTTGTTTTGGAATAGGTGAAGTAAGACCAACTAGAACAATGTTGTTTCAAATAGACTTGCTAACAACTATTGTGAAACAACAAGGATAAGACTCCTTTGATAATGGATGCAGCGTATTGTGAGAAAAAAATCTCTCAAAAGACAAAGCAACTTTGAGAGAGATAGACACATGATATCTTTAGCAAAAGAATTTGATAGTAACATAAAAATGTGTATGTTCTAATTTTTTTTTTCATAGATCTTTTTCACAAACAAGATAATTCAAACACACATTTTATCCCTAAAGCCACTTTGGTTTTAATTTATTACTCATTAGGCCTGCCAGGAGGTTCCCATCTTGATGTTTTCTGGATGTAGTGTGATATTTCCCTCTAATCAAAGAGGTGAGTTGATACAAGAGTCGATTGAAAAACTTACATATCAATGATCCTTCAAGGTATGACAAATAGAAGCTCCCCTTCTATGGGGATAACGAATCTTGGAGATGAAACCCAAGTAGCCTTATGCCTCTAGTAGGGAAAACACATATGTTAGGTAACTTCAAAGAAGCCTTATATTCTCTTGCACCATGAGTAATACACCAAATATAAAAGGGTAGCTACTAAATTGGTTTGTAATTAGGTCTGTGGAGTTAGCCACTTAGTTGTTACATATGTGACCCACTTAAGAATCTATTCTGGACATGCTAAAATCATGGGAAAGTTTTCCCACCTTAGGCTACCCTCAGAAACACACCGGACAAAATTTCTTGATGGAGCAAGTAGGTTTACCCTTCCTCTCATTTATATATTGGCTAGATTGTTTACTAGTTTGAGCTTCTATCCAAAGGGGATGCGCTTCCCGGAGGATGATGAACTCACTAGAAGCACTCCTAGGTTTTTGCAAATGATCTTGCTAACAAATTTTAGTACATGCATCACATATTTAAGTGGTCCTAATTTGAAAAAGTAGAGAAGTCAAAGATGTGCTAAAAGGCACAATCTTAAGACACATAAGGCACTTGGTTCATTCTATTTTGGAAGCTTTTAGTGTATCCATCCTATTGACTATTTGAACACTCGTGATTAACATAAATGTTTCATTTCCAACTTACAATGATGGTCAACATAATAAACCACATCAACAAAAGACATCGATTGAGTGAATTTTTTTTAAGAGATGGGAATAAGGATGATTTTTCTTCGAGGAATTCAAGATTGTGTGAAGTTCTTTTTAAGCCCAAAATTGGAAGTGTTTGCACACAATGTTCATAAACACTTAAAAAATAAAGTTTATCACATTCATTCATTTTAACGCCTTGGCATTTGAGAGCTTGTTTGTTATAACTATTTAAGCATGGATTCTATTAAAAGTAATTTTAATTCATTCTTAAGGTATTCAAGATTTTGATTTTTGTAATAAAGTAAATATTCATTCCATTAAAGATGTTTAAATTTTTTTCTTAGGGAATTTAAGATTTGATTTTTTGTAACTAAAATAAGTAAATCTTAAAAACAAATAGTTATAATCCCAACAAGATACCTGTGAACTATCTGCTTGTAAAAAAAAAGATCAGAAACTAAACTAGTTAATAAAACTAGGAAACCTACAATAGTCAATTTGTGATCCCATAGTACAAGAATACAATTAAATAGTTCAGGATTGTGGTGCAAAAATTGGTGAAAAATATAGAAAAAGAAAACCACAGGAAAAATACTTACAGTTCAAACTCGTGACCAAGTGATCTTGTAGGGTTGGAAGGTGTTCCCACTGATAAGTTTCTCGGTGGGTTTGAAGTTGAAATTTAGAAATTGGATATCTGGGTTGACT
Source organism: Cupressus sempervirens (assembly GCA_028749045.1). Lineage (NCBI taxonomy): Eukaryota > Viridiplantae > Streptophyta > Pinopsida > Cupressales > Cupressaceae > Cupressus > Cupressus sempervirens. The sequence continues at coordinate 914,251,769 of CM053786.1, read as the reverse complement.
ATTTTGGGTGAGTGATCTCACAAGTTTTGCTAGTGAACCCACTAGCAATAACAAGCATTCCCTTAGGAGGATTGAAAAATGAGAATGATGGGGAAGGATCTAAATACCATGTGGTAGATATGAGTCATGATGAACACGATCCCATGTTTGTGAGTTCGTAATCCTACTGGTTCACAAAAATTATGTGTTTTTAAGTTGAGTTGGTGGAAAAATGGTGATATGGTTAGGAGAGCATTTCCTGGATTGAGATTTATGTACCTACAAAAAATGTTAAAAACCCTAACACCAAAAAAAGTACATGTTAGTTTGGTTAGTCAGCAAAATAGATGCAAATATGATAAAAAGTGATCCAAATGCAGGGTCTCACTGGGCGTGCCAAAATGTAGAGCTATGAAATCTAGTATACTAAGAACATCAAATCTAATCTAACATTCACAACTAAATAGCAAGCAATACATACGATAAAGTGAAGGGAACACTATGGAGGAAGGCAAACCAAGAATGATAAGCTCCTCAAGTGTAGCCTTGATAACTTCGATATGTCTAGTGATTGAGGGATGTATGCTCAGATGTGCTCAAGCTTGAAGTGGTAGGCTTGTGATCAAGTGTGGAGATGAGTGAAAGATTAAAAAATGGTGGTGTGTGTGGATTTTGACATGGTAAGGATGTAAATAACAATGTTGTGGTGGCTAATGGGGCATTATAAGTTTGCATTAAAAGTTGATCATTTGTGAGAGTGGAAGGGTCCAATTTATAGGCTAAGGGGTAGTGAGATGGAGGGTTAGGATGGAAAAAGGGTGAGGAACAACTAGGATGCAAGGAAGGGGGAACACATGGATTGTGTTTCTTCAAAGCTCTAGCCTTGTGACAAGTGTAACAAGGGGATTGGATGGTCAAAGTGGAGGGTCAAAGGAAACTATGAGGGAGGATGAGTATGGAAGAGAGATGTAAGAGGCATTTATGGTATGTAAGATCCATAAATGCTCTTTGATAAGAATGTAAGAGGGTAAGGGGAGAATTTTGACTTTGGCTTGGGTTAGAAAGTCTTAACCCTTTCTTGAAGTGGTTCACATGGTTAGGAGGGGGATTAGGCTTAGTTTAGGAGGTGGGTTAGGAGGTAAGTGGCTTAGCATTGACGAGATAGATTAGTTAGTTGGCTAAGTGAGGTTAGCATGGGTTAGTGGGTTGGTTTAGGGTTTTGGGATTGGTTTAGGATTTTGGAATTGATTTATTAAATGTTTTACTTAATAAATGGGGATGTGGGATTAAATTAAATAGATTTTTGCATTTATTTAATTTAATAGAAGAATAGGGATTTAATTGATAATTTGACTTTTGGTTATCATTTTATTAATTGGATTATAGTTAATTAAATGAATCAATTAACTAGGGGATGTCAATTAATTAATTAAATATAAAACATTTAATCAATAATGTCCTAGGAGATGACCAAATTTGATTACTTAGTGATGTAATCAAATTTAGGTGTCTACAATGTGGACTCCCAATTTCTTTACACATATCAAACCAAACACCATGGATTTCCCATTCCATAATAGATTCAATCCCATATATAGGCTCCTCATCTATAATGCCTCAAATCACCCATCTAATGGTAACCATCTCCTAGCCAATTCCAAAGCCAAAACTAGTGAAATAATATCCATACTAGTTTTGTATCAATGCCTTACATTTATGAAGACATCCCCATTATGCCCCACACAATTTGTACTAATTTTATGCCCTTCAACTTGAAAATATCCTTTGACCTCTTTAGGAAAACTAACTCAAAGAAAGTTTCTTTTTTTTTGTCGACAACATAGTAAATTTTTTTTTCACTAACTTTATGCCCAAATGAAACCTCAATTCTACTAGGAAGAAAATCACTTCACTATCTCTCTTCCTAGTCAATTTCACAAAGTTTTACATAAAAAGCCACCCCATACTACCTTTAAAATATTGTAATAGAACTCTTGTCTCATCATGTGGGTACCCTAAAAAATCATTAATACACACATTAACATTGCTATTAGTCACCAAATGTGACAATTACAAAACTCCTTTATTCAAACATCCCAACATAATTAAATGATAAAGATCATTTCGTTATCGCGTCAACCACCTTATTGATTTATCTCCTAACATGGCTAATCTAATCATCATTAATGGTGGCTAGCTCATATGCAATAGAAAAAATGAAGTTTTATAAATAACATCCTTCTACATACCCACTAGTATTTGTTTAAATAGTAATCAAAGAATACCCCTCTAAATAAATTTTGGACACCCAATAATTTTACAAATTTAACTACCTAAAGTGGGATATTTTCCTTCACTACATTATGAGTTCCTTTCTCTAATAAATTTTTTTTAATCATGGAAAATGTATTCCTCTCCTTCCACATCTCCCAAATAGAAATATAAGAAAACATTGATCAAACACAAGAAATAATATATTTCTTTCTACTACTTGACCATCTATCAAAAACTTTCCTAAGAGTATCAGGAAAGGGGCACTGCCAACCCATTTATTGTTCAACCCATTTATTTTTGGATAATAAACCAACATAATGAAGCAAACTTGAAAAAAAGAATCAAATGGTCAACTATTTATTTTTCTATTTCATACATAAAAAATTAGCTAACTCAAAAAATTTGATTCTTTTCCTTCTCTCACCTATTAAAATGATGCCACTAGTAGACAACCACAAAAAATACCCCTTCTTTAGGAAGGTATCCCTTGCCTTGACATAAAAAATTCCATCAATATTCATCTCCTCCATAACTATCAAAGAGTTGATAACCAATCTTGATTGAGTGCTTTCCATTCAGAGCACCACATCAAATCACTTTATCCTCCTTATCATTAATAAGTTTCTTTCTCTTACTAAAGATTTCCTTCATAAGTTTCATTTGAAGAATAGGAAGGCATTTATTTTTTATTCAAATTAAGAACTTAGACTAAAATTCCTGCTATGAAATCTATGGTATTGTGATTTAACTGAAAATAATGAAATTCAACAACAAATTTTGTAACCCAAAAAGTAATTCATTCTATTCAAAATTAGAGTTTATACAAAGTTTGATGGATCCCAAGGGTCACTACTATATATTGGAAATGAAAATGGAAAGTCAAAATATTATTTAATTACAAAATAAACTCTAAAAACTAAAAAAATATTAAATATTATATAAAAAATTAGGTCTACTCATAGAAGTCATAACTATATTCTCATAGCTCAAAATTGTGAGCCATAAACTTTCCTGGAAAGATCTCCAAGATACCTACATTGAGTATTGGAAAGTCTGTAGAGAAGCACATGAAGCCTTAAAATTTCTTGAAGACCTTAGAAGATGCAAAATAATAAAACATATAAAATACCAAAAAATTAGGTTTTAGAATTTTCCCATTTCTGCTTGTGCCAACATCGTCTACATCATTGTGAATTATTCTGATCAATTTTCCAAATGTTTTCATGTCCATTAATTCCCATCTTCCCTCCCATGTACTTCCAAATAACCCTATCTTTAGTTCCTCACTTTTGAGTAAAGAGTAATTTGATATCATGGAGATCTCCATCATCACATAAAATTGGATTTCCTTCCCAAAAAAATGCCTTTAGACCATTGCCAAAATACCAAGAGATATGAATGACAATAACTGACCAACATGATATAATAAAATTTAATATATTTTAACCTATAAGAGGATTGTAGAAAGTAAAAATCATGTGGGTTTTCCTCTGAATCTAGATGCTTAGCTTTAAGATCTTAACCCAAGATTGTTCAAGGTTAGAGTAAGTATTCCAAACTAACTTAGCACATAAGTATTTTTAGGATTAAAGTATACATTCCAAAATAAAATTGTACCCAAAGATTCAATCATAACTTTCCAATCTCTCATCCTTGCTCTACCACTCTGCTTAGTTCTACATATCTTATTCCACATTAACAATGCGATTTTATCTTGTTCTCTAGCCCTATTCCAAACCAATATATTATTTTTCTGGATAGATTTCACAATTTTGTATAGAATATTGAGGCACATCATATAATGTTTCCCCAAGGAACCCAAAAGAAATTAACTTATTATGTCACTAAGTTTTCAAAACATTTTATTTTTAAATATTAAAACAACAAGAGATAACATAATAGAAATAATAGCTCATATATCTACATAAGCAATACATTTACAATTACATCTCTTAAGAGTTCCATGATGTTGAATCATATACATAAGTTTTATTAAGATTAAATATGATAATAAAAAAGTCCACATCAGAGGGTAACCATAAGTATGAAATCAAATGAAATAATATACAAGTAGATAAGACACCATATGACATAATCCAACATGCATAATCATCCTCTATACAAGTCATTGTTGGAAGATTGGTTTGATGATGATATGTTACATTCATGACTGGGTTTGTCATTTATGTCAACATAGCATGTTTGATGTCTTTTGTGGTATCTAATAGAAGAACAATGAAAAGATCAAGTTGGTACAGATGGCTAGTTGGGCATGATGAACAAAAAAGGTTATGGGAGACACTTTTGAGTATTTGGCATATCTAGTTAACATCAAAAGCAGAAAGGATAAGTCTAGAAGAAGTTATGTAAGTTTTGGTGATGTTTGTTCTGAGATAGAGTTTATAGAGGCATGTTCTAGTCAAATTGTTATATCTCTTAGAAAAGTTGACATCTTGAGGATCGAGGTTAAGGACATGGAGAAGACATGTTGAGGATGATGTGGCTAAGGTTTCCCATTATAATATTAGGTGTACAAAAAGTTATTCAAGTTGCAAGGCAAAAGATTTGTGTAATCACTAAGTGTAACATGTTCTTAATGTGATCCTGTAATAATTAGTTGAGAAGGACTAACAACTGACTCAAGGAATTGTTCTATGGACTTGGTATAAAGGACGGATATTTTTCCTTTATCATGGCATGGATATATGTGAATTGTGAATGTTCTAAAAGCAACAAAGAGTGGAAAATGTGAAGTTGAGTAGAGTAGTGCAGAAGTGAAGGAAGCTTCATTGTCAAGGTTTTGCTAAGTGATCTAAGGTTTGTGACCTAGTCTACAAGGTCTAAAAGTGATTGGTCTGATTGATAGGATAGAGGAAAGAAGAATATAAATTACTTGTTTGAGTAGTGAGCTCTTCTTATAGTTGAAATTACATGTTTGGGTAGTGGGATCTTCTTGCATACATTTCAACACAACTCCTAACAGGGATTCAAAGTCTTGTAATAGGGACTCATTGTACTAAATGTTTTAATAGACTCCTAACAAGGTCCGTCCTCTAACAAGGAATATTTATATTAGTACATCATCTTATGGGCATCATTCCCATTGGTGTTTTCCCTCTGATCAAGGGTTTTCCTAGTGAACATATCTGGTGTAATTGTCTATGTGCATCTTTGTCCGGTTGCTATTTACTTTGGTTAAATGGTTAAGTTTGTTTAAAGAAGATAAGTGTTTAAATTGTTGGATAATTGATCACCCCCACCCCTCTTAGTTATCTTGGTGGACTATTGTTTCTAACAATTGGTATCAGAGCATTAGGTCCTTGAAGATAAAGCTTAATAGCTTTGGGAGATCAATGGTGAGGTATTTTAGAAAAGATAGTCCTAAGTTAGACAGTGGAAATTTTGACACAAAAGATAGATCGAGATCCAAATAAAGGAAGGTATTGATCTACTTATGAAAAGAGAACAAGAAGGTATGGAATTTTTTTCTTGTTGGATATGTAATGAGTTTGGTCATTATGCATCTACATGCCCTAAGAGAGAAAGGAAAACTAGAAAGATTCACTTTCTAATGAAGATGAAGAATTTAAAGCAAGTATGGAAAGATTTTTGAAATATTGTGATAATGAGCTTGAATTGATCAAAGAAAAGGAAGTAGTAGAAGAGATAGATTTGGTAACTATTGTTGATCCAAAGGCTAACCATGAAAATGTAGAAGTTATCATTAACAATGATTTGTAGAATGGGAATTAGATTGAAGGACATAGATATGATCCTAGAGCAGAAGAAAGAGTTGGGTTGAGAACCCCTGAACATAATGGTATAGAAAAGAGAAGCAAAAATTATGTTACAAAAGATGCAAGAGCTATGTTAGTAGAGAATAATGTATCCAAGACATTTTGGAGAGAAGCTATGAATATAATAGTTTATGCTATAAACATAGTGCAAGTCAGGAAGGACACAAACAAGACACCTTATGAATTATGGTTTCATCACTCACCTACAGTTAAATATTTTAGAATATTTGGAAGTAAGTGTTACATAAAGAGAGATGATGAAATTGGTAAGTTTGATGCTAGAAGTGATGAAGGTATGTTTATTGTTTATTTATTTAAAAGAAAGGCTTATAGATGTTATAATCAAAGAACTAAGACTATTATGGAAAGTGCAAATGTGAGAATTGATGAAAAATTCAGGATCCAAGAGAGAATAGTTGATTACAATTCAAATGATCTTGTTGTTACTAAGTTAAGGAATGGTGATGTATTTCTTGAGACTAACAATGATTTGCAAAATGAAGGGGAGCCAAGGTAGGGACAAATCTCAAAACCTTTAGTAGAACCTAGAGTTGAGATAGCAACTCCTACTTCAGGAAAGAAGATGATAAAAAATCATCCATATGAATAGATAATTAGAAGCAAAGGCAAAGGTGTAATGACAAGGAGTAGAGTGAATGAATAACTATGCTTGATATCTCAAATTGAACCAAAGAATGGAGATGAAGCATGTAAAGATGACTACTAGAAATAAGCTATGAAAGAGGAATTGGATAAGATAGAAAAGAATGGAACATGGGAATTGGTCCCTACACTAGAAGACAAGAATGTGATAGGAACCAAATGGATATTTAGGAACAAGATGAATTAGTAAGAAAAATTTGTAAGAAACAAAGGAAGACTGGTATGTGAAGGTTACTCACAACAAGAAGCAATAGATTATGATGAGACTTATGCTCTAGTGGCTAGAATAGAAGCAGTAAGACTATTCTTAGCCTATGTAGCACAAAAGAAATTAAAAGTATATCAGATGGATGTCACGTCAGCATTTTTGAATGGAGAACTTGAAGAAGAGGTATAAATTGAGTAGCCTAAAGGATATCCTTTGAAAAATTACAAGGACATAGTATGCCAATTGAAGAAAGCATTGTATGGATTGAAGTAAGCACCCAAACCCTGGTATGTAAGGCTAGACAAGCATTTGAAGAAGCTTAGATATATCAAAGGTATAGTAGATAGCAATATGCATTGGAAAGAAACTGATGATGGTTTGATGATTTTGGTAATATTTTTTGATGACATTATATTTGGAGGTAATGATGAAGAAAGAAAGAAGTTTGCAGAGGAAATGAAGAAAGAATTTGAAATGAGTATGATAGGAGAAATAAAATATTTCCTAAGATTGTAGATAGTATAGAATAAAGAAGGAATCTTTCTTTCTTAGACTAAGTACTTAAAGGACTTACTAAAAAGGTTTGGTTTGGAAACATGTAAACCTGTGGGAACACCTATGGTAGTTGGACACAAGTTATCTACAAAGGATGAGACACCTACTGTTGAGCAGAAGAAGTACAAATATATGATTAGAGGTTTGCAATATCTAACTCACACAAGGTCAAATATAGAAAATGCAGTTAGAATTGTTGCAAGATTCTAGGATGATCCTAGAGAAGCACATTATGTAGCAATAAAAAGGATATTTAGATATCTAAAGGGAACTTCAGAATTTGGATTATGGAATGACAGATCTAATGATTTTATTGTAAGTGCTTATACTGATGTAGATTGGACAGATAGTATGGATGATAGAAAGAGCACTAGTGAAGGAGCTTTCTTTCTTAGAGAAAGATTGATTTCTTGATTAAGCAAGAAGCAGGATTGTACATCTCAAAGTATAGTAGAAGCAGAGTATGTTTTAGCAACAAATAATTACAACCAAGTTATTTGGATGAAGCAGATGCTGAAGGATATAAGGATAGAAATTAGTAAACCTGTTGTTATACATTGTAACAACACAAGCATGATAAATATGTCTAAGAATTCAGTGTTTCATTTGAAGACTAAGCACATTTCTATTAAGTATCATATGTTGAGAGAAAAAGTTTTAGAAAAAGAAATTAGATTGGAGTATGTAAGCATAAAAGAGAAAATTGAAGATATATTCACTAAGCCTCTTCCCAAAGAGATTTTTGAGTATTGACAAGGTATGATTGGGGTTATGCCCCTTCCTACATCAAAGTAGAAGATGCAAGAATGCATCAGTCTAGGGTAACAAAGCACCATGGTTTGTCTAAACTAGATGCTGATGCTTCCTATATGGGGGAGTATCTGTGATAGACAAAGTCATCTAGGACTCTTGATTGATATTGTTGTGAACAATGTCTTTTGAAGTCAAGTTGAATAAGTATTAGTTGTTCCAGAATTTGATGTAGAGATATCAGTTGCAGAAACCTTTGACATTGATGTCAATGGGGGAGAAGTTTGGAATGAAAAACATTATGGTAAATAGGGAGAAGTATTGCAAGAAAATATTATACTAAGAAGAAAATTTTGGTAGTATCTTGAGGAAGATGTTCAGCATAAGCACAATATGCAAAATAACAATTTGGTATAAAGCACATTGAGGTATATCAATGCGAGAGTATAATTGATGAAGAGGATTTGAAGATGGAAAATATTTTGTTGGTACTCTTGGAACTAGATGTTTTTCATCTATGTTGCCATAAATTACAAAGGGGGAGATTGTTGGAAGATTGGTTTGATGATGATATGTTACATTCATGACTGAGTTTTGCATTGATGTCAACATTACATGTTTTATGTCTTCTATGGTATCTGAGAAAAGAACAATGAAAAGATCAAGTTGGTATGGATGACTAGTTAAGCATGATAACCATCCTAGGTTATGGGAGACATTTTTTAGTATTTGGCATATGTAGTTAATGTTAGAAGTAGAAAGGATAAGTCTAAAAAAAGTTATGTAAGTTTTGGTGATTTCTTTTCTAAGATAGAGTTTATAGAGGCATGTTTTGTTAAACTTGTTATATCTCTTAGCAGATTTCACATCTTGAGGATTGAAGTTAAGGACATGAAGAAGACATGTTGAGGATGACATGGCTAAGTTCACTCATCATAATATTTTGTGTACAAAAAATTATTCAAGTTGCAAGGAGGAATATTCATGTAACATGTTCTTAATGTGGTCCTATAATAATTAATTGAGAAGGACTAATAGCTGACTCAAGTAATTGTATTATGGACTTGGTATAAAGGAAGGATATTTTTCTTTATCATGGCATGGATATATGCCAATTGTGAATGTTCTAAAAGCAACAAAGAGAACGGAATGTCAAGTTGAGAAGAGCAGTGCAAAAGTGAAGGAAATTTTATTGCTGAGGTTTTGCTGAGTGATTCGAGGTTTGGTATTTGGATATGAGGTATGTGACCTACTATACAAGGTCTAACAGTGATTGGTCCAATTGATAGGATAGAGGAAAGAATAGATAATAATAAATTACTTGTTTGAGTAGTGACCTCTTCTTGTAGTTGAAATTACATGTTTGGGTAGTGGGATCTTCTTGTATACATTATAACACAACTCCTAACAAAGTTGGAATCTATTAATAGGGATTCAAAGTATCCTAATGGGGATTCATTGTAATAAATGTTGTAATAGAATCCTAACAGGGTCCATCCTCTAACAAGGAATATTTATATTAGTACATCATCTTGTGGGCATCATTCCCATTGGTGTTTTCCCTTTGATCAAGGGTTCCCGCCCCCCTCCCCCCCTCCACCCCCCACTAGTTATCTTGGTGGACTATTGTTTCTAAGTTTCTAATTCATAGGGTATGAGATGCTAAAAGAGTATAAATTATGATAAGATACAACATCTCACAATATTGCAAATAATCAAACTACAATAAATAAAAATATGACCTTAGAACATAATCACAAGATTAGAAGAATGAAACAACTACAAAAGTACATCTAGCAATGACATCCAACTACAGGATCTCAATGGTATAGGAAACACTACCCCTCAATCTAATGGAACCTAAATAGCCCACTCCTACTGTGCTGAGGAGATAATCTCAAGTCCAAAAATGGATAAAAACCCAAAGTCATAATAGGAATCTAGGTCAAGGAATCTTGATAGAAATCTATCTCAAAGACATCGAGTATAAGAAACAATTAATGCTAGAGGAAACAAAGACACATAGGAAACCTACTATGCATGTGGATAAGTGTCATCACATAAGCCAACTTTAAGGTTACGCTGGCAACCTCTCTGGACTTTGACCCCGTAGTGACTCTATATGACATCTGTATCTTCTCTTATAGACAAGATATACTAACAAGGCAAGGTCACAACCAAGCATCCTCTCTACTCCCATCCTAGCCTTTACTAACACTCAAGGCATGGGAAAGGTAAAACATTAAATCTTGTTAATTTATTTTAACCCATTTAATGAAATGTTATCACTTATTAATACAACTTACAATCGATTACCCAAGTAACCTCTTTAGGGCTCTGACCTCCATTGCAAGCCACTTCCCAGCACAAACATAGATAATCGACCCTAAGCTTATAAAAACTATAACTCATTAAATCACAATATTCACCTCAGTCCTATACAAGCAATTGGAAAGTACCAAAATATAATTGATAAAAAATTCATAGGTTACATCGAGAAAATCACAATATCCACCTCATTCCTATACAAGCAATTGGCAAACACTAACAAATTACTGATTAAAAGCCTCATCACAAAAATACATGAATGCATCACAATGGTTGGGAATAAAAAGATCACAACCAAATAACATTACATAACAACATCATAAATTAAACACTTCCAAAGCCTTTGGTAAACATATCTAATTGGTCAAACTAGGTTTACCCCAAAACCTAACACAAAACCTCAATAAGTGTAAATCAATCAGCCATTTTAGTTTTCGATGAAATTTCATAAAAGTCAAATTGTAATAAAGTTTCAAATTTTAATTATTATTATTATAACTTTTTTTTTTTGAAAAAGGGGTAAAAATTTATTCAATCAATGCCAGATTACAATAGGCCTCAGGCACAGACAACCAAAACACACACCGAAGAGCAATTACATTTTGTCCTTTTCTACTAACTGCTCAAAAGTCCTAACATAATCAGAAGGAAGTTCCTCCCTACCTAAAATATCCCAACCAACTCCTTTCTCTGACACCCATTTTGCCAAAACATCAGCCTCTCCATTCCATTCCCTGGGAATATGACAAAAAGAGATCCAATCCAAAAAGTTACTCAAGTGAAGAATCTCTCTAACAATAGAGGCAATTTTCCAGTTAGACTCATCCACACTCTGGTTATTTATCATATCCACAACAATTTGAGAATCTAATTCACACACCATTTTCCTCCAACCTAGAGAGCAAGCCTGCTCCATAGCGACCTTAATAGCCAAGGCCTCCATCACATTATTGGAATGAACTCCTTTGTGAATAGAGAACATGAAAATAACATTTCCATCCGTATCTCTCCCAATCCCCCCCACACCAGCTTGGCCAGGGTTACCACGAGAGGAGCCATCTGTGTTAATTTTAAGGATTGCATTGGGTGGAGGTCTCCATCTCCCCGCCCTACAAACCTTTCTCTTACACGACTAAGATCTCTTACCGCTTATGCTACCCAATTCTTTGTCCACCAATCCCAAATTCTTGGCTATACTAAAGTCACCAGGATCCACTGGCTCACTCATATCACACTTAGCATAGATAGTCTCTTGAAGTTTGCTTAAAATCAGCTACCATATTTTAGTGAACCCCAAATTGGAGTTACAGAAAATCCTATGATTACGTTCTAGCTAAAGATTTCGAAGAATAAAAGTAGGTCCAACATCCCAAGCCACCTGGAGGAAAGAAGTTTTCGTCGGGGGTTTGCCAAGGCTATCCAAAAATTCAATAAGAGATTCAACATGAATGCATCCATGACACCACACCTCCCATCACTTATGCCAAATTTCTCTAGAGAGAGGGCATAACAAGAATAAATGAGAAACATTCTCTCCATTCAACATACAAAAGGAACAAAGAGAAGGACCCTAAAATCCTCTTTTCTGGAGATTATCCCAAGTAAGACACTCCTTCTGAGCAACTAACCATAGAAAAAATTATATTTTGGCCACGAGATTTTATTCCAAACCTTCTTCCACCAAGAAACCTCATGAACTTCATTACATTGATTATCCAGCTGAGCATAGCCTTGTGCCACACTAAATTTTCCTTTAGGACAAGGACCCCAAGCAAGGATGTCTTTGTCCCTGGAGGAACTGCATAACCTAAAAGAGAGAAGATTAGCTAGCTCAGCCCAACTCTCTGAGGAGCCCCCCAAGGGGCAATCCTATGGATCCTTCCAACCCACCACATCCATCGATCCACATTGCTTAATAGTCTTGAAGTGAGCTACCTTGGTCCATCCAGCAACAACAAAAATTTGACACAAGGGCTAGAGGTGGGGTTAGCTAGAGAGAATGGGAGGATGGCCATCTCAAGAGTCCTGCCAAAATAACACACTCGATCCCTCATTACATATCCAGAAAAGGCCTTCCTTGATAAGAGGAACACCCCTTTTAAGAGTGTCCCAAATAAAGGAACCCTTTCCATCTAGCGCTAGCCTAGGAATATCCTAATACTCCACTCCCGGGAAGTACTTTTGGGTTAGAATCTTAGCCCAATCCTAATATTGATTCTTGCACCACCTCTAGTATAACTTTTTTGCTAGAGCCTTGATGCCAAGAGCCATACATTTAAGGCCTAGCCCCCAAAAAACTTAGGCAAGAAGACTGTGTCCCAGTTGACTAAACTCCATTTGGAAGAGAGGAGATTGCTTGACCAAAGGAATTATCATGAAAAAGCATCAAATTCTTTCATAACTCCATTGGGAGGGGTTTGCACCAGACACCTGTAAATGGGAAGAGCCTGAACCACAGTCTTGAGAAGGATAACTCTTCTAGCAGAAGAAAGCCACCTACGAGTCCAGTGACTCACCCTACTCCAAATTTTTTCTAAAAGACCTTTCCAATAATCTTTCAGTTGAGTCCCCAGAGCTAATGGTACTCCAAGATAAATCAAAGGAAGAGATCCAACTTGAAACCTAAGAATCCTAGCAATCCTGAGCTGAATTGATTGAGGAGTATTAAAGAAATAAGTAGATGATTTACCTTCATTAATTCACTATCCAAAAGCTTTTAAATAAGTATCCAAAATCATTCTGAAGTTTCTTGCCTCACTAATAGTAGCCAACCCCATCAATCCAGTATCATCCAAAAATTGGAGGTGCATGTACGCTGGAATATCATTGTGCCATTTCCACCCTTGGACAAGCCCCTGCTTTGCTTGAAAATTGATAAATCTACCTAAGCCTTCTACCATAATGATAAAGAGATATGGAGAGATAGGATCCCCTGTTGAAGCCCCTGAGAAGTAGAGAATAAATTAGTGGGTTCTGGATTAATAAGAACCAAAAAGGATGGGGAAGTCACATAGCTGAGAACCCACTCCACCCATTCCATATCAAATCTAAAAGCAAGAAGTACACGACCCATGAACTCCCAGCTAACTTGGTCATAAGCTTTAGCTAAATCCAGCTTAATAAACATTGCCTTTTCCTTAGACTTAGCCATAGAGTGAATAGCCTTTGAAGCAATAACCACCCCATTAAGAATTTGTTTACCACCAAAAAAACCTCCCTGTTCCTTGAAGATCAAAGTGGCAAGGAAAGGCTTGAGCCTTTTAGCAATTAGTTTTGTGATAATTTTGTACGTGACATTACATAAAGAAATAGGTCTAAACTAATCCAAACTATTAGCCCCATCAATCTTGGGAATGAGAGCCAAGAAAGTAGCATTCAAAGACTTGATCATTTGTTTATTCTGATATGATTCCTGGACTACTTCTAGAAGATCAAATTTAATAATCTCCAAAAATTCTTGAAAAAATTCAATGGGAAAGCCATTAGGGCCTAGGGATTTACCTTTCTTCATTCCAAAAACCACCTTCTCCAGTTCATCAAGCACAATAGGCCTTAGCAAATCCCTATTTATACTGTTAGACATAAGTTGAGGAATGCAATCTAAAATAGTCCTTGTCTCCATCGATGAACCAAGTTACTCCTTAGAGAAGAGTTGAGAAAAGTATCTAGTGGCCTCTAGAGAAGTTTCCTCTCCAGAAGCAAAGACAAGAGAAGTGATAGAATTTCTAGACCTGCGAGCCTTAACTGTGTTGTGGAAGAAAGCAGTGTTTCTATCCCCCTCTTGTAACCAGTCCAGCTAAGACTTTTGCTTCCAAAATATTTCCTCCCAAAGCTCCAATTCCTCAACCTCCCTTAGAGTTGAGGAATCTTCGAACATTAAATTTGGAGTCATTCCTTGGTCCTTGATCTGGTGAGTGACACTGTCCAGCCTGGCTTGCGCCTCTCTCAAATGTTCTTGGAGGTTCCCAAAGCACTGTTTATTCCACTATTTCAGCTTGAATTTCACATGCTGAAGCCTCTTCTCAAAGGTGTACATGGAGGTACCATGAAGAGGCCTACCTTCATACCACCAGGCTATCATAAGATCCTGCAGGGAGGGATTCCTCAACCACATTAGCTGAAACTTTAAGGAAGGATTTTTAGAAATCTTGAAAGGAATGATAGAGAGCATAATAGGCCAGTGGTCAGAGCCTCTCCAATCAAGAATTTCTAATCTGGTAGACCATCTAATATCCATCCAAAAATAAGAAACTAGGAACCTATCAAGCCTTTCAGAAATTGCCTCCATCCCACTCCTTCTGTTATTCTATGTGAATAAACTAGAGCTAGGTTTAACATCAATGAGATTCAAAGAACCAATATTATCTTGATGCATAGTAGAAGAAGGGCCAAGTCGAGCAATCCCACCCCTCTTTTCCCCTTAATTAGTAACAACATTAAAATCAACAACTATAATCCAAGGAAGGAAAGGATCCAAGGATCTAAAAAAAATAATGTGTGACGACATAATAGATTTACCTACCAAATCATTAGGAGCATAAATATTTGAGAACAAGCACCTCTCACCTGTGTCAAAGTGGAAAGCCATAAAAGAGATAGAAGACCTACTTGAAATCCACCATAGGGGAGTCACCTTCTTAGGATTCTAGAGACAAGCAAGACCACCCAAGCTCCCCTGAGCACCCACAGCTTGCCAGCTACCATGGGGCCATAACTTTGGACCACAACTTTCCAATTCATCAATTGTAAGCTTAGTTTCCTGGATGAACATAATATCTAGAGAATGAGAATCAATCAACCTATGAACAACCTTTTTCCTAGGGATGCTATTCAACCCACTCACATTCCAAGAAAGAATAATAATTTAGAGGACTACGAGAAATGGGAGTCAATGGGCTTCACAAACCCTGCCTCAACCAAAGTCTCTCCCATCATCTTATCCTTCTCCTGATCTATCTTCCTTCCACTCTTAGTAGACTTCTCTGAGATCCCTTTTTTAAAGGGAATTTGCTGTAGGCCTAAAGTGGCAATAGCTTTAGAGCCTTTTGAGTTATCAAGCCTCCCTTTCTTGCTAGGAAGACTGGAAGCTATGATATTTAGGGAGTCACAGGCATGTGACCCACTAGGAATATCACAACTTTTCTCCTGAACCATTCCATTTTAAAAAATTGGCTAACCTTGTTTTTCTATAGGTACCTGGGCTAGATTCCTAACCTCCTCCAATAGTGGTTCTTGAAAAGAGCCTTCAGTCAGGGATATCTCAACTGGTATGCCTTCCTCCTGTCCAAAACTCTCTAGAACATTAAACTTGTTAAAAGTGCCATCACTTTGTCTATCCTTCCAAGTTCTCATTTGCCCTTTTCCTTTATTTCGCAACTTCACTGGGATAAAACCCTTGTTGTCCGTAGAGGGACCTTTTGGCATAGGGGCCTTACCCTTGTCAACCTTAGGGGTCAGCACATGAGATGTCAACAATTGAGAAAATTTATTTCGGGGGCATTTGCGTTGTAAGTGCCCATACTCCTGGCAAATCCTGCATCTAAAGGGTAAAGCCTCATAGTCCAACTATTGAATCCATGAAGAAGGGCCCAAACATATTTCCATAGAATCAGGCAACAAATTATTAAGATTAACCTCTACACGAATTTGTGCATATGAAATTACCTTATGGTCTTGGGTTTGTGTGGCCAACCCAACCGGTTTCCCAAGTAGAAATGATATCGAATGAAGAATATCCTCTCTCCAAAATTCTAGAGGTAGTTGTGGAAGCTGAACCCACACTGGGACCTAAGATGGGATCTCCTCAGCAGAGTTGAACCCAATGTGCCAGGGTATAATGAAAAGCCCAACTTGGTTAAAGAAGTATGGGCCTGCTTCGAATACCTTGTTCCTGTCTGATATATTTGAGAAGATAACCATAAAGTAATTGTTGGGTGCCAAAAGAATTTCCATATCTCCTTCCAAGTTCCAAATCTGATGTGCCCACATTTCCAACATAGGAAGAGAAATCCAGAAACCCAAAAACTTACAAATGAGCGCATGTTTTCCCTAGTACTCCACATCCTCTAAAATTTGCTCTAGTTGGATAACCAACACTGGTCTATCATCACATCACTCCAAACACCCATTCAACTTCTTAATATAGACAAAACCCTTCAACAATGAATCATTCATCCCAAATGGGATATTGTCAATCTGACCCTTAGCCCCTCCCTGCAACAGAACAAAGGGATTAGTCATCTCCATATCGACGGATAAAATTTGGGAAGCAAAAATCTTCGATTTCCCCATGTCTAGAGCCATACACCCTAACATCAAGCTGAAATGTTAATCTACACACAACCCCTTGCTGTGCACCCACACTACCACAGAAAAGAGCCCCAATCTTCACAGCCAGCCCCAACTATCTTTGACCCCAAAAATCCTCCAAACAACCCCCTAAAACTCACCATAGCACCACACACACCTACTAACATTGCGTACAAAAACCACCATCCACAAGTAGTTGGAAAATGACCCCGTACGTAGCACAAAATGCCAGAAAACAACAGGCTTAGGGCACGTGGGCCCTAGTCTCGTAGACGCGAACCAGAGCCATCGTCATCCTCTCTAAATAGCTATGATATTTTATTTGAGATTATTATAAGTTTTTCAAATGATAAGAGGTTTCAAGATAAGATCGATTACAAAGACAATTTCTATCTCCTAGTTAAATGTCCATATTTCCTTATAACCAGGTATTTATTTGAGTATAATAATAGAATTCATATGAATAATTACTTCATTTATTCAGTACCAAAACAATTCGTATTAAATGATATTAAAATTTCAATTATAATAAAACTAAAAAAGAATCATATTTAAAACATATATTAATGTCCAAACAAAAAAAAATAACTACATTTAATTCAATTCATTTTATAATTTTAATTTTAATTAACTAATTAAATAATAAATAAAATATAATTTAACTAACACTAAAATTTAATATAATATATCTTTAACTCATTTAAAAAACATAATTAAAAATAATAATATACAAAAAAAAAAATTAATAATTTTTTAAAGAAAAAATATATATTTAAAAAACCCTTAGAAGGGTTGCAGCCAATGACATGCCAAGGCAACTGTAGCTACCAAGGTAGCCACTATGCTACCTAAGATATTCATAGCACTACCAAGGCAATTGCTACTACCCTTGGAAACCTTTGCCCACGTACCAATGGAGAGAGGGAACGGGGGGTGAGTAGTGGCCCTCGCCCACCCAATTTTTAATTTTAATTTTAAAATTTTCAAAATAAAATAAAATTCCTAATTTCCTATCCAATCTCCAGTCAAAACAAAGAAAAAATGTATTATTACCACAATAATAATTTTACTATATATATATATATAATTTTTTTCCACCGTAGATCTGATAGGGAAATTATTTGCAACCAGTCAAATTTATAAAACAACAATCTTTAAAAAAAAAGGGTTTCAATTTTAAACACGATTTCCAAAACATAACCTGTATATATGCATGATGTAGATAAAGAAACAATATGAAATATAAGGTGATAAAATCAACATAATTCCTACCTCGATTAGATGCTAAAACTGGCAGATGCTCAAAGAATGCAAAATTCTTGTCTCCTGAAACCCTTTCCAAAAATTGCTCCTCCAAACTTGTGTGTGGAGAAATGATCTATAATTTCCTAATAAAGTATTTTCTCCTCTTAGAGTTTTTGGCTTTGGGAACATGCAAAAGCCTTTCTTTTTATTATTTTAATTAATTTAATTATTTTTGCATTTTTAATTAAAATAAAGTTTATTGAAATTATTCTCACTTGCATTTATTAAATAATAAGATGTATTTAGAAAGTATATTTATTAATTTAACTAATAATATTTAGAGATCATTATTAAAATGAAACTTCTAAATTATTTATTATTAAATTAAATAAATATAACTATGCCAAATTTGGATTTTATTTAAATCTTTAAATTTATTTCCTCTAATTAATTAATTAAATATAATTAAAAATTTATTTTTCTTAATAAAATATGCATTAAATTAAATCATTTAGTAATATCTTTATTTGATTATAACCGAAAATACAATGAACCCACAAACTTAAAAAAAGAAAACCTATCTAAAAAGATAGTATGAATTCAAACTCAAGGGTCAACATTTTGAATTCATGTCACTTGATGAATTTAGAAGGGTACACAACTCAGATACTTGTTGTATAATCTAGGACAATTGGCTTAGGGTTAAGATTTGGACTTGAGAGCTATCTCCCCTCTTTACCATTATGATACTGTGATAGCGTATGCTCATCCTGGCAATTGAGGGAGGTCGATGCTCGATACTTGCAATCTGCATAAAATACAAGAATGTATATATGCATTTATATCAAAACTAAACAAGCAATGGAAGGGAGTGGTACATTGTGTAGATCTTGACTAGCAGGTAACTACAATTCCCTCCCTCAACCATATAATGTCAAACATAAAGTAAAACATACATGTACACCATACACATGCAAGTATGGAGTAAGTAACCATAAAAACCATATATAAATAATCCATCTAACTATCATCATGAAACAAATAAAATCACTATATGAACATACAAAGAATCATCATCAAAAGAATAAACAAGAACACATGAAATAACTGAGTATCAAGTAGCTCATCGAATATATAAATCGAATATATAAATTAAGTATGAAATAATATTCATCAAATCGGGTAATCGAGTACCACTAAAACATAATTCATAACTATAAAATTTGGCCTAAAAGAATTTGGCAATATAACATAAAAGGTAAACTAGGGGTAGGCATTACATCCAACCCCCTAGACTTAGGCTCACCCTTGGAAGCCTACAAGAAAGATAAAACTCAAGCACTCAATGTGTGGGTCCCACTAGACCCTTTCCCCCTATAGGAGGATAAGACTCCACTACAAACACCCTCTGTGATCTACTCATATCTCCAATCATGGTTCTAAAACTACAAGTCTTTGATCCAAGAATTGTGGTTTTCATTGCGAACAATGGGATGACTTATGCCTCCATTGTCTGCATGAAAAAAATTCTCCAACAAAACTCCCCTACAATCTAGGTGCACTGGATTGTTGAAAGCTACCCCCACTAGAAAAATAATGAGTACTCTACACTGGCTAGTCGTACTGATTGTGCTTATTGTGCTGAGAGTAATGAGAATCCCTAGAGTGTGATCCACTGCCACCACTCTGTGCCAGAGGAAAAGATCCTCCATGTTTCTGTTGTTGATTTCCTCTAGAAGAAGGATACTTCCTATTACTATGGGTTGCCTAGTTTTGTGTGTCCTTGGACTCAAACGGTCCACTAGTAGATGCACCCACAAAATCACTATGTCCCAAAGTGATGTTATGATCTACTAGATTATCTTGATGAACTGCATCCTTAAGGGTCTTAGGTTGGAAAGTCTTCACACCTTTGATGAAATGGTTATTCACACCCTGAATGAAGTGTTGTACCATCAATGGTGAACTGTCAATGATTCTTGCATATGGCATGAGCTCATAATTTTTTTTCTCATACTCCACCATGATCATGGTAAATTGCCTTAGATTATGAAACTCATCACCCCTTTGCTATAGATACTATTCTGATAAGAAGTGATCACATAAGTTTTCAAGGAACTAACCTCAGTAACAGTATTCATGTCTACACCTAGCTTCTTTTTCTCAATATTCCACCATGTAGCCACAAAGATTTCCAAATGTGTGATGATATATCTTGCTTTGATATTGAGGTCAAAGTCTTTCATTGTGAAACATATGTCCAAGGTAATCAACCACTTTTCTGCATCATAACTAGTACCTTGCCTAGTGAAGGGTTTGATCTTGGACCGCTGTAGGTCTCTCATTTGCGTAGCCTTGGTAGACCTTTGACTATCACCATGAGGATATCTACCTCTCCTTGTTTCTAGCATGATGCAATTCATCTAGATCAACACCCTTTGAAGGAAGTAGGTGTTGTAGAATAATCCTCATCATTTGCCTTATATTAGCCTCCTTTGATTTAGCATGCTCTTCTCCATGGTTATCCTCCCCATTCTCTTCTTGAGAAAGACTCACTCTATTAGTTAAAGGAGGGCTATCATGTCCACCTCTCTCATGACCTCTACCTTGGCTTGCATTATGACCCCTAACAACTGATCTAGTCTCAAACACCATCCTCTTACAACATCCAAGCAAGAACACCAAAAATGCCCACAAAGTCAACAAAGGCATACTACCTTAAAGAAAAAGCATAATAAAACATGTTTTGAAGATCAAATCAAGAATAAATCCAATTTTTCCTTTTTCAATGTTTAAATATTTGAGTATGAAGTTCAAGGTGTTCAAGTGTTAATAGATACATATAATTTTTTAGGTTTCATTTAAGTTGACTAGTTGTCATCTAGTGGCGTTCCAATATACCCAGAGCTCCTAATGTAGAAACTTGGGCTCTGATACTAGATGTAATGCCCCGCTAGGGAACCCAAAATAAATTAATCTATTATGACACTAAGTTTCCCAAACATTTAAAAAAAAAGAAATAATGCATATACATACATAAGAAACACATTAGCAGTTACATCTCTTAAGGGTTCCATGACATTGTGTCACATACATAAGTTTTATTAAGATTAAATATAATGCATAATAAAGTCCACATCACAGGATAACCATAATTATGAAATCAAATGAAATAATATACAAGTAGATAAGATGCCATATGACATATTCCAACATTTATAATCATCCTTTGTACAAGTAATAGGTTATGAAATGCTAAAAGAATATACATCATGATAAGATACAAGATCTCATAGGATCTCAAATAATTAAAGTACAATAAATCAAAATATGACCATAGAACATAATCATAAGATTAGAAGAATGGAAAAACTATACAAGTACATCCAACAATGACATCTGGCTATTAGATTTCAATTGTATAAGAAACACTATCACCCAACCTTGTGGAACATAAATGGCCCACTCCCACCGTGCCAAGTGTAATACCCCAAAATTGGCTCATTGCCATGATCACCAATTCTGGTCTATTTCAATCAATCCTAAGTCCTATTTCACTAGACAATTCTTATTCTTCTGCTTGCTACTTGACTTAATTGTCAAATACAGAAAATCTCAATCTGCATTAATCACACTCTCTATTTAATTCCTAAAGTATCGACTCATATTAGTCACATTAAACCTATTGATTACGATTTAATTTAATTTAAAGTGTTTATACTTTAATTAAATTAAATTATCACCTAAGGCTAATGTACTAAGGGATTAAATTTATTTAATTTAATAATTATGCTTATTTTAATTAATTGAATATGATTATTCAATTTAATAGAAAATGCATTTATGAGATCATATCTCACTTTATTAAATTAAATAACATCTTCAAAATCCTCTCTTCAGTTCTAAATGGAAACTCTAAGTGAACTACTTCTCGAAATGGAATCAATCTAGTTAACTCATTCTCACACTTTTGACAAGTTCAGTTAACTACTCATCACACTCAAATTTGAAACAATTCACTTCACTTGCACAAGGAAGTTTCCATCTTTGACTGAATCTTTGCTTCAATCTTGACCATCAATCTAAGTTGATCTCAACCATTGATGGATTCCAAGAATTCTATTTAAGGGACTCATAATTCCTCATTACAAAGGTGTAATTGAATTTCCATCAAAACTCTGCTGGATTGTGTAACTACTAGCTTACTATTCTCACAAGCTTTCATTATTTAGATTTAATATGCATATATATAGTTTAATTTTTTTTATGTGTTATTTGATTACTTGCATCTTTCATATAGAAGTAATTGCACATCATTTAGATTCAATTACACTCTAAAATCCTTCATTCTAGAATGGCCTGATTACCTATATCTCAAATCTGAGAGCATACGCAGGTAAAATCCTCCTAGATAGAAGGCAACAGGTTGTCTTGCAGGACTCTTCTTGGGTGAAAAATCTCATGTTCATTCTGAGATGAATCCTCATATAAATACTGCGTTGAAGTGTGTGTGAGGTTCAAAGGCCCACAAATTCATGCATACATTTTTGGAACATATAGACAAAGCCCTTGCTGGTCCATTTGGCAAAAGTGCAAAACTCACAATGAACTCAATGACAACTAGCTATAGTGTTCTCGATCAACTAAAATGAACTAATGCTTAGATATCCATCTTTGAGCTGCTTAAAATCTTGCCTACTCACAGGAAAATTTTGGACAAAGCCCTCACTGAGGAAAATGTTCCTCAAGATCTTGATCTTGAGTGATTTCAATCCATTGTAGGTCACCTGATCTCACCTTATCTTATGACCTTCTTTGAGGAGGATGATAAATCACTGAGTCACCTACACAATCAACCTCTACACATCAAGGTTATGATCCATTAGACACATGTTTGTTAGGTACTCATTGATAATGACACTGGCCTAAACATTATCTCTGTTGCTTTGCTTAGAAAATTGAATTATTCTAAGGACTCTATTGATCCTCGATGCAAGATCGCTATCAAAGTGTATAACGAAGTGGAATGAAAGTCTCTAGGTCTTGTGGTCTTACCCATTAGCGTTGGTCTTGTAGAAAGGGATGTCACCTGTTAGGTGCTCAACATTCCCTTGGCTTACAACATTCTATTAGGACAACCATGGATACATGAGATGTGCGCTATGCCATCCACATATCAACAATGCATCAAATTCCCATTTCATGACTCTGAAGTTACTATTCCTGCCACTACTAGCTATACGTGCAATATGCTCAAAGCTGCTAAATTTTTTGTTCTTTCTAATTGAGAATCCACTAATTATCATGACAAGAAGTTGAAACAAATTGAGCAATCATTCAAACTGAAAGAAACTGGCATGGGAGAGTATCATATTGAACTAGTGCTGTCATTAACATATCTTTCAGAGTCTCCTCATCATTATGGGAGACCCTCAGAGGCAAAGAAGTTGTTCGTACTAACACCTCATACCAAATATAATGTCACTTTTGTTAAGGCTACAGTTCCCTTAGAGGATGAAAGTGAAAATAGAGCCATTGTTGCACGGCT
Source organism: Cupressus sempervirens (assembly GCA_028749045.1). Lineage (NCBI taxonomy): Eukaryota > Viridiplantae > Streptophyta > Pinopsida > Cupressales > Cupressaceae > Cupressus > Cupressus sempervirens. The sequence continues at coordinate 914,228,113 of CM053786.1, read as the reverse complement.
TTATAAAGAAGAGACTCTAGTAGACTTAACTGAGCAAGCTCAAGAAATCACTCCTAAGAAATATGGACCTGGTCTTAGGCTTATGAAGCATTTTAGTTACAAGGGAATTGTCCCTATTGGGTGTAATAACAATGGCCTAATTGATCCTATCAAGGCAATAGCTTGAAGCAACAGTGATACAACTGGCCTTGGATTTAAGAAGGTTCCTTTCCATTTTGGACCTAATAAATTCATACCAGAAGTTGAGAGCTCATCTGGAAATGAGTCACAAGCTGAGTCAAACACTTAAGAGGAATAATCTGACGATGATTATCCTTATCCTTATCCTATTCCTCATGATCTCGCTAAATTCTTTACTGAGCTAGATGACTTTGTGCCACATGTTAGCACTGTGGATGATACTAGTGATTCTTCTAAGGACAATACTAAGAAACCCAAAGATCATTCAAAAAAGGGAGAGTCTAGTCAGTCATTCATATTGAGTATCTGTGTAAGAACCTAGATGATGAAGGCGAGTATGTCCCCATCATTGTTGGGGAGTTCTATAGTGTCTCGCCATGTAGCACGAATTCTAAGGAATATGAGTTTGACTCTCTTTTAGAAGTGAATATTGATAAAGACATTGACCAAGTTCATGTCTATGAAAACCAAATCAAAGTGGGTGAAACGTCTAGGGTTAGGTCAGATGGGTCTGATCCAACTAGTGTCCTAGAGTTGTCAATTGCTGACATTAGTACTCATAGGCATTTTGTGGATGAAGTCACCGTAGGTCTCAAATTTTTGATCCAAGCACTTAATGACTATACCGTGAACACAATCGAACCAACCACTACTCTTTCACTCACACATTTTGAGCTTATAGACTAGAATCCCAATGCATCTAGTGAAGTCCCCACATTCTAGAATGACTATGCTCTCACCTGCTACCTAAATGCTGTCGAACCTATAATGTCTTCCATCAATGAACAAAGCATCAATATAACTGAAGTTGACATCAAATATCTTAGTCATACGATTAAAAAGAAAAAATGCAAAAGGTCCGATGGTGAAAACCACATTGTAGCAGTGTCAGAACCCAAAAAAGTAAAAATAAAAGATGTATCCAAGGATGAAAACCTCTTTGAGGCACCCACAGATGAGATATTTGATGTGCTTCCAAGTCACTTTCAGGAGAGATCATCAGTATTGATAGAGCCAACACAACCAATTAACCTAGGTATAGAAGAACATCTTCATATGATACATCTGGAACAATCATTGTCACCTGAAGAAAAGGAAGAGTTCATTGCCTTTTTTAGAGAAAAGAAGATAAATTTTGCTTGGACATACTCTAACATGCTAGGACTGGATCCTGATCTTATCATGAATCACTTGTCCAGTTAAACAGAAACTTCAAAAAATGCATCCTCACGTTGCATTGCTCATCAAAGCGGAACTAGAGAAGCTTTGAAAAGTTGGTTTCATTTGCACAATTGATTATGCTGAACGAATATCCAATATTGTTCCAATCTCCAAGTACGATAAATCTATTAGGGTTTGTACTGGCTTTCGTGATCTCAACTTGGCATGTCCTAAGGATAATTTTTTGCTTCCCAATATTGATATGATAGTGGACATGACAACCAGCTATGAGATGTACTCACTTATGGATGGGTTTTTTGGTTATAATCAAATAAAAATTGAGCTAGAAGACCAGGAGAAAAACTGCTTTCACATGTGCATGGGGAACCTTTTGCTGGAATGTAATGCCATTTGGCTTAAAAAATGCTGGCGCAACCTATTAACAAGTAGTAATTAAAATTTTCCATGACATGATGCATAAGACCATGGATGACTATGTGGATGATACCTTGGTAAAAAGCACCAAATGAAATACTCATCTACAAGATTTAGGACCCATCCAAGATCACATGGAAAAATTTAGCTTGTAGCTCAATCCTAAGAACTATGCATTTGGTGTCACATCAAGGAAATTGTTGGGGTACATTGTGTCTGTAAAAGGAATTGAAGTGGATCCAAAGAAAGTTCAAGCAATAATGGATATGCCACCACCTCAAAACATTAGTAAGATGAGAGGTCTACAAGGAAAACTCCAATATATTTGCAAGTTTATCTCATAGTTGGTAGATATATCACAACCCTTCAAAAATACCTTACATAAGGGTGTGAAATTCAATTGGAGCTAGGATTGTGAGAAAAGATTAACACAAATCAAAAAATATCTTGTTAATCCACCAATCCTGATGCCCCCTATCCATGGGAAGCCTTTTCTTTTGTACATTTTAGCAACTGAAACATCTTTGGGAATCCATTGGCTCAGGAAGATAATGACAACAAAGAGAGAGCTATTTACTACTGGAGTTGCACATTGATCTCTTATGAGAGGAAATACAACATCATTGAGAAAGCTTGCTTGGTAGTTGTCTTTGCTTCCCAAAAGTTGAGACACTACATGCTTGCCCACACTACATGGCTCATGGCTAAAATAGATCCACTAAAGTACTTTCTTAGTAAAGCATCTCTCATAGGAAGATTGGCTAAGTGGGTTATGATACTCAGTGAGTTTGACATCCAATATGTTGAACACAAAGCTATCAAGGGACAAGCAATTGTAGATTAGCTGGCTAATGCACCTATGTAGAGTCTCTTGCCAATGAACATTGATTTCCCTGATGAGTCAATCTTCACACTCACACACAAAATGTGGGTCATGTTCTTCGATGGGTCCTTCACACAATAGGGATCTGGTGTCGAATTACTCTTCATAACACCACAGAGATATTTATTGCCCAAAGCATACAAGATTTTGTTTCCTTGTACAAACAACATTGCTGAATATGAGGCTTTGATCAATGGCATGAAAATTGTAGCTAAATGGAGAGTGGATCAGTTAGACATCTTTGGTGACTCTCAACTTGTCATCAACCAAGTTAATGATGTCTACAAAATAAAGGATGAGAAACTAATTCTATATAAATGCATGGTTGATGACTTGAAGAAGTATTTTGCACACATTACCTTCCAACAAGTTCCACAAGTAGATAATAAAATGGATGATGCCATGGATACTTTGGCCTCCCTACTATAGATGCCAAAAAATGATCTCCAACATGAGTTCTTGGTGGAAGCGTTACACTACCCAACCTACAACACTCCTGATTCTAGGATGATCTATTCTATTGTAGGACAAGAGTCATCCTGCTACTATCACATCTATTCCTATCTCCATAATCAAATGATTTTAGAAGGTCTAACCTAGAATGAGAAACATTATCTAATCCATAATGCTTCATGTTATGTCATTATTGGTGAAAATTTGTATAGGAGAGGTCTCGACGGAACACTCCTTAGGTGTTTAGAACCTAAAGAGTCCAAACATGCACTAATTGACGTTTACGAGGGCATTTGCGGATCTCACTCAAATGGCCTGACACTAGTTTGAAAAATCCTTAGAGCTGGTTACTATTGGCCTAAAATGGAGCAAGAAGCTATCAAGTATGCTAGATCCTGCAAGTAGTGTCAGCTTCATGGGAATCTGATTCATGCTCCAATCAGAGAGCTTATTCCCTCTACTACGACATGACCATTTCAACAATGGGCCTTCGACTTGGTGGGTCAGATTCACCCAACCTCTTCTAATGGATATAAGTTCATTATCATGGTTACAAATTACCTCATGAAGTGGGTAGAGGCAATACCTCTCGCAGTTGCCAATGGAAAAACTGTAGCTCTTTTTATCACAAAATACATCATCTGTAGATATGGTGTACTACCCTCAATCATTAGTAACAATGGAGGACAATTCAAGAACAAAAACATCAAGGAACTATGCAAGAAATTCAAAATCACACAACATTGGTCTTCCATCTATTACTTCCAGGGTAATGGCCAGATTGAGGCATCCAATAAGGTGATTCTCAAAATTCTTCACCACAAAGTCAACAAATCTAGGAGAGACTGGCACCTCCAAATTAATCTAGCCTTGTGGGCATATAGGACAAGCATCAAGACTCCAATGGGCATGACTCCCTTTTCTTTGGTGTATGTAGTGGATGTTGTTCTTCTAATAGAGGTCAAGATTCCTACCTTGAGAATCTCTATGAAAGGCCTTATTACTGATGATGATTATAAGATAGCTTGGCTTCAAGAGCTAGTGTTATTGGATGAATGTCAAAAAGTGGCATGTGATCATCTATGAGCCTGTCAACAATGAATGTCAAGAAGCTACAATTGGAAGGTAAGGCAATGTGACTTCTAGCTGGGTGATCTCATCCTGAGAGAGAACCCTAAGAATAAAAAAAAACAAGTCCAAAAAGGGAAGTTTGAACCAACCTAGCTCGATCCTTACATCATTACTATAGTATATGTATCTGATGCCTATCAACTTTCCACAATTGAAGGAGAAGTGCTCAAGGAACCTATCAACACTCTCCACCTGAAGTGGTTTTACAATTGATCTGATATCAGTAGCTCTTTGTACATATCTATATGTCCTAAAAAAATCATAAAAATAAGAAAAAGTTCTAAAAAAATTGTTAACTTGATGAAAACCTAGCAATAGGCGCCTTGGTAACACCAAAAAAATTGAAAAATTACAAAATACAAAAAAAAATCAAAAAGAGAAAAATATAAAAAAAATTGAAAAAATAAGAAAAGTGCTAATGTGAATACTTGGAAACAGGCATCATGGTAGCAAAAAAATGAAAGCTCTGCCAAGAAGGTGAAAAGCTGCCAAACAGGTGCCTCTTGTTCCCAATGCTCCATCTTGCAACACATCTTCTAGCTCTCTATATAGTTGCTTTACTAGTTTTCCCATTTTTTGCTCATGTATCCATGGATTGAGTCTTCTCACAACTTAGGGGTATCCCCCTTTAGTGTCACTCTTTTCAAAATTCTCCTCATATAATCTCTTTTGCAATAGTCACTAGTCATTCTGGCTGTGCCTGCCTACTATTGCCAGTGTCACTCTTTTCCAGATTCTCCTCATAGAATCTCTTTTGCAACAGTCACCAGTTGTTTCAGCTATGTTTGCCTACTATTGCTTGGGTCATGTTTCCAGATTCCTTTATGGAAGATCTCTCTTGTGTCAATCACCAATCATCCTAGTTATGTATGTCTACTATCGCTTAGTTCTCTTAGGTTTTTCACCTCGAAGATTCCTCTTTGAGCTCAGTCACCAGTCATTCTGACTGCGTCTGCCTACTATTGTCACCCTACTGAAGAGATTTCTTTCAAACATGTTCTAGACACTGATACTTGACATCAATTCCATGAAAAACATTGAAATCAAAACAACATACTTGTTTGAATATGCTGAGCATTTTCTTTGTTTGCTTTGTTTTCACTTTATCATGTCCCTTTGAGAAACTCAATGATGTCATTTCTGATTAGAGAAGTAATAACTGAGGGCATGATCTTTTCTTTGCTTTCTATCTGCAATTTAGTTCCAATTAGTTGACAAATTCCTATAAGAGGGGTGTCCACTATAAGAGTCTCCATCTCATATTGGATGGCAGGGTGTACCTCGACTCCTTTTATATGAATACATCAATAACATTGGTTCTTCTCCTTGTCTGTTGGAGTGAACTCTTCATGCTATAGTACATACAGATACTCATCCTATTAAGTGAATGTACAGGTCACTGCAAGTATATCTAGCACATTTTTGTCTCAGGTTACAAACGCAAGGGTCATTGTGGACATAATACTTATAGAATACTTAACATGAGATGGATCTCTTGTGTGTCTAGTGTTTCTGCATGCAAGCAACATTCTAGTCATTTTAACATTTATGTTTTGATGCTTATGTTAACTTGCTACAATAAAAGGGACAAATTTTTTGGTCATTTTGGCTTCTCATGCCTCGAATGCTTACATTTGATCCCAACAAACTTACAACATATGTCCTATTCATATTCCCATGACTGCAATGTCAGTAGGAATTGTACAACATATGGGATTTTTTCCTATGCTTAGTGATGATAAATGGTTGAGGCTTGGTAATCAAACCTAGGGTTGCATTTAACATAATCTTGCATTGCATACTTCATTTGCATAAGCACATGATTCCATTGTAACTCTGTCTCATCCTTTGTGATGAGGGACTATAGATCTCTACAAATGTACCAAGATTTTCCATGGTTGCACAAATGTTTGGTTCCTTGGTTCATATTTGCACACTCCTCAAGGGGGTACTTGTTACTGTTAAGCAAAAATATGCAACACTACATGAGATGTTAGTTCATTTCAATATGCATCACATACATATAGTCATATCATCTACACTACATAATCGCATCATATCAAATCAAACATGCATTCATAACATAACACATGCATCTCGTAATCATCACATATACATCTCAAGTACATCAAAGTAAAGCACAAACATGAACAATGACATGTACACAAGGATACTTGGCTCAAAATATTGTATATATGTATATCAAACATGTGTTAGTACAAAAAATGGGTGCTACTAGAGAATTATTGGTAAAAAATAATACAAAATGGTGCTGGCACACCAATGGATACATAGCCAAAATCAAAATTGAGGTAAGAGCATCAAATAGCTAACTGTGACCCACACCATCTCCCCCAGTAGTTGGAGGAAGGGGAGGAGGTGGCATATCTGATTTGGTAGGAGGATGTGCACCCCGAGAATCTCGAGCATACTAGGAAAATCACGGCACTTGCTAAGCCTCATCAGGCACAACTATAGAGTAAGCTAAGAAATAATAAGCCACTCGAGCCATTTGTAATTTGACCTCATCCTGCAGCATCTTGTCCCTTCACTTGGTTGTCTATACTTGCTCCTGTAGTGTGAGGATCTCCTGATGTTTCTTAGCTAGTCGTGCATCCCTCACTGCTACTACAATCTGTAGTTCTCTAATCTATTGAGAAGCCTACCAGATCCAATCCCTTTGTCATCGAAACACTTCTTGAGATCTTATGGTGGGCTACTCCTGCATCTCCTCATCAAGTATCTCAAGTGCCTACTCAATGGGTGCTTGCTCCTCCACCCTCGGCCTCTATTGTTGTCTCTGCCCTTCACTGCTACCCCTAGCCCTTGGATCTGATCCCTTCTATTATGTAGGGATCTCTATCTACCTAACCCTCTACCTCACCTCTGGTAGTGGGCCCTGTGGTGCCTTTTGCTGGGGAGCCTACTATAGGGGAGCCTGCTATTGCTGTGCTAGTGCCCATTGTGGGGCTGGCGCTGCTCCCCCCAAGGGATCTGTGAATTGTGGGAAGGGGTGACCAATAAGATACATCTAGTATGCTACCATCACCTCTGCATCTACTACCTCTAGATGGTAGTCCCACTATGTCGCAACTAGGTTGTGCACATCGATCATAGATCACCCTGCATCTAGCCTCATCGACCATCCCCATGTAAGATCCTTTGCGACTCACACATAGGCACAAAAATCTTGGGAGATGTCTTGTTGCATCCCAGCTCTCTAGGAGCATCATCACACTCCTCTGTCTCTTGCTAGGGATGCCATACGATAGAGACTAGGTCATTGAGATGGGCTCGCCAGTGCTCCATCTTACCTAGGCCTGCCTAGGTAATCTGCCCTCTATATCTGCAAATATATGGCTTTTCAGGCTCCTAGGCATCCTCAAAAATAGGTCATGTGACAAGCAGGTGTTCCCATGCCCAAATCTAAAGAACATAAACTCTGATAGCCACTCTCTTCCACTCATGATACATGATCTTGTGCATCTCATAGAACATATGTGCTAGCATGCACTAGCCCCATCCGAATGCTTGGAAGAATCAAGCATGCACTACAACATGATCCCCCATCCACACTCTAGTCTGTGCTACCCTTTGTCTGACACCAAGAAACAACTGATGAATATGGAAAAAATTGTGGCCAATATGTGTGTCTATCCATATGTGTGGATGAGATCATCTAGGTAATGGCTCATCCAATAGCCAACTCCCTCTAAAAAATGGCACACAAGGTCTCTGTACCTGCCCACAACACTGTGTCATATGATACTCTCAGCCCATGAAATGATATGCACAGGATCCTGTATATGTCCTCAAGAGTCATAGTCATCTCTCCCTGAGGAAGGTGGAAGGTGTTCATTTTCGAATGGAAATGCTCCACCAAGGCAGTCAACAGGCCGTGATTCACCAACAATGCTAGGATCGGGCATAAAGAAGTGAGCCCCAATCTATCAATATGTGCCATGTTTGTTGCATCTAAGCTCCACAACAACACCCCATACAAAAAATAATGGGATCTAAATGAGATGTCACTGAATACCTCCTACACACATGAACATGAACAACAAAAACAACAACAAAAAAAATTCATTACTCGATCAGCAAATCAAAACGATGAAGAAACAAATGCAAAAACCACGTTAAAAATGTAATAAAATGCAAATTTTCAGTACACTATTGTCATGGATTTTTGTGCGAGGATGTATTTATTTTCATGAGAATTCATTTCTTCGTGTGAGATTGTGCATCTTCATGTGAGAAAAAATAACTTCACGGAAAGAAATGTGCGTCCACGCGAGTGATCAAAACCCTGTGCGAAGAGAGACTCTCTCGCGTGAAGAAACAAGTTTTCGCACGAAGAAGGAGAGTCTTGTGTGAAAGGCGACAATCACATATGCAAAATTCTCATGTTCTTCATGCAAGAAGTGGGTATCTCCTACGTGAGAACCCTAATTGATGTGTGTGAAGATACATCAGGTTAGTGAATCTTCATGTGAGAAGAGACTGGCTTCACATGAGAAAGGACAGTCTTGTGCAAAGACCGATTGGGACTTCTTAAAAACATGCTAAAATTGTAATAAATGACCTCAAAATGCATGAAAATGAAAGTACAAAGGATGGTTATCAATCACTCACTGGTCATCCATAGTTTGTCGGCCAGCTGTGTTGTCAGGAGTGCTTGAAACAGTGATATCTCACGTTCACTGTCATCTGCCTCTCAGAGCTCCTATTCACAAAAGACAAAAGGTGCAAATGAATTGAAAATGACCCCTTGGGCCCTTATATAGGGTTTGACCTAATTTTGCAAAGTACTTCAATTTGCGCAAAAACCACCCCCTAGCTAATTTGACTGTTCTGAATCCATTTTCGAGATCAAATTCAAAATCTGACACACCTAAGTAGCCAAAAAACGTGTTTTAAAATTTTGGGATAGACGCGATCGAATGCTTGTGCAGTCCAAATTTTTTTGATACCCACTGATTTTTGGAATCTTTTCAACTCAAAATTCTTCAAACTTTCAAAATTTATTTTGGAAAAAGTCAACTATGGTAAAATCTAGTCAACTCTTGGTCAAACTTGGTCTTCTGGACCTCAAAATCATGCCAAATTGACTCTGAATTTTCTTCTAATCATTTTGATCTCTTCTGCTTGAATCTTTGATTTCTTCTATATCTCTCAACATATTGATTTACATCATATTTCTAGTGTGTCATGATGATTACATCATTAAACTAGAATTCCAAATCAATCTGAATCCTTATTGCTCAGGGCATTTCGTTCCCATCTTATGTCCTCACTCGAGACATCTCGTCACTAGGGGCATCTTGTTCCCCTCTTTCTAGCATCTTTTCCATCTATCACGTCTTGTAAAGAATTCAATGGACAGGTATCGAGATAATCTAAACCTTGACTCCTAAGGATCAAGCCTCATTCTGGGGATGATCCTATGACTCATAATTTTGATCTTGCTGTCTTTTATCAATTTTAGGTATCTAGGTGTTCTATTTGGATCCTTTAAAATTAAGCTTCATTCTGGAGATAATCTTTTAAATGTTATCAATCTCAAGTATCTAGATGTTCTATCTAGATCCTTAAAGATTAAGCTCCGTTCTGGAGATAATCTTTTAAATGCTATGAATCTCAGGTATCTAGATGTTCTATCTGGATCCTTAAAGATTAAGCTTCATTCTGGAGATAATCTTTTAAATGATATCAATCTCAGGTATCTAGACATTCTATCTAGATCCTTAAAGATTAAGCTCCATTCTGGAGATAATCTTTTAAATGCTATCAATCTCAAGCATCTAAAGGTTCTATCTGGATCCTTAAAGATTAAGCTCTATTCGAGAGATAATCTTTTAAATGCTATCAATCTTAGGTATTTATATGTTCTATCTAGATCCTTAAAGATTAAGCTCCATTCTAGATCCTTACAGATTAAGCTCCATTTTGGAGATAGTCTTTTAAATGCTTATCAATCTTAGGTATCTAGATGTTCTATCTAGATCCTTGAAGGTTAAACTTTATTCTAATGGAAACCTTTAGAATACTTGTCATTTTGGGTATCTAGGTTCTTTGCTTGGATTCCTTAGGATTAATCTTCATTCTAGAGACAATCCTTAAAAGCTTACCAATTAGTCTTTGTATCATCAAACTTCAAAACCAATCTCATCTTCACATCATGCTTCCTGATTTTCTTTGAATTGAATGTGCTGCTTGCACATTCATTCAAAGAGGGACAAAATGTAATACCCCAAAATTGGCTCATTGCCATGATCACAAATTCTAGTCTATTTCAATCAATCCTAAGTCCTATGTCACTAGGCAATTCTTATTCTACTTCTCGCTACTTGACTTAATTGTCAATGACTTAATTGTCAAATGCAAAAAACCTAATCTGCATTAATCATATTCTCTATTTAATACCTAAAGTATCGACTCATATTAGTCACATTAAACCTATTGATTAAGATTTAATTTAATTTAAAGTCTTTATACTTTAATTAAATTAAATTATCACCTAAGGCTAATGTACTAAGGGATTAAATTTATTTAATTCAATAATTATGCTTATTTTAATTAATTGAATATGATTATTCAATTAAATAGAAAATGCATTTATGAGATCATATCTCACTTTATTAAATTAAATAACATCTTCAAAATCCTCTCTTCAGTTCTAAATGGAAACTCTAAGTGAACTACTTCTTGAAATGGAATCAATCTAGTTAACTCACTCTCGTACTTTTGACTTGTTTAGTTAACTACTCATCACACTTAGATTTGAAACAATTCACTTCACCTATACAAGGAAGTTTCCATCTTTGACTGAATCTTTGCTTGAATCTTGACCATCAATCTAAATTGATCTCAACCATTGATGGATTCTAGGAATTCTATTTAAGGGATTCATAATTCCTCATTATGGAGGTGGAATTGAATTTCTATCAAAACTCTGCTGGATTGTGCACTTACTGGCTTACTATTCCCACAAGATTTTATTATTTAGATTTAATATCATATAGATTTAATATGCATACATATAGTTTAATTTGTTTTATGTTTTATTAGTTTACTTGCATCTTTCATATAGAAGTAATTGCACATCATTTAGATTCAATTACACTCTAAAACCCTTCATTCTAGGATGCTCTAATTACCTGTATCTTGAATCTGAGAGCATAAGTAGGTAAAATCCTCTTAGATAGAAGGCAACAGAGTGTCTTGCAGGACTCTTCTTGGGTGAACAATCTCATGTTAATTCTGGGATGAATCCTCATATAAAGATTGTGTTGAAGTGTGTGTGAGGTTCAGAGGCCCACAAATTCATGCATACACCAAGGAGATAATCTCAAGTCCTAAATGGATAACAACCCAAAGTCATAACAAGAACTTAGGTCAAGGAATCTTGATAGCAATCTATATAACTAATCCCAGAGGCATTAAAGACACATAGGAAACCTAATATGCATGCGGGCAAGTGTCATCATATGAACCAACTCTAAGGTTACCTTGACAACCTCTCTGGACTCTAACCCCCTAGTGACTCTATGTGGCATTAGTAAACTCTCTTACAGACAAGGCATACTAACAAGGCAAGGTCGCAACCAAGCATCCTCTCTACTTCAATCCTAGTCTGTACTAGCACTTGAGGCATGGGCAAGATAAAACACTGAATTTTGTTAACTCATTTAAACCCATTTAATGAAATTCTATCACTTATTAATACAACTTATAATGGGTTACATAGGAAGCCTCTTTAGGGATCTAGCCTCCATTGTAAGCCACTTTTAGAAATGAAAGAGTTGTTGTTGCACCAAATGATCAACCTATTAATGCCCAATACAACCAATAGTCTTATAGAACCATAGGAGGTGGTTAAGCCATGTCATGAATCCTGCAAGGGATGCTAACCCATTGCCAAAAATCCACTTCCCAATGTCACTCGTCGTGACCAACAGGATTCAAGCCTGCAAGACCAAGCTCTAATACCAATTATTAGCAATGACAAAGTTGTCATTACACCAAAAGATTGACCTATTAATGCCTGATACAACCAATAGTCTTATAGAACCACAGGAGGTGGTTAAACCATGTCACGAATCTTGTGAGGGATGCTGACCCACTACCAATATCCACTTTCTAGTAGACACATAGATAACCTACCCTAAGCTCATAAAAAATATAACTCATAAAATCACAATATTCACCTCAGTCCTATACAACGATAACTTTAAGAAACCCCTCCTGAAAAAAATGCCTAAAATGCTAGAGAATCCAACATTTTGTGGATAGGAAAATTTTAATGTTGAGGGCAATTTTTTTGTTCCATATAGGGAAATAAAATATTATATGTTCGCAATTTTTTTCTTTCCCTAACAAAAACCATTTTAAATGTGGCAAATTAATGTTTTTTCTTGTTGACAGATAAATAAATGATGGCTATTTTTTCTCTTGCCAAAAATTAATTAATAATGTCAGAGGTGAATTACTTGTTTTATAGGAAAATGAATAATAATGGTTTTGGTTAATCTTTAGTGGTAAACTGAAGAATTGTTTAATTTGAAAGCGAATTTGCACATGTATTGGCTAGTGACTGTACTGACTAGTGAGTAGTCACTTCAAGTTTCAACTTGTGCACTATCTTAGGTCTATTATTAATAATGTCGTAACATCGTTATGTCAGTGTCAATATTACCAAGTTGGCTACTGTCACTTTCATATTGTTAATAGTAAATACAATAGTGTTATTGACCGTTGATTAGTTAGAGATCAACGACAAAAGATGCATTTTGAGGCCACTCACTTGAAAAGTCCTAGAGTTGCAGAGTTGCATGAAATTCTCTGGAATGGAGACATGTGAAATTTTTTGGATAGAAATTATTAACTATAATGTACTCAGTGTTTTGCACACTTGAAAATTAATAGAAATACGAAAAAATAAGATATGAAAGATCACAAATGCCCAACAATTTAATGCAACTGCCATTAAATAGCCTGTTCAATTCCTCTTTCACTATCATTTCTCAAATTCTTTAATTTGAATTCAGTTTGCAGAGTTTCCTGAATCTTAGTCATGGATACCCCAATTCACCTGAAATGCACTATAATGGCTCTACAAAAGCCCTTTTTGGGCAAGATTCCTGATGATGTCCTTGCCATGGTTTGCAAGCCAAATGCCCAAAGTCCTTTTATCTACCATGCTATATTCATGGTCCTTAGCCATGAATTCTTAAGAAATGATAAGAGATACCGTGTGTCCACGGATATCACCTCCTGCTTCCTTGCATCTCTTCTCAACCTTGGAGGCAGTCAAATAGACATTCTAATGCTTTTGTGTAACATTTTAAAAGAAATATTTTTATAAGATGATATCAAAATTCTTGTATTGGCCAAGCATGTACTGGGGTTGGGCATTGGTATCGCTTTTATAGATGTAGAAAACAAGTGTTGGGAACAAGGCATAGAGAGCATTATATAGAAGCATCCTTTAATCTTGCTTGGCATGAATGAATGACAATTGATTCGCTATTGAAAGTGGGTTTGGTTTGGAAGGTATTTTCTACAGAAGTGGTTGTTGTTGGACGACATTAGCGAGATTGACTTCACATGGCTAGACGAGTTTAGTGACATCATCTTCTCCAAAAAATTCCTCATTGAGGGACTTGAAGACCTTTCTAATTGAAGGCTTCAAGCCCTCAACCCCTCAATCAGCTAATGCTTCTAGCCTCCCTATTCCTTAGTTCCTTGTTCCCTATTTCCTGAATCATGTTTCCTTAACTATTGCCCTTTGGGCAAAAAAACATTTTTAAAATATCTATTTTTTCTTTGGATTGGGCCTTACCCTTTAATGTAAATTACAAAATAGTAAAACCAGGCTGATTTAATTAGCTATTTTGAATATCTATACTATGAATCAACATTATATACATTGTACACTCTAAAATATTATCAATGAAAACAATGGTTTTTTGCTTCTCAAATCATTGTTCGTGTAAGTATATGACTTTTTTTTGGCATCTCAATGCACTGTTGAAATGTTAGTCTGCAACTTTGTTAAAAAATAATTAACTGTTAATAGTTATAAAGTTAGAACTTAGAAACAAAAAAAGGGTTTCAACAATCCCTTTATGGTTTCATATAATATATTTGATTAATGATTTATAGTAAAAAAATATTCAATTGAAAATCATCCAATTAAAAGTTTTGTAATTTCTAAAACTATTTTTCGGTAATCTAATTGGTTAAAACAAATGGAGCGATAAGAGTGGATTTCAAGAAAAACTAAAGAGACCTTAACAAAGTTAAATAAAATTTTGATAATTTTTTATTTCATACCTATCTTGTCATCTAACTTTTTTTCATTATGAAATATTTTAAATGAAGAATAGTTTATAAGCAATTATCACAATTTTCAATATATGGTAATAATTTATAGATAATTAATTACATTTTAATTTTGAAACTAAACAATAAATATGAATAAAAACATAACATCTATAAATATATTTTTAAATTTTAATTATTTTATTTAAATTAAACTATTGCCATTATTATTTCATATCTTGCACCAATTTTATTTTATAAACTTTAATATATCTTTATTGAATTTTTCATATCATCTTTATAATAAAAAGTTTATGATAGAAAATAAAATCATTTCTATAATAAAAAAAGAAAATCCTTTATTATATCAATATCTCAAACTTAAAAATAAAATAATAATAATTAATAACAATTTCTTTAATCATATTTATTTCAACATTTTTCTCTATATTAATTAATATGCTATTTAATTTTTTTCATGCTAATATTTTTTTTAAATCAAATTTTAACTAATTATATCAATTTTTTGGCAATGAACTTAGTTGTAACTTGCTATGGAACCTTGTTTAAATAATTAATATTAGTTATTTGAAAGGTTTAAGTTTTAATGATTCACAATTTGATCTAGACTGTTTAATGAACGGTAGATCAACGACCACGGCTCTATTTCGGCCTAAATTTTAAAAGATTGAAGTTAAATTCTATTTCTACCTGAAATCGGGCCACATGTACTCAAAAATTCTACTTGAAATCCTAACCATTGACTAAAAAAAAGATCGACGACCCAAGATGAATTTTGGGCCGATTTGGAAAATGCTTTCCCATGTGCCTAGATTCATCTGGAATCATAATACGTGTCTAGTCATTGCAAAGCTCAATTACATGTTAGGACTCAGTTAATATTAATAATTATTATGTTTATAAACAATTATCACAATCAATAAATGTTAATAATTTATATATAAGTAAACTATATTACATTTTAATTTTGAAACTAAATAATAAATATGAATAAAAATATAGCATTTGTAATTATATTTTTAAATTTAAATTATTTTATTTAAATTAAACTACTGTCATTATAATTTATTATTAGTACTTGTCGGTAGGTTAAGTACTATTGTGATACATTTTGGATTTTAGACTTTAACTAGTGATTAAATTTGTTTCATATTTTTATGAGTAAGAATAAATCATTGTAATTTCTTTTATCAAACTAATATATTACATAGCATAGATGCAAAAATTTTAACTTTCAAATTTTTTATAAAATATTTTTCTAAGTTATGATTTGATGAATTCATTTAGCTCTTATATTGGCCAGATATAAGAGCTAAATATTTCATTTTCATTGTGATTCATTAACGTTAATATTTTTATTTTTTAATGTAAGTGCATTGGTTTATATTTTATATTTTAATAATGTATTTTTTATAAATTATAATATGATTTTTTGACATTCAATTAAAAAATAATATTACTTATATTATATAATCATTTAAGATTTATTATTATTATAAAAATATTACTATTTTTATATTATAATTATTTATTATATAATAGAACATATAATATAATTATTTATAATATAATATAATATAATATAATTATAACCATATGATATATATGTAATAGAACATATATATCAATGATTATATTTATGAATTAAATTAAATTTAAATTAACATCATTAATATAGTTATATAATTTTTTTAAAATTAAAATATTTTATATATTAATAAATTTATTAAATTTATATTAGATTTATATAAAAACTAAAGGCAAGTACTAAGCCACTGTGTGACACTTGTTTCATATCTTGCACCAATTTTATTTTATAAAATTTAATATATCTTCATTGAATTTTTCATATCATCTTTACAATAAAAAGTTTATGATAGAAAAAAAATCTTTTATTTATATTATATTATAACTATTATAATAATTATATATATATATATATATATATATATATATATATATATAATATTTTATATAAATAATTAAATTAACATCATGATTTTGACATGCTCATTGCTAAAACTTAAAAATAAAATAATAATAATTAATAAAAATTTCTTTAACAATATTTATTTCAATATTTTTCTCTATATTTTTTTGCAAAAAGAGGGGTAAAAATTTATTAAGACAGAAAGAAATACAACAAGGAGAGCTCAACAAGGAGCTTGATCTTGAGCAACAAGATCATCAAATTCTTGCACCATCTCAAAGGACAGTTGCCTCCTATCCCTAATATTCCAACCCGGATCATGACTAGATGCCCATTTCGCTAAACAATCAGTAGTTCTATTCCATTCACGAGGAATATACGTGAACCCAATGAACTGAAAAGAGGAAGAGAAGAAAAGAATCTGCTTAACAACAGTGGCCAACTGCCAACTAACATCCTCAAGCTCTTGCGAAGAAAGCATGTTCACCACCACTTGGGAATCAAACTCACAGATAATCTTACTCCATCCCCACAAGCAACACTGTTCCACAACATATAAAATAGCCTAAGCTTCCATGAGATTGTTAGTATAATCACCCTTATGAATTGAGAAGAAAAATTTAACATCCCCAGAACTACAACGAGCCACTCCGCCAATACCAGCCAGACCAGGATTCCCACGGGAAGAACCATCAGTGTTAATTTTCAGAACTCCACAGGGAGGAGGAGTCCAGTGCCCATCCCGGTTAACTTGACCCTTCCTCTGATGGTGAAGCTGCTTGGACATAGAAGGAAACCTATGAGCTGTAGCCCCATCCTGTAGATGAAAATTGAGGTGATTACAGATAGCAAGATCAACCGGATCCATACCCCCATCAAGCTTACACTTCACAAGAATAGTTTCCTGAAGAGAATGTGATATTTTCCACCAAAGATGCAAAACACCAAGCCGAACATCTTGGAATATGCAACGATTCCTCTCCAACCAAATATGCCAAAGCATGAAAGATGGGCCAGCAATCCAAGCAGCATGGAGAAAAGAAGACTTGGAGGGAGCAGTACCCAAGCGGGCCCAAAACTCAGGCAAAGAGGAAGCATGCCGACAAGAGCAACCCCAAGCGCTCCACCAAAGGTGCCATATCTGAGTAGAATAGGAGCAATGGAAGAATAGATGGGAGATAGACTCCTCTCCATTACCACACAAAACACAATAAGAGGGGCCCTGAAATCCATGTTTACAAAGATTATCCCAGGTAAGACAACGATTGTGAGCCACTAGCCACATGAAAAAATTGCACTTGGACCAAGAAATTTTATTCCAAACTTGCTTCCACCAAGGGACCTCAACATCCCCAAATAATTGTCTAGTTATCTCCTGATACCCAGCAGAGACATGATATTTACCAGACAAGGTACCGCCCCAAGCCAAAACATCTGGACCAAGCAAAGAAGAACACTCTCTAGAGGCCAGAATTTGAGAAAGCTCCTGACTATCCATGTCTATACCTCCAGGAGGCCAATCAGAAGAATGCTTCCATCTGTAACCAACAACAGGTCCCAATTGATAAGGAGTCTTGTAATGAGCCACTTTATCCCATCTAGCGGCAAGAAAAGAGTCACAAAGAGGCTAAAGATGAGGGTATATGGATAAAATGGAAGGGAATCCATCACAAGCATCAGACCAAAACAAAGCCTGAGAACCTCCTTTACATATCCAAAATAGACCCCTCTTTACCAACATCGCACCTGTCTTCAAAGTATGCCAAACCATTGAGCCACGATCTTCAAGAGGAAGTGCAAAAACAGAGCAAGGATCAGCACCATGAAAATATTTATGAGTGATAATATGAGCCCAAAGTTGATGTTGTCCAGAGCACCATCGTCAATAAAGTTTAGCAGCCAAATCTTGACTACTCAATAGAGCAGATCGAAGACCAAGACCACCCTCCTTTTTAGGCCTACAAATAGTTGCCCAATTAACTAGGCTCCATTTAGTACTACGCAAATTACCACTCCAAAGGAATTTTTGAGAAAGAGCATCAAACTCCTTGAGAAAGTAAATAGGTGTAGCGTGAACCATGCTTCAATAAGTAGGAAGAGCTTGGATAACAACTTGAAGAAGAGTAACCCAGGCATCAATAAAAAGCCATCTATGAGTCCAATGATTTACCTTATCCTGAAGCTTGGTAATAAAATTTTGCCAGAAGAGACGTGGCTGCCTAGAAATAGCAATAGGGATGCCAAGATAAGTCAAAGGAAGTGATCCTATCTGAAACCGTAGGATACCAACAATCCTGTGTTGAATAGAATCAGGAGTGTTAAAAAGTAAATGGAAGATTTGTGCTCATTAACTTTCTGGCCTGAAGCTGCCAAATAAACGTCCAAAGCATGTCAAAAGGCTTCAACTTCCTTGATCCTAGCAAGACCAACAAGAGCAGAATCATCAACAAATTGAAGATGGGAAAGAGAAGGTAAGCCATTACCCCACCGCTAGCCTTGAATAGAATTCTGGGACACCTAATGCTTAATGAATCTGCCCAAGCCTTCAGCCATGATGATGAATAGATATAGGGAGAGAGGGTCACCCTGGCGGAGGCCTCTAGAAGCACCAAATAGTTGAGAAGGTTGACCATTAATAAGAACTGAAAAAGAGGCAGAAGTAACACAACTCATAATCCAACTCACCCAGTCAGAGCTAAATCCAAAAGAAAGAAGAATACTCCTTAGGAAGCTCCATTTAACTCTATTGTAGGCCTTAGCCATATCCAGCTTAACAAACATGGCTCTCTCCCTGGAAGTAGCCATAGAGTGAATAGCCTCAGTAGCAATAACCACCCCATCCAAAATTTGTCTGCCAGCATCAAAACCACCTTGTTCTTCTGAGATAATAATGGGAAGCCACCTTTTCAATCTCTCAGCAATCAACTTAGTAATAACTTTGTAAACCACATTACATAAGGAAATTGGTCTAAAACACTCCATTTGATTAGCACCCTCTCTCTTAGGAATAAGAGTCAAGAATGTAGAGTTCAAAGCTCAAAGCATCTGCTTGCTAGCATAGGATTCTTTAACAACCGCCAACAAATCATGATTAATGATGTCCCAAAATTCTTGAAAGAATTCAACTGGAAAGCCATCAGGACCAGGAGCCTTCCCCTTAGGCATACCAAAGACCACCTCCTCCAGCTCTTCCAAAGAAATAGGACGCATGAGATAATCATTCATTTCTTGAGTGATAAGGGAAGGAATACAGGACAAAATAAGATTTTCTTCATTATCAGCAGGAGGAGAGTCCTTAGAGAAGAGGGTAGAGAAGTACCAAATAGCCTCCTAGAACAAAGCTGGCAAGGAATTCAGTTGGATACCTTGAGAATTAACCAAAGAAGAGATAGTGCTCTGATTCCGGCGAGATTGCACTATTTTATGAAAAAAGGCAGCTTTACGATCACCTTCTTGGAGCCAATCAACTCTAGCCTTTTGCTTCCAAAAAATTTCCTCTCGAAGTTCCCATTCTTCTAGAGCTCTAGAAGCAAGGGATTTAGCCTTGCCAAGAGCCTCTAAGAAACCTCGATCTCTAATCTCCCTTGTGATGACATCAAGATCTTCTTGAGCAAGCCTTTTCATAAAGTGAAGGTTCCCAAAGAAATCCCTATTCCATATCTTGAGATGCCTTTTAACATATTGAAGCCTTTTAGAAAATGAGAACATTGTAGTACCATATGCAGGAGCACCATCTTTCCACCAACAGAAAACACAATCATGAAGAGAGGAGTCCCGAAGCCACATCAACTGGAACTTAAAAGGAGGATACTTCAGAACATAAGCCCCTATAGCAGAAAATTTGATTGGCTAATGATCTGAACCCCTCCAATCAAGGATTTTTGAAGAGATAGTAAGGGTGCCACTAACCCAGAAGCAAGAAACAAGAAATCTATCCAGACGTTCTGAGATAGCAGCAACACCAGTCCTGCGATTATTCCAGGTATAGAGACCATTAGAAGGCTTAACATCAGAGAGATGCAAAAGAGATATCTATTGCTGAAGAAGAGCAGAAGAAGGCCCCAATCTAGCCAAACCCCCATGCTTCTCCTCTAGACTTAAAACTGAATTGAAGTCCCCTGCTAACACCCAAGGATGATAAGGATGACAATTTCTAACATATTGAATATGTTCCCAAAGTTCCTCCTTTCCCACAAGATCAACAGGTGCATACACATTAGTAACCATGATTACCTCTCCTTAGTCTAGAGCAAAAGCTACCATAGAGAGAGCTGAGCGAGAAGACATCTAGCCAAGAGGAGAAATTTTTTGAGGATCCCAAAATATAGCTAAACCACCCGCACTGCTTGTTGCCCCAACACACTGGCATTGGCCACGAGACCAAATACTAGAGGTATGTTGGACCATAGACTCCACAGAGAGCTTAGTCTCTTGGATACAAAAAACATTAGGGCTATGATCAACCACCAAGTTATGAATAGCCTTTTGTCTAGGGATGCTATTCAACCCCCTTACATTCCATGAGAGAATAATCATCATTGGGTAGAATTGGGAAAATGAGAATCCAAAGGTTTCACTGAACCAGACTCAATCAATATATCGCCTGTGAGTTTAATCTTCTCTTGGTCTATTTTGCGCCCACTCCTTAGAGGAGTAGAAGAAGCCTGCTTAAAGGGTCGAGACATCAACCCCAAGGGGAGAGGAGAACCCTTGCCCTTACCTGATGGTAGCACATCCTTAACCAAGTCAGCTAAAACAACATCATTATCCTCCAACACTACAGGAGTCACCAGAGCCTCTGTCACAGGAGCTACAAGGCCCTCATAGTTCTGATATACTACAACTTGGGATGCCCCACAAGCATCATTAGGAACAGACCTCTCATTTGGGCAAACTGGATCAGAAGAGATAGGAGGAGGAATACCCTCCTCTAGAACCATACTATCCAGCACCTCAAAGTGGTTAAAACTTGAATCAAATAATCTTTCTTTCAAAGGCCTCTTTTGACCATGGCCCTTAGCACGAGGGCGAATAGGGGTAAATCCATCCTTATCCTGCATTTGAGCCTTACCCTTACCTGTAGCATCTTGCGAATTCATCCCCTTGGTAGTATTAGCCATTTGAGATTGTCCTTTCCCTGTAGTATCTGCCAAACCACTAGTATTGCCAGCTGTAGAACCATCCACTCCTTTGAAACTTGAGTTACGGGGGCGCTGACATAGTAAATGACCATACTGATGAAAAATTTAGCAACGGAAAGGGAGAGGTTCATAATCTAACTGCTGCACCCAAGAAAAATCCCCCATACAAATTTCCAAAGAATCTGGTAATGGGTTATTCAAATTAATTTCAACACAAATTCTAGCATAAGAAATAACCTTTTTATCAAGGGATTGATGTGTGATCGTAGCCAGCTTCCCCAACAAAGCAGCAATTTGTCGAAGGATGTCTTCACGTCAAAATTCCAAGAGAAGACGAGGCAAGCGAACCCAAACTGGCACTGTTGAAGGGAGATCCTCAGCAGAATTAAAACTTGAATGCCAAGGTTTGACAAATAACCCCACATGGTTGTAGAAATAAGGGCCTCCTTCAAAAACACGATCCCGATCAGACATGCAAGAGAATACAACAAAAAAATAATTATTCCCCGCCAACATAATCTCCATATCACCTTCCACCTGCCACGAGCGGCGGATCCATGCCTCAAGAGCGGATAGGGAAATCTGGATTCCAAGAAATTTTCATATCAAAGCATGCTTGGTCCAATAATCAATGTCCTCCATTAAATCCATTGGAGGAATAACCAGAATAGGGTGATCATGGCTACGCAGAAAACAACCATTAAATTTTTTCAACTTGGAGCTCTCCCCTGAATAAAACAATTCAGATCGCATTGCATGCATAGTTGGAGAAGAACCATCTGTTCTCACCAACAAAGAAGAAATCCCAGGCCCTACCATGCAAACAATAAAACCCCAATCCAAAATTGACTGCAGAAGATTTCCAAAAACACTGACGCAAATTATGTCCAGTAGCTAGCAATCCAAACAGAACAGAAAAATAGTAAAGATCAAACACCAAGAATAGGCTAAGGGAAAAACCCTAGCCCAGCCAGCAGCTAACGCTTCTCCACATTCTCCTCCAGATCTCCCTCACACCATCAAAATCGAGAATTAATGTATTATTGTTATTTAAAATAATATTAATTAATATGTTATTTAAATTAATTAATATTAATTAATTAATATGTTATTTTAAATTCTTTTCATGCTAATATTTTTTTAAATCAATTTTTTACTAATTCGATCAATTTTTTTCCCATGAACTTAGTTGTTATGGAGCCTTGTTTAAATAATTAATATTAGTTATTCGAAAGGTTTAAGTTTTAATGATTCACAATTTGATCTAGACCGTTCAATGAATGATAGATCAATGATCGTGGCTCTATTTTAGGCCAAATTTTAAAGGATTGAAGTTAAAATCCATTTCTCACCTAAATCGAGACATGTGTACTCAAAAATTCTACCCAATATCTTGACCGTTGACTAAAATAAAGATCAACAGCTCGAGATGAATTTTAGGCCAATTTGGAATATATTTTACCATGTGCCTAGATTCATCCAAAATCATGATACGTGTCCAATCATTGCAAATCTCAATTAAGTGTTAGGAATTAGTTAATATTAATAATAATTATGTTTAGTCTTTAAAAAAATTATTACTTAATCCTGACTCAATGATGCCACGAATGTTAAGTAAAAGGTAGATCAACGACAATGACAATGACCCAGGTTGAATTTCAAGTAAATTTTAGATCTGCTATTGCTGTTGTCAAGAAACATCCAAAATCGTGACATGTGTCATTGACAAGTGTCATGATTTCGGATGACTCTTGAAAACAACGATAGCATTCCACAAATTGATCCAAAAATCATATTGATAATTAAGTTCACTTTTTATTAATGACAAATTTCAAAATTCAAATGTATATTAATGTAATAAATTTTTACTTTTTATTATTATAGTTATGTACATTACTACATTATTGAGTCTTTATGTTGTTTACATGTACATTGTACATACTATTAGTAAAGTACCTAAAACCATTAATTACTTAATACTTTCATTTTAACTTTTAACTATTCACCTTCTATGTTTTTAAAGTATGAAATTGAAAGTTCTCCAAGTTGAGAGTCTGATACGATAGGGTTTTCTAATTTCAACTTTTTAAAGACTGATTGAATTCCATTTTGTGTTTTGAAGACTGAAAGTGTGAAACTTGAGTATCACAGGACAACACCAATTATTGAATCTATTTAAAATTTTTAAATTTTTTTCATTGCAATTTGCAGTAATAGAAATCTTGATTTTAATTGTCTTAGGTTTACACTTTACAATTTTTTAAAATAGGGCTTAAAGAAGAAATTTGTGTAATGACTAGTAGTAGGCATGGGCAAAACAAAGTCAAAAACCTCCAGTATGAGTGCAAGCATTAAGGTAAAGAAAGAGATTATAAAGCTCAAGAAAGTGCTACAAATCCTAGGTTTCACCAATGAATGTCATGATATTTTTATAAATATAACAACAATATTCGTGCACATACAAATAAACTAGTTGCTTTGATTACTGGATTAGCAAACCTTGCTATACCGGAAGTATTCCCTTGCCTTGAAATTGTAATGCTATGCACTCACAATTATGATGAAAATAGAAAGGTAATTGTAAACCAAAACACTCAAGAGGAAATTTTATCCATAACTGAGAGTGAATTTTTCACTCTGTTAGACCTAGGGCTAGGGTTTAAACCAGAAAGCTTTAACGAGCACATTGACTTGGATAAACTAGCATAGGTTTATGACAAACTGGAAAGAGTTTTTCAAGATTCATATATTAAGGGTTTAACAAACTCAAAGTCATCTACTAGTGTTGCACTAGACATAGACCATAAGCCTCCTTATCGATATGATATTTTTGTGTCATGGGTTCAAAATACTATTTTTTTGTTATCATTTTATCTAGGATTGGATAGTCATAAGGAAGTGGGGGCCGGTGTTCTTGAAATAATTTATAATATCCATTGTCAAGTTCAGTCAGTTGAGAAGGTAGATGTAAGATATAATTTTTTTCAACACATTATTGAATCTATGCAACAATAATTACTAAAGATTAAACAAAGTATAACTACAAGCAATACGAAGATATTTAGGTTCACAAGTTACTTGTGCTACGTTATTTTAGCAAAACATCACCAAATATTTGAGACAGAGAACAACAAGCTTGATATTGAGGTCTATAAATTTGATGAGAAAACCCAAAAGAAATTAGAGACTCCAAGTCTAGTATATGAATGGACACATAATATGAGGATGACTGCTAAAAATAATAAATACAACCATTTTGAAGACCTCTTTTTGGCACTTATTTACCAAAAAATATAGGCACTTCAATGCCTAGATTGCCTGTGTCTTGTAAAGATTGTATTCAATTGGGAAGTCAGATTCAATTGGCTGACTGGTTCTTCATGAAAGAGTACATTGTCTTAAAATTTTATAGTTCAATAGTTGAACCCTGTAAACTTCCAATGCATGTTACAAAAAGGGTTTTTGTACTGAAATATGTATGACAAATGGAGAGTGTAGATGAACTTTTCATTGGACAACAAAATAAAATAATATTTCCTTGCCTTTCACAATTGGAGGCCTCACATTTGAGAGAAAGGCTTTCAAAGTGGAAAATGAATTGGTAACTTTTTTGGCTTTGATTTTGTCAATCACTAGAATTATGATCCACTAAACACAATAAAAAAAAAAGACTTATTGCCAATGGGAGCTCTGCGAGAAAATATCAACATCAGGAGATGTCATTAATAGAAAAGTTAAAAAGCAAGGATTCGTGGGATGAGGTTAAGAAAGAGATGGAGAAACATGCAACAAAGAATAATATTTCAATGCAAGAATTGTCATCCCAAATTATGACATTGCATAGATCAAAGTCACACAAATCAAAGCCTCTGACACATTACATTTCTACAAGAAAACATCTCAACCTTCTAAGAGGTCTATGCCAAAAGAAATTAAAGAGGCATGCAATCTAAATTGTGGTGTCAAACCAAGATGATTGATTTTTGGAAAATGAGGCAAAATTTGGGTGAACCAAAGACATCAGCAAGTTTTGAGGAAATAGAGGATGATGAACTTTTCAATGATTATTGAAATAAAGAGCATCTAATTGTACTATATGATTTTGGTAGATGCAGTGATAGTGATATTGAAAGACAAAAGGACCCCAAGTTTAATGTTGACATTCAAAGTATTCAAGATTCTGGGTCAACCAGGGGCAGACATATTGTTAAACTTCAAATGGGTGATTCTATTAAACAAATGTATAGTAAAGGGAAAACTATGATATAAAAAATGGGGTATGCAGGTATAGGGCCCATTGGTGCAAGTTGTGAAGGGATTTGGAATCTAGTTCTAGTACCACACCCACCCAAAAGATGAAGTAAACCAATCATTGGACTCTTCGATGAGATTGAAGATAATTCATCTAGAAAGGGAAAAAAACATTATACTTATGCTTCTGAAGGTCATCCCAACACATTATTTGTTAAATCTTCAAATCCAACTGTAGTTGATCCCATTGGCACTGGCACTGGCATTGGCACTAGTTTGGATGAACCTTGTGAAAAAAAGAAAAAAGTTATGACAATTACATTACAAGAAATGTCAATGGTTACTTCACCAATGTATGCACCAGTAGCTTCTATACAAAACCCTCAAAATAGTCCTAAAATGCCAAGATTTGGAATGGGCCATCTTCAGTATGTTGGAAATCCTCAAAATACAATTGTAGGTGGAGTAAGTTTAACTGGAATTCAAGGAGCATACAAAAATACAATTGATAATTGACCTTTCAAACACTCAATTGTGTCAACAAACTCAAATTTTAGTTTGAACAAGTTTGCATCAAAGTTTGATCAAACAAGTGAAAGAAATAGGAAAATTATGAAGACTTTAAAAAGTGATGCAGTTGCTAAATGTCAAGGATCTACTAATAGAATATTTCTAACATATGATCCAAACAATGAAATGATGAACTTCATGGCTATTATGCCCCTGGCTAGAGATAATAATCCACTAGAAAATGTAATAAACCATAATGATGTACAAGTTACCAGTCTTCAAATGGATTTGTCAAAAGTGAAAAATATTGACAAAATCAATAATCAAAAGAGAGCAACAAAATAATCTACTCTACACTTTTGAAAGTAGAGAGGGAAAACAAAAGACTTACAAAGTAAATAGAAAAGTTACATGCAAACCTTGATAATGTGAAGGCCAAGGAGAAAGCAACAGAAAAAAGGTTCCAAGAATTACAAAATAGGATAAAGAATTCTTCTCCTATGGAGGCAATTGTCTAGCAAGAAAAGATGAATGAACAAGTGCAAAATTTGACTAAAGAATTGGATGAGTGCCAAAAACTAATTCAGCATGAAAAAGCCTCTACTGTATAGTTGTTCAAGTCTATAGAGAGTAGTGCATAGGTCAACAATAAATTGAAAACTAACCTAGACTCTATTGTCAAGGAAAATAATAATTTGAAGATTGAATTAGAGAATGAAAAGAAAAAAGAGGAGTCTAAGGAAAGGATAATTGATAATTTGCAGAAGGAATTGGGGAATGAGAAGAAAAAAGAGGAATATACTACAAACACAATCCACAATTTGAAGAAGCAATTGGAGAATATGAAGAAAAAAGAGGAGTCAACTGCAAAAACAATCCTCGATTTAAAGAAGGAATTGGAGAATGCAAAGAAAATTGAGTCTAGTGCTACTACAAGCAGTAACACAATCCAGCATATGAAGAAGGAATTGGAGAGTGCAAAAAAAGAGAGGAGTCAACTGCAAAGAAAATCCTATATTTGAAGAAGGAATTGGAGAATGCGAAGAAAGAGGAGTCTACTCAAACACTCCATGATTTGAAGAAGGAATTGGACAATGCGAAGAAAAAAGAGGAGTCCACTGTGAAGAAAATCCATGATATGATAAGGGAAATCGAGGATGAGAAGAAAAAAGAGGTAACTACTGCAAAGACAATCCAAGATTTGAAGAAGAAATAGGAGGATGAGAGGAAGAGAGCAACTAATTGGCAAGGACAACTAGAGGAAACACAAAAAGAGAGTGAAACAACTTAGATGTCTGAAATGAAGAAAGAGATGGAGAATGTAATTGCACAAAATAGATGACATCTTCTGAAGACCATCATGTCAAGGATATTATAATAAACACAGTTAAGCTTGTCAAATAAGAAATTTGTTACAAAATAATGAAGAACAATTATAGTTTGTTTGAATGGCTTGATTTAAATAGCAATCTTAGACTTGTCTTTGAACATGTAAAAAAAGATGTTGAGGGTAAAAGAGGAATCTTCACCAATTCCTTAAAAAATATTGCTAAATTTTTTTTGAATAAATTACAAAGATCCAGTGATAAAGATTTGGCAAACCATAGAATAGACAACTGCTTGGATGCCTCTGTAATGACCTTTGATGTCTGTCACATTTGTGAACAACTAATGGAAATAGATGAAGCTCTCAAATATGCTTACAAATACTTGATGAAGATGAATCACATCATACTGAACTTTTTAAATGTTGAATTACCAAATCTAGCTTACTCAAATGACAAATTAATTGGAAAAGAAGATTACATGAAAAAGTTGCAAAACACCATGAATTCTAATTTAGGCATCTTGCCTAAGGAAACCACTCTAGAAAGAATTGCAAGTTGCATCAAACCACTATCAACAATGAATATAGTTATAGATAAATTCTTCAATTCATGTAAAACTATCTCTATGAAGTATTCATTGTTGATGAGGTTACAACTATTTAGCTACAACCTCAAACAAATTGAGCTTTCAAATGATGTAGAATGGAGCACCCTAAAGAACTTCATTGGAGCTGGGTCATCTTCTCAAACGATTACTATTGCTGTCGGTGGCAGTCATAGCTGATAGCATTAAGAAGTAACAACTTAGTAAGTGATAGTACTATAATCATTTTGTTTCTTTTTAATTTCAAATTTTGGATTTAATTTCAACTTATTTTAATGTTAATTGTTACAGGAATCAAGAGCTAGCATATCATAATAGTTGGAGAGCCAGTCACTTGCATACTATTACTACACAGAGTAGATGGAAAAAATTTCCCTGCTCCTACTTGAAAAATTGTACAATTGAAAATGTGGCAAATTGGCAATGTGATTGTACTCACATAATGTATTATGTAGTAATAATCTAATTATATATACAATTACAAACTAACCTACAACTATTGTTGCTCCCTTGTATTTGCAAAAGGGAATTCCGGTCATGTCAATTTGAAATTGAGTCATTTGCAAAGAATTGTAATTGTTTGTAATTGTTAAATGTATTATGTTACAGGCCGATTTATAATTATAAATTATAATACAATTTTTTAAAAATAGAGCTTATTTTGTTAAATGCATTATGTTACAATTTCTTAAAGAAACTAGAATCAATAAAAATCTAAAAGTAAAAATGTCTAAAAATTAGAATGAATGAAAATCTCAAGTTCAACATGTACTATTTATTAAAACTAGAATCAATGAAAATCTCAACATGTAAGTTTGTAACATCAACATGTTTAAATTTTTTTAAGCATCTATAAAAGGACAGTGAATGAAGGATATAAATTAACTTGTACAAACATAATTAATTAAAAGATAGAGTCTTAGACCAGAGCTACTAGCCTACTACTTGACTCACGCAGAAGTTAGAACTTGAAGTTGAGAAGATTTTATAGTTGCCACTCCACCTGGACCAACTCAGCATCACTATGATCAAAATCCTCCTCATTTATTGCATATAACATTTTATTGTTTGTTGTGTTTTCTTCAAATTCACTGTCAGTGTCAGTATGCATGCCAAAGTCAATATCATCTTCATTGCTTCCAATATCAAGACATAAACCACTACCACCATCACTGCCACTGCCACTGCCACTTGGGTTTGAAATTTTGGCCATCCCTCTTCTTTGACAATGGTTTCTAAAAATGCTAAGAGACTTGTCATAAGGGAAACTATCTACTTCATACCTAGAATTATAGAGCCTCAAACAATTATCTAAAGTTTTATCTAATTTGTCTCTAACCTTTGACTTCAGGAAGCCCAAAGTACTGAAAACTCTCTCATCCTCCATTGAACCCAATATCATTGTGAAATATAAATCAATAAGCTTGAAATATTCTAGTATTGACTCTCCCAACTGATTGCTCTCACCAATTTTTTTTGAAGCTTTGTTACCACTCCCTCTTCATTTGGGTTCTCCATAAGATCATATTGTTCCCTCATTATGTTTGCAAAAGAATATGATTGATATCTCAGTTGAGATTCATCTAAAATTCCATTTATAGTTACTTCATTGATTACTTTAAGTTTTCAAAAATGCTAAATCAAAGTCATCATCCTTCTTCAAAAATTAGTCAGACAATTTAGAGACCAATATTGAGGAAAAAAAATTGGCATTGCTTCGAGCGATTCCTTTGGAGGGAATTTGAATCTAATTTCTAATAAAATATTGTAGAAAACTTGCTTGACAGAGTCAAGCACATAGTCTTTGATCTTCTTAAAGTCTTCACTTTTAACACATAAAAGTACCTTCTCTACATCTGATACTACTTCACTTCCCGCTTCGTTGGGGTTGGAGTGAGGGTTGATGCGGGCATAGTACTGCATTGGTATGTCAACTTCACATACCCTGGCACATACCTCATCATTTGCACCAATATGTAAAAAGTTCTTAGGATCATTCAAATATGTGATTTCTATCCACTTTGCAAACTTTGATTCATCTAATGGTAGTAATCAATACAAAGTATCTAGGCTATTACATGTCAATTTATGCAGCTTATTAAATTATGCAATGCATGTAGCTTTTTATTGAACATTTTTTAATAATATTTCTCATGTCTTGTGCATGGGGAGAATAACTGCTAAAGTTAAAAGTATCTTAACATTAGTTAGACTTGAAAATAGTTGAGGGAATTTGTCTTGCACAGAGTGGATTAGTTCAAACAATGATGGATATTTAGAGATTACTCGATGCACTGGCCCATCCAAAGAGATCCATCTGGTATAATTTTCTTTAAGAAGCTTCCTCCCACCAGTAAGTCCTTGAGAAAAGTGTTGAAATTCTTGGGCTCATTTTGGACTTCGACAAAAGTATTGGTAAATCTCTTTGATTAGATATTCCACTTTACTTACAAAACTAAAATAGCTGACAATTCCAAAAGCTAGATTCATTCGATGGGCCATGCAATGAATGAGAATAGTGTAGGGTGCCCAATCATTCTTGATCTTTTTGCAAAGACCGCCTTTATGACCTTGCATAACCAAAGCTCCATCCACTCCAACACACACCAATTTTTTCGCAATCTCCATGTTATCCAAACCTTCACATTCAATTGGAGTACTCTTTAATAAATCATATAAATTTTTAGCTGTCACACTAGAATTCAATTTGGCAACAGATAGTAGAAAGGGTTGACAACAAAGATTGTTTACAGTATAAACATGCATGCACACCTAGGAAGTATTATTAATTGCTGTAACTTCATCTAGAAACAATGAAATAAAATTTGAGTGTTTTATTTTTTCCTTCATATCTTCTTTTTCAACCTATGCAAGACATCTAGCCCATTCCCACCTGCTGTTTACTGACCAGTGACTATTCAGATAGTTTCAAACTTTGAAAAAGTGCAATAAGGTAGTAACTAAAGGGTAGTCCATCATAGGATGTCCTCTACTCAAAATATAAAAGACCATAGGGTAAGTGCACCAAGTTGCGGTGCCAAAAGGGGGATATAAGTGGACACCTTTTTCCTGAAATCAGCAAATTCTGGACTTCAACAAGAATTTGAAGATAGTTACGCTCAAAATTTTAAGATATGAAAAAAAAAAAAGTTGTAGTCCTTTGAATCTAATTTCTAAACTACTAATTTTTTTTTCAAAATGGTTTAGTTTTAGGTCCTCAAAAAAGGGGGCCACAGAAAGTGGTACTGTTTATTCCAAAAAAACATAACATAGTACAAAGTGTGGCCCCCCTAAAATTTTAACTTTTTTTTTGAAATTCTTTAATTGCTCCAGTCAAAAGTTACCTAACACTATGTAGTTTATCCCAGATTTTTTGGGTAATTTTATAATATGTATTTTTTTTTTAATGAATTTTTTAATTAGACCCATCCCAAAAACGTGAAATATCTGTGTGCTCCCCCTAGAAATGATTGAAAACTAATCTAAAATCAAAACTTCTTTTTTTCAAAGTGTGTATAATGGAGTCTAGTTTCTAAAAAACTAAGTTGTTACAAAATTCGATGAATGAGCTAAAATCTACAGCCCAATTAGTACATGGTGGTTTTTGACAAAAAATGAACATACATTCAAAAGAAATTATAGATGAAAGACTTAAAATAGTTCAAATTAAAAATAAATTATATGGTTAGATAGCTAACACAAAGACTTATAATGTTATGTAACCTGATCTTATCGATACCCAACCACGAGGAATCTTGAAGGGGAGCACACAAGAAAAATCAATCATTTTTTGTATGTTTTCTGGAAAACACGTCTCAGACCTGTTTATAAACTCCAAACCTTTGGGTTGGATCTCCAAGGAAAAACCAAGCCTTAGGCTTGGTTTTAATGCAAATCTTTGAATAGCACATGCGCCCTATAGCACACACGCTCTATTAAAATGCTATTGAATTCGAGGTAGTGCGCACGCACTATTGAGACCTAAATTGCAAACCAAAACCAAGAGAGAGCTAGGGGGGTGGGGTGAGGGAATGGCTATTTGTGTGTGTGAGAGAGATAGAGAGAAAGTAGGGGATGGGAGAGGGGAGAGAGGAAGTGAGAAAGAGTAGGGGTGGCAGAGAGAGTATAGGATGGGAGATAGAGGAAATGTGAGAGAGTAGGGGTGGCAAAGAGAGTACAAGATGCAAGAGAGAGGAAGTGTGAGAGAGAGAGTAGAGGTGGCAAAGAGAGAGTACGAGATGAGGGAGAGAGATTGAAAGTAGGGGATGGGAGAGAGAGGAAGTGTGAGAGAGAGAGTACAAGTTGGGAGAGAGAGATTGAGAGTAGGGGATGGGGGAGAGAGAGAGTAGGTGGTGGGAGATGGATTGGGAGAGGAAGAGCGAGAGAGAGGAGGATGGGAGTGCATGTGTGTGAATGAGAGAGAGAGTAGGGAATGGGAGAGGGGAAAGATAGAGAAGCTTGAGAGAGAGTAGGGGATGGAAGAGAGAGTAGGTGATGGGAGAGGGAGTGGGAGAGGGAGAGAGAGAGGGGGGATGGAAATGTGTGTAAGAGAGAAAGAGAGAGAGTGTGAAAATGTGTGAGAGGGTAGGGGGTAGCAGAGAGAGAGTATAGAGGGAGAGAGTGAGAGAGAGAGAGAGAGAGAGAGAGAGAGAGAGAGTGAGTGAGAGAGAATGAGAGTAGGCAGTGGGAGAGGGAGAGAAAGTGAGAGAAAAAGTAGAGGATGGGAGAGGAGAGAGGGGGGATGGGTGTGTGTGAAAGAGAGAGAGTAGGGAATGAGAGAGGGGAGAGAGATATAGAGAGAGTAGGGGATGGGATAGAAAGAGAGTAGGCAATGGCAGAGGGAGTGGGAGAGGGAGAGAGAGGGTGGATGGAAGAGAAAGAGATTAGGCAATGGCAGAGGGAGTGGGAGAGGGAGAGAGAGGGGGGATGGAAGTGTGTGTAAGAGAGAAAGTAGGGGATGGGAGAGAGTGTGAGAGTGTGAGAGAGAGTAGGGGTGGCAAAGAGAGAGAGTGAGAGTAGAAGATGAGAGAGAGAGATAGTAGGCAATGGGAGAGGGAGTGGGAGGGAGAGAGAGAGGGGGAATGGAAGTGTGTAAGAGAGATAGAGTTGGCGATGGGAGAGAGTAGGCAATGGGAGAGGGAGTGTGTGAGAGAGAGAGGGGGGAATGTGAATGTGTATAAGAGAGATAGAGTAGGGGATGGGAGAGAGTGTGAGAGTTTGAGAGAGAGTAGGGGGTGGTAGAGAGAGCTTGTATAGGATGGGGGTGAGAGAGAGAGAGAGAGAGAGAGAGAGAGAGAGAGAGAGAGAGAGAGAGTAGGGGATGGGAGAGAGTGTGAGAGAGAGTAGGGGATGGAAGAGAGAGAGTGAGAGTAGGGGATGGGAGAGAGAAAGTAAAGAGGGAAAGAGAGTACTTGAGAGAGAGAGATAGTAGGTGGTGCAAGAGGGAGTGGGAGAGGGAGAGAGAGGGGGAATGGGAGTTTGTGTGACAAATCTAGAGAGTAGGGGATGGGAGAGGAGAGAGAGAGGGGGGGATGGGAGTGTGTGTCTATGAAAGAGTGAGAGTAGGGGATGGGGGAGAGAAAGTAGGCAGTGGGAGAGGGAGTGGGAGAGGGAGAGAGAGAGAGGGGGAATGGGAATGTGTGTAAGAGAGACAGAGTAGGGGATGGGAGAGAGTGTGAGAGTGTGAGAGAGAGTAGGTGGTGGCAGAGAGAGCTCGTACAGGATGGGAGAGAGAGAGTGAGATTAGGGGATGGGAGTGTGAGAGAGAGTAGGGGATGGGAGAGAGAGAGAGTGAGAGTAAGGGATGGGATGGGAGAGAGAGAGAGAGTGAGGGTAAGGGATGGGATGGGAGAGAGAGAGAGAGTAGAGAGGGAGAGAGAGAACTTGAGAGAGAGAGATCTAGTAGGTGGTAGGAGAGGGAGAGGGAGAGAGATAAGGGGGATGGGAGTGTGCGTGACAGATGTAGAGAGTAGGGGATGGGAGAGAAGAGAGTGGGGGGATAAGAGTGTGTGTGTCTGTGAAAGAGAGAGATTAGGGGATGGGAGAGAGTGTGAGAGTGTGAGAGAGAGTAGGGGGTGGCAGAGAGAGAGTACAGGATGGGAGAGACAGAGTGAAAGGATGGGAGAGATAGAGTGAAAGGATGGGAGAGAGTGAGAGAGAGAGTAGGGGGCGGCAGAGAGAGAGAGAGAGTATGGGATGGGAGAGATAGAGTGAAAGGATGGGAGAGAGTGTGAGAGAGAGTAGGGGATGGGAGAGAGTGTGAGAGAGAGTTGGGAATGGGAGAGAGAGAGAGTAAGAGTAGGGGATGGGAGAGAGAGAGAGAGTAGAGAGGGAGAGAGAGATAGTAGGTGACCTGGGAGAGGGAGTGGGAGAGGAGGAGAGAGAGGGATGGGAGTGCGCGTGACAAATCTAGAGAGTAGGGGATGGGAGTGTGAGTGTGTGTGTGTGTGTGTGTGTGTGTGTGTGTCTGTGAAAGAGAGAGAGTAGGGGATAGGAGAGAGTGTGAGAGTGTGAGAGAGAGTAGGGGGTGGCAAAGAGGGAGTACAAGATGGGAGAGATAGAGTGAAAGGATGGGAAAGAGTGTGAGAGAGAGTAGGAGGTGGCAGAG
This sequence comes from Cupressus sempervirens, assembly GCA_028749045.1. Lineage (NCBI taxonomy): Eukaryota > Viridiplantae > Streptophyta > Pinopsida > Cupressales > Cupressaceae > Cupressus > Cupressus sempervirens. Next base: position 914,193,152 of record CM053786.1, on the reverse strand, counting down.
AGAGAGAGAGTACGAGATGAGAGATACAGAGTGAAAGGATGAGAGAGAGTATCAAAGAGAGTAGGGGATGGGAGAGAGTGTGAGAGAGAGTTGGGGATTGGAGAGAGAGAGAGAGAGTAAGAGTAGGGGATGGGAGAGAGAGAGTAGAGAGGGAGAGAGAGAACGAGAGAGAGAGAGAGAGAGAGAGAGAGAGAGAGAGAGAGAGATAGTAGGTGGTGGGAGAGGGAGTGGGAGAGGAGGAGAGAGAGGGATGGGAGTGAGGGATGGGAGTGCATGTGAGCGATCTAGAGAGTAAGGGATGGGAGAGGGGAGAGAGAGAGGGGGATGGGAGTGTGTATCTGCAAAAGAGAGAGTTTAGGGGATGGGAGAGGGGAGAGAGAGAGTAGCCCAAGAGAGAGAGAGAGAGAGTAGCGGATGGGAGAGAGGGGCGGATGGGAGTGTGTGTAAGAGAGAGTAGGGGATGGGAGAGAGTGTGAGAGAGAGTAGGAGGTGGAAGAGAGAGAGAATGGGATGGGGGAGAGAGAGAGAGTGAGAGTAGGGGATGGGAGAGAGTGTGTGAGAGAGAGAGTAGGGGATGGGAGAGAGTGTGAGAGAGTAGGGAGAGGGAGATAGAGAGAGGGGGATAGGAGTGCATGTGACAAATCTAGAGAGTAGGGGATGGGAGAGAAGAGAGAGGGGGGATGGGAGTGTGTGTGTGTGTGTGTGTGTGTCTATGAAAGAGAGAGAGTAGGGGATGGGAGAGAGTGTGAGAGTGTGTGAGAGAGTAGGGGGTGGCAAAGAGAGAGTATGAGATGGGAGAGACAGAGTGAAAGGATGGGAAAGAGTGTGAGAGAGAGTAGGAGGTGGCAGAGAGAGAGAGAGAGTATGAGATGAGCGAGACAGAGTGAAAGGATGAGAGAGAGTGTGAGAGAGAGTTGGGGATGGGAGAGAGTGTGAGAGAGAGTTGGGGATTGGAGAGAGAGAGTAAGAGTAGGGGATGGGAGAGAGAGTAGAGAGGGAGAGGGAGAGAGATAGTAGGTGGTGGGAGAGGGGAGAGAGAGAGAGACAGAGCAGCCCAAGAGAGAGAGAGAGAGAGTAGCGGATGGGAGAGAGGGGAAGATGGGAGTGTGTGTAAGAGAGAGTAGGGGATGGGAGAGAGTGTGAGAGAGAGTAGGAGGTGGTAGAGAGAGAGAATGGGATGGGAGAGAGAGAGAGAGTGTGAGTAGGGGATGGGAGAGAGTGGGTGAGAGAGAGTAGGGGATGGGAGAGAGAGTAGAGAGTAGGGGATGGGAGAGGAGAGAGAGAGGGGGATGGGAGTGTGTATCTATAAAAGAGATATTTTAGGGGATGGGAGAGAGAGAGTAGTAGATGTGAGAGTGTGAGAGAGAGTAGGGAGATGGGGGAGAGAGAGAGAGAGAGAGAGTAAGAAGTGGGAGAGGGAGGATGGGAGTGTGCGTGAGAGATCTAAAGAGTAGGGGATGGGAGAGGAGAGAGGGTGAGAGAGATAGAGAGAGTAGGCGGTGGGAGAGGGAGAGCAAGAGAGAGTAAAGGATGGGAGAGGGGAGAGAGAGAGAGTGTAGGGGATGGGAGAGGGGAGAGAGAGTAGGAAGAGAGAGAGAGTAGGGAGAGAGAGAGTAGGGAGGGTAGAGAGTGATGTGTTCTCACATAGTGCGTACGCACTATAGCATGTATGCACTATGTGAAATCACCTAAAAATGGTCAAAAATTAACTTTGGGGCCCATTTCATTCATTCTCTACTTTTGTTCTATTCTACACTCTGTTATCCCGACAGAAATTGCGGGTTTCAACACATCAAACACTTTTTCAAGGTGGCAAACACTATTTCAAGCTAACAAACACTATTTCAAGGTGGCAAACACTTTTGGAAGCTAGCAAACACCAAATTCAATCATTGGATACATGATTTGAAGACTTTTTGAATATTTCTTGTATAGAAAAGGTTAGTGCAATCTATTTTAAATATTGTTTGTTGATATATAGATACAAATTTGATTATAATTTGACATGTTGTTTAATATATAGTGAATTCATTGAAATTTGTATGTTTCAATGAAATGTTATTTCGAAATGGTTAAAAATTTGACAAGTCGTTTATATATATATTGTGTATTCATTCAAATAATTATAATTTTTATATGTATTTGAATAATTTGTAATTTACACATTTTAAGTAATTCAAATGTTTGAATAATTTGACATGTAAAAATCATCATCATGCCAAGGAAGAAACCAAAAAATCAAACAAATGAAGATAGAGAGAGAGATTTGGCAATTAAAAGAGATAAAATGAAATTACTACATGAGCAAAAAAAATTTCAAAGCAATAATGAAGAATTGACTTTCAAAGAGGATCAAGAACCACCGGTACCAAGAAACAAAGAGGAAGAATTGGAAAGACAAAGAGAACGAATGAGACTGTTACGCTCAAGAAGATAATTGAATTGTGAAGCTACACCATCTTCTAATGTTGGAGTCATATCGTCTGCTACACCATCTTCCAATGTTGAAGTCATATCGTCCTCTCATGTTGAAGAGACACCGATTTGTAGATTCGACGATATACACACTCCATCATGTCATGTTAAAGACACAACATCAACACATCAAGTAGGTGATATTCTATCTTTTGCATCTTATTGCCAAGGCACATCATCTTCGGTTCAAGGTACGCAATACACTCAACCTTATGTTCATGTTTAAAATGTTGAGAGAATTGAAGAGATTATAAAACCTTCTAGAATTTGTTTTAGAAGACCAAAATATTTGATTGATATTGATAGTAACATTTTGAAATCAATGCCTGGCAAGATTAGCAAGCCTACTTGTCAAAGAAAAGTTAATCGTATGTGGAGATTATTTTTTGATGAATTAAATATTACAGGTCAATTCCAATTATTTGTTGAAATGATGAGGAATTTAAAATTTAGGCCTATCATGAAGATTCTTGGGCTAAGAACGATGGATGATTCAAATAAAAAAAATATTGTAAAGAATCTAATGAATGCTTATGACAAAGTGGGTTCTAAATCACACACCAAAGATAGTAATATCGCAAGATGAGTACTTACATCAAAAATAGTAAGTAGCCAAATGAAGAAAGCTCGACTCATGAGAAAGACAAGAAAAAATTAAAAATTGGTAAAGGTACTCTAAGGAGAGCCATGCTAAGGCGCGAGATATTGGAAGATCCAACAAAAAATGAGTTATGGACATTTAGCGATAGACTACCGCGAAAGGATAAAGAAATTAGTGAAGCCTTGAAATCATTGATCGAAAATTTTTGGAAAAATAACACACGTGTTTCCCCTAATCAAAGAAATGTTGTAAGAAGGAGGATTGGTAGCCAAAATTGCGAGCCACATGCGAAACATTTTTTGGACACAACTCAGACACAATTTTTTGCAAAATTTATTGGTATGTATCCTCAAATTTGAATAAGTCAAAGATTTTTTGAGATGGGTAAACCTTTTTATGTGAAGATAAATCACACATGCACAACTTGTTGTTGTAGGATACATATTGAATTTTCTAACCATTTTGATGTTTTTAGGCATATATGCGTAATTTTGCATTCTTAGTTTGTTTTGCAGGATTGTGACATAAATGAGCCACCAAGATTTTCAAGGGAATTCATATCCAACATTTTATGTGAAATAAGGGACGGCCAACAATTTTACAAGACATCATGCTTGGATGGTACGTGCTTATTTTGTGGTTCTTTGCAACTTTTATCAACTTGTCAACATATGGATAATACACATACAATTGGAAATGAAATAGTAGATTACGGAAAATTTAAGATAGTGACATATGCTCTAAAAGATGGGAAACATGGTAAAAGATGTGATTTAGTCATTGAAAAGATTCCAGTGTATGAGTTCATGAAGATTTTTCATGAAAATATTATTTACGAGTATGCAAGGCATACCCATAAATCTCAATGGCTGGATTTGCAATTCAAGTTGTGCAAGGATACGTTTCCACTGGATACCATTGTTTTGGTTGTAGATTTCACAGAGAACTACACACTACAACCACAAAATGAGGTGCAAGCAAAGTATTATACTTCTCAACAGGTTTCCATATTTTTTCACATAACATTCATGCATTCACCTACAAGTATAGAGGATGACAGGAAGATTTTGAGGGAGTACCATTTTTACATCACCGATGATCGATCACATTCTACAAAGTTTGTACATGGTTGTTTTCAACTATTTTATGGAGATTTGGCTAACAGGGGCATCACATATCGTCAGCACATTATTTGGTCAAACAATTGTGCATCTCAATTCAAGAATGCATGGATGTTCTATTGGTTGAGCAAGATGCACAAATTGTGTAGAATTCAATACATGTGGAATTTCACAGAGGCTGGTCATGGAAAGGGAGAGCATGATGGTGCAAGTGCATGCATCAAAAGAGCCTTAGCTTGTGAAGAAATAAAGTACAAAGATGGAGCAATACTGATAGATGCAAAATCCATCGTCCAGTGGTGTAACGCTACAATGGGTCCAGGTAAGGAAGGTGAGTCTATGGTTCGTAGATTTTTTTGGTTGATAGATAATACTAACATTGCACCATATCAGGATTGTTGCACACTAACAGGATCCAGTGAGTTGCACTCTTTTAGAAGCTTTGATGCAGGTTCATGGAGTATCCACACATGAAAAATGGCATGCTATTGTCCATCATGTGCAGAAGAAAATTGGGATGACTGTGAGTTGACTGAATGGGTGGACAAATGGGATATACGATTTTTGGACCCAATTGACACCTATCGTCCCCCACAAGCACTGGAAATGGTACAGATGCAATCGTCTATTGACTTTGACCACTTGTCTGATCTAGTGCAACCTGGTAATATATATATTTATATATCTTTGTAATTTCAATATGTAACTTTATAACTTTTACGCAAGTATTTTCTGAATTAATGACCGCATTTTGTACATTTGTCACTACAGGCCATGTTTTTGCTGTTATTGCACCTAAAGACAATGAAGAAGGGACAAATTATTATTTGTGTCATTGTGTTCAAGCCAAACAAAAATTGGATCACTCGGTTATAGATGGTGAAGGTTTAGAGTACCATGTCGGTGCGGTGGTTGTAACCGGCACATGGCTTAGATGATATTCTATGAAGAACCCTAACTTGTGGTTATTCGAGGATTGGCAAATAGAGAGGAAGATTCTTAATATTCAAATCTTGTTGTCGCATCAAATGTCCACTTGATAAAATATGGTGGAAAACCACATAATAAGAATCTTTGGAAAGTTCACGAGTCAGACCACGAGGCAACACTTGAGACATTAAAATGTCGAGCAGATCCAGTTGGCTCATTAGATTGAATACAGAGAGAGGGAGAGAGAGAAAGAGTGATCAACTAGATCCAAATACATTGTTGCAACCTCTTCCCCAAGACTGTCCACATGACTAAGGTGGACCGTATTGTTATGATGCGTAAGTGATGAGATTTAGTTTAAATCATAGATTTTATGTTTTGATTTGTTTAGAATCTAGATTTTATGTTTTGATGTCTCCAATTTTTTTAAAGCTAGAACAATATTTTTCATATTTTCTTATTGTGATGATATTTTTCTTTCATTGCATGTTCTCTTGGATGAAAGGAGGGAGAGAAGAAAAATAAGTAGATTTCCAAACAACCAGCCACCCTTCTTCATGTAATTTATTCATTTAAGGTAAAAGTCCCATTTCCTTTGTTTGGCTTTGGTATTTGGTTATTTAAAGTCATTATTCTAGTTGGACCTTCGTATGTTTGAATTTGGGATTGTTTAGTGTCTATTTGTTATGATTATACTGAATTATTAATTCTATGATGTTTCTATTATTTAATTATTTAAAATAAATTAAAACTTTTTGTATAAAATTATTATTTTTTATTTCTATCTATTTGTTATGATTATTTCTATTATTTAAAATAAATTAATTCTATAATATCTCTATGATGAACTATTTATATTTCTAAACTTTACATATTTTAAATTAGATATCTCTCAACTTAATTTACCAAAAAAATTAATTAAAATTTTAGGTATGCTAGTAGTACACCATGACCAACAATCAAACTATTATAACAATATAAATACATTTAAATAGTAATGTAAGAATGGTTTTTTTCACATAAAAAATAAGTCTATCTTAGATATTCTAAATACATCACAAAACTTTATCGCTTCAAAAAAATTGGAATTTCTCCCATCTACTTGAGTTCCCATCAATTGTCCATAAAACTAGGGAAGGGAATTGTCCTCCTGTCCACTACTAGGAGATGTGTGTAATGTAGGATTCAACTCCATCAACTTAGTCATTTTTTTCACTAGTTGATTGGGACTCTCACCATTTGTTGCCAACTATGGTGAAAATGCTTGGGGTTACACTTATTAAGTAAGAATATTTCCTAATCCAGGGATTAGAGCATTGAACATATCAGAATGTGATTTATGCTATGGGAGAAGAGGTATGTTGGGCATACTAATTGATTCTAGGGCTAGTGAAATTACATCTCCTTCCACTAGTGTTATAAATATAATTTCTATAGTTGTTGAAGGTGCACCTCCAATATTTGGTCTATATCTCTTTCAAACATTTAGATTATCCTCTCTTTCTTTCCTCTTCTATTCCTTTAGTGCAACCTTCTCCGCAACTCATTTTCCCCTCTCTATAGCATCTAAGATCTCATTTCTTGCAATCTTTTCCTCTCTCCCATCTTTCCTATCCCTGATCTTCTCCTTCATGTAAAGTGCATTAGCCTCAAATAACTTCTTAGTCTCTCTTGTTCCTAAGAATTTTGTATCCTTTTCTTTGGTAGCTATAGGAATCTATTGGGTAAACCACTATGTTGTTTTCTGTCTAGTGGCATGTAACATATAAAATCAACATCTCCATCATAGTCATTTTGGGCATGGGTATCAAAAAATTGTTAACTATTTATTTCATCATGGTTGCCACCATTTTCAAAGCATTAGATGACGTCCTTGGGGTCAACATGTGGTGGGGATGGAATTAAAAGGGAAACATTTTCATCCCCACAAGTATTTGGTTACCCAAGGTTTGTGACAACCTCCTACAACCAATATGGTTGTGAATCTTGCATTAGCAAGCTTAATTTAATATCAATGTTTGTTGTATGCTCAAGGTTTTATCTCCTATAATAGTCCATTGGCTGGTTCAGGTTTTCTGGGTGGGTATTTTTAGGTGCAATTGTACCTAGTCCCTTCATATTTTGTCCATAACTCCTCAACAAAGTGTTAATTGGTTCATCTAATAAGCCATTGATTTTTAGGAAGGATTCAACAGTGATTTCCTCCTCCTCGCTTTACAACTCATCAATATTTGCATCATCTACAGTAGTTGTTTCTTCTAATCCACTACTTGTGGGTTGTGGTTTAGATCCCTATTTTCCATCCTCATAAAAAATGAAGCACTTTCTTGGGCCTATATCATTCACTAAAACCTCCCCATTCAAAGACCATATCCCTATCCTATGGAAACAACTCATTATATTATCGGGTGTAAGTGCCAAATTGGAGGCTTTGCTAGATAACATTCCTAACTCCTCACGACCAATATTGATTTGAGGGTTCCTAGCCAACCACACATTCCAAATATGTTTTAAGTAAGATTTTAATGGTGAGAAAAAACTAACATCCAATGATTGACACCTATAGATGGTATACGCTACAAGTGACACACAATCTATGCCCAACTTCTTTGCTTTATCAATTATTTTCCATGTCATATGGATTCCATGATCATCAAATACTAGAAGACACCTTTTTGAGAGAAACACCCCACATGGAATTGTTCTTACAAAGTGGTCTAGCCAATTCAAGAATAATTATTTCATCATCCATCCATGTACTTGGACTGTCACGCAGGCCTTGAGATCATAATTGAAAATGTAGTTTTTTATATGTCTCTTAGCCTTGAACAAATAAAAATTGGAATTCTCTAACCAACAGTAATGTAAGGAGACCCACCCTGCTAGTTTAGGCCACTATGCCCAAACTAACCAATGACTTCTTCTGATCCTATAGGGTTTCTTCCTGACCCTATTCCCAAGAGGATATCTCCCAACTATCCCCTTCCCTAGGATCTATGCACACCAATTGACTATGTCAACTTCAATCACCCCAATATTCAAATGAAGGCATTTTCTCTCTACTAGGAAAAATTGGGCACAAACCCCAATGCAATATCTAGGGTTATTATATGGTCCTCAACTTGATATTTCCAAACTCTCCTAATCATCACAAGACTCCACTCACCAACCCAAATCATAGATGTCCTTTTCTTTCTTACTTGACCTACTAGGTCTAGAGCCCCAATTAGGCCAAAATTTTCAAACTCACTAGGTGCTCTTGCACCATTCTCCCCATGTGACAAAGAACTCATGGTGGATAAATCTGAAGGAATTTCGTAGGAATACCTTTCTTTCCAAAATCACTCTCATCTATCCATGTTACTTCAGATTCTGGTTGATCCTTCCATTTGATAAGATTCTCCATATAGGTGCCATGACAAGTCTTCTTCTTGATTCTTGAATCCATAACCTTTTCAGCTTTTGGCTGAGATTATAATGGGATAGTGACTTCTTCAACCTTTGATTTTGTTTGTCCTTCTATGAATGTAGGCCCTTTATATTGAACTTAGTCCTTGACATTAAAGATAAGGTAAATTTCCAAGTTTGGTGGGAGTTCTATTTTGTCGGCATTAGAACCATAATTTGCAAGTACCTTACAAGGTCCTATCCTATGCATTTGTAGCTTAGTTGGAACACCCTATGCAAGTACCAAAACTCGTCCTTGGCATCATATCATGGCCTCAACACCTTGGATCATCTCAAAACATCTCATCTAACATGTTCCAACTCCTTGCACACTCTCAGCAACTCATCTCTTACACTTTCTCAATTTTGCCTCTTCTAGGCTTGTTCCAACTAGCCCTTCCTAGTCACTAATTTGTTGTTTTCTCCAAAATTTTCCACAGAACTTCCTAAACTATTGGGTGATTAAAATACCCTTTTCCTCACTCTAAAATATACTCCAAAACCAACTACACTTTTTTTGTAAAATATCACTCAAAACTGGCTATTTCAGTCTACCAACTAGGCCTAGCTTGAGGCCATTTACAAAGCAACTCACAATCCCTTGACTTTTGGAACTCCTATGACTCAAAAAAGTCTTAAGAAATGGCTCAAATGCAAGGATTCTTCTATTTTTTTGGTCTCATGATCAACTTTACAATGGTTTTTACAAAACCCTCCTTTCTAGCCCCTTTACCCTAGGGCTTTCTAGAACTCTTAATTTGCAACGTCTCTAGAACCCCAAAATGGTTCAAACACCTTCACTTTGGTTATATTAGATGACTTCAAACATAATAGGGAAAACTATGCAAATACTTCTTAAATGGTTTCAAAACTTGACTTTTCAGATGGAAATGGTTATTATAGACTCAAACCAACAAGAAAAATCCCAAACTTGAGGTTTCTCAACACTCAACAATCAAATTTCAAAACTGTTACCAGCACTTACTATTAGGACAATTTCTAGTTTTAATGGTCAAACTCCCAAACCATACAAAGGACCCCCCACTAGTTTTGCATTTTTAAACACTCTTTTTGGAGACCTACAATAACCTCTCTCACTTTTTGGAGATCACACTCCATTTTCATTTTACGACGCCATCTCGGGTGATGCTGAAACTTGCAATGTCGGCTAGTACAAAGTTGCCAACTGCCAAATCTCTCTCACCTTTCCTCGTGGGATTGAACTGTCTGCTCTGTTAGCTCTGCGTGGTCGGGTAAACCCTATCCCCAACCTCATCCTATCCCCTTCAGTGCTCAAACGTTATCAGGCACGCCAATCCAGAATGTCCCCAAGGGTCACTAAATGCCATAGGGCTGCGATCTTTGACGGGGCATATCTTGGAGCTCGTGCAAGGTATGGATGCGATTCTAGCTCCTATATGACCATGTTGCGGAGACCTACAATAAAATCTCTCACTTTTTGGAGATCACACTCCATTTTTGTTTTACAACGCCATCTCGGGTGATGCTGAAACTTGCAGTGTGGGCTAATACAAAGTTGCCAACTGCCAAATCTCTCTCACCTTTCGTCGTGGGATCAAATTGTCTGATCTGTTAGCTCTGAGTGACTGAGTAAACCCTATCTCCAACCTCATCCTATCCCCTTCAGTGCTCGAACGTTCTCAGGCACGCCAATCTGGAATGTCCCCAAGGGTCACTAAATGCCATAGGGCTGCAATCTTTGACAGGGCATATCTCAAAGCTCGTGCGAGGTATGGATGCGATTCTAGTTCCTAAAAGACCATGTTGTAGAGACCTACAATAACCTCTCTCACTTTTTGGATATCACATTATGTTTTCATTTTACAACGCCATCTCGGGTGATGCTGAAACTTGTAGTGTTGGCCAGTACAAAGTTGCCAACTGCCAAATCTCTCTCATCTTTCGTCGTGGGATCAAACTGTCTACTCCATTAGCTCTGGGTGTCTGGGTAAACCCTATCCCCAACCTTGTCTTATCCCCTTCAATGCTTGAACTTTCTCAGGCACGCCGAACCCGAATGTCCCTAAGGGTCACTAAATGCCGCAGGGCTGCGATCTTTGACGGGGCATATCTCGGAGCTCGTGCGAGATATGGATGAGATTCCAATTCCTACAGGATCGTGTTGTAGAGACCTAAAATAACCTCTCTCACTTTTTGGAGATCACATTCTGTTTTCATTCTACAATGCCATCTCGGGTGATGCTGAAACTTGTAGTGTTGGCCAGTACAAAGTTGCCAATTGCCAAATCTCTCTCATCTTTCGTCGTGGGATCAAACTGTCTGCTCCATTAGCTCCGAGTGGCCGGTTAAACCCTATCCCCAACCTCTTCTTGTCTGCTTCAGTGCTCGAACATTCTTAGGCACGCTGAACCAGAATGTCCGTAAGGGTCACTAAATGCCATAGGGCTGCGATCTTTGATGGGGCATATCTCGGAGCTCGTGTGAGGTATGGATGCAATTCCAATTCCTATAGGACCATGTTGCAGAGACCTACAATAAACTCTCTCACTTTTTGGAGATCACATTTTCTTTTCATTTTACAACGCCATCTCGGGTGATGCTGAAACTTGTAGTGTTAGCCAGTACAAAGTTGCCAACTGCCAAATCTCTCATCTTTTGTTGTGGGATCAAACTGTCTACTCCATTAGCTCCGGGTGGCCGGGTAAACCCTATTTCCAACCTTGTCTTGTCCCCTTCAGTGCTTGAACGTTCTCAGGCATGCCGAACCAGAATGTCCCTAAGGGTCACTAAATGCCACAGGGCTGCGATCTTTGACGGGGCATATCTCGGAGCTCGTGCAAGATATGGATGAGATTCCAATTCCTACAGGACTGTGTTGTAGAGACCTATAATAACCTCTCTCACTTTTTGGAGATCACATTCCATTTTCATTCTACAATGCCATCTCGGGTGATGCTGAAACTTGTAGTGTTGGCCAGTACAAAGTTGCCAACTGCCAAATCTCTCTCATCTTTCGTCGTGGGATCAAACTGTCTGCTCCATTAGCTCCGGGTGGCTGAGTAAACCCTATCCCCAACCTCTTCCTATCCCCTTTAGTGCTCGAACGTTCTCAGGCATGATGAACCAGAATGTCCCTAAGGGTCACTAAATGCCACAGGGTTGCGATCTTTGACGGGGCATATCTATGGGCTGTCAATACTTTGACTATACTTTAAGTCAACGATTATCAATATGTGAAAAAATGGAACTCGTTGTATTTTGAAGTACTAAGAAGATGGCCTTGCCCTTCCCCAGGAGTTTCAAAAATGGGAGACATTAGGTAAGAGAGTGAAAATGTTACTATCGCTTCAACACACATGACGCAATTGGAAATGCAAATTTTGATGGTAATCATTTTGTGATAAGGGAGAGAATAGGGATGATCATTGTTACTATCTCTTTAGTACTGGAATTTTGTTTTCTCTTGAATTTGGTGGTGGGGGATCAGTGGTAAGTCTCCTTGGATATTCCTTCTTATGATGTTAGTGACAAGTGTTGCTCTTTGAAAACACTTGTACAATCTTTTTTAAATTATTAGATAAAAATAGAGAATTGTAAGTATTAAACATGATTAGCCTTTAGTTCCTAGAAGATCTTTATTTCCCCATCAATGCATTTAGAAAGTTAAGTTTTAAGAAGATCATAAATAGAAAAAATTAGAGAAGTGATTTAAACATTTATATTGATTGGAAACACGCGAGTCTTGAGTTTCCTCTACCTTTTAAATAATGTTCCTTAGCTAGCAGACCTAATTCCACATTCCATAAGACTGTCATTGCGCTAAAGATTTAGTAAACCAACTGCTCTAAGATAAAGCTTCCCGGTCAATAATAATCTAGCCTATTGAGGTACATAATACTTCTCAATTAAACTTGTGTTAATTCAGTATTAATTTTGTAATTAACTACAATTTCAGTATCTATGTACAGGGGGTGACTGAGAAAACTATTTGAGGTCCAATTTGAAAATATATTTGTAAGGATCTCGACCAAGGTTCACAACTTCGATGATTAATACATTCATTCAGGCCAGAACCTCACTAGAAAAAAAATAATATATAAAAAAGGTAGTGAATAATGTCATGTCTAGACCCAAATCAACTAATGAAAGTCAAATTAGCATAATGTGGAACAACAATATATGCATTGAGTGGGTTGTCATAAAAAAGCTTCATAATAAAATTCATGTCTAGAATTAAAAGACCTTAAAGAACATTTATGCTTGTAACACAAATGGCCATTCAAAACTGAATATGATTACAATATGTGAAATAGCATTACAAGAACTTGTAATGCTCTTGTGAACATCGTGTTAATTCTTGTAAGAATCCCTAAGATGCTTGTTATACTCAAAATTTTGTTGAAATTGAATTAATTTTTATCATGTCGGTTAATTGGCTTAGGGTGATATATGCTTCTTGGATGGAATAATGAGTTCGTGATTAACTCTGTATTAAGATTCATAGCATCTTCTAGTTATTTGCAAAGGAAATTTATAAATTACTTGCTAATGTCATATGGCTTGCTTGAGAAAGATGTTTGTGTTCTTATTGATGGGTACTAATGACTATCCACATTTAGTTCTTCAATATCCTATTTGACAAGCTTTCCATAGACATTTCTTTGCCATACTAAGTATTTTTGAAAACATATTTGAGTAGAAGGACTACAGTAGATACTACATGATGTTTTAACAAATAAAGTAATGGGTTAAAGACTATTATTTCCAAGGTATTATGTCATAGTATTTTAATTGTAATGACCTTAGACTAATGATATTCTTGAAGGTAACTTCGACATGCAGCAAGAAAGACAACCTACAACCAAGGCTATATTGTGCCTACAACCAAAGCCATAAATGCTCACAGCCAAAGCCACTAGTGCACATAGCCAAAACCATGGATGCTTATAGCCAAAGTTACAAGTGTTCGCAGCCAAAGCCATGAGTACATGAAGTCGATGATCACAATTGTTTACAACTATTCACTAGAAACAGCTTCTTTGCAGTTTTTGAGAAATACTAATAAAGCAAAAAAGAACATCTACTAGTTGGTAGACATAATGGAAACTCTCTAGCAATTGAATTTAATTTCATACATGCACATATCCAATTTAATGTCATACATGAACATATCTAATTTAACGTCATACATGAACAAACATATAATATAAAATGATAACCAATAATTTCATATACATTAACAAACACATAATATATTATGATAACCAATAATGTCGTATATGAACAAACATATCATATATTAACCAATAATGTCATACATCAAATATAGAATGTCATATGTACATCAAATGTGTATCGAATATGTCTCTCAGATGCCTATATATATACATGGGGAAGGAAACAAGTCTCTATATATATATGTATCAAATATCTCAACTACATCTTTTCAGGAAGGAAACAAGTCTCTCGATGTCCTCTACCATCGTGTGGAGGGAGACAGTGGAGATGATGGGGCCCTCCTGACACGCTCAATTGACCTCTTGTTGAGGCTCTTCTCCAGGTCCAACTGATACAAAGAAAGTAGATATGAATCAATATTTATTATACATTGAAATCAAATATATGTACTCACAAAATCAATTATTTTCTTACCGCCAACAAATAGTCACTCTGTAAGTCCACCTCAAATGCTCGTGGATGATCAGGCGTAACAAGACCCTACAACAATTCAATAAATATAATCACTTATAAATAACATTAAAAATTTGAGATTAACTATTATAAACAACAACTAAAACAAAGAAAATTCTTTCATACCTCTGTCAGTGGCTGTGAGCTAGCCATAGCTGCGGCCACTCCACTATCAACAGACTGTCGCAGATGAGGAGGTGTGTCTGACATCATGAGCTACATGTTATACAATACACATTATATCTAACATGAAACATGGAATAAATATAATCAAATGAATTAAATTAACATGAAACAACTGTACCTATGTGAAGCTCGTATGATGTCTCTGCTTTGCATCTATGGTAAAGGTTGAGGGTCCTGTGGAGAACTGATGCACATGCATATTTTTTTTGGTCAATCCTTAATATGATTACGTAATAAATATATGTATTAATTAAAATGATTAAATTGATACATACCTCAGGACTTGTCGAAGGGACAAAAAATGGGCCTGGAGGATCGCTGCTAGGCCCAGGAACACTTTGACCCTAAATTTTGAACAATGTCAATAAATCCTAATTAATTAATCATTCACTATATGTATGAAATGTGATCAAATTAGTAATTTACCTGTGTGTCAATGCCAAATGTCTCGTTCAGGAACTGATCGATGACAAGCCCATCATCTGCACCATCTCTGACATGAGTGCCAAATGTGCATAGGGATCCGCATGAAGTACACATGTGACCACGATGTATAGAAGGCTCCCCCTCAACTAATGGGATCATGGAATGGATGAGGGTCTGCGTCAAAGCATTAATGGTCCCTAGAGTGCTAGCCTCTACATGTTCCTTCACAACTGAAGGAATAATCACATGCTCGCACTGTGGATGGACCACGACTATCCTAACTACATTAGGGTCACGACATGCTCCTGGCCTCTCAAATGATGATCCCCCACCTCTACCCTGGGAGTCTAACATATCAAAATAATTGGGGATCTCCCCAAGGACAAACTCACAATATAATTTCTTCAAAAAATACATGGGGACCTCGTGATTGTTGCAAGGAGGGGCATTAAAAACCATCCACCATCTATCCCAAAAATTATTTCTAATAGAATCATGTATGCACCAATGGATGGGGAATCATTTAGTACCCTCTCTAACAGTATTTTGCTCACCAAGTTTTTTAAATAATGCACATATACTACCTTTTGGTATTTCCTTTTTTCTAACATCTTCATATGACAATTTATTTGCATAAAACCTTTTTTGTTCATCCCTCTTAGCCCGCCAAATATCTAACTGACCACTAACTGAGGCTATCTGAGTGTTAATGGATTCGACGGATGATTCCAATTGAGCCCTCATTGGATTGGTTTGTCCGGATTCTTTCAACCGAGCAATGATTCCTTCTAATTCAGTTTTGCCTCTCTCTATTTCATTTCTTATATTTTCTTGTGTGCCTGGTGGAGGTCTTGCAATTGGTTCAGGTTGTAGAATTTGTTCTTCTTCTTGAGGAGGGTTTTGGTTTTGGGGTTCTTGAGGGTTTTTATGTTCTTGTCAATTTTTTGGTTGATTATGAACATTTCCTGATAAAAAATCAATTGAAATTCAAATAAATAAACAAACCTAAATGAAATTTGTAAAAACCCTACAAAAGAATATAAAAAACTTACAAAAAAATATGAAAAATATATCAAACAATGCAAAGTTAGGTTTATATCACTTACGGTGTCGTCGTGGGTGCGCTTGTGGTCTTGGATTTCATCGATGAGGAGGCATTTTGGCAAATGGTGGTGCAAATGTTGAGTCTTCAACTCGCATATGCGGTGCTCGCTGTAGGAGTAGAAGAAAATGCTGATGAAAATGATGGGCTGCGGGTTTGCAGCCCATCATAGATACTTTTTATTTTTAAAAAGTGCGTACACACTATAGCGTGTACGTGCTTTTTAAAATAGGAAAAAAAAATTCCTTGTCACCTTTTTGGCACCACAACTCGGTGCATATGCCCCACACTTAATTGAACTATTTTTCCCATATTTTACACTTCCATTGCTTTTCCAATGAAAATTTCCATGGAACCTTTTACTATAGAATGCTTCTCCTATAATTGTTGGTGTAACTCGTATATTTCAGCATTCCTAATATGTAGACATTTGTCCTTCATTTTCCAAGTTAGCACAGATTTTTCAACTCCATCTATAGTTTCCTTTTTGTAAACTTTACTGACACACTAATACATTTGGTACCAAATTGCAACGGTAGTGCTGTTGTAGTTTTTTCATCACAATCTTGTCATTGTCGCAATCGTCACAATTGCGATGACGACAAGGTTGTGACAGAAAAACTGCAATGGCACTGTCATTGCAATTTGGTACCAAATTTATTAGTGACATTCTTTTCTATGGTATCAAGTTTAAGCTGCAACCTCTTCTCCTTCTTTGTTAATCTTACATCTGCATTCTATAGGAGCCTCATCATCAAATGGATTGGCCACTGGTTCAATGAACCAATACTTTTCCACCCATTCTAATTGAAAATTACTTTTGGACAGATCCCAGCGAGATTGATCTTTCTTTGGTTCCAATTTTTTTTCCCCTTTTATGCATGAACATGATTTATGGAATCACTTTTGGTTTTCTCACCCGACTAGTCCAGAACTGAATCCAACTCTATAATATTAGTTTGTGACTCCCTACTCAGGGGAAGTGCCTCCAAATCATGTTCAAGTTGATCCTCGACTGAGATATCAGGTTCACCAACTTGAACTTCTTCAATATGGTTTGAGTCTCCAACTTGTGATGAATCTCCTTTTTTAATAAGCACTAGAGATCTAACTTGTGAATCTTGTAGGTTGCCAACATTTCGACCACCAAAATATGCTGATATGGTTCTGCGTTTTGGTAATGGTGGCCTTTCTTGGCTTTCAAGGATCCTACCAGAACCCCTATTACCCCTATTGTTTGACATTGCAAATCGATAAAGGTTGTAATTTTTTTAAAACTTAGTTGTTGAATAAAAGACTCAAATAGTGACGAGTACATGACTATGAATGGTGATAGTAGACTACTTAGACTACATATAATAACAAGAATATGATTCATTCTCAAAAAAGGGTACTACTGCTATGGTACTATAGTCTATGGTACTACCCAATATAATTTGCAAACCTATAGGTTATCTTAGCATGTGAGATGTCTAGTCACCAGCGAACACTGGATAGTAAAACTAAAAAAATAACTAGTACCACTATTGACATAAAAATAAATTAAAAATCACTTGCCTTTTACGAATATCAAGGTCTACGAGTCAATGGGCAATGCACTCAACACTCTAAAACTTTGACAGCAATAAGAAATGCTAGTCTCTAGACCAGAAAAGAGCGAATTGTGTAGAATAATAATATCTTATAGTCCAATCTAGGTTGACAAATTATGTGGGATTAACAAGCGAGAATGTCAAATGTAGGAAAAACACACCTTCCTATGCAAGCCCATATTAGGAAACAATTGGGTAAATGGGGCTGGTGGTTGACACATGTCAAGAAAATGGTAGGCAACGCCCAACCCAAGGGAAAATCATTTGGTTGTAGTAATGGCAAAAGAATGTAGGCCAATAAGAAACAACATACAAAGGATGGAAAAATGTTTTAAATAAATGTATCCAAAATGTACATTGCATTGACCATTGGACCAATATTTTTGACCAATCATGTGATAACTAATGGGTGGCTACCACAGGCGTTGGACCTAGATCTAATAAATATCTGGTGACGCAATTGACCTACGTTGCATGTGTTATTCACCAAATGGAAATTGACCCATGAGATGAGATTGCCAAAGGTGAATATTCACCACTAAAGTAATCTTTGGTCCTATACAAGCAACTGGAAAACACTAGCAAATTATTGATCAAAAGCCTCATCACATAAATAAGTGAATGCATCAAAATGGTTGGGAATAAAAAGATCGTGACCAAATAACATTACATAATAACATCATAAATCAAACACTTCCCAATCCTTTGGTAAACATACCTAACTAGTCAAACTAGGTTTACCCCAAAACCCAACACAAAACCTCAATAAGTGTAAATTAATCAACCATTTCAATTTTCGATGAAATTTCATAAAAGTTGATTTGTAATAAAGTTTCAAGTTTTCATTATTATTATTATTATAAGCTTTCCAAATGATAGAGGTTTCAAGATAAGATCAATTACAAATACAATTTCTATCTCCTAGTTAAACACCCATATTTCCTTATAACTAGGTATTTATTTGAGTATAATAATAGAATTCATATGAATAATTACTTCATTCAATCATTGCCAAAACAATTCGCATTGAATGATATTATAATTTCAAATTCAATAAAACTAAAAATAAATCATATTTAAAACATATATTAATGTCCAAATTTAAAAAAGAACAACAAAATTTAATTCAAGTCATTTTATAATTTTGATTTTAATTAACTAATGAAACAATAGATAAAGTTTAATTTAACTAACACTAAATATAATATATTATATCTTTAACTCATTTTAAAAAATAAAAAAATTTAACCCTTAAAAAGGCTGCAGCCGATGGCATGCTAAGGCAACTGTAGTTGCCAAGGCAGTCACTACACTACCCAAGCCAATTGTAGCACTGCCAAGGTAGCTCCTGCTGCCCTTGGCAACCTCGGCTAACGTGTTGATGGAGAGAGGGAATGAGGGGTGTGGTGGTGGCCCCTGACCATCCAAAAAAAATTTCAATAATAAATTTTTTAATTTCATATTCGATTCCTAGCCATGAACAAAAAAGGTTTTATTACCATAGTAGTAATTTTACTACTGTGGCAATATATATATATATATATATATATATATATATATATATATATATATATATATATATATATATATATATATATATATATATATATATATATATATATATATATATATATATATATATATATATATATATATATATATATATATAAACTTTTTCCTCCTTAGATCTGATAGGGAAATTATTTGCAACTAGTTGAATTTATAAAACAATGATGTTAAAAAAAATTAAGGGTTTCAATTTTAAAAACAATTTCCAAAATATAATCCATATATAGGCATGACGCATATAATGAAACAATATGAGATTTATTGTAATAAACTCAACATAATTCCTACCTCGATCTAATGTTAAAACTGATAAACCCTCAAAGAATGCAAAATTTCCATCTCCCAAAATCCTTTCCAAAAATTGCTCCTCCAAACCTATGTGTGGAGAAATAAGCTCTAATTTCCTAATAAAGGATTTCCTCCTCTTAAGGTTTTCGATTTTACGAACATGCAAAAGCCTTTCTTTTTATTATTTTAATTAATTTAATTCTTTGTGCATACTTTTTATGTTTTTAATTAAAATAAAGTTTATTTAAATTATTCTCACTTGCATTTATTAAATAACAAGGCGTATTTAGAAAGTATATTTATTAATTTAACTAATAATATTTAGAGATCATTATTAAAATGAAACTTCTAAATTAATTATTATTAAATTAAATAAATATAACTATGCCAAATTTAGACTTTTAATTAAATCTTTAAATTTATTTCCTCTATTTAATTAATTTTTCAATCGATTAAATATAATTAAAAATAAAATATTCTTTATAAAATGTTCATTAAATTAAATCATTTAATAATATCTTTATTTAATTATAACTGAAAATCATAACAGACCCACAAACTTTTAAAAAAACCCATCTAAAAAGACAAAGTACAAATTCAAACTTAAGGGTCACAATTTTGAATTTACGTCACTAATTTTTTTTGGAAGGGTACATAACTCAAATGCTTGTCATATATTCTAGGTCAATTGGGTCAAGGTTAAGATTTGGACTCGAGAGCTATCTCCCCTCTTTAGTAATGGTGGGGAGTAGTACATCATGTAGATCTCGACTAGCAGGTAACTACAACTTCCTCCCTCAACCACATTAGAAATGTCAAACATAAAGTAAAACATACATGTACAACATACACATGCAAGTATGGGGTAGGTAACCAAAAAAACCATATATAAATCATCCATCTAACTTATTGGAAACTTACAATTGAAATAATTGTTTTTTCTTCATTGATGTCAAATCTACTGATGAGACATGTTTCTATCTGATCTAGATGTCATATCTATTTGATTGATGAAGAGGATTTGAGAGATTTCTCATAACAATAGCACCTAGAGAAAAGGTTGAGTTATGGAAAGGAAGCTACAATGGACAATTGATAGGACAAAATGATTGTTTATATCATGAATGTAAAGCTTAGTTGAGTAATGGAGTTAAAAGATTAAGGAATGTCAAGTGATGCTAGTGTCAATGAAACCATAGTAAGTGCCAAGAAAATGTAGTGTGTACTGAGCATCAGTGTCGACCAAGCAAGTAAGTTGATGTTGATCCAAGAAGCTCTACAGCGATCGAGTGATTAAGTGATGACTAAGTGATAGAATTTAGTGATTGTCAAGTCACAATATTTTGAATATGTTTGAGAATCATGATTTCTAGCAAACTCAGTTGATTTCTTGGGATATGGAAATCATGTTGAAGATAAGATTGATGAATTGTATTATTAAATTCAAGGAGAATATTAGGTATAATTCCTATGTTCAAATTTGATGGATGAGAAATTTCTAGAGGAAGATCAAGAAGATGAACAAACACAATGAACTTGATGAACCAAATCGTAAACCCTAAGATCTACAGTGATTGTGGAAAATGACAAAGAAAGAATTACCTATTTAAGGAGTTATATAGCCAAACTTTAAGATGCATGCACATAGAGAAAGGTGAAACATAGATCCACAAGGGTGAACACAAGTGTGTAAGTGTGAGAGTGAAGCTAAAGGAATTTGTTGCACACATGTTGCGAATGTTGATAAGTAAATCTAAGTAGAAGGCTTAAGTTTTGATGTGAAGAGGGAAGACTACTTGAAGAGTTGCCAAGCAAGTTAAGAGATAGAGTTGACAAGGGGACTTATTAGGGAATCAACACATGAACTGAACAATGATACAAACCTACAAAAGTGAGTTGTAATCATACAGATCAAAAACCTACTATTTTCTTTCTAATCATTGTATTTACAGTTTGTATTGAAATCCTTTTAATCAAAGGTTGACCTAATTGTCATTTGGAGGACTTAACATTCTATGTAAATCCTTTAGCAAGGTGACATTTTGAATAGAATGATCAAAATCCTTTGATAAGGCCACTCCTAACAGGTTGTTTAAATCCTCTAAATAGGTCACATTTAATAGTGTGTATTGTAACGTTTAACAGGGTTGGCTCCTAATAGAGATCACTTTGAAAGAGTAAAAAAGTGATGACATGTTTCTAGTGGTTTTTCCCAAATTGGATTTCCACGTAAAATCCTAGCATCAAACTTGTGTTGAATGTTTTATATGTTTTATATTTGATGAAGTTTACATTCATCAAAATATATTATGTTTAGGATAGTAATTTTTTTATTAGTACAATAGACACTTAGAAACAATAGGATAAGCATAAAAGTAAATGTTTTGATGTTTAATTGTTCAAATGGTACTTATGGACCTTGAGTAACTAATTCACTCCCTCCCTCTCAATTATTCTAAACATTTTAAACAATTAGTATCAGAGATAAGTGCTTATTGAGAGAAGTTTGAAGGTGCTTGAAGCTAAATATTATGACTCACAAAAGAGAGGTACCAAAGCTGAACAAGGAGAACTTTCCTACATGGAAAACCTTGACGAGGGTACATATATCCAATATAGGTGATCATGCTATCAATTATGTGGATAATGAGTATGTGAAAGTAATGACTGCTCCTTTGAAAACTAAACAAGTGGAACAAATACAAAATCAATCAAGCAATGTTGAATATTGCCTCGCCGCTAAGCTATGCTGAGTTTGATGGTATAAAAGAATGTGACAGTGCAAAGAAAATGTGGGACACACTGAAGACTACATATGAAGGTGATGACAATATCTTGAGAGCCAAATTAGAGAGCTTGAGATGTAAATTTTATGACATGAGAGTGATGGAAGGTGAGAATATAGTGCAATATTGCAGAAGAGTCAAAGAAGTTGTTAATGCTATTCGTGGTGCAAATGGAGAAATCAAAGAGGAAATACTTATAAGTAAGATATTGAGGATTCTACTCCCTATATATGACATTAGAGTATCTACAATTCAAGAACTAAGATGCACACCAAGTAACACTTTAACTATGGAAGGTGTAATTGGTAGACTTACTACTTTTGAGATGTTTAACTTTGATAACTACACACCTACCACTATTGAATCTTCTTTTAAGTCACAACTGGTTCTTAGAAAAAATAAAGGAAAAATGTGAAGAGTGACAATGATAGTTTTGATGATGAGATTGATGAACTTGAAGCCCTTATTGCAAAAGGATTTGGAAGAGGCAGAGGTAAATATAAAGGCAAACTACCTATTATTTGTTTGTCATGCAACAAGGTTGGTCATATTGCCGCTAGGTGTCCTAGCATAGAAGACAAGGATGGAAGAAAGGAAACCAAACAAAAATAAAGAAGAGATAACCGCAACTACAAGAAAAATAAGGATGACAAAGGTAATAAATATTGTTATATTGCTAAAGAAGAAACTGACACTAAATTTGAAAGTAATGATGATGAAGTTTTCTATGTTTCTATTAAAGAAGATTCTGATGAAGATGAAAAAATTGCATTAATCTCATATGCAAACAAGAGCAACCAATAAAACGTTAACTTCCAATTCACCAATTAATCCTTTACAATATAATCTAATCTCATTGCATGCATGAAAGATTGAAATAAAATAAAAAATTCATAACACTTGACACAATATTTGGTAACCTAGAAACCTTCCAAATTAAAAGTAAAATTGAAGTGGGGATGACACCCACAAGCTCTACTACTACAGTATAACGTTAGCCTGTTAAATCTTATAATTGATCACTTCTAGTGATTTTCCCTATTAGGAGTAATGAGGACTATTAGATCCACCTTGTGAAAGGATTTACAACATACAATGAAGTATGCACTTTGTTAGGAGATTTGGAAAAGACTGTTAAGTCCACCTTGTTAGAGGATTTGGCTGATGCACTTGTTAAGATAAATAATTGGCTAATCACTAATCTACAACTCAGTTTGTTGAATGAGATTCCTTTGAAATACAATGATCACTTTATTGTGATAGATAAGACTCTTATTTTCCTTATACTTCTTGTAGCCTTCTTAATTTTCACTCACATTGCTTCTTTCTCGATTCACTTCTATTGTTTGGATGTGATAAAATGTATTACATATATACCAATCCAATAAATTACCTTCTAAGATTGGCTATAATACCAAATTCAAACAATCTTTACTAAGTCAACTTATTGTTGTAACTTGGGTTATGAAGACAACTCAAGTGATGTTCTAACACTCAACAACACTGTCAACTATGAAAACTCTAGTATTTGTTTGACACTAATGCTTAGTCCACATTGATCACTAGGAGTAGCAAGAACTTAGTTAGCATTGGGTGACTCAACTAATACTAAAGAACTCAATAAACTTGGTTGACACTGAATGGCTCAATCAACACTAGATTCATTCACTTTGTTAATACTACTAGCTTGGTAGATACTGATTAGCTTAGGTAACACTACATCCTATATGGTTTGTATTGATGAACTCATTAGACTTTGTGAAGCTCGAAAGACTCTATAAAGCTCAAAAAACACTACAATTTGAATGACTAGCTTGGTAGCAACTATGAAACATGACTTACACTACATTCTCTCTTAGATTCCTGTTAGACAGTGTGAAGCTCGAGAGACTCTTCTTTTTGCATATGGAGCTTGGTAGCAATGTAAACAATTGACTAAGTGTTAAGTCACTAATTGATAAATGATTTGACCATAAGGTCAAATTCTTTTTGTTCTAATCATATGATTTATGATACATATAAATTTGAGGATGTTGGTCTATACAAAGGTGGATGTGTTAAATTTGGTAATGATATTCCATGTGTTGTAAAAGCTAAAGGTACTATTCAACTGACTGAAAAAACCAAGAATGACAATGTTTACTAGGTTGAAGGACTTAACTATAATCTATTGAGTGTTTTTTCATAGTCAAAAAAATAAGTATACAAAGTTTAATTCCATCTCAGGAAGGCCAAGATATATGATACCAATGGTAAGCTAATTGAAGTGGTGATCAAACAAGAGGTCACTTGTTCTATCTAGATTTATCTAATGAGACATGTTTGTTTGCACAGTAAAAAGATGTTTGGTTATAGAACAAGAGGTTATGTCATGTGAATTTTGAAAATTTAATAAATATTATTAAAATGAAGAAAGTAAGAGGGTTGCCTAAACTGAAGAAGTCTTACAATGCTATGTGTAAAAAATATCAATTGGGAAAAATGATCAAGTCTAGATTCAAGAGAAAAAATACACTTCTAGTGATATTTTGGAAATAGTTCATATTGACCTATGCGAACCTATTTATATTTAAAGCTACTGTGGAGATAAGTATTTCATTCTATTTGTTGATGACTATTCTAGGAAGATGACCGGGATGTTTCTTAAAGCTAAATCTAATGCTTTTCAACTATTTAAGTAGTATTTAGCCAGAGTTGAAAAATAAATAGGGAAAATTCTAAACTGTTTGAGATTTGAAAGAGGTGGTGAATTCATTTCCAATGACTTTAATACATTTTGCAATGATAGAGGAATCAAAAGATAGATGTCAGCACCAAAGACCCCTCCTCATAATGGGATAGTTGAAAGAAGAAACATATCAATAATGGACCATGCAAGAACATTGATGATGGAGAAGAATGTGTCAAAGAAGTATTCGAGAGAAGCTATAAGTACAAATGCTACACCTTTTGAGCTTTGGTATGGATGTGCTCCAAATGTGAAATATTTCAAAATCTTTGGAAGTAAATGCTATATATTCAAAGATAATAGGAATGGAAAAATTGATGCAAATTAAGACTAATGAAGGTATATTCCTAGGGTATTCCACCAAGAGTAAATCTTACAAGTGTTTAAGTTCTAATGCTAACAAAGTTGTGGAAAGTGAAATTATGAAAGTTGATGAATTTATAGAAAGAAGTGACATTACATGCAATGAAGAACCTAAATATTACTATTACATTCATCTATGTTGAAGATGGTACTCCCAATACTCTAAATGGACAAGAAAACCAAGCTATAGTTTCCCAGTAGATAGGAAATGATGATGTGCAACAAGTTGTCAACCAACAAATAGTGAGTGTCGAGCAATAGAATGAAGATGTCGATTCATAGACAAGAAATTATAATCATAAGAGAGAGAATGTTGAGCATGGAAAAATTAGACTAGAACCTAAACAAGCAAGAGTTAATGAACCTATAATTATCTTTCAAGATGAAGATGTTGAAGAACAGAGAAGGAAACTACCTGTGCCAACCAAATTTGTGAGAAGACATCACAAACCAAAACAAATCATTGGTGATGTTGAATCAAGTGTTATGACAAGAAAAATGATTCAAAGATGATACATGCTTACTTTTTGAATTTGAGCCCAAATCAGTAAAGGATGCTCTAGACAATGAAGAAATTGAATAGATTAGGAAGAACAATACTTGGACCCTAGTTCCAAAACCTAAAGACAAAAATATTGTTGGAAAAAAATGGGTTTTCAGAAACAAACTCAATGAAAATGGTTAAGTTACAAGGAATAAGGAAATACTAGTATGCAAAGGATATTCTCAAGAAGGTTGATTATGAAGAAACTTTTGCTCCTATGGCAAGACTTGAAGGAGTCAGAACCCTTCTTGCATAGTCAACCTACAAGAATTTCAAGGTATATTAGATTGATATCAAATTTGCATTTCTGAATGGTATACTTAAAGAAGAAGTATTATTTTAATAGTCTGAAGGATTTGTGGATCCAAAGAATAAGAATATGGTATTTAAACTGAAGAAAACTCTTTATGGATTGAAACAAACCCTAAGAGCATGGTATGAAAGATTGCATAATTATTTGGTGAAAATTGTTTTTGAAAGGACAAATGACAACAACAATCTATATTTGAAGACTCATAAGAATAATGAAGTACTTCTATCTAAATTTTTTGTTGATGACATAACATTTAGAGGAAAGAAGTACTTTGTAAATCATTTTCTGATGAAATCAAGAAGGAATTTGAGATGTCCAAGTCCGATGAAATCAAATTCTTTGTTGGATTACAAGTATATCAAATGAAGTTTGGTATTTTTATTAACCAGTCCAAATACATCAAGGAGATACTAAAGGCTTTTGGAATGGAAGATTCAAGACCAATAATTACACCTATGTCTACAGGACATAAGTTAACTAAGAATGATGAATCTACTAATGTGAAATAAACATTATATAGATTAATGATTGGAAAATTGCAATATGTTGTTCATAGTAGACTTGATATTACATTAGAAGTTGGGATAGTTGCTATATTTTTAGCAAATCCTAAAGAAAATAACATGTTGGCAGTTAAAAGGATATTGAGGTATCTAAACGGTACAAAAGATTATGGATTGTATTACAAGAGAAGTGATAGATTTGAACTAAAGGAATTCACTAACTCTAATTGGGAAGGAAATATTGATGACATAAAATGCACTAATGGAGTCATTGGTGTCATGGACAAGAAAGAAACATAATTGTATTTCCCAATCAACAACTGAATTTGAGTAGCTAGCAGATATAGTGAATTGTTCAAACATTATGTGGATCAAGCAATTATTGAAAGGAATGAAAGAAGAGATTATAGATCCAATGGTTATCTATTATGATAACACAAGTGCTATTAACATTTCAAAGAATCCAGTGATGCACACTAAGGCCAAGAACATTGATGTCAAGTATCGCTACTTGAGGGAATTAGTTCAAGAGAAAGAAGTGAAGTTAGAATATGTGCACATCAAGGAACAAATTTTTGACATATTCACTAAAGCCTTACCTAAAGATTCTCATGAATATCTTAGAGGTAAATTAGGGGTGATTACTCAAAGTAAAGAAACTTAAGGAGAAGAGGTGCATTGAATCAAATGTGCTACTTACAATATCCTACACATTGATGAAAAACAACTCTCCTTTAGGATATGCCTAAGGTAGATAGTCAAGGACATCATAATAGACTAGTCATAGACAAATGACTTAGCTAGATATGCAAATATCTACATAATCCAAATATATGAATAAATTAAAGGCAAGAATGCTAATTGTCTTTGGAATTATTGTCAAAGAGGGAGAGATATACTAAAGAGAGAGAAGAGAAAGATATACCAGATATACCATAGAGGGAGAGCTATACTTATATAGAGGGACATAATCATTGAAGAAGAAAAGAGTTATACCCAAGAAGGAGAAAATAATAGAGGAAGTTTATGAACTTGCAGAGATGAGAATCAAGATGAAACTAAGGATATCAATCATGTTAGAAGATTGGTTGGAAGCATGAATGTTGATGATATTCCTATGGAGGAGTATTGTAAATATGTTACTATGATGATATGTTACATTCATGACTGAGTTTATCATTGATCTCAACATAAAAAATTTCTATGGTATCTAGCAAGAGAATAATAGAAAGATCAAGTTGGTATGGATGACTAGTTGAGTATTTTAACTATCTGAGGTTATGAGAGATACATCTGAGTATGTGGCATGTGTAGTTAATGTTGAAAGATGAAAGAACAAGTCTAGAAGTAGTTATGTAATTTTTGGTGATGTCTGTTTTGAGATAGAGTTTACAGAGGTATGTTCTAGTAAACTTGTTATGTTTCTTAGCAGAGTTGATATTCTAAGGATTGAGGTTGAGGAAATGAAGAAGATATGTTGATGATGATGTGGCTAATTTCACTCATCATAATATTGCATGTATGGAAAGTTATTCAAGTTGCAAGGCAAAAGATTAATGTTATCGCTAAAGTGTAATATGTTCTTAATGTGGTCCTATAATAATTAATTGAGAAGGTCTAACAATCGACTCAGGGAATTATTCTAAGGACTTGGTATAAAGGAAACACATTTTCCTTTATCATGGTATGGAATGATATGGTTTATTATTGATGATAAGTAGCAGTAAGAGCATAATGCAATATTGAGCAAAGCGGTGTGAAAGTGAAGGAAACTTCATTGTTGAGGTTTTGCTGAGTGATCTGAGGTTTGAAATTTGGATCTAAGGTTTGTGACTTGGTCTACAAGGTCTGATAGTGATTGGTCCTATTAACAAGACATAGGAAAGAAGAATACAATATTAAATTACATATTTGAGTAATGAGCTCTTCTTGTAGTTGAAATTGCATGTTTGGGCAGTGGGCTTATCTTGCATATGTTATACTACAACTCGTAATAGGGTTGGTAGAACTTATAATAGGGTTGGAATCTCTTAATAGGGGCTCTATGTACTAAATTTTGTAATAGACTCCTAACAAGATCCATCCTCTAACAAGGAATATTTATATTAGTACATTATCGTGTGGGCATCATTCCCATCGGAGTTTTCCCTCTGATCAAGGGTTTCCCTAGTCAACATATCTGGTGTAATTGTCTACATGCATTTTATTATGATTTTTGTTTATTTTGGTTGAATGATTAAGATTGTTTAAAGAGGGTAAATGTTTTAATTGTTAGATAACTGATTCACACTCCCCCCCCCCCAATTATCTTGGTGGACTATTGTTTCTGACAATTGGTATCAGAGCATCAGATCCTTGAAGATAAAGTTTAAAAAATTTGGGAGATCCATGGAAAAAGATAGTCCTACATTTGACAGAAGAAATTTTGACACCTGAATGATGGATATTCTTGGTGAGTTATCAGATTTGTGTAAAGAGAAGAATATTGAGTTTTCAATCCAGAATCTCTTTGTTGTATACAAGGGAACAATAGCACAAGTGGAGATAGATCTAGATCAGAAGAAGACATAAAGATAAAGGAAGGTATTGATATACTTACAAAGAGAGAACCAGAAGGTATGAAATTTTTTGTTTGTTGGACATGTAAAGAGTTTGGTCATTTTTCAATTAATTGTCCTAAGAGATTGAGAAAAGATAGAAAGAATCTACTCCATAATAAAATTAAAGAATTTAGAGAAAGTATGGAAAGATTCTTGAAAGATAGTGTTAATGAGTCTAGATTGGTTAATGAAGAGTAAGTAGCAAAAGAAATAGCTTTGAACATTATTATGGAAAGTGCAAATGTGAGAATTGATGAGAACTTTAGTATACAAGAGAGAATAGTCGATTACAATTTAGATGATGATGTTGTTACTAAGCCAAGGAATGATGAGACATTTCTTAAGAATAACAATGATTTGTAGAGTGAAGGAGAGACAAGGTAGGAACAAAGCTCAAAACCTTCAGTAGAGCCAAGAGTTGAGATAGCAACTCTTACTTCAAGAAAGAATATTATAAAGAATCACCTATCCAAGCAGATCATCGGAAGCAAGGACAAAGGTCTGATGAGTTAGTGAAGAACTATGCTTGATATCTCAAGTTGAGCCTAAGAATGCAGATGAAGCATGTAAAGATGATTATTGGAAACAAGCCATGAAAGAGGAATTGGATTATATAGTTAACAATGAGACATGGGAATTGGTCCCTAGACCAGCAAACAAGAATGTGATAGGAACTAAATGGGTATTCAAAAACAAGATAAATGAACAAGGTGAAGTTGTAAGATTATTCATAAGAATGCTCTAGTGGCTAGAATGGAAGTAGTAAGATTATTGTTAGCCTATGTAACACAAAATAAATTCAAAGTATCATTATTCTTTGACGTCCATGTTATCATTTTCACCACCTTGTTAGATCTATTATCTTGCTACCTTGGATCCTAATTCCTAAGGAAGTTATTTCCTTTATGGGATACATAGTGAGATGAATTCTCCTACATCTCCCCCATGAGAGAAAAGGGATGACATCCTTTCTTCTAAGAGAAATTTTAGTGAGTCTCAATATCTTTCTTAGTATCATCTAGAGGGTTTTTGACTCATATATGTTTTCATTACTTCCCTAAGGGAAAGTTTTTGAATTGCAACAATTTGGTTTCAAAGAAATATTTTTTTCTCTAGCCAACCTTCCTTCCCTTTGCCAACATTGTTTAATAATGTGTTTATATTTGAGTTGGCATACACAAACCATTCGAGTAATAAAGTATTTTATTATTAATTAAATCATATTGATTTAATTATTAAGTCACTTATTATCTCTAGTATACTTAAGCTAAACTTTGGGCATATAATAATTAATTCTTTTATTAATTAGTATCATGCAACCTAGGCTAGTTACTTGTTAGGGTTTTGATCTCTTTGTAATTTATTGGTTCACTTTTGATTATAGAAATCTCTTTTTTTGCTCATCAAGAATGTCTCATCTATGGATATGGGAATTCCAGTTTCTATAGCTTTTGCTTCTCTCTTTTTGTGACACTTGTTTGCATGTAGGAGATTCTTGGGAGTCATGTGGTTGATGTTTCATCAACTTCAACATGGTATGAGAGCTCCAAATCTTCATGTCACTATTATGTTTATGAGAGATTGGGCATGTTTCTTGAGGTGATGACTCTCTAATTTTTGCATGTTTCTCAAGGCGATGATTTTAAGATTTTTGGTAACCAAATTACTATTTTTGGTTTAAAAATCAAGCTTTTGGCACATTTCCCAAGGCAATGATTTTTTGTATGCAAATCAAGATTCTTGGGTACACAAATTGATATTTTTAACATAGATCAAGATTTTGGCATGTAAATCAAGAATTTTTTTTTATGAAAATAGCATGCTTCCCTAGGTAATTCCAAGTATTGTTGGGCACACTTTCCAATACATTTTGGCATAGATCCTAAGGTAGTGATTTTTATTTTTTTTCCTTTGGTCGTAATTTTCTCATCTAGACTCCATTTTTCACAAATGGAATATCACCAAAAAGCTGGTTCCAAGTGCATTCTAGTGGTGCAAGTTATTTTTAGTTTTGGTGCTCTTTTGATGGTTGTTTTGGTTGTCTAAGTTAGGAGTTCTATTTTGTACTTTGAGAGACATATTTTGAGACATTAAATTTTCTAGATTCTGCTCTAGGCACATCCCATTCACTTTTTTTTAACTTTTCTACATTCTGATGGATATCTTGGTTATTTCTAGTTTGGGGATCAATTTTGTTATTTTAGATGATTTTTCATGGGTTATACTATCTCTTGTATCAACCTTATGTCTCTTTTGATCTTTTTTGAAATCCTTTTGTAGTATTTTTGCAAACACAATGAGATAAAGTGTCACTCTATTGCATTTCAGGATTTTGGACATCTTTGTGTTTTATTGTACTTGCACTATATTATAAAGTGCCTTGAGGGGTTTCATGTTGGTCATATTCACCATATTCCTTTTCCAAGTGAGTGTTCCTTCCCTGAAATTTACCTCATGATATGTCAATGACATGTACCATTATAGGTGATTGTACTTCTTTTGCACTCTCGATGTTCCTGGTTCTTCTTTCTCCAAGAGACATTGCATTCATTTTCATTGATCATGTCTTACCTCTCATCATTATAGGGGGATTATGTTGGTTCTATTACTTTCTTGGTTTGATGGAGTGAGCTATGTATTCAGTATTTGATCCTATGTACTAGGCGATTATAGGTTGGATACCTATGCATTTCAATGAGATGAATTATTTTGTTACAAGCTAGAGTTGCCATTGCACCAAAATATTGACCTGTTAATACCCAATACAAATAGTAGACTTATAGAACACAAGATGTAGTTAAGCCATGTCACGAATCTCAAAGGGGAAGGTTGGCAGTTAGTCCAACAATTCCCCCCTCAATGTTATCCGAGGAGATTCAAACCTATGACCAAGCTCTGTTACCACTTGTTACAAGCTAGAGATGTCATTGCACCAAAAGATCGACCTGTTAATGCCCAATACAAACACTAGACTTATAAAACACAAGAGGTTGTTAAGCCATGCCACGAATCTCGAAGGGGAAGGCTAGCAATTAGTCCAACACATTTACCATATAGATATTCTTTCATTTATTTTTTTGGAGACTATGAAGATACCTTCCATCTTTGATTGATTAGCTCTTCAGACTTAGCCTTCTCTACCTAGTCATGTTCTATATAGTGGAGGTTCTTCATATCAGTAGTTTAGTAGTGTTTGCAGCTTCATGCTTCAGTGGTGTTCTTCATGATCATCTTTTTTTTCCTTTCTTTTGGAATATTCTTTCCATCTCTTTTTGGACTATGGTTTTTCCCATGTGGTTTTCTCTATTTCTCCTCTTTCCAAAGATTTGGTTGTGCTTGGGTACCTCATTAGACCTTGTTGTCGAGACCCAATTTCCTTTCAGTAGTAGTTTCTAGGTTTTTAGCTATTGACAATTGACTTTATGTAGTGATGTAATTTTTGTCATTAATGACAACACATGATGTACTTACTTTCAAAATGCCTCGATAATAAAGACTTAGCTTTTGGTACTCAGGAAATTGTCTAAGTATGAAATTGGTTTACAATAGTACATTATTTTATATGAAAAATGTTTTCGACATCATATAATGATTAGTGAAGATAGATGGAGATAGTATACATGTTGATGATGATGCGTATAACCTAAAATATCAGTATAGATAGCATGGAAAAGAGATATTCATGATTTACCAATGAAACAAAACAAAAAAATTAAAGGGAAAGGAATTATTTTATTTACAAAATAATTACTTGGCCATATACGGACAAAATCCTAGATGTTTACTCTAAGTTGGAAAAGTATATTGTGGTCTTAGTTGACCTAGCAATAATTTGTGAGAAGGGATGGTATTTATGTAAAGACATCTTGTGAAGTCATTTGCAATGTGAAGTAATGTGCAATTGTAATATAAGAAGTGATATGTGAACTTTTTGTGAAGTGTTATATGCAAAGTTCTTGTGAACCTAATTTCATGATCCGAGATAAAGTTGAGGTTAGAGACCAACCAAGAAAGAAGGTACAAATCTATATACTTAAGGATTAATTACTTGTTTGGGTAGTGAGATCTTCTTGTAATTGGAAGTGCATGTTTGGGTAGTGAGCTCTTCTTACATCAATTGTACTACTCCTAACAGGGTTGGAATCTCCTAACGGGGATTCAAAGCCTCCTAACAGGGACTCTCTATACTAAATTTTGTCTTTGACTCCTAATAGGGCCCATCCTCTAACAAGGAACATATATATCAATATATTATCTAGTGGGTATCATCCCCACCTGGGTATTCCCTTGGCCAAGGTTTCCCTAGTTAACAAAATATGTTGTTATGAGTTCTCTTTATGCATGGTTATTATTATTATTTAACATTACTTGTTTACTTTCTTATGCATGGTTCAAAGTAACTAATAATATCCATTTGGTGACAAAAGTTTGTAGAATACTAATTCACCCCCACCCCCACCCAATATTCCCTATTTTTAACAATTGGTATCAGAGCACAATTACTTAGAAGAGGCTTAACAAATTGACTAAGATCCCTCTGGATATGGAACAATTGTTGAAGAACCTGGAAGAGACATTTAAAGAAATTGTTCTCCTTACTGAAGAAAGGGATAAGCTAAAAGATAGATATGAAGACTCTAAAGTATACATTGGACACTTGAAGGACAAGATTGAACATCTCAAACCCAAGCCTAAATCTACTAAATCTACTGGTGATGATGAATATTCAAAATTGAAAATAAAGTACAAGGTCTTGAAGCATGAACTGAAGATTACCAATTTAAAAATGAGTTTGAGTAATGATCCTAGAAAAATTGAATCTGATTTGAAGAATGAAAATTTAGATCTTAGAGCAAGTCTAGGGAAAAAGACATTTGAATTTGAAACATTAAAAGAAGATCATGAAGAACTTCATAAGTACAACACTATTGTGAAAGGTGAACTAACTCTATGCAAGCAACAACTTGAAAAGCTTTACACTAGAAAAGAAAAGCTTGATGAATCAATGTCAATACAAAGACCTACCTATGATAAGACTGGTCTTGGTTATCTATTTAACATGTGTACAAAGAAACCTAAAAGTAAATCAGATCAAAAAGAGAAAGATAAATCTGGTGATAAGATTGAATCAATCAATCTTTTGAAAAATGCAAAGAAGTTGGACAAGAGAAGGAAACTAAGAAATTGGATGAACCTAAGAAAGTGGAATCTTCTAAGGAAACCAGGTATGAATTTAGAGGTAAATGTTTTTCATGTAAATAGGTCATATGAAAAGAGATTGTACAAATTAATCATTTAATCATGTTACAAAGTTTTACTATCATAATTGTCATGGTATTGGTCATAATGCAATTGATTGTAGGAAACCTAAATATGATAATGATAGAAGAAATAGTAGAATGTAGGGAAACACTAACCCTACAAATAGAAGAAAATCTAATGAAAGGACATGAAGAGAAAGTAGACCATATGAAGAAAGGAAGCAGATCATGTCTTATAAGTGTAACAACATTGGACACATAGCCTGGAATTGTCAAGAACCTATTGATCAATAGAATCATAGAAGTAGAACCCTAGTATGTCAGTTATGCAACAACTTCAGACATATGAAAAAGTAATTTAGAATGGAAAAAAGCAATAATGGAAGGAACTTCGAAAACGATAGAAGGAATCACGAAAGAAACTTCAAAAATAGAAGAAACAATGGGAGGAACTTTGAAAATGACACAAGGAATTATGAGAGTAACTCCAGAACTAAGAAAGACAATGAGGAACAAACAAATATAGTTAGTGAACTTCAGGAAGAACTTAATGAGGCATTTATAAAGGGATTAGATATTTTAGAGGAAAAGTTAGATGATGTCGAGACAAGAAAATAAAAGTCAATAATCGAGTTTGATTCAACCAAGTTGAATTAAGCTTGTTCACAACACCAAAATTAGAAACTTCATTTAGAGATCAAGCTATGAGTAGCGAGGTTGAGAGAAGATGTATCTTGATGAGTTTGGACTGTAGTAAAGCTCATTTGCAATTTGGAGCTTATTGAAACAAATTATGAAGGAAATCAGAGTTACTATTATAATAGAGAAAGTTTACTCTATGACAGAAGATGAAATCAATGTTTCTACAATGAATTTGTGAAGTGAGATTTTGTGGGGCATTGTCATGATGAAAGGAAGCTATTGTGAACCTCGAATAGCATTCAAAGATCAGACAACTAATCTTAAGTAGATATTTGATTTCAGAGAAAAATAAATAACATTTTTAATTTAGTAAAGTACACAATTAATGCAAGTTTCAATTGAATAAATAGAGTACAAAATTGATTATTTATACATTTCAATCATCTCAGAATCTAAGAGCAACCATAAGTAATTTGGAAAAAGTGATTTCAAGCAAAACCCTACTCTGAAAAAGGTATTTTATTGTGCTCTGCACATAAATTCTTCAATAGAATTTTATTCAGTGTAATCATGGATACGTCAATTGTTTTGAATATTGAAAATGTTGAGAGACCCAAATTAAAGGTTGTTCTTGTGAAACCCCTAGAGGAAAACTCTAATTCAGCTTTGTCAATTACTTTGGACAATGTAATTTTCTTGTAAGATATAAGAAGCTACCTGTGTAGTAAGTTTGAAATCATTGGAAGTGAGTTTATGAAAGAAGATATGGAAATTGTTTTCAATCATGATATGACTATTAAGCCCAGATATGAGCATCTGAAAGACTTAGACTTAGTCAAATATCATTTTTACAATGAACTTGATACAAAAGAATGGACACAGATCATATTGAGCAAAATTCATAATAGAAAGATTTGGATGGGAGACAATGTAGTCGACATCTTTGCCGACCATATTCATGAGGTCAATAGTCTTAGAAAACAAGGAAATGTACCTATTGGTGAGAAACTGGTTAAGAAAAAGGTTGAAAGTTATACTAAGGTAGTTTAAAATGGTAAAGCAATGGTGATCAACACCATTAGACAACATGATGTAATATTCTTGAGCATAATTATTGCATATTCTATGTGTGCAAGTTCTAAGAATGATGAGTTGTTAGTAGGATTCATTTATGCAGCTTGTAACATACGTGTTGAGAAAGAACAAGTGAATTTAAGTGAGATTTTGAGAGTACAACTTCTTGAGAATTTGAAGAAAATTAAGAGAACTAAGAATGGTGTATTTAGATTCTTGTCTCTAATTAATCATATTCTCTTTCATGTACTTAAGAGATTTTCATTTTTATTAGTTACTAATATTATGAGCAGTGAAAGATGAACTATGGACAAGATAACAAATGTGTGCAAACGGCCTCTAGGAGAGAAAATCTTGGACAATAGAAATTTGATTGTGAGAAAATTTTAGAATGAGATGAAACAAAGATTCAGAATTTGCCCCTATAATCATTGATAGATTTAAGAATGATATATGTTTTATGGTGGATACTTACTTAACCTACATTGAAGCGGTAGAACCTTATGAAACATTTCTTAAGCCCCTAGGTTATGAATTGAGTGATGATATAGATATCAGTTATATTGATTTAATGTTGAAATCCAATATAGATCAAGCATCATTAGAAAATGTATAGCTTAAGAAGATTGCATTTTCAATGAAGAAAACACTATTTGAGGTTGGTATGTCAAAAGAAGAATCTCAAGTAGTTAGACAAACTATCTCTGGACTAAAAGAAACTATTGAACAAGGCGTAATGTATGTGACACCTTTGTCAGTTGGCCAAGCATCTAGTGTATCTATTGTAGAAACTCCTATAGAACAGAGCATTCTATATGTTGATGTATCAGTTGAATAACCAAGTTGATCTAAAAAGTAGTAAAAAAGAGTTAAGTAACAAGCTACTGGACCAGAGAAGAGAAAGAATACATTGTTGATAATTGAAGACTCCATTGATTAAGAAGAAGAGGAGGAACAAGAAGACAAACAACCAGAGAAAGTCATTATTTCTAAGTAGCCAACAAGTAAAACAAGGTAACCTTGGAAACCAAAGATAGAGAAGATTTACATAGCCATTGTTAATGAAGGAAACTTTGTACAGATGAAATTTTTTTTATGATTTGAACAGTAATATGGAGAAAGATCATATTGATATCTCTACTGGGAGATATATGATTCTAAATAACTTGAAACCTAAGGATAAGGATTTTTCTACAAGAAAGTGTATGACAAACTTATAGAAAGAAGACATCAGTCTTGGATGAAGATATGGAACTTCAAAAATCAATGATAAAAACTATCTGCGAGGCATATTCTATTTATGGGAGGTGATAAGAATACAATAAGAAGTGAAATTATTGCAGCTATTAATAAAATGTTGATGGAGGTAGAGACAACTCCTACCACTGCATAAAAACTTCAAAATTATCAATAAGTGGTGATACTATGCAAATTAATCAAACTACTCTCACAATTAACCTTGATGATAATCCTTTCATAAGTTATGATCTTCCTAAGCCCCTTTCTAAAGATATTCAAGATCAGCTGAGACTAATTGAAGAAGGGAAAAGACAACTAGAATAAGAAAAGAAGAAGACTTTTTGAAGCCAAGCTAAGATTGTTTGAAGAGGAAAAGAAGCAGAAAGAAGATGAAAAGAGGAAAGAAGAAGAAAAAGAGAAAAATTTGGAAAAAGAAAAGAAAGAGAAAAGAAAGAAAGAGAAGAGAAGGAAGAAGAAGAGAGAAAATCAAAGGAGGCAGCAAAGAAGAAACAAGTGGAAGATGAGGTGAAGACATCTAGCTTATCCTCTCCTATATCTCTTGCTAACCTTACAGGAGATGATGATGATAAATCTAACCTGATCTCATCCTTGAAAAAATTATTTAAGAAGAATAAAAAGGTCAAAAGTTTGTAGAGGGCATTAATGGAGGTAATTGATAGATTGCACATCATCCGCATAGCCAAACACACTGAAGCAAACCCTAAATAGAGAGCACAAGTAGTTACAAAAAATTTTGATGATGAATTTACAATTTTTTTGAATGTTGCTGAGTCTAAGGCTCAAATTTCACATGATGCTAATCTTTTTAGCACCATTTGTCAGAATATTCAGAATGATTTGCTAAGTCTTGATACTTGTATCAAGGAACTCTAGAAATGTCAACAAGTTGGAAAGGTACTATAATCAAATATACTTTATCTCATAAGTTGACCAAATATTTGGATAGAAAGATTCAAGGGAAGTTGAGTGAGGTGGAATCTCTAACTAGTCAGATACAACAAGCCTCTTGCAGAGTTAATGAATCAGAAGGACAATTTGTTGATGTTCACACATACATCAGAAAATAGAACTTAAAAAAGTACTAACTTTGAGAAGACTATCATAATTTAGAGAGACTATTTCTCTGAAGATAACAGTCATTGAAAGACAGTTGGAAGAATGTGTCAAAGCAAAAGACACTTATGCAAACTTCACATACTTTGACCTTAATGCAGTTGAGATTGCATCATATGCCTTATGTGTGATGCTCACTACTACTGAAGTAGCAAAGGACACATGGGAGAAAGGTATGAATAGTTTGAAGGAAAATTTTGATGATTGCATGAAGATTTTAACAACTTAAGGTAGTAACACAACATACAAACAACTTTTTTTTCACAGTTTTTGGATTTTCTGACCTTTTTCATTGATGTCAAAGGGGCAGAAGTTGTAGAAGAAAATTTTGTAGTAAGTTATTTATGTAGAAATCATATTCAAAGGGGGAGCAATTTAGCAATTGAGAAGTATATGTAATGTAATAGATGATAAGTATTGTAAGTTTTGTTAAGGTTTTGTCACTTAGCCAATTTTCCTTACTTTGTTTCCATCAATGCCAAAGGGGGAGATTGTTGACAATTAGATTTATGTAGTGATGTAATTATTTTCATTAATGGAAAAAAATGATGTACTTACTTGCAGAAAACCTTGGTAATAAAGATACTTAGCTTTTGGTACTCAGAAAATTGTCTAAGTGTGAAATTGGTTTACAACAATGCATTGTTTTATATGTAAAATGTTTCTGACGCCATATTATGACTAGAAAAGATAGATGGAGATAGTATGCATGTTGATGGTGATGTGTGTAACCTCAAAAATTAGTATAGATAGTATGAAAAAGAGATATTTATGATTTAGCAGTGAAACAAAACTGTGAAATCAAAGGGAAAGGAATTATTTTGTTTACGAAATAATTACTTGACCAATTAGGTCCAACATCCTATATGTTTTCTCTAAATTGGAAAAGTATATCGTGGTCTTAGCCAACATAGCAAAAATTTGTGAAAAGGCATGGTATTTATGGAAAGACATATTACGAAGTCATTTGCGATGAGAAGTAATGTGCAATTGTAATACGAGAAGTAATATGTGAACTT
Organism: Cupressus sempervirens; assembly: GCA_028749045.1. NCBI lineage: Eukaryota > Viridiplantae > Streptophyta > Pinopsida > Cupressales > Cupressaceae > Cupressus > Cupressus sempervirens. The sequence continues at coordinate 914,153,536 of CM053786.1, read as the reverse complement.
TTTGTGAAGCAATATATGCAAAGTTTTGGTGAACCTAATTCCATGATCCAATATTGAGATGAGGTCAGAGATCACTCAAAAAAGAAGCTACAAAATCTATATACTTGAGGATTATTTACTTGTTTGGGCAGTGAGCTCTTCTTGTAATTGAAAGTGCATGTTTAGGTGGTGAGCTCTTCTTGCATCCATTATAGTACAACTCCTAATAGGGTTGAAATCTCCTGACAGGGATTCAAAGTCTCCTAACATGGACTATTTATATTAAAATTTCTCAATCTCTCCTAATAGGTCCATCCTCTAACAAGGAATATATATATATATATATATATATATATATATATATATATATATATATATATATATAATCTAGTGGGTATCATACCCACCGGGGTTTTCCCTTGGCCAAGGTTTCCCTAGTTAAAAAAAATGGTGTTATGAGTTCTCTTTATGAATGGTTATTATTACTATTCAACATTACTTGTTTGATTTTTTATGCATTGTTCAAAGTAACTAATAATATCTAGTTGGTGACAAAAGTTTGTAGAATACTGATTCACACCCCCCCCCCCCCCTAGTATTATAGTGGTTGGATACCTATGCATTTTGGTGAGATGAATAGTTTACCATATAGACATTATTTGATCAGTAATTTGGTAGTATTTACAGCTTCATGCTTTAGTGGTGTTCTTTACGATCATTTTTTTGTTCCTATCTTCTAGAACATCCTTTCCATCTCATTTTGAACTGAGATTTTTCCCATGTGGTTTTCTCTATTTCTTCTATTTTCAAATATTTAGTTGTGCTTGGGTACCTCATTAGGCCTTATTGCCAGGACCCAATTTCCTTTTAGTAGTAGTTTCTAAGTTTTTAGCTACTCCCTAAGTTTATGTTAATGGGTGGTGTTAGAGTAATAAAGTATTTTCTTATTAATTAAATCATATTGATTTGATTATTAAGTGACTTGTTATCTCTAGTTTACTTAAGCTAAACTTTGGGCATATAATAATAATTCTTTTATTAATTATTATCATACAATTTAGGTTAGTTACCTGTTAGGGTTTTGATCTCCTTTTATAAGGATTGATCTCTTTGTAATTTATTGATTCACTTCTGATTATAGAAATCTCCTTTTTGGCTCATCAAGAATGTCTCATCTATGGATCTAGGAATTCTAACCTTCATAGCTTTTGCTTCTCTCTTTCTATGATAGGTGTTTGCATGCATGTGATGCTTGGGAGTTGTGGGGTTGATATTTCATCAACTTCAATACAAACCCTATTTAAATAACCTAGTCATAAGTGGAAAGGGGAAAAGGGAAAATTCCTTTGTCACATGTTGTGTCTCCTTCTCAAAAAATGCATCAACATAATTTTAAAAATCTCAATTCTGAGCAACATGATTCACCATCTTATTAAAGAGAGCCAAAGGTATTCATCAACTCTATTCCTCTCCAATCCATTTATCTTAAATAACACTACAATTCCTGATAAGATGCTTAGAGATCTTAAATTTCTTGAAATTTTCTACAAATATATCCTCTACTTCAATCGTATGCTTCTAGATTCCTTTTGGGGTAACAAGTTTTATCTTTGAGGGAAAAGGAGGGACATACCATTGGTGAACAAAAATCCTAGAGTAAAATACCGAATTCCCTTTTTTCCATGTCCTCATCTGTGAAAATAAATTCCCCACCCTTGCTACCTATCAACCTTATAGTTTCTTTATATTTGTACCAATTTGGAAAATTATACAAACTTATCCAAATAGGGATATCATTAGTTAAAGCAATTAAAGGCTCAAATTTTGGAATTAAATCCTTGATGAAAGAACCATACCTTCCATCATAAGGGATCATTAATAAGAATTTTTTATTTTTCCAAAAATCATTATCTGTAACAATTTAAGAGCTTTCGTTTGATTAGGGATTTCCATGTTTGCATTGATAATTGGTATTTTCTTGAAATTTTATTCTAACTATTACCCACAAAGGAAATCATCTAATAAAAACAACTATCATGAATTTAATCAAAAATATCAAATGGTTGGTGTTCAAAAATTTGATAGAATGACATAAGAATGTTTATATAAATCTATGAGTTGATTGTTTTAAACCAAAGAAAGTCCCATATAATTTTCTCTATGAGTTGGTAAAGGGTAAGTGTGCCTTTAAATTTTAAATGGAGATACTAGCCCTAAAACTCCTTATATATCTCAAAGTAAGGAAAATAGTACCATGGATGTCCAGTTGAGAAAACTTCTAAATTTTCCAGAATTTCATAAAGGGGCTCTTGATGCCTTGATAAGTCAATAGCAATTGGTCAAACAATGGTTTTATAAGAGGCCTTTTAACCCCATTTTCAAGGAAAATTACTTGGTACTAAAGTACAATGTGCGGATAAACAAAGAAGAAAAACATGATAAATTTGACATGTTGTGGGAAGAACCCTTTCATATCACTAGAGATAAATAGGACAATGCTTTTAAGTTAGTTTCAGGTTCTTGTATTATCCACTTCACGTCTAAGTGTTCAAGGTGTCAAATAATAACTTGTTGAATCGGTAGATAGTACATCAATTCCATCAAGTATAAAGTTCCAAGTATTTATTTTTATGAATGAAATATTTCAAATGTTAAGGTTTAGGCCAATTTTATATGGAAATCTCAATTGATAGGGATTAGAACAAATCCCAAAGTACAAATTATAATAGGTTTCCTTAAGAGTTATTAATCAATGGGATTGTAGAGATGATGCTTCTGAAGGTGTAATTGATATAGTAAGTAGAATTATACTTCAAAGCTTGTAATTCAGAGTCACTTTCAACACTTAAACATGTTTTCATAGGGTGAATATGAGGATTATCTGAAGTCCAAGTCTCTATAATGGTAATATATGATCATACAAACTATGGCATGGGTTGAACTTCGTGAAATCCACAAATGTGACATTTTTAATTAGTTTGGGAGGTGCAATTCACTTCCAAGGGTTTCATTACTTTGGGTTTGAGGTTAGTAGAGAAGATGTGGATGCTAATCTACTAGACTTCTTAAAGAAATACTTACTTATAACGTAAGAACACAAGAACAAAACTCATTGTATTAAATGTTAATAATGTTTATAATACAATCTTAAAGCATAAATCTTTATAGGAGTCTTCAAATAACAATAACATTTTGAAATTATTTTAGTAGAAAAATAATATCCACAAAAAATTTGTAAATTATCATCAAGTCAATATATAAAAGGCCCATATTAATAAAGCACCAATATGAATTCCTAAGTTTCCCACATGCACTATATTCATAAATACATGCATGCAAGGTGCCTGCCTAATCTTATTCATGTAAAATAAAACCAATCCTTGCACACATGCAAGAGTTCTCATTTGACATACAATACTCCTACCACATGAAAAACTACTACCCACTCTATTTACAATAATGTTATTGTTCTTTTGTTGCTTACTTATGAATGCTAACAGGGGTGAGATGAATTAACATAAATAAGATTGAGATATACTTTCATATACCTTCAGCAGTTGATTTTAAACCAACCAACCATTAGTGAAAGATATAACAATGATCATATTTACACATAAACACTAAATTTATGTGAAGAACTCAATATGAAAAAAACCATAGTGAGAACCTACTCCCTATATGAATAGTTTCTTACAATATTTATTTTTAGCACACTTCCATGGAAGTAGTCAGACCCTTAATAGATCTTACAAACTAAGGCATACTACCTTAGTGTAATATATGTATCTATTGAAATTTCTTCAATCATCCAATCTATACAACAAAGTGATGAAATGAGTGATATACTCTTGATAAATTTGAGTTGATACTATGTCAAATTAATTCTTTTTAGCTTCTTGAATTTTTAATTCTTGTCTTTCATACTGAAAACTATAAAGGGCAACCATACCACCATAAATGTGATTTTTGGGGTTCTAACTTTCCAATGCAAATCACTAACGATCTCAACCTCTTATTAGCCGATAGACAATTATAAGTAGGAATTTTACTCTAAACCTATTTGGCGCTTAAAATAACAAATTATTTTTGTGGCAGTTTTCGGTTTTCAATAAATGCAGTATCGAACAAAATAGGGTGTTTGATCCAATTGAAAATAAAGGCTAGAAATATTGTATCGTACATTATTAAAAAAGTATAAGTTAGAATTGTTAATTCTCAGGAGGTTAATTGGAATGTTACTATTTGTATTTGACATTAATCTTTTTAGCAGAGAGATGAGCAATGTGAAAAAGCACAATGACTCACCCTTCTCTTCCACACTTTGTATTTGGAGCAAAGACACTAAACAATGCGCTTCTTAGTATTAATATGATAAAAAAAGAAATTGTAATAGGCTTGGACCAGTTCAAAAGGCAACCACCATTTTTGAGGATTTGTATGTCTAGCCATGACGACAACAAAATCAATACACACTTCATCAATAATGATTTTCCTACACTCCCCATTCCATGGATGCCCAACATATTGTGTTTTTCATCCTCAAGTAGAACCCTGTGGATCTCACTGACCTAATTATCAAGCCCTAAATGTCAGTATTTTTGGACAAAAAATTCTACCAATTGTGCACAAATGTTCTATTAAAAGTGTACAAATTGGTCAATCAGCAACCAAAAAAGTTTTAAAATGATCACTCCAAAAATGTTTATTTTCATCTTTAATACTTAAGATTAGTAATTAGGAGTCAAGTTTGTATAGAGGGATTAAGTTGCTTGAATTAAGCGATAATTACTTATGCTCTTCGACAAAACTAATTGGCAATCTTTGACATTAATATGGTTAGTATTTTACTTGATGCATAGTTAATGATAAAAGTAAGTTATAAAAATACTAAACAAATGTGGATTAAAAATGTGATATTTCAATTATAATTCAATATTGTATGATATTTTTAAGTGTAATATAAAAATGTATATTTTTTCTCCTCATTATTTTAGACTTACTTTGTACCGAGCAAAGAAAGTAAAGTAGTGAGTTATTTTGTTTTTTATAATAATAATAATAATAATTTTTTTTAATTTTTTTTATGGTAGTTGTTTAGGTTATGAAGTCTATAGGAAGAGTGTTTTCTATTAAAGATAGTTTGCAAAATACATCATTGAAACCAAATGTATATCCCTCCATAGTATTCTTAATAAAACTTAACTAAGAGTAGTTCTATTAGAGATTAATTAACTATAGTAAAACTATACATGTATTACATCACATTAAAACTTTTTAATTAACAGTTCTAAGCCCAGTAAGATAAAAATAGAGCTCTCGTCAGCATTAATCCCATGACCCTATGATGTTATTACTTCCTTTAGATTCATCTATTATATTTACCCAAGGGTGGTTCAATGTCTAAAGCATCTTGGCTTTCCTAATTAGGAGCATCTTTTTGTTTAGGCACTCTATTTTTTGCACCTATATCAACTTCAATAATGTTTCCATACTTTAGCATCCACTCCAAGGCTTGGAGATCATCTTTATCTAACATATCCTTACATGCATTAAAGAAATGAGTTAAAAAAACATCATATTTGTCAAGGAGCATAACACCTTGTTGTGCCAAGATCATGAATGTCTTTGAGGATCTCTATAACAACAAATACCTGAAACATAATAGAAAGGAAATTGTGTTTTTATTTAACTCAATAAGTCCTTTTTTTTTAAATTAAAAAATTCTCCTCTTTGTACTTGGACAATAAAATAAAAAAGGATTTCACTAGATAAAATAGATCCAAAAATATTGAGCTTATCACCAAAATAGTCAAAAAAGCCAATCAATACTTCTATTGAAGAAAAATGAGGGGATGAGCTCTAAACAATAGGTTGACCTAGCAACAAGGATCACACTTTAATAGAAAAAGAGAATTCAAAAAATAGGCAGCTAACAATTTTAGGTAGACTACACAAAAAAAATGAGACCAATATAATGCCCAAAGTAAGCAACACGTCATCATTAACAACTTTCTTCCGAAGGACATGCCACCTAAGGCAAGTTTTTGGGGTTTAATAAAACTTTTCCACGTTCTATATAGCACAAAATGCCACTTAGACTCATACCAAAGAAAACCCCAAGAAGCATTAATTAATTTAGTAATGGTAATCTAGGAGTCATCCCCCAACATCTAATAAATTTGTTTCACTTTGAAATCTTGATAATAATTCTCATCTCACCACTTCAATTGTTCAAGAAATTGACTTGCATTGATTATTTCCCTTGGGAAAAAAAGAACCAACGACCTTGCAAATCAAAGAACAATTTTTTTTATGAGAACAAGGGATATCATTTTTAAGGCACAAATCCTTCCAAGAGAAGAACTAGTTGATCACCATGATCTCACCAATAGAAACAATGCTTGAAGAGCACCATGCTTTCGTTGAGCAACAATATGTTAGTGCAAGAGGCTAGTCATTGAGTACCAACCCAACCATATTGACCTATTAAAGATAAAGTAGGTAGGGTGATGCCCCATATTTTCTCTATGAGTTAATACATGTCTTAACCTTGTCCATGCTTTCCAAAGTGATGAAAAAATTGGAGAGCCAAAACTTTTAACCTCAAAGCTACCCATCAACATTTTGAAAATGTCAATGTGTTTCCAAAACTTACCTTTATATACCCTAAAAGATACATATTATTCATAACTAATAATTTCTATGGTTAATGCTAGACAAAGCCTACAAAAATTTGAAGCCAAGGCAACCCGTTGAGATTTTAAGTCTCCCAGACCAAGCATCCCCATGTATTTAGGAGCACAACACCAATAAAAGAAACATTGTGTCTTTTCTAGTTACCATGACAATATGACCGAAGGAAATACCTAGGAATATTTTCTTATTTATTTAATTGGTAATTAAAATAAAGTATGTAAAATAAATAACATGCGAGGAATTTTTTTTTGTACAACTTGAATCCCCCAAACCAAGCATAGTAGATGGGTTTTCTATTTCTAATGTTTCTTTTTAATAGTGGCATATAACCAATTCCACATATCCTTAATAGAGGGATCGAGGGAAAGAGGAATCTACAAGTACCTATCGATCACGTATGGACCAGGCCACCCCTAATTTTTTGAAGCCAACCACCTAGAAGGTGATTCATCCCACCTTATCACAATATATTTTTTAGGATAAATCTTAACCCCTGATGCTTTGCTAGGAAATTGAAGCCTATCAATTGTATGATCAAAATTATCCTAACCAATTTCAATAAATAGAGAACTATCATTGGCTAATTGAGATTTGATTAGCCCATGTTTATTAGGGATTTTAATGCCTCTAATAGGTCAACCAATAACAATAGATATCAAAATATAATACAATGCATCTACAACTAGGATAAATAAAGAAAGGGCAATAGGGAAGCCTTCCCTGTCTCCTAGATGCAATGAGTGTTAAGTGACCCATTCATTCTCATGACAGAGGGGTTCGTGTGAACCACTACTCATGAAACATCTCCTATGGAAGAAGAGCTAAAAATATTTTCTAAATTTATTGACTTGTTAATTAAAACATAATATGTAAAAGAAATAACATGCGAGAATAAATTTTTTTGTACAACTTGAATCCTCCCAACCAAGCATAGTAGGCAAGTTTTCCATTTCTAATGTTTCTTTTTAAATCTTGCTCTGTAACCAATTCCACATATAATTAATAGAGGGATTGAGAGAAAGAGGGATCTATATGTACTTATTGATTGTGTGTGGACTAGTCCACCCCTAATTTTTAATTCCAACCACCTAGAAGGTGGGTCATCCCACCCCATCACAATAGATTTTTGAGGAGCAATCTTAATCCTTGATGCTTTGTATGAAAATTGGAGCCTATCAATAGTATGATCGAAAGTATCCTCACTGTTGGTGTAAATAAGTATTTACTTATTACACTTACTTAAGTTTTACTTAGGTTAATGCATTATTTAATTATTTTGCATTATTTTATTATTATTTTAGGTGAGACACTTAGGAGTTTGTGAACTCTCATTGAGTTACGCAACTCTAATTATGCACATGGTGTCTACAACATAGAAGTATGCATCATTCACTGAGTTGTCCTGATGACAACACAGTTATCCGCACTCCTCATTTAGCACATGTTGTCCACTCCACTGATTTGCGTGCTACACCATTGTAGGCTTATCCTTACATCATCGCACTTAATCTCGTGCTCAATGGAGGATAATCCATATCTGGTGGACATGTGCCTGGTTGTATGACATATCATGATGCTGACTTCTATGCATTCTAGAAGCTCTCCCGAGGCCTTTATATTTAGGCACTCCTAGTGTACTCTTGAATCCAGTTATTAAATGAATATCGTCATTCTGATCATACTCTGTCTATTTTGGTCTACTGTGTGCTTGTGTTGAGTTCTTTAGTTCTTGGGTGAATTTTGGCCTAAGCCAAATTCTTACATGGTATTAGAGCCAAGGAGGATTCTCATCACGTAGCCATTCAAGACCGTTCATGCTTTAGTACCTAGACATGAATTCGGAGGATCTGTAGAAATTGAGAGCATCTAGAGCCAGATTTGACCTCTCCGTTGCATCCAGAGCATCAATTCGATGAAGATCAACTATAAATTTTCCTATATTGGGTGAAAGTTGATCATGAGGCAAATTTTTTTTGCAAATCGGCACCCAAAGGCACCAATTTGCAATTGGGTATGATCATTTTTTTAGATCTGTTTAATTGTTTTCAGATCTGAACAATATTTTCTTTGCAATTTGGGTATTTTTTGATTTATTAATTTTTGAATTAATTGCCTAGTTAGAGGAAAAAATATTTTTGCAGAACCGGGCTATCAGATCCTGGCTCTACAATTTTGAATATTTATTAGTGGCAAGGCATTATATTTGGCAGATGCCTGGTACATCTGCTAAATCCAAAGTCTTCACTAAATTTGGCGTAACATATACTCTTCCGGCGTCACATAACTTGGAAGCAAATTTTGACAACGAACAACCTCACACCAGTGAGACCAAAACCCGACGGACTCTTCATTATCAAGTCTACGAGCTTCTGCATATAAAGCGCCATAGCTTCCTCCCACAATGAATGTGGGACTAAAACCCACGACTCCGACGTCATCATACCTATTCCTGGCACCGTGAAGCTCAAACCCAAAAGCGCAGAAGGATCTTTGGTGGCATATTCTAACATTGACTTCACACGTCTGTTCCTTGGCATCCGTAGTGAGATTCGATCGCAGAACCACCTTCCAAAATTGGACACATGGCAACCTATTGTTATGACCACACAGATAACGTGCGATCAAAAATCACTCACCCACACAGACATAGGTGTCTACCACGTCAGCCGCTAAATCACTGCCCCTCGGTTGTATAGTCACCACACAATTAATAGTCCACAGTGGAGACGCAAGCTACCACGTGGCAGTACAGTCATGGCCAGTCAGCTGAATTGTACTCTGCCACACGAATATATTCTATACATTCCATATAGTATGGAATCCACGTCATCTGCCACATCATCAGAAGGCAAAATTTTTGTTGATGTCATCAATTTTATGACCTTAAAATTGACGCCCATCTAGATGTCAAAATAGGGCCAATTATAATAGATGTGACGGTCGTATGACCGTCAAATTTAACCCTTTAATTTGCTGATGCAACCCCTCACCAAATTGATTTTGGTTTTTACAGTCCGACTTCAAGAGGTCATAACTCGCATATCCGAACTCCATATCAGGTGCAAATTTTTTGAAATTGGGTAAAAAAATTTAAATTTTTCAGTGCTGCAGTTATTTTTTGGTTTTGGTGCACGGATTGTTCAAAATTTGCATTTTTTGGTGACTATACTTGCATAATCCTGCATTTTTCAACTTCAAACGCTCCGTACGGGCACATCTAGAGTAGAAAATAGGTTCCATTTTTTTTGAAAGTGCGTATTTTTTCGTCTACTTTCCAAATCTGGCATCATATTTTAGTGTTGTGTGGACAAAATTGTCACTTTCAGCATAGGGCCTTTCTTTGCTTTGTAATGCTTCAATATTGTAGCACATTGTACAGTTTCAGATTTGTACTCTATTAAGAGGTTGTAACAAGCAAAATCAAAAGTCCACAAAGGCCAAAATTGGCAAGTGGCCCATTGTAATCGCACTACTGATAAAGTGCCCAAAGCATCTATTTTGGGGGGGTTTCTTGATTTAGTGAAAAGGGGGGGTGTTCTTGGTGTTGTGTTCTCTCTTTTCTGCACTTTTTTCTTTCATTTTCTGCATTATGGGCAACTTTAAGTTTCCTAAATTAACTCCTCATAACTATGCTTCGTGGTCAATCAAAATGTTGTATCACTTAATGCATAATGGAGTTTCACAATATGTAGATGGTACTCTTCCTAAACCAGCAGGTGATAATGTGTTTGCAACTGATATTTCAAATTGGGTAGCAATGGATAGGAAAGCCCTAGCTGATATATGTTTGGGGGTAGATGATAAAATCATGTATCAAATCAAGAAATGTACTACATCCAAGGAAGCTTGGGATACCCTCAAAAGCCTATACGGTAAAGTGTCTGAAGAGGATGTGTTCAAGATTGAAGATGAGCTTGTATCCTTAGATACTAAGTCATATGACTCAATACAAGACTTCATCATCAAGGTGAATGAATTAAGGAAAAAGCTTACTGATTGTAGGAGTTCTATCAAAGATCACAAACTGATCTATCTCATCCATAACAAGTTGCCATCGGAGTATTCCACATTTGTATCTTCTTTTAACACATCAAAGGCTACCTTAGGGTCTGCCTACAAGAAAGTCACTTTTGATGAATATGCTAAGCTATTGGATGGTGAAGAAAAGAAGTTGAAATTAATGGGGATTCTCAAATCACCTCAGTCCAAAGCATTGGTGGCCAACAATGAGGGTTCTCAACATTCAGCTGGACCAGCTTCAAATAAAGGAAGGGTAAGAAGAAATGGAAGAGTAAATCAGAGGATGCAAAAAAGAAAACACCTCAATCCAATAACCAAGGCAAGTCCTTGAATTCCAACAAGAAAGGGAACAACAATAAGGAGAAGAAGAAGTGTGCTTATTGCAATAAAATGGGTCATGAAGAGCATGAGTGTTATCTCAAAAAGATTGATGAGTTGACCAACATCATGAAGAAACATAATGTTCCATTGCCTAAAGGATCATCTTCAGATTCAAAGGGAAAAGGGCAAGCATTCATGGCAAATGGAAACTCTTCAAAGGAATGGATATTTGACTAAGGTGCCTCATATCACATGGGTTCTTCGAAGGAGGATTTTTCTTCATTGAATCACTCAAAGGTACCGCACATCTTCATGGGGAATGATAGCAAAATGGAAGTTGAAGGAAAAGGAAACATGGAAATTGAAATGGAGAGTTTCAAGAGGTTCTCTATGTTCCAAACCTAAGTTCAAATCTCCTATCAATCTACCAAGTCACTCACTTTGGAGATGGACATAGAGTTGAGTTCCTTCCTGACTTGGTTCAGGTGCACAATCTTAAAGATGATTCCTTGGTTGTAGTGGGGAAAGTAAATGATCACAAGAGGTTGTACTCTTTCTCTTATTTTGTACCCAAGTCTCCTTCAAAGGCCTTCTTATCACAATCAAATTCAAACATGTAATTATGGCATGAGTGGTATGGTCATCTTGACTATCACTGTCTTCAGCAACTTTGCACATACCACATGGTGAAAGGTCTACCTCAAATCAACTTTTCTAAGGGTGAGTGTTCAACAGATTTAGTGGATATGCATCTAGAGGGGAAGTTACAAAGAGGGAAGTATTCAAGAGAAATAGGTGTTCTTTAGATGGTTCACATGGTATTAGCAGGTCCTTTTGCATTCAGCCAAGGTCGTTACATACTCACTTTTGTTGATGACTTTTCAAGGTTCACTTGGGTCTACTTTCTTCATAGCAAGAATGAAGTGTTGGACAAGTTTCTAGACTTCAAGACTCATGTAGAATGGAAATCTAGAAAGGCCATCAAAGTACTCCACATGGACAATGGAAACATGGATGTGAATAGAAGACTTAAGGAATTTTGCAGACATGAGGGAATTTCTCTTCAGACTCCTTCAACATTCAGTCCGCATAAGACAGATGTTGCAGCTTTGAGGATTCACACTCTTAAGTCTATGGCAAGTTGCATGATTCATGCCAAGTCTTTAGATCCATCATTAGAAGTCGAAGCAATCTTAAGTGCCACTCACATTCTTAATCGTTCTCCTCATCCAGCCTTAGATGGAAAAACTCCTTTTGAGGCATGGTGTGGCAGAAAACCTATTGTGACACACTTTAGAGTCTTCGATTGTCCTACATGGGCAAAGAAGTCTTCCAGGGGACACAAGGCATAATGACCTCGGCCTTATACCTTCATTGGTTATGAAGACGGTGTGAAGGAATATAGACTTCTAGATCCTAAGACACATCAAATATTTGTGGAGAAGGATGTACATTTAGAGGAAAGTTCTCCCAGCTTGTCCTCTACTCCTCTCCGCACATCTTACAGTGTGGAAACTGATAGTGACACTAGCGATAGTGCTTCAACAGATTCAGACACGTGGGGTTCTATCGACAGATACAGTGAGAGGTCACTTCATCAGTTCAGTCCACATGCATACATCACCACAGTGATAGGTCCAGAACAACAGGGTACATTCAATCTTCCAGATACAGGTTCAGTAACAGATTTGGGGGACAGTTTTGATGATCTACCTCTTTTTCTTGATGCAAAAATACCTTCTTCAGTTTTCATGAGGGTTCCATCAGACACTCTTGTTCATTCTCTACATGATCAATCCTCATAGGTTGAAGTGATTGTGGATACTTATGATCAGCAGTTGCAGTAGGATTCTTCATCAGTTGTAGAGACAGATAGTTCTTTGGGACAGGTTCTTCAGCCAGTTGAGCAAGTTTCAAAGACATCACTTATCCATGGGATTCTTTCCACACACAGCGGAAGCATCTCATTTGTACCCCTGGCATTGTTTCTTCCTAAGGGGAGAAACACCATTCTGCAGTCTTGGATCAACTTCTTCATCGGAGCAGTCACTGTTCAACATTCTTCTTTAGGGGGGAGGGAGCCCATCTTGTCTATCTTCCTCTTCTCATCATTCTCTTATGTATATACTAGATGTATGTCTTAATGGGGGGGTTTTGATTACTCCATCCATGCATGCATCTTCTTTCATCTCTCTTTTTGGGGGAGGGTTTTTCCCATGAGGTTTTTCCTCTTTCCCTTTTTTATGGGAGATTACATATCATTATGTACATGGGTACCTAACATGGCCTTGTAGCCAAGACCCATATTGAATTTCATCCTAGATTTCGTAAGCTTAAGGGCATTCCCCTAAGTTGCACTTAAGGGGGGGTGTTGGTGTAAATAAGTATTTACTTATTACACTTACTTAAGTTTTACTTAGGTTAATGCATTATTTAATTATTGTGCATTATTTTATTATTATTTTAGGTGAGACACTTAGGAGTTTGTGAACTCTCATTGAGTTACGCAACTCTAATTATGCACATGGTGTCTACAACATAGGAGTATGCATCATTCACTGAGTTGTCCTGATGACAACATAGTTATCTGCACTCCTCATTTAGCACATGTTGTCTACTCCACTGATTTGCATGCTACACCATTATAGGCTTATCCTCACATCATTGCACTTAATCCCTTTGCTCAATGGAGGATAATTCATATCTGGTGGACATGTGCCTGGTTGTATGACATATCATGATGCTAACTTCTATGCATTCTAGAAGCTCTCCTGAGGCCTTTATATTCAGGCACTCTTAGTGTACTCTTGAATCTAGTTATTGAATGAATATCGTCATTTTGATCATACTCTATCTATTTTGGTCTACTGTGTGCTTGTGTTGAGATCTTTAGTTCTTAGGTGAATTCTGGCCTAAGCCAAATTCTTACACTCACCAATTTTAATAAATAGAGCAATATCACTGACAAATTGAGCATTGATTAGCCCATGTTTATTAGGGAGTTTAATGCCTCTAATAGGTGAACCAATGACACTAGATATTAGAATATAATATATTGCATATGCAACTAGGAAAAACAAAGAAGGGGCAATAAGGAAGCCTTCACTATCTCCTAGATCCAATGAGTGCTAAGTGTCTCATTAATTCTCATGAGATATGGGTCCATGTATTACTCATGAGACATGGGGATATGTGCAAGATCATGGTCAACCAAACTATGGCCTTAAGTGGCAATGAAAAATCAATAAATTAGGGTTATGTTAACTTGACACATAATTTTAAAGTAGTTATGGGCTTTATATCAAAAAGTTGTGAGAAAAGAATTTGTAAAAAATTGAATGTAGTTTCTAAAATACTAGGCCTTATCTAGAGAAAAAATTATTTGATTTGTCAAAAATTTTGAATTTAATGTAGTACTACAAAAATTTTAGAGCAAAAATAAAAAGTAGGTGTATATCTAACCACCTTAATAAATAAAAATGATAATATTTTTTAATATAATTATAGATATAAAAAGTAGGCTCTATTGATCTCATATTGGTTTTGACAATTGAGTGTCAACACACTTAAGATATTTACTAAGTTCATGTCGAGCTAGTAATATATGCCAAGTATAATATGTACAGATGTCAAGTTGCAACAACTGTCAAGCTAGCCAGAAATATAGGAAGTGTTGAGTCACTCAAGTGCCAAGAAAATAGATAGTGCCAAGCAAGTTTAAGTGTTGAGTGAATAGTAGATGTCGAGAAAGTTCAGGTGCCGAGCTAGACAGAATTATAGTAACAACTGAGCATCAATATTATCAAGTGTTGAGTGACACAGAATTGACATAGAAGTTTGTGATGGCACAAACAAATATGTAAGCCATTTTCATGCTAGCTTATGGATAGATCTCGAAGCTTAGATATAAGGTCAAATCTATTTGATTCCCCGTGCAATCAACATGCAACCAATTAGAAAAATAGAATGGTAAAGAGGCAAATAGGATGAATCTCAGACATGGATTCATACCTAACCCTAAGTCACAAGATCTTTAAAAGGAAGATGAAGCCCCATAATGCAAAAAGAGTATTGAGATTAGTATGAGTGAAGGATAGAAGGAAGAAAGGAGTGAAGTGACTAAAAGACATTCAAAGTGACTTAGAAGAAGGACAAAATTGCAAAATCAGTTAGTAGAATAGAGGATTAGTGTTACAACAATTTCATATCATATTAGAAAGGATCAAGATGGACTAAATTGAGATCTAAAATCAGCAATACCAGATTATAAGTTGTCAGATCAAACATTCTACTATACTTTCTAACAACTATATTAGTGGGATGAAATCTTTGTGCCTAAGGTTGACTTAACAGTCATTGAGAAATCCTTTAACAAGGTGACATTCCAAGTGGATGTTTAAAATCCTTTAAATAGGTACACTTCTAGCAGGGCATAAAGTCCTTTAATAGGGTGGGATCTAATGGTCCTTTGTAAGCCTTTAACAAGGCAGGCCTCTCACAGGGTAGACCATGGTTCATGGTCAAACTTTGTAACCTTAACAAGTTACATTTATTGTTGTAGTAGTAAAAGTTGTGGGTGTCATCCCCACCCCAATTTTAACTTCTCATTTGGAGGGTTTTTGGGTGATCATATCTAGTGTCAAGTGTTTGTGTGAATGCATTTACTTTACATGTTATTTCATTGTGTTAATGCATGTAATGATTGATGTTAAAAACTGTATTGGTTAAAGATTAGTACTTCTGATTCACCCCCCCCCAGAAGTATACATTTTCCATTTGTAAATCCCAACAATTTGTATCAAAGATAAGTTCTCATCGAGAGAAGCCTTACAAATTAGAGAAAAGATGTTAAGATGGAGGTCTACAAACTGGGAAAGATTATAGGAAACTAAGGAATTGAGATCCAACTCATTATGTACTCACTTGAAGTAGCAAGAGAAGAATCAAGAAAATCCTTCAAGAGAAGGAAGGACACTTCCATTATAGAAAATGACACACAGTACAAAGAGATTGACACCACCAAATTCTTTGCTAATGGAGACTCAAATGAGTGTGATGTAACAATAGCAGATCTAATGAAGAAGAACATGGCTCAAGAAAAAGAGATTAGAAGTCTCAATATTGAGCAAGAATCACAAGTCATGATGCTATGTGAAGTGACCAAACAAAAGAAGAGAGCCACTAAAGACAAAGTCATGATAGAAGAAGACAAGAGAAACCTAGCCAATAGACAGGAAAAGAAGTCAACTGAGCTTGCCATAATTTCCAACATACAACTAGATACACTAAGCCAGATGATGAATTCTCATCATGAGCTAAATGTCAAAGACATTGAGATCACCACATTGAAGCTACAGAATGAACAACTGCAAAGTGGTCTAAGAAGGGAGAGAGAGATAGCTAAAAGCTTCAACAAGCCAAATGAAGCCATCAAGTACTTTGAGCAACTACTGAAATCCCCTAGATCCAACAATGACACATTAGGACTATGTTATACTAGCACTGAAGAAGGAGAATCATCCAAGACTACTAAAGAAAGGAATGACAAAGGTAAGAACTCCAAACCCACTTGTCATTTTTGTGGAAATAAAGGACATACTGCTAATGTGTGTAGGAGCAAGAATGCAAATCAACACGACGAACCTAAAAACATGGGTCATTGTCATAAGTGCAATAAACAAGGTCATCAAGCACATGAATGCAAGAAAGTGAGAAAAATCCAAGGCTAAATCTCCAAGTTTCCACATTACTATCAAGTGTGACAAGTCCTCTTCATATGTCGAGTAAATACTAGTATGTGTCTAGTTGTCAGCAAAAGCTAGTTGGAAATGAGTTAGTAGTGGCTGACAAGTAAAGGTAAGATCAGTAGCTACCAAGTAAAGGTAATGCTAATAGCAACCGAGTGAAAATAAATCTCTATGAATGTCAAGTTAAGTAGAAATCACATTGAAGCCGAGTTACAATTGTATATGCACCATGCATCAAATGTGATGCTTTGAAGGGTATAAGGCTGATTTTTTGCCCATTTTTCATCATTTCAAATCTAGAGAAAGAGAAAGAAAAATGAAGAAGCTATCTATGAACGAGTTTGATGCACTTGCAAGGATCGTAACAGAGATCAAGCATCATTTCATCGATCTAAGAGGTATTCTTCGTAGTTTTGAATTTGTTAAAACCCTAGTTTGTAGTATGGCTTCTAGTTTAAAAAATGTGAAGGATTAAAAGACCTTTGAGGTTTAGTTGGTCAATAATGAGGTTAAACAACCCATTTTCAACGCCATTCCAAAGATTGCATATAAACAGGATCCTTCAAGTGCATTATCAATGATTTTGCCAAAGGTAGTTATGGTATAGGACATGAGAAAATGTTATAACTACAAGGTTAGAGGAATTGGGGATATGGAAATCCATCAGACCTATGATAAATTATGTGAAAATGGGTTATTGAAGGAAGAGTTTAAGATTGTGGAGAGAAAAGGGTTAACCTATGCCCTAGGATTCCCCACCATTTTCAAAACATAATGGATAAAGATAGTCCTCAGCAGAATACATGATGGATGCCTATGGTTAGAGGGTAGACCCATAAAAATCACAAAGAAAATTGTGCATAGGGTTATAGGTTACCCCACCATAGATCGGCCAAAGACCCTAAGGAGCGACTCAAAAGAAGTGATTAAGAAAAATACTGGAGTCAAATGGAACAAGTAAGGAATGATAATTGATACCATCTTATACCCTCTTCTTGACTTTGCTATTAGATTCATTTCCCACAAGTTCTATCAGTCAAGCAGACTGAATAGTGTTCCATGTATAGTAGTGGATGTAGGCTACAAGATTGTGAAAAAAGATCATACCTATGATCTTGCAGAACTTCAAATGCAACAAATAATGGAGAACCTAGGAGCAATAAGGAAATCTAAAAGTGCTTAGTGCAAATTTGGTTCAATTTTGGTATGTATATTCTTTTATGTGAAAAATGAATTTCCATCTTTTGGAAAGATGGGATGGAAGACCAATAAGTTAATTGTTGTGCAAATCAATGAATACATTGAACAAATGGGTGACAATTTTGAATTAGTAATGACTAGTTACTTTGAGGACTTCAAGAAGTCCATGAAATAAAGATTGAGAATTCATGTTTCCCTTGTAGAGTAGTATTACAATGACATTTGTTTTCTAGTAGATATTGCCTACACATACATTCAAGTTGCAGTGCCTAGAGTCAGATGGCTAAGGCCTTTGGGCTATGAAATCAACATTGATGAAGCATCAGCTACCATCACTGCTCTTCTTTTAGAGGAAGTAGACAAGACTGCCAAAATCTTTGGTAATTATGATGTTGTTAAATCAAATATTGAAATGGAGTTGAAAACTTCCTCAACCTTGAAAAAGAAAGATAAAATGGTGACAAAGCTAAAATCCAAATTTAGAGAAGGTGTTGGAGATGAATATGATGATGAAGAAGATGAAGAGGAAGAAGAAGAAGAACAAGGCCAAGAACCTCTTGCTTTGACCCAAGGCATGGGTGAAGATGCAAAAGAAGAAGGTGCTGAGGAACAAGTCGAGGAAGCACCATCCAAACCTGAACCAAAGAAGAGGAAGGCTAAGACACAACCTACAGCACAGCCAAAAGGGAAGAAAACTACAAAACCAAGTGCTACAAAGCCTACAGCTCCAAAGCTAAGGAGTAGGAAAAATAAAAGAAGAAGGCTACTGAACAAAAAGGTCCTGTGTAGAAGAAACCAAGAAGAAAATACATTGCACAACCAAAGACTGATGATGAGAGGACCGAGTTAGAGGACACCAGCTAGTTCAAAGTGGTAAGTCATGCTCCCAAGTCTAATCTTGAGAACATTTGTGACAATATTAGGGATAATGCAGACTTAACTGGATTAAAGAATATTGATTTTGGTAAACTAGGTAGAGAGGACCAAAATATGTTAGAAGAGTCAGTGTATGCCATGATGGCAAAATTCAAAAACAATCCTCTTGAATTGGACAACACAATGCCCAAGGAATTGTATGCAATAGTTGAGACTAAATGGCATCATTGCCTAAATGTTGAAAAACAAATAAGAGAAAAAAAATTAGCTCAAGTGATGCCAAAGCTAACAAAGGGGGAAATTACTAAAGCAACTAAGAAACATGGTAGCGAATTTTCACCCAAATACCGAGCATTTTGCATTTTTCAAAACAACATTAAGGATGTTGTCAATAAGTCCACTAAAATGTGGAAGTTGATTTATGGCCTAACTACTATCAAGGAAGGAGAAGAAGAAGAGGATAATGACAAGGAACAATAAATAGAGAAGGAAAAGCAAGAGAACGCAATGGAGGAGGCACATTAGAAGAAGGATGAAATGAAAATAGCCGATGAGCAACAAACACAATAGAGTGTGCAAGACACAAAATGGCTAGCATTAAGCTCTCTACATGACACAAACACACCTGTAGACATAGTAATAGTGAAAGATGTTCCTGATAGCTCATCTCAAAACATCAACCCATTGACTGTAGAGAATCTAAAGAAGATCCTTGACCAATCCATACTTCAAGCTAAATTGTGTGATAATCTGGAATATTGGGCAGTGTGGATGAGCTACAGAAAGAAGTAGCTGAAATCACTAGGGATAAGGTGAATGTACAAGAACCACCTTCTTCCATCCCTACAACTACTAGTGGACAACCTCAAGTGCAAACATTAGTTGATACATCTACAAAGGTTGACACCACAATAAAAGTTGTTATGATTAAACAACAGACTCAGACTGTAGAGGAGCCCACAAATGATCAAGCAAGACAAATAGAAGTATATGTGCCTGACACACACAAGCTCAAGATGCAAGACAAATAATAGTGATTGATCAAGGAAAGTCATATGATGATAAGGACATTCCAAAGGAGAAGGAGCAAGAATCTATTCAGACATTGGTAAAATTACCAACAATTGGAACTCCTACCAAAGTCCTTCAAAAGCTAAGCACTGATGCAATGCCACTTCAAATTTATGCACTAGGCTTGAGCTCAATAAAGGTTGCAAGGGTACTTCACTATGGAGATTCAACACTAGATGAAGAAATAGTTATACCAAAATATGACTACACAACCATGTCCTTAGAACAAATCAATATAATGCAAGAGGCATTAGAAAGAAAGAAGAAACAAGAAAGACTCATAAAAGAGTATAAGCAAAGGCAAGAACTTCATGAGATAAAAGACATCTTTTTAGATGCTTTTAGCTTGCAAACACCTAATTAATTCAAGCCTATATTGGAGCAATTGTTAGACATTGTGGAACAGGTGACAAGTGAAGACCAAGAAGAAAATGCTAAAATATTGGAATGGTCTAAGAAGAAATTTCAAGCCAAGGTTAATGAGAAAATATCAAGTGAGATAGCACTATCGCAAGTAGAGTTGGCTACAAAGATTGAAAAAGTGAAGAAGGTAGTTGAGAATATATTCTCACTGTACACAAAATTGTGTGGTCCCACATTCTTCACATAAGAGACAAGCCAAAGGATTCTGAGTCTGGAAAGAAACCTAAAAATATCTAGCATGCAATTGCCACAAAACCTAGCTCAGAGTGAGAAGCATTTCCATATAGTGCTACACACACAAAAGGAACTAGTTGTATTAACAACAAAAGAAGCTAACAAAGGAGCCAAGTTAGTTCATATTCAAGCTTCCCTAACCCCTCACATGGAAATACTATAGAAAGAACTAGCCTATGCTGAAATAGTATTAAAGAAAGATCCCAATCTTTCAACTTTGGACGACTTAGTTCACCTTGCAACAGAGACATCCATTCAAATCAAATACCTAGATGTTGCCATAGACAACCAGGATGCTGCTCTCAAGATTATAATGGAAGTTAACAAGAATTTTTGGCTAAATACACACTTAGTGTATAGACCCTTTGACATAAGTGTCAAAAAGGGGGAGATAAATGTAAGGAGTAGATAAAAGCCAGGGGGAGACAAATATGCAAGGGGGAGACATGTGAAAGGGGAGATAAAGCAAATAGAGAGAAGAGCAAACAAAGGGGGAGTAAACAGTAAAAAGAAGAAAAAGAGCATATCAGATAAAGAGTATTAGAATGATTGATGACAAAGAGTATCAACAAGAGGCAAATCTACTCAAAGAGATTTTTTATACAAAAAAGGTACATGAACTCAGAGGAAGATACAAAATTTTGAGGTATATAGTCTATTATAGAATTTTGAAACATTTTGAAGTTTTTTATATATGTCAAACCATGAATGTATTATACTCAAGGGATATTAGATTCATCATGTATAGTTAAGTGTTTTGATACTCATGTCAAAGGGGGAGATTGTTGATCTCATATTGGTTTTGATAATTGAGTGTAAATGCACTTAAGATCTTTACTAAGTTCATGTTGAGCTAGTAATATATGCCAAGTATAATATGTGTAGATGTCGAGTTGCAATAAGTGTTGAGCTAGCCATAAATATAGTAAGTGCTAAGTCACTCAAGTGTCGAGCAAATAAATAGTGTCGAGCAAGTTCAAGTGCCAAGTGAACAATAGATGCAGAGCAAGTTCAGGTGTTGAGCTAGACAGAATTACAATAAGTGTTGAGCATCAGTATTATCAAGTGTCGAGTGACATAGAATTGACATAGAAGTTTGTGATGGCACAAAAAAATATGTAAACCATTTTAATGATAGCTTATGGATAGATCTTGAAGCTTAGAGATAAGATTGAAACTATTTGATTCCCCATGCAATCAACATGCAACCAATTAGAAAAATGGAATGGTAAAGAGGCAAAAAAGTTGAATCTCAACCATAGATTCATACCTAACCCTAAGTCACAAAATCTTTAAAAGGAAGATGAAGCCTCATAATTCACAAAGAGTATTAAGATTAGTATAAGCGAAGGATAGAAGGAAGAAAGGGGTGAAGTGACTAAAAGACATTCAAAGTGACTTAGAAGAAGGATAAAATTGTAGAATCGGTTAGCAAAATAGAGGATCAACATTACAACAATTTCATATCAGATAAAAAAGGATCAAGATGGACTAAATTGAGATTTGAAATTAGCAATACCAAATTGTAAGTTGTCAGATCAAACATTCTACTGTACTTTCTAACAATTGTAACAGCAGGAAGAAATCCTTTGGACTAAGGTTGACTTAATAGTCATTGATAATACTAACCCTAGTGACACCCTTATTTTGGACACAGAGAGCCTCCATCATTCATAGCCACCCCATACCAAAGAGTCTCTGAGGTGCTCTAAGTGTATTTTGAGGTCGATCTTCCAAGGTTCCTAACTCATAGCACATGGAGGCTATTAGTGAAATGTTGAATGCTACAAGACAATCATACCAAGGTCTACAATAACCTATCTCATTTTTGAGAGATCACATTTCATTTGGATTCGGCACAATGATCTCGCTCGATGCCAAAACTCACAGTGTCCCTCAGTTCATAGGTGCATCACTGTGTAACTTTGAAACCATTGATCTTGGTGTTGAATTGTCAGTGCCATTAGCTCCTGATGGGTGTGTGAACACTACTGACACCCTTGTGTTGGCCGCAGAGAACCTTCAACCTTTGTTACCACCTCGTACTGAAGAGTCTCCAAAGTGCTTTAAATGTGTTTCAAGGTTGATCTTTTGAGGGTCATAACTTGAAGCTCATGGGGGCTATCAGTGAAATATATATTTCTATAGGATGGTAATGTCAAGGCCTACAATAACTTATCTCATTTCTGAGAGATCACATTTCATTTGGATTCGGTACAACGATCTCGCTCGATGCCTAAACTCAGAGTATGCCTCAGTTTATAGGTGCATCACTATATAACTTTGAAACCATTGATCTTGGTATCGAAATGTAAGTTCCATTAGCTCCAGATGGGAATGTGAACCCTAGTAACACCCTTGTTCCATCCATGGAGAGCCTCCAAAACTTGCAACCACCCTATATAGAAGAGTCTCTAAAGTGCTCTAAGTGTGTTTCGAGGTCAATCTTCTGAGGGTTGTATCTTGAAGCTCGTGGGAGCTATCGGTAAAATATTGAATACTACAAGATGGTCATGTCAAGGCCTACAATAAACTATCTCATTTCCAAGAGATCACGTTCTGTTTGGATTTGGCACAATGATCTCACTCGTTGCCAAGACTTGCAGTGTGACTCAATTCATAGTGCATCATTGCTTAAATTTGAAACCATTGATCTTGGCATCAAATCATCAGTGTTGTTAGCTCTAGATGGGCTGGTGAATCCTAGGGACACCCTTGTTTTGGCCACAGAGAGCATCCACCATTCACGGCCACCCCATACCAAATAGTCTCCAAGGTGCTCTAAGTGCATTTGGAGGTTAATCTTCTGAGGGCCATAACTTAGAGCTCATGGGGGCTATTAATGAAAATTCAAATGCTATAGGATGGTCATGCTGAGGCCTACAATAACATATCTCATTTCTGAGAGATCACATTCCATTTGGATTTGGAACAATGATCTCACTCGATGCCAAAACTTGTAGTGTGTCTTAGTTCATATGTACATCATTACATAACTTTAAAACCATTGATCGTGGCATCGAATCCAAAACACCATTAGCTTTGGATGGGTGGGTGAACTCTAGTGACACCTATGTTCCATCCACAAAAATCCTCTAATGTTTGTGGCCACCCCATATCAAAGAGTCTCCAAGGTGCTCTAAGTATGTTTGGAGGTCAATCTTCCAAGGGTCATAACTCGGAGCTTGTGGGGCTATTGGTGAAACGTTGAATTCTACAGGATGGTCATGTCAATGCCTACAATAACCTATCTCATTTCTAAGAGATCACATTTTGTTTGGATTCAGCACAATGATCTCACACAATGACAAAATTTGCAGTGTGCCTTAGTTCATAGGTGCATCACTACGTAACATTGAAATTGTTGATCTTGGCATTGAATCATCAGTGCCATTAGCTTCAGTTGGGTGGGTAAACCTTAGTGACACCCTTTTTCTAATCGCGAAGATCCTCCATTATTCGCGGCTGCCCCATACGAAAGAGTCTCCAAGGTGCTCTAAGTGTGTTTCGAGGTTGATCTTTTGAGGGTCATAACTCAGAGCTCATGGAGGCTATCAGTGAAATGTTGAATGTTATAGGACAATCATGCCAAGGCATACAATAACCTATCTTATTTTTGAGAGATCACAATCTGTTTGGGTTCGACACAATGATCTCACTCGATGCCAAAACTCACAGTGTACCTCAGTTCATATGTGAATCACCATGTAATTCTGAAACCATTGATCTTGGCATCAAATTGTTAGTGCTATTAGCTCCAGATGGGCAGGTTAATCCTAATGACACCCTTTTTCTTGTCATGGAGAGCCTCCAACGTTCGTGGCCACCCTATAACAAAGAGTCTCCAAGGTGCTCTAAGTGTGTTTTGAGGTTGATCTTCTGAGGGTTGTAACTCAAAGTTCGTGGGGGATATTGAAAAAATTTTGAATTTTATAACATAGTCCTATCAAGGCCTACAATAACCTATCTCTTTTTTGAGAGATCACATTTCATTTGGATTCGGCACGACGATCTCGCTTAATGCCAAAACTTGCAGTGTGCCTCAATTCATAGGTGCATCACTGCGTAATTTTGAAATTGTTGATCTTGGCATAAAATCATCAACACCATTAGCTTCAAATGGGTGGGTGAACCTTAGTAACACCCTTGTTTCGGCTGCGGAGATCCTCCATCATTTGCGGCCATCCTATATCGAAGAGTCTCCAAGGTGCTCTAAGTGTGTTTCGAGGTCAATCTTCCAAGGGTCGTAACAGCTTGGAGCTCGTGGGGGATATGAATGAAACATTAAAATTTATAGGATAGTCATGCTAAGGCCTATAATAACTTATCTCATTTTTGAGAGATCACATTTTGTTTGGATTCGACACAACAATCTTTCTCGATGCCCAAACTCGCAGTGTACCTTAGTTCATACATGCATCACTACGTAACTTTGAAACTACTGATCTTGGCATCAAATTTGCAGTGCCATTATCTCTGAATGGGTGGGTGAACCTTAGTGACACCCTTGTTCTAGCTGCGGAGAGTATCCATCATTCGCGACCACCCTGTACTGAAGAGTCTTCAAGGTGCTCTAAGTGCATTTGGAGGTTGATCTTTTGAGGGTTGTAACTTGGATCTTGTGGGGGCTATCGGTGAAATGTTGAATGCTATGAGATTTTAATGCTGAGGCCTCTAATAATCTATCTCATTTTTGATAGATCACCTTTTGTTTCGATTCGGCACAACAATCTTGCTCAATGCCAAAACTTGCAATGTGCCTCAGTTCATTGGTGCATAACTACATAACTTTGAAACCACTAATCTTGGCACCAAATCGTCATCACCATTAGCTTTGGATGGGTGGATGAACCTTAGTGACACCCTTGTTCCAGCCACGGAGTGCCTCCATCATTCGTGGCCACCTTATATCGAAGAGTCTCCAAGGTGCTCTAAGTGTGTTTGGGCAGGTGAACCATAGTGACATCTTAAGGGATTGTAGAGATCATTTCAAATTAAACATTTATGCATCAACATTTGATAATAAGAGGTTGTTAAAATTTCTTCACAAATTATTGCATTTGAATCAAATATAACAAACATGATCAAAATGAATGATATTCCCTTAAACATGAACAATACGCATGATTCATGATAAATTAAACAATACTATACTAAATTAATATGTATATCATTGTGCACATAAATGACAAAAATATGTATCAAAATATATGTATCCATAGACACATTACACGAATATATATCAAAGTTCATGTATCCTTAAGAAAATTACACAAATATATATAACAAAATACATAGATCCACATACAAAATGTGGTTGATCATGCCATCGAAATGTGTATAGTTTTAATGTTTTTGTATACAATGTGTCATATGCCATCTCAAAATATCTCATGATGCATCCTATGACAACTATAATATCCTATGTTGTTGGTGGGTGATCAAAATTTAGCCTCTTCACTGCACCAGGTGGATTAGATGCCTCCTACAGAAATAAAAAAAGAAAACCCAAAGTTAGACTACTAAATTTATATGATTTTATGTATCTAACATTGAATTACTCAAATGCATAATGATACTTTTTTTAATGAAGATTTATAGTATTAAAATTTCATCATAAATACCTCTCTCGTCGACCTCCTATGCCGATCAACAATCCTCTCATATGTCATCGGC
This sequence comes from Cupressus sempervirens, assembly GCA_028749045.1. Classification (NCBI taxonomy): domain Eukaryota; kingdom Viridiplantae; phylum Streptophyta; class Pinopsida; order Cupressales; family Cupressaceae; genus Cupressus; species Cupressus sempervirens. The sequence goes on along the minus strand of CM053786.1, from coordinate 914,127,293 downwards.
AATGCTTGAACCTCATTGATTGTAGCCTATATATGTTCAAGTATGTTTGTCAGATGAATCTACAACTTAAACTATAACGTTAAAATTCCTAGCATACTAAAGTTATAACATATAATCAATAATTCAAACTACAACTTACCTCTGTCGACTCCTCCTTTGGATATAATGGTTGTGTGAGAAAAGATACAAAACTTTGGCATCCAACCTCCTATGCACTAGGTGTTTCCTATGAGATACAAAAGACTAGTTGTTAATATCATGGAAATCAGTTTTGAATTTGTTTATGAAAATAAGAAAAGTAAAAAAAAATGATACTTATACATACAATGGGGCTCTCGCTGCAAATGGAAATGCCAAAGGGTCTGTGACATCGAATATGCCTAGACTCATCATTAGTAGCCATGCCCTATAACACAAAGAATGTAATTAAATTTCTTTACCAAATTTTTTTTACAAGAATGCATCAATATTTAATCACTTTTAAAATACCTAATTACCTTTCCCTTGTCAATGGGTTGTGCCTCACCCCCGCACTCTTCCCCCCATTGATAGGTGATACCTACAAGAAAAAAGAAAGACTAGAAACCATATATGCTCCAATGTCAAATAGAAAAATAATAAGAACAAGACATAATGTACCATAGATGTCTCAAGGCTAAATGAAATAGCCCAGAGCATCACATCATCAACATATCTGAGCTCCTCCTCAGTCATCAAATAAACATAAACGAAGATCACATACATATATAAGTCAGTATGGGTTAAAATTACTCTATTATAAAGATTAACTTTAAATCACATATGTCATAACAAAAAAATGTATACGCATACCAACACAGTAGGATGCCATACTTCTACATGCCCCTCCTCTCTCACATCAGGGTGTGTAGTCTCTATACGTGCGTCTGGTGTATCCTCCTCCTCAAATACAATTTGATACTCAGAAAGATAACCTATGGGACCCAGACAAATATTATTGCATGTTATGCAAGTATTGGCACATAAACATGTGATGAGCTCACTAATGATGAACTCACGCCAGCATCATTGACACAGGGAGGAAAGATTGACCTAGCCTAGGATATCAATAGACTACTCAATCTATGGATGACTCTAATAGTTTGAGAGCTAGCCTCTGCAATGATATTAGGATGTTGCACTGGAGGAGGGGGGAGACATCAGTATGGGGGAAAAAGTGCCATCTTTCTTTCATTGGGAAAAGGGTCTATTCTGAGGAGCTTCTCCTCCTACACCCATGCTGGGCCTCATGCTCCAATAGTTCACCTTGAGGTGTAATACAAATTTGGCATATAATTTTTTAATGAAATAGAATGGCACCTTTAAATTTTTGTGTGGAGGGTTGTCAAAAACCATCCACCAACGATCCCAAAAGTTGGCCTGCATAGCCTGATTTTCGGACCATTTAATGGATAATTTGGGTTTTGTGTGATCTACTAGTTTACTAGTTTTGGGGTCCACAAAAAGGATAACTATATCATCTTTAGTTATATTTAGGGCCGCAATCTCATCATAGTCCAATCCATCATCAAACATGGCATGCATTTTCTCACACTAGTGAAGAGCAACATTTTATTCATTGATAAGTGTTTCAATATTATCCACTATGGTGTTTAATATGGATAACATGGGAGCCAATGTAGGTATATTGTTATACGTGGTTTGCAAAACCCTCAGTTAGGCAAGATTTTCAAATATCAAATCTTTAATTCGAGGAGGGTTTTGAGGGGGTAGGGGATTGTTTGGTGGACGGTTTTGAGGAGGTACTGGATTGTTTGGTGGAGGGTTAGGAGGAACATTGTTCCCTAGCTCAGTATCATCATTTGGGTCAGACATACCTATTAATTTGCAAAACATATTTTCTATTAAAAAAACCTAAATTCCAACAATTTCTATTAAAAATACCTAAATTTTTAACAAATTCTATTTAAAATAACTAATTTATATTAATATTCATTCAAATCATTAAAAAATACAAAAAAAAAATTACTTGCATTCGATAATCATTCTGAAATCCAATACCCAAAATGGAGCACAATCAAGCAAACCCAAAAATGCAATGCAAAAATCATTCTCGAGTTTTTTTTTTAAAAATCTATGTTGCAGGTTTCAGGTAATTGATTTCATATCAAACACCTGATAACCAATTGGATACTTGAAAAGGCTTGGCCCAAACTTTTTAGCCTTGGTATCAGGATGGGTGGAAAAAAGTCAAAGCGGATTTTGAAATGCTTTTAGACATTTTCAAACTCCACTTTTTTCACATTGTCACTTTTTGGCACACCATGATCCTACACATACCCATGGGTCAATGAGTTTGACTAAAAAATACACAATTGAATCCTAATAGTAGTATCACAATTTGACTTGTGAAAAATACATCCTACTTATTGATTAATGAGCTTAAGGGTTTTCTAATCAATGGCTCATAAGGAACAACACTTGTTGAAGGTTTTACAAATCAGGTTGCAAGCAAAGTGGTTTTAACCATGGAAGAAAATCCAAAGTTAAATGCACTCAAGATGGAGTAGTACTAGGATGGATGACCTCCTAGGAAGTCGTGGTGTTTCATCTTTGTGAGCATCATCTAGATCCAACATGTGCTAAGTGTACCATTAATTCTCATGATAGATGGGTTTGTGTGAGTTAGTATTCTTGAAACATTGTTCAATAAGTTTGACTTAAAAACTACATAATTGAATCATGATAGCAATATCAAAACTTGTCTTGCTGTGGAAAATATCCCCTACTATGGAAATGGGATCTACTCAAGAGGCTAGTATACAATAGACCTCATCAGTAAAAGTCAAGATATCATTATTAGTGCAATTGTGTTGGTCTTGATAGTGACAAGTATTTTTGGAGAAGGTTTCAGGAAGCTCCTTATACGGCTTCCTCACATATTTTAGAGAAATAAATAAATTTACATATCTTCCTTAGAATCTATGGAAAGTCCATCTTTATACATCTAGAATAAATTTTTACGAAGACTAGAAACTTTCAAGAGTATGTTGCTCCAATAGAATTGCAGACAAAAAGGAATGTAAAATCTTCTCATGTTTGTAACTTGAACTTTTTAAAATTTAGATAATATCAAAAAGCTATCTAAAAAAAATTCAATTTGATTTTATAAGTTTTAATAAAACATCAAATAGTAGTTTGAATGACTTTTTAAGAACTTTTAAATCTATAGTCTATTTAATAAGATTAGAAGTTTGATTTTTCCATCATGTAATACAAGGTAATTTAGACAAGATTAGAGTTAGGGTAGTTATTCATTCCTTCTCTTTTGGATTGGTTTATTTAAGAGAACCTCTTTTATTTGGAGAAGAAATTTGATAGTTAAGTACAAATTTTAGTTATTGTTAAGGATTTTGAGATTACTGTGGTAAATGTCTAATATTTTAATACAATGTGTTGAGATGGGTGATCTTTTGAAAAGACCTCATTCTTCACCTTTATGAGTATTACCTAGATGCAATAAGTGCTAATTGTTCCATTCATTCTTGAGATGGGCTCTTCATAACCATTACTCATGAAAGAAGAGCTAATGTGTTTGACTTGAAAATTGCACAATTAAATCCTGGTAGCAATATTGCAATTTGACATGGATCAATACAACTATAAAAGGATTAGAATTTTCTCATTGAAAAGGAAGAAAGTTTCATTTTTCTATAAGAATTTCATTTTTCTATAAGAATTCCTTAACATTCATAGTTGAGTATGATTATATCTATATATTTTTGTAGATAATATAATATATACATAGCTAACAAAAGTTAAACTACCATACATGTAGAAAAATAAATATTAAGAAATTTTATGTTCTAATCATATTATCATTTATATGATAATATTAAAGACAATGTAAGAGAAATAAGAGATAGGTAAGGATCGCACTCCGAATTTCATAAAATCCTCCAAACTAAACTATGCACAAATTTGCTCAACAAAAGCTTCCACATCACTAAAGCAATCATGTAAGGAAAATCAAACAAGTCGTTCATTAAGAGTCCATGTAAACTAGATTTGTAGAAGTAAGACATGACTTTGTTTTCTTTCCTATGGGGGTTTATATGTTAAAACCCATATTGATTCAAATTATCAATTAAATCTTTTATTTGGTCTACATTGCATATATCTAAAAATGGAAATGGGTTATATTATAATTATAGTTAAAATAACACATGATACACATGTTTATTATTTGAGTTGAAAACAGTGCATAACGTCAATCTTACCATGTTTGTAGCTACAAGAACATATTATTTATAATTTGGTTTTGATGCAAGGAGGGATGTGAAAAAGCTAGGGCAAGAGGTACACCTAACTATTGAAACACCTTGTTGAGTAAACATAATGGAAGCAAACAATATAGAGGACAACACCAAGGAGAGAAGGAATAACAAATACTTTATTGATTCATCAAATTATCCGCATACATGCCTAACTGTGAAGCCTTCCGGGTTAGGGCCAACAAGATTTACAAAATTCCAAACTTAGAATTTTCATAGGTCCTTAATTAGCTCTTCTACTTCACTCTCCCATCAAGACTTTCTAAGTGATACCTGACTTAAACATCCCTATTTATTCTTGCCAAAATGACTTAGAGAAGTTTCTAGATTATTATATAATAGAAGATTGACCTCAAGATGGTTTGCACATATCCCAAGACAAGATCCTTACATTAAATCCATGATCCAAATTAAATACACAAGTCGACTCAAACTAAGAACCAGTCACAGAAAAACTCAATCAAAGAAGGAACCAAGCATCAACAAACATCAGGTTCACTCGACACATGAAAGAATGCTTGACTAATACTAGACAACTCGACACATACAGGAACACTTAGCCAACACTAGAACTTGAAAAAACAGGGAAAATGAACAAAGATGAGCAGGATAGCAAGGCATCCCAAGATGCTCTTGCATTAGGTTTGACTGAAGAAATCATGCCTAAGGACAAAACAACAATTGTTATGTCTTAAGATTTTGAATTAAGTTGTATTTGGGCATTCAATGCAAGTTTGCAAAATAGGGTTTTATGTGTAGAGTGTTGAATGAATCATTCTAGAATACATCCTTTGTTTAATATTCTTGAAACTCCTTTTGAATCTACATCTAGAAAATTAATCTCAACTCAAATGGATGACTTTTGTCTTACACGAGCTAAGGGTGGTTGAGAATACAACTACCAAGTTATTGGAAACCTAAAAGAAGGCAACCAGTTGTAACATGTAATAAAAATGGCTCTTTTCCCACTTGCATTTGAATGATTTATTTAATCAACCTTCTTTAGACGCTTAAAATCGTTCCTAAACACTATATTAATTAATTTTAATATTGCTCGTGACATCATAATTAATTATTAATTAATTAATTATATTGCTCACATTCTTCTACTTATTTAATTAAATTATTTTAATTAAATGAGTTCATTCTCCTAAGTATTTAAATTTAATTTAAATACTCCTAGCCTTAATGTGTTAAATTAATTTAACACATGATCCTCCATCACCCCTTTTTAAAATAAATTTTATTTATTTAAACCCTCACATCCCATTAATTCCACTAGACCCATGATTAAATTAAATCTCATTTAATTTAATCTTAAGCCTAACCTAGAGCCTAGCCTATAACCATCATTTTCATCCTCTTAAGCCTATTTCTTCTCTAATTCCACTTAATCATTTTTAATCATCTCCCGAATCCCCCTCATTAGCCTAAGAGTGTGCTCACACATTTGTGAGATGGCATGCCTACACACTCCCCTTTGCACTCTTGTCTCCCACTCTTTTTTTCATGTTTGCTCACACATGTGTGAGAAAACTTTGAAATGTTGACCATTTGCATGGCTTGCATGTCACCTTATGTGGCATCTACATGGATGCCACCTCACCAAACCCTCCTTCAAGCCTATAAATAGAGGGCTTGTCTCAAGCATTTGCATCTCCTATTGTTGCATTGTTACCATGCCATTTTGAGTTTTGAGTTCTCATGCTAAGAGTTCGCATTGTAGTTTGATTTTCATAGAGATTTTAGGTGCATACTAACTATTTGGTACCTGATTTAGTTTATCTCATGCATTGTTAGCCTAGTTTCTTCATGTATTAGCATCTCCATTTCATTTACATCTTAATTTAGTTTGCACATCTCATTCGTTTCTTAGTTGCATTCCATAGTTTCATCCTTGAATGCTCTCAAGTATGGCTTTCTTCATAGCCATTTCTTGAGGTGTTCTTCATCTCATTTAGCCTAGATTCATATTTCATTTTCACTCACACTTGCACATCCACTCAAGAGATTCACTCCATTGTTTTGTTTGGGAGAGCACACCAAACATACCCCCCTATCTTAACACACCAACAAAGCCTCTTATGGGTGCCCTTGTTGAGCTGTAGAGTTGGCTAGAAAATTGGGTTTGTTAGCTGCTTAGGGTTGCAAAACCCAAGCAAGCATTAGTTAATGTTTGTTCTTTTCATGTTGATGAATCTTTGATACACTTTCAATGTTTTAAACTAATGTTTGTTTGTTAACTCATGCTACTGTTAACTCATGCTACTAACAGGACACATTTTCTAGCACACACCTTCATCCTTCATTTGTATCCATGTGTGACATGGTTTTTAAGAAATTCTATCTATACAAGGCCTTAGAATGTCTACACTGAACTAATTCTTCATAATTTTAGGCACAATTGTAAACACGCCTTTTTTTAAAATAAAATCACATTACACAAACTTGGACTTTTTCCCCTATCAACATACTCCTTGCACCTACTTTGGGTGCATGTGCTAATTATAAATGTTACACAAACTTCGATAATTCCACATATGACATCATAGATTTGATATCTTCTACATGCCAAGTCCACTAACTTTTGAAGTTCTGAAAAGGGGTTCAGAGTAGAAACTTTTAAATTAAAATGCCAATTCATTGTGCATCAAGATGGTTGGCCCTTTATATCCAATTTTATGGGTCTATTATGCCCCAAATGTATTCTAGCTATCAATTGAGTGTATACGCTATGTACAAACCTAGGAAGGGTTTTGTCTTGCACATCTACAAATAATAGTATGTCTTAGTATGTGTCTACAATGATTTAGGGACATGTATAGTTGGAAACAATGCATTTTCTTTATAATAAACATTGGATGAAGGGGGGATTCTTCATAATAGATAAAAATATTGTAATAGTTTTTCACTTAATAATTTTATATTAAGTTTCATTAACATTAATTTTCACTCCTATTTTGATAATTTCCATATTAAAGTTCGAGTCTTGCTATAAAAGCACCCAATCGTATCATTATGGTATCTTTGTGACTCAATCTACCCTATCTTACTATCTATTAGAGTACATCAGGGACAAACTATAGCAAAACTAATGCTATTAACTATTGCAGAGAGTTACACAAACACAATAGAAGTAAAGTGATCAATGAACCAATCTAGTATATCATACAACAAGACTAGATTGGAATGCAAAAGATATTGCAAGTCCAAGTTGTATGGCATGCAATGCAACATATGTGCAAATGTGAGACCGCTCTCTTACTCTAGGGGAGGGACAAAGTAATCTCCATCCAAAATGCACTAAAGACAAAACAAAGTCCAAAATTTTTTTCCTCCAAAACATAGTGATTTTTTCCAAATTTTTATTCGAGAGTCATTAGATTGATCCAGTACATTTGAAGACTAGTAAATACAACATATGTGCAATGAGACACTCGCTTACTCTAGGGGAGGGATAGGGTAATCTCCATCCAAAATGCACTAAAGACAAAATAAAGTCTTAAACTTTTATTTTTTACAGAACGTAGTGATTTTGTCCAAATTTTTATCTGAGAGTCAATAGATTGATCCAGTACATTTGAAGACTAGTGAATGCTAATTAGATTTAAATAGTTAACTTGAAAAACACAAAATGGAAACAGGTTGCACCAGCCGGGAATCGAACCCGGGTCTGTACCATGGCAAAGTACTATTCTACCACTAGGGCCCATTTGGTGAGCAGAATAGAAATACGTATTCCAAAAATTTTGAATTCCTTGTTTGGATGCACCAAAACAGGATTGGAATACGAAGTAAAATAGAAATACGTATTCCAATTTTGGCCCAAAATTGGGGTTTTGCAATTCCACCCAAATAGGTGTTATTGGAATACGTATTCCTATTCTATTTTTTTTATTTTAGAAAACATAAATTTTCAAGTCCGCGAATTCCCATCAAATATTGGCTGAACCAAATAGAGAACAGGGATACGTTCTATTCCAGAATACGTATTCCTATTCCGCTCACCAAACGGGCCCTAGACGACTGGTGTGGAGATGTGAAAATGAATTGGTTGTAAGTGTTGTAATAGAAAAGAAAGTCTTGCAAAAGATAACATTACTGTTCACAGGCCTCTATAGCTCAGTGGTAGAGCGTCAGTCTTGTAAACTGAAGGTCCGTAGTTCGATCCTGCGTGGAGGCAAAGGTGATGTGGAAGCTTGGTTCAAACTGCACGGTTTGTTGTGGGCTTATTTTTTGAAATTTAATTTGGCTTATATAATTTGAATCTTATAGGGGACATTTTGTTGATTTCACACTGAACGAAAAATGTTTGAAATTTAATTTGGCTCATATAATTTGAATCATTTCACATTATAGGAGACATTTTGCTGATTTCACATTGAACGGAAAATGTTTGAAATATAATTTGGCTCACATAATTTGAATCATTTCACATTATAGCAGACATTTTGTTGATTTGACATTAAACGAAAAATGTCAAGACTGCACAGAATGCATAACAACCAAACACATAAATTAAGGAAAAAAAAAAACTCTGATGCATGTTCATAATTTTCAAAGTGTTGCTTCAGAGCTTTTTACAGAGTAACTCAGCTTTTAATCTCTCTGTAGATATGCCCTTACTTCAATGAACTAGGCCTTTTGATTTTCTAATCAGGTAAGGATATTTCTAGTTTTTTCTATTTAGGGTTTGAACAGACATTGGACAATTGATTGATTAATATAATTTCAGAGCCATTATCGCATCTTTTCTATCATATCTGTACTCATCATAATATTTTACAAACAAAATTGGAGATTTTGTTTCCTTTTCTCCCTTTCCCTGCTACTAATACCTATATATATAAAGCAATTGTTTTTCCCTATCATACTTGCATTAATAATATTCTACAAATAAAGTTGGATTTTCCCTTTCTTTTCTCCCCTTCCCTGCTAATAATACCTATTTGTTAAAGTTGTTTTATGGTTTTTGGTTTTAAAGCCTGTTAGCATGTTCACATGCTGATGCAGCAGCAAGCATGGCAAATGGAAGGAGAGGATTCCATAGTTCGCAAGGCAGTACAGCATCACTCTCATTTATTTGCAATTCACCACATATTCCCATACACAGTTGTCCAACTGGTAGGTTTTTTCCTTGGCTATGGTAGGGCTCATTTACTGTGGATTCTTGCAAGTTCAGAGGAATCGCCTTGTTGGGCTCTCCTGATAGAAGTGTGATGTGCCCTAAAAGTAGAGGGATCACCTACAATGGGCAGACTAGAATAGTGTTAATTAATTATTTAGATCTGACTTTGAAGTTGGTACCCAAAACTAGGACAAACGGAGAGTACTTTCTTACTCAGTTTAACCTACAACATCTTTTATGATCCATTGAAATAGAAAATTTGGATCTTTTCGCCCCAAAGAGTAATGGTGTATTTCTAGTTTAGGAGCATCACTGCCATGAGGAATTTTACAATTTGTCAGTATGTGGGAAAATAATCGTGTACAGTTTATCAAATATGTGTCAGAGCTTCGTCTGAAAATTTTCCTTCCTCGATTCAGATTTATAATGTTGCGTGTGACATTTTATGTAATTGGTAAATTTTGAAACTAATGCCAAAGAGTTGAACACCAAGTTTTGGGATGGATTTAGTTCTGCAGTTGAAGATATCAAATATTTCAGAGTACATGAGAAGAATCATTTTTGTCAATTTTTTTGTTGGAATAATTTACTCAACCGAAACTGCCAGTCTGTCAAATTGTCCGAGCAGTAGCTTAAGAGAATTGTTAGTGTTGTCAAAGGGAATCTGGTAGACTACTTCCACCATAGCTTGTGCTGCCACATGTATAGTGTAGTTGAGTTAAGATCCTCTCTCATTAACTTCTGCCAGCCTCTGTATATAGAGGAATTGTAATGCATTTGATGCAGCAGCCAGATCAATAACATCTATCCTCTTCAATCTGATGTTTATGCTGCTGCCATATATCCATGTTTCTTTAGTTTGGTTGCTTGTTGTTTCAATATTTTTAATATAAGATAACTATTATCCTCAACTATTTTACAGAGAAGAGGAATCCCTGCAATTGTGGGAGCAGAACTTATTAAGAAAGGAGGAAGCTCTTGGTAGTGATCATCCTAGTTTGTGCAATACACATTCAGAACTTAGCAACATCTTATGCCTATTCTGGAAATTTTGAAAAAAGTGAACTGCTGCTGAGAAGGAGCCCAGGGATACTTTCAGCTAGGGTAGTTAATGATGCACCAGAGACATCATTTACTATGTTGTCTCTTGTAACAATTCTGCATCATCAAGGGAGAACTAAAGAAGCAGAGGATTTAGCTCTAGATGCTTTGAGGATATGTGAAGCATTTTTTTGATAAAGATGCTCCTATTGTTGGTAAGTTTTTCACCCATAATTTAACAAGCTGCTATGCGTACAATCTAGAGCACTTCATATCAATGTTTCTTATCTTGAATATTTCACAAGGTCTGTAGTCAATATTAAGAAATTCTCTTTGATATACGTGACTCTGTGCTGATTTCTTGGAAAATTGTTTTCTCAACAGGGGAGGCTTGAGATTGCTTGGCATTGATACAGCATATGCAGTGGGAAAGGATGATAGAGATGAATCTCTTATGTGGAGGGTGTTACATATCCACGAAAAGAAATTTGGCTATGACAATCTAGAAGTAGTATCTACACTATAATTCCTCATCGTCTTGGTTGACAATTTGGGAAAGAAAAATCACAGAATTCTTCTCCAACAAAGACTAGCAAAGTTGAAAATAAGATACAAAAAATGATTTTCTTAACCATTAGCTGGGTACATATAGGTCTGACCTCTAAGTATCAAGAGCGAATTAACAAGCCCGATTGATTTGTACTTTTCTTTCTAAATTAGTGATTTATAGCAGAAAAGGTGCATAATCCTTTTGGCATCAAGAATACAGTGGAAATCAAGATTGGGCGATTCCTCTAACACGTCAAGGAGATTGATAACCAGTCTTGCTTCAAACATGCAGCTGAACACAATGGTTCCTTATAGTATCTGGTTTGAAGGGAAAGACGTACATTTCTGCTAAAAGAAGGCAAATACATTTCCTTTCTGTGACTGTTATTTCGAATCAACCTGATTAACATTCTAGGGTTTTGCACGTATCGGGATAGCATCTCACGAGTTCCTTCTCTCGGCCAGGGAGATCCCTTGCCTTGTTGAAGGCCTTCCTCTCCGATCAACCTCTGCCCACCAAATTCTAGTTATAGTGCGTTCAACATGCTGTATATCCAATAAGAATGTCCGATATGTCATTCTCCAACTGTATTCCAGAGCTTTATGATATGTGATGTACATTGAAAAAAAAACATCAGTTGAAGATTATATATATGAAGAATAAATATATAAGAAATTTGATTAAAAAATTGATACCATTTGTAAGTTTGTGTATTTATAGGTAATTTGACTTAAGTCCTTTGTAATAATTACTTTCTAATTGTGTTCAAGTTGTTATTTATTATCATTATGAAAAGCTTATAAAAATATAACAAATTAATTAGAAGGAACAAGATAATCCTATTCATTTGGATCTTCCTAGTTTTAATTCTCATTAAATCAAGTGAAATGAATTTATAAGATTGAATCTTTCATGAAAATTGATTTTAAAATCTCAATCATATTATATCCTATCAATATTTGTTGTTTCATAGCCACTTGGGATCAAAGGTCTTATATTCAAAAATAAAAATATGTCGACAAAGTCAAAGAATGGTTTCGAACCTATGCCATCATTTCTAGGTATATAACATAAACATATAAAGCTGATAGAATTATTGAAAATAAAATGATAAAATAAAAAAATGGTAAAGTAAAATAATACACCCAATGGTGGAGTCATATTTCATACACTTTGCCCAATTACTAAAATGAAAGCCTAGGCAATAGACATCATGTGCTAGAAGAAGTATATGTCCCTCTTATGCATTAACACTCCTAATACTCTGACATTCAAGCTTTGTTGTCATTCATGTTCATTCCTTAATCCCCCTCACCTCTCTAGAGGTAGGGACTCTAGTTGCAATATAGCTCTTGTTATATATGTGGTACAAATATTTTACATACCCCTCCACCTATTTTACTTATTACTTTATTCAATTTTATTGTTTACTTCCTACTCTCATTTCTTAAGAATTGAAAATAGTGCACAATAGTTTTTAACAGTTTCTCATACTTCGGTATTTTGATTGCTACGAAAGTGATTGGTTTCCACACTATGTCTCAACACTTACTACAACCAGGACATGTAATTTGTAGTGCCTGCCCCTAGTTCACATTCTATTATCATTGTCAAATTCTTTTAAGCTAATTTTATGCATTGATTAGTTTTAGAGATACTAGATTTACATTATTATGATATTATTTCATGACTTTGATTACAAATGCATCGGTTATTATTGCTTAGTTGATTTCATTCATGTGTTGTTAATGGTATTTTGATGATCCTAGTTAGTAAATGTGGTTTCTTTCATAAAAATGTTAACATGATGTCTTTAATGATGATTATGGTGTATTGATAGAGATGCATTATTATATGTACACATTTGATGTTAGACTTGTGATTTTTACGATACTTACCCCATACTTGCATGTGTATGGTGTGCGTGTTTATTTTATCTTTCTGTCTGACGTGTTTGATGTGGTTAAGGGAGGGAGTCGTAGTCACCTGCTAGTCGGGATCTACACGATGAACCACTCCCCGCCATTGTTTGTTTAGTTTAGATATATTATATACATGTACATGCTCGTCTTTTATGCAGGATGTAGGTACCGGGCATCAACTTCCCTGAATTGCCAGGATGAGCGTGCCCTATTACAAATACTCAAATGGTGAGAATGGGAAGATAATGATCAGGTCCAATCCTAGCCATAAGCCTATAATACTTGTCCTGCAAGGAGGACTCGTAACAGACTGTCTACCCTTTTTAAACCCGTGAGTATTTTTGTGTGTATGTTGTTTTGTGATTGTTTGATGTATTTTCTATTAATTAAGTCTAATTAATAGATTAAATTAATAATTTAATTTAATGGAAAATTATTATGATATTATGAATATTTAATTATATTTAATTAATTGAGAAATTAATTAAATATAAAGAATTAAATTGAAGATAAAAGTTTTAAGATTAAATTTAGAACGTAATAATATTTATTAATTTAATAATAATATATTTAGAGTTCATTTTTAAATAAATGCTAAATATTATTGTTATTTAAGTTAATAAATATTTATCAAATTAAAACGTTCAAAAATATATTAAAAAGGAAAAAAAAAAAGATATTAATTTATGGAAAAGATTTAAGTTCGCATGAATGAGTTTTAAATATAAGAGATTAATTTAAAAGATAAAAACATGTGAACTTGAATAAAGGTATTTTAATAAAGTACGCATGAGATTAAAATTATAAATTAACTTTAAAAGCAAAGTCAAAGTGGAAAGTTAAATAAAGTAATTTAACAATTCACTTAAAGTGCATGAAGGATTAATAAAAGAATATCTTAATTAAAAAGAAAATTAATTGTGCATGAATGAATTAATTAAATAAGAGAGAATTAAATATTGGAGATAAAAGTTAAAGTTTAAATTTAGAACTTGATTATATTTATTTAATTTAATAATAATATATTTAGAGTGCATTTTTAAATAAATGCTAAATATTATTGTTATTTAAGTTAATAAATATTTTATCAATTAAGTTTCTAAAAATGAAATTAAAAGTGAAAAGATATTTAATTATCATAAAGATTATAGTTCGCATGAATTATGCATGAGTTAAAAATAAAATTAATTAAAAAATAAAAATGTGAACTTGAATAAAGATATTTTAATAATGTGCACATGAGATTTAAAAAGTTATAAATTTATTAAAGTAAAGTGGAAAGTTAAATAAAGTAATTTAACAATTCACTTAACGTGCATGAAAGGAATAATAAAATAATAATTTTAATTAAAAGGGAAATTAATTGTGCATGAATGAATTAATTAAATAAAATAATTATTATTTTAGAGTTGTGGAGACAGAAACCCTAAAGGTAATTAAATTCTATATTAGAGGGTTTTGGGGTCATTATTAGGGGGACAGGTTTTCAGGGAACACACTTTTGGAAAGGGGAGCAAAAAAATCTTTGGAAGCTTGGAAGGGTTCGGATTAGCAAGGGTTTCACCAGATTGTTAGCATCACATCAAGGTAGGGTTTGTGAACCATTCTAGAAACACTTTCGGATCTTTGTCTTCTTCGTGCTTGTTGGAAATTGCTTTCTCAAATTTTATTGAATGAATCTTGCTACCTTTCTTCTGAATCTTTTGCGATTTGATTTCTTCTGGGAATCGGGATTGAAAAAAAACTATTTAGAAAACCTTGTTTTACTTCTGAAAGAAATTTAGTATTAAATTGAAATTTGGGTTTTGAATTAAAATGGAATTAAGAAATTTAAATTTGGAAGGGGTTTGTTTTTGGAAATGAAAATCTTAGGATTAAAAATTCGAAGGGTTCAATTTATTTTTCCTATCAATTTAATATCGTAAATGTTATTAAAATATGTATATATTAAAATAATATTGTTATGAAGTTCGTTGAGAAAAATATTATAAAATAAAGAATATAGAATTATAATACAATTCTTAAAATTTTCATATATAATAATTTATCTAAATTTATTAGAAGGGTTGTTCTTCTAATAAACAAAATTATTGAAATTTGACTTAGTTAAAAAATAATAATAATAATTTTAAAAAATAATAATAATAATAAATAAATAAATTTTTTTTTAAAAAAAAATTTTAAAAATAATAATAATAATAATAAAATTTATAAAAAATAAAATTTTAAAAAAAAAAAAAAAACGAAAATTGAAGCCTTACATTAATTCAACAATATATTATCAATCAAATCCAACTGTGAGACTATGATGTTTTCTATATACTGTCTATATTTCTTTTTGGATTTTGGTGTCGTTTAGATGTCGACCAGTCTAGGATGTACACCAGAAGTTTTGTGAGATTTCTTGGATACTATTATGTGGCTAGATGTTATGATGATTCTTGTGATTCAAATTGGAGTTTATACTTATGAGATTTGTTTTGTGAGCATTTATGTGTATTTGGATTTAGTTTGATCCATCTTGTTATCAGGTTGCCTGTTAAGGAACCAAGTTTGATCTTTATGGGTGTTGTGGTATGGGACACAACTGTGTTTTTATGTGCTTAGGAGAGGTTGTCTAGGTATGTGACTTGGGAGTGGCTTGCAATAGGGGTCCGGGACCCAAAGTGGTCAGTACCAGGGTAACCTAATGCAAGTTATGTAATAAGTGATAATCTAGTAAGTAAAATTTATGGGGGGAAACACACTAAAAAGATAAGTTAGAGATATTTGATCTACCCATGCCTTGAGTGCTTGTATAGACTAAGGATGGGAATGAGATGAGTGCCTCGTCTTCTTGAGAGGGCTTTCTAGTTTCCATATGTGTGATGTTGAGGGTCCGGGGTTCATAGTGACCAATCCAGGGTAACTCAACGCTTGAGGGTCCGGGGTCTATTAAGAGATCAGTCCAGGGTAACTCAAGCAGACATGTGATGACACTCCCTAGTATGTAGCCTGAGTCTCCTCTGTAGATCTTGTGGACTTTGTGTATCTCTGGTGGTGTACTTATTGTATGGTGGTGTATCTATTGTTGGATGTGGTTATTTACTTTCATTAATGATGATTGGTGATTCATGGATGTTGTACTTTTGACATGTGACTTTTGACTTGAGATGATTATCTTTTGTTGACTTTATCTTGTGATCTTGGTATTTGGTTTATACTTGGTTTGTGTATGATGTTTGGTTATGTGATGTCAGTATTGGATTGAGTGTTCTTTCTTTCTGGTTTATTTTATCTTCTTGAGTAGTATGTGTTACCTTTGAGATAGTTTTGGCTAGTAGGTATTCCATGCCTAGGAGTGTTTTACGTTTGATAGTCGTTTGTGGATCGTTCATTATCTTTCCTGCACGGTGGGAGTGGAAGCCTGACTAGGTAACCACGCGGTCGGGAGGTAGTGCCTTCTTACCATTTGGGTTCCCCTTCACATTGCCAGCTGTTGGATGTTCGTTGTAGAAGATGTACCTTTATCATTCTTACTTCTTATCTCAGAGACTTCTTTTCAGATGAAGTATATATGTTATCATGTATTCTGTTGTACAGTATCTATTTTCACATACCCTACGACATGTGCAGTGGATGTTATTGATTGGATGTACTTTCATTGTATGGTTTATACTTATGCATTTGCTTATGCGATTTATGTATCTGTTATTTCTTTATGATCTTGAGACATTATACTTGGAACTTAAACTAATTAATTTAAAATCATTAAATGTGACTCAACGTAAAGGAACTCTTGAGGAATTTGAAACTGTATCTATATTTGCATATGTGTATTTGATGTATATGTTCATATTGCTTCCGCATTAATGTTATCTTGATGTTGTTTAAACTTTTTAAAAAAAAATAGTTCAGTAAACATTGTAACATTTTAGGTTTATTTCTCTTGGGTTCCTGAGCGGGGCGTTACATAATTCAAATAGAAAATGTATTGGAAAATTTATAAAATTGATAACTAATTTTAGAAAGATAGTTAAGAAGAATAGTCCTACTCAATGAATATGAATGATCCTGATGAGCTAATGAGACACACTGGGTTGTCAATCCACATATTAGAGTAACATCAAAGGAAGTTTTCTCTGCCCCACATGGGTCTATTGCTCTGGGAGAATTTTTAATGGTAGATATGGAGTCTTTTGATATTCCTCTCTCCACCTATGCTCATATTTTGGTGGATATTGATGCTTCCAAGGGGGTGTCACCAAAGATTAAGCTCATGTCGCCTAAGGGGTCTTGGATTCAACCATTTGATTATGAAGGTATTCCTTCTAGATGTAGAAAGTGCTTCAAGACTAGGCATGTTGTAGAAAAATGTGGATTACAAAAGAAGCACTCTTCACGGTGGATAGGTGCCTCCTCACCACATTACACGGTTCATAAGTGCTCATTCTAAGGAACCAAAGTTGGCGTCTCATGTTGGTATTGGGAACGATTATGATTCATCTTCTATGGAAGTTTCTCATGGTGTTCCCTTTTTGATGTTGCCGATGGTGGTGCTCCTTCATTTCATTTGGAAGCTTCTGATGGTTCTGCCCCTCCTAATGATGTCTTTGTTGGTGTCCTCATTAATGGTATCCTTGTTGGCTCATCATCCTGCGTTGTCTCTGCTTCACCTCCTCCCCCTAAGGAGCTTGTTGTCCCAAATGATACTTGTAATGATGGTACACCTATTGTTTCCATCTCTTCTTCAACCCCTATCCCTTTTGGGTCTATTGTCCCTGTGGTGGTTGTTTGTATTTGTTTGGTGGACTCACTCACTTGGTAGGATGAGTGTGCTAAGATCAAAGAAGGATGGATTATGATCAAGAGTAAATACTCTGAGAAATCTTCTCCTTCTTTTGACATGACCCTTGGATCTCATAAGAAGGGATCCTAAGGGAAATCCTAAATTGAATGAGTTGATTGTTTTTGGGTAGACGATTGTTCAATTGGTCTTTCCCTTTGAAATGCCATTCTTTGCTTTTGTGGGGAAAGCTTATTTGTCTTGTTCCCCTTTCTTCACCTATGGTTTACCTTTTCTTTTCTTTGATTCTCTATGTGGCTCTTAATGTTTATCTTTTGGTGTGGGTTACAAGTAGTCCCTCCTTAAACTTGCTCTATAAAGGGTTTTAGAGCCCCTTCAAAACTTGCTTTCCCTTAATCAACAATGTCAAAAGAAGTTTCAAAATGTGAATTATTATGTAATAGGTGCATAATAAGTATTACTTAAGGGTATGAGTATTACATTGGGAAACTAATTTATGAGTTTGTTTGCTACGAACATATTTGTTGTTAGTAAATGTGGTTAAAAAAAAGGGAAAACCTTAAAACTACAATTATTTAGGATAGAATTTGCAAAGGAGGGTGTTTAATTTAGATTTATATTAAACCATTTAAGTTTATCATTTTCATATTTTTATTTCATATACCAACTAAATTTAAAGTTTTATCTTTACAAACAAAAACATATTTTATCGTAAACATCTTATGTATTAGGGTATTTGAAGCATCTTTTATTTTCCAAACTAGCCATGCACTTTATATCTATAAGACCAATATACAAGAGTGAGAAATGTAGAGAAGAATTTTCTCACACCCAATTTTAAAATAAAGGTAAAATGATCCTTACATAAATATCATTTCACACATCCTTTCATAAAGTAGAATCTCCAACATATAGGAAGGTTCTAATTATGTGATTAGTAGATTAACAGTATGTGCGGCAACCCTACGTGCATCCTTTACCATCACAAGGATGAATAAATCTTCACCCCCAAACTACGCTAAACATCACATGTCATTGGAAAAGTTTTCAATAACACCCCCAAACAACTTCTCTACACTAAACATCACCTATCATTGGACAAATTTTTGATAGTGTGAGACGATATTTCAATATAAGAATCTAGATTCCACAATTTTTTGGTGGTGTGAGACAAAATTCAAATGAAAGACAACATTCTGAGAACAAAAACACATGATTGCCCCATTCTTCTATACCTGAAAAGTTGTCCAATTCAGACGTTTGAATTTGGCAACATGAGACAATTTTTTGGCACTAGATAATTTTTCAATTAGAAAAGTTTAGACAGTAGCTTACCATCTAAATTACTATTAGAGATGTGTTTAAGAAGAGATGATCAATGTTTTTAAACAAAAAGAAACTAGTTTTCAATAAATTTGGCGTCCTTAAATTGTTATCTCAAAACAAAGAAAATGAATTGTTTGAGATATTCATGACATATTGTATAATCCAATTTTGCAATCCTCATAGTCTTCTTGGGATGTTTCTTTTGAGTTCTATCAATTCTATTTAGTGAATGGGATTATTTTTTCTTGTTTTGAGTGAGTTTTTGGGGAAAAAAATAAAGCTTCAAATGATCCCGAAGCCTTGTTTTCTTATCAATGTAAGGAGTTGTTGAACAAATGGTTCTAGTTTTCTCTACTATGGATGAGATTTCAATCTTGCTTCTCTACTCTTCAACAACTATATCCAAATTTTTCATAGCTTGTTTTCATGTCTTGCCTTTATTTTCTTATGCTTAGAAATTGTAAGTTTTTAATTATTTTGTAAGCCTTATCCTCTTTTTTTAATGATTCTTTTTAATTCTCATTCTCTTATTTTGGCACTACCAAATAATTTATCCTGCTAACATGCCAAAACTAAGAATGACTTTCTTTTTGTTGTGCTAATACAACATGTTATTTTGAATGAGAATGCACAGTGAGAAGTTGAGGGAGCATGTTGTTAAGTCTATTGTGTTTACTTGATGTTGTGAAGTGAATTCTTTTTTGCTTGCTATTTTTGAAAAAAATTGAAGATGAAATCAACTTTACTTTTAAGAAACATAAAGTACAAAAATATAATGTTTAGCAATGTCATTACATTGAAATATGTTCAAATCTATATTTAAATTTTAAATAAATAATGAGAGGGATACAAAATTAATCAACACAAAGAATTACAAAACAAGAAGGGTCAACCCTCCACAACTTTAAAAAATATTACGCAATTCTATTTTTATCTACTAACAACACTATGATTTGAGAGCATAGAATGGACTCGGACAATATCTTATTTTAATATTAATATTCATAGAGAAACCAAAGCAAGATTTATTAGAATATTTATGATATGAGATGGAATAAAAATAACTTTTTTTAAAATTATATGTGTTAATGCATGTAGCTTTGGTCTGACATTACTATGGTAAGCACATATGTATGTATATATGTACAACAGCATGATACACACGTTGCTATACATATATGCATGCTTACATGTTGTTCTATCTTCCACAATTTGAAATCGATGAGGTGTGTGTGTGTGTGTGTGTGTGTGTTGAGATCATTAAGGCGTGATTGAGATTATTTTTGGTTCCTTTGATGTTTAGATCACGATTGATCTATCCTTTATATTGGGTCGCAGATGTAATGATTGATTATACATTTAATCACCGTGTTTAAGACAATAACTAATCATGAGCATTAGTTAACTATGAACGGGTGTGAGAATGAATGTCCATGTCTCCAGACATGGTCATTCATCCCCACACCCCTTCCGTTGATATTTATCCAATTTTTCCAATGTAATATTGGCATCGAAATCTATTAATGCAAGTGATTCAAAAGGATCAAAGATAATTATGAGTTCAATACTATTTCCTCTCTGTTATTACTGCACTGACGTTTGCAGATTCTTAAAGCGATTCATTCCATTGGTGTTATTGTTTAGACCTGTAACAAAATTATGCAATCAATTAAATATGGTAATAAACTTTACATGGTATCAAAGCTTGGCTAAGGAAAGACCACACTAAGTTTATAAGGATCAAATTTTACATTAAGTAACAATCCTCTCTCTCTCTCTCTCTACCAAGATGACAAACACAATGAGATTTGAGCATCACCTTGGAAGTGTTGATAACTTAGAATCCTGGAAACTTCGATTAATGATGTTGTTAAAAGAAAACAAATTGGAATCATTTGTAAGAGAGGACAAAGAGGAACCTAAAGATGATCCTAAGAAATCAAAATGTATTAAGAAAAATGAAAAGGCTACGAAGATAATTGTGGATGTTGTTCAAGACCACATAGTACCTATTGTGGAAAAACATACCATAGCATATCATATATTTTGAGCTCTTGAAAATGCATTTATAATCAATAATACAGGCATAAAACTTGCTCTTAAAAGGCAGACGAATAATGTAAGCAGGAATAAAGAAGAAACTATAAATGCCTTCTTTTTGAGAATCACATATTTGAGAGATCAATTATTTGCACTTAGTTATGAGATTGAAAATCAAGAATTGTCCTTAATAGCATTAGGAGGACTTCCAAACTCCTAGGAATCCTTTGTACAAGGTATAAGTGCTGTCTAAAATCCCTAAACTAGATTGTTTAAGATCATATTGTCTTCAAGAAGAATCAAGATTAATGATTGAGGGAAAACACAAAACCCTAGATGAAGATGTTCAAGTTCCTAATACAAACACTCATAAGAAGGGAAAGAAGAAAAATAACAAAAGGAAAAGAAATTATCGTGGAAAAGGACAATCTAGACAGAAGAAAGACTTGTCCAAAATTCAATGCTTTAGATGTGATCTATATGGACATTATGTGATTAATTGTCCCGATAGATCTAAACCTCAAGCATCTTTTGCAAAATCTAAAAAATCAAATGAAGGCAATGAATATGAGAAATATGCCTTCTATTTAGCATTATCCAGCCAGATATCAACCCAAACTAATACATGGATAGTTGACAATGGATCTTCAAGACACATCACTGTATATCAAGATAACCTAGAAAGCATGCAAATAGAAACAGACGAAGAAGTTACAATTGGTGATGATTTTGCACATTTCGTAAAAGGAATTCGGACCTGCACCATAAAATTGAAATTTGGAAATTCTATTCAACTTTTGGGAGTTCTTTATGTACCAAGTATTAAGAGGAATTTAATATCTATATCCACACTTGAAGATGATGGTTTTAGAATTACATTCATGGGAGGGAAAATACTAGCATGTCCTAAAAATTCCACCATTAAATGGGCTCTAACAATAGGAGTAAGACAAGGACTTTTATATGAGCTATGTGCTAAGACAAACCTTGCACTTGTACATGAGACCTCATATTCAAATAAAATATGGCATAGAATACTAGGTCATATCAACTTTCATGCCCTAACATCAATGGAGAAGTTAGTAACCAAAATGTCCAAGTTAAATAATATTCACAATTAATCATGTAAAGGTTGTGCCTTTGGGAAAAACGCTAAAAGGTCATTTCCTCATAGTTTGAGCAAAACTAAAGAAGTGTTGGAACTAGTACATTCTGATCTATGTGGGGCCATGTCTATACCTTCTATAGGAGGGTTCTTGTACAATGTGATATTTGTTGATGATTTTTCAAGGAAGTCATGGATATACTTCCTTAAATGTAAAGAATCTGAAGAGATTCTCTCTAAGTTTAAAGAATTCAAAATTATCACTAAGAACTCCTCCAGTAAGAACATTAAAGTTCTGAGAACAAATAATGGGAAGGAGTATACTTTTGAAATATTTAAAGATTTCTACAAACTTACTTGGATTAAGAGGGAGTTCACAGTTCATTACAATCCTCAACAAAATGGGGTTGCTAAAAGGAAGAACATAACTATTGTAGAAGCTACTTAAGCTATGATTTTTTTATCAAAATTTGAGTAAGTCCTTCTGAGTTGAAGCATCCAACACAAAAATCTATATTCAGCATTCACATTTGGACAATAACTCCTGAAGAAGCATTTTCTAGAAAGAAACCTAACATCAGTCATTTAAGGATATTTGGATGTCCTGTGTATGTTCATGTACCTAAGGAGAAGAGGACTAAAAACCTTCTGAAAGAAAGGGTATTCTCATTAGTTTTAGTGAAATAGTAAAAGGATACAGAGTCTACATACCTGGACAGAAACAAATAGAACTAAGCAGAGATGTCATTTTTGAGGAGGACATTGCTTTCAGAAGAGCCAAAAGTTTTGATGAACTAGATACATTTGATGTATCTCCAGAAGAGGTTCCTGCTCTTGAGATTCAAAGGGAGTTTCCTGAAGAGACTTGAACTAAAACTGAAATCCTTCCAAAGACTCAAGAAGAGAGTCTCAATCATACTAAAAGGCCACTTTGGGCAAGGAAAATAATACATGAAGGAGATGGATTCGCAGCACCTTCAGGAACCTTCTGAGAAAGCAAGAGATCTAGAAAATTGGCATATAATGCTTTCATGTGTGAGAGTTCGAATCATGAAGCTTCTAGTACTTTTGAAGTACTTAAACATCAAGCTTGGAAAGATGCCATAGTGGAAGAATACCATCCTATACTAAAAATGATGTTTGAGACATAGTTCCAAGACCTAAGGAAATATTTGTTGTGTCTTCAAAATGGTTCTTCAAGGTTAAGTATGTTGTAGATGGTAGCATTGAAAATCATAAAGCTCATTTTGTGGTTAGAGGGTTTTCTCAAAAGGAAGGAATTGACTTTAAAGAAACCTTTGCACTAGTTACCAAGTACACTTCTGTTAGAGCTGTAATAGCCATTGCAGCATCCAAAGTTTGGAAAATCCATCAAATGGATGTAAAAATTGTTTTTCTTAATGGAAAAATAAAGGAAGAAGTATACTTGGAATAACCAGAAGGGTTTGTAACTCATGATGTTGCCTCTCATGTTTGTAAATTGAAGAGGGCTCTATATGGACTCAAATAGGCTCCCGAGGCCTAGTATGAAAGGATTCACAAATACCTTTTAAATCTTGGATTCACCAAGGACGTGGCTGATCCAAATCTCTACTTCAAGGTAACTAAAGGTGATGTGCTAATTCTAATTCTTTATGTTGATGATCTTCTAATTACAAGGGAATAACATCTCATTAATCAGTGTAAGAAAGATTTGGCTTCTAAAGTCAAAATGACGGATTTAGGAATTCTTCATTACTTTCTTGGTTTGGAAGTATGTCAAAAGTTTGGTAATATCTTTCTACATCAAAAGAAGTATACTATTGATATTTTGAAAAGATTTGGAATGTGGGACTATCGACCTATGTCTACACCTATGGAAACCAACATTCACAAGCTAAAGGAAGCAAGTGTTGAATCCAGACTAGTTGATCCCACCTTATACAAACAAATAATTGGGTCCTTGATGTATCTTGTAAATATTCAATCTGATATCTGCTATGCAGTGAATGCATTAAGTTAGTCCATGTGTGAACTTCGTGAGATTCATCTTGTTTCTTTGAAGCATATATTGAGGTATATCCAAGGTACTATTGGTTATGAACTTAAATATGAGAATAGCAGGTTGAAGTTACATGGATATAGTGATTCTGATTGGGCCAGAGGTGTAAAAGACTGAAAAAGCACATCAGGATGTTGTTTCAATTTAGGATCAGTTATGATTTCTTGGATCTGCAGAAAGCAAGCTTTTGTTGCTCAAAGTTCTACTGAGGCAGAGTATATTGCAATAGCTATGGGAGCTAGACAAGCGGTGTGGCTTTGCAAGTTGCTTTCTAATTTTTTTGGGGAGCCTATGAAACCTACCACTATTCATTGTGATAACCAAAGTTGTATCAAGTTACATATGAATCAAGTATTTCATGATAGATCTTAGCATATAGAAATTCCTTATCACTACGTAAGAGACATGGTGAAAAGAAGAGCTATTCAATTAGAATATATTAATGCAAGTTATCAAACAGCTGACATTATCACCAAGGCTCTTCCTAAAGTGAAGTTTGATCATTTCATAAGGAAACTTGGCTTGATTGAAATGTAAGTTTATGAGATTGAGTCTCAACTTTGTAAATTTGTATTATTTAAATAAAGATGTTTAAAGTGTAAACTCTTTTGTCATATGTGTGACTCTATGACTCATGGGCCTACCCTATGTTCATTATTTAAGGTGATAATCTTTTATAATGAAATATTGATTCTGATAATATAAGGGGATGACTTCATAATAATTAGATTACTATCATGATGGATATCATGTCATTGGAATTAATCTTGAACCCATAAAAATTTCACCACACATCCATCTCAAACATTCAATGAGTAAATTGAAATAACATGCAAAGCATATACATCTGAATCATGTAAACATGTAAGCATTCACACACATAACACCAAACATGATTACCCAGAAACCCTCCAAGTGAGAAGGTAAAACTGGGGTGGGGATGACACCCACAAATCTTCACTACTACAGTAATAAAGTGTATCCAATGAAGGTTACAATATTTTGATCATAAGTCATAATCTACCCTATGAAAGGTCTGCCCTATTAAAGGCTTACAAAGACTATTAGGTCTCACCTTGTTAGAGGATTTCAGCACCCTGTTAGAAGTTTGTCTTGTTAAAGGACTTTAACTTACAACTAAGCACCCTGTTAAAGGATTTCATACAGCCTGTTAGAACTAGTCTGTTAAGAGATTTTGACTAAAATCACCTGTTAGAATGTCTCAGCTTTGATCATGCGGTTAGCACTTGCTTGCCTGATAATAGATCACCTCTAAACACTTCTCTTCTTGATCCTTCTCAATCAGATGTCTCTATGTTGTATACTCTTCTCTACCTTTTGTTCTGCTCTAACTAATTTTGCAATTCAATCTCACTTCATACCTTCTAAGCCACCTTGAATGCTCTGTTTGTGCATGCAAACTATTCTCTTTGTTCCTTCTACACTGATAGAGAGTTTAGGGTTTCGTCCTCCTTAAGAAGACTTAGTGACTTAGGGTTAGGTATGAATCTACGGCTGAGATTCATCCATTTTGCCGGTTAATCCTTCCCTTTTTTTGATTAACTGCATGTAATTGCATAGGGAATCCAACTAGAGATTTGTTCTTATCTCCAAAATATCAAAATTCAATCTTAAGTTGGCTCAAAAACGGTTTACATAGTTGTTTGTGCCATTACAAATAAATATGTCAAAATTGTGTTACTTGGCATTTGAAGTCTCTGAAGCTTAGCATGAATTAATCTTTCTGCTATGACTTAGCACCTACATTGCTTAGCATCCAATGTTTACTCGGCTTCTGTGTCACTCAGTATATACTATCTACTCGGCACTTGAGTGACCGAGCACATGAGTGGCTCGGCACTCACTATGACTCGGCATGGTCTATGGTTTGCTCAGCATATGTTGCTTGTTCGGCTTGAACTAAGTAAATAACTTAAGTGTGTTGACATTCACTTGTCAAACCCAATCTGAGATGAACACGTGTGACTTGATATTCAAGGAAAAATCATGATAGTTAAAAGAGCATGTTGATGGATATCATGTGACTTGATATCTGTTGAAGATCAATATGTTCAAATTCATGGTGGATATTATGTGACTTAATATCTATGGATGTACTATGATATTTTATGGTGGATATCATGTGACTTGATATCTATATACACACCATAACTAGAAAGAATATCACGAGACTTGATTTTCTTATATATATCTTGAGGATATTACTTTTTGTACAAAAGAACTTATATAGATGCACTTTGTCTTCCCTAGCTAAGAGGGTGTGTTAATGCATGTAGCTTCGATCTGACATTACTGTGGTAAGCACATATGTATGTATATGTGTACAACATGATGCACATGTTATTATACATATATGCATACATACATGTTGTATCTTCCACAGTCTGAAATTGATGATGATGATGATGATGATATATATATATATATATATATATATATATATATATATATATATATATATATATATATATATATATATATATATATATATATATATATATATATAACTAATGATGAGCAGTAGTTAACTATGAATGGGTGTGAGAATGAATTTCCATGTCTCCAATTGGAGACATGTCCATTCATCCCCACACCCCTTCTGTTGATATTTATCCAATTTGCCTGATGTAATCTTGGCATCAAAATCTATTAATGCAAGCGATTCAAAAGGATCAAAAATAATTGAGTTCAATACTATTTCCTCTATCTTATTATTGTACTAACGTTTGTAGATTTTGGATGTGATTCATTCCATTGGTGTTATTGTTAAGACCTGCAACAAAATTTTGCAATCAATTAAGTCTGGTAATAAACTTTACAATATTTACAAGATAATCAAAATAATGATTTATTTTAACTTTAATATCCATAAGGTAATCAAAACAAACTTAATCAAAATATTTCTAATTCGAGAGCAAGCTAGAAGTGAAATATCATAAATATGAGGCTAATGTAGTAAATACTCATTTAATAAGTTATTTTAGAGATTTTATTTTTAAAAGGAATATTTTTATATATTATAATTTAGTCTAACTCTTGATGTCATAAATATAGGTCTAATATAATAAATTATGATTAATATTATTTCTTTTGTAAGTTATTCTAGTGAGAAAATGTTATTATTTAGTGTAGGATCAATTAAGAAAATGTGGAAAATTTATACATTTAATGTGAAAAATGTGTTGTAAATATTGCTTTGAATTTTTTTTACGTTTTTTCCACAGTAAATATTTTCTTCTATTTTTCATTTGTTTCAAATTATGATGGTGCATGCCAACAAGAAGGGAGCATTCTTTTTCTTTTTAAAGTGGATTTAATGGTGAAGGTCAAGTTCAAGTTTATATTATCATTCATAGGGGATATTTTGTATTTTTTTTTTTATTGGATATAGAAATAATGTTAACATCTATTGATAGAAAAACTCTCGCAAAGAAAGCTACAAAGAATTGTGAATTCCACATATTTAAGTAGATGATTCATATTCAAACAAAGGAATGATAGGGTCAACACATGACAGAGGACTCCTTTCTTTTTCTTTGAATTTTGTAAGTTCTGGATGTTGTTCTCTCAACCATTTGAAGGTTGAAACAAAAACAAGCTTCTATCAAAAAAATGGAAAAAACTAGTTGAAATTATCTAATGTGATCAAGTACTCTTGTAAAACTGTTTGATAATTGAGACAAACTCTAAACACAATCTCAGTATTGTTAAGTTTAAAAATATTAGTCGTTTCTAGGATAAAAGATTAGAGTATAAAAAATACATGTAATAATAAATAGGAAGAACAAAACAATTAATAAATATTTTTCATTAGCCTACATGTTAGTCCAACTAAATATTCATGTATTAGTTGATTGGAAATTAGAATTCGATGTTTTGTATCTTCTCCAAAGTGATAAAATAATAATTCATATTTCGTATTTGATTTTGAACAACCTAATGTACTTCATTTTGTGCTAAAAAAACAAATTATGTGTTCTCCTCCAATGTTTCTTATTTGATTTGAGCAACCTAATGTACTTAGTTTTGGGCCCCAAACAAACTATTAATTCATTTTCATTTTGAAACAATTAAACTCTTCTTAATAATCCATTTTCTTCACATATTTATCTATAGGATAGATTTGAATTTATATTTGAAGAACTAGTTAATAAGATATTTTAAAATATTCACAATAACTTGGCACAATTTGACAATAATGTAACAAATATTGATGTCAAAAATTTACACAATAGAAACAATTTAGTAATTCAAATTATAGAATATCTCACATTAAATTCTAAGAAAGGAATGACATGAAATGAATATTGTTTCAAATATGCAAAGACCTTGTTCAAATTTAGAGAAAATTCTTTTATACATATTTAGAGTTTTTTTTTTTTTTTTTAAAGTTTAGTATAAATATTATATTGTTCTTTTATAAAGAGGGACGCTATTTTTTAACAACCATGAACTAGCCAATTGAATAATGAACAATTTAGATTGGAAAAATGAAACACAATCTTGTTTTTCTTAACTCTTGATTGCATTTTGGTCCTTTAAAGGGCAATACCCGTCATTTTTCTTACAGCCACTTCCAAGTTGATAGATATGAAATCACACAAAATTGTTTTGGAGATGCTAACATGATGTGGCAATGAACTTTGGGTGGATACCCTTCCTATTTGTAGTTGAGAATTTTCTTACAAATATGTACCCATTTGATGTGTCTCAATACAAGCGACAACACTTATCCTTACAACATGTTCCTTAGTTTGAGACAATGTAATTTAAGTCTGTGACAATGTTTAATTAACCTTAGAGATGAAACTAGAGATTCTAGATGAGTTGAACTCATACCATCAAGGAAGGATGCAAATAGTCTTTGAAAAAAGGGGGAAAAAACATAAAATATGCTAGACACAACATGATTCTTTCCCTAGACCCACCTATCTCATAATAGGAGCCCACACTTTGATATTTTGTTGAATTAAAAAATTGTGTTCAATGTGTAAATTTATTTATATGAATGGCCTAGTACACACCAATTACTAACAATTTAGGCAAGTGCACACATATACAAGAACCCTAGATATCATTTTTTCAATTTTGTTTTCTTGTACTCTGACGTCATCTGGTGTCTATCTACCCTCTGGCTCCTATTTGTATTCTCAGTCCCTTAGACCCGTATGTGGTCTCCTATTGGACATTAATAAATTATCTTATCTTATGCATTGTTAGTATATTTGACTAGTATTACATTTAGGGTAAATAATTTTGATAGCCTTAGAAAATATTTAAAATAGGACCATACAAACCTTAAAATATTTACTTGCAACATTAATAACTCACAAATATGTAAAAATAGACGTTACAAAATCTTAGAATATATTGATGTTTACATAACATTATACCCTATTATTATGCTTCAAATTTCATTAGCTATTCCTAACAGAAAAATCCTAATTTGTTCTACTTCAATCTAACAAGCGTACAAAAAAATTTCATTTCACTTATGTTTTTTATTAAGGAAAATAGGTTTTGAAGGGTCCCTAGAACCCTTTATACATCAAATAATTTTCAATGAAGCCCAAACCAAAAAACAACATTCCTAAGGTGAAATAGATCATCCGCCAAAAACAAGGTGACTAGGGCGGCCTCACAGATAACACAGTGCACTACTACCACCTAAACAAGTTTTGAATGGGATCCTAAAACCCCATGGTTGCAAAGAAGACATTTAGCTATTAACCATGTCAAACTACAAAGGAACAATAGGCCAAAAAGGCCAAGAGAACCAAACAAAAAGGGGATAGCCTCAAAAAGAACAGGCGAGCAACGGGTTAAAAAAATCGAGCCTGAAGATTTACATTTTTGTCCCATCTTTTGAGAACGTAAAGACATATCAAACAATGGATTGGGGGGCTTGACCTTATTCCCTTTTACTATTATCCATCCATCCTCCACTTTCCCAGCAACCTTCTGCCACATAAAGTCATCCACACCACAACCAACCCCCAAAACCTTTGCAGCAGGAGAAGAAATACCACCACCACACGAAATCTGGACCACAGTAGTAGGAGGGACGGCAGCTCTGTCCTGAGATAGAGCCGCAATAGGGGCAACATTTTGAATCAACATTTGTTGCATCCAAAGGAGTGACATCTATATTGGTCACCGTCGTAGGGGTAACATTTAAATCATAAGAAATGACAACAAAATTTGTCACCAAAGAAGATCCTGAGAAGAATCAACCAACTCATCCCCAACAGAGTGAGCTTTTTGAGTCGTGGGGTGATCATCGAAAACCCCCATCCACCAAGAAGGTGTCTTCTTCGATCTAACCTTTTCAGAGTAGCAGCGCACAATGAGGTGGTTGGTCTCATGGCATTTCCTACATCTGAAGGGAATACCCTCATAATCAAGAAGCTGAATCCCAGAGCCATTAGAAAAGGCCAACTTAATCATTTCTGGGAGCCCCTTGGAGATGTCTATCTCCACTAGAATGTGAGCATACGTCATCCAGAACACATTGGAAGATGCGGTATCAAGCAGCAAAAAATCCTCGAAGGCCTCCCCCACAACCTTTTAGGACAGAATCCAACTATAAGTGAAGGGGAAGATTAGGCAACCTTACCCACAAAGGAATCCTATCAGTCAAGGAATCAAAATCCACATACCAAGTTTTGACCATCAAGGGGAACCTCTCCTCCCAAGAGAAATCACGGCATAGGATGGCATTTCTATCTTCACTAGTAGCAAATTTCACAATGAAAAAGCCCCTTACCACAGGGTAAATCTAGACTAAATCTGAAATGATAAACTCCCAATAGTTGGAAATCCAAGCATGTAGATCCGACAAAGAGGGCCAAAATCCCCTAAAACAAAAAATAGCAGTTGTAGATGAGAAGTCCACCACATAAGTGGAAAACTCATCAACAATATCAAACTCTAGATTAATCATAATTGGGTTACTTACAACAATAGGCACAACAGCACGAGGCTCCAAACGCATAGCCTGACCTCCAAGACTAACCTCATAGGTAGCCACATCAGCATAAGAAATGGTTGATCTACCCTCAACTCTAGGGGAATGGAGAGCCACCCCAGCAGGACCCACAGGAGAAGCCCCGGCCCGAAACACAGCAAAGGGGCCGCCCCCAGCCATGGGCAAAGGATGAAACCCTGCCCCAATGGCTGCCTAAGAAAGGACAGGAGAAGATTGATGTTCACACCCATCAACGGCATCCTTGTCAAAGGAAGAAGCGAGAACAGATGAAGCGAGAGCAGACACAGGAGGCATCGTGGTAACATGGTAACCTAGATGACAAATAAGATCCACAATGGAAGATAAAGTACAGACTATATTTATACTAGTAGTTACGCATTTTTGTATGTGCAACAATAAGCCAATGGGAGTGCTATGTATAATGGGGATGAAAATTTTAGCAAAGAATAAAGTTCACATATTTGCTTCCATTGCAACAATGGCACAAAATATAATATGTTTAATTTAAAAGAACTAAAATAAACAAGAATAAAACTTCCAGAATAAAATATTACCTAATTAAAAATAAAATCTCAAATTAATAGTATAGAAGAGCAAGATTAACCCAAAAAATGCATGTTTAGATCACATGTGAATATTATTTCATATTGTTGAAAATAACATCTTATTAACAATCTAAAATTTGCATATGCATGCAAATTATCATGCATTTTTTTTTATCTCATTTTAGAAGAATATCTTAATAAATGTGTACATATGCGAATGATGGTGTCTTGTACAAAGTTTTGGTTCATTTTGTAGCCTTTGTCTATCCCTACATACACATAAAAAAATTGTACATATTTATGCTAATGAATCATCAATAACATATTATTAACAAGCTAAAATTTGCACATCCATGCAAATTCTCACGTATTTTTTTCTTCCCATTTTAAGAGAGTATCTAAATGTATGTATAGATATGGAAATGATTTTGCCTTGTGGAGAGTTTAGCTTATTACCCTAGCCTTGTCTATCTCTACATACATTCACATATTTAGCCCCAACTTATCCTTATACATAAACATTGTGATATAGTTGGATATTATTGAAACAATTAAACAAGTATTCATACAAAATCAGCTATCTCAACTTTTTTTGTTTGTTTTCACATTGAGATGATAATGCTTAAATTACATCATGTTTAGATTACATCACTTTCAATCAAAATCAATCTTTGAATGTAATTGTAAAAACTATTAGCCTTAAAAAATTTAAAATAGTTAAGGAAGCAAATATAAGTTAGAAGAATAATAAAGAGAAACTCTAAATTAAGTAGGTTGAAATCTAGATATAAATAAAACTCTAAAACTTTAACTTCATGTTGAAAATTTAATATCAAAGAATGTATAAATTTGACATACAATCTAAATTATTTAATTAATAAAACGTTCACATCTATAAGACATGAATTTAAATTGTAACAAAAAATAATAATTTTTTAATCATAAAACTAAATACATTTATTTGTGCATTTATTTAGTTTCATAGTTTACTATTTCATTTTATAACATATTAATATAAAAATTATTATTTTATAATTTAAATTAATTTATATTTATTAAATTAGTTAAATTAAGCTTTAAGGATAAGATAAGATAAAATAAATATATTAATGTCCAACGAGAAACCACAACGCGGATCTATGGGATTGGGAGCTTACAACCAAGAAGATAGCAACAAATGGAACCCCAAACAGTATCAACAAAAGAGAAAGCACAACCCTTAAAAAAAGGAAGATGAAGAAGAAGAGAGCGAGAATCACCCCAAACATGAAAAGGGATTCGTCTTCAAAGGGAAGAAGGACAACAATGAATAAGAAGGATTGGGGTGACCCAAGGCTTTGTTTTGTCTCTAAGGACTGTTGGAATCATGTCACTGGCGAAGAGGATCATTGTGGGGTTTCACTCATTTGGAGTGGTCGATGTTAGGTAAACTAAATGGTCACTTCGTGCCCTAGGTAGGAAGTGAGGGTGAGAAGGTGGTCGTGATAAGATGTACCTAGGTCTGACCCGTGGGCAACGATAGTTGCAATGTATGGTCGCAAAGTTGTATGGATTCACAAAGATAGAGCACAAGGCAACGCTAATCTGTGTACCTAAAGAAGTCTGAGAGGGATCTGCACTCTCTAAACAAACAATAGAATTTGCCTCTGATCTCATCACAAATGGGGTGTCTGAAAAGGAAAAGGGTCTCAGATTCAGCCTCAACCATGGTACAAAGTCTACAAATCCGATCCTCTCTACCAATATGGTGGTCGGTTTGAATCCGAAATCGATGAGTCCACTCTAAAGGAGTCGAGAGATCTGCAGGGCATGGGTCCATTGTCTATGCAAGTATTCAGGGCGCCTAATGATCCCAACTCGAATATCCATAAAATGTTCGGCATAGAATGCCATCCTCGAGTGTAAACCCCCAAGAGGATCAACCCAGGTCCAAATAATATATTGCTTGTAGATGTCAAGTCTGACATATTTGTTTAACTCTTGCCGAGAGGGGAGGAGGTGAGCTAGAGCGTCCAATGAGAACTCATAGGGAGGGAGACGGTTGATATCTATCCCGATTGATCTCAGAAGGATAGTAGCCTGAGCATACCAACAGCAGGCCCTAGAGGTTGAATTTGAGTCAAAAATAGCGATTGAAGAGCAGTATGCCAAGTAAGGGTATTTGTGTCGACCTTCAGCCAAGTCCACAAAGCCACGAAGGCGGTGGAGGAACCAAATCAGGTCAAAGATGGCCGCCAATCTGAAAGGGTGGGCACTAATCTTGACCAAAATAACACTGTGGGGGGTGGATCTCTAGCATTTGATAATCCGATGAAGGAGCAAAATCTGGATACGCTCGATCAAGGCCCAATCTAAGTCTAAAAGGGAAGGCCCCCATACCACCAAACCATAGAGTGTTGTGGGTCTAAGGAATCCAGGAGGGATAACTTAGTCAAGGTGCCCTGGATGTGATGTGTAAAACACTCTCTCTTGAGCATGGCAAGGGAAACCAGTGCTTTGCAAATATGAGGTTGAATGGCTAGTCGCAAGCTGAAATGGGGCCCAGAGAACTTAACCCCAAGGTAAGTGTAAGATGAAGCAATCTCAACTTCTCAACCTTGGAAGTGAAAATGGAGATGAGAGGTCTTCAAACTGTTGAAGACCATAACATGAGTCTTCTCAAGGTTCACAACCGTCTTAAGTCACAAAAAGATGCAAGTCTATCAAGGAGCCTTTAAAGCCCCTCGGGAGAAGAAGCTAACAAAGCCACATCATCAACAAAAAGGATGGATATCAGTACCTAGTGTTGATGGCAACCATCCTCCGAGGATGAGGAGTCATTGAGAAAGGCCTCGAGCTTGTCAACGTAGATTCTGAACAAGGTGAGTGAAAGTGGGCAACCCTGCTTCACCCCAATGGTGCTCTGTATAGGATTGAAGAGACCCTCTGGGGTCCTGAGTCTACCAACTACCTTCTCGTATAACCTCATGATAGTTGTCAGTAAGATCTCAAAAATACCAATATCTCTAAGCCTCTGAAAGAGGGCCGCACAGGGGATGGAGTCAAAAGCCTTACGAAAATCCACAAAATAGTAGTAGACTTTCGTCTTGCGGTCGCGGGCCTCCTCGATAATAGCTCACAGTGTGAAGATATGGTCCATGGTAGTCTACCTGAAAGCCTGCTTGGCCCTTGGCCTTATACCCTCTCTTGACAAGCTCCCTAGATAAAATGCTATTCAAAGTCGTGGCATAGAGTTTGGAAAAGGTATGCCCAATCATGATGGCCCTATAGTTGTCAAGGTCTGAAGACAACCCAGATTTGTGGATCGGGTGAATAGCGTGCATCGTCCAGGAGTCTGGAAACCCAGTACAAACCACTCTGTTGAATAGTGTAGAAAGCAAAGGACATAGGATTGAGGTACCAAGCTTGAAGAACTCAGCCTGAAAACCCTCATCAGCTGCCCTACTACATCTTATAAGTCTGATGGCCTCATAAAAGTTGGCAGTGGAGAACAAGTGACAAAGGGAAGGCAGGAGGGGACAGGGAGCTAGCTAACCAGGGATGTCATAAAGCATGGAAACGTGGGAGGCAAGGGAACGAAGGTCTGAGGTGGACAGGGGTTGGGAGCAATGGGGGAACATGATGTGCCAAAACAACTTGGGACAATGAGTAAGCATGTCATGGAGGGACCTACACTGCGAGGCAATGAATAACCACTTCTTATGGCAAAGAAGGCGAGAGTAAGATAATCGTAAGTCTGCGTAAGCGGGGGAATAAGCATCAAAGGTCAAGCGCAAGGAGTGATGAAGAGTCCTACAGGTATCATCATACCATTGGTTCATGCGACAAGTATTCCACCACATAGATCTAGGGGTGCGAGAAGAAGGGTGATGGGGGATGGAGAGGAGAGAAGACTCCCACATTGCGGAGGCAAGCAAGTGGAACATGGTGGTGGAAACCTGGCTATGATCGGTAAAACTATTAGAGCAGAGAAAGCTTCTAAGATGGAGGATGAAAAGGTCTTGGTCACTCTCAAAGAAGCAAAAACGAGTAGGTGGGTAGAGCAAAGCATGGGGGGGTGGGAGATGGGAGGAAGGGGGTGGGAAGAACAAGAGACACGAACCAAAAGGCTAAGGAGAGCGTGATCAGGTAGGGGGAGGCAGGAAATGGTTAAGCTGTGGATGAGGGGGATGGAAGCAAAACTAAGGATGTAGTCAACCATTTCGCACCCCCACTATGAGGCCAACAGGTAAAAATCTTGGAGCTCGAGAAACAAGAGAGGCCGTTTAGGATCACCAAGTCAAAGGACTCACAAAGACGGAGAAGGTGGCCACCGTAGCAGGAAAGAGGCCCACTGCGGTCCTCAGATAAGCGTTGAAGCTCCATACTGGTAGGATCTCTCTCTGAAGTATAGGTCAAGTTGGAACTATGGTCATGCAAAGGAGTCTAAAGATCTCTAGTTTGTGCGTTGAAGTCCCCTAAAATGATTACGTCTCCAATAGCCCCGAACTTGGAGATGAAGTCATATAAGTCAGTAAAAGGGTCCCTATCCTCTACACTGTGTATGGCGTAAGGCACGGATATCAGCAGACACTAACAAACAACAATGAAGATATCTCTCTAACGACAGCTGGTGTGGCCAATGCGGATCCACATAAATCTAGCATAAGTGTTAGAATGAACCACCGATGAAGTGTTGAAAAGATCATCTCTAATCAAGCATGCCATGCCACCAGATCCACGAACACCCCTAGAAGCATAGACCTCCTCCCTACATATTGAAAGCCACTGATATCTAGTGTAGCCTAGCAGAGAACAAACAAGACTCTCATGTGTCTCAGTGACTGCCAGAATGTTCGTTGAGCCAACAACATCATGGAGGAGACTCGGAAGGGACCTTAAAGAGTCATTATCATTCCAATAGTATATCAAGGGAGAGTTAGAGGAGGATCCATCCTTGACCAACTACATTCAAGAGCATCATGCGGTCTTGGAAGCTTGTCTCGGAGCCCAACCGCTAGGAGGGGAACCATGGATGACTGCCCTGAGGTTCACTTACCATTGTGCCTCGCCTCAGCCACAAGGCTCCTGGAATGTTTCAACTCTGCCACCTGGGATTTTGTGAGATCCTTGTCTAAGTAAATCTTGGGGGAAAGAGGGAATAACTTCCTCTTTGCCTTAAGAGCCTGCAACCTATTTGAGAGGGAGAGAAACCGAATATAGTGTCACCCAAGCTTAACCAACACCTGTCAAGTGTGATGTTTGGCCTGTCAAGTTGGTCCTTGAGGAAGGAGTGCCCAGCCAATGAGGGGTCAACAATTGAAGGGAGACCACGAACCCGTAGGTTTAATTCATGAGTCTGCCTCACCTGCACATCATCCATCTTCGCTTGAACCAACTTCTTGACACGTAAGAGTGGTGTTGCAGTTGTAGAGTTGCACAAAGATGCCCAAGTATTCATCTTGGCTTCAGTTTTTGTCAGCAAAGAGGAATGCCTGTCAACAACCTTAGATTGTATATGTTTGATGGTATTCAATTCCTTGAGTTGCTCGATAACAATGTCCACATCTGATCGAAGGCTTGTATTTTCAGTGACTAGGGATTGCATCTTGTCCCGAAAAGGATGATTCTCGGCTTCCAAAGTAGACAACCGATCACACATTTTCTTAGAAAGTGTGGATGACAAGAGAACTACATCTTTCAGGATAGTATTCTTGAACTCCAATTTTGTCAAGTGGTCCACGAGATGTTAGAGAGTAACAGGGTCAGAAAGGGGGTCCATATCATACAAGGGGAATGCACTACCACTCAAGAGAAGTCTCTGTTAAAAATTATCCCATCTCAGACATTCTGTCAAACAGTAACAGACCCTTACAACAAAGGCACAGAGGCACAGTTCACCAGTCAGACATTTTGTCAAACAGTCCACATGCAATGAAGAACCAAACACTGACTTCTCCCCCAGCCCGTGTGTTATGGCACTTGTGTGTTAAAGGCAGCAAGGACAAGACAAGCAGGCTCTGATAGTCGTAGCTCACGTCAAGAGAGTGAGTGAGAGTGGACTGGCACAAGAGCATGCAAGTGCAGCTCACCACTTCGACAATCGCAGCTAAACACAAGAAGGGTGGATTGGCCTTGCAAATAGCGCACAACCCTGGCTCCACAGCACTCGACATTGGCCCTGTCACACAGCTCGGTTCACAACAATGGTTTCCACACAGCGTTGAACTAGTTTCACAGCAATGGTTTTCATGGCACAAATGAGATAAAAGAATGATGTGTGGCTCTATTAGCTTTAGAGGCAAGTGACAAGTTCATTGTATGTGGACATGCTAATGACAGAAAACAAACTTTATGATGCTAAAAAAACTTGTCAAAAGTACTTTATGATGCTAATAAAAGGAAAGTTTATACAAATTTGTGGCTCTATTAGCTTTAGAGGCAAGTGACAATTTCATTGTATGTGGACATGCAAATGATAGAAAACAAACTTCAATGGATTAATATAGAAAATTATTTTAATTGCAGGGATTTCAAAATTTTCAAATTCTTCATACCCTAACAAGAAAGCATGTGTTCTCTAGATTTTAGAATCATTTCTTCATAACAAAATCAACAGTCTATCAATAATTACTTTACAATGTTACGAATCAAGTTTTTAAATAGAAGGTGGTACTAAGTTGAATGCTTGATTAACATTTAACAATACTACAAAGCAAAAAGCCACCATGAATATGAAAGACAATGCACTAACTAAACTTTTGCTCAAATACATCCTAGACAATGTCGATTTGTGAATATCCAAAGCTTTGAATAATTAAAAGTACAAAACCTCAACAAAATAGATAAAAGGTGACTCCTACTATTGATGTTTGTTCAATAGTGAACAAATGTCACTAGTCGCATTACAAATTCGAGTCACTTAAAAATAAAATTCATCACATCTTTTCAGGACTCTTCTAAATCTAAAACCTTAGATTTTATAGATATTTTTAATCCCAACTCATATTTTGCAAATTCTATCAAATTTGAATTCCCCTTAAACTCAGTGTAACACAGGGATGCACCCCCCCCCCCCCAAAAAAAAGGGTTGTCTCGGAGATGAGGATGTCCTCGGGACGGGGGACGTCTCATCGTTTGGGGCGACACCACTCAGAGCGCCGCCACCGCCGAAGACGGCAAGATGTCTCTAATTGTGGGGTGCGAGGGGACGCCAAGGAGTCTTCTTCATTGTCTAAGACGACAAGACGTCTCTGATTGTGGGGGTGCAAGGGGAAGCGAATGAGTCTCCCTCATTGCGGGGGGATGCCAAGACGTCTCCTTCATTGAGAGGAATTGGTCTACATATAGCTTCATCCACTCTCTTAAGAGGAATAGATTTGCCTCTCAAAGAGTAGAGAAGCTAGTGGTTGTACACAATGTGTTGCGTATCGATGATCGCAAGACAGTTGTGTACAAGGAGAGTCCAACATCACAATGGGATGTAGAGCTTGAGGAGCCATCGTAGATTGATGAGGAGGAGGATGCTTTAGATCCAGCCATAGGGCTAGTTGTTTTCCCTTTTTCGCTCTTGATCTTGGAAAGATTGATAGTTCCAGTGGCGATGAGTTTCAACTTCCAACCTCCAGGGGATGATCATTGATCATTGATTTGGACTCTTGGAGACTTGTAGTTTTTGTTTGCATTATATACCTATTTTGATATCATGATTCATGGCACATGATACTTATTGTAATCATCTTTATGTCATGACTCATATGATCATCGATTACTATTAGATAGTAGAATTTAGATACTTATACTATTGCTATGAAGATTGATATATAGACTAATATTTATTATTTGCTGATGTTCAATGTTCAATGTTCATTGTTTGTTTGTCATTTGATCATGAATCATGATGTTCATGGTGAAAACTTCAAGCAATGTTCAATGTTTAAGTTTTTTACATCTTTGTATCTTATATTATATAATTGTAAAACATCTTTTCTTAACTAGCATTTTAAGTCCATATGTGTAGTACATACACCCTTGCTCCCTCCGCCGCCAGCAACCCCCATCCCCCACCGCCATCCCCAAATCAAGGCTCCTCTGTCCCCCCGTCTCCTAGGGTAGTGTAACTATGCTTAAACTATAAATTGACACAAGAATTTACAAATGATTTTTTGAAACCAAAGGGGAATTAAACTTGACAAAATGCCTTTGCCACAAGTCCAAAACATTAAATTTTCTAACCAGCACATCCCTTTAAAAATCACTAAGAATTTTCTGTAAATAAAAACCCTTGCACAGCCTCTGAAACCTACACTTTTTCCTTGCCTTAGTCATGCCATTACAGCCTCTGCAATTGTCCTTCTTGCCCATAGATGGTGCACCCTAGGATAGCAGAAAACAGAAAGATAGCCCACAATTTTGAATTTTCTGAGGCACGTTTTAGCTATAAAAGAACATAGTTTGAACCCTTTTCTGCTAAGAAAAATGCTATGTTTTTAACCTGCCACCCCTATATTTTTTGTAAACAAATGGTGACTTTCTCTGTCAACTGAACACTTATTATAAGCTTAAAATATGCTCACATTTTTCTTTTTAACTATCCTGGCAACAATTTTTGCCTGTTGCCTGCAATTGTAATGAAATTTCTGTCCACAACTGTACTCTAGCCAAATATGTGACACCAAACCACAATCACAATCTTCTCTTCTCAACTTCCCTTTGCATGATCAAACCTTACTGCTCGCTCTAGTATCAATGTTGGTACAGGAAATGAAATGAGATGAGATAAAATGGCTTCTGCCTGAAAGTGAGACCCATCATTATATAGATGTAATAATGCAGTATTAACTACTATCATACTTAATGTTACATCTACCTCATTCAATGACAATACAATATGACCACTGAGGATCTGCAATTTCTACAACTAGCTTATTTAATGACCTACACCTAATTACATACTTTATTACATCATTATCATTATAATTTGAATTGCCACATGGACAGGCATCATTGGGCTAACCATTCTAACCCGAATATATTAATGCTAAAATTGATTGGCCTTTAATCATTCTTGTGTTGAAATCTTTGGGGTTGAGAAATTTTTGTAGAATGGTAAGTGTTTTCTTTGAAGCTGCCTTAGCTAAGATCAGTGTGTATCATCTCTTTTTATTTTTCCCTCTTTGAAGGTCTGTTAGACAGGGTTGTCCTTTTGCTTTTAACTCGAGTTTGTTTTTGAGTCTATTCATTTTTTGCTGAGATTACAATTTGAAGCACCTGTTATGGGGTTGAGATTCTATTGTTGATTTGCAATCAGTTGATAGTACTTCTATTTTTGCTAAAATAATAACAATTGTTTGAGTAATTCGGATAAGGGGATTGATATTTGCTGTATTGCTTCTGATTCAAATATTGTAATTCAAAAAATGAGTTTTCTCAGCTGGAATAATTCTTTCCCTAATTGGATAGCAAACAAAGGGCGGAAATGATTTGACCCTAATATAATAGCTACATATTTTGAGGTTCTTCTCTCTTAATACCTCCAACACCTCAATAAAGGACATGTAGGGCTGGATAATGGATGGATCATGGAGTTAATCTGATGATTGTGATACAGCAAAGCAAGCTTCTTTTTGGATGTATATTTTCTTCCTATGTTCTTTATTTTGTCTCCAAATGTTTGGTTGAGCAAATCCATGATCCTATGTGTGCCTGGAGTAAATATTGCAAAGGATTTGGTCAAACATTTATGAGCCTATGAAGTCCTTTTTTAGGTAGGTACTTTCATTGAACAAATTTGTTGGTGTTATATTTAGTCATGAGTTCAAATCTTGTTCTGTTTGTGGTAAAGTTGAGCCATTACAATTGTTTTTGAAGTGCCCTTATTGTAAGCTTGTTTAGATTTATTTTCTTCCTTCCTAGAATAAAAGTGTTGAATAAGGAGTGAAATTTTGATATCTTATTTGGGAGAATTGTTCATTCTTCTCATTTTGGTGTCTTTTTCTAAGTTGCGGCTAATTTCATCTGCTGTTAATCTTCGACTTTTGTAGATTGCTAGGAATAATGAGGCTTTCCAAGACACAAATCAATTGCTCTCTGGATTTTCAAACAATGTCAACAATTTTTGTGGTGATCAACAATTATCATGTCCCCATTTTTTGGAGGCAGTTCGATTTAATTAATTTAATTAATTTAGTTGTCCAAAATAATGAATATTTTATGAGGACGACTAATTAATTATTTTAATTAAATGTATAAGTGATATTAAGTTAATTATTTATAAAGTTAT
Organism: Cupressus sempervirens; assembly: GCA_028749045.1. NCBI lineage: Eukaryota > Viridiplantae > Streptophyta > Pinopsida > Cupressales > Cupressaceae > Cupressus > Cupressus sempervirens. The sequence continues at coordinate 914,085,226 of CM053786.1, read as the reverse complement.
CAAATAAATAAGTATTAAAAGGTAACTTTATATTTAATTAATTTAATAAAGTGACTTGGATTATAAAATATTTTCACTTAATAGATAAAATCAAAAATGTTCTAGAAGTTTCTAGAGAAAATGGAGAGAAAAGAATAAATAGGCACCTCGGGGCTCCATTCTAATCAGGCAGTTGTTTTATTTCTCTCTTGTTATCAGATTGTGATTCAATCACATGTGCATTGTGGAACCTAGGGTTTCTGCAATTGTCACAACTGGCCATTGAGAACGAAAACTCTCAATAGGTACGCAATTTTGAGGGTGTGAAATATCATCTGAATTATTGCAGATTGGAGGTGACATTCAATCATTTCATCAGGGCATTAATTTGGGTCTAAGGCCAAATAATTACATAGAGATAGCTGCAGTATAGAATCTCCTTTGTTCTTTGTCAGCCAGAATTGAGAAAGAGAATCCATCCTTATTAGCGACGGCTGGAAGTGTATATAATTCAATCAGCATTAATAATTGGGACGCATCATCCCTGGAGCAAGATCGTAGGAGCTAGCTGAAACAGCAAGGGTCAGAAATATATGCAAAGCTTGGCTACCGATTTTGGAGCCAATACTACAGTAGGCGGAGGCATATATGATCTTTATCTCTTGCGATTTCCCAAGACCTTCCAGCGAACTCAATAGCCGAGCATCCTCCAGCAGATTCCAACAAGGTTGTGGTGCCTCAAAGTCAAGCCGAAGGCGGGAACGATTTAATTAAGTTAGGTGCCATTTTATATATATATAAAATCGCATAGACTGGCAAACGGGCAAGCCAACAATTGAATCCACATTTATCGTGGACTGCCGAATTATATCGGGAGGACAGCATTTTCTGATTGGTGTGCAAATTTGGTGAGTTCTGGGCCAATTTCATTCTCCTTGGACTGGACAGGCATTATATATTGGATCTTCATTGCGAGTTGTGTGGGATCTGCCCTCTCAGCCTCAAGTGTCTGTGCAAGCTAGATGTCCTTCACCTTGTGCCTGCGATCTCCATATTGGTTAATACCGTGTGCCATTACTGTCTAGCGTCCAAGGCGATTTGACTTCAAGGAATCCTATTGCATAAACTGCCATCAACGTGGGACAGAGATAAGGTGACTACGAGTTCTGCAGAGGCACTTCACAGAACAGAAGATATAGTAAGTACATGGCCGGAGCAGAGTTGGGGTGCATCTTACGTGACTAGGGAGAAGAAAGTCGGTAGCGTATAATACAAAGAAAGATTGCAGAAGCTCGTCTAGCTGGTGGCATCCATTCTACCTCAGAGTTAGCGGAACTTGTGCATAGCATTGCTTTCAAATTTTCAGGAAGGCAAGAATGAATGAAGACAGCTATTCGTGACTTTTCAAGTATTGAGAATTGCAGTGAATGATGAGCTAGGAACTTTAGAAAATGCTCTGAGGGAGGTAAAGGACAGACCGAATCCATCAGTGGCATCCCAGGTTCTTGATGTTGTTTTCTTTTTTAAAGCCAGAGGAATTTAATCCCTGTTATCAGTTTTGCCACAGATCTGTATTTGTCCATTTGGTGAATTGAGGTTATCAATTTCTTAATTTAACAATTGTATGCCCAGTCTGATAAACTTAATAGCACACTATCTATTCATAAGGCTGTTTAGATTACAAGACAGGTTGATTTATGAATTATCTTAATTTAAGCATTGGTTCTTTAAGTGTCCTTGATAGTTAGGGTCGTATCAGTGGTGCAAACTGTTTGACAAAATGTCAAACCACTAAGTATAAAAAAATTTGGTGCTGGAAGGAGTAATAACCTATTGGGGTTATTTCAACAATGTAGCTTTGCAAGTGCATATAAAAAGCAGAGACATAAACATGTTTATTGATATTGATCCCCAGGCTATTGTTAACCTCAGCTCTCATAAGGAAGGCAGCTCGGATAAATTCTCCTTTGATAATGATATTTGTCATCATCAAAATGATATTGTGTTTATTGACAGTGATGACACCTATATAATAGATCCTATTCATCCTTTTGAGTGTCATGAGGATCCTCATTTCTTGAAAGATGTTTGGAAGAATGAAGAAATTAACATTTTATGACTGTTATGTCCCAACTCCATTTGACTCCGGTCTTCCGAATTCGGAGGCTAAAAATAAGGTACATCATCCTTTAATTCATGTTGTCCCTGGTGATGACTCTCCAGTTGTTGATGTGTTGCTCATAAGGCTGTTGGTAATCTTATAAATATTTCTGATGCAGTTGTTGAGGGTGATTTCCAATTTTCTATTAAGCATACTCCTAGTGCTGCTGATGCGTCAGTTCCTATGGTTGTTCAGGGTGGTGTAAGTAATGGTTTGGATTCTATTCCAGGAAACACCAGAAGCGGCCCGGCCCCCCTGATAATTCTATGGCTTATCCTTCGGTGTTGGGGTACTTCGCAGCAGTGCAGATTCTGTAGTCAGGGATAGGGGCTCTTCTTTCCCTCTTTTTGCTCTCTTTTCCTCTTTCGGTCATTTTGGTTTTTGCTTCTTTTCTTTGGGCACTGTTTGGTGTTCCTGCTGTGGAATGACCCATTGTCGTTTTTTGGCAGTCCCTTGAATCCTCTTTGTGGTTTTTTGTTGGACATTAATGATTTATCTTATCACTTATTCTTCTTTGCCTATCCCAGTAGTTCCTCTCAAGATGTAGCTAGAAGCTTGGGTTCAGGATTGTATTGATTTTAAAGTGAACACTTTGAGGAGGAATGTTGAAATCTTGATAAGGAAAGGGCAGGCCAAGTTCTGCTGGATGTTCAGGTTGAGCAAGTAGTTAATCCAATGTTGATGGATTCGTTTTTTTATGATCTTGGTCTGTTATTGATTTGGCCTTTTCATTGTAGCCATCTGATCAGCCTTGGTGATCTTTCGGGAGATTTTATGGGTGGGTTCTATAATGGTGTAGCTGTTATCTTTGTTGATTTCTTGGATGCTTTTTATTGACTTTTTTATTGGATGCTCCACATGAGCCATATTTGTAAGCTTGTTTCAATATATATATATATATATATATATATATAAAGTTTCAAATTCCTGAGTTGAGTATGACTTTGAATTTTGCTGCATACTCTCTTATATCATTGGCAATCACTGTAAGCAAAGAAGTCTCACTCATTGTTTGAAAAGAAACTTGTGCAATTAATCCTAAACCGCACTTGTGCATGAAATTATTCCATAGGTTTCAGGGTTTGGGTATTTGGTTTCAATGAGAGGCCACTTTCTTAAGGAAATTTAGGCATCCACGAACAATATATGTTCACCCTTCATGAAATTCCATTAAATCGCCTGCTCACATCACTCATGTATCTACAGAGCCAATTACCTTCCAATTTGCATATGTTAGTTTTAGTGATCTCTGATAGATAAAACTATTACTGCAGATATAGACTATAATTGATATCCTTACTTGAACAATGGCAGAACCAGAGATGCAGAGTCTGTTCTCTCAAGTGATTGCTGGGTCTTTAACTTTAGTGCTGAGGATTGCTGAAGATATACTGTCTTACAATGGAGATTGCTGTGAGAACATGTAAATCGCCTTCCAATAAATAATGTCAAGAGTTCTCCTGCAAAATGAATGTGCAGATCACTGGGACTGTAATGCCTTAGATTGATTATCTTTCCCATCGATCTGCACTTATATTTATACATGTGAAAGGTCATGCTCCCCGTAGAGTCATGACTCTATGTGGCCTTTGGCAATGTAGGGTCATGCCTCTACAGAGGCATAACTAACCAACTGTTTAGTTCAGATAAACACTGCAATACAATAGATTATGTGATCGGCAGTAAAACACAAGACCCCCGATAATACACATTATAATGTCTGCCGATAATATACACATTACAATGTCTGCCAATAATATTATGATAATCATCCAAACGTATGTTATGACAATTATATATATATATATATATGTCTGATGAACAGAATTCACATAACATAGTTTTATCATTACTTCTACTGATGCTATACATCAACACTCCCTCTTAGCAAGGGAGAAGTAATACACCTTCAGAATAGAATATCTGAATAAATTATCTGATCTTAACACTCTAAAACAGTGACTAGTCAAATAATTAAAATCACCATGCTATGAACACTATCATAACATATATTATGATTTCTAATTGTCCGAAACAATATCTAGAGTAATCATAATGGATTCGTTATCAATGATCTCTAATTGTCTGAAACAATATCTAGAGATTTCCATGATAATAGGCCTATCATTTGCAAGATCGTCACCTTACAAACGATTACCTTCTAAATATGTGTCCATGAAAGATCGTCATCTTTCATTACAAATCTGATGCAACTAAACAACAATAAAAGCATAAACTCACATGAATTGAAAACTTAAATTCAATATTCAATATTACAATTTAATCATACCAAGTTTTCCTCTTAAGTGATCCAACTTTACTTTAGCAAGAGGCTTAGTACAGATATCTTTTGTTTGCTCATTAGTACTGATGTACTCCAACTGAATGACTCCTCGGTCCACCATATCTCTAATGTAGTGGTAAGGAATTTCAATATGTTTGGAACGATTGTGGAAAACTAGGTTAGCTGAAAGCTTGATGAAACTTTGACTATCACAATGAATCACAGTGGGCTTCAAAGGTCTTTTGAACAAATCTACTAACAACTTCCATAGCCATACCGCTTCTCTAGCACCCAAGGAAGAGGCAATGTATTTTGCTTCGGTAGGACTTAATGCAACTAAAGACTGTTTTCTGTTGAACTAAGAAACCATTCCAGATCCTAGACTAAAGCAACATCCAAAAGTACTCTTACGTTTAGTAGGGCTGCCTGCCCAATCCAAATTAGAATATCCATGAAGGTTGATGTTGACTTGATCATATTTGATTCCTATGCCAATAGTAACTTTTAGATTTCTCAAAATGTATTTAGCTGCATGTAGATGTATCTTCTTTGGTGCACACATAAACCCAAGTTCTACCATCTTTTTGCCTAACAGTGATCTCATGCACCTGTATATGAGAGCTCTTTCCCCAGGGAAATATAATGCATAATCCACCTCCTTGGTTGGTAACTGAACTATTGGCCAGGATTTTTCAGATAGCAGCCACTAGCCATTTTGGTCAGTAAACTACCTCTACTACTAATGTATTAGCTTATTGTTAATAAGACCCAAAATCCTCGACATTTGTCTCCTTTCCTAAATAACCACCTTTACGAATTGCTGAGAGGAGGTAGATGTCATTGTCTCCTCTCACTTGGACTGCAGTGTGTAGAGAGCAAATACTACCAGAAATTACAGAATATCACACAACTATTACCTTCAGAATCACCAATATACGATACCACAATGTTATCATAATGGAGGCGAGGAACAGTTTTTATTTTATTAATATCACCAAAAACATGAATGTACAATGTCCAAGTATCAATCTGCTTATAAAGGGGTCGGTTGGTTAGAAACCAACCGACACACTCCCCGCTTCCTAACTACCCACCAACACAAGTATTAAATACTTAAGTCACCGAATGCCAACTACAAACCAATTGCCAACTACATATATCCCCCCCAAAAAAGAGTCGTCTTCCAGAGGACGACTAAAAACAATTGAGAAATGTTTCAAGAAGGATAGGAGCACATCCTTGGACTCGGAGTGCCTCGCAAGCGTTGCAGCTCCCACTCTGTCGTTTTCTGTTTAGTACAAACGCCCTAAAGTACCCGCAAAGTATCCATCTTTTTAGCTTCGGCCGCTGCCAACTTGCCTTCCAACTTAGCTCACTTCAACTGCCAACCCGCCATCAGAGTAGTCTTTTCTGCTTGCCATTGCTTATGAAGATGTTTCTCCCACTGGGCTTCCAAAAAAAACCCTGGAAAGCAATCTCTATAGCAGCCAAAGAGGCCATGAGAGGAGAGGAAGCAACCTGGGTCTGAGAAATGATAGAACGGTTGGTCCAAGTAGTGGAAATATCTTCCTGACTGTATCCACTTTGTTCTAAGAGACCCCAGTCTGTATAGCAGTCAGCTCGCATGAACTGGGCTAATGTTGTAACTGCGGCAAGTACACCCTCCAAATTATAGGACTGAGCATGTCGAAGGAGTTCTCGGGTAGAATGCTCCATAGCCCGTAACTCCGTAAGAAATCCTTCTGCCTGAGCTGCAAAAGAAGCTGGAACCAGAGGTTCCTCACACCCACTCTATATCTCCACTGGTTCCTCAAGCCGCAAGGGCACAAGGGATGACACCAAACCCTCTTCTTCCAACAACTTGTCAGCCTCTTCTAAAACGGTATCTGCTCCTACCATTGTCACCTAAGTACTCGGAGAGAAAGGGTCCTTCGGTTGCTCCCCCACAGCCGACTGAACAATGAGAGCCACAGGCTGGACCACCTCTAGCCCGAGAGGTGTCTGCAGGCGTACCTCGTGTACACAGTGAACCTGGCCTCTTAAATCAATCACCTTGGTGCGAGTAGGTTGGTCTGGAGAGAGAAGGGGCTTGATCCCTAGAATAGATAGCTTAGAAGCCCCCCATGTCGGAAAGCATCCTAAGCCACTTGCTGCTTTTAAGCTTGCGTCTTCGGTAGAAGGAACTAGTGGTACCACAACATCACCAGGTGGAGAAGCCGGCTGAGGAACCACAGCGACTCCTATAGGAAGGGGCCCTATTGTAGGTGGCAGAAACACTACTTCACGTGGGGTGCCCTGTAAGGGACTTAGGTGAATCTCGGCTGCATGGGAATCAGAAGAGGAGGAATCTGTATCACTCTCTATGTCCTCAGAACTAACTTGGTCTTCGTCCTCCTCTGCTACTACGGCCTGTCGTGCCTTCTTTTTGGTGGGTTCACCACAACCCTGGGAGCCCACACCCAAGGTGTCTAGATGTCATCCCTAGTCGGTATGGTTCCACTCTACTTGCTAGTACCAATGTCCCACAATGTTCACTACTAACCTGAAGCTGAACTGCCTCCAAGAACAAAGCCACTGCATGATGGGGCATGTAGAAAGCTTTATGCCGCAACTCCAGGGACTCCCGCAGTCTACCAGAAAGGAGTTGAGCCCATTTGTAGATCTGTCCTTAGGATAGGCCATCCACCACTAGCAACATCCAGAGAGCAATATTAGAGGTGTGAGTGAGCTTACTTTTTACCAAATCCACCACACAACGCCATTCCTCATTCGCAATGAAAACCTTTCTCAGCCCCCAACTATTCTTCCGAATACCTTCCCATTCCTCATTGGTAAGATCCTGGCGACACAGGAGTTTTAGCCATTTCCGCTTGTCTTCTCCTGTCATAGGGGCTTTGCTCAACTCCTGCCCTCGATTAGGGATTCCAAAAATCCTACTAAGTACTTCGGAAGAATAAGAAACTGTCACCTGGTGTTGAGCATACTGTATGACAGATTGATGACCTGCTCCATCATGCCCCGTAATCAAATCTCGGAGGATAGGTTCAAATTCGTGTAAATCAAAGATAATCTTGTCCACCTCAGCGGTGACCAATGCCTTTCGGAGAGGATGATTTGCGTTTGATTTTTCCCACCATGCCCTACACTCACTGCCGAGCACACTTTCAAAACTGATACTAGAAGTAGTGATCTTCTATGACAATTTAGTCTTGCCCTGTGCCATGACTGACTTCTGAGTTCTTGCCTATAAGGCAGCAGCTTTGGTACCTTTGGAATCAACAATGTGGCCCCGGCTGGGATTCCCCGTACTTAACTTCACCATGTCAGAGGGATATGTCCAATCTACAATCTACCAGCATGTGCTGAGATATCTCCAATGACCACCCCAAAGAACTGTGTGCTAAAAAAATAACCATACAAGTAGAATGGTCTCTTTGGTTGGTAGAATTTGTAAAGAGTATGTTTGATCGGACCATACGCTGATATGTTCGTATCCCTGTTGTCGTACAACAGCCATACGCAACTTAGCTTTATGCAAGTCTGTACAGAAATCTCTTGTATGGCTAGATGCCACTCGTACGCTATCCCTCGTACGTTGCAAAATTGGCACCCGTACGCCATTTGAAGGTGGTCTTCTGTACACCAATACTCTGTACGTTGGGTTCTGTACAGCACACCAATTTTGCCCTTCGTACGCTAGGTTCTATACGACACCACAACCTTGTCCTCCGTATGCTAGATTTTGTTCAGGTACGTCAAAAATCTGTTAGTATGTTGGGTTCCGTATGGTACACCACTTTTGTCCTCTGTACGGCTGATCCCACGTATGGCTATAACAATGCCACTTTTGTACGGTCTGATAGGTCGTACATCGCCTTGCTCCGCTATCCAAACACCCCGTACGTCACCCTACTGTGTACACCGTACGTCCACAATCCCCGACATTGTACTTGCACTTGCCTTCCTTTGATTCTTGTATTTGTAACATGTTGCAATCTGCTTGGAAGACTTCATAATCTCCCATCTGCCAGTGAAATAAACCCTTAAGGGAGTTTGTGTCATCCTCCAAGTATTCTCCTAACCTGAGTACTCCCTCCTCATTGGGTTCCATCCCTTCATTATTCTTCTTCTTCGGAGTCAAATGCCAAGTCCTGACTTACTGACTTGTCCTTGAGATCTATAGTGTACTTCCATCCTTCTGATTCAATAGAGAGGGTGTTTCATTTCCAGTTGTGATTGGCCTTTGCTACTACTAGCCATCCTCTCCCAAATAAAGCATCATATACTTTCTTCTCCAAGGTAATAAACACAAAGTCTAAAACAAATTGTTGGGTTCCTATTATTACCTTTTGCCCTATCAAGGTGCCAATCGGTTTAATGCCATGCTGATCTGCTCCTACGAGCTGGAATTTGGGCGGCCACAAGGAAGGTTTCCCAATCACCTTCCAAGTATCTTCCGATACAACATTCATCCCGGAGACTCCATCAATTATCGTGTTTGAGAGTTTGTACCCCATGATCTCCATCTCTACTGCTGGCGCTCTCCTTAGACCTATTGTAAATAAGGTATTTTCTTCCTTTTCCATTGAAGTTTCTTCTTTTTCTACCTGCTCTACTGCTTCTGGTTCCACTTGTTCTACTATTTCTGGTTCCCCTTGGGGATCCTATTGAATTGGCAGCGTTCCTTGTATCAATGCGATTTGTAACTGGGGTAGTATATCCAGTAAATTCCCCAATGGAGATCGGAATGGTAGTTTCTAATACTTTCCTTATGATGTTAGGTACCCCCTTGCCCCTAGAGGTCTTGGCTGGCTTAGCTATTGTTTCCCCTCTCAACTCATTTTGGATGTTCTGCTTTGCCTCCTCAAATCTTGCTTTTTCCACAGTCACCTCTGGGGACATGGTTTTCTTGGCTTGCATCCTTGTTATTGCAAGTACCTCACTTTCTGATCCTACAATATCCAACATGTTCACGCCTTTTTGCCTTGGGCAATTCGAATCCTCATGGTTGCCCGGCCCACACCATTTGCAGAGCATTCCTCCATTTTGTCCCCCTCTGTTTTGACATTCTCGAGCAAAATGGTCCCATTCGTTGCATCTCCGGCATTGGATCATGGGCTGTCCTCTAGAATCATATTGGATTGCCCGTTGGGGTGTGTTGGTGTTGCTATTGTTATTACTACTATTGGCACTGCCTCTCCAGTTATTCTTGTACCCCCCTGGTGAAGCTTCTGTATTATTGTTCTTTGGGGGAGTTGCTGGTGGTTCAGACTATTCTCTAGCAAACAATATCTGGGTGTTCCTTGTTTTTAGGTTTAAAGGGCAGTCTTTGATTGCATGACCCCCTATCTGGCAAATCTCGCAAAACATCTTTCTCAGGCATGACCCTCTTTTTCACAGTTTGTACACCATAGGTCTTTACCTTCCTTCTTCTCATCCTTAGTTCCGGCTACTTCCTTCATTAGTCGTTTGAGGTCCTTCCTCAAGGCTTGGATCGTTTTCGACTCTTCCTCACTCTCCTCAGAACTCTCACTAGAGCTTCCATGCCATCTCCTCTTCGAGGTTTTATTTTCGGTTTCAATGTCCATGGCACGCGTACAAGCATCTCCAAAAGTAGATGGTGGGACTATCTTCATTTTTTTTCTTAAGGGCAGGGTGAGTCCTCCAATAAACCATCTTTTCTTTAACCCGTTTGCAGGCTTCTTGTCCAATTTGCTGATGAGTTCCTTCAGTCACCTGGTACAAGCCTTCACCGATTCCTTCTTGTCTTGCCCAGTGTTATAGATTTCTGTGACAATTTCATCATCTCTTAACAATTTGAATTCCTCCTCAAATGCTCCACACAGGTTATCCCAAGTGTTCTTCTTGCCAGCATCCAAGTCTGCATACCAATCTATGGCAATCCCTCTTAATGTGGCAGGAAATGCCTTCAACCATTCGTTACAATGATTCTCCCCGTTCACTTGCCATATAGTTATACAAGTTTTGCAATGGCGAGCAGGGTCCTTTGATCCGTCCCCCGTAAATTTAGGCAATTTTTGCTTATCGACTACCATTTTCTTTCCTCGTTGCCACCTTCCCAATGGAACCCCTCCTCCCGAGGGAGCAACACCACCAAGTGGAACCCCAGTTCTAGATGGAATACCTCTTCTCGGTGGAATGCCACTTACTGATGAAACAACACTTCCTAAGGGAACAACCCCATCGGATGGAACCCCACTTCCCGAGGGAACACCCCCACCGGACGAAACCCCACTTCCCGCTGAAACACCCCTTCCAGATGGAAAACCACTTCCCGATGGAACTCCACTTCCTGATGGAAGTTTACCTCCCAATGGAACACCACTTCCTGATGGGCTAGACTCCTGACTCCTTATCTCCTCTTGAGGGAGTTCTTGCCGTTCAAGGGTTTCTAGTTTTCGGCACCCAAACTGTCTTTCTGGTGTTTCCGAAATAACCAAATTGGCTAGTTCCTCAACGGTATGTTCAATCCACCCTTCCTGACTTCGGTGGGAATCCCCTTGTGTTCTCTAGTTACGGCGTCTCTCTTCTTGCTGCTGGAGATGTAAGGTTCTTAGGGCGACTTCCTCCTCAGTTTCATCCTCTGGTGTTGTCCTCCTGAATTTATTTGGAATTAGCGGCATGAACTAATTCAGTGCCTATCTCCCTATCTTGGCTTATTGGGTTCCTCTACTTTGTGATTCCGCACCCTCTCAGTAAACCGTTGAAGAACTTGTTGCCTTCTTCTTTCCCTCGCGATTTGTGCTCTTTTGTCCTCAATATGTACGAGGTTCCTTGCCAAAAGCCGAGGAATTTGTCCTAGGAGATATGCACCGTTGGTGGCACGGAGAGTTCGTCGCGTACCATGCTCTCAGGAACCGTCCTCTCACGGGCTTCCCTTTGCACGTACTGCTCGACCGCAACTTCCCACGCTGTCACCAAGTCGCGTGTCAATTGATCCTCCCTAGTTACTTCCTCCTCTCTGTCGCTATTAGTAATTTGGATGCAAGGTATAAATGGTCTTCCAATTAGTCCATCCTGTCTAGCACAATACCTCCAGATCCTAACTTGGGCAACGGTGCCAAAAATGTCAAGAGCAAATAGTACCAAAAATTACAGAATATCACACAACTATTACCTTCAGAATCACCAATATACAATACCACAATGTTATCATAATGGAGGCAAGGAACAATTTTTATTTTATTAATATCACCAAAAACATGAATGTACAATGTCCAAGTATCAATTTGTTTATAAAGGGGTCAGTTAGAAACCAACCGACACACTCCCCGCTTCCTAACTACCCACTAACACAACTATTAAATACTTAAATCATCGAATGCCGACTACAAACCAATTGTCGACTACACAGTGCATGGGGGGAAAGGGAGGGAGAGGGCAAGTAATGCTGGAAAGAGGATAATGGAGACATATGGGATCAAGCGTACAAAAAGCTGAAAAGATCACTGGGAATAGGATGCAAGCATACAACCTTACCGAACTGAAAACGATAAAAATATGTTATTAAGGGTATCCTGTTCAATGCCAACTACTTCTAAATTCTGACATAATAGATTTTTCCATCATCCTGAGTAATACGATTAGGAGGGAGAAATCATATGTTCTGTTTCTTCAAAAAGGACTATATAAAAAGCTTTTTCTATGATCTTTGTGCGTAAAGTGATTAGAAAGGGTGAAATATTTTTATGTTCAGTTAACTGAAAACAGGACTGGTGATGGAAGTAACAAAAATCCGAATGCAAAAATGTCATTTCAAACTCAAAAAGTGCCCTCTCTTGATCCGCTCATAGTCGCTATAATGAATTGCCAACTGTCTCTAAATCTGTCTTGGACTCTTAGAATCATTTTTTTTAATGTTATTCTCCTCCTAGTTACACACTAGAGTTCTCTTTTTGCATTTGGATGTGGGTTATTATGTTTATGAGCAGTGCTGATATTTTGGCTTAGTTATATGTAGTATGTAGTATGTACAATCAATAAGAGCATGAAAGTGTTCCAGATGGATTCAATTGTTTAGGCATTTTTCCTTTCCATTTCCTGTAGTTTTTATTATCCACACAAGGGGCAGTTCCTATTGATACAATACATTTATTTTTATTTTCAAATAAACGTAATTTCTTTAAGATTTTCATTGAACACAGAAATTACAAAACATAAATGCTATGGTAGTGGAGCTGTGCAGACAAATTTTGAGAAGACAGACTAGAATTCATGACAGGAAGCAGAATCTTTGAACAAACACCATTTTCCAACAAAAGATAAAAATTAAAATCTATGAATAGCATTTAAAACTAAAAGTATTATCTTACAACAGGCACATTGAATTGTCATGTGGTTTCTTCAGAAGATAAAGAGATTTTGTAAGGCCTCCAAAAGAAATGGTCATTCTGATCAACATGCTTCTTCTGAAGCAAAAGCTACAATCTGCTTTCTACAAAATGTTTTTGAATGGTCAGATTATCTAAACGATATAGTGTTGCAAGATAATTCCTTGTCCTCACCTGTAAGAATCTCTAGATACACCACAAGTTTCGTGTAGAGTACAAGGTGTTCCTGCAAACACACAAAGCCCAATTAAGATACCAAATGAAAACAACTGGAAACTTTTCTAGCGTGTGGTTAGCAACTTAATGAAACAGAATAACAACAAAAATGGATGGTGACCATTCTTTATTTATACAAATTCAAAAATTAACCTATTCAAGTCTGCAATATTCTAATCCACAAGATTTTTATGTAGAAAAAAACTAGTAGCAAGTTAGCTATCTTTAAAGAGAGGATTCTTTCACATGGCTGTTCTCCCTTGATATTTCATTAAGGTTGTCATTCACAATTTTCAACTCTGGTTAACAGCTTCTTAACTATAGGCTGGCTCTTTTGGGCATAACATATCCTACTACAGAAGCACATTAATCATTATTTTCAAACATGTGTCATCAGCTTATCCACTCCATCAAAGCATCCATCTCTTTTCGTAATGGGGCACTTGTCAACATTTTCCCTTACAAACTTAACAATTCAGCTTCTTTCAATTCTTATCTTTGCAACGATCCTTTGAACAATTTTTATATTTAGTATTTTTAGAAAGCTATCTTAACAAGTTCTTTATCGCAGAGCATTAAAAACCCTTTAGGAAATTGTTATATCATCACTACAAACAGCAGGATTGTAAAAGGATTGGGTTAACAATGGTGACCTGATTGTTAAATCCAAACAGAAACGATCTCCTGTTGCATAGGATCTCCTGTTGCAGAGTCTAAGAATGCCCACCAAGTTTAAGTCCAGAGCTAGAGAGTGGGAGCACTACTGCAGAGTATGAGAATGCTCATCAAGTAAGTCCAGAGCTAGAGGGCTAGGCTAGACAATCCTAGGAGGTAGTTCACATTGAACTCCCCAACACTGGATGTATAAAAAGTGCTGATAGTGCGTAAAAAGCTGGTAACACAAGCCTATCACTGAGACACCATGAAAGGAAGGTGAGAGAATGATGCAGATGCATCACAAAAGTGGAATCATTTTGAAGACTATGGCGAATACCTGGATTTGTGTGGTTATTTACATTGTAATATGGTTCAGTAAGCCATTTTATGTTTTTATTAATTGAGTCCAAATAGTCTAAGTGTCATAAACATGAAAAATGGAAGGTTAATGTGTTTAGAGTTTATTCAAATCGGTCATGAAGAACTGATAAGGAAGTTAGAATGAGTTAGTTATCGGTTGTGGGAAGTTGGTTAGTTATTTGGTTGTATTCGGTTTTGAAAAGTTATTTATGCCATTTTATGTTTTTATTAATTGAGTCCAAATTGTCTTAGTGTCATAAACATGAAAAATGGAAGGTTAATGTGTTTAGAGTTTATTCAAATCGGTCATGAAGAACCGATAAGGAAATTAGAATGAATTAGTTATCAGTTGTGGGAAGTTGGTTAGTTATTTGGTTGTATTCGGTTTTGAAAAGCTATTTATGCTTCTATTTGGCAAAAACTGAGGAGGTGAGAAAAGTCTCGAGGAAGGAGACGGTAGATGTAACAGGAAGGAATATGTGACGAAGAATGGAATAAGAATGTGAGGGAATGAGTTTTCTGTTATGAATATCGTATTCTTCTATTATTCATTTATGTTCCTCTGTTAATCCTTCACTGATTATGACAGTTACAAATTAGTTTAAGCTATGTTGTGGAACTGCATTTCTTTCGAAATCGATTCCATTTGCTATTTGTGACGACCGATTATCGAGTTTTTAATGCTCTGTGTACATTGTGATATAAGTTGGTATTAGCAATCGGTACGAAGGTGTCGGTTCATTTATGAATCGAGGTGTTGAAATAGCCCCGATTTGGGGAACTTTATAAATAAAAAATCTTATGTGATTATGTTTATGTGTCCCCTTGCTCAACCGAGTATCAACTGAGAAACCGTAGGTTCACTCTCAAAATTCTTTAAGATCGGGATAGACTTCAAAGGCTGCTACACAATTATTCCATTGTTTTCGAACCTTGGAACTGTTATTATAACAGTGATGAAGCCGTGAGGAACCTGAGGTGATATGTGTGTGCAGAGTAGCTCCTGTTTGGTGTAGCCGTAGGCTGTTTGTATCGAACCACAGCATAATAGAAAAAGAGACGTGATGACAGTCCATTGGACCCATGAGCATTGCAATTTCAGTTTGGGTGCTATCAGAAAAGCTCGTGTCTGGCAATGATGTTTAGGGGTGTATCGAGTGGCATTGAAGTTCGCTGTTAAATAACCGAGGATGGCAAAATGGTGGTAGATCCATGAAGGGATGGCGGCACTCTGGAGTAACCGTGAACATTGAAACCACAATAATGATGATTCAGATGATATGGGGAATCATTCCTAATCGAGTACAAAGTATTGGCCTTCGAAGAGAACTCCATGTTCAAGCATGGTTTCTTATGCTTGTAAGGTGGTAAAACTAGTATTGTTCGGCATGTTGACAGGAAGGTCCACACAAGAAGCCGAGGGATATAGGTTTGACTATTGATTCCTGCAGACCATTGAAGGAACCGAACTGTCAAAGTAGAGGCCGATGTTTTCAAGGCGTTATTGAAGCATGATCGATATTTAGTAATCAATCTTTTGGTGTTACCAATCTGGAGGCAACCCGAGGGCGGGGTGTTCATTATTTGGTAACCATTTCTCATATGATGGTATTTTGTTTATCTGTTTGAGTTGAAGATGATTTGGTAGGTAATCATGAAGTTTGTTCATTGATCATTAAAATAGTGAGGGGATTGGAATCTCTATGAAGGGATGGTTGTGCAGAAGTGCAGTGAGATAAAGAATATATGCAGATTTGAATCATCAGTTGATTCTCTCTGCATTAGATTGGTATCAGAGCTCAGAAGATTCTGAGCATGTGATAGTGGAAATCACACCAGGATAGATTATGTTTTCTTGAATATGCTGTTAACAAGTTTTGCAGATAAAATTTCAGATTTTCTTTGATGAGTTTGTGCAGATAAGTTCCAGATTTTTACTTGGTGCTGTGCACCCATTTGTGAATGATTGTTGGGGGAGATCTAATTCAACTTGGCCAATTGGATTTGAGTACTTTGCAAGCATTTAGAAGTGCTGGAATAGCAACAAGTTCCAATATGGAAGATAAAGAAGAGATTTCAAAATTGTTGTTGAAATTAGATGCATGGATTTCATATGAGGAAGCACAAGAGAAGAAGAAACAGAAAGAAGCAGAGAAAAAGAGGAAGGAAGAAAGCAAAAGAGGATTAGAAGCAAGAACAAAGAAACTTGAAGATGACTTAACAGCATTTGAGATGAAGTTAGAAATGAAGGAGAAAGGAGATCAAGCCCTACTTGATTTGATAGAAGCCCAGATAGCATATGAAGAAGCAGAAATAAAGGTGAAGAGTTGTCCATTGGAAGGACAAGAGGAGAAAACCGATGCTGGTAAGGAGCAGAAGGTTGGGGATGAGCCTTGGGTTGAGAAGGTTCTTGTTGAAGACAAAGATGCTGAGAAGATTGTTGATTTGGGCAATGGTGATTTGATCCCGGAAAATCTTGAGGATAGGGATGTAGCTTGTGATGATGGGGCAGATGATGTGATCTCTCATGAAAAAGAATTAGTGTTGGTGAGCATACAGGATAACAAGGAGATAGTTCACTATGAAGGAAATTTTTCCTTTGCTGGATATAGTGATGAAGTTTTGATTCCTTTGGAGGATCAATCCAGTATTCAAATGACTGGAGGAGACTTCTTTGTCTTATTTTGTGCAGGTGTGCCGGAGCTTATTACTGTTGATGCCTATGAGTTGGGCTTATATTTGAAGGACTTGATTTTGGGCTCAAGTTTTTCATCAGAAGCGATGTTCGCAGCTATCTTTAATTTTGCAGGCATCCACCAAACGACACATCCGAACTGGAAGATTTGGAAGAAGATTATGGCAATTCAATGGGACTAGAATTTTTGTGTCCCTGGGAGTATGATGCAGGTGCATCACAAAAGTGGAATCATTTTGAAAGACTATGGCGAATACCTGAATTTGTGTGGTTATTTACATTGTAATATGGTTCAGTAAGCCATTTTATGTTTTTATTAATGGAGTCCAAATACTCTAAGTGTCATAAACATGAAAAATGGAAGGTTAATGTGTTTAGAGTTTATTCAAATCGGTCATGAAGAACCGATAAGGAAATTAGAATGAGTTAGTTATCGGTTGTGGGAAGTTGGTTAGTTATTTGGTTGTATTTGGTTTTGAAAAGTTATTTATGCTTGTATTCGGCAAAAACCAAGGAGGTGAGAAAAGTCTCGAGGAAGGAGACGGTAGATGTAACAAGAAGGAATATGTGACGAAGAATGGAATAAGAATGTGAGGGAATGAGTTTTCTGTTATGAATATCGTATTCTTCTATTGTTCATTTATGTTCCTCTGTTACTAAATCCTTCACTGATTATGACAGTTACAAATTAGTTTGAACTATGTTGTGGAACTGCATTTCTTTCGAAATCGATTCCATTTGCTATTTGTGAAGACCGATTATCAAGTTTTTAATGCTCTGTGTACATTGTGATATAAGTTGGTATTAGCAATCGGTATGAAGGTGTCGGTTCATTTATGAATCGAGGTGTTGAAATAGTCCCGATTTGGGGAACTTTATAAATAAAAAATCTTATATGATTATGTTTATGTGTCCCCTTGCTCAACCGAGTATCAACTGAGAAACCGTAGGTTCACTCTCAAAATTCTTTAAGATCAGGATAGACTTCAAAGGCCGCTACACAATTATTCCATTGTTTTCGAATCTTGGAACTGTTATTATAACAGTGATGAAGCCGTGAGGAATCTGAGGTGATATGTGTGTGCAGAGTAGCTCTTGTTTGGTGTAGCCGTAGGCTGTTTATATGTTTGTATGTTTGTATCAAACCACAAAATAATGGAAAAAGAGATGTGATGACAGTCCGTTGGACCCATGAGCATTGCAATTTCAGTTTGGGTGCTATCAGAAAAGCTCCTGTCTAGCAATGATGTATAGGGGTGTATCGAGTGGCATTGGAGTTCACTGTTAAAGAACCGAGGATAGCAAAATGGTGGTAGATTCATAAAGGGATGGCAGCAGTCCGGAGTAACCATGAACATTGAAACCACAATAATGATGATTCAAATGATGTGTGATGCAGAGAGAATCAACTGATGATTCAAATCTGCATATATTCTTTATCTCAATGCACTTCCTACACAACCATCCCTTCATAGAGATTCCAATCCCCTCACTATTTTAATGATCAATGAACAAACTTCATGATTACCTACCGAATCATCTTCAACTCATACAGATAAACAAAAATACCATCATATGAAAAATGGTTACCAAATAACGAACAACCCGCCCTCGGGTTGCCTCCAGATTGGTAACACCAAAAGATCGATTACTAAATATCGATGATGCTTCAATAACACCTTGAAAACATCAGCCTCTACTTTATGATAGTTCGGTTCCTTCAATGGTCTGCAGGAATCAATAGTCAAACCTATATCCCTCGACTTCTTATGTGGACCTTCCTGTCAACATGTCGAACAATACTAGTTTTACCACCTTACACGCATAAGAAACCATGCTCGAACATGGAGTTCTCTTCAAAGGCCAATACTTCGTACACGATTAGGAATGATTCCCCATATCATCTGAATCATCATTATTGTGGTTTCAATGTTCACAGTTACTCCAAATTGCCGCCATCCCTTCATGGATCTACCACCATTTTGCCATCCTCGGTTCTTTAACAATGAACTTCAATGCCACTTGATACACCCCTAAACATCATTGCCAGACACGAGCTTTTCTGATAGCACCCAAACTGAAATTGCAATGCTCATGGGTCCAACAGACTGTCATCACATCTCTTTTTCCATTATGTTGTGGTTCGATACAAACAGCCTAGGACTACACCAAACAGGAGCTACTCTGCACACACATATCACCTCGGGTTCCTCACGGCTTCATCACTGTTATAATAACAATTCCAAGGTTCGAAAACAATGGAATAATTGTGTAGCAGCCTTTAGAGTCTATCCCGATCTTAAAGAATTTTGAGAGTGAACCTACGGTTTCTCAGTTGATACTCGATTGAGCAAGGGGACACATAAACATAATCACATAAGATTTTTTATTTATAAAGTTCCCCAAATCAGGACTATTTCAACACCTCAATTTATAAATGAATCGACACCTTCATACCGATTGCTAATACCAACTTATATCACAATGTACACAGAGCATTAAAATTTTGATAATCGGTCCACAAATAGCAAATGGAATCGATTTCGAAAGAAATGCAGTTCCACAACATAGCTTAAACTAATTTGTAACTGTCACAATCAGTGAAGGATTTAGTAACAGAGGAACATAAATGAACAATAGAAGAATACAATATTCATAATAGAAAACTCATTCCCTCACATTCTTATTCCATTCTTCGTCACATATTCCTTCCTATTACATCTATCGTCTCCTTCCTCGAGACTTTTCTCACCTCCTCAGTTTTTGCCGAATACAAGCATAAATAACTTTTCAAAACCAAATACAACCAAATAACTAACCAACTTCCCACAATCGATAACTAACTCATTATAATTTCCTTATTGGTTCTTCATGACCAATTTGAATAAACTCTAAAACACATTAACCTTCCATTTTTCATGTTTATGACACTTAGACTGTTTGGACTCAATTAATAAAAACATAAAATGGCTTACTAAACCATATTACAATGTAAATAACCACACAAATCCAGGTATTCGCCATAGTCTTCAAAATGATTCCACTTCTGTGATGCACCTGCATCAATATGGGGAATCATTCCTAATCGAGTACGAAGTATTGGCCTTCAAAGAGAGCTCCATGTTCGAGCATGGTTTCTTATGCGTGTAAGGTGGTAAAACTAGTATTGTTCGGCATGTTGACAAGAAGGTTCACACAAGAAGCCAAGGGATATAGGTTTGATTATTGATTCCTACAAACCATTGAAGGAACCGAACTATCATAAAGTAGAGGCCGATGTTTCCAAGGTGGTATTGAAGCATGATCGATATTTAGTAATCGATCTTTTGGTGTTACCAATCTAGAGGCAACCCAAGGGCGGGGTGTTCGTTATTTGGTAACCATTTTTCATATGATGGTATTTTGTTTATCTCTTTGAGTTGAAGATGATTCGATAGGTAACCATGAAGTTTGTTCATTGATCATTAAAATAGTGAGGGGATTGGAATCTCTATGAAGGGATGGTTGTGTAGGAAGTGCAGTGAGATAAAGAATATATGCAGATTTGAATCATCAATTGATTCTCTCTGCATCAGAGAAGGTCCTCAAAGCCAAGAAGAGATGGAGCCACAACCACTAGAGTAAGAGCAAGGGAGCCTAGCAGTATCAGTATGCATGGAAGAGCATTCCTCATTGATCTGGACCCATCTGCGAAGTGTCTACAGGACACTTACCACCTCCAAGAATGTTGATAGATTGAAAGGAAGAAGCAATCAATCTAGTAGATTTGGGATCACCACAAAGAGGATCAATGGGGAGAGTCCAAACCTAAGTGAACTAGGTTGGATAATCCTAGGAGGCAGCTGATGTCATGTAGACCACCCCACCAACATTCGAGGCAAAGGAACTACTAGTAGTGGGAAATTAGCTTGTAATGGAAGCCTACTGCTGAGATATACATCACGAAGATGAGAGGAAGTTCCAAACATCAAGAAGAGAAAGAACCATAACCACTAGAGTGAGAATAGAGGAGCCTCAACCATTGTAGGATGCAGGGAAGAGCATGTCTCACCAACCTATACCCATTCGTATAAAATCTAAAATGTCTATGAGGAGCTTAATGCCTCCAAGAAAAGTGACAGGTTGGAAGGAAGAAGTGATCAATTTGGTAGATTTAAGGTAATCATAAAGACTCTCCCCTAAAGAGTTGAATTCAAAATCCACATCAAGGGAATGGCCTCCCTATCCTCTAATGATTCCACAATCATCATCTCAAATGAAGTGCTACTTTAAGTTCATAACTACAGTCTATACTACAATATTTTTGCAAATCCATATTATACTCACGTCTCCTAAGAAATTGTAAAGTTCTAGTTGAAAACAAGATGTAAAATGGGTAATAATGTCTAGTGTTTACAATTCATCGTCTTCTAGAGCACCTGATAAACCTTAGGGTTTGGTGTCGAATGCTCCTATTATCATACCATTCTAAGTTCAGACATACATGGAAATATGTCTGTCATATAAAAAACACTCTTTTGGATAATGAGCATGTGTGTGTGTGAAAATTGTTCAGGGTTAAGTTCAGCTTTTGTCATAATGCTGAATGCTTGTCTTATTAAAACAGAAGACCATGTCTAATGATTGCTACTGAAAATGATGTCTTGAATTCTTCAGCTTCAGCTCATAGTATTTCTGAAAACAATGGTTTTTTGACTTTCCTAAATGCCCAAAGTGCATGCTACTATAGCTCAAAACGGGTAACTTACAAAGGCTATAGTTTTGAACTAACATTTCTTAAAATAGTGACTTGCAAAATAGTAAATACCATATATTGAATGATCTATAGATGGATCAGAAAAGAAGTCAATTGCACTAAGATTTCACAATGAAAATGGTCACAAATTGAAATGAAATAGGTGTGCTAATTAGGATTTTAGGTCAGTAATCATTACAAATGAGTAAAATTAGAATTACATGATACACAGATAAAAGTTTTAAACACGTTACACAAAATTTACATGGGGAAAACCCTTTCAGATTAAAAATCCACATAACAATCATTATACTAGAAAATGCTTACAACATGGCCTATTAAAAGTTGTAATGAATACCAAACAAGGGAACCACTCTTTTACTTTCACGACGCCAATAATATTTCTTATGCATGGTGATAATATTCATCTCCAAGTTAAATGCCTTTCAATGTGAGAGAACTATCTTAAATAGAGAAGGGAAGGCAAAACATCTCAAGGCATGTTTGTCACACCTATTCAAAACTGTTCTTTATAAATATGCAATTATCTAAATGTTATTAGACTATATTTATTTTAAATGGGATAAGCTTGATATAAGGTTTTATAACCTTATAATAAAACATGGCATAAATGTTTTCAGCTTATGACCTTCAATAACAATATGTTCTACCAGGGTGTTTCAGGAATCTGTGTGAAACTGTTATTTCTAGAAGGGAATAATTATGGAGCACATGTTGTTAAAACTTTGCAATTGCAATACATAATTTCATCCACATACTTTCAATTGAAATACATAATTTCATCAACTGGGAATGATCATGCCATAGTTTAAAGACTCAGTATTGGCAATATCTCAGCTAGCCCAAATTTTTTGAAAAACTCAGAATCGGCAAAAAGCACTTTTATCAAACATTTGAAAATATGAAATTTCTTAAAGTATTCTTAAAAAGGCATACATACACCAAATTTGTAGAATATATAATAATTTGAAAATTTTAATAAAATAATAATAAATATTAAAATATTAACATGTAATTTGTTAATAATAATTTTATAAATATTTATTATTAAATAGTTAGTATATATTAATAAGGTTTAATTAATAAAATTACAATATAATATTCTATAATATGATTATATTTTAATCTAACAATTTATACTAATTAAATGTAACATTTTAAATTTATATTATTAAAAAATTTAAAATATCAATTTTAATAGAATATGATTTATGTTTCATAAATTTTATAAAAACGTATTAATAAAGTTCTAACCCATATCGAAATTTTGAAAACAACTACGAAACCAAAGGCATCATCGATCATAAGCTTATGTCACGACATAGTGCGGCGTGGGAGGATTTGGAAATGGTTTGTGAGGCTCTGTCTTCATCAACACTGAGGTTGCGGTTTGCCTTCATTACCCTGTCTCAAAACCGCCTTCATTACCCTGTCTCGACCATATACCTAAAGCCAGCTTTTCATGCGATGACATGCACACTGCATTCTAAACCAAAAATTGTCATTTTGTGTTGATCGACGATTTAAACTGCCGCCTTTTCTGGTTAATCGCGATTTTAATAAAATATACACGCCACGATTTATTGGAAATATCGTTGCCAAGATTTTCGGCGTTTAAATCTTTTTTCCTGCTGACTCACGATAACTTGCAATTTTGGCGTTATTTCGCCAGTATTTTAAACTATGGATCATGCAATTGCTGATTTCGAATAGTACGGATTTTGCAATTGTTGGGGCAAACACAAAACCATTACCATTTGGATCGCAGATTTGAGTGGGAATTGGAATTCAGAATTCTCAAAAAATCCTAATCCACTGTTTGGGTCTGCAAAATGAGAATTGGAATTAGGAAAAATGTGGATTCGGTATCCCCATTTGACCCCCAAAACAAGAATTTTGTCTCCCCTCAAAATACTTGTTATGTGGAATTCCCGTTTTAATCCCCATTTTAAATCCCGTTTTTTGAAAATGAGGATTTCAACTAAAGTGCAATTTAATTGGTTTTGACATCCAGATGCCCATTTGGGAGCACCTATTTTTGCACATATTTTTGAAATTTAATTGAGTTGTAACTGAGAGAGTGAGGTGTTTAAAGAAATGATGCCCTTTGCATCTACTTTGGGCACCCTTTGAACCCCATTTTGTAAAAAAACGCAATTGCCGCTTGAAGAAATTCAAAAGATTATTGCATCTACAATTTTTTTAATTGGGGGAAAATTTTTGGCTATTGTTGCACCTGCTCGTATGTTTGGATTAAATAAAAGAACTAGTATTGCACATATTTAATTTCTTTCGTCTTTCTTTTAACTTTTTCTTGAAATTCTATTTTGCAATGAACATCGACATTTTCGACATGTGTGGAGTTGGAAGTGTTGGATACAATTGATTAATTATGTGTTGTCTTTGATGTTACACAAATGTCATATCAATTGACAGACAATGCTTACCAAGCTCACTTAGTCAGTGAAGATAGTTTTCCTTGTCTACCAAGCGTTCACAAGTTTACTCTGAACAGATGACAGTGTCTACCAAGCTCACTCAGGTGTCGAAGGAATTGAGGCAAAAAAGAGTGTTAACCGAGCTCACTCGGTTAATGAAGGGAAAGTTGGACAGAGTCAATGTTCACCAAGTTCACTCGGTTGCCAAAGGATTTCTGCAAGTTCGTAGTGTTAACTGAGCCTCTGTTGGTTAACACAGAGAATCATTCTAAAGATAGTTTCTACCGAGTAGGATCGGCTCTCGAAGGATTTTTCTTGTTTTGGCATATGAAGCTTAATTACTTTATGTATTGTTTCTAGCTGACTATGATGATGAATATTGGTGATTGTAATTTGAATTTGGGCCGATGTGACAATCTAGAAAGTATAAATGAAAGGTCAAGTTGAGAATTCTAGTGTGTGCAAGTGTGTTGATTGAATTGAGAAGAAAAGAGAGGAAGCGAACTTGAAGGATAAGCAGGTATCCTTGTGGAGCAGAAAAGTAATATTCGATCAGGAAGGATCAAGTTTAAGCAAGAAAGAGATATGGATTCAGCAATTCAGTTGCATCGCAATCAGGTCATTTCATTGTTACTCTCTAACCATTGTAGCAGTGATCTAAAATCTCTTAACAGAGTCGGTTTAACAGCCAGTTGTAAATCCTCTAACAGGGTGGCAATTCCATTGAATTGTTTTAAGACCTCTTGCAAGGCCACTCCTAGCAGGGTGACTAAATCCTCTACCAAGGTCACACCTAACAATGTGTTTTGTAACCTTTAACAGGGTTGGCTCCTAACAGAGCTCACTTTCGAAGAGTGAAAAACAGTAATTAATTACATTGGTGGTTTTTCCCAAATTGGGTTTCCACATTAAATCCTGGTGTCTCATGCGTTCATGTTATTTCTCTTATGCTTGCAAATTAATTACTATTAATGTTTTAAGATCTGCTAAAAGTAATTCACACTCTGCATTTACCGAGTTACAACATTTTATGTGTGTTTACCAAATAACCACAACAATCAGTTTTCTCAGTCTAAATTTTATTGTTGACATCTAAGGGATCTGGGATTTATTTTAGTGGTAACTGATTCACCCCTCTCCCCTCTCAGTTACTCCTATATTTCCAACAGGAAGCACCATGAACAGGTCCTTGAACAAATCGGAGATATGAATCGCCTGTCATTGTAACTTTTACTCATTTTTTGAACCATATATTCATATATTGAACCAAACAGGCTTGGAATAACAAATTCCAAATATCAAATATTTTTGGGTTTGAACCAAATAGTCCCTAAATAAATTCCAGAAACCGCAATATGGATTTCAAGTTCCAGAGTCCCAAATCAAGGATTTTAGACTCCAATTCCTAAATCATATTCCAGCAACCAAACAGGCTTTAGGGTGCTAAAATCAGTAATTTCATCCCATAACACAAAAACAGTCAGTGACAACAAGAATTCTGCATTTTTTCTCTTCATTGCACCTTTTCAACTTCTACTTTAGCTTGTACAAACATTAATAACCATTGCAATTACTAATTAGGTATATTGGAAACTAGAAGAAGCATTCAAGAGATGTATGGGTTGAGTCTTAAGTCATAGAGTGTGCAATAGTGACCAGTACCACAAGTTGGCTCGAATAGAACAAAGAAGTAAGTGTGAGAGTTAGTGATTAATCTTTGGGCAAAACGCTAAATGTTCTTTCTTGTATAATGACAAAGAGGCCTAAGATTGTATTTGGATTGGAGATGATGAATGAGGAAACCATTAGTCCTCACTGTTCCTAGAGTTTTCTCTGAAAATTTAGGCTCTATAAGCCCTTTTTTCTTCCATTCTTGTATGAGTTGCTCTAATTTCCTCATGCTCAGTTGACTTTTATTAATTTAAATTTGGCACTACTGCAATTCATCATTTTCACATCTATATTTAGGGTACGAAATATCCATCATTATATAACTGAATATGAAAAGGAAACAAGTGAAAATGGCTGTTTGGAGAATATCTGTTTCAGGTTTTCTGCAGTTCTTGTCAATGATACAAATGGAGCTCATGAAGCTGAATGCAAAGAAATGGAATCCAAAATGAATCGAAGCATGAAGATGTCATATTAGAAAGTTATGATAAAACTTTCTCCATTTTCTGAGTCCCGAATCCAAAGAAGATAAATGTGTGCTAAGCCTGAAAATACAGTTGACACTTTTACCAAAGAAGGTAAGCCACATAGGTGGGCTCTTATTCAGAAGATTTGTGGAGTACAATAAGCCATTTAACCGTTTTCATTGTTGCAGTGCCTTTTTGTCCCAAATCTGGAATCATTCCCCACCTTTCCCCCATGTTGATAAAGGTGAAGGTGTCTCAGGCTTTGGAGTTGTATCGGAATTTTCAGCAATGTATTGGCAAAGAGGAGCATGCAGTGACAGTTGATGTTGGTTTTAAGCCACTGAAGGGTACAAACATTGAGCAACAACTCACTTAGATCATTCATGGAATGAGGATATATATAGACCTAAGTCTTTAATTTTGGGGTACATTTCCATCAAGATGGCAACTTGATTAACAAATTTGATATTTCCAGAGGACAGTATTGATTAAGTTGCAAGGGAATTGAAAGGTAGATCCCTCATCTTTAGATTTCTTCTAAGAACTGCCAACTACAGTTCATTTCATGGATTAAGACTACATGGAGAAAGCTTAAATGCACTTCTCTTTTTTCGCTGTCCAGAGGTTTCTTTCACATTAGTTTTCAGTTAGAGGAAGATCACAAATTTGTTTTGACTCAATGGACCTTGCTTCTCTGGCAAGGCTACTGTTTTGATTTGCCCATTGAAGCTCTTTCCCAATCCTAGGATTGAAACCATAACCAAGATCCCCCTTTGGATTTGTTTCTACACACTCCCTTTGGTTCCAATGTCTCTAAATTTTATTAGGAGGATGGTTGAACAGATTGGCAACTTTGTGACAATTGATTCCCAGCAAGATTTGTTCAGAGCAGCTATATGAGGGTTTATGTCTTCATCAATATCTTCAAACCTTCGCATAATTCCAGATTCCATTCACATCTTCTCAGATCAAGGTTCACGGAGTCAATTTCTGAACTATGAGGGCTTCCTTTTAGATGTTCCACCATGAGAAACTTGGGCATAGCATTGCCAAGTGTCAGCCCTCCAAGTCTCTTCGTTCACTTCCAGCTTGACTGCAGAGGTGGGGTCTGAAAGATGGAAAGTTAGACAAGGAGTTCCTTTGGAGGAATTAGTTCTTTCTGTGATCCTTCAAAATCTTATTTGGGGGAGCCACGGGGTTCCGTTGAGGGATATTCTTCTGTCACTCTGCACCACACCCTCTCTTTACTGGAAGAAGAGAATTGGATATAATCTGATATTTTCAGTTTCACAAACACCATATCAAGCACAACTCATATGCTAACTAAGCAACTTGATGGAATTTAGCTTCAAAGTGTCAACACATACTACACCATAGTAAAATTTGATTCATGATGCCTTGGGGAAGAACTCTATGACAGTATATGTTGGCTAAAATGCAGGAAAGTAGATTTTTCAGCTACAACTGCAGCAGGAAGGAATTTATTTACCACTAGGTGGATCTTCCATGGTAGATGCTCACATCTGAGATGGAGAAAGAAAGCTTTTTACTTAAGCATCTCAAGGATTTCTATCATCACCAATAATATTCCTGATTTGCAAATCCTTCAATATCCCACTCTCAATCCTGTGGTATGTCCATTGTCCTCTCAATGTAGCTTTGATTGACAGAGGCAATCAAGAATACATGCATCTATTGAAACTTTCCTATTGTCACTAATGTGAATACTTGCACAAAAGTGAATGTTTCAATGAAAGCAAGTATGGTAGATGTATATCTGTTGTAAAGAATTTCAAACCCTCGCCTCAAGAAGATCAGTAGAATCTATGGGATCAAGATGAAAGGTGGTAGATATGTGCCTAATACATAATACATATTTCAATTAACCTTTTGATGACATTGCACCAGCAGATAGTTTGCTCTGGTTCGTTTGTAGTTAGTGAAAAACAACTACAAATTGTTGATTATGTTGACTTTATGGTAGTGCTTGTCGACCACAAGCAAACCATCAGATCTGTTGCCTTGCCAACCATAGATGATAAGCTCTTATCATCACCCCCAAGCACACTACATATTTTGTACATCACAGAATTCATTAATATTAATGCAAGAATGGCCTTTCATATGTATGAATCAACGCCTCCTAATAGACCTCCAGTCAGCAGTTTTGATGCCAAGAATAGGATTAGATCTATTAATTACAATTTACATTCATGTGGGTCTTGCCCAATTACATAATTGCAAGTTACATGAATTGCCCAAATAGGGCAGACCCAAAAAGGATTGATATGACAAAGTTCATTAGCAACATGGCTAAGGCTGACAAGCCAATTAGCCATTAGGTGTACTAGGATGCCCTAGAAGGGATACGACCTAGCTACACATCAACACTCCCTCTTAGCTAGGGAGGATTCCTTCTGATTATCCGAGTTATACAATGACAACCATCATGACTACTCCCATGAAAATGCAAGTCAACACAACCACCATGGCTACTCCCAAAGAGTGGATCCATCATGGCTACATCCCCAAATGGAACACAGAAAGTTCACCATGGCTACTCACAGAGGGTGAATAAACAAAAGTGCCACATCATGGAATTTCTTCCATGACATCCACCATGCCTATTTGTAGAGGGTGGACCCACCATGCCTACTAGCAGAGGGTGGACCCACCATACCTACTCACAAAGGGTGGAATGAGGGCTTTCACCTTAGACTTTTCCCAGAGAAGAATGCATCTCCACTATGCCTACTCGTAGAGCGTGGATATACCATACCTACTCGCAAAAGATGGAATGGGGGCTTTCACCTCAAACTTCTCCCATAGAAAAATGCATTACCAAGGTGATGTGGCTCCCTCTAAACCTAACATCAACCTTCTAAAATGAATGGCTCTCTTTGAAGCAAATATCAACCTTCTAACCTCTTCGTCCAAGGTTGCTTCTTAATATATGTCAGACTCCCTATGAATCAAATATCAACCTTTTGACCTTCTCGATGAAGGTAACCTTTGATGAATTATCAAACTCCCTTTGAATGTTAATTCTTCCCCTTTGAAGAAATGCAAGCAATTATCAAGATCTTCCTTTCTTGAAGGAAATCTCTTATGCTTCTTGGGCTATCTTGAAAGATTAATAATAGTCCAAAGACTATTTTGAAGAGAAATATCAATGCTTGAATGATACATGATTCACGATCCCAATGACATATCATGAATTAATAGTATGAAAAATTCATGAACATTATTCAACCATAAAGAATACTTATCTCTTTATAAGTTAGCCTTCCACCAATGTTATTTCCTACATTACCTTGGTTTGTCCCCCCCTCCCCCCCATCCCCCCGGCCCTCTGTTGGACCACCCTAGGTACAAATTGATACCTAGTCTAAGTATAGTTCACCATCTAGTCCAAACAAGGTTTGTTTTTTAAGACCCCAATTCAAACTGCAAGCCAATCTCATCGTACCTGGGCGAACTAATCAATCTAAGATCGAAACACAAGAGAATTATGCGAACTAGGCCCCACGAACGGCCTTAAAATGGTTTTTTTTTGCAAATTTAACAAACTTTTGACATCCTTAACCCTAAAATGTGTAAATGAAAGGCTTATGTTGGTTTCTAACTTATTTGTGGTGTGCAAGTAGTTACTTTGTCTTGAGCAAGAGCAAATAGATGCTTGAGCAAGAGTTTGGTTGTGCAAGGAGGAGTTGGAAGATTCAATTGTGAGCCATCTTGAAGTGTTTGTGCCTCATTCCTACACCTTTGCACACTTACAATGAGTGGAAGAGGTAAGTCCTTGTTCCATTTTCTTTTTGTTTTTGTTTAAGCTTTTTATTTTTTTCCAGTTATCTTTCATTGTCCATAAGATCTAGCCATTGTTTTAAAAAAAATTCATTCTCTTGCTTTCAAGTTTTATATTAAATATGTATACAATTCTTGCCATAGGAAAAGAAACTACAATGGCATCTACCTCTTCCTAGTAGGCAATGTTGAAGTATAGCATCAGTCGAAGTGATATACTCATTACATTGAGTATTTGTATTCATAATTTATATGAACATTGTTTTATGTCTCGCATTATATATATATATATATATATATATATATATATATATATATATATATATATATATATATATATATATATGACTTAACTAATCAAGCTCTTATAATCAAAAGAGACTATTACGTTATGAATATCCTGAATGTAATTGTTTTACCACCACATGATTGTCGATTGAAAAGCAAACTAATTGTATTTGCTTATACACCAACGGTGATCATGTAGGGACATGACCCTACGTGGCCTTTAGCCAAGTAGTGTCATGTCTCTACGGGACATGACTTTGTTGTAGCCTCTATCGGATTGATTTTATAATGAGATACCTCATTGATGGTAAATTATCTTTAAGATAAATATCTTATATAATATAATATATATCATATATATTATGCATTATATATTATTATATAATAATATATTACATATATGGTTAATATATTAATATTATCTATATGCTTAAAGGTGAGTTATACATATAGTTATTTATTAACTAAATGATGGTTAACTATAGGGACATGTCTCCTCCTCTCATATTTATATGAGATCCAAATCTGCATTTACAATGGCTATGATTCTACATTTGCAGAAATGATCTTAGTTACTTTAACATGGTATCAGAACAGGCTGCAAACGTAAAAGAATAAGAACCATTTAAACATGAGACATGTGGCAGATGCATATAAACAGCAAACGCAACACATATGTATAAGGATCTCCAAGCCTAGATAAGGCCCTGTCAACAGTTCAGAAAAATGAGCAATGATCGTATTGAAGGAAGTTTCACATCTTGTGCAACTATTGATGAATATACCAATGACTAGTGATGTTGATACATATTTCTATCTTCTAAGAGCCCGCATATAATGTTGTATTTTGCAAGGCTCAATAGTAACATCCAGTGCGGCAATCCTCAAATTTGCAATCAATAACGTTGTGTTGTGATGCTACAAACAAGTGATGATAACACCAATTTGCAGCATGAACAACAATGAAGAGTACAGATAATATTGAAGGTTCTTTATGTGATCGGTGGAACTTTACCAACATTCCTTGACCTAAATTTGTATTGAACCAAACTAAAAATCTTTCTAAAATATTTTCTACGAGTAGAGTGAAGAAAGCGTGAGCATGAAACAAAGGGCAAAGTTCCATGTAACTGCCATCATGAAGTGCAAGGAAGGCTTGAGAAAGACACTGTGGAAAGTCATGACAGAAATTAAGTATGGGTTGATACAAATCAACCTCAACGGATCGAACATTACCACTAAACAAGGAGTCGATGAACTGCTAAGAATGAAATATCATCAGCATGATAAGATCACCTTCGATGAACCGAAAGGATATATCACACAAATATATATATATATATATTGGATGAGTTGTATGTATGGAAGATATAAGTCAATTGGGCAGAGGGAAAATAAGCTAAAGAAATTTGCAGATGTTATTTGTCAGGTCAATGTCCAATGGCGACACTTGTTTTGAAACCACCTTCAGTATGCCTCCACTTTTGGCTAGTCATTGAACAAGAAGAAGACAAGATTCAAATCATCTGATATGCCACATAAGTAATGGGCCTTACCATCATTCGGTAGAGTAAAAGAGTGAATAATAGAACCCCTAAAAGTCACATTCTCTACATATGCATAAAATGGATTGCACTCATGGCATTGTGGTGGGCCACGTCAAAAGTACTTTGACAAACGAAGCATACAAAATGAGAAATACATCAAATAAAAGGATTACATGGAAGTAGTGAATGAAAAAGGTGTACGCGAGTTGATGTACGTGGCCATTGGTGTCTGTACGTGGCCATTGGTGTCTCCACGTGGGTACCTCCAAGAGGGTGCTGAGAGATCTGTCCCATTGTAATTACTATGAAATGGTTGCCCCCAACTTATGCTCTTATAATTGGCATAGTGATGTCATCGGTGGAATTTAAATGAAATGACACGGATGCTATCGAAAGACACTTGAAAGAGGCTAGTTCAGGTACATGAGGGACCCACTTATTAAGAAACTTTAATGTAATTTTAATATTATGACTATGGTTCATACCTTATGTTATTGAGACAATGAGCATAGTTGTAAAGCTCTCTTTAGAAAGTGAAATTAAATAAATATATATGGGAGAATCAGATAGTGTAGCTTTTGTGTGTGAGTGTGTGTGTGTGTGTGTGGAATATAATTAATCCTATATCTATTAGCTTGTAGGATGGAGCATTAATCTATGTAATGCTAAAGTGGACCATTTATATAGATGATTATTTAAAATTAAATTTCTAATGTTCTTATAGTCAAAATATAATAATAATAATTAATGGTGATTTTTACTATAAGAACTATTTGCCTTGATCTTTTCCTCCGAGAATATTATTACAGAAAGGAGGAGATTGATTAAGAGGGAACCGAACATTTGACATCTCATCAGCTGCAACCTTGAAAGAGAGGGAGCAGATAGAGGATATAGTTTCGTCAACCTTCAATGATCTCGATCATATTGATTCAGAGGGAGTAAACCATGCTGTGATAGAATCTTCAATGATCGATAAATTGTAACAGTCAAGAGGACTATAATTCATGCAACTATGTGCTCTTAATGGGCCTACCCCTTGTGTGCATCATATGAAAGTGGTGAATTCATTTGAATCATCTACGATAAATGATACTTGACATATGAGTTGTAGAGTCATTCAAGTGGCACAATCATCTTAATCAAGATATTGGCATATTGTGGACAAGTTTGTGTTCGTTTCTACTATTAAGCTAAATGAATGTTTGGATTTTCAAGAAAGAAGTTATCATATTTGATAGAAAACAATATAAGATGGGAATTTTATATTGTGGGGGGGGAATAATAGTCAATGTAACATTCTCACTTGAACCTTCATTAGAAGGGAGATGTTCTATTCTCAAATAATCTAAGAAGACAATTTCTGAATCTTTACGTGCAAATAAGTATTCTTATCTTTTGCATTTATCTAATTTGTAGTCTCTCTCTTATTTTTAATTCTATACATACTATAAGGGTTATTTGCCTTGATCTTTTCCTTTATGTCTGAGGATGTTCTTACTGGAAAAGAAAGTTGGTACTTTACACATGCTACCAGATATTGGGCAAACTCAACCTAGTGATAGTAACTCCAAAGACCTTGATGATCAAGATGGATAAAATAAGGCTCTCATCTTTGATGATTGAGATTATGAGATTCTTCTACATTAAGAGGGAGTATGATGATTGAGATTATGAGATTCTTCTGCATTAAGAGGGAGTATGACACTTCTTCATAGGCAATGTAGGAGCTTAGAAGATTTATATTCAGAGTGAGTCTAGAAATACATGTGGGTGATTGCATGATGTTGATGGGCCTACTCCAACATATATTATGAGGAAGTGATGAGTTCTACAGGCATCCTTGGGTAAAGAGAGTTTCTGAGCAAGTAACAAGAGGACCTGACTTCCCAGGATCAACGTTTAGAGGGAGAAATTTTGAGATGCAATCCTTTGTGGATGATATCTTCTCTATGAGAAGAAGTTCTAAGAGAAATTCTTTATAATGCGCTCTCCTCTACAAGAGAGAAATATGAGGTGAAAACCCTTTGTACCACCCTATGACTGGGTCCATGGTGGTTACTATTTCACATATGATATGTAATGAAAGGTGACGATTTTTCATTGACATATATAAACAGAAGATAACCATTATAAAATGATCTTAGAAATGGTAGACCTATTATCATGGTTCTTTGGGCCAGATTTTGTCGGACACCATGATAACAAACAGTCAAAAGGTAATCTTTGTAAGGTGATGATCTTGCAAATGATAGGCCTATTATTATGACAATTTTGTTTCAGATACGTCGAAAGTCATTGTTAACGAAAACATTATGATTACTCTAGATATTGTCTCGGACAATTAGAGATCATATTATATGTTATGATAGTGTTCATAACATTGTGATTGTAGTTATCTGACAAGTCACTATTTCAGAGTGTTAAAGTCTGATAATATGTTGTGTATAGATATCCTTGATACTGATATCTCATAAAATGTTTTTTCACTTCTCCCTTGCTAAGAGGGAGTGTTGAAGTATAGCATCAATTGAAGTGATATACTCATTACATTGAGTATTTGTATTCATGATTTATATGAACATTGTTTAATGTCTCATATTATATATATATATATATATATATAAACGACTTAACTAATCGGGCTCTTATAACCAGAAGAGACTATTGTGTTATGAATTTCCTCAATGTAATTGTTTTACCACTACATGATTGTCGATTGAGAAGCAAACTAATTGTA
Organism: Cupressus sempervirens; assembly: GCA_028749045.1. Lineage (NCBI taxonomy): Eukaryota > Viridiplantae > Streptophyta > Pinopsida > Cupressales > Cupressaceae > Cupressus > Cupressus sempervirens. The sequence continues at coordinate 914,050,812 of CM053786.1, read as the reverse complement.
TTTGCTTATACACCGACGATGATCAAGTAGGGACATGACCCTACGTGGCCTTTGGCCAAGTAGAATCATGTCTCTACAGGACATGACTTGTTCTAGCCTCTGTTGGATTGATTTTATTATGAGATACCTTATCGATGGTAAATTATCTTTAAGATAAATATCTTATATATATAATATATATTATATATATTATGCATTACATATTATTATATAATAATATATTACATATATGGTTAATATATTAATATTATATATGCTTAAAGGTGAGTTATACATATAGTTATTAACTAAATGATAATTAACTATAGGGACATGTCTCCTCCTCTCATATTTATATGAGATCCAAATCTGCATTTGAAGATCATCAATAACAATGGCTATGATTCTACATTTGCAGAAAGGATCTTAGTTACTTTAACAGGCAATACCAAACAAAGAATAGAACCCCAATCTGATTCTCCTTTATCGAAGTATGTGGATATTGTAAGTCCCCTTCCAAGAAGTGGTGCATTCCGTTGAAAATGTCAAGGTTGTGATGTAGAAAGGAATAGTTCATATTTTCATATGGTAGGCCATTTGTGTGGATACCTTGCAAGAGGAGTCAAGAAATGTCCTGGAAAAAAGTGCACATGTACCCAATTCAACAGTATTAAAATATATTCAAGAGCATGAGAAAGCAAAAGAGAGAGAAGAACGCGGGCAAAGTAACATTGACGGCACTAGCAATAGAAGTGAAAAAAAAAAGCAAAGGGAATGAAATCCCCCACAAATGTTGTGATCAAAGATCACCCCTTCTAAACTACCTCAGCTGCCCTTGACTGTGAAAATGAAGCACCCATTACACACAAAAGAAAGGTGCCAATAGAAATTGCATTTCAAAATCAAAGTAGGGAAATTGCCAATGTTGATGTGGCAAGATGCTTGTATTCAAATGGGCTATCTTTTAATGTTGATTACTCTCCATATTGGAAGAAGATGTTGAGAAGTGCTAATGAAGCTCCTACATGATATCAGGGCCCCAGTATTAAGAGAGTACGAACCACCTTGTTGGATCAAGTGGTCAAGTTGATTGATAAGCAATTGAAGGCCTAAGCTAAGCCTTCACTGCTGGAGCTGCCCTAAAATTCTATGGGCGGCCCTACTATTCTATGCCTACAATTCTATAGGGTTGACGGACCAAGGAGGCAAGACCTGCCCTCCAACTAGAATAAGGAGGGCTAGTTGGAGATCTCGCTGGTTGTTACCAAGGGGTGTGGGTAGGCCATAAAGGATTCATGGATTGAGAGAGAAGTAACAATTGTTTTAGATGTGTCGAAATATGCTAGAAATTGTCCATCAATCAATGTTTTGGCGGTGTCCCCTAAAGGGGCAATAATTTTGAAAGCAATGGTTTAAGAGGGGCAAGCAAAAGATGGGCCATCTATTGCTAATATCCTCATCTTTGTCATTGAACAAGTGGGTGCTATAAACATTGTCCAAGTCATAACAAACAACGTAGAGAATTGTAGAGCTCCTAGTTTGTTGGTTGAAGAGAGATATCAGCATCTTTTTTGGACATCTTGTGTGGTTCACTCACTCAATCGTATGCTACAAAAGCTTGGGAGCAATACTGAGTGGATCAAGGAGATGTATGCAAAGGCTGAGATCATCCAGATGTTCATCACAAACCACCACATGACTCGAAGAATATTTAGAATGTTCTCACGTTTGGAGTTACTGAAGGTAAGTGAACTTGAACTCAAGTTAGTAATTTAATTTTTTTAAATAATATCTTACAATTTCTGATTTTTTTGATTGTATAATATGTATTCTTTTATGAAGTATGTATCTAATAGTTGTAATTTTTTTCCTTTATTTTATGTTACAAGTTGTTGAGACATGTTTTGCCAAACCAGACCTTGTAGGTGACAAGTAGCACAATTTAATGTCCCCTTTTTGAAATGATGCCAAGTTGAACCCAAATGCCCAACATTCATGTCTTGTGGGCTTTGGGAGGTTTGCACCAAGAAAATGTAAGCATAATAATAACTCAAGAGGAACATTATTTCATAAAAGAAGCTACTTAAGTGTTACTATAAAATGGAATTATCAGAAAGAAGGCTTCAAACAAAGTGAAACTATAAGATAGGGTCTGCTGTGATTATATTTTATTTTTAAAAGTTCCACTCAAATATCAATTGAGGATCATGAAGAGAATTTGAAGTGTTGTCTTTCGAAGGGACCAAGCAAGGAGTAGGCATATTGATCAACCATTCTATTTTCCAATTTTAACAACTTGATGAGGTACTTAACTTTATTTCAATTTAACTAAGGACAAACACCCTCTAGATAGGAATTGGCAGACAAAAACCAACAATTCCTTCAAGTGATTTCACACAGAGATCACCAGTGAACATAATTGATCTGATTTCAAATTGCAACCAAAGATCTATTCTTCATATTGATGCCCCACATGTACGATTTGGCTGGAATGAACATGCAAGACAGATTGTGGCAATTTTGGACATGTTGGGTGGTGATGATATTTTTGGAATGCATCCAAGTGGAAAGTGCACCAATTTATTAGGGACAGATCAATGCTATAATCTCCAGTGACATTGACAGTTGGAGGACAAATTTGATGACAGATTAATTTAAAATAAAACTGAGGACAGATTCAATAACAATAAGATGACCTTGCTACATAGACAAGGATTAAGCCTTATAAAAACCCTAGGACAAACTATGATAATGACAAGTGTCTCAATCCTATGATATGAGACGTAAAGAAATCGACCTCAGAAGGCTTAAGTAAGGAGTGAATAGCTCGTAAATTGAAACTGCTATATAACATGCCATGGTCACATTAACAACTGGTAGCTTGGAGTCGTCAACTAATTGTTTAAATTATCAAGAAGCTTCAACATTTAGATATCACCACTAGTTGGGTATATTCTATGTGCAACAGTCCTCCCTCTCTGTGGGGATATTGGTCAGGAGGATGAGACTATCATTTATAAGGGAGAGTTGTTTTCACTCATTTAAAGATGGGAGTTAACATTTATTCCTTGATGAAGAATCTAGCAGAGTGTCATTTCCTTTATGAATAGGAAGCTACGCTTCTCATTGATCTAGACCCAAAACTCAATCATACATCAATTAATACATTATTTGTCTATGAGGCTTATTCATAAACTCAAGGCAGCCATGCTGCTCTCTGGTATACAACATATGGATTTAAATGTGAAGCTCTCATACTAACTTAATCCTACAAAAACACCATGATGGATGCCAATATCCATGGTATGTGCAATCAAGGAATACAAATATCAAAGCTCAAGCACAACAAATACGACAACCTCTTGCTTATTCAACAGAGTGCAATTACAACACTGCCACTTGTCGCTTATTCAATAAGCTGCAATTATAAAATGTGATGTCCCCTTTTCTGTGAGCATCAGAGTTTGTTTAGTTCAGCCTAACATTGGCCCCCATAGGCTAAGTCTGGTGGATAGAGGGTCTCAATTGGTTGAGCCAAAGGCTATTTTCCCACTCTAGAAGTCAACGATGTTCAGGGTTTCTCTTCGTTTGAGTCAAATTGGCACTTACTATTTATAAATTATGGCAAGTTACTAATATGGGAAAGTCCTGGTTACTATTCTAAGCAGGGCACCTGAACAATTGGTAGTGGCATGGAGTTCTGGGGACATTGACAGAACTTCCAGTTTGCGACTTACTACTAATAGCAAGTCAATATATGGTTATTGGCATCTGAATCGGGCAGTGAGCACCTAGATTTTGAGCAAGTCCTTTGAAGAACTTAAAGAGCTATCAAAGTCATTATCAATCATTGTAGAGTGGAAATATAAATTTTATTTAATTAAAATTAAATATAAATTTGATATTATAAAGTGTTCTCAAGTACATCAAAGTTTATTTAAGCATAAAGAGAAATGGTGTTTATATTTGGAGGGAAATACTTGGCAACAAAAGCAAATATTTTTAAATGCCTAAGTTATGTTTTAAGTTATGATAAGTGTGACCAAGAAGCCTCCAGCCAGTTTGCATTTGAGAATTATAAATGCATTGAATACAAGGATAAAGTCATTCTATTCAGCATTTGTTATTTGATGACTTTGGTGATTAAGTTGTGCCTAGGGTTTGAGCAATTGGAAGCTGGAAGAACTGAGAATTCTTCAAAGACTTTGCACTTAAATTTGGTTGTTCTCTGCTAATTAATTGCGTCAGCAAAAATCTCATCCAGATGTTATGATTGTGCTAAAATTGATATCAAATTGGGCTAAGGATTTCAGTATTCATTCCAGAGAGGTATTGCGAGTCAAAGATAGATTTGGTGAATGCAGATAGCAATTGCATGCAGGGTCGTTTGGAAATAAAGGCTGCTGCTGCCATAGTTAGAGAGACGACAATATTATTATTCCTGCATTTTGTCTTACTAGCCTGTGTTAGGTTCTTTGGTGGCTGCAATTGATTGTATGAGGCAGCATTTGTATGTGTAGGGCTGCAATAAAATGATGCCAGGCATGTTTTGACATCAGAGGGCCTTCTTTTATCATTCCCAAGCTTCAACGGCAAGTGGAATAGTCTGCAGCAGCAGAAGTAACAATAAATGGGGTGATAAATTTGTGTATGTTGGCATTCCCGGTTCTCATAATTGTTGATCAATTTCATTTCTCAAATTCCAATAACTCCTGTTGTATGGAGCCAGATTTCATATTGGATAAATTGGATGTTTGAATTAGGAAAATAAAATTTTATTGCGTGCATTGTTATAGTTTTCTAATTGCAAAGCTATTCAAATACAAACAAAACAAACACATGTAATTCAGAAATCAGAATTTAAGGACGGCATGCCAACCACTTGCCAAAATGTCAAAAGGTCAAAATTAAGACATCTGGGGTAGAACCAACAGGGTTCTTACAGTGCTACTAGAGTGGTTTCCTGCCATCCTACTGCTGTTGGACAATCATTGAGCTCCCACAGTTGATATTAGAGTGACCAGAACTCTTGTTTGTTTTGGTACGCATAAAACAAAGTCTTTACAGGATCCCATGCCAGAGCTCATGTAGGCCTTTCAAAACTATGATAAGAATTTATCACGGCTTCTAAAAAATTCGGAGATCTTGGATCCTATATTTGCAAAGAAAAAGGAAGCAAACACTAATACAGATAATTTTATCAGTAAATAGGAAATAATGGAAACAAGAGTGAAATTCGAAGAGAGTGTTGGTGCTCAAGGAGTTGTTATCAGCATGGATAATAATTCTGATTTTTATCACAACGGATTTAGTAGACACCTCCTGTGATAGCAGCCATTCCATGGGTAGAAGATGGTAGTATAGAGTCTTCTTGTATAGACACTTAAGATTTGAGTGTTAGAGATAAGTTATGTGATGCAAGTGCAGGCCACAATGGATCTGATTTTGAAAATCGGACCTGGGAAAATAAATCAAAAAACTTAGTGGTTGGTAATGTAGACACCTAAATTTGATTACACCGCTTTAATTATCTCTAAAGGCATCATTAATTAAATTCTTATTTAATTAATCCTTTGCCATCCTCTAGCTGATTAATTTAGTTAATCATCTATAGTCCTAAATTGATAAATCAAATAATCTATCATTTATCAATTAAATCCTTTTCTCCTATCTAATTCCAAAAATCCTCATTTATTAAATAAATCTATTTGATAAATAAAATCCTCAAATCTAAAAACCCCTAACCTATCCCTAATCCTCCATTTAGCCTAATCCACCCCATCCACCCATACTAACCTAGCTTAGCCACTAACTCACCCAACCTCATTAATGCCATCCACTTGCACATCTCTAACATCCTTAATCTAATCCTAAACCCAAGCCTAATCCACCCCCTAATGTTGTCACATTCCCTAAACAAGTTTAAGACTTTCCTAAACCAAATCAAAGTCCCCTCTCCAAAATATCCCAACCACCAAGCCATGAGTGCTCTTACAAACCATAAAAGACTCTTACAAGCCCACTCATGACTCTTACATCCCTCTTCCATACTCAATCTCCCTCATCATGCCTTTAACCAACCCCTTATCCTACCCTCTCACACTCATCCTCCTTGTGACAAGTGTCACCTTCCCATTGGTGCTAAACAAGCACAATCCATGTGCTCCCCTTTGAGTGCATCTTAGCCCTCCTTAACCATCTCTTCATCCTTGCATCTTAGCCATCCATCCCTCTACCCCTTGGCCTATAAATTGAATCCCCTCCCAAGCCATTTCAACACAATCCTTGAGCTAAAGTTACCATGCTATTTTGAGAACCAAAGTCATCAATCTTAACCTTATAATGCCAAATTGAGAACTCACAAGGCTACCAATTTGCCATTACCCATCTCCACCATTGAAGCAATTGGGCAAGCGATTGGGCATACATCCACATCAAAGGACACATCTACAAAATCAAGAAAGCATGGAGTGTTTTCTCTTTTGAGGTTTGCATTTTTTGTTTGCTTTCTTTGTCTAAACTTATATGTGAATTTAGTTTTAGTTTGTGAATGTTTTTCTTATTGTTAATGTTCTTTGCACACTAAATCTTGTTTTACATTTTGGCACGCCCGATGGGACCCCACTATGGGTCATTTATTTATCCATTTCAATCTACATGTTGCTTTTATAAACTAACCCTCTAATGCTTGTTGTTGTTTGAGTAGGTTGTAGGGTGTTTTCCTTGTTTTTGCAGGTTGAAAGGCGCACTTACGAAAAAGACATACCCTCTAAAAATCCGAAAATTTTAAAAAAAAATTTTAAAAATTTCTGGAAAAATCCGCACATTTCAGTTCTTTTCGCGCAGTGTCGTCTCCGCAGATTGGCGTCTGCGCCTACAAACTATCGTCTCCGCCAGCTATTCTGTCATCTCCACAACCTCAACTGTCGTCTCCGCAGATTGGCGTCTGCGCCTGCAAACTGTCGTCTCCGCCAGCTATTTTGTCGTCTCTGCAACCTCAACTGTCATCTCCACAGATTGGCGTCTACACCTGCAAACTGTCGTTTCTGCCAGATACTCTGTCGTCTCCGCCGCCGCCAACTTAAACTGTCGTCTCCACCTCTTTCTCTGTCGTCTCCGCAGATCAACATCTCCGCAGTTTGGCGTCTGCGCCTGATGAACTGTCGTCTCCGCCTATCTTTGCTGAATTTCTGTTTTAACATCTTTGTTTCTGCACTCTGTAGTTTAAAAACCCAAAAAAAAAAAAAAGAGTATAAATCGAATTTTAACTTTTGGTGGTTCCATAGAGTAGAGGTTATTTTAAGCATTTTTACGCCTAGGAAAAAGAACAAAAAAAGTTGATTTTATTTTTCCCATAGTTAAGCTTTCAAATTTTGAGATTTTTGGGTTACTAATCAAATTGGCTTTTTGTAGCTATTGCAGGTTGGAGCACATATGAAACCACTAATCATGTTTTTTGCAAGTTCTTTTTACATGGTTTTAATGCGCTTGAAAAATGAACCTGAATGTTTAAACACTTGTCTTTGAATGCATATTGCTAAAATGAACTTGAATGTTTAAACATTTTTCCTTTGAATGAATGTTGCTCAAACATAATTTTGAATATCATGGATTAAAAACAACCTTTCTTGGAATGCATGCTTAAAACAAACAAACTCAATCTTGAATGCAAAGGATCAATGAAACAATACAATATCTCACACTTCAATTTTTGGGCATAAAAAGAATCTACATTCTAGAAACTTCCTAAATTATAAAAACCAAATAAAGACGCTCTAAGTGAGTTTGTAGTTGGACTCACCCTCTTTAATCACCCATCAATTTAACCATTGGTTGCAATCTCAGCGCCATCTATGGGGATGGGTCCACCTAAGAGGGTGTTAAATGCTCCACAAAGATCAAAGTTCACTTGTGTTTTTATTAGTTTTTCTAACTTAGAAAATTCCTTGAATGCACATTAGGCTCGCTAACACTTCATTTGGGCATTAAAATTTGAACAAATCTTGACGTGGAGGGCCTCCGGGCGCGCGCTTAAAATCGAGTTTCACACATCTTTGTTTTGGGCTTAAAATAAACTCATACTCAATCTTGAATGCCTTAAAGAAAATCAATCGGAACTTGACGTGGAGGGCCTCCAGGCGCGCGAGTTTGCTTTTTGTTGACCCTAACTCTTCTTCTTGCTTGCATTCTTCGATCCATTTTACTTTTGTTGGCGCATTTCAAGTTGGAATTGAACATTTGCATCTTAAACATGAGTGCTTGCAAAGTCTAGAGCAGAAAACATAAGCGTCAGTTGGAAAAGAATTATGCCTTTTAGCCCAAGATCATCCAAGTCTTCTCTCCCCTTGTCGTCTTTCGAGGCCATCTTGGGTGCATAAGATTAGGATCCAAAATCTTGTTTAAATTTTTAGGAGGCTTGCTTGGGGATTTCATCGCCCCTTGGGACGACCTCAACTCCAGCGTTCCGGCGGAGTATAAGAATCGGGAGGTGAATCGAAAGACACCTCTCTTGGGATCAAGATTTTGTCACTCGAGCTAAGCCTCAAGGAACTTTATACCTTTGAGAAGTGAAAAAGGAGAAGTGGGTTACCGCTCCTCTCGGCTGTGTGACATCTTTTTGGTTTCATCTACGGATTTGAGTCTTATGTACCTTGGGTATATCGAGGACTCCCTAGCTAAACCAACTGTCAGCCTTGCAGACAACCATCTAGGATGTTAATGTGTTTAAAGTGACTGATCGAAACATTTGTAGAATATATACACTCCTTGGCGCAAGTATCACATTCTGAGAATCACAAACTTCTATCTGGTTGTTCTTATCTATTGCTTGATTTTTTTTATTTTGTTGAATAAATGTTTGCCAAACTTGGTCGATCCTAGCTTAGGGCACACTTACCGTAGTCACTGCCTGTTCCAGAAGTCGAACGAGTCAAAGCAAAACAACCGAGATCTCTCAAAGCCAAGCAGATTCAAGAATTTATGTCGGAACAACCCAAACCCAAACAGAAGTTTCACAAAGTCAAACTCAAGCCATCTCAAGCATACCAAGAACTTTCAGCCAAGAGAAAGGAAATAACACCAAGCCCTCGAATTGCCAAACTCCACAAAGCAGAAGACAAAGCCCTTCAAGAAGCCTGGTTAGATCGCACTATCAAATTTAGCCAACATCCAAGAGTTAACCCTGCTTATGCCTTACCAACTAGGCATGATTTCTATGATTAGACCCCTTTGTTTCTCCACATCTTGCCTAAGCTGCACTTCAGAGTCATCTTTGTAGGAAAGCCAACCATTCTAGGTCATCCCCTTAAGCATTTTAGCTCATCCATCTCATTTAGAACCAAACCATCCAACCAACAATCCAAAAACTTCACATCCAAGCCTTCAAAATTGTTGTCACTTTACCAAAAGTTTGCCATTCCTAACATCTTCCAAATCCACCAATCTCACCAAGGTTACCCCTTTGACAGAGCTTTGTTTAGGGTAATCTAGCTTTGTCACTTGTTATCCCTCATCACCTTGAGCTAAAGGTTGGGATCCACAAGTGGTCAATCTCGTGTTCTTCCCAAAGGATCATCAGTCTATCCTTAAGTTGACACAATCACCACCAAGCTTGCACATAGGAAAGCAGACCTTTCATGCTTTGGCAACATATCTTTGAAGTTAGAATCCCCAACCCAATCCTCCTTAGGTTTTGTCATATAGCTTTGCCTCAACTTAGGAAATCTTCTGCATAGAAAAGCCTTCCCCTTTTGCATCCACCAGCATTGTTGCATCTCATCCCTAGGAGCATTTTTCATGCCACTCGTCACTCGCTTAGCCAAGAAGAAGGAAACAATGGAGCCCTATCATTTGGATCAAACAGCATCGCTCCCCTTGAGCACTCAACCATCCTCCAGCCTAGAGAACGCTATACCATCACCTACTGACATTGAAGCTTTTATGAACCAACCAGGAAATGCAGTATTGGTGAATGCCATTATAGACAAGAACAAAGAAACGATCATGGCTAACTTTCGAAGGGACAATATAGGAGCCTTCGACTTTGGAAGACCTCCTCCGTTATCAGATCCATCTCACCCGTTGCTTGGGCAGCTGACACCACCCATCAGCTCTTATGATCCAAATTATCCTCAATATGTGCCAAAAGAAGAGCCTCAAGCCAATCCTTTTGATCCAACAGACCCAAACATACCATCCTCCACCCAAGTTGAAATCTCCATTCCACAAGCCAACCCAGCCACCACCACTCCACCCTTGGTTCATACCTCTCCACTCCAAACTATCTTTGCCCAAAACACCTCACCATTCACTCCCTTCACTATTGTTGCTGCTGCTCTCCAACCCAGCCTTCCAAATCCACCCATCTCCCAAGTCAGTGCTAGCATCTTTGGCCAACCTCAGCAATATACAATAGGAATGCCAACTATGGGGCCAAGTAATCAACCTTTCATCACCCCCAACTTGTTCACCACAGCCCAAAGCACAATTCTGTCATTTCCATTAGGTCCTTGGAGCTCAGTACCATCAGCCACAAATCCACAAGCTACTACTCTCACTCCACAAAGCTATCAAACCCCACAAGCTACCACCAATGTTCTGCTAAGCTCTCAAGTGACCCAAGCTCCTGCCACCACTCTACCAAGCTTTCAGATCCAGCCACCAAGCTATCAAACCCCATCAATTCCATTCCCAAGCTTTCAATTCCCGCCACCTCCACCACCAACTAATCCATTACCTCCTATTACCAACTACTTTTCAATGCCACTTCTAGGAGGTAATCCACCACCTCAGCCAACCACCAATTATTTGCAGATACCATTCCAAATGGGGGCGCAACCCACATATATTGGTCAAACTTCTCAAATCCAAAGTCAAGTTCCACAAGCTCCCCGATCCTTTCCCCAAGCTTCACAACCATCTTATACCTTACCTCCACAAAGCAATCCATTTATCCCACAGCTAGCTTATGTTCCTCAATCCCAACCTCAAATCCCATATCAACAGCAAGCCTCGCAGCACATGCAGCAATATGTGCCACCTCCACCTCCACCTCCACCTCAGCAACCTGTCATCCACCATGCAACTACCCAAAGAATTTACAATCCCTATCAGCAAATCCCTCACAGCCATCCATATTCAGTGGCCCCACCTAGCACATACCTACCTCAAGGCACTCCTACATTGAGGGCACCCCAGCCATCACCTATCAATTCAGAATGGGAACAAATGAAGACAGCTCTGAAAGCCATCCAAGAAGGGAATGATCCGAAGACATTCAAGTTTGAGACTGTGTGTCCTTATCCATTTGATAGAGCCATTACTATGACTCCATTCCCCAAGCATTTTGAAATACCTAAATTTGACAAATTTAGAGGAAAAGGAGACCCAGTCACCCACATCAAAGAATTTTACATGCACTGCCAAGAAGTGGCATACAGTGACGTCTTCCTCTTACGCCTCTTTCCCAAAAGCTTGGCCGGGCCAGCTCTTGAATGGTTTTATAGAATCCCATATGGCACAATTAAAAACTTCGCTGAATTGTCTGAGGCATTTGTAGCCCAATATGCCCATCCTGTTGAAACAGAGTTATCAATAGTTGACCTTGTCCACACTAAGCAAAAAGGTGGAGAAAGCCTTGCCGAATACCTGCAAAGATGGCAAACCCTTACCACCCGCATATCCTGCACCTTGCCAGAGCGCCATGTGGTGAAAATGTTTATTGATAATGCCCATCCCAGCTTGGCTCACCACATGACCATGAACTATTTGCAGACCTATAAAGATATCAAAGAGAAAGGAATGATCCTAGAGCAAGGACTCATTAAAGACGATGTGGTCAAGATTTACAAGGAGGCCAACCAAAATCAATCACATTCCAATGACAAGTCTAGGTATTGGAACAAAAACAAGCACATTGCAACAGATGGGGTTACTGATACGAGACATGTGAATATTGTTGGGCCTTCCCAAAATCAGCCCAACCCACCATATCAACCAAACAACCAACAAGCTATCAACTACCAACAACAAAATCACCAAAGCTATCAAAGCCACAATCCAAGACCCAACTTCCAAGGATCTAGCAATCAAGCTAATGCCATCAATGTAGCTGCAGGGCAAAAACCCAGATTCCAACCTGCACCTAGAAACTATACACCCCTTGGTGAGCCATTGGATGTCATTTTTGAGAAATTAGTCAAGGCAAACCTCATCAAATTTCCTCCTACCCAGCAAATTGACCCAAGCCAATCCAAAGCTGCATGGTACAAAGACAATGAGTACTGCAAATTTCATAGGGTAAAAGGTCACACCACCCTCAGATGCATGAAACTAAAAGATTATGTGCAGGACCTCATTGATCAGAAAGAAATCATAGTCGGAGCACAAACCTCTCCCAATGCAGGCTTGCAGCTCTATCAAAATGCGTTTCCTCCTCACAATAACCAAAATCCTGGAAAAGCACCTATCCAAAACAACAACAACACGAACAACCGCCAGCCAAACCAACAGCATGGGAAGAACAATGACCACACTTCATCCAATATAGACTATGGTAGCCTTATAAGTTGTATATCCGAGAAAGAGCCTTCTGTCAATGTTATCAATATTTGAGGACCAGACAATGAGTGTGCAGTCACCACTCGAAGAGCACGATTTAACATCGCAGGCCCACCAGTTCCATCAGCTCCATCAAAAAGCCGGTACAATATCTTGGAACACCTTGGGAACATGCCAGCCCAAATCTCCATTTTAGACCTTCTCCGCACTAGTCCTGTGTACAAAGACATCCTTGACAGTGCTCTCATAGAATCCCGTGTCCCTTCTGATATCAAAGCTACTAATTTTCGTAATCTTGTTGGACACCTTTCATCCTCATGTGCCCTATCTTTCAAACCCACCGACATACCCGTGGTTGAGCCAGATCACACCCTTTCGCTTCGCATAGCCATCATGGTATCCAATTTTGCCATGAAAAGAGTAATGATAGATAATGGATCAGCCTTGAATATTTGCACCCTAAAATTCATAAAACAAGCTAGGTATACTGAGGCAGATATCATCAGTGAGGTTATCACCATCAAAGCTTATGACAACTTGGAAAGAACCACAGAAGGAACTATTTTGCTGCCAATCAAGGTTGGGCCGGTCATCCAAGAGACAGTTTGCCATGTTATTGATCTAAACCTACCATTTAACATCCTCCTCGATCGCCCATGGATTCATGCCATGAAAGCCGTTCCATCCACTTACCATCAGTGCATCAAATTTTCGCATCAAGACACTGAGGTAACCATCCATGCCGATCCAGAACCCTTTGCTTACTGCAATGCGATTGAAGCTTCATATACAAACCATTGCCCTGGAATTGATATCGGCACAGCCATCGCCAGTTCATCCCACACTTGTAATGACCTAAAAACCATCCTCGCCTCCACCCTATCTACCATGAAGATCAATAACAAAGGCTGTGGAGAGTATAGTCTGTCAAATGCATTTGCTGTCGAGGCACTCCCACTTGATCCACACGCCCATGGACGACCGACATATCACAAAGCTAAGGAGATTCCACCTCCTCGATACAAACAGTTTGGTCCAACAACCTTTGTATCCTCGAAAATCCCTCTTCATGAGGAGCTCACTCCAGATATCAACAATTGGTTACATAAGGATGCGCCTCTAAGAAATCAAGCACGCCTTGATCACTTCAGCCAGAAGTATCCCCAAGAACATAAGCTCATCACTAACAAATGGAACTATCAAGGTGGTGGTCTAGGACCAGAAGAAAGAGGCATGTGCCCCATCGACGCACACTAGTGAGAATCGAAGTCAGGTTTTGGCTTTGGCATACCCACAACTGGGGGCACCAATGAGAACGGTCACGCTTTTTCGAACATTCACCGCGACCTTGTTGAAATCGAAGACATTCCTGAGGAAGTTGAAAAGAGAGCCTACGACGATATCCTAGACCAAATCTTCCTCGGAGACTCTGTTCTCCAAAAACTATCCATCCACCTCATTGACCTACCACTCGCCTATCCACAACTCATAGATTGGGACCAACCAAGCGTCATACACATTGATGAGTTCACATCAGAGGAAGCGCTTCTGAGATTCATGGGAGCCGAAACTCCTCACAAGAAAACAAAGTCAGATTCTGCCTATATCTATAAGCTAGATCCCAAGGGGTATTTTGGAGAAAATCCCCAACCTAGTTCCGATACACCCAAAACTGGAACTAGGGTGAATCCGAGACTAGCTAAGGCAGCGAAGAAAGCCCCTCAGCAAGAAAATCCAGAGTCACAAGTAGAACATGAGGATTTAGCATTGCCTCCTCAAGATAATCGACCAGAGGTGTCTTCTATTCTAATTGAGGATACTAGAGAAGTCAACATCGGTTCTTCAGAGATCCCCAGACTTGTTAACATTGCTGCATCCCTATCACAAGACCAAGTTGACCTCCTCTTTGAGGTCTTAAGAGAGAATATTGGCCGATTTGCATGGTCATATCAGGACATGCCAGGACTTGATCCAAAGCTTGTAGTTCATCATCTTGCAGTCGATCCAAAGCTCAAGCCCGTCAGACAAAAGCTTAGAAAAATGCACCCCAAGGTGGCATTACTGGTCAAAGCTGAATTAGAAAAAATGTTAGCTGCTAAGGTTATCCGACCTATCGACTACTCAGAGTGGATCTCCACCATGGTCCCTGACTGATTTCAGAGATCTTAACAAAGCTTGTCCAAAGGATGATTTTCCCTTGCCCAACATAGATATGATTGTAGATCTTACAGCTGGACATGAAATTTTGTCCCTCATGGATGGATTTTCCGAGTATAATCAAATCAAGATCGCAGAAGAGGATCAGCATAAGACAGCATTCAGTACCCCTTGGGGAACCTTTTGCTACAACATGATGCCTTTTGGCCTAAAGAATGTTGGGGCTACCTATCAAAGAGCTATGGCAGCCATTTTCCATGATCTTATCCATAGCATTTTGGAGGATTATGTGGATGATATCTTGGTCAAATCTCATACCTTCATGGATCATCTTGCTGACCTGGAAAAAGTCTTTGATAGGTTAGCCAAATATCATCTCATGTTGAATCCCAAGAAGTGTGTCTTTGGGGTCACATCTGGCAAGCTTCTAGGCTTTATAGTTTCTAAACGAGGTATAGAGATTGACCCCAAGAAGGTCAAGGCTATCTTAGACATGCCTCCTCCCCAGACATTGCGACAGCTTCGCTCTCTTCAGGGAAAGCTTCAATCCGTTCGGCGCTTCATCTCCCAGCTTGCAGATAAGTGTACACCATTTACACATTTACTGAAGAAGGATGAAAACTTCAAGTGGGATCCTTTATGTCAGCGCAGCTTCGACCAGCTCAAGCAATATCTCACCAATCCCCCTATCTTGGTTCCACCAGTTCCTGGTCCTCCCCTGATTTTGTACATATCAGCAACGCCTATTGCTCTAGGGGCACTTCTAGCACAACTTGATGACAACGACAGAGAAAGAGCCATCTACTATATCAGTAGAACCCTAGTTGGTTATGAACTCAATTATACTCCTATGGAAAAAGCTTGTTTGGCAATTGTTTTCTTAACTCAAAAGCTTCGCCACTACATGCTAAGTCATACCATCCAACTAGTCTCCAAGATTGACCCTCTCAAGTATATGCTCTCCAGAACAACACTTACAGGCCATTTGGCCAAATGGGTTATGCTCCTTAGCGAATTTGACATCCAGTATGTGGACAGAAAGGCAATCAAAGGGCAAGCTATAGCAGATCACCTAGCTGATGCACCTCTAATAGATGCATATCCTTTGATCACAGAATTTCCAGATGAGCATATCTGTCTAATAAAAGAACAGCCCCCGTGGAAACTTTATTTTGATGGCTCATACACATCTCATGGATCAGGGGCAGGAATATTGTTGGTTACACCTCAGGGAGATTACATTCCAAAAGCCTTCAAGCTACAATTCCCTAGCACCAACAATATAGCAGAATATGAAGCTCTCGTAGCAGGATTAAAGATAGCTGCAGAATGGAACATCCCTGAGTTACAAATCTTTGGCGATTCTCAGCTCATCATCAAGCAAGTCCTAAATAAATATCAAACCAAAGATGAAAAGCTATTACCCTACAAAGAGCTAGTTGATCAGCTAGCCCAGCATTTTACAAAGCTTCAGTTTACACAAGTGCCTCGAATGCAGAACAAAGCAGCAGACGCTATGGCTACTATCGGCTCGCTCTTGGAAATTCCCCAAGCAGCTACACAGTATGAGTTTTTAGTCGAGTAGCTCCTCACCCCCGCCTATGCGAATGAGGATTCAAACCGTGTTTGTATCGTGGTTGGTCCCCAATCCCCTCGGTGCCATGAGATTCACGCTTACCTTAACGATGGTATCATATCCCCTCACCTCACATGTACCCAACGCCAAAACCTCGTCCGAAAATCATCCCGCTATGTTATCATAGCCAATACCCTATATCGTCGGGGTTATCACAATACTCTCTCTCGATGTTTAGATGAAAATGAGGCTGCGATGGCATTAAAAGAAGTACACTCCGGACTTTGCGATGCCCACACAAGTGGTATTGTCCTAGCACGACAAATCCTTAGAGCAGGCTACTATTGGCCTACCATTGAAGAAGACTCCTGTGACTTTGTCAGAATGTGTCTCCCATGTCAGCAGCATGCAAATCCTGTGCACGCTCCAGCACAGGATCTACAGCCTATTGCACCACCTTGGCCTTTCGCTTGTTGGGGCCTTGATCTAGTTGGAACCATCACACCTCTCTCATCTAATGGACATAAATGAATAATAACAGCTACAGACTATTTCACTAAATGGGTGGAAGCAGTCCCCCTAGTCTCAGCTACAAGACTTCAGGTCTCCAAATTCATCTTGTACCACATTGTTTGCCGCTTCGGCATCCCATCCACCATCTTCACTGACCACGAAGGTAACTTTGAAAATCTCAACATGGAAGAATTAAGCACTTCCCTCCGCATACATCACCGCTTTTCTAGCCCGTATTTCCCACAAAGTAATGGCCAAGCAGAGGCAACTAACAAAACCCTCCTCAAAATCTTAAAGAAAGTTGTCAATGATTCCGGCCGCGATTGGCACCTACAAATAAATCCAGCTCTATGGGCCTATCGAACCTCCTTCCATACATCCACAAGAACAACTCCATACTCCTTAGTCTATGGTGCCGAAGCGGTACTACCCATAGAGGTTGAACTTCCCTCATTGCGCATATCTTTGCGAGGGCAAATATCAGATGAAGAATACAGAGTAGCTCGGCTCACCCAGCTAGATCTTTTAGACGAGAAGCGACAACAAGCTTATGATTATCTCACAGTCTATCAAACTCGTCTCAAAAAGAATTTCAACAAGAAAGTGCTTCCACAACACTTTCAGCCAGGTGACATGGTCCTCAAAGAAAACTTGAAAGTCCAAGCCGATCGAGAAAAGAAAGGCAAGTTTGAACCTACCTGGCTTGGTCCCTATGTTGTCATTGCCTCCTTTGGCTCCGGAGCCTATCAACTATCTACACCAGAAGGAGAACTCTTGAATGATCCTACTAACATCATTCATCTCAAGAAGTTCTATGCTTGAAGATCCTTGGTATACCCAGCTTTTGAAAAATACAAAAAAATAGTAAAGAGAAATAAGCATCCAATGGTGAAAACTTGGCAATTCAAGCGCCTTGGATAGGTACCTTGGTGAAAACCTGGTAATTCAGGCGCCTTGTGTACTAAGACTAATCCATTATCTATCACTATCCTATCCCTCATCCACCCATCATTTCATAAAAACACCTGCTTGTTCCCTTGGTGTTCCAACTAAATATCCAAAATCTAATGAAGCTTGTAAATACCTCCTGTACAGCTTGTAAAATCTTGTACCTCAGCTTGTAAATCTTGTACCAAAGCTTGTATTATACCTTGTAAATCTTGTACCATACCTTGTATATCCGAATCTTGTCCAAATCTTGTACCATATTCCAACTTGTAAATAATCTTGTATCCTAGCTTGTATCCTATCACATGCACACAAAAAACCCCATTTTCACTTAAGCTTTTCGCAAACCATCTACCTATCCACCTATCAACTATTATAAATACCCCACCCTTCACAAACATTTCCATCTCACAAAAACCAAAACATGAACAAACTTGCACATGTGTAACATATTTTGGTCTATCAGCTTGTACATCCTCTTTAGCTTAGTACCATTGTATCTATCCAGCTTTCGTGTTAGTTCGTCCTTGATCAGCATCTTGCACACATCGCACAACCCTTGGTTAGCTATTCCAATGTATCCTTTAGCTAGATCTCTTGTCACCAAAGTGTTATCCTTCTTAGTTCAGCTTGCCAGACGCATCACTCATCCACATCCATCAGCATAGGTGCTCTCTGATAAATCCTTGCAAGATATAGCTTTCCTCATGTCTGATCTTGGTCCATTAGTACTTCGTCCTACCCATCTCGTTGGCAAACAGCTCTCTTTTGGATTTTCACTTTCTTTTGATTTGGAATCTTCCTTTTTGGGTCTTGAAGTATCTTTTCCAAGCAATCTTTTGTTCCCTCCTCAAGGTTGCCACGATCTTCCATATCATGGTATACTGCAAATGGGGCAATCTGAGCGTTAGGTCTTGATCATGTCTTTTGCTTGTTTTCTTTTCTGCTTGTGGGTTACCCAGTGTCGTTTCCACGCTGCTTCCTCTGGGATTCATGTGTGATACTGGGGCAATCCTTCCGTGTTTGTTTTAAGTCAGTTCGTAGGTCCTCTGGACGGTTGGTGAAAAGGCCTTGATGTTCTTGGTAACCTTGGCAATTAACCAACAGTCCTATAGCAAATCTAGTGCTCAACTACATGGTGGTACTTCTCTTTGAAGTATCCCCCCCGCTCAAAAAAGCTTCAATGGGTTCCCTTCATCTCCATTATCCCCCATCCATCTCCAGCATCTGTCACTCCTCCCCCAGCTTATGCATCAGTATCTCTTTGAATCACTCCTCACGCTTAGCTTTAGGGATCCACAATCCTAGTCTTAGGGATCCAGCAATCAAATCAATCCACCAAGCCTCATCTTTCGAGATCCACAATCCTAGTCTTAGGGATCTCCAAAAACCATCTTCCATCAATCCGACTCTTTGAAATCCTGTTGCATCAGCTTTATCATTCCATCATCCATCTCCCTACCATGGATTCCTTTTATAGCGCTCCACTCCTCCATCCTCCTCCCAATCCTGGAAAGTCTTAAGCTTGCTTTACTATTGTGCCTCTAATTCTACTTTATCATTCTCCTGTAGTGAGAGTTTGAGCTAATTCAGCCCCTCCTCTTTGCCAATCTGTCTCTGCTCGTCTCGATTTCTTGTACTTTTCAAGAAGTCGTCGAGCCTCTTTTCTCTTTTCGCCGCCTTCTTGAGGGGGCATCATCTAAGTCTAGTCTCTCCTCTTCTTATCCGAGACTGGGGCAACCTTGTTGCTAAAATATCTTCCTCATGTCGTCTTCACTCGAACTTCTTTGAAATAGTGTTGTTTCAACACTATGTCAAAGAGGGGCAAAATATAGACACCTAAATTCGATTACACCGCTTTAGTAATCCTATTTAGTTATCTCTAAAGGCATCATTAATTAAATTCCTATTTAATTAATCCTTTGCCATCCCCTAGCTGATTAATTTAATTAATCATCTATAGTCCAAAATTGATAAATCAAATAATCTATCATTTATCAATTAAATCCTTTTCTCCTATCTAATTCCAAAAATCCTCATTTATTAAATAAATCTATTTGATAAATAAAATCTTCAAATCTAAAAACCCCTAACCTATCCCTAATCCTCCATTTAGCCTAATCCACCCCATCCACCCATACTAACCTAGCTTAGCCACTAACTCACCCAACCTCATTAATGTCATCTACTTGCTCATCTGTAACATCCTTAATCTAATCCTAAACCCAAGCCTAATCCACCTCCTAATGTTGTCACATTCCCTAAACAAGTTTAAGACTTTTCTAAACCAAATCAAAGTCCCCTCTCCAAAATATCCCAACCACCAAGCCATGAGTGCTCTTACAAACCATAAAAGACTCTTACAAGCCCACTCATGACTATTACATCCCTCTTCCATACTCAATCTCCCCCATCATGCCTTTAACCAACCCCTTATCCTACCCTCTCACACTCATCCTCCTTGTGACAAGTGTCACCTTCCCATTGGTGCTAAACAAGCACAATCCATGTGCTCCCCTTTGAGTGCATCTTAGCCCTCTTTAACCATCTCTCCATCCTTGCATCTTAGCCATCCATCCCTCTACCCCTTGGCCTATAAATTGAATCCCCTCCCAAGCCATTTCATCACAATCCTTGAGCTAAAGTTACCATGCTATTTTGAGAACCAAAGTCATCAATCTTAACCTTATAATGCCAAATTGAGAGCTCACAAGGCTACCAATTTGCCATTACCCATCTCCACCATCCACATCAAAGGACACATCTACAAAATCAAGGAAGCATGTAGTGTTTTCTCTTTTGAGGTTTGCATTTCTTGTTTGCTTTCTTTGTCTAAGCTTATATGTGAATTTAGTTTTAGTTTGTGAATGTTTCTCTTATTGTTAATGTTCTTTGCACACTAAATCTTGTTCTCAGCCCAATTTGAATATGAATATTGTTGGGCCTTCCCAAAATCAGCCCAACCCACCCTATCAAGGATCATGATTTGGAGGGGCTTGTAATGACATTCGAAGAAGTGTAGAAAGCTAATGTCAAGACAGAAACTTCTATGTCTTTTGAGTCATCTTATGAGGCACATAGCAGCAGTACCTTTAATGATATTGTGTGCAAAGTCAATAGCACACATGACGTTGCTTATTATATAGTGCACAATGATGATTCAGCTTTAAATCATATTGCACTGTTTGATTCAGAGAGCTTGCATGGTAGCCATGAACTTCAGAGACATCATTTGGTTGGTAACTTAAGGTTAATGACATAATGACTGCCACAGCCATAGAAAATTTTGATGTGGCTCATCTATGGTTGGAGCACTCTTGTGATAGATGAGCACTATGATGGTAGTCTTTCCCTTACAAAGTTTTATACACTTTGAGACCCCGTCAGAAAAATGAAACAGAATCATTTACAGTTATTGGCTAACAGACTATCATTTCGAGTGGAGTTGCCTTTGTTATGATGCATTGAGTGGAAAGGAAGAGGAGGTAGATGAGCTCACCCATTAGTTGGGAGTGACTATGGTTGCTTTGGAAATAGCACAATTGGCCCTTTGAAAATCTCAGTCACAGATTGAGGAGCTTACCATGGAGTTGAGTTTGGCAAAGTCTTCACCAGCTATAGACAAGTATAATCTTCTACAGTTATAGTTGGTGATGACCTTATAGGTTATGGTGGTGGATGTGTTGAGGATGTGGCTACAACCATCACAGATTTGGATGCAAGTTTTAGTTGGGATGAGCATTTTGGGTGAGAGCAGTACAGAGCCAATGGTTGCATCAGGTTCTCCCGAGGTCAGTTTTATGACAGATGATGCAAGTCGGATTACTGATAGCTCTTGTGTGGCAGTGGCGGATCCTCCAGAGAGTTGTGTGTTACATAGAAGACTTGCAAAGTGTCGTCTGGTTGGGAGTATGGCTCTCATGTTGATGTGTTTCCCTCTCCTAGAAGCAAATCTATTACTTCAACTCATGCAGCTGATGGGGATATTACAGCTTATCATGTCACCAAGTCAAAGTGATTAGTTGAGGGTTGTAGAAGAACAAGTTGATCCTACCTCATATTGTTTTTACTGCACAGATTTGTTAATTGAGTTCCTACTTGAGAGACAGGAGTTTCGGGAATTACCATTCCAGTCACCAAGGCTACTTTCATCTGAGGTTCACAAGGCATTCAGCATTTGGTGGGGGCAATTGTAGATACTCTGACTACAATGCGTCCTCACAGAGATTTTGTAGTTGGGTTTTGCCAAGAGGGTCACCAAAGGCCCTGTCCAATCAACTGTTTGAAGGCAGAGATCGGGTTCATCTTCTGATTCCAGAGTAGTCAGAGGTGAGCCATTGATAGAGATTGGAGCCTTTTACTGTGACTGCACAGTGAGGAGTACTCATCATATTTCTTTTGATCCCCGTGTCGAGGACTAAATGGTGCATCAGTGTGGATTGGCTCCAAGATTATACCATACTCTGTGGGATGGGTATTCACCATCTTCAATAAATAGAATCAGTAGCTGCAAGTTGGTGGTGGACTTCTTGCAAGGCCAACACATCCAAGGCAGTTTAGCAGAGGTTGGGTTTCACATCCATGGGGGACTTATAGAGTGTATCGTGTGATTTGGTGTAGCAGATGATTCCAGATATTCTTACCTCCTAATGATGGATGTGAGCTTCATTCATTCTGGGATCCAGGTGATGGTAGGTTTAAAACTATTGGTTGGATGGGTCCCGTTGGATTGCTTCACCATTGTCCACATGGTGACATTGTGACAAGATTAGTGCTAGGCTTCTATTCAAGATTTACGATCTAGACATATTTTGTTGGACACTTTATGGTGTGTAGTAGGATCTTTTCTGTGCATTAAGGTTCCACTCTAGGTTAAAGGTTCCACTCTAGGTTAACTGGGGAGTATTGCACTGTGTACATACTGTGGGTTACAGGCAATTTCACTTTCAATCTTCATGTACATGATTTGTTTCAGGTGCACGCTTTCAGTACGCAATGCGCATAGATTGAACAAATGATTTATTGTTCATTTTTGTTGAGTTGTGGTTATGTTGGTGCTATAGCAATTGTGTTTCAGTGTGGGACATTTCAGTCTTCCTTTGAACTTCCAGTGTAGTGGAGTTTCTTTGTAGATGTGATTGCTAGGGGGCAAGCAATCTCAGGGAGGGCAGACTATTGTGTCCCATTTTTTGTGAGCATCAAAGTTTATCTAGTTTAGCCTTCATTGGCCCTTGTAGGCTAAGTCTAGCAAATAGAGGGTCTCAATTGAACAAACTAGAGGCTATTTTCCCACTCCAAAGGTCAGGGATGTTCAGGTTCGCTCTTCATTTGAGTCAGATTGGCATACTTACTATTTATGGTAAATTACTGTTTCAAGAAAGCCAAGATTACTATTCTGAGCAGGGAACATGAACAGTTGGCAGTAGCATGGAGTTGTGGGGTCATCGGCAGAGCTTATAGTTTGGGACTTACTATTTATAGTAAGTCAAATTATGGCCAATGTTATTTTTAGCAAGGCACCTTGGCATCTGAGTCAGGCAGTAAGCACCTAGGTTTGGAACAAGTTCTTCGAAGAATTTAATTAACTACTATAGTCATTATTGATCATTATCTAAATTCTATTTAATTAATGATTAAACATTAAGTTTATATTATAAAGTGTTCAAGTGCATTTAATGTTTAATTAATTATAGAGACATGGTGCTTATATTTAGAAGGAAATACATGGCAACAAAAGCAAATATTTTGAACTGCCTAAGTTATGTTTTAAGTTATGAAAAGTGTGACCAAGAAGCCTCCAGTTGGCCTGCATTCGATTTTTATATATGTATTTAATGCAAGGATAAAATCATTCTATTGAGCATTTGTTATTTGACGATTTTGGTGTTGAGTTATGCCTAGCGTTTGAGCAATTGGAAGTTGGAAGGATTGAGAATTCTTCTAAGACTTTGCACTTTCAATTGGTTGTTCTCTAACAATGAAATGTATCAGCGAAGTCTCATCCAGAGGTTATGATTGTGCTAACGTTGTGATCAAATTGGGATGAGGATTTCCGCATTCATTCCAGAGAGGGATTGCAAGTTGGGGATTGATTTGGTGAATGCAGATAGAAGCTGTACGAGGGCAGCGTTTGGAATTAAAGGCTTTCATTGCCATGGTTAGAGGGACAACATTACTGTTTTATGCCTGCGTTTTTTGTCTTAGATGCCTGTGTTTGGTTCTTTGGTGGCTGCAATTGATTGTATGAGGCACTGTTTGTGTGTGCAAGACTGCAATAAGGTGATGCCAGGTACATTTTGACATCAGAGGGCCTTCTTTTATCATTCCCAAGATTCAACAAGTAGTGGAATAGTCTACAGTAGCAGCAGTAACAATAAATGAGGTGACAAATTTGTGTATGCTGGCATTCCAGGTTCTCACAATTGTTGATTAATTTCACTTCTCAAATTCCAATAACTGCTGTTTTATGCAATCAGATTTCATATTGAATAAATTGGGATGTTTGGATTAGGAAAATAAAAGTTTATTTCATGCATTGTTATATGTTTTGTAATTGCAAAATCATTCAGATACAAACAAAACAAATATATATATACACACACATACACATATACATATACATATACATACATACATATATATAGACACACACACACACACACATATATATATTCAGAAATCAGAATTTAAGGATTGCATGCCAAACATTTGATGAAATGTCAAAATATCAAAATTGAGTCTTCTGGGGTACAACCAACAGGATTCTTCCATAAAAAGCACTGGCATTTCTCAATTATTCAGCAGAGTGTTTAATTACAACAAAATGCAATATGAAATACAAAATCACCATTAGGTAACGTAACTACTAATATATGCTGACATATACCTATGACCACAAATTTGACTGCTGCAACAAATTATCAAGACAATGAAACACTAAAATCACTTAGAACCGATACTAGAGAACATATCCACTAGAGTACTAATCTTGCAGATGATAAGGATCCTTCAAACAGGCTCTAAGCATGCTGAATGCACTGAATTAACTGATTTTTCTGTTCAAATATATACATTGCAGCACTATTAAAAGCCCAAACCAGCATATAACATCATCAAGAAACCTTAAAACATAGCAAAGTACACTTCCAACCAACTGAAAGCATCAGTATTAAACCAAGGCAGCTCCAACCAGTCAAAAACACAAAGAACAAGAGGAAATTTCATGCCTAGCTCATACACCCCAATCAGTGGTGGTACAGCCTGTTCTTGGCTCATACAGTCTGCAACAAGAGACAATGTTATTCCCAAATAAGAGATTCAATCAAACGGGAGGGACCTGGTCATTTGAATAGTTTCAAGTTGTTTGGGTGGGCATTTGAATACAGAATCTTCAACCACGAGTTGCAAAAGATCAACAGACATCATATAGAACTTTATCAAATAATCTCCATCTTCTTCACTCCAAGAGAAATTACTAGTTGCCAGTTCGGGTTTGGGTTCAAATATGGGTTTCAAGAACCGGGTTGCCAGTACGAGAAAATTTTGAAATGGTATTTGGGTTTGTTTTGGTTCGTTAGTACAAAAATATGTAAAATATACATACATATATCAATATAGATCTATCTATCTTTATATATAGATAGATAGATAGGGAGTCCCCAAATAGATTTAAAATTAAATTATATAATTAAATAATCTAATGAATGCGTTATTTATTAAAATTAAATAATACAATATTTAATAAATTAAAATAATCATAAATAAACAGATATTAAATTAAAACAATATTAAAAGCATCATAGTTGCACTTTTACCATCATTAAATGCCTAATTCTCTTACAACTTCTATATAGATTTAAAACAAAAATAATAAATTAACATTCATATAATATTATGACCCTTTATTACTATGACGGTAAATAAACCCAATGCAGGAGGTGATAAATCCTGCATGGCCCAATGATTAATGGTTGATAAATGCTAGATGACACAGCGATTAACAGCCCAGTGCACAAGATGTGGTGATTGCCCAATGCAGGAGAAGGAACATGAGAAGGGAGGCATTTTTCCCAAGCGTGCAGGGAAAGGGCATTTTTCACAAGCATTGGGCAATCATCACAGACAGTGGCAAACTGCAAATCAAACCAACATGGTACCCAGACCCGGTTTGAACCCAACCTTGGTTCAGCCATAAAATAACTAAACCCGGTAACATAGTCATAACTCAATTCAACACGCATCATAATCTTTGTTACTAGCATTCAACACAAAAAGCTCTTCAGAACAGCACAACTGACCATCTAGGTTTTTCATCCCCAAAACTAATATTTTCAATAGGGTTTTTGTCCTTAAGAATATAAGAGATGAATGCAAGTTCTCGCAAATGCAGAAGCAAATCATGTTTAACCTCAACAATGAGCTCTCAACCTCCTTTTATAACATTCTTAAAGAAATATAATAATAAGGTAGACCAATAGACTCCCCCCAGGCCAGCAGAAAGTGATCGATCCACTTTTCATATTATCCTCGGTGCTTGATGTAGGGGCATCCTAAGTGTAAGAGATATCTTGCATCACCCAAAAACTTTTTCTTACACATTTTGTTTGTTTGCTTGCAAATTTACAATAACGTTCCAGGTGTCACATGATCACCACAACTTGTGGTTCTTATTGCAAAGGCATATCAAAGTTCTAGACTTGGGCACAAGCTTAATAGAGATCATTATTTCAGCCATGCAACAACTGTGAGAGATTTATTGAAAAACTTGTTTACATTTCTGCATTCACTGGTCCTACGGTGGTTTGTGATATGAACTGCATCAAGCCCCAATGCATATTCTTTACCACATATATTTTGACAGTTCCCAATACATGCTACCAAGATCCATGTTTCATGTGACATTCAGCTTTGTACTACCTTGCAACCAACATAGAACAATCCTAAGGCTAAAGGCTCATTACATAAGAATCACTCATGACCAGTAGAAGTCAATTAATGACCGATGAAGAATTTAATGTTAATTACAAATGTTTGATGGCAGAACAAATGGTTTGTATTGCAATATCAAATGTTTCTCTAATTCAAACTTCCCACGCATTAGTGCCAATGTATCATTGAAAGCCAAGGCCCCATGTTGTAAGCTATTGCAGCAAACTCTAATGTATTTCATAACTATGATTCAATAAAGATCAATTATGTTATTTTCTATTTCATCAGAGTTTTATTGTGTGTGTGTGTGTGTATTTGGCGGTGTGGGGGACAATATATCAAGAAAGTTTAAAATTGTAGGAGGCCATGCGATCTTTGGCATATAAAGGTCCATTTCCTTTTGTTTATTTTCACAGACGAATTTTGCACTGCAAGCAAGCAAAAAATGTGCACCTTTCCCCAGGAAACTGGATTGAATATGTCATTTTAGGAGGACTGTTGCAAGTGGCAGAAGTGTAGAACTCTGCAAGCCAAAAAAGTAACATAGTGATACTGTAACAGATTTTCTTCTTTTTGTATTAATACCAGTACGAATCTACTTGGTCAAATAAAGTGGGGGCAGGGGCCGTGAGCACAGAATGCTAAAAATGAACCTTACTTCCTTTAATATCCAGTATTTGAAGCACTACGAGAATGTAGCTGCAGCTATTATAAAAAATAATATTGTCTATCTAACATGATACGGCTATAAAGTAGACTCAAAAAGAGATGTGCTGCACATAAACCGCAAGATAAGGCTTCCTAAGTACTCATCATTTGTTAGCATAAGAAATAATCAAACACAAGGAAGTGAGAATCATTGAGTCTAAAGCTAGGCGTGCTAAGGGTGCTCTGTTTTGAATAAGTGAAGATGAGTTTTCAACAGCCAGACTCAACAATTAGAAATAGTAGCTCAACTGCTCTTACAACTGTCGGGTTTGCTGAAAATAATTCTCCTTCGTCCTGAAAACATATTTGTCAAACAATATTGGCAATAGATAGAATACATCATTAGATACATCCTCTAATTCTTGAGCAGTATTTTTTGTTGACAAGAATGGACAGTCCAAAGGCAATCAAATCATTCATCTTTCACTCCACTTCTAGCATGGGTTTCAAAAACAATTCCTTTCACTCCAGTTCTAATTTAGGCAACATCAGTAAATCCTAAAATATACAATTAGGATGACGAAAGCAAAACAGGTTATTTTTTTCCTCCAGTTCTGAAACGTACAAGTAGGGCGTGGAAGAATACCTAAGTTATGCAGATTGGGACTCCAGAGGAAGGGAAAGCTCTTGAGGCTGGGGGCGTGCATTACTGCGTGGAGGCAAAGGGAGTGCAAGAAAGGCCTTGGTCTTGCTGATGGGTCGGCACTTCTGGAGCTGAACCTTATCCCCCACCTTGAAAGTGTTGTCTGGATCATGCGCCTGCAAGTGCTTCTTCACCCTAATTCTCTTCTTGTATTTCGGATGCACTGCCAGCCTGAACACCTTCACTCGAACCGTCTTATCACTTGCTGCACACACGACCTCTCCCTGTATAATTTTCCGAGCAACTACTGGCATTGCCACTGCTATGCTCTTCCTTGTTTTGATAATAGGGAAATTTGGTGGGGAAAGGGTGGAGCCCTTGAAGAATGAACAGGAGCTCTGCCCGATACTTAAGCTTGAGCCCCGTGTTGTGTAGGTGTTTGGAAATTTGATGCCCATTCCCACCAACGACATTGCCATAGTGGAAGCTGGAGGAAACCAGAAAAAATGGTAAGCAGCAACCTTATGCACAACTTATATCCTTATCCTCCCACTCTGGAAAGTGTTTTTCAGACCATATAATAGGTAAGTCCGTTCTTTCGAAAATATTTATCAATTGCAATTATTTATTAGCAAAACACGTGTGCAATCGGTGAGTCTAGTAGATGTGGAGGGTCAAATGAGTTAAGAAAATTTATATAAAATGGAGAAGAATAGTAATATTATAATTTGTAATTTATAATTTGACTCAAAAATCATACAGTTAAATCTAATAGCAATATCACAATTTGACTTGCTCTGGAAATTATCTCATACTTATCAAGTAATTTATAAGTTTAATTTTTATAGTAATATTATATTTTGATTTGTTGTGATATTTATTAATTTCTAATATTTTTTTGATGAATAGTCCTATTCTGTTAAAAAATATACTTCGAATACAATTCACAAAAAAAGGGTCGGAGGATACAAGATCACCCCGTGAGAGAGTTCAAATGGCCTAAGCCGGAACTAAACACACGGCATCAGCAGGAAAAAGCAACTATTCATCCAAAAAAAAAAAACATATATAGCAACCTCAGGCTGCCAAAGCAGTGGCAGCCAAGGGAGGAGGATCATCTTTGTCATTGAAACCCCAATCACTTCTGGGATTGGGGGGCGAGCTGGGCACAGACCAGCCATCATCAAGAGCAACAGCAGCAGGGGGATCAGTGGCAGCCTCCGCATCTTTGACCTCAGGCGGTGAAGGAGAAATCGCCAACGCCAGGTGGGGCCATTTTCCAGCATTATCTCAACGAGCGCCAAGAGGAGGAGGTGGGGACCAGCCAGAGCCACCACGGGGTGGGGAGGCAGAGAGGTGCCTCCAGCTACCAGCCCCACCACTGGGAGAGCGGTGGCAGGAGGCCTGCGAGCGTGGAGTGTGTGAGTGGCGGCCTGAGGAGTGGCGCTACTGCCTATGGCCACAAGGCGTCGAGGTATCTGTCGAGGCATCTGGAGGTACTTGAGCCACAGTGCAAGGGGCATTGCCCCAGTGGTTGAGCAGCTCCTATAGGTAAGCAACTTTGTTAGCTTGCACCTATATCTGCATAATAACATTGTTACAAATACAAGCTTTAGTGTTCATTGCAATGTTAACATCCAAAAAGTTGTGTGTGAATAAAACAACATTTCTATCTTTCCACAGAGTAAACAAAATTTCCATCCTGAATGTATGCCAGATTTGGGAGTACTTTTTGGGAATTCTGGGGGAATCACCCAGCCAGATCATGTGCCATGAAAATGGTTCGGGCCTAAAGGGCTTGAAAAAATCATGAATCCAGTGCCAGTAATTCTGCGCACATTTACAAAACCAGAAAATATGCAGAAAGGACTCAGGCTGACCACAGAAGGGGCATCTGGGATCAGGAACCCCTATGTGCTTGAGCCGAGGCCCCAGGGGAAGACCTTGGAAGGCAAGGCACCAAGCAAAGTGGGTGATCTTGGGCTTAGTAATAGTGCACCAGATGGTATCGAAGTGCTTTCACCATTGAGAAAGCGAAGATTGCAAATGCCATCTCTTATTGAGCATGTCTACCATCGGAAGATGGGGCGAAAGCCATCAGTATCCCTTATTGGGCTTGTAGTTGGCAAAAGGAATATCAGGATACCACTTCCAGTCATGCCACCAAGGATGACCAAACTAAATTCCAACCTTGTGCGCCACATGTACAAGGATGGAGGAAAGCAATAGGTCAAAAGTCTATCAATCTGCACGGACAAGGCAATACTGAACCCGCATGTCTTCCCAGGTCTTGAAACTCATAGTGACTCTGGAAAAGAGATCTTTGATAGTTCTGATGCCATGTTTGAAAAAACGAAGAGCACTGGCACCTTGGGTCTTAGCAAGAGGGTTACCCTGAATGGCAAACAGGGGAGACCACCAAATATTTTGTTGATTCAAGGAGAGACCATTACGAAAGTCATCCCCAGCTCAATGAAGCTAGGGCTTGATAGCCTCCCAAGCTTTCCAAATGCTCTTGATAACAAATGAGCCCTGTATGACAATAGGATCACGCATGATGAGAAGGGTTTAAAAACCAATCCCCTTCCACGCAAGTCTGTTGATAGGGAAGCTAGAAGAAATGCAATGGCGAACCAAAATCTTCCAAGCTTTGTCTCCAGTAATAGCTTGAATGATCCACTTGGCACAAAGCGCAAGACCTTGTTTATGAGTGGAAAAGAGACCGAGGCCACCAGATTCTTTAGGGAGCCAACAAAATTCCCAAGTGACTCTGTGAAATCCATGATGATCGGAACCAGAAGCCCATAGGAAATCTCTGAGCAGGCGTTCCAACTTAAGGTAGGAAGATTTGGAAGGAGCCCAACAGGAAGAATAATAAACATGGGTGGCTGCCAAAATCTTAGAACAAATCTGGAATTTACCAGCAAGAGAGAGCGGCTTGGTAATCTAGTAATCAAGCTTTTTCGCAATCTTAGTAAGGACAGCATTCCAAAGCTCCAGAGGGGAAGCCTGAAAGGCAAAAGGGATGCCAAGAAAATGAAAATTTCCACCGTGAGTGACCCATTTCCACTCAAATTGGCTGAGCCAGTGTGGAGCTGGCAAAAAAGATTGGCGGTAGCAGACCATTTTATGCCATTGAATGAAAGAGCTAAAGGCTTGACAAAAAGTCTTCAGACAAGATAGTGCATTGTTGATGCTTTCCTCCTCTTCAAGAAGAGTAAGGAAGGAATCATTGGAAAAATGACCATTGACAAGCTGGGAAGTAGAATCAGGCAAGGTAATGCCACGAACCATTCCTGAGGAAATAGAATGAGCAAGCAGGTACCCAAACCCTTTAGCAGCAAGAACGTAAAGCGCTAGAGCTAAAGGGCAACCTTGCCTGATGGAGCGAAAGAGCCCAAAGGTCTCAGACTGTGAATTATTAATGGTAGTGCAAGCATTAGCATCACCAAAAAGCATCTCCATGGATTGAATAAAGTTGGGACTAAATCCCAGGGCCTGGAGCATAGCTAGGATGAAGAGCCATTCAATGCGGTCATATGCTTTGGCAAAATCTATCTTTAGAAAGATAACCTTCTGTTTGGACTTGCGAGCCCATTCCATCCCTTCCTAGACAGCAATAATGTTATCAAGAATGTATCTAGATTTGATGAAGCTAGTTTGCTCAGGCCGCATAATTAGAGGCAGCATGTGCCTATTTTTGAGAGAGAGTGCCTTGGCAATTATCTTATAAGCCACATTTAAAAGGGTGATGGGCCTCCAATTGCATATGTCCTCCAGATCACCAACCTTAGGTATGAATTTAATATTTTCTTTATTTATAATGGCTCCTAAGCTTTTAGAATGATATGCTTCAAATAGACTCTGTGCAGATCAAGGCCAATTTGCTCCTAGAGGTGCTTGTAAAACTCACATGTAAATCCATCACACCCAGGGGACTTGTCATCTGCCATAGAAAAGGCAGCCTTTTTAAGATTGTTGAGGGAAAGAAGTTACTCACAGAAAGCACACTACTCCCCCGCAAGGCGGTTGGGAGTAACAGAGATGCATTTTCAGAGAGCATCTTCCTAGGCAACCAAATTTCCCTGCGAAGCAAAGACGTTCTCATAATGATGAATGAACGCTTGCAGGATGTCGGGGAGATTGGACAGAACAATCGTGCCCTGTTTAAGTTTCTGAATCCCAACTTTGGTATGACAAGCTCAGAGAACATGAAAAAATTCCTTTGAGGCTTTGTCTCCAACCTTCAACTAGTGGAGACAAGCCTTGAGTTGAGCTCCACGGGCAACATAGTTGTCAGCAACTTGCTTGTTATGTCAAATCTTGGCAAGATGAACTTGCAAATCTGTATCAAAGGGGTTAAGAGTGAGAGCCTCAGAAGCTTTTCTGAGGGCAAGGTTGTTAGCTGCATAAGCCCTTTTTCCAAAAATGGTGACTTGACGCCCATAGATGTGCAGGAACTGCGTAGTTTTGGCAATGACATCATTCCACCATTGAATCCATCCCCTTTGAGAGTGCGGACGTGGCTCCAAATTCCAGACATGTAGGATATGTGAGATGGTGGAAGCATGCATCAACACTAACGTGTTGAGGTAAAATTGAGACTTAGCTACCTTAGGGACAGTTGTTTGCCAAGTAATGCCAAAATAAATAGGACAATGGTCAAATAAAGTGACATCTGACAAGGGAATGACAGGCAAATCTCGATCCTCAGAAAAGGAGAAAAAAGATTGCACAAAGATCATGGCACAATCAAGACGTTTTAATATACGATCTGGGCCAGCTCGAAAGTTGGACCAAGTGTGCCAGACCCCACTACTCTGGTGGCAGTTAGTGTTGGGATCAAACAGGCCCAATTTATTACGCATGTGGTACTAGGTTGTTCTTTCCCCAGCTGTCCAACGAAAAGGCATATTGTCAGATGTCACTTCGACCATATTAAAGTCCCCACACATGACCCAAGTAGTTGGAGTCAAATTGTCAGCCATCCAGGCCCACAACTAGGCTCTTTCAACAGCGTCATTGGAAGCATAAACATTAATGACTCTAAAAGAGTGATTGTTAATGGAAAGTAAAAGCCAAACAATTCTATGCGAAGGGTCAGTACCATGTGAAATAATAGCAAAATGAAGGCAAGGTGACAGGAGAGTAACTACACCACCTCGACCAGCATCATGTTGCGAGGAAAACATAATGCCATCCAGCTAAATGACGCGGCATGCAGCATCAAGCATGAAACCAGAGATCTTTACTTCTTGTAAACACAAAAAATCCAAATTACCAAGTCTATGATGAGTATCCCGGACATAGTACTTTCTGGTGAGTTCCATAAGACCTCTAACATTCCATGAAAGGCAGTTCATGAGAACTCTTCCATGTCATCCTTGTCCTCAAGAGAGGAGTAGCTATTTTGCAAGAAGGTAGGAGCCAGGTGAAAGTCATACAGGAAATCCTCAAAACTTATAGCATGTCGCTTTATCTACGCTACCTCTGCACGTCCAAGAGGACTGCGAGAACATCATATTGCTGGTGGCACAATGGAAGAGATCGCAAGCGGAGTGCGAGCCCCAACCAAGGCAAAAGCCCTAGCGATAGCCTTGATCCCCTACATATTAGCAAGGTTTGAAACCTATGAACCCCTCTGAGGAGGAATTGTCGAAGCCACCTACGTCCCCATGCTAGCTGGTATAGACCTTCCTGTGGGAATAGGAGGAACAACGGCAACCGCCGCGTAAGATTGTTTGGGCTGCAAAGGGGTCGCGGCAGCCTTGCCCTTGCGTCCAACAGTAACCCAATCTTCTTTTTTCCCTTCGGCTTGTTTGGCAGGCGCAACTTTAGGCACGGGGTTTTCCCTGGAGGTAACTAAGGGGCAATCTCAAATCTTGTGTTCCGCCGACTGGCACCTATAGCAGGTGTTAGGAAGGTTTAGGCAAAGCACCTTCTGAGAGAAGGTCTGCGTCCCAATCTGAATTTCCACAGAATCACGAAGATCCTTGGAAAGATCAACTTTGATGCAAATGTGACGCTGAGGGCTAGTATTCAAGAATTTCTCAGGCTCCTTGGTGACAACCTTGCCAAGGGTTTAGGCAATGGACTCAATGAAATGCCAACATGGCAAGGGTAAACCTGAGAACTCAACCCACACAGGGACCCTAAGCTTTTTATCATCTGAGACAGTAAAGTCTCGGGACCATTTTTGGAAAACAAGCAGAGAAGAATGGACAGACCAAGGGTCGTTGGTGAAAACTGCCTCTGCTTGTGATGGGTTGGCAAAGTGAAATAAATAAAAACCTTTGGTAAGGTTTTTCACGGCATCAAGGTGGACCCCATGAGGGGTCCAACTCTTGTTAATCCATTCTCGAAGCATAGCTTCAGGAGGAGTCGGACCCACAAAATATCCTATCAAGGTGTGGTGCTCTAACTAGTCACATGCAGCATCAAATTCTTGCAAAGGAAGGATAATATCAGGATTACCTCGTGAAAGACCTTTGGGACAAACTTGCGCGGGCATCTGTTTGGAGGCAACGCCATGGCAGTCCGAAGCAGCAGCGTGCACACCAGAAACAACTGGGTCACCGCTGGCCGGAGCCATGATAAAAAAGCCTAAAGACTCCCGCAATAAATGCAATTTGATAGGTGTTGCCTGGATAAGGCAAGTTCAGACAAAGAGACATACTCAAGAGAACTGAAAAATCGCATGAGACAAGAAACCCTAGCAGAGCAAAAATCCCAGCGATCAACGGTGATCAAATTTCAAGATCATTAGGCAATCTAATTTCTAATAGTTGTGATAGTATTTGTTGATAAAATATTTTATATTTTTGATATATTATATCAATATTTTGAAGTTGTTGTTGTTGACAATGACTTTTATTTCTTAAATCTGAAAAACAACAAATAATGTGATGCCACATCAATACACCGACAAAATATAACTTGATGCACAAGTATAGTCTCACTTATTTTTCACTTGATAAAATATCTAATATTTTTGGTAATAATGCACCAATACTTTGAAGTTGTTGTTTGTGATGATGACTACTATTCCTTAGAACTAAAAAGCAACAAATCATGTGATACCACATCAATGCACCAACAAAATGTGACTTAACGTACAATTATAGTCTCACGTAACTTTTTAGTCTTTTTGGGCACCTTCACAAAAAGCATGTTGTTCTCGCGTCATTTTTTATGATATGGCCTTGAAACCTTGTTTATAAGTAGGGAACTTGCCAAGTAAGTTACTATAAAAAATTGGGGGTGATTTAAAATTTCCACATAGGATTTTGAGCAGTGCAAAGTTGGGATGCTCAATTAGCTCATCCTCTCCCCTCCATGATCTTAATGGGTAGTAGGACATTGAGAAAATCATGTGCATAATCAAGATTTGGAAGCATAAGTAATAGTTCCAAATTAATTAATTATTCACTTACATTGAATTTATATACTGTTTAATATTTAGATTGTAGTGTCTTAAGAGTGACTCCCTCTCTTTGTTCATCTACCACTACAAAATTATGCCTCATCCTCTTCCCTTCTCTTCATCATTTTATACTCTCTCTTTTCTCTTATATATAAAGAGGGATTGAGTTTATATGTCAAATGCCACCAATTAGATGCAATACATTATGTGTTAGACTATTTGATCCCACTTTAGTGTGTGATTGAAGTCTTCACATCTTACCTAAACATTGATGACTATAGTTCTTACTGCATCAATATATTACAAGCATATGAGTATAATCAAGTGGATATGCATGAAACAATTACTATTTGATACATCAACAAGGGCATTCATATTGGTTAATGCCTACTATGGTGGCCATACATTTGATAGATCTTAGACTGATGATAATGGTTTTTTTGGACTATTAAATTATTTAAGTGACATGTATGTCTTTGTATTGACATTTTTTGAGTCTCATATGCATCATCCTTTATTTTTCTTTATACAACTATTTTTTTAAGATTCAAGGCATTTGAGGGAGAAAAATACAAACCAAAGGGATAACTAATATGGAGCTACACTTTACATTTTCCAAAGCAAAGTTTCAATAAATAATTGGAAAGTTGAGGTTGAGAATGGCACTGTTTGGTGCAGGGTGCCCTAGGCATGAGTCTAAGTGTTTCTACGAGGTTTAGACAAATAAGAGGTTGGATCTCATGGATGTATCGAAATCATTCATTATAACCTAATTGTAAGGCCAAGGATTTCAATGGTGTTTTATAAACCTTGGAATCAATTGTGTCAAAATGGGATTTTCTTCACACTTTGATAGAATATGTGTTTTAAACATGTTTTATGATGTTTTGTGATTTGATGATCCTAAGGTCGTATAATAGGAAAAAAACATAAAGTTGCAAAAGTTGCATACACATTGTCAAAGTTGTTAGCATTGTCAAAATGCAAAAGTTACATAATTGCTTGATTAAAGAGCAACTCATTGAAAACGGATCATAACTTCCATTGGGAAGTTTTAGTTGTTGGGGAAAGGTATTTAAACATGTTGTAAGCCTCCTAAATAGAGGTCATACGAAGATTCATGTATTGTGACTTTGAAATTAATAAAATTATTGAGAGCTTGCTTTCAATTTGTTGCATTTGGTAAGTGTGCAGACTTGTATAGATTGGGATTACAGATAAATTGGCATGGTTGGATAGAAGTATGAATTAGATTCACATTGCACTAGGTTTGGTGTTCTTTTGAATTTTTTTGTACAAGTTATTCAAATTTTAGTGTTGACTAGTCTAAAACCCTCATCATGTTAAGGGTTTCATTGAAATGGAGCCCTAACTTGACTTTTCACTGGTGGAATCCTATGACCATCTTGGAAAAGAAAGTTAGGAGGATGTATTATAGAATTTCAGAGTTTGGAGGTAGGATCTTAAGGTTTTCTATTTTTAGTAACCAACCCTAGGTCAAATATCCCTATATATTTGACCATGAATTGTAGGGGATATTGCATACATATTCTTGAATGATCTGAGTGACCCATGAAATTAAGGATTTGGTACTTTTTGGAGTAGGAGAATGCATCCAAGGGGTTGAGACAATTCTTATGTACCCATTCCTTTATACTTGCTTTGTAATCCAATCCTAATTAGGCCTATTAGGTCTACAAGCAACGTAGGTGTTTGGGAGTGTTGGAGTGGAATTTGATGCAGGAGCATCTTGATTTTTTTTTTTTATTATAAAAAAAAACCTAGAGGAGAGAGAAAGTGATGAAAATTAGAGGAAAAATAATAAAAAGGAAAAAGGAAAAAAGGAGAAAAGAGGAATTTCTATTGTCAAGGTGCATAGGTGGCATAAATAGAAAAAATAAATAAAAATGGCTATCATTCCATTTATCGAGGTGTGTAGGTGGCATTCTAGAAGTTTGTGGAAATTTCCTTAAATCATGCATTTAATATTTGTTAGGCCATATGGTGGTGCTTAGTTGTATTTGGGTGGAACTAAATATTTGTTGTAAGGTATTTGTATTTACCTTTTATCCCACATTGGTTGTGTTTGTAACATCTTGGGTGGTAAGTGCCTATTTAAGCATGGCATATGAGCATTTGTAATCAAGCTTCAAGATGTGATCTCTTTTTAGTAGAAGCTTGGAGAGAAGGAGGAAGTAGAGGAGCGATTTTTCCTGAGTCTATGGACAGAGTGCCGAATGTGAGGTAGTTTATAGTAGGATTGAGGTAGAGTTGCAAGTTTGTGAGAAGGGCTAGTGGCTACAGTTTAGAAACAAGGAGATTGCTTGGTGGGCTTGCGAGTACCAATTGGATCTTCCTTGGAGGTTTCTACCAGAGTGTGGATCTGGACTAGCTAGTGTTTGGGTTGGATCTTGAGGGATCTTGTAGAACTGTTATTGTAATTGCTTTGTATTTGGCCATAATTGGGAAGGCCTTACAGCCCGACACATTGCATGTAAATAGTTATATCTATGAATAAAGTATAGTGATTTGGCTTCAAATCTTGCATTGTTTTTGAGTTTCCATTGTGTGGTTATTTGTTGGGGGTTACGAGATTGCTTGGCGGGCTTGCGAGTACAAGATATGAGGGCGGGGGGGGGTGAATCAAGATCTTAAACTTTTACTTATAAAACCAAATTACTAAATTCACACCTAATTCATCTCATGTCTTAGATCTAACATCAAAACTTGAATGTTGAATTTTAAATGAATACATCATATCAATGAAAAGATTCAACACAACACAAATGATTTGGTTACCCAAAAACACTTCAATGTGAAGGTAAATCTAGGGTGGGGATGAAACCCACAAATCTTCACTGTCACAACAATAAAGTTAACCTATCAAGGTTATAATGTTTGACCAAAATAAATGATCTACTTGTTAGAATGGGGTTGTCATTGCACCAAAAGACCAATTAGTCAATGTTTGATACAACCACTCAACTTATAGTACATAGGTGGTGATTAAGCCCTTGTCACAAATCTTGAGGGGAGCACTAAACATTTTTCCAATAATCTTGCCCTCAACATTACCTAAGGGTCTGAGGATTTGAACTTGTGATCAAGCTTTGATACCACTTGTTAAAATGGGGTTGTGTTACACCAAAAGACTGATCAATCAATGCCCAATAAAACCACTCAAGTTATAATACATAGGTGGTGATTAAGCCCTTGTCACAAATTCCGAGGGGAGCGCTGAACATTTTTCCAACAATCTCCCCCTCAACATTACTTGAGGGTCTAAGAATTTGAATTTGTGACCAAGCTCTTATACCACTTGTTAGAATGAGGTTGTTGTTGCACCAAAAGACCAATCAGTCAATGTCTGATACAACCACTCAACTTATAGTACATAGGAGGTAGTTAAGCCCTTGTCATGAATTGTGAGGGGAGCACTGAACATTTTTTCAACACTACCTTGTGAGGGGTCTATCTTGTTAAAAGTTATTAAGACTACTAGGTCTTACCCTGTTAAAGGATTTTGCACTTACAATTAAATAAGGACTCTGTTAGGACATTTATATAGGCCTATTAGGATCACTCGGTTAAGAGATTTTCTCGAACTCAATTTGTTACAACTGATTCAATACCTAACCCTCAGTTTGCTCTGCAAGTTGATTTCATATCTCTTTTGCTCAATGTCTCAATCTAACCTCTTAATTTGATATGTCTATTATATCCTTCACAACTTGGATTGCTCTGTCTAATCTCCTTTCAGACTTAGTCTTTCTTTCTTTATTCTATCCTTGTTCCCTCCACTTGTACATACACACGTTCATTCATCCATAAATTCCATACCGATCTCAGTTTGCTCTACAAGCTAATTTCGTATCTCCTTTGCTCGATGTCTCAATTTGACCTCTTAATATGATATGTCTATTATATCCTTCACAACTTGGATTGCTTTGTCTAATCTCCTTTCAGACTTGGTCTTTCTTTCTTTATTCTATCCTTGTTCCCTCCACTTGTACATACACACTTTCATTCATCCATGCATTCCATACTGATCCTAGGGTTAGATCTCTCCTTAAATAGATAATCTTTGAAAGTTTTGGATCATAATCAACGGTTTACAATTCATTTTCTTTTGGCGTTTACTTCTAATTTTCTGATTGGTTGATTCACTTTCCTATGGATCATTACCTTCTGCAAAGACGCATAAACTCCATCTTAACTGTCTCTACAATTATTAAATATTGTATAGAAGTTAGTGAAAATGATTTACATAGGTGTCCGTGTGATTTCAAACTCATATGACAAAACTATTTTGCTCGACATCTAATGTTTTGACGCTTAGTCATAACTAACATTCATGCTAGTACTCGACTTCTACTTGCTCGATCTTTTCTTTTCACTCACCAAAAATTGTCTTCCAATTTACTCGATCTCAACTATAATAGCTTGATTATATATGCACTTAGCCTCAACTAGGGTGCTTGGCAATCTTTGACTTGCTTAGCATGTAATGCAAAATAAACAAGTCTCCATGTACTCAACCTTTACTAGATGACTCGGTTGTAGTGATTACCTTCCATCCTTGCCTAGTAAATGACTAAGTGTTTGGACACTAAGGAAACTTAGGCATACATATCAACTATATATATATATATATATATATATATATATATATATATATATATATAATTTCATGTCAATAATTCAAAGAGAGATTGTGCCCGTAAGAAGATAGGATTAGGGCAATATTATCCACTTAAGGCTTGATAATTCACCTTCCATGACCTTTTGGTCAAAACTAGAGACAATTGTCAAAAAAAATAAAGAGATGGAGATGGAGACAAACATATACCAAAAAAGGTGTAAGTATAATGAAATCAAGTACAAGGAGGTTGGTGGAAGGATGGAAAGAAAATGAGTTTAAAAAATAGACATAGCACAATAAAGAGAGATATATAAGCAATATAGGTGGGGAAATAGATGAAACTTGAGAGAATAATTTTTCATCAACTATTTTGTGTTCTCAATCTAAACTTGAGATGCATATAGATATGCACACACAAAAACCAAAAAGTTAGTCATGAGGAACAAAGAGTAGAATATAAAGAGATGGAGAAATACAAAGAGGGAAAATGAGTAGAGATAAAAATAGAGAGGTATGTATAAAAAGATCTATATAGAGAGGTTTTGTGTGTATTTTTGGTGTAATTAAATGTTCCTAGTTACACTTTACTTAATCTTAGTTAGGCTAATGCATTTTATAGTAATTTACATACTAGACACCTAGGAGTTTGCATCTTATTCTTGCACATGGTGTAGGAGAAATTCCAGTTTATGTGGTGATAGATGTTATCACATTACACTTTATGTGTGAGATATATAAGAATTTTTCTTAGGGCAAAATGACACCAAGATCAAG
This sequence comes from Cupressus sempervirens, assembly GCA_028749045.1. Classification (NCBI taxonomy): domain Eukaryota; kingdom Viridiplantae; phylum Streptophyta; class Pinopsida; order Cupressales; family Cupressaceae; genus Cupressus; species Cupressus sempervirens. The sequence continues at coordinate 914,010,023 of CM053786.1, read as the reverse complement.
AAGCTCAAGAAAAAAGCACAATATAGACCAAATGATGTATGATCATAATAACAATATGATAATGAATTGATGTACAAGTACACTAGAAGTGCCTATATATAAAGGCCTCTAGAATGACTAGAAGTTAGCAAAATGATAAGCCTCACAACTAAGCACATGTCCACCAAGAGTGGATTATCCTCCATTGAGCACATAAGTTAGTGAGATGATGAGAGAATAAGCTTACATAGGTGTGTCACATAAAAAGATGTTGTAGACACCATGTTCTTAATGTTAGGATAAACCACAGATAGAAATAAAAAACTATATGCAAATATAACCAATAACATAAAATAATAGAACACACAGAAATGAACACAAGGCACCAAGATTTAACGTGGTTCACCCAATCCCTGGGCTACGTCCACCAAACAGCTAGTCCGATCTTATTAGAATCCAGTTATTACAACTTGATTCCAATCTGTAATCCCTTACAGCTCAATACCACCGCAAGAACCAATTTTTACATCACAACATAAAAGAAATACCCAACCCTAAACCCTTTTATACAAGTATTAAACTGCTTTAGGGTTATAACATGTCAGCCATAATTAGCCATAACTTTAGTGGCGAATCTATGAATGGCGAATAGTACCAAAAAAATTTCTACGAATGGCAAATAGTACCAAAAAAAAATTAATTATGAAGTATGTACAGTACTTTCCTGATCAGTCACCACAATCTAACAATCTCCCACTTGGGGACTGATTAGGCTCCACACTAAACAACAATCTCCCGCTTGGAGACTAATCCTGTAGCAATACCACTACCACATGGGGCTCCCACTAGATCAAACCACCTTGGACTCTGCTGTTCTTTTATTCATGTTCAATGTAAAAGACCAACCGAAGCTGAAGAGGAGTGCAGCTTCTCCCGTGTTACAACCTTTGTCAACATATCTGTTGGATTGTCATTGGTATGTATCTTCTCCAACTTTAACTGTCCATCCTCCAAAACTGACCGAATGAAATGGTACCGCAATTGTATGTGTTTGGTCTTAGAATGCAGAGCTGAATTCTTTGCAAGATGAATGGCACTCTGACTATCTGTGAACAAATAATTATCCTTCTAAGGATGTCCCAATTCTTTCAAGAAGAACTGAAGCCATATCATCTCCTTGGCTACCTCTGTAGCAACAACATACTCTACCTCTATAGTGGATAGAGCATTAATGTTTTGTAACCTAGAAACCTAGCTCATGGCTGCCCCACCAACAATAAAGACATAACTTGTAGTACTCTGCCTGGTATCAATATCCCATGCCAAATCTGAGTCAACATAGCCCTGTAAATCAGTAGTAGAGCCCCCAAAGTGTAAACACTTATTGGATGTTCCTCTCAAATATCTGAGAATCCACTTGACAACATTCCAATGCTCAAATCCTAGATGACTCATATACCTACTAATGACTCCCACTGCATGGGCAATATCTGGCCTAGTGCATACCATAGCATACATCAAGCTTCCTACAGCTGAAGCATAGGGTACCTTGGACATCTTATCCTCCTCTTCCTGTGTCTTAGGACACATCTCCTTAGTCAATTTCAAATGACTAGGTAAAGGTGTGTTGACAACTTTAGCATTCTCCATAGAGAAACGTTGCAACACCTTCTCAACATAATCAACCTGAAATAGCGTCAATGTTCTGTTCTTCCTATCTCTACAAATCTTCATACCAAGGATTTGTTTTGCTGCCCCCAAATCCTTCATAGCAAATGCATGTGCTAACTGGCATTTCATCCCCTTAATGTGATCCATGTTAGACCCAACTACAAGCATATCATCAACATATAAACATAAAATAATGTAGCTATCATCATCCAACCTCTTAAAATAAACACAATAATCTGAATGACACCTGTTATAGCCATGCTCATGCATAAACTTGTCAAATTTCAGATACCATTGCCGAGGTGATTGCTTCAAACCATATAAACTTTTCTTCAATTTGCACACTAAGTTCTCCTTACCTTTGACCTCAAATCCCTGTGGCTGAGCCATATAGATTTCTTCATCCAAATCACCATGAAGGAAGGCTATTTTAACATCCAGCTGCTCCAAATGCAAATCTTTAATAGCCACAAGACTTAAAATAGTACGGATAGAAGTCATTTTAACAACAAGAGAAAATATCTCATCAAAGTCAATTCTCTTTTTCTATGCAAATCCTTTTACAACTAACCTGGCCTTAAATATTTTCTTACCTCCTTCCTCTTCTTTCAACCTATAAACCCACTTATTCTGTAAAGCCTTTTTACCTGCAAGCAACTTGCACAAATCCCATGCCTTATTCTTCAGCAAAGAGTCCATTTCATCTTTCATTGCAGACTCCCACTGAATCTTAGTATCCACCTGCACAGCTTCAACATAACTTTCAGGTTCACCAACATCAGTAAGTAAAATAGAATACAAAGAGGGAGAAAATCTTTGTGGAGGTCTAATTTGCCTCGTTGACTGTCTAGCATTCACTAGTGTGTGTGGTATTTTTTGTTGCAGTTGCTGCACATCATGAGGAATGGCTGGAACAACAACTTTTGGAGTATCATCCAGCACTACATAATCATCTTCTTTCTTCTCATGTTGCTGCAACAGATCTTTGTACAACACTTTCTCATTGAATATGACATCCCGACTTCTAACAATTTTATGATTTTCAAAATTCCAAAGCCTATAACCAAATTCATTAATGCCATGTTCAACAAAGACACATTTCTTTGATTTTGCTTCTAGCTTGGTTCTATTTTCAGAGTCTATATGAGCAAAAGCTTCACAACCGAAGGTCTTGAGAAAAGAATAACTCACCTTCTTACCAGTCCATGCCTCCTCTAGAATACCATAGCCCAAAGGAGTAGAGGGACCTCTATTAATCAAATATACTGCAGTATTGACAACCTCCACCCACATGTGTAAGGGCAACCCAGCATGCAACCTCATGCTCCTTGCGCGCTCCATTATAGTCATTTTCATGCGTTCAACCACTCCATTTTCTTGTGGAGTCCTTGGAATAATTTTCTATCTACGAATACCATTAGAGGAGCAATAATATTCAAATTCATGACTACAATACTCACCATCATTATCAGATCTGAGACATTTTAATTTCTTACCAGTCTCATTTTCAACCAAGCATTTCCATTTCTTAAAAGTTTGAAATACATCAGATTTTTGTCTAAGGAAATAAACCCATACTTTTCTAGTTGCGTCATCAACAAATGTAACATAATAATGAGAGCCACCAAGGGAAGATACCTGAGATGGTCCCCATACATCTATATGCACAAGCTCTAATTTCTCCTTTTTGTTTTCCTTCCCAGTCTTTACAAAACTCACTCTCTTTTGTTTTATATACACACAAATTTCACAGAAATCCATATTAACACATTTCAGACTTGGTAAAACTTTCTTTGAATGAAGTACTTTCATACCTTCCTCACTCATGTGCCCAAGTCTGTTGTGCCACAGCGTTGTATCAGAATCTACAACAGTTATTTGTTCTCCTTGCTCAACTGCAGCAATTGTTCCTGAACATTCATTTTTCTCTGAAACAATCAAAGTAGAAGGAACAATATGACCTATACAAAGATATAAGGTGCCTACTTTCACACCTTTTGCTACTACAAGGGAACCTTTTGAAACCTTCCAATTTTTATCATTAAAAGTAACTACACAACCCTCATCACCGAGTTGCCCTGCTGAAATTAAATTCCTACTCAGCCTTGGAACATGTCTTACCTCATGTAGTAGCCAATGATTCCCATTCTGCAACTTAATCTTAATTTTTCCCTTTCCAACAATTTGGTAGGGTTCATTATCCCCCAAATAAATAAGCCCAAAATCCCCTTGGACATAATCAATGAAATAACCTCTATGAGGTGTAGCATGAAATGAAGCACCAGAATCTAAAACCCATGAATCATCTACACTTTCTAAAGACAGAAGCAAAGCATCCTGTTCGAATTTGTTACTTACCACATTTGCCTCCTTGTCTCCATCTGATTTATCTCCTTCATTTTTCTTTTGATTCCAACAATCTTTCTTTTTGTGCCCTGGTTTCCCACAGTACCAGCAATCGTTTGGTCCTCTCGATTGAGACCTCCTCCCCTTTGACTTTTCTCTTGATTTCCCATGATTTTTAGAGTTACTTCCTCTCTCAGTCGTTCTGCCCCTGCTTTGGGCATTCAAAACACTTCTTGATGTAGATCCACTTGAGGATTTCCTATGAGTTTTCTCACTCAAAACAACACTGATCACATCATCATATTTTAGGGTACTAGATCTAGGAACATAATTACTCACTGCCATTACCAAGCCATTCCAACTTTCAGGAAAAGAACACAAAATCAAGAGAGCCCTAATTTTTTCATCAAAATTGATACCCATAAAAGATAACTAACTAGTAATAGTATTAAACTCATTTAAATAATCTGCAACAAATTCACCTTCTACCATTTTCATATTAAATAAATGCTTCATAAAAAATACCTTGTTTGAAGTGGAGGGCTTTTCATACAGTGTTGTTAGGGTTTTCATCAAATCTTCTGTCGTCTTTGCTTTTGTAATATTAAATGCCACCGATGGTGCCAAGCATAACCTAATGCTTCCGAGTGCCTTTCTATCCAAAAGATCCCATTCAACCTCTGACATAGTTCCCTGATTCTTGGCTTTTCCTTCCAAGGGCTTCCATAAATCCTTCTGATATAGATAGTCTTCCATTTGCATCTTCCATAACTGGAAGTTCTGCCCATTAAACCTATCAACCCTCAGCTTACCCTCATCTACCATTGCTCCCACTCAACCGTGAGACTCCTACTCAACTGTGAAACTTTCCTGCAAGGATAACTGAAAAACAACTAGGCCTTGATACCACTTGTTAGGATAAACCATAGATAGAAATAAAAAACTATATGCAAATATAACCAATAACATAAAATAATATAACACACAAAAATGAACACAAGGCACCAAGATTTAACGTGGTTCACTCAATCCCTGGGCTACGTCCACCAAACAACAAGTTCGATCTCATTACAATCCAGTGATTACAACCTGATTACAATCTGTAATCCCTTACAGCTCAATACCGTCGCAAGAACCAATTTTCGCATCACAACATAAAAAAAAAACCCAACCCTAAACCCTTTTATACAAGTATTAAACTGCTTTAGGGTTATAACATGTCAGCCATAATTAGCCATAACTTCAGTCACCACAATCTAACACTTAATTAGAATGTGAACAACTGTGTTGTCCACATGACAACTCAGTTGAATATGAAAACTCATGTGTTGTAGACACCATGTGCTAAAATGAGTTGCTAACTCTTGTGTTGTCAACAAGACAACTCATATGAGTATGCATACTCCTAGGCGTCTGCATGACAAATAATAAAATAATGCATTTAGCCTAAGTAAACTTAAGTAAAGTGTAATAATAATTAATTATTTACACTAACACCCCCCCTTAAGTGCAACATAGGGGAATGCACTTAAGCTTACAAAAGCTATGATGAAAATGCATAATGGGTTTTGACTATTAGGCCATGTTAGCTACCCATGTACAAATGCAAAGATGTACATACAATGCAATGTAATGAATGCAATCTCTCTGAAAATAGAGAAAGAGGGAAAACCTCATGGGAAAAACCCTTCCCTAAAAAGAGAGATATGTACAATAAAGAAGAGAAGAGTCATGTGACTCCCCTGATGAAAAATCTTGCACCCCTAAGAGATCTCGCAAATGAAGATACTTGACCTTCACGAAGGGCTTGGTGAAAATGTCAACAATTTGTTGCTCTATAGGACAATATTGCAATGCAATGACCTGCTTATGAATCAGCTCTTTGATGTAGTGCATATGAACCTCAATGTGTTTGGTATGCTGATGTTGGACTAGATGTTTTGAGATTTCAATGGCACTCTGATTATCACAATGTATGACTATGGGTCTAGGTATGTCAAAACCAAACTCCTTTAGAATTTGTTGTAACCAAATAGCTTCTGTCGGCGTAGTTACAACTCCTTGATACTCGGCCTTAGTTGATGAGAGAGAAATAGTGTTTTGCTTCTTACTCTACCAAAAAATGGGGCTGAAACCAAAATAAAACATATACCCTGAAGTAGACTTGCGAGAATCAATATCTCCTACATAGTTTGAGTCTATATAGTCTAGTACCAGCTGCATAGCATATCCCATATATATGTGTAGTCTAGATATAGTGTAGGATGTGTTTAGCTACCTTCCAATGAAGTTCATGCAGCTCTTGCATGAAGCAAGAAACCATGTCAACTGCAAAGGATATGTTAGGGCATATATGTGTCAAGTAGATGAGACTTCCAACCAGTTGTCTATACAAATTCGCATCAACAAGTGGAGTGGAATACTTTGCTTCTAACTTAACACCTAAAAGGAACGGAGTAGATGCAACCTTATTGTCACTCATGCAAAATCGAGCAAGTAGATCAAGAGCATACTTGGGTTGTGATAATGTGATCCCTAATGAAGACTGATGTATCTCAATACCAAGGAAATAATGAAGTAGACCCAAGTCTATCATTGAAAACCTATCCTGCAAAGGAGCCTTGACACTATCAATGATGGTTGTTGTACTCCTTGTAATGATCAAGTCATCAACATAAAGCACAAGTTGAAAGTGAGAATTATCCCTCTGAAGAATGTAGACATTCGGATTGGAATGACATTTGGTGAACCTTGTTGAGAGAAGGAAAGAATCCATCTTAGCATACCAAGCTCTTGGAGCTTGTTTTAGTCCATACATAGAATTTGTTAACTTGCAAACCAAGGTAGAATCTTGAATGAACCCTTATGGCTGCTCCATATAAATCTCTTCATGAAGATCGCCTTTTAAGAATGTTCTCTTCACATCCATTTGATGAACAACCCATCTCTGAGCTACTGCTATAGCTAGTGTCAAACAAATGGAGTTCATTTTTGCAATTAGGCCAAAGGTCTCAGTGTAGTCAATGCCAGGTACCTGAAAGAAACCTTTTGCAACAAGTCTAGCCTTATGTTTATCAACACTCCCATCTGCTGCAAACTTGGTTCGATAGATCCACCTACGCTAAACCAATTTTCTTCCCTTAAGAAGGAAGACTAAGTCCCATGTATCATTTCTCATAAGAGAATTACATTGTTCCTCCATTGCTTTATCCTATTCTGGAATACCTGGAGCTTCTTTGAATGATTGTGGATCAGAAGCAATTTTCATATAAACATGATGGAGCGAGTTGTGTTGTGATCTTGTCCTCCTAGTATATGAAGGATTCCTTGCCAATGGTCCTACCACATCCTATGTTAGCTGAGCGCATTTAGGACTTGCAGAAGAAGATGTAGAAGGGGTATCCTCAACCTCATCTGGCTGATGCCTGTGTTTGGGTCATGGACCAACATCTTCCAAGTCACTATCATGAAGGAGGAAGAAGGAGTTGAAGAAGTAAAGCTGGGACAACTTTCTTCAAAGTGAACACTCCTCTCATAGAATATGTCATGTGTCTTTGGATCCATCAACTTGTAGGCTTTATGTGAGTTTGCATATCCAACAAAGATGTAAGGTTTTCTTTGAGGTTCTAATGCATTGAGTTTCTGTGGAGGTATTCATGCTCATGTTGGACAACCAAAGACTCTAAAGTGCTTTACAAAAGGTTTTCTTCCAATCCAAGCTTCAAAAGGAGTTACACCATCCAAAGCTTTATGAGGACTTCTATTTTGGATGTAGTTAGCACAATTCATTGCTTCAGTCTAAAAGACTTGATCAAGAGACTTATGTAGTAGCATGCAAGTGATCATCTCCTTGAGGGTTATGTTCTTCCTTTCGGCAACACCATTCTATTGTGGCATGTATGGTATTGAATGCTGAAGGTCAATTCCTTCTTGAGTACAAAAGTCTATATGTCTTGAGTTCACATACTCCCTATACATGGCATTAACGTGTATTCATGAAACTTTAGTGTAGAATACAAATGGACTGACAACGAACTATACTAGACCCAGGATATCATCATCAGAATGTAATCTCTACAAGTGTCTCATGTTTCCCTAACTACAACTGCTCAAATAGCTCTCAGACCAGTATCTTAGTAATAGTTCTAGAATGGGATTATGCTAAAAATGCATATCTACAATGAAAACATGCAAGATCTATAACTAAAGAACATATTACATGTGAAATAAAACTCCTAGAAATGCTCTTGAAATGATCATGCCATGAACTAATATGCAATAAATGATGCTAAATGATACAAAATTATGCTAAAATGCTATGAACTTGCTATAATGGAAATGCTAAAATGATGAGTCGAAATATGCCTATAGTGTAGATGCATAAAAACTTGGGTCCCTTGCCTCTTAGATTTACCTCCTATTTATAGGATTTCGGAAGGGGTTGGGGTAAGAATTAGGATTTTCACCTTTGATTGGGGGTAAAAATGAAACTGAAAATATCTCATAAGAGACCAAGAGGAAGAGTTGAACAGACTTGATTTTGAGGATAATTGAGGATATTTCTAATTCTTTTAAAATGGAAAAGGGAGATTTTCAATGTTGTGAGGATAAATTATTTTATTGATCTAATAAATGTCTTATTTATTTTCAACACTTCGTCTTTTTCTTCCTCCCTTACTGAATTTTATTTTATGAATTTGAATTGTTTTCTTCCTCTTTTAAAGTTGATTTAGGTCTTGTCGATTTAATAGGTGATTAATGACCTAATGTGATTTTTGATTTGAAAGTTTGTTGTGTTTCTTTTGATTTTCTCTTTATTTTGCATTGATTGATCGAAATTGCATGATTTAGGTCTTTGCCAATTTTTGGGTGTCTACAAATGCCCCTCTTTGAGCTGATATGCGAAGCATATTAGTTCAAAGATTGTCTTGATTTTCTGATTTTAGGTCAAATTTTGATGATTGGATGTCTGTTCGATGAGATTTTGACATTTCGCTGTTGTTGTGGTCTCTATTTTGTTTGGATACCCTGGTTTTGGTAGGCTTGATGAGATTTATTTATTTATTTATTTTAGCTGGGGTAGGACGTTTTTGATGTTTTCAAAAATTTGGATGCCCTAGCTTGGATGCCCTAGTTTAATACATATTGCCCCCTTAGAAATGAAATTGGAAGAAAATATGGAAGTGTGAATGTTAAGTATGTTCCAATTTTATTTATGAAATGTTGGGAGTTTGGTGGAAAATGATAATTAGGTTGGTTTGATACAATACCCAATTTGGTTTTGGGGAGCAAAACGATGCCAATAGGGGGTAAATAATTTGAAAAGGTGATATAAATGCCACTTGGGGGGTTACATAGGTCAAAAAGACCTTTTACCCTTGTCATTTTTACTCTTTTGTTTGGCATTTGGTGATTTGGAGCTCTGAGTCGACGAGGATGGTGGTTCTATTACGAGAGCATAGATTCAAGAGGGGTCGTTGGTATGAGCATCCAGCAGAATATGGTGCCTCGATAAGTCATCGAGATCCTCTATGTTTGAGATTTAGTGTTTTTACCTATATTTTGGAAGTTTTGTGCAGATTTGTAGGGTAAATGTGGTGATTTTAGTAGTTTAGCACATTTGAACATTCTTTTAGTGCATTTGCATTATTCTAGCGTGTTCCAATGATGTTTTAGCACATTCGTAGGGCATTTTAGCGCATTAAAATGTTGGTTTAAAGAATAATTTTGACAGCTGAGTGTCAATACACTTAACCATTTTTCACTATACATGCCGAGCAAAGAGTAGGTGCCGAGTAATAACAAGTGCCGAGTAACATGAGGTGCCGAGTAATAACAAGTGCCGAGTAATATAAGGTGCTGAGTAATAACAAGTGCCGAGCAACATAAGGTGCCGAGTGTTAATAAGTGCCGAGTAGCATAAAGTGCCGAGTGATACAGTTTTGTTAAGGTGCCGAGCTATCCAAGAAACAGCATGTGCCGAGTATCAGTAATGCTTCAGGAGCCGAGTAACTTAGGATATCAGCATAAGAGTTTGTGATTGCACAAACTATGATGTAAACCATTTTTGTAGCCGACATAAGATAAATCTCGAAAGATATAGAGATAAGAACAAATCTTTTACATTTTCTATGCAATCTGCATGCAGCCAATTGGAAAATTGGAAAGGCATGCAACCAATCAACAAAAGGCAAGTATTGAGCAAGAAATTAAGAATCAATGTGAATTGTAGATTCATATCAAACCCTAAGTCTTCGAAGTCTTTTTAAGGAAGACGAAAGTTTCATTAAAAAAAAGAAGAGAGAAGTAGAGCAGTGTTAAAGGAAAAACATAATGGAATTCAGTGAAAGGAGACATAGAAAAGAAGAGCAGCAATTCAATAATCAGTTGATCAGAACAAAGCAAAGAAGAAAACCAAAAATTAGATCTCAGAGGATTGAAATCAAAGAAAGAGCCAGAACAAGTACCTGCATTCAGCAAACAAGGATTGCAAACAATCAGGTTTATAATATCTAATACTCTCTTACCAGTATATTAGAAAGGAAATCCTATGTAGATAGGTTGGCTTAACAGCTATTTGTAGATCCTTATCAAAAGGTGAATAAATCCTTTAACAGGGTGACACTTCATGTTGAGTGTTTGAAATCCTTTAACCAGGTCACTATTGACACAGTGTAAAGCCTTTAACAGGGTAGACCATCAGAAGTGGTTGAACAATATTGCTGCAGTAATTTTTGTGGGTATCATCCCCACCCCAATTTTACCTTCTTATTCCTGGAGGGTTTTTGGGTTACCAAATCCCAGTGTTATGTGTTGTGTATGCATGTTTTAGTTTCATATTTTCTTGATGTATTTACATGCATGCAATTTACTTTCAGTTAAAAGGTTTTATTGGTTAAAGTACAATACTTTTGATTCACTCCCCCCCTCTCATAAGTATTCTTTCCATATTTGAATAATCCAACAATTGGTATTAGAGCCTAGTTAGGTTCTCACAAGAAAAAGTCTAACAACTTGGAGGAAAAGATCTAAAGATGGAAGCTTTCAAACTTGGAAAGATCATTGAAAATCAGGTGATAGATGTGCAACTTGCTCTGCATAGTTTGGAGGAATTTAGAAACAAGTTGAGAAATTCATTAAAAAAGAGGAAGGATCTAGCCATGGCCGAAAATGAGATAAACTACAAGGAGATTGATACCACAAATATATTTTCCAATGGAGATACTAAAGAGTTTGATGCAACAATTGTAGAACTGATGGAGAAAAAAAAAGTTCAAGCATATGAGATAAGATCTCTTAGAATGGAACATGAATCACGGGCTATAATGTTATGTGAAATCACTGAACAAAAGAAAAGAGCAGTTGAAGATAAAGTCATGATGGAAAATGACAAAAGGAATCTTGTAAACAAGCTTGAAGAAAAATGTACTGAATTGACAAGGATCTCAAACATGCAGATGGATACACTTGCCCAAATGATGAACCTTCATCATGAACTTAATGTGAAAGACATTGAGATCTCTACACTAAAGATGTAGAATGAACAATTGCAGAATGACCTAAGAAGAGAGAAGGAAATTTCAAAAAAATTCAATAAACCCAATGAAGTCATCAAGTATTTTGAGCAATTACTGAAGTCCCCAAGATCAACCCATGATACATCAGGACTTGGATACAACAACACTGAAGTTGGAGAATCATCAAATAGTGCAGAACAAAGAAGCGACAAAGGTAAAAATGTCAAACCTACATGTCATTTCTGTTAAAATAAAGGTCATACATCTAATGTATGTAGAAGCAAGAATGCCCATCAGCATGATAAACCTAAAAGTATGAACCATTGTCATAAGTGCAAGAAGCAAGGTCATCAAGCATATGAATGCAAAATCAAGACTATTAAGACATCAAGATTTGAGGGTCACTATCATAATTGCAAGAAATATGGACATAGAGCTTTTGAATGCAGATCAAAGCCTATGTGAACATCAAATCAACCAGCAAGGACATCAAACCATGAATTTTGGGATTACAACACCAGGTATAGTTGTCACTATTGTCAAGAATATGGACGTACACCCCAGAATTGCATAAGAACCCATTTCAAGGGAAACTATAAAAGATGGTTGAGTCAAACTACATGTTTCAGTTGCTTAAAAACTGGTCATGTCAGCAAAAATTTCCCAACAAGGTCAAAGGCACCAAGTTCTGAGTTCAGCAATAGAAAGGCAAAGACAAATGTTGAACACATCAGAAGTGAAATGAATAAGACATGGAAGAAGAAAGATGAAAGTAGCACATCAAGTGCAGAGATCACTTCACCTAATAGGTCAAGTGATCACACTTCATCAAATTAAGTAAGCATAGGTGTGTGGGATTGATAAACTAAGGTACATCAAACATAAGTGCCAAAAGATTGAATAATTGCAAAGAAGAAATCAGCATAAGCAAAGATGCCAAGTCAAAATTGAGAGTCTTGCAAAAATTTTCAAAATTGTCTTCAGATGCCAAGTTGCTAAGAGCGACCGAGTTGATATATGATGCCGAGCTGTGAAATACTAATGGGAGCCGAGCAAAGTGAAAATACAATAAGTGTCGAGTTATGTCGAAATCTTTCAAGTGTCGAGTAGATAGTTGTCGGCACACTAAGTATTAATTACTCTATTTTGAAGGGTACATAATTCAATTTTCGATCATTTCCCACCATTCAAACGCGAAGCAAAGCCAACAAGAGCAGAAAAGATCAAGGTCAACTCAAAAGCCATTTGTGAAGATTTCAACAGCAATTCAGCACAAGTTTCATCGATTTGAGGTATTTTACTTAAGTGCCGAGCTACGTAGAGTTTATAAACTTGTTTAAATTGTAAACCTTAGTTTGGAAAACAATGGCATCTGGGTCAGGAACCACTAAGGGTAAAGAGAGTCATGAAATACAGCTGGTCAGTAATGAAGTAAAACAACCTGAATTCAAACCCATTCCAGAAGTAGCATACAAGAATGATTCTTTAGGTGCATTATCAATTATTCTTGATAAAGTTGTTATGGTCCAAGATGTTCATAGATGTTATAACTGCAAAATTGGAGCCATAGGAGATTTAGAGATTTACAATGCATATGACAAGCTATGTGAGAACAAGATACTAAAAGATGAGTTCTTAATAGTAGAAAGAAAAGGATTAACCAAAACCCTAAAATTTCTTATTGTTTTCAAAATTGAATCGGTACGGATAGTTTTGAGCAGAATACATGATGGAGCCTTTTGGTTAGAGTCAGGGCCAGTAAAATTCACCAAGAAAATTGTCCATAGGGTTACTGGTATTCCAACCCTAGATCGGCCAAAGACCTTGCGAAGTGACAAAAGGGAAGTAATAGAGAAAAACATAGGTGATAAATGCAATAATAGAGGAATGACTATTGATACAGTCACAGATCCTCTACTAAATTTTGCTGTGAGAATCATTTCACACAAATTCTATCAATCAAGCAGATTGAACAGTGTGCCTTGTATAGCAGTTGATGTTGCATATAAGATAATTAAAAAGGATCATACCTATGATCTAGTAGAGCTCATGTTTCAACAAATTAATGAAAACTTGGGAGCTATAAGGAAAAGCAAGGGAGCTCAGTGCAAATTCAGATCAGTTTTGGTATGCATATTTTTCTATCTGATGAAAGAATTCCCTTCAGTAGGTAAGGTAAGATGGAGTCCAGACAAAACAATTGTTGAACAAATCAATGGATATATTGAACAGATGGGTGAAAATTTTGATGCCCAAATGACTAGTTACTTTGAGGACTTTAAACAGTCCATGAAACAAGGAATGAGGATTCCAGTCTCATTGACTAAGAAATATGAAAAAGATATTTGTTTTCTTGTAGATATTGATTATACCTATATACAAGCAGTCATACCTAGAGTAAGATGGCTTAGGCCACTAGGTTATGAACTTGATATTGATCAAGCTTCTGCAACAATAACGACCCTTCTTGCAGAAGAAGTTGATAAGAATGCAAAAGCCTTTGGAACTTATGATGTTGTTAAATCAAGGGTGATAACAAATTTGAAGACTGCCTCAGCAGTAAAGAAGAAAGGAAAAATGGTGAGACAAATCAAGAGAAAATTTGGTGTTGAAGGTCAAGGAACAATAGAAAAGGAAGAAGAAGACATTGAAGATAAGGGAGATGAACCACAAGGTTTGACTCAAGGGCTAGGAGAAGACAAAGAGGAAAGTGCTAAGGAAGAAGAAGTCGAGGAAGCACAAGTTGAACCCAAGGTCATAAAAAGAAAGGCAACAACTCCTCTTGCTCCTCAACCCAAAGGAAAGAAAGTAGCTGCCCCTGCACAAAAGAGACCGACTACAAGGGCTGCAGCACAAAAAGCCCAAGAGGAGACAAAAGAGAAGAAGAAAACTCCAAAGAAGATTGCTGCCGAGTCTAAGAAGAAAAGAAAATTTGTTGCCCAGCTTGAAACAGATGAGGAGAAGACAGAGTCAGAGGACAACAACCAATTTCAAGTGGTAAGACACAAACCTCAGACTGTTGTTGATAAATTATGTTCAAAAATTAGGAATGATGATTTGAAAGGTTTAAAGAACCTAAATTTTTCTAAGCTCATCAAAGAAGAGCAAAATAAATTAGAGGAATCTATGTATGCTATGATGGCTGAATATAAGCACACACCTCTTGAATTAGATGAATCAATGCCTAAAGAATTGTACAAAATTGTAGAGGATAAATAGCATTTTTGTTTACAAATGGAAAGGGAGATAAGGGAGTCAACATTAGCTAGATTGTTGCCTAATTTTTCTAGAGATCAAGTAGCAAATGCAGTAAAAAGGCATAACAATAGATTCACTCCCAAGCATAGAGCATTCAACATTCTACAGAACAAAATTGAAGAGGTAGTTACAAAATCCACAAGATTGTGGAAAATAGTTTACAAGAAAATAGATGATGTGTATAATGAAGAATATAAGGCAGAGGCAAGTGCTAAGGTAAAGGAAAAGAAGGCATCAGGCATCAAAGAAAAAGAGAAGGAACAAGTGGAGAAGAAGGTTGAAGAAGAAAAGAAAGAAAAGGCACATATTGAGGAGAAAGAGGAAGAGAAAGATACAACTAAGCCACAAGATCAAAGTGTGCAAGACACACAGGTATCCCCTCCTAGTCCTCCTCATGCCACCATCACACCTGTAGAGATTATAAAAATCAAGGATGTTACAGACACTTCAAACCCAAACATCAATCCATTAACTGCAGAGGATTTAGAAATCCTTGACCAATCATCACTAGTAGCAAAATTAAGTTCAAATCATGTATTGGTCAGTGTTGATGAATTAAAGAATCCAAAATTTAAAACAAAGACAGTCAAGGTGAAAACACAAGTGCCACCTTCGACCATACAAACTACTGGTATTCTATTTCTTCCACCACCACCTCCACCAAGTGTAGTCTCCTATACACTTCAAATGCCGAGTACAGTAGCAGGAGAAATAAAAGAAATATCTGAACAACCAGCAAGTTCAACCCCACCTTGTGATCATCAAAAGGATACACAAGCTGAAGAAAAAGATGAGACAAAGAAGAAGGAGGAGTCTGCAATACAAACACTGGTTGCATTACCAAAATCTGGTACTCCAACACAGACTCTTTACCAGCCGAGCATTGATGGGTTGCAATTACAAATCAGGACACCAGGCTCGAGCTCATCAAAGGCAGTCAGGAAACTTCACTATGGAGTTCCTGAACTTGATGAAGAAATAAATATTCCATATTATGAATCCAACACTCTCACTGAAGAGAAGATCAATGAAATTCAGAGTGCATTGGACAGAAGAAGGAGACAAGAAGCACTAAGAAGAGAACACAAGCATAAGCTCACCTTGAATGAAATCAAAGACATATTCACAAAAGCTTTCTGCTTACAGTCTCCAGATGAGTCAAGACCAATCATAGAGCAACTATCTGATATAGTTGACCATGTGACTAGTGAAGACCAGGAAACAAATGCCAAATTGCTAGAATGGTCAGAAAGAAAGTTCCAAGGAAAGGTAAATAATAAAATATCTGACGATATAGCACTATCACAAGTGGAACTGGCAAAGAAAATTGAAACAGTTAAAATTGTACTAGGAAACATCTTTTCCCTATACAACAAGTTGTGTGATTTTTCCACATTCACATAGGACACTAGCCAGAGGATACTGAGCTTGGAGAAAAATCTAAAGATTTCTCGCATGTAACTCCCCACAAATCCATCTCAGAGTGAGAAGCATTTTTCCCAATCGCTTCACACACAAAGAGAGTTAGTTGTCTTAGCAGCAGAGGAGGCAACCACAAAAGCTAAATTGATGCAAATTCAATCTTCAATTACTCCTCATTTGGAATTACTTCACAAGGAGTAGATAAATGCAGAGACAGTCCTCAAGAAAGACCCCAATCTTTCTACATTTGATGGACTTGTACACCTAGCAGCAGAGATTTCCATCCAGCATAAGTCATTGGATGTTGCACTAGCAAATTGGGATGCAGCTTTGAAGGTACTCCTTGAAGTAAATAGTACATTTTTGGCTAAGTATGGCATTTCCCTCTAGAACCTTTGACATAAGTGTCAAAAAGGGGGAGAATAAGTATGGGGGAGTGATAAGAAAAGATTAAGTATAGGTGAGTTAAGTACAGGAATGAAATGATAAGTATGATAAAAAGGAGAGATAGCACATTTTTTAAATTTTTGACAAATTTTGATTAGTCAGAATGCAAAAACAAGACAGAAATCACTGAGTATACATATAGGATCAACTAACAAGGAGTCATAAGG
The DNA here is from genome assembly GCA_028749045.1 of Cupressus sempervirens. NCBI lineage: Eukaryota > Viridiplantae > Streptophyta > Pinopsida > Cupressales > Cupressaceae > Cupressus > Cupressus sempervirens. Next base: position 913,993,216 of record CM053786.1, on the reverse strand, counting down.
TATATTGTTATTTGCTCCTAAAAATTTTGTAGCAAATAAAAAGATACATGCAATAATGACAAAGATACCAAGATCTTAGTTAAGTGTTTTTGCCACTCATGTCAAATGGGGAGATTGTTGGTTTAAAGAATAATTTTGACAGCTGAGTGTCAATACACTTAACCATTTTTCACTATACATGCCGAGCAAAGAGTAGGTGCCGAGTAATAACAAGTGCCAAGCAACATAAGGTGCCGAGTGTTAATAAGTGTCGAGTAGCATAAAGTGCCGAGTGATACAATTTTGTTAAGGTGCCGAGCTATCCAGGAAACAACATGTGCCGAGTATCAGTAATGCTTCAGGAGCCGAGTAACTCGGGATATCAACATAAGAGTTTGTGATTGTACAAACTATGATGTAAACTATTTTTGTAGCTAACATAAGATAAATATCGAAAGATATAGAAATAAGAACGAATCTTTTACATTTTCTATGCAATCTACATGCAGCCAATTGGAAAATTGGAAAGGCATGTAACCAATCAGCAAAAGGCAAGTATTGAGCGGGAAATTAAGAATCAATGTGGATCGTAGATTCATATCAAACCCTAAGTCTTCGAAGTCTTTTTAAGGAAGACGAAAGTTTCATTAAAAAAGAAGAAGAGAGAAGTAGAGCAGTGTTAAGGGAAAAACATAATGGAATTCAATGAAAGGAGACATAGAAAATAAGAGCAGCAATTCAATAATCAGTTGATCAGAACAAAGCCAAGAAGAAAACCAGAAATTAGATCTCAGAGGATCGAAATTAGAGAAAGAGCCAAAACAAGTACCTGCATTCAACAAACAAGGATTGCAAACAATCAGGTTTATAATATCTAATACTCTCTTACCAGTATATTAGAAAGGAAATCCTATGTAGATAGGTTGGCTTAACAGCTATCTGTAGATCCTTATTAAAAGGTGAATAAATCCTTTAACAGGGTGACACTTCATGTTGAGTGTTTGAAATCCTTTAACCAGGTCACTATTGACACAGTGTAAAGCCTTTAACAGGGCAAACCATCAGAAGTGGTTGAACAATATTGTTGCAATAATTTTTGTGGGTATCATCCCCACCCCAGTTTTATCTTCTTATTCCTAGAGGGTTTCTGGGTTACCAAATCCCAGTGTTATGTGTTGTGTATGCATGTTTTAGTTTCATATTTTCTTGATGTATTTACATGCATGCAATTTACTTTCAGTTAAAAGGTTTTATTGGTTAAAGTACAATACTTTTGATTCACCCCCCCTCTCATAAGTATTCTTTCCATATTTGAATAATCCAACATAAAAAATCATAGTGTAGAAGTCGAGTAGAGAATATGTTTGTGGTGTAGTGCATACAATAGATTTAGTAGTGCATAGGAAACAAATAGCACATATGAGAAATATTTTAGCTCATATAGCCAATGTATTAGCGCATACATATGGAATAGCACATGCCAAAAATAGTGTAGCTCATATGGAAAATGTTTTAGTGCATACAAATAAAATAGTGGATACGACAAGAGTTATGGCGCATATGGATAATGATTTAGTGCATTCAAAGAAATAGCACTTCCGAATAATACAATAGCACATTTCAGTATTGTGTTAGCACATATGATAGATAGAATGACACCTTTGAATGTTATAGTAGCGCATTTTTAGGTTGTAATGCATTCAAGTGATTTGTTAGTGAATATGATTTAGGAAATGGCGCAAAACATTATTGGAGGGTAAAAACTGGGTGTAGGTCGTCTGTTGAGCGTAAGAAAATGCCAAAGACTAGATTATTGGTTTGTCAGCCGAGGATGGTTATAGCGAGTAACACTACTAGTCAGTGATTCGTGTAGTGATGTTGTAGGAGTGATTTGATAATAGATAGGTGATGCCCCAACTCAGGATACAGAGTAGGGAAGACAAACTAGTCTGACTCATGATATAGAAGGACAAGTAATAGGTCCAAGATAGAACCAATAGCTAGATAGCTAGATGTAGTTATGAGTTTGATGTATGATGATCACTTTGTGATGAAAATTGATGCATTGTGTTTGTTTGATGAATAACAGGTGCGTGGGTGAAAGGTCATGGTACGAGGACTCTATCCGTGGTCGTTAGAGGCAGTGAGCCAATTGTCTAACGTAGATAGGTAGGTGATAGACAAATATGGTTTCACATATTTATTATAGATGCCCTAGTTCCAAGTGAACAGAGAATTACTGACAACTATGGCCAAGCGGTGGCACTCAGACCACAACACATTTCATTTGTCGATGAGGGAGATGACAGTGACTCTAGAGGATGTATACAAGATTTTTTGGATCTTGACCTTAGGGGATTTGGTTTATTATGATCAGACTATTGATGGGGCTGCATTTCGAGATTTGTTCAGAGATGACAGTATTGGTGATGACAGTGTGTCTTGGTTTCAGATGTTACAGTATGATGCATTGCCAGCAATTTTGATGGGATTGATAGGGGGGTTTCTATTGCCAGATCATCGAGGGCGAGGGTGTCTAGTTGGATGGGGCCAGTTCATTCAGGGGATGATTGATGAGCCACGAAGATTTGCATGGGGTAGCTATATTTTGGCTCATTTGTATCACGATTTACACCAGGTTGTATATTTTGGGGCCTCGTCATTATCAACAAGGGTCATTTTGTTATAGGTATGGACATGGGAGCATCTGTCCATTACTCATCTAGTGTGTGTACAATAGTGGCCGCAAGGCATGCCATATATGTATACGTATTTTGGTTTGATCATGCAACCCCATTTGGGCAAGATAGAGTACTGGTGCCTAATTATGGATGATATTGATGAGGTCATATAGAGACCTTATATGTTTACAGAGCCATGGACAGAGGATGATGATGAGATGGTGTATTTCTTCAGCCTAAGGTATTTTCTTGGTCGGATTCCTTTTGTGATAGAGTGATTTTGCTTCAGGCAAGTGGTGAGATAGTTTGGTCGGTGGTAGGGCATGCCACAGGGGACTGCACATTTTGTACACGGTGTGAACGCATATTCATGAAACTTTAGTGTAGAATGCAAATAGACTAACGACGAACTATACTAGACCCAAGATATCATCATTAGAATGTAATCTCTACAAGCATCTCATGTTTTCCTAACTACAACTACTAAAATAGCCCTTAGACTAGCATCTTAGTGACAGTTCTAGAATGGGATTATAGTAAAAATGCAAATCTACAATGAAAGCATGCAGGATCTATGACTAAAATATAGATTATATGTGAAATACAACTCCTAGAAATGCTTTTGAAATGATCATGCTATGAACTAATATGCAATAAATGATGCTAAATGATACAAAATGATGCTAAAATGCTATGAACTTGCTACAATGGAAATGCTAAAATGATGAGTCTAAATATTCCTATAGTGTAGATGCATAAAAATTTAGGTCCCTTGCCTCTTAGATTTCCCTCCTATTTATAAGATTTCGAAAGGGGTTGGGGTAAGAATCAGGATTTTTACCTTTGACTGGGGGTAAAAGTGAAAATGAAAATATCTCATAAGAGACTAGGACGAAGAGTCAACATATTTGATTTTGAGGATAATTGAGGATATTTCTAATTCTTTTAAAATGAAAAAGGGAGATTTTAAATCTTGTGAGGATAAATTATTTTATTGATTTAATAAATGCCTTATTTATTTTCAACACTTTGTCTTTTTCTTCCTCCCTTTTTGAATTTTATTTTATGAATTTGAATTGTTTTCTTCCTCTTTTAAAGTTGATTTAGGTCTTGTCAATTTGATAGGTGATTAATGACCTGATATGATTTTTTATTTGAAAGTCTATTGTGTTTCTTCTAATTTTATCTTTAATTTGCATTGGTTGATTGGAATTGCATGATTTAGGTCTTTGCCAATTTTTGGGCATCTACAGTACTCCCCTACATTATCTATTTGAAGGACTTTGATGGCTTTCTCTGACTACTTTTCTACTTGAGCCTTGAAGCTAAGAAATTGTTCAAACACTTCACTACTCTTATGAGCCATGAAGAAGACCCAGAAGTATAGCAAGAGGAGTCATCAATGAAGGTGAGTGTATAGTGAGATTTGCCAAATGATGGCACTGGAAATGGGCCTACCACATCACTATGAACTTGTTCAAGAACACATTATGCTCTCCAAGAATTCCCCTTGTCAAACTTTTTTTTCTGGATGCTTCCCAAGTGTGCAACTTGAAAAAACACCATCTAAAAATTGGAGTTGAGGTAAACCATGAACCATGCTCTTGCTGCTAAGTTGTTGAAGATACCTATAGTTGAGATGTCCAAACTTCTCATGCCACAGTTTGCTTTCTGTATTTGAATGCATTAACAAGGCTTGTGCATTATATTTAGGCACAAAGGAAGAGAAAGTGTAAAGCCTTGAATCATGATTGGCTTCACCTATTGCAACCATATAATCATCCTTGATGCTTTTCATTACCACTGAATCTAGAAGAAATTCAACCTTATTTCCACCTCCATAGTGAGTGATTTGGTAGACTAAAAGAAGGTTGGAGGTAAGATTAGGAACATAGAGAACATCCTTGAACACTCCATTTTCCATCGCAGCTTCACCTTTTCCTTCAACTTCCACTCTAGTATCATCCCCTACAAAGATGTGAGGTACCTCTAAATGCATCAATGAAGAAAAATCTCTCCTTGAAGCACCCATGTGATGTGTGGTACCTGAGTCAATAATCCATTCTCCCTAACTAATAGTGTTTGTGAGGAAAGCTTGCCCTTTGCTCTTAGAATCTGAAGATGAAGACCCTTTCTCCTTATAAGCATTAGGTAATGAAACATTGTGTTTCTTCATGATGTTTTTCAACTCATCAATCTACTTGTGATAACATTGATGTTTGTCATGACCAGTTCTTTTGCAATAGGCACACTTCTTCTTTTCCTTATTAGTGTCCCCCTTTTTGTTGGTATTAGGAGAAGACTTGCCTTGTTGTTGATTTAAATTAGGTATTGACTTTTCTATGTCCCCTTGTTTGGTATCTTTCCACTTCTTCTTTTTGCCCTTTCCTTTGTTTGAACTTTCACCAGCTAAATTTTTAGAATTCTCATTATTAGCCACCAATTCCTTAGACTTTGAAGACTTGAGAATCCCCATTGTTATCAACTTAGCTTGTTCATCCTCTAACAACTAAGCATAGTCATAAAAAGTGATTTTCTTGTAGGAAGCCCCTAAGGTAGTCTTTGTGGTTTTGAAAGAAGAGACAAATGTGGAGTATTCAAATGGCAGCTTATTATGAATGGGATAAATCAACCTATCATGTTTAATAGGACTACCACAATCATTAAGTTTTGTTCTCAACTCATTCACCTTAATGATAAAATCCTAGATAGAATCAAAGGTCTTAGGATCTAGTAAGACAAGCTCATCTTCAATCTTGTAGACATCCTCCTCATTCACTTTCCCATATAGGTTTTTAATAGCATCCCAAGTTTCCTTGGATGTATTATATTTTATGATTTAATAGAGGATCTTGTCATCAACCCCTAAACTAATGAGTCCTAGGGCTTTCCTATCTGTTGTTTCCCAAGCATTGATATCACTTTGAGATACTTGATCACCTGTTGGTTTAGGAAAAGAACCATCTGCATATTAAGAAACTTCTTTATTCATCAATTCACACCATTTTTTAACTGACCATGTGGCATAGTTATGTGGTGTTAATTTTAGAATCTTAAGATTTCCCATAATGCAAGGAAAGAAACATAACATCAAGAAAAGAGGAACACAACACCAAGAGACACCCCCCCTTTTCACTCAATCAACAACACCCATCCCCCCCAACAAAAAAAGGAAGATTTTGGCACTTATACTTAGTGCATTTACAATAGCCACTTGCCAATTTAGGCCTTAGTGGACTTTTGATTTTTCTATTTACAACCTCCTCTTAGAGTTCAAATCTGGTACTAAGCACTGTAGCTAAGATATACACCAATTTTGAAGTTTCATCAAAGCATTATAAAGAAAAAAAAAGACCTATTTCTAAAAGTGGCATTTCTATCTACACAAGCCTATAATCTGATTGCAAATTTGGAAAGCAGACAAAAAATAATTCACTTTAAAAAAAAATGGAACCTAAAAATGTGTCCAGATGAGCCCGTACGAAGCATTTGAAGTTGCAAAATGCAGGATTGGATAGGTACAGTAGCCAAAAAATATTTTTTATGAAAAATATGTGCACCAAAACTAGAAAATAATAGCACCACTAAAAAATTCAAGAAGTTTTAACCAAAAAACAAATTGCACCTAATTTGGAGTCTGAATGACTGAGATATGGCCTCTCGAAGTTGGACTGTCAAATCAAAACTGCATATGGTGAGGGGTTTTCTTAGCAAACTATGAGGTTAAATTTGATGTCCAAATGACCATTGCGGCAATGCAATTTGGCCTGCTGTTGATGGTCAAATGATCGTCAAATTTAAGATAGTATACGGATGATGTTAGTGAAAAAAGAGCCCCTGGGTGACATGGTAGTCCGTACAATGACGTGGTGGAGCCGTACGGTAAGGATTTGTGATTTGGCTCATTGACATGGCATGAGGTGCTTATGTGTCTCAATTGACATGTCTATCATGTTGGTGGGCTGAGTTAGCGTTGATGTGTGCTACTATCGTGGCGGGGTGACTAGGCAGAGGATGTAGCACACGTAGCGATTAATAGGGCTACAAAGCCAATGGTGGGAAGACAACGCCGACAATAGGAGGTTGATTGATGCTAGGAAAATAAAAACCAGTGGGGGTGTGGGACTTCATTCCCACATTCACCCCACTGTAATTGCTAAAGGTCTTTAAAACCAAAAGGCTACAACCCTTAGATTGGCTTAGAAGCCACCATACATTTTGAAGCCCACTATGAATGTTGATGTTGTTGCCAGAATGTCGAGAAATCATCAGTGTTAGTTGTAAATGAAATATGTCGTTGATTAGAGGGAATATTTTAGGGAATATTTTGTGAGCCCCAAGATTTGATCACTCGGTTAGCCCACAAAAAAATCCTTCTCTATAGGCTTGATGACCAAAAATTTTCTAAAATTTTTTCCAAAAATTGCAGATAAATTCTAAAAATTGTAGAGAAATTGTAGAGACAAAAATAAAAATATGCAGATCCGAAAAATAAATTCAGAAATCTAAAAGATCATACCAAATTCCGCAAATTAGCCTTCGGGTTCTATTTTGCAAAAAAAATTTGCCTCAAATTTGACTATAGCCTAGGGTAGGCAAATTTATAGTCAAAATTCACCAAATTGACACTTCGGACCCAATGGTGAGGTCTGCTTTGGCTCTAGACGCTCCCAATAGCTGTAGATGCTCTAGATCTGAATTGAGGTCCTCCGAGAGGTGAAGCAAAAAATGGTCTCCAGTAGCTATGAAAAGACACTCCTATGGCTCTGATACCATATAAAAATTTGTCTTAGGGAAAAATGATGCGAGGATCAAGAAGCTCAAGAACAAAGCACAATATGGACCAAATGATGTATGATCATAATAACAATATGAGAATGAATTGATGTACAAGCACACTAGAAGTGCTTGTATATAAAGGCCTCTAGAATGACTAGGAGTTAGCAAAATGATAAGCCTCACAACTAAGCACATGTCCACCAAGAGTGGATTATCTTACATTAAGCACACAAGTTAGTGCGATGATGAGAGGATAAGCTTACATAGGCGTGTCACATAAAAAGATGCTGTAGACACCATGTGGTTAATTAGAGTGTGAACAACTATGTTGTCTACATGACAACTCAGTTGAATATGCAAACTCCTGTGTTATAGATACCATGTGCTAAAATGAGTTGCTAATTCATGTGTTGTCAACAAGACAACTCATATGAGTACGCATACTCCTAGGTGTCTACATGAAAAATAATAAAATAATGCATTTAACCCAAGTAAACTTAAGTAAAGTGTAATAATAATTTATTATTTACACTAACAAGATCCACCTTTAGTGCACTTATCAAATTATCATCCTCACATTGTTGGACATACAAGGATGATCCATCATTGGTGAACATGTGATTCCACTCAGTATGGGTGACAAGTTATATGTAGGCACATCTACATTGTACTTATTCATTATTGATTAATCTAGATGATCATATTGTTTGTCTCCCCTTTGTGTTCTTCATTGGGTTTCTAGATCTTAGTATATTCTTTCACTGTGTTAAAGCAATTCTTACATTATATTTGAGTCATTGGAGAACCCATTGCATAGCCTTTTGGAAAGTTTTTTCTTTGGTCATTGGAAGGCTTGAATTTAGATCTAGGAAGCAACATTCCGTGGGAGCATCTAGAGAAAAAATGGACCTCACTGTTGCATTCAAGAGGCCATTTCAACAAATTTTAATTGTAAGTTTGCCTATTTTGATCAAAAGTCAAATCCAAGGTTAAAAACTAAACTTCAAACTGAGTCATAAGACCTCATTTGCACAAGTGGTACAATTTTTTTGAAAAAAAATTGAATTGAATTTTTTCTTAATTTTGTGATCTAGATTTTTCATAATATTTCATTTATTATTATTTTTTAGAAACTATTTTGTGTCTTGGGTCTACCCCCGAATTCATACAACTTATCATAAATAGCCATAGGTCGTAGCTGCAAATTAACATGCATCACAAGTTACAGTCTAAGTTGTAGATTGACCCACATCAAAGACTAGTTGTTGTTATTCATTTGTTGGTGTAAAGTGTTGGGTATAAAATGAGGTGAAAGAACATAAAGTTGAATAGGTTGAATAATTGAGAGGGGGGTTAATTAGTTATTCCCACGCGAGATATAAGACTTTTAATTTGTTAGTAAATTCATAAAATGTCAACTCCAAATTTATTAATTAGACACTCTATGCATTCATAACATATTTAAACTTGAAAGCATTGAATATACTGACAAAAAGAACACCAGATTTACTTGGAAATACAAACTAGGGAAAAAATCACAAAAAACATAATTCACATTAGATGAACATTGACTAAGGTGAGATCAATTAAAATGATATTACAAGTGGCTTGTTGCTAGTTTTTCTCACTATGATTTGGCTCTTTATTAATCAAGATATCTACCCTTGTATATGAATGTCGATAATTGCCTATATAGGTTGGATCACTTCCAAAATATATGAAATGAGATTGAATCAACCACCAAGATCATTGTCACAAATACTCTAAAATACATAAATGATATAACAAGCTGCTACTAATTGTATCTGCATACACAATTATCAATATATAGATATTGTGTAACATATTCACAATCACTTTGTATACAAGAATCATATAAGCCAAACAAATAACTAAAGTCTTCACTCTTCTTGATGTCATCAACCATGTTAGCTAAAATAATTTGAAATATGTCACATTAGAAACATTCTCGTAGTAGTAACGAATGAAATGTAGACCATCTTGGTCAATACAACACACCTTGTGCATGTCCAAAAAACACTATCTCCAAAGTCTTCAACTCCAACTGATATGATGAACATGTTACACAATAATTATTGGGATCAAAACATAAATAAATACATTCCAAATAGGACTGAACCCATATAATCAATCCACCTATGTTGCATGCTAAATAGATCCAACACCAAAATAGACAAGGATAAGCATTAGGAGACCTTTCTTCATTGAATGTCTCTATTAATATGTAAGGGCTATCAATACACATCAATTGATACAACCAAATCAAGAATATTCATAGGACATGTAGACATTAATTACCACATGAATAACATCAACTTCACCTTCGAACAATCTCCTCTTTTTCATTAATGACAACATTCATCAATCAAAAAGTAATCAACTCCAAAATATATCAACATCATTTTTTTACGTTCTCCATCTTAGTTCCCTTTGACAATAATGTCAAAGGACCAAACAATCCCCCTTATTAACATACCTTTTCTCCCCTTAAGAGGAAGCTACCAACAAATTATTCAAAAAATAATGAGCATGCAAATCACTTAATCAATGCACACATAGGTGCATTTAGTGAATAATAGGATGGGGTAAAATACCCAAATTTCCCCCTGAGATACTCAAAAGCATCCTTTTACAAAGGTTATTTTTGGATATGTTGATTATCTTATCCTTGTTGAAGTTGATGAAACATCAACCCCACAACTCCCAAGAATCACCTGCATGCAAACACCTATCATAGAAGAGAGAGGCAAAAGGCTATGGATGCTTGAATAGCCAGATCCATAGATAAGACATTCTTGATGAGCAAAAAAGAAGATTTCTATAATCAAAACTAAATTATCTCAAGTGAATGATCACAAAGAGAGATCATCTTTATAAAGGAGATCGAAACCCTAAAAAAGGTCTAACCTAGGTTGCATCAGAATAATTAATAAAATAATTAATTATTAGATACCTAAAGTTTACCTTAGGTAACAAAGTTTTAGAGATTGGTTTTGTGCATGTGTTCAAAATGAGATCTTTGGTCATGCAATTGAGAATATTTTAAGGATAGGAGTGATGTGTCTTTACTTTAAAGGGTTTGTGATTTTAGGAGTCCACAAGGCATTTACACGTATTTTAGTTGAAGGCTCAATATTTTTGAGGGCTAGCAAGCAATACTAAAAAAGTGATGATTTTTATGGGTTAGATGTTTATTTGGTCTTTTTGATGCATAAGGAATATGTTAGTATCAAGGAACATTGCGAGGGGTGAATCGAGAATCTATAACTTTTTTCTTTATTAAATTAATTTCTTAACCATGAACCAAGAGCAATAGATAGAAAATAATTGAGACATAAAATAGACATCCAAAAAATCATAATACCGTGATCTCTATCATAGAAATTTTATTCAAGGAAAAACCATGGTGGAGATCAAACCCACAAATAATTACCTTATTACAAGTAATACTCTACTAAAGGATTTAATACTAAAGTAATGCACATGCATTCAAACACACTTCCTATAGATTTTTGTCACAAAAGTTTTCACCCTTGTCCAAATTCTTTACCTAAGGACAACCTTGTGAAACATGGAAACAACCTCCAAGCTATGGGACTTGAACTGTGAGGTTGAGTCTCCAGAGAAGGTTGACTTCCTTTACTATCACGGTGCACCTAACTACACTTGGAGAGGAAAAGGGAGAAGGAATGCATAAAAGCAAATATACCTACTCTAACCTAAGGGGTGATGCACCAAAATAGAGTGTTCAAATCAATCTCTGTCCATACATGCACACTTGAACTATTATGATATCAAAGATATACAAATTCGACTTGTTTAAATCCAACAGTCACATGTAGATCAGACAAACAAAATGGACAATATAAGGAAGAAGAGAATTCACTTATATATTATTCATAGGTCAAAAGAGGTACAATCATGCAAATTGCAGATGGCCACAAAACATTGAAGAAAGGCAAATAGATCTTGCATAGTCATCAATGGCTGAAGGAGATAAGGTAGGATGTTATTAGGTCCAGAGACAAAGGGATTTACAATGAACTTGCAGAGCAATATTAGAGAAATAGAGAAGAGTCAACCCTGAGAAAGATTCCATAATCTGCTTTTATAGTTCAGACATAACTAAGATATTTTCAACTGAAAGTTACTCCGCAACCACTAACATTAAGTGCTCAAAGAATAGTCAAGATGATCCAAACAATAGATTTGACTTGGTACACTTGTAGAGGCATGAAAATCATGGAAACCTTGACTGGAGTAAACCTAAAGTGATAGAAATGGCACCACTCAATGCTAGAATTCCTCAAAATGGACAATCAGGTGGTGGAAGAGTGCCTTTACATCATTTCTAGCAAGAAATAACTCTGGAGTGGTTGAAATCGATCAAAAAGATCAGATTACATAAGAAACCCTATCTTTCTTCATTTTTGGCTTATGAATCAACAAAGTTAGTAGGTCAACTTAGTCAAGCAAATGGAGAAAGCCACATTGACCAACCATGTTATTTTGTTTTGCCAAATCACAAAGTCTTCACAAGTTTGACCATTTAAACAAACTAATTGTGCCACCTCTTAAACTTAACTACGATGACTTATAATATTGTTAATTCTAATTGCAATGTCAACCTAACCGCACCTACCAAATTGGGCCCATCATGACATGTGGCAAATCCTCTCTATGTCGCTATAGCTAAAGATCAATCATTTTCCCATAGCGACATAACAAGAGACATCAATCTTCCTCCATCTGATGGCCTAGAAACATGCAACCAATTCATTGACCATGGAAAAATCCAAACCAATTATAACTTGTCCATATGCCAACCTATCTGATAAGTCTTCTCTTTTGTGGCCCACCAATGGAAACAGGATCCACAATCCATGTGGCAAGTGCTTGCTATGTCATATGAAATAACCACCTTGTAACTTTGCAAGATGACAAAGTGACAACCGTGGATGATCCTTGATCTGATGGTGAGTAAAATACATTGAAGGAGATAGAGCACACCTTGCACAATCATCACCTCAGCTAATGAGAAACCAACAAACTACCAACGTGTTTTGAAAATTGCCTAGCTGCTCTGATACGAAAGGGTCCACCAAAATCCATGTGTTGAGCCATCACTTTGTTGCATAAAATAATTTCCTTGCGGGCTTACAGAAATATTAAAGTGTACAGTCGCTTAGGAATTAAAATATAACCTAAGGTTTTAGTATAAAGTATTATTATCCCCCATTTTATTTGAATTTTCAAATATTTGAACATTACTATGTTTGAATTCAAATATGACAATTTTGGCAGGAAGGCAAAAGTGACCAACATAGATCATTTCTCATATTACAATAAGGGAAGGTTCAATGCCTTATAATACAAATAGTGAATAGGAAGATAACATATGAATATGCCAAGATAGTTCCATGTAGGGACATATTTTGATCACATTCAAAAACTCTTCTATACTAATGACATAGCCAATGTAATATGATCCTTCACATAACAAACATACATATCCATCATAATATCATCATCCCTAAACTTTTTTCACAACATATCAAATCAAAAACTTGATCTTATACACCTAGTCACAAAATATGTTCTTCAATGGTCGACCTTTCTAGAGTAAAATGAATAACATGTAAAGTGTTGGCTAAATACCCATACAAATATTCATCTTAACCTCAAACATGAGCATAGATGTCTTCTACCATTTTGTCTCTCCCATTTCCAAATGAAAAAATGATTCATTCCATAATAGTATTAGGATTATTGATTGGTCTCTATCACAATTCTTCTCTATATACTGCAAAACCAACACTTAGAAATATTTAACTCAAAATTGAAATCTCACCAATAATTATGGGGATAAAATTAAGGTAAATTATACCTTATTGAAGATCTCCCTAGTTTCAGTGACTAAATATTATCCATACCTATCTATATTGAAGCATTTACCAAGACCTGCACATTGTCCCTATTTTATTATACTTAACCAATTTTGCATCCTAACCTTCAATATCATCAAAACATGACAAGCGACCTTAGGATCATGTAGTGTTTCCATCAATTACAACATACAAGTTATCAAGAAATGTGTCTATTTCCAAAAATTTCCTCCTTTGGAATTGATGGAAACACTTGTGATAAATGACTGAGTGTCTATAACAAAATTGCCAAACTTCAATTTGCTTCTCAAAACCAAAAACTAATACTTCAGCTGAGCTGAATACCTCTAAACTTATCTTTCACTCCTACTTTCCCCCTTTGACATCAATAGAAAAGGTTGGGATCAAAGAAAAAATGTTTCTACTAGAATCTTATATATTCCCACTATATACGAGTATGTGAAACTATACTTACAAGAGCTTGAAAACATTTGAGGAATTGTTTCTTAGAGAACCAAAATTTGAGTCCCAACTCTTCTTTACGGTCTTTGCAATTTCAAAATGTTCACACATGCAACAAACAAATTTCTCTACATCTATAGGAAAATTTGCATGAGGACAAGTTTTGGTGTACTTCCTCCAAACCATCAAGATATCAAGTTTTGGTGTACTCTAAATTCTTAGCTCACTAATGCTACTCTTTATCATCTCCTTCTTTTTTAACAATGTTTTGATCTTTTCAATCAATAATATAATTTTAAGTGCATACACCAAAGTTGAAATTGTCAAAGGATCATATGATTTAGCTATATTAGACAACTTATCTTCACTATCCCTGATTGTCTTCTCAATATTTGCAACACATTTTTGATATTCAGTGCATGTTTTATATGTGTTACCTCCTTCAGTTAGAAAATTCTTTAACCTTTGAATAGTAGCTTCTAATGATAGTTTTTGTTTAGTAATCATATCAATCAACTATTTGAACCTTTTCTTATCAAAATCACTCTAAATTTATGTTAATTTTGACTTCTCCAATGACTCAAAATGAGTATTTGAATTCAATAAATATTCAAGCTAACTTGATGGAGAATCATTTTGTTCTTTTGCATGGGTTGGCATGATCTTCCTAAAAACATTTGATGCATATTCCAATAACTTATTATCCTTCATGTTTGTTCTTACTATTTGTTTTCTTTTATTATCTTTGAATACCTTAGAAAGTTCCATCATTTGTAGAAGGCTCATTGCATCAAACTGAATCGGATCTTGAATTAATTGTATGTCTTGAAAATTTGTGCTCTCTTTATCAAGAAATTATTTTACTACCTTCAGAGTGGCTCTTGCATATTGTTTATGTTAAAATTTTGTATCCAAGACTCCCTCCTCTTCCTTAACAATCTAATCTCTCATGCCTTCATGTCCTTTAACTACCTTTTATTCATCACTTTTCTTATCATTAGTGGTTATTACTTCTATATTGACATTTGTTAATTTTGTATGATCTTTATCTTTTTCATTTGCCCCTATTTTATTATTGAAATTTCCTTTTTCTACTTTAGTATTTATATTCTTAGATTATTTACTAAACTAAACATCATTTTTAATATTTTCAATGTTTTTCTTCTTCTCATCACCAATCATATAATCACCACTTGATAATGATAATGGTATGCTAGGAATATTATCATTATTATTTTCTTCTTCATGTCTAATTGATAAACATAATGTATTATTAATATGAATTTTCTACTAGTAATGATGTTTCCATAGTGCCCAAGGGCCCATAGATAGGTGTGTCCATATATATTTCCCTCTCACCACCCTTTGGTGTAACATCATACCACCTAACTTCCAAGATTTTTCTCAACATTTCTATGTGTCCTTGATCACTTCATCATTCTTACTAATCATAAGTTTCTTATTTCTTTTTGTTTGTTTATTAACTCCTTTTTCTTTATTAATAATGAAGTTTATCTCATCTCATGTTTTCACAGTATAGATATTGACCACAACCCTTTCTCTAATCTTCTTTTCCTTATCTTGTATTTTTGACCTTCTTACTTCTAGGATGCCATATAATTCACCAAGTGCATCTCCTTTAAATTCTACAAGTGTCCTCTTGTATTTGTTTAGGTAGAAAATAACTCCATCCTCAATAAATATTTTCTCTTACTCATTATAGTTTTTGTAATGCCTCATTACTGGAATTAACATACCATGAATTGTCATATTCTTCAGTGCATCTTTAACAATATTTTTTGGCTTGCCAATTTTGAGGCTTCTTATTTTTTGGCTCCTCTTATTATGATTGTCCACATAGCAATCTTGCATCCATAACTCCTTCTAATTCCTAGTTTATAATTATATCATCTAAATTTGTGTCCTCATCTATGTATTTCTCTTTAGCTCCTCTGTATACTCTCTTTCCCTTTTTCTTTACCCTTTTTTTAATAGGTTCATATTTGACCTTCATTTTTCCTAACTTAGATTGTGTATCCTGGAGGTGTATATTTCCTTGATGAAGTTTATCTCTTTGTAGTGTATTTCCATAGGACTATTTATCAACTATGCTAAGCTCCTTATCCTAGCCTTAGATTATTAATGCAACATGTGTGATGCTAGGTGATGGTGCATCAACATGCTCATCAACATTAATTAGGTTCTTTGCAACAATGTTCTTTCTTTCTTTCTCATTATTTTTTTGTTTAGATTATGTCATGTTTTCTTTAGTAAACCCAAACTTTTCTCCCATCAAATCAACTCATTTCCTTACTCTTTTGACAAGCCCTCACAATTTTGAGCTTATGTTCTAATATTTCTATCTGTAGGTACCAAACCATTCTTTATTAGGATTAGTAAGATTTACCAAGTATTATTTGTAAATACACCTCATGTAAGCCCAAATCAACTTCATATCTCATTGGCATAATCCAAGATGTTCATGGAATAACTTATTCCATCAACTAGTCATTCATCTCCACCATAAAACAAATGGATTCTTCATACTTCTCAACTAATTCTCTTGGAAATACCTTTGTGCATTTCTTCTTGAAAACATTTGAAGTAACTCTACATTATTTATCTCATTGATTTGCTATCTTGCAAAAGATAATACTTTCTAATTTGAGTCACCACAAGTACATCATTATTCCATGAAAAATCTCCAACTCCAAGAAAGGAGTTCATTAAGTAAAATATGATGTTTACAATCAATGAACAATACATAAATATTTGTTTATAATCCTTCTTGTTCTTAACCAACTTCTCTAGTAGTTGAATCCTTAATGCTTCACATATTTCACAACTTGCACTTTTCTTCGCAGTCATATTAGCACTATGAATGATGGTGCTTGAGATTGAGTGTTCCTTGCTAAGGTAATATATTCTTGTTCCATTGCTACAAACCTCACATAAGGATTTTCAATATCATTTATATTCATTGGACATCTATCCCACTTATATTTAATAAACTTAGTAACTATGTATTTCTAATTAATCAAATTGGAAACTAAATTAATTTACCCTTACTTATGGATTGGACTTCCTTAAGTAGTACCAAATTGACCTTTTAGGATCATTGTTATGTCAAAATGGGGACATAAACTTGAAATGGTATATGAAAAGTATATGCTCTAAACCAAGATAATTGCCACTACTTATGCTATGGAAATAGAATACTTGAAAACTAAATGTTGAATGTTAATTCTATTCTAAAACTTAGAATTGGAAACTATTAACCCCAACTAATGATGTAACTGAGAATACTATGGATGTATGTAAAAGAATCATACAAGTTGTTATGTTGTCATAGATGTTGAGTCTTAGTTGATTAGACATTATGCTAATTTACTTGAGTTCTATATCATTTGATTGATGAAGAGGATTTGAAGAAAGTATGTTGATGACATAGTATTGAGTTGTATGGTATTCAATGGGCACTTAAATGCGTTAGAAAATGATAATTTAATATTGGTTCAACTATTTTAAAATAATGTAATATTGTAATGTAATGAGTTATACAAGCTAAATCAAGTGATGAGGTTAAAGAAGGAATACATTGTTCACTAAGTGACTACAGTTGTCACCAAGCAATTGGCAAAGCAAAGTAAGTTCAGTGTTAATCCGGCAAGTTTGGTATTAACCAAGTGATGTCTTCCCGAGTAAAATGTTATGTTCACCAAGCAATAAGAAGAAGAACAAAATTTAGAAAGATGGAATCTAAGTGTGAATTTTGGTAAAAATAAAAGAATGTTCAAGAAGTTTGAAGCCTAAATTCAAAGTTTGTTACAAGATCTATGGTTGGAGAAATATAATGAAGATCCGATGATGGAGATTGAAGAAGGATAATGATAAGCACAAATTTTTATGAAAGTTCTATTTTCTAAATTACTAAATGCAATTAATCTTAGATTGACACTTATGGTTAAGCGAAAAAACTTGGAAGAATCTAGAAGCAAAGAGACTACTACTTAAGGAGATGTTGGAGCAAGTTTTTGGTTGTTGATGGAGTTGTTGATTAAGTTGCTAAATGGATGAAAATTTCAAAGAAGAAGAGTATGAAAGAAGCAAGATGAACCAAGTAGATCAAAGAGAAGATCAAAGAAGAGTTTAGTGCAAAGTAAAAGAGAGGAGTGAATCAGCTAGACAAAGATCAGAAGAAATAGATCAAAAAGAGACCGAGCATAACATTGATTTGAACTAGCAAGGTAGTATTAAACCTAACAGATCATTTGAATTTTTACTTTCTAACAATTGTAGTAGAAAAATAATTCAACTAAGTGGACCTAACAAGTATGTGAAATCCTATATGGTAAAATTGATTAGTCATGTCAATAAGTCCTTTAGAATAAGGCACTCTTTAGATATGATCAATGAGTGATAAGTTCTAGATAATCTTTGGTGCAAATCCTCTAACCAGGTCAAATTAAGAATTTTATGTAAACCATTAATAAGGTTGACTTCTAGTAGATCTCACTTTAGAAGAGCGAATTTTTTGGGTTGTTAGTCTTAGGTAGATTTTACCTTTACAAGGTTTCTGTGTTAAAAATCTTGGTGTCAAATGTGATTATTGTTGTGTTGCAAGTTGGTTTTCATGATATTACTTATTACTGCAACTATAATCTTGGTGTAAAATGTGTGATTGTTATTATATTGCAATTTGATTTTCATGATATTTACTTATTAATGCAACTTGGTAACAACTAAGTAATACTAAATTTATATTACTGATAGTTGGTAAAGTAATGAACAATGAGTTAATAGTTTGAAGTAAATTGATAGTAAGAGTTATTTGTGAAGTTGAATGAGATCACTGAGTAATTATTTTGAAGTTTATGAAGTTTTATTAATACTTAAGTGTTTGAAGGGACTGTAGGATAATTGGAAATAACTAATTCAAACCCCCGGCTCCCCCTTTCTCAGTTATCTAACAATTGGTATTATAGGACAATGGTTGAAGAAAGAAGTTTAAAGTTACTTGAACTAAAGATATGAAGATGTATAAGAGAGAGGTACCAAATTTGAATAAGGAGAATTTTTCTTCATGGCAAGATATAATGAAACTATATCTAGCTAGAATTAGAGATAATGCTACACATTGGTTGGACAATGAATACACTACACCTGTTGCTCCTATGATTGAAGAACAAGTGACTGAGAAGAAGAATCATAAATGCCTGATGTTTGAGATTGCATCTACTCTTAATGTTGATGATGAGTTTGATGATATCAAGAAATGCACTAATGCTAAATAGATGTGAGACAAATTGGAACTTGCATATGGTGGAAATCCAAATGTGATGGGAGCTAAAGTTGAAAGTCTTAAAGGAAATTACAATGAGATGAGAATGAAAGAAGGTGAGAATGTTGCATAGTATGTGAACTAAATCAAGGAAGTTGTAAGTGAAATAAGAGATATTGGAGGTATTAAAGTGTTGAAAACAATTATGTAATTGTATGTTGTCTTTGATGTTACAAAAATGTCAAGCTTTTATCGAGAAATCAGTGATAGTTGAGCTTACTTCGGCATCAAAGGCAGTTTCATGTGTATACCAAGTGTTCAACGATGACCAAGTTTAGAGATAGTTTTGACTGAGCTTAGTTGGTTAATGAAGCAAATCTTGTATTGATCAAGTTCACTTGGTTACCAAAGGAAAGTTAGCATGAAGTCAATATTGACCGAGTTGGGTTGGTTAACACTAGAACTTCTATTTTAACTAAGTTAGGTTGGTTAACAAAGGGATTCTCAGTATTGACTGAGTACTAAATTTTGTATTAGCCAACTGTCAACATATTTAGTCTAATAAATTTATTGGCTAATAAAACATGACTTAAGGGTTGATATTTGATTCATTAAAAGAGTATTTGAGCCAAATTGACAAGGTGAATCATATATATGAAAGGTCAAGTTGAGGATTGACTATGGAATTGAAGAAGATGAACTAAGAAAGTGAGTTTGAAGGATATCTGTAAAGGGCAGAGCATTCGAGTTGATCAAGCCTCAAAGAAAATTTTGATTGAGGAGGATTGAGTAATCAATCTATAACTGAGATTTGAATAAGCAAAGTCTGTTGCATCAGCAATCAAGTCAAGTCATTGTTACTCTCTAATAATTATAGTAGTGAATCAAATCTCTTAACATAGTTACCATAACAACTATTCGACAAATCCTCTAACAAGTGACCCCAAGGATGTCAATTAATCCTCTAATATCTCCTTGGATCCCTTACAACATCTAAGTCCGAAAATAATATTGAGATCATGGGCACTTTCTTTCTACAAGGGTTTTAAGACAAAAAATGTTGTAACAAGGGCTACTAGGATTAGCCCTCCAAGTGACTCAAAACTAAGATACCTTTTAAATATCCTTAAAAACACCCCAAAAAAGTTGGGCATTATGGATACCATTTCCAGTCTCAAATTTTTTTTGACTCTCTAGACCACAACTTGTACGTATAGTCAGAACACTATTTTAGGCTTGAAAAGAGGGTTTCAAGGGTTTAATGGCTGTTGACTTCAAAAATCTCCTTAGAAAAATTTCCAAGATGCCTCCCTTGGAATGGAGTTAGGTTAGACCTCCTCCTTACTTGCCACATGCCTGGATTGAGGTATCTACACTCTCAATCCCCTCCATCGCTTGCTTTCTGATATGTGACCCCTAGCCAAGTTGTATTCATTTGCCTAAGGCATCACCTTATAGAAGCTTGCTGAAATTTTCTAGGGCCTTGATTCTTGATATATAGAGTACATAGACCTTAGTTCCAATTCCAAAGAACCAAAGGCAACCAATGGTGGGAAGTGGCTCTAAGATCCCATATTTGTAACACTGCCCTGTTTAGACTAGTAGTCTGGAAAAACCAAAAAAAAATTCTTACCTACTATAGAATAATTACAATGAAAAAAAAAAACCACACACAAAAATGCAAAAAAAAAAATACAAAGCTTCTCCAACTCTTAAGTCTCACTCTTCAATCCATCCTTATTCTAATGCCTTCAAAAATAATAAACCGACAATCCCAAAATGATGTACATAGTCCGTACAGTCCTTTTCCAACTTGACCAACCCATGAAAAAGGTTGTCCTCTTACTTTTAAAGGTTCCTCCACTATTTCCATAATTGTTCTAAATAGTTAGAGCCTTCCACACTTAGATTTGCAAAAAGTTACTCTGAGCAAGAAAATGTTGTCATGACAACATGACAACATTTCAACAACTTTTGCCCAAATTGGAGTTAGACCTCCCAACTTGTTTCAACAACCAAGTTGACATGTACTAAGCATGAAATAACCTCAAATAACATTTTTAAGGCCACATGCACCTTATTTTAGCATTTTACCCATTCTAGGACCTTTATCTCCTAATTGACAATAATTTCCAACTTTTAGCAATTTGGCCATGTTGGGTCTTGTCAACTCTCCTAAACACACCTAAGGACCAAATAGGACCTCTTATTTGACTAGTAATGTGGCTAGCATCACTATAAGCCAAAAAAAAAGAACCCTAAGTTTCACACTAGCCTACCTAGGTGCTC
The DNA here is from genome assembly GCA_028749045.1 of Cupressus sempervirens. NCBI lineage: Eukaryota > Viridiplantae > Streptophyta > Pinopsida > Cupressales > Cupressaceae > Cupressus > Cupressus sempervirens. The sequence goes on along the minus strand of CM053786.1, from coordinate 913,971,839 downwards.
TTGCACCATACTCCCCTCGCCTCCAGAGAGCTAAGAGGAACTTGATGGTATCATGTCTAGGGGTATGCCAGATCTCTTGAAATCTGTGTCAGAAACCCAAGAAGCCTCTAAAGTAGGCTTTCCCTTCCACTTGAGGAGGTGCTCCATATAGACCTTTTGCTCGATTAACTTCTTCACCCTTGAGTCTAAGACCTCCTCTACTTCCATCTTGCTAGTTGTAGGTGTTGAAACAAGCTCAAGATCAACATGAAAATTTGGAATGACCAGGGGTAGGTCCCCTTTAAATGCCACCAATTCTTGTAGATTAAAAATAAGGATATGCCCAAATCTAAAGGTAACTCTACATTGTAGGCATTTTCTCCACACTTTGCCAGTATCTTACAAGGCCCTACTCTTTTCATCTATAGCTTGGTAGGAATTCCTTTTTGAAGCCATGCATTGTTTAAATGGACCATCACATAGTCCGTAACAACAAACTCTACATCCTTCTTTTTGTTATCCATCTTGGCTTTGAGTTTTAAAGGATTATCCTAAATAGTTTTCTTGAATTTTTCCTGGATCTCCTTCATGGTTTGGACAAAGTCTTCAACTTGACCACTTCTTAGATCCATGTCTTTAAGAGATCTTAGTTCACATACACCCCTTGGATGTATTCCATAAACTATCTCAAAAGGACTCTTACCAGTGGTCTTGTTCTTGCTATCATTATAGGCATATTCTGCTTGTGAAATGATAACATCCTAACTTTGAATATATTCTTTAGTTAGGCACCTCAGAAGGTTCCCTAAGGTCCTATTAGCCACTTTAGTTTGACCATTAGTTTTGGGATGGTAAGCTAAACCAAAGGACATGTTTGTACCAAGCTTCTTCCACAGGGTTTCCAAAAATGGCTCATAAATTTAACATCCCTATTTGATACAATGTTTAATGGAAGTCCATGAATCCATACAACCTCCTTGAAAAATAAGTGGGCAATATGAATAGCATCATTAGTTGTACTACATGGAATGAAATGCCACATTTTGTTGAATCTATCAACAACAACATAAATGCTATCATACCCTTGTTTGGTTTTTGGTAAATCTACAAAAAAGTCCATACTTACACAATCCCATGGCCTATCTGGAATTGGTAGAGGCTGATATGGACCTGCATCACTGATTCCTCCTTTGGCTTTCATGCACACCATGCATTGCTGCACATATTTGGTTACAACCCTTGCTAGTTTTGGCCAATAGTAGAACCTTTGTACTAGTTATATGGTTTTTCTGATACCAAAATGACCACTTAGGTTACCATTATGATTCTCCTATATTAGGTTCTCTTTCATGGAACCCCTTGGTGCACACAACTGATTACCCTTGAATAGCAAGCCATTTTGCAAGGTATATTCTAAATTTTTTTTTTTTTATGAAAATGATTCTCAAAATCCATGCATACCTTGTAGGCTTCAACAAAGTCCTCATCTTCTTTGTAGATATTTTGAAAACTCTCTATTCTAATGCTTTGGAGCTGAATTTCTTAGACTGTCACAATCCTCCTACTCAATTGTTCTTCTTATGCTTGATTGTGAAGGTAAAGGCCAACAAATACTCCATCCACTTTAAGTGTCTATTTCTCAGCTTCTCTTTAGTGTTGATGTAGCTAAGAGCTTGGTTATCTATAAACACAACAAATTCTTTGGGTAACAAATAATGTCTCCACTTCCTAAGACACTGAACTAAGGCATAAAGCTCTAGGTCATAGGATGAGTACTCCTTTTGGCCTCATTAAGCTTCAATATAAAAATCCACTGGTCTAGCTTCTTGACTCAAAGAACCACCTAATGCTAAGCCACTTGCATCACATTCTAAGGTGAACAATTTCTCAAAATGAGGCAATTGTAGGATAGGTTGAGTAGTTACTTATTTCTTGAACATTTCAAAAGACTTTTGAGCTCCTAAGGTCCATTTAAATTTAGACTTAACTCCACCCTTTATAGTTTCCAATAAAGATGCACAAATACCACTAAAATTCCTAATGAACTTCCTATAGAATTGAGACAAACCATGGAAACTTCTTACCTTAGTAGATGAGGTAGGTGTTGGCCAATCTAGTATAGTAGCAACCTTCTCCTTTTCCATATTTAATGTGCCTTGAGACACCACAAAGCCTAGGTACACAAGTTCCTCCTTGAAGAAGTCACACTTCTCAAGATTTATGGCTAGCTTCTCCTCATGAAGCCTCTTCAAAACTACCTCAACATGTTTGATATGCTCATCCCTAGTCTTGTTGAAGATGAGTATGTCATCTAGATACACCACTACAAATCTACCTGTGAAATCCTTGAGCACCTCATTCAAGAGCCTCATGAATGTGCTAGGAGCATTGGAAAGACCAAATGACATCACAAGCCACTCATAAAGACCATCAATAGTCTTAAATGCCATTTTCCATTCATTTCCCTCCTTTATTCTTATTTGGTCATAACCACTCTTTAGGTCTAGCTTTGTGAAGTACTTATCCCCTCCAAGAAAATCCATGAGGTCTTCAATCCTAGGTATGGGAAAGCTATACCTAATTGTAATCCTATTTATGACTCTTGAATCTATATATAATATCCATTTTCCTCCTTTTTTAGGTGCCAACACAACATGAACTACAATTGGCTTATGCTCTTTTGTATCGAGCCTTGATCCATCAACTCTTGGACTTGTCTTTCTACTTTTAAGTTTTGATCAAGAGTCAACTTGTATGCTACTTGATTAGGAAAGGAAGCACCTAGAAAAAACTCAATTTGATGACTAATAACTCTCATGAGGTAGAGTAGTTGGAGTACCATCACTCACTATGTCCTCATACTTTTCAAGAAAATTTTGGACTTGAATTGGTAAGGTTTCCTTGGCTGCATTCTCCTTTGCTTCATACTTTAGCACTATTGCAAAACTTTGACATTCCTCATCCTTGAGGTCTTTGAAAAACTCTTTCCCACTACAAAATAACACACTGAGAACTTTTTCTTGTGCATCTTCCCCTTCCAATAAGGACTAAATTTTTAAGGTCTTGCCTCCTTTCTTGAAAGTTATTGCATTTTCCCTACCATCAAAACAACTTCTCTATGAAATTGCCAAGGACTACCTAGCAAAAGATGACAAGCATCCATAAGCAAAACATCACACAACAATTTGCCTGTGTACCCTGCTATGGAAAATTCCACCAAGCTTGCTCATTCACCAAGATGATTTTTCCTTTGTTGAGCCAAGTAACCTTGTAAGGGTTTTCATGAGGTAACTTTTACAATTTCAACTTATTAAGAGCCTCTTTTGATATTACATTATCAGTAGAACTGGAATCAACCACTGCTTTGCATACTTTTCCTAGGATTTTACATTTTATCCTAAACAATGCCCTCCTATGTTTAGGTTCATTAGGAGTTGGTTGTTTGATCAACACTCTCCTAAACATGAGGTTCTCACCTTTTTAGACTCAATAAGGTCTACATCAGATTCTTTCCTGCAGTCCTCTTGCACATAAGCCTTTCTTTTATCCTGATTTGAGGAGGAAGGCTTCTTTGGGCATCTGTAGGTTGGATGACCCAGGTGACCACAATTGTAACATTTCATACTTTGAAAGTATGGACTAGATCTATCTAATCCTCTCCATCTACTTGATTCTCCTTTTTTTCCTTGTGCTTTGTTTTAACCACCTCTTGAGTGTTAAAAATTCTTTAGAATAACTGAGAGTCGGGGTGAATCAGTTATTCAAGGTCCAAATGTCCAATTCAAACTTTTCATCAAGTAAAGTAACCCTAATAAATTGTTCATTCATCCAAGCTTAAACATTCCTATTCAGTGAGTTACTGTAAATCAACATGCAAGTATAACACATGAAAAGATCAACACATAACACAGTGATTTACGTGGAAACCCAATTTGGAAAAAACCACCAGTAGCATGCTACTCAATTCTCACTCTTCTGAAGTGATGCCCTCTGAAATGCCTACCCTGTTAAAGGCTACAACACATTGTTAAATGTGACCTGGTTAAAGGATTTAACCATCCTGTTAGAAGTGGGCTTGGTTAGAGGACTTTAGAACATTCACTTGGAATGTCATCGTGTTAAAGGATTTACAAATGGTTGTTAAACCAACCTAAGTCCATAGGATTTTTACCCTAACCAATACAATTGCTAGAGAGTAACAATAAGGGGTTTTGACCTGATTACAACATACAACTTATCTTGCAGAATTCAGATCACTTTTCATCTCATGACATTGCCTAGCTTTCAGTCTCTACAACTCTTGACAGCTTACCCTCTATTCAAGCTTGGTCTCCTTGAGTCTCCATGCTCAATGTACTAGTGTAGTCCTCTCTTTCTGACCACTTATCGAAGTAGAGTCTCTGTACTCAGGTCTTCCTTCTCCTAGATGCCTTCTCTTTGGCACCCTTCAATCATTTAGCAATTTGTCACACCAACAACTCTTGCTTCTTGGCTTGTGACTCATTAAATAGAAGTCTAGAACTTCTTTTCCTGCTCGATTCTTCCCTCCTTTGATTTCAGCTTGAATGGATTAGGTAGAATTCATTGAATCTAACCCACATTTTTTTCTTTCTAGAAACATCATGAAGAATCCTCTTGAATTCGCTAAAAAATGGTTTACATAGAACTTTGTGCTACTAGCTCATCACCCTTATCCTTCAACTAGTTAACAAAATTCAAGGTAACAAACTTGTCAGCTCAAATTTGGCAAATATTTGACTTTTCAATAATGTAGCAGCTCGACACTATTGAAATTTTGGTGCTTAGTACATACTGTGTTACTCAACACCAACTACATTTTATTGATGCTCGACACCTACTGTGAATTCACTCGGCATCCACTAAGATTTTCTGACGCTCGACACCTGTTACTTTTCTCAACACCTGAACACGTTTGACTTCTTCTGTATCACTCAACACACACTAGATTTTCCATTTGCTTAGCTCTAACTGGAAATTTTCTCGGCTTGAACTATCTTGCTCGGTACTCACTAATGAACTTATTTAAGCTTTTTAGTCAACCTTATTCTAAATTATTCCTCCAAAGTTTCTAAGTGTGACCAACCCCTGTATCTTCAAGTATGTTATCAATACATCATTTAACCATTGTCTTAGCTGATCCATGTACTTCATTACAAAACCATAACTCAATCTTCCCCTTTGGTTCTCTTGTTACATCTTGTTGATTAAATCCTCTTCATCAATCAACTAAGTGACAGTACTTGGATCTTATAAGCAATTATCATTCCAGCAAACAATAGGTTTGACATCAATGACAAATGATGATTGAAGACATTCTTTACCAATACTAGGGATTCTTCGAGAACTCTATTCTTTTCCCTTTGTTTATCCACTTCCTTGGCTAGTTCTATATTTTTCACCATGCTTGTTTCTCCTATTGACTCTCTAGTAGCTACAGACATCCACCAACTGTTCCCAAATATTTAACTTGCTCTGATACCACTCTGGTGTAACACCCAACCTTGCTTTCCTACCCAAAGTACTCTTAGGGTTTCCTTAGGTCATTGCCTAACCTATTAGGGCTCCTCCTCACCCTAAGCTTCCTAGGACCTTACTCAAGAGATCTTGATCCTTCAGTTGGGTTGCATCAACAAAATACCATCACCTTTCTTACTAGCCTGCTCCATTCCACACCTAGCCCTCAAGCCCATTTGTGACCCCAAGGGTGTCAACCAATCCTCTAAGGTCTCCTTGGATCCCTTACAACATCTAAGTCTCAAAACAATATTGAAATCATGGGCACTTTCTTTCCTCAAGGGTTTTAAGAAAAAAAAAATAATGTAACAAGGGCTACTAGGATTAGCCCTCCAAGTGACTCAAACTTGAGATACCTTTCAAATATACCTAACATCCCCCAAAATAAGTTGGCATCATGGATACCCTTTTTAGTCTACATAGAGATTTTGTGACTCCCTAGACCCCAACCTGTTTGTACAGTTAGAACACTATTTTAGGCTTGAAAAGAGGGTTTCAAGGGTTGATGGTTGTTGACTTCAAAAACCTCCTTAGAAAACTTTCCAAGATGCCTCTCTTGGAATGGAGCTAGGTTAGACCTCCACCTTACTTTCCACATGCCTAGATTGAGGTATCTACAGTCTCAATCCCCTCATCGTTTGCTTTCCAATCTGTGATCCCGAGCCAAGTTGCATTCGCTTGCCTAGGGCATCACTTTATAGAAGTTTACTGGCATTTTCCAAGTCCTTGCCTCTTGATACATAGAGTACATAGACCTTAGTTCCAAATCCCAAATAACTAGAGGAAACGAATGGTGGGAATTGGCCCTAAGATCCCATATTTGCAACACTGCCCTGTTGAGACCAATAGTCTGGCAAAACCAAAAAGAATTTCTAACCTACTATAAACTAATTACAATGAAAAAAAAACCACACACGCAGATGCAAAACAAAAATATAGAGCTTCTCCAACACTTAAATCTCACTCTTCAATCCATCCCTATTCAAATGCCTTTAAAAACAATAAACTAGCAATCCCAAAATACTGCACACAATTCGTGCAATCCTTTTCCAACTTGACCAACCCATGAAAAAGGTTGTCCTCTTGCTTTTAAAGGTTCCTCCATCAGTTCCATAACTATTCTAAATAGTTAGATCCTTCCACACTTGGATTTCCAAAAAGTTACTCTGAGCAAGAAAATGTTGTCATGACAACATGATAACATTTCAACAACTTTTGCCCAAATTGGAGTTAGACCTCCCAAATTGTTTCAACAACCAAGTGGATATGTGCTAAGCATGAAATGACTTCAAAGATCATGGTTAAGGCCATATAAACCTTATTTCAGTATTTTACCCATTCTAGGACCTATATCTCCTAATTAACAACAATTTCCAACTTCTAGCAATTTGGCCATGTTGGGTCTTGTCAACTCTCCTAAACAAACCTAAGGACTAAATAGGACCTCTTATTTGACTAGTGATATGGATAGATTCACTACAAGCAAGAAAAAAAAAAGAATCCTAGATTTCACACTAGCTTACCTAGGTGCTCCTGCACCATCTATATTCATCTACATGCATTCATAAGCCAGATTTCAAGCACATTCATTAATAAAGGTTTTGATGGAACTTTGATTTCCTTTCGAGGGTTCTAAAGTTGAGTCAAAGTTATTACATCTACATACTTGATTACATTCTAGATTCAAGAAAATATTCATATATTTACAAGTATTTTATATTAGATCCATCACTACTACTTTCTAACAATCTATTTTTAGTTCAATTCAAGGTAAATTCCTAAATTGTGGTTTGAGTGAGGCAAACACCCACCCCCCCTCCAAAAATAAAAAAACCTCTTTGTTTTGTAGGCTTTGGATCTTTGATTAATGAATAGGTTGTAGATATGGATAACCTTTTTTTCTTTCTTCATAACTGTGAAACCAGAATCTGTGTTGCACACAACCAATCACGAGTGCACTGCACCCTTGATGCTCCATTTTTTACATCATTACCTAGGTTGCCCCTAATAGATCACTAAATGATTTTTGGGTTTTGTTTGCAACATAATTTTCAATCAAAATCATGAGAATAATATCCTTTGGAGGTTATTTGAAATCACACTTCTAGGTTTGTATCTCACAAGGTCTATCATCTTCCTCTCTTTTATTTCTATATACTTTATCATTTTTCATATCTTTATGTCTCAACTCTATATTTATATCTTTTTTCTTAAACCCTCATAAGGTGGAGGTGAGAGGGAAATAAATCCAAGTTATTCATTCCTTTAGCATTAGGGTTTGCATTTATATTACTTTTTTGTATTAATCAAACCTAATCCACGGGGTGGATCCTAGTATTCCTCCTTTATTAATGTAGTGGTTGTACTGCTTCGATTTTCCTACCCTACAAATATTATCTGACACACCTGAGTCTATAATGCAATTTGTCAGCTTACAACCATTTAAAAGTAACGATATGTAGAAAGGGTTAGATTTCCTATCTCTACTGTTGATGTCTAATACATGGGGGGAACTATGGTTCTCTAGTTGATTTGAAGCGGTGTCAAAGAAAAAATTAGGGGATTTTTGTAAGGTTGATGTTTCTCCTACTAGAAATTGGTTGACCTAGGTCTATTGGCTTAATTCCCTCTGATATATTTGATTTATTTGTCTAACTCCTTTGGATTCAATTTTAAGTATTTAGCAAGAGAAATAGATAGAGTGGATGATTTACAAAATTCAACTAAATCAAACATATGAGAAGAAGAAATTACATTATTTCTTTGTAGAACTTTAATATTTGGTAATTTGGTATTATGAGTAGTAGTGATTGCCTGATCTATACCTTTGAATGCTAGACTTGATGAGTTGGTACCAGGTGTGAGTTTAGAGCTTCTTTGGTTCTAAGTGAGAGCAATGCATGCAGGGTCTTTGAGGGTGACCAAGATATCTCTTCTTCTATCAAAATCTGACTCATATTTGAGATAGAATGAACTAGAATCTCCAAGTCCTCCTTGAGTCTTCTCATCATTAGTAATCTCTCCAAGAGTATCCTTTGTAAATTTGATTTGAATGTGTCTTAACAGATCTGTACATGTATCCTCATTATGACATGTGGTCAAATGAAAGGAACACTAGACCTCTTTACCAGGACTTAAATCTATCTACAATTTGGGTTGTGAAGGAGGTAAAAGTGGTGCTTTCCCATAAGTTGATTGAATTTTATGTGGATAATATTTTGATAAGGTGCCTAATAATATGGATCTAGATTATGTTATTGTCTCTTGAGAGTTATCATGTCATTTTCCAATCTTTGTACAATAGTATCAGTGGCAACAGAAGATTGGGTGCCCAAAGTTTGTAATTTTCATTTCCACTTACCAATTGTAATGTGATCATCTTCTAGTTCAATATCCAACGTTTGTGTTGCAACATGATTTTCTACCTTGCCTCACTTGAGATAGAAACTCACATCAGGTGGCATAACATTCAAGATAAATCATTTCTTGTTCTCATCACTTGGTCTTGAAGCCACGTGAAATTCCTTTAATATCTTAAAATTAGCTACAAACTCCCTCATAGGTTCATTTATCTCCTTTTTTAGTTGACTCAATTGAAGAAAAATGGTATGATCATCACTAGGAACTTTCAACCTAATCTCAAAGGCCATTATCATGTTATTCCAAAAAGTTATGGATACACAGGAGATGGAGTCTAATGCAAAGTTTATGAATATTGGGACATCTAGAAAATTTCAAGCAAAATAGAAGGCACTCAAATGGTCTTCAATTGCCTTTTTTCCATCTCCATTGAATTTTGGCAAAATGTCCTAGGATACCTTAGGTAAGGCACCAAGGTTAGAACTAAGGTTTAAAGGACCCAGTTCTTGTCCCCATGCTTGGTTTGAGGCCATGGTTGGTAAGAAAAAGTTTAAAGGTTGAATATTAATATAGAGAGGTGTTACTATACCAAGAATAGTTAAGGCCTGAACAATAGTTGAAGAGGACAAGGTCTAAGTTGAGGAAGAAGAACGACTATTGGATTTAATCTTCCTCTTTTTTCTTAAAGTATGATCAAAGATAAAAGTTCAATTTATTCAATGATTCAAAATAATTATCTACTAACTTCTTATCTTTATCATCTCTACCTTACCTCCTTTCAACTAGCTTACAAATTGAACTCTTTAATCAATTCCTCACAGGGGCATGGGAAATCCTATTCACAATTTCTATTTCTTGAACCTCATGTATTCCTCTCAAGCATTCTCTCATTTCTTCTTCTTCCTTTGAACCCTAAGAACTTGTTTGTTATTCCATTTGCAATGTGAATTCACAGAGTTCAAGTCAGATATCAAATCCTCCTAGGTGTTCTAAAACCCTAAACTAGGTTGCAACACAAGAAAAATATCATTGTGCCATAGGACCATGTTTTTTCATCACAAGGTCTTTTAGTAGTACACCAAGCCATCAACTGTACAACTCCCCAGTATAGTTGCCAAAATTTGTTGGTGAACAAATTTGTCTCCTTCTTTATTACCTTAAAATATTAACTATATTACCCTCTCTTGGAAACAAACTTTATCATTCAGTAGTTTGGCAAGTACATTATGGTTACTTCCCTCTAGATTTTAATAAGGTACAATTCCTGCAATGAATCTTCACTAATCTACATATGAATGGGCACTTTTGACCAGAAAGCACATAAGGTTTCCCATATTATTCTTAGATAATTAACTTATTGGATAATACATAATCAATCACAAGTTCTGAAAATCAAAGTATTCTTTCGCTCGTGAATTGAACCAATCAAGATAACACAAGGCACAACATGTAGCATTCACAAAGAAACACTTAAAGCTTTATCCTTTAAACAAAATGTGTGATTCCCTTGTTCTTTTCACAACTCGGCAAACATATATCATCAACTACAATACTTGAAAACTAAAAGTAATCCTATATATGCTAACTTGCATGAATAATGAAACCATAAACCATGAAATCATAACACATAAGATAAGCATTTGGTTATGCAGAAACCCTTGATTAGAGGGAAAACTATGATGGGGATGGTAGCCAAAATCCATCACTACTATAGTAAGAGGGTTCCTTATTAGAGATACAATAGGTGTCACTTCTAGTGACTTGCCTTGCTAGGAATAATACAATTAGATCTATAAGGATCTACCTTGTGAAAGGATTTTACAACACTATATCAAGTGTGTACTTGGTTATGAGATTTGCATACAAATTGTTAAGCCTACATTGTGAAAGGATTTCAATCAGCTACAATGGTTAGAGAATAGTAGCGAATTGATCTATACACTTGCAACTTACTTTTCCAATCAAATCCCTCTTCTACTGACTAATTTATTAGTTCTAGTAAGTGATATGAATCCTTCCTAATTATACTTCTTGAATCTTTGCTTGTCCTTTTGAATTTTCTCCCTCTCAACATAACACTAATAGTTCAACATCTAATTTTATCTCAACAACTTTGAATTGTCTCTTGTAGATCTTTAAATAGTTTTCTTTTTGCCTCTTTATGATCCTTAAATTAATTAGGGATTAGGAAACATCTAGATCGTATCATAGATCAAAATCAACAATATGAAAGTAATTATGATCTCTTCCTTTTTCTTCCTCTATTTTTATTGGTTTTTTTCTACCTTGGAATAATGAATAGTCAAATCACATTTACCAATAAATCTTATGAACTCTTTTCCTTGATCTTTGCAAACATACTTTCCTGCTCAGTGAGAATGTTAGACATAAGATTATGTGCCAATACTGACTTGTATGTGCTTCATGTTTAGCTTGGTGAATTCTCTATTTGTGATCAACAAAATTGTTGTAACTTGATGACTTTCTTCTTGGTAAATCTTAATCTTATCAGTGATGTCTATGCTTGGTGAATACTAAATTTCTTGGTAATGCCTATGCTCAATGATAATTGTTTTGTCTTCCACTTGAACTTCTCTTCCTCCATTTTCTTGGGAACTATAGTATGGCTTGGTGACTATCTTTACTGACCAATAGTCTTTGACTTCTGTGCTATCTTTTTCTAACTAATAACAACATGAATGTGTAATGGGAGTAAAATTCTCCCCCTTTGGTGTAAGTGAAAAAAATATTATTCTTTGTAGATAAAAAAAAGTGTAGCTCTATTAAAAATTGTATTTGTGATTTTATCTAATACTCAACAGAATTTGTGTTTTTCAAAACCTTTTTCAAAACTATTTTGTATACACACTCCTTACAACTCCTTAATCATATTCCATACTATCTATATAATCCATAATATTGGCATACTTCCCTATCAATATACATAGATATACCATAATATCTCCCTTTTTTATACTTATGCCAAAAAATAAAACTTCAAAGATAAATGTAATTACCTTAGCCTTTTTCCAAGTTGATCCTATAATTATTGACGACTCTTTATCATCACGGTCATCATGTTATCTTGATTTGCCTTTAAAATTTATAAAGTGTGTTTCTTAACCTTTAAGTTAGCAACCAGATCATTCATATGATTTGAAATTGATAAGCTTGAGGCAACAATAATATCGTTGGCCTTTTGAATATACCTTTGTACTACCTCAAGATGAGGTAGCAATATTGCTTGCATATTATTAATTTTTGCAATAATTTTTGCCTCTTCATGTAGTAGGCCATGCTAAACTCCAGTGTAGAATTTGACTTTTGCATAGTGAACATAATAGGAGTTTGTGCCAGTAGTAAGTGCATCTGCACTTTCCTTTAAATCTTCACCCACATTGTGTAACATGCCTTTGCTGTCATGGGTGAGACTGGGAGCATCGCATAACTTCTTAAATAAATTGATAACATTTTGGACAACAGTGTCCAAATCAATAACCATGGTAGATAATGCAACTTGTTGCAAAGCAATGTCTTTAGAAAATTTCTCCATAACTTTTTTCTCCAACTTGTTCTTCGATATTTCTAACAACTCTTCTTGAATATTCATATCTGGTTCATTCATATCTTTGTCTCATCTTCATTTCCCCCTTGATCAATAGTGGGAATTATCATAGTTTGCAATGGTGACACATGAGGCATACCCTCTGATTGGTTTGGTGTAGTACTAATCACTTCATATTTCCTCCTTTCTTCTTTATTTTTCTTGTGTCCTATAGTAGGTGGAACAACTGATGCATATTAAAACATAGTTTGGGGTGTAACCCCTAATTTTGTTAAGTCTTCCTTGTTTGGTCTCTTCTTGTGTTTCCAAAATCATTATTACTATCTCCAAAAAAATTAGTTTTCTGTTCAATATTTGTGTCCTCTCCTTGTTTCTTATTTTCTTGTACTCCCTCTTGAGTAGATTGACCTTTTTCTCAGTTTTGTTGTATCCATAAGAGTAACATTGGCTAAAAAATACAAAAAATCAATAGTGTAAACATGTATATTTAATGTACCATTTTTTCCATCAAGCTTTGGACAATTCTTTATTTTCTCAATGACAATGATGAATCCTGGGATTATAGTTGGGTTTTGCTAGGTGTCTATTTTTACTTTTGTTAGATGTTTGATGCCTACCAATGTATCCTCATCTTTTGTCACTTCTCCTAGATCTTTGTCAATGATATCTTTAGTATATATATTATCCTCTTGACATGTTATATCTTTAACCATATCATGCACTTCACTTGCTATGTTGTGACCATAATCATCCTCTTGGTTAAAAAGTTCAACATGTTGCTCAGGCTTGGTTTTATGAACTTGAATTACTTCCCCAAAATCTTTAATATTGTATATTTTCTTCCAAATCATTTGGCCATCCTCATTGACATCTTGCATCTATCTTGATAGAACATATAGTTCTCTTCTTTTATAAACAAATTTTTTTTTTTATGGTTTACCATAGCCTCACTTATTTCCTCAACACCAAATTCTGACATAATTGTTACAAGTGATCTCTCTCCCATTTCTTTTCATTTTCAAGGCATATTTCCATTTACCATTAATTTTGTTGTACAATTCTTCCAGAATCATAGTACTTATCCCAATTGGTTCATATTTAAACTTAGCCATCATATCAATCATAGCATTTTCAATCTTTTTCTTGTCCTCATCATTCCTTGCATTATATTCAATATACTTAAATGTAAAAAAAACCTTTATATTCTCTGAGAAAATCTACAATTTCCTCAATGGTTTAGGTTTCTTATGAATAGCCACTGTGAATTGATCAATATCATCTCACTCACTATCCTCTTCATCATTAATAATCATTTTTCTTCTTCTCTTTGTTGGTTTTCTTGTAGATGCATGAAATTCTTTTCTTTTTTGGTAGGTATTTAGATGTGATTGTGCAAGCTTAGTTACTTTAACAATCCGCTTCTTCAATGGTAGGGTAACCTATGAAATAACTTGGGTCCTTGACCTTGTGTTCTTGGGGCTAGCAGGTGTAACGAGTGATTTTCTCTTCCCTTGCTTCTTCTCAGGTTCAAAAATTACTATAATTTTTCCTCTGTCTTCTTCTTCCTCAATATATTCACCCTTACCTTTGATAATCATTAGGGATGATTGTGTCTTAGATCCAAAATTTCTTTCAAAATTGATGATCATATTTTAAGTTTCTTTTCAATCTTGGGGGTTGTGATGTTCATTTTAATTCTCTCCTTAGCTACTTCATCTGTTCCAAAAGGTGTAGTACTTCTATTAATGGGTTGTTTTAACAATTCTTCAATATTCCCGATAGCTTGATCTATGTTGATCTCATATCCCATAGGTTCCAACTAGGAAAACCTAGGTTTTACATCTTGTATCAATGTGTCAGTAGTATCAACAAGGAAAGAAATATTATTCTCGTGCTTCTTAATGAATGAGGGTGGAATTATGTATCTTTGATGCATCTTTGTTTTGAATTCCTTTAAATATGCCTTCATGACATTCTCAAAATTGTATCCCAATTTTTTATTGTAGTTGTTTATTTGATAGATAAATGGCCTCTCAATATCCCAATTCACATTGCCAATTGTAGGAAATTAATTTTACATATAGAAAAGTGCATAGACCAACAATGATTTGAATTTTCAAGCGTTTGATTTTTCCACTTGAATTGTCTTCATATTTTCTAACAATTATTTCAATTATAACTCAGCAAGGTCTAACTTCAATACTTTCTTTACAATTTATATGCCAGATCTATGGCTCCACAAGGCATGCAATTGGGTCTTCTTGGTTGATAGATCTTGTAGACAATTACATAAGTAGTAAATATAGTTTATGGATCTACAATTGACACAACTTTTAGGTCTCTACTATCCCACTTGAATGTTATATTATTTTTAATTTCCTTCTTTGACGACTGTCTAACAACTTTAGCTTTATCTGTGATCGGGTAACATGTAGCCATGTAAATTACATCTCTTGTTGTCTTCAGTAGCTCATCCAAACACATAGTCAAATTGTGAGGCTCAAGACAATATGAATCCACCCAGTCTTGAATACTATATGAAAATGCAAAATATGTGTGACCCCCTTTGTTTCTAGATGTTAATGTTCCCCCTTCAGCTTTTCATCCACGCATAGTTTCTTGTAGGTCTCTTGTAGCTCATGACCTTCTACTCCACCAATTTTATAGTGACTAAATATAGAGATATCACATACCCATATAACCCTTGGTGGTATTGTCGATAGGGCACCAGATTCATCAATCTTCATTACTAATTCTGGGTGTGGTTTGTATTTTGGTTTCTCACAATCTTCATTCTTGATCATCTAACCCTGTTGACATTAGTAACCTTTTTATAGTTCTAATCTTGAAGGTATTTTGAAAAGTAGTTTTTCAGTAAGTTCTTTGAATTACTACCAAAATTTATTTTCCTTTCACTCCAAATCCACCTTCACTCAAAAATTCTTGATCAAATCTATAATCTCAAGTTTCAATGCAATAGTGCACACTAATTGCTCAAATTTTCTTGAAATGCTATTTTCTCTTGTGAATGTAGGGTGAAAGAATGACTCATTTAATCTTTCTTTTATGTGATTTTTATTTATTTATTGCTTGTAAGAGCATAATAATTTTTTCATACAACATACTCAATTCATACACATTCACCATTATTTTCTCAGTAGCTACACAACACTCAGTTGATAGGGACTTCCACTAATAGCTTGCTTTACACATTAGCTTCTCACACTCATTTAACCTTAATGTAATCACTCAACTTGGTGAGAGTCATCAACTCTTACTGATATTCAAAACTTTGTGATTTGTCCTTATGCATCTAACAATATGCAGATATGGAATTCATTCCATTATATATGAGGAACTAATGTAATATTTAATAATTCAAGTGAAGTTTCATACCTCTTCTTATATCTTAGTTTCAAGTGGAGGTTTCGCCTAATCCATTGGATGAGGTGTGACCAACAGTTGTAATTTAAGTTTCATTTCCTTATGTCTTCTTTCTCCATGTCTTATTCATCAAATCATGAACTTCACCAACAATAACTTTACCTTTTCCTTTTGTATCTTCTTCCTTAGGTGTTGATACTCAGAACCTACAATTTTTTCTTAAGTGACCAACCTTGTGACAATGATAACATGTCATTCTAGGATTTCTCCAGTTTCCAAGTTTTCCTCCAAAGTTTAATCTCATATAATTGACAACAATGTGACCATACTTTTCACATGTAGTAAAATTATACCATGTATTATAGTCCAAATTGATTGTATTACCTTTCTTGTTTGATATCTAGATGGAATTCTTCTGTGATCTGCAATCTTGTGACTTGTGTCCAAACTTTTTACAAGCATAACAATAACTACTAAACTCATGTTACCTAGGAGATTGATTGAACTTTGATCTACTTTTATATTCTTGATGACCATGCTAATTGTAATTGTAACAATAACCATCAAATTCAAGAGTAACATTGGACTTACCAATTTTTCTCTTGCAAACATTTGATGTGTGTCTAGGTTTTCCACAATGATAGCATGTAGGCTTCTTTGGCTTGGGATTTTTATAGACATTCCTTTATTCAAATTTCTTAGATGATTATCTCTTCTCAGTAGTTGAATGCTTGGTATAGCCTAGTCCTAAAGTATCTCTTGGTTATCTATGTCCTCTTAGTTGTTCCTCTATTATTCTTATACTTTCTTCTGATCTCTTTAGCCTTTCATTAGTTTCTCTTTCTGATATCAATTCACTTTTCACTTTTTCATTCTTAGTTCCTAGTTCAAAAAATTCTTCCATCTTTCTCTCAATGTCTTATTTGCACTAAGTAGTTGGTTTACCATATCATAGTGATTCTGGGTCAACTTTGTGATTTCTTCATCCTTAGCATCCAGTCTTGTAGTGATCCATCTCTTATCTTCTTTAAGCATTCCCTTCTCATCCTAAACTTGTCTCTTTTTTTCCAACACCTCACACATCCTAGTAGATTGCAACTCTTGTTCTCTTTTAATTGATTTTATATGCTCATTACGATTATGGTTTTTATCTAGTAGATTATCTATAGAAACATCAAACTCATCAAACATGTTTCCATCAGATAGTTCTTCAATCACTTCCCCTTGATATGTTCTGTCATTCATTTGTTGGGTGATTTCTTTCCTTTTCTTAAGTGACTGCTTCATCTCATTGACTTGATTTAAGGTCATTCTAAGTTCTAGCTTCTAATTCTCAATAGTTTTGGCAAGCCTTTACCTTTCTATGATTTGGATCCTTTCTCTAAGGTGTTGAAGCCCCTTGCTAAGAGTACTAGTTTTAATAATAATTGTTGGATTATTATAGAAATGTAGGATGCTAAGAGGGGGTGGGGGTGAATCAATATCCCATAAAACTTTATCCTTTAAACAAAATATGTGATTCTCTTATTCTTTTCACAACTTGGTAAACATATATCATCAACCACAATACTTGAGAAGTAAAAGTAATCTTATCTATGCTAACTTGCATGAATTATGAAAATATAAACCATGAAATTATAACATATAACCCAAGTATTTGGGCACTCAAAAACTCTTGATTAGAGGGAAAACTATGGTTGGGATGGTACCCACAAATCCATCACTATTGTAGTGGGAGTGTGCCTTGTTAGGGCTATAATGGGTGTCACTTCTATTGACTTACTCTGCTAGGAGTGATACAATCAAATATGTAAAGATCTACCTAGTGAAAGGATTTTACAACAATATATCAAGTGTGTAGATGGTTATGAGATTTATATAAAGAATATTAAGTTTACCTTGTGAAAGGATTTTAATCTTCTACAATGGTTAGAAAATAGTAGTAAATTGATTTGTACTATTGTAACTTACTTTTCCAATCAGATCCCTCTTTTGCTTATTGATTTATCAACTCTAGTGACTGATATGGAATTCTTCCTTATGTTTCTTGAATCTTTGCTCATCCTTCTGAATTGTCCCCTTCTCAACATAACACAAACAACAACATCAAATCTCATCTCAACAACGACATTGAATTTTCCCTTGTAGGCCTTTAAATATTTTTCTTTTTTCCTCTTTATGATCCTTAACCTAATTTGAGATTTGAAATCATCTAGATCATATCATAGATCATAATCAATGATCTTGAGTAATTCTTATCTCTTCATTTTCCTTCCTCCATTTTTATTGTTCTATTTCTACCTTGGAATCATGAATAATCAAGTCACTTTTACCAATAAATCTCACCAACTCCTTTCATCAATCTTTGTAAACACACTTTTCTACTCAGTAAGATCATGAGACATAATATTCTATACCAATACTAATTTGTATGTTATTCTTGTATAGCTCAATGAATGCTCTGTTTATACTTGGTAGAATTGTTGTAGCTTAGTGACATTCTTCATAGTAAATTTTAATCTACTTAGTGATGTTTGTGCTCATTAAATACTAAATTTCTCAATAATGCCCATGCTTTGTGATGACTATGTTCCCTTAAATTTGAACTTCTCTTCCTCTATTTTCTTGGGCATTAGAGTATGACTCGATGACTATGTCTACTGACCAATAGTCTTTGACTTTTGTGCTATCATTCATAACTAATGACAACGTGAATCTGTAAGGGAGTAACAAGATATTTCAGTTTTAGAAGTATGCAAGTTTATTCCATTTCATAAAACCATAAAAGAACACTAACTATTTATACTATCTATACTTAATGTCTACTCAAAATTTTCTAGCTCCTATCAAATTTATGGTTCAACATATATAGTATTTGGAATAATTAACAAGTCTCCCTGAAAACCCAGTCTCCTGGTGATTAAAGAAATAGTTAATAAAACTAACCATTGTTAGAAGGGCACATGTCCCAAAGTTTATCTATCATTAGAACTTTCTAAAGAAGAACTAGATAGATAAGCTCAACCATGCTTCCTCTTCTTGATCATCCTCTAATATAGAATCATGAGCGAGTTTCTATCCTTTATATGAACTCATGAACTCTTGTACCATAGGTTCATTGGTGATGCAAGAACATCCTAGGTGTAAGGGGATTCTTGCATCAACCAAAAATATTTATATTTCTAGTTTTCTAGTTTTTGTTTTTTTAATAAGGATTATTCCTATACAGAGTTGTTATTTGGGGGAGCTTGCCAGTTTTAGTAAGTTGGTATTATGCACTCAAATTGTTCTAATATCATATATCGAGGTTTTTCTTTGACATATTAGCCTATTGGACTAGTTTTATTGTCATATCATATGTATTGGTGCAGTTATTGTAGATTTTTGGTATAAATTTTTGCTATCTAAATTTTAGGTTCAACAATGAAGGACTACTTCAAAACAAGGAAAAACCTTGGCTAATAGATGCTTTCACCATCAACCATTGTAGATTGCTAGTTGAGGATTCTAGAATGGGGTTGTAATAGGCCATTGGGTCAATGGTTTGCTTGTTATGGTCTCTAGAAGTGGACCCATCCAAAAATGTAATTTGTAAATTATCTTGAGTTAATCATATGTAATAAATTATAATGGAACAATATAATTTGAGGTTGATCGACGTCAAGATTTAGGGCTTAGTTTCTAGAACCCTCATGGGTAGTTAAAAGTGCCTATATAAGGAAGGAATATAGTTTGTCCAGGGAAGTTCTAGGTGATAGTCACAACTTTTTATTACAGAATGTTGTAAGGAAGGTGCCCATGTGTGTTTGAGTATTTTAATTTTGCCATTCAACATTTGTGGCAATAATAAGAAGCCTATATTTTTCTCACTATTTGTGTTGTTCTATGTTTCTGTTGTTTATTGTGGTATTAAAGGGAGCACCCTTTATCAAGTGGTATCAAAGCAAGATTTTCTAAGTGTGTAGACAAATCATTGATTGGGAGGCAATTTGTACTAGGACCGTGGTTTGGGATGAGCATGTGGACAAATTGCTAATTGTGAGGTAGTTTTCTCTAGGGTTTTAGTGGAAGAGAAAAAATGCCTCCATGAAGAGAGTGTGGTGGAAGAGTCATAGGTGTTACGCTCAAGGGTTTTAGAGCCCTCCAAAGATAGATGCAATCATTGGAAGAACAAATGTATAGAGGAATAAATATTGTCTTAAGAGATGAAAGTGAAGATGAAGAAGAAGAAGAAGAAGAAGAAGAAGCAAATGTTGAAGAAAAGGCAATTTTGAATCTAGAAGAAGGGAGGCTTTTTAGGGTCATTTCCAAGATTAGGAATAGACCTAAGTTTGAGGTTCCCACATTTTTCAATAGTTCTTAACCCAAAGGAATTGATTGATTGAATCAATGAATTAGAGGAAGACTTTGAGTAAAAAGATATTGAAGTTCCTAATAGGGTCAAATTCGCACAGGCCAAGCTAAAGGGTCATGCAAAGATCTGGTGGCAAGAGATTCAAGTGGAGTGAAATAGAAGAGGGAGGGAAAAAAAATGCTAGATGAGACTAGATGATAGCCAAATTGAAGTGATCATTCATTCATCTAGATTATGAGCTTGATCTACTGAAGAAAATGCAAGGGTTGAAGCAAGCGAGAAGATCGGTTCAGGAGTACACCAAAGAGTTCTATCAAGTTCTCATTAGAGCTAGTCATGAAAAAGATGATAAGGAGAAAATTTCCTATTATCTTAATGGGTTAAGGCCAATAATTAATGAGGAGATGAGCATGGTTTGAATGACCAGTATTGAAGAGGTGTACTAGTTTTCCCTAAGACTCAAGGAAAAGATGAACAAAAAGTTTGATAATAATAAAAATAGAAGAAGAGGTCAAGGTGGAAGATATGGTAGATGGTCTTATAGAGGATAAAATAATGAACAAAAGAACAAGAATGAGGCAAGAATTAGCAGTCATAGGGGAAGAGGAAGAGGCACAAAGGAAGAGGAAGAGGTAGAGAACAAGGAGATGGAAGAGGAAGCTTCTATGGAAAATCTTTTCATTTTGGAGAAGAATGACATAGAAAATTTGAGTGTTCCCAGAACCAAGGAAGGAATTATAGATGAACTAAAGGCAAGGCCAGAGTTGCATATATTGATGAATATGTCAAATCATCATATTCTAAAGATGTTGAAAGAGGAGAAGTCTTAGTTAATAGAAGAGTCCTGTTGAGTGGTGAGAATGAACTTGATCAAAGGAGGAGCTTGTTTCATACAAGGTACAAATGTGAAGATAAGTGTTTTGAAGTGATCATTGATGGTGGAACACTGACAATCTAGCATAAAAAAAATGCTCATGAAGTTAAATCTCAAGATGCAGAAACATCTGCCCCCATATTGTATTGCATGGGAGCAAGATAACAACAAGGTTTTGGTAAATGAGAAATTCTTAGTGAAGTTCAAGATTTGGAGCTACCAAAATGAGGAATTGTGTGACATCATACCTATGGACATATGTCATATATTATTGGGAAGGTCATGGTAGTTTGACAAGCACATTGTACATGATGGGTATGCAAATAGCTACACCATTGCAAATGATGGAGTGAAACCTAAGTTGAAGTTGTTGAAGGAGAAAGAAGAGAAGGTATATAGGGCTACTAGAATATGTCTTGTTGATGGAAAGGAGTTTCTCAAGGATATGAAGTGTGAGCATATGTGTTTTTTTGTAATCCTAAAAATGGTAAAGAAGAAGTCGAAGACGTACCTACATAATTTGCAAATTTGTTGGGAGAGTTTCATGATATTGCATTAGATAATGTACCTAATAGATTACCCCCAATGAGGAAGATCAGTCACTAGATGGACTTGATCCTAGGAGCTATTTTTCCAAACAAGCCAGTGCATAGAATGACAATAGTTAAAAGTGAAGAGTTAAACAGAAACATGCATGAGTAGTTGTAGAAGAGGTTGATTTGAGAGAGTCTAAGTCCATGTGTTGTACTAGTAGTATTAGCACCAAAAAAGAATGAAGAATGAAGG
Source organism: Cupressus sempervirens (assembly GCA_028749045.1). Lineage (NCBI taxonomy): Eukaryota > Viridiplantae > Streptophyta > Pinopsida > Cupressales > Cupressaceae > Cupressus > Cupressus sempervirens. Next base: position 913,950,002 of record CM053786.1, on the reverse strand, counting down.
ATGTGCATAGATTCATGAGCTATCACTAAGATCACAATCAAGTATAGATTTTCATTGCCAAGGATGGATGATATTATGGACTGTTTGATTGGAGATGTGTATTTCACAAAGATAGATACGAAGAGTGGGTACCATGAAATTCACATTAGAGAAGGAGATGGGTGGAACAATATTTTCAAGACAAGGGAAGGATTATACAAGTGGTTAGTCATGCCTTTTGGGCTAACCAATGCAATGAGTACTTTCTTTTAGAAATAGATAATACTAAGAGGGGGGGGGGATCAGTATTCTACAAATTTTTGTCCACAACTAAATATTGTTAATTACTTTATAACTTGCATATGAAAGTAAACCAAAAATGTTGAACAGTAAATATGACCATGCACATAGGTAACTCATAACACTAGTCTAAGGGAAAACCCCAGTGGGGATGATACTGACTAGATGATTCACTAAACAATAGGATCATGTTAAGGATATTCACCCTGTTATGAGTCTATGAAGTACATATAGTGTCTCAAGTCCCTGTTAGGAGACTAGGACTTGTTAGAAGCCTCAACCGTGTTAGGAGTTGTTTCAACCTTGTTAGGAATTGGTAGAACAAATACAATGTATGTAAGAAGAGCCCATTGCACTAGCATGCAATAATACAATTCAGTTCTTCATAAGAATAGATATACATACAATACTTGTTGTTTGTTGTACTTTGCACTTGTTCTAATCATACATCAAAATTTGCATCACATAAGGCTTCACATATCTTTCAAAATGTTTACACAATAGTTTGTATATCGTGTAACTTTCTTGTCTATCATAGATAGCACATTTATCTTTGCAAGATAAGATCTTTACTTATACCTCACATATTCACAAAATTATGCTCAATTTCCCTTCATGTGTTCACATATTTGACATAATAATGTCCACATAGTCAACTCATCATGACTTAGTAATTATTTTATAACCAAAATAATTCCTAAGGTCGTACAATCCAATTCACTGCTATGCTCTATTCCACACTACTAAATGCATGCATTGGTATCTAAATCATAACTCACATTGTATTGTCTGTACATATCTAGGCACTAACACATGTTTGTTGGACTAACTACCAATCTTCCCCTTCAAGATTTGTGATATGGCTTAACTGCCTTCTGTGTTGTATAAGTCTAGTGGTTGTATCGGGCATTAATAGGTCAATCTTTTGGTGCAACAGCAACTCTAGCTTGTAACAAGTGGTATCAGAGCTTGTTCATAGGTTCAAATCTCCTCAGATAATACTAAGGGGGGAATTGTTGGACTAACTGCTAGTATTCCCCTTCAGGATTCGTGACATGGCTTAACTGCCTCTTGTGTTGTATAAGTCTAGCAGTTGTATTAGGCATTAACAGGTCAATCTTTTAGTGCAATGACAACTCTAGCGTGTAACAACGTCATCATGATTGTCATGAAGTTGTCCTTAACTACACGAGATCTAACTCTTAATGAGTCATCCATGCACTTAACATATGTTCACTGTGTTGTTGCAAACTATCTAACACTTAGACAATTTTCTTTATCTCAATGCATAAATGAAATGTTGAATGTATGTTGTCATAAAAAAAAACCATTAAGACATCTATCTAACCATATTGGAAACAATCTCCCCCTTTGGCATTGATGGAAATATTTGAAAAAATTGGCTAAGTCCCAAAATGATGTCATACATAACAAAAAATAAATAAAGTAACTTCAAAATTACGTTCAAAACATAACAATTTTATTCATGTTTTGATGGACCATTACATTCCTTATCACTCCTTACATTGATACATACATAAGTTCCCCCTTACATATAAATATACATCTATGCAATTTTCCTTCTACATAATACTCTCCCCCTTTGACATCAATGGGAAAGATGTAAAAAATTGTATCCACAAAACATTGATCTATTGCTAATCAACCTATAAATCTAGAAAAATAATTTGCATATACAACCTTTAGATGTTCTATCACTTTCTTCTAGTTCTCCTTCACTATTTCTAAGATACTAATTAGTGTGCAAAGTGCATAAGATGCCACTTCAACTGCACTCAAATCAATGTAGGCAAACTTGTCATAGGAAGCCTTAGTTGTAAGACATTCCTCAAGTTGTCTCTACAAAATGTTGATCTTAGACGACAAAATTTCTCTAAGATTTTCTAGTTTCTACTTCTCATATTCCAAGTCTTTGATCACACCATGTGTCTTTTCCACTTTTGGTGCATAGTCTTCAATTTTGGATTCTGGGAGTTGTAACTTGACAATGAGTGTTTCAGGCTCACTTGTCTAAGCTTTTATCTTACTCTCATAGTTTCCAAGGTACTTGTATGACTATGCACATTGTCCATACAATAATTTTCCCTCATCAATATTCTTTCTTAGTCCTTTGATGTTTTCATCAAGTGCCTTTAGATCATTGTGCACATTGGTACAAACTATGTTGAATAGAGTTGCATCATGAGTAAGTTGATCTTGCGTTGAAGCTACTTCTAGTAGGGTTATGAATTCTTTATCAAAGCTTTCATCAACTGCATGGCCTTTGATTGCAAGTCTAGAATAGCTACAGTTGTAGTAATTATCCTCTGCATCCTGTCCAAGACTTCAGTTAATGTCTTCTCCAAAGACTTTATAGATTTATTCTTCTCAAATAACTTACTCAAGGTGCTTATCAGGCCTTTCTGATCTTCATCATCAAGTGGAATAGATGTTACTATTGATATTCCAGCTACTATTACTACTGAAGCTATAGTAGGAATAAGTGTAATTGCATTTTTCTTCTCTTCCTCTGCTCTATTCTTTTCCTCAACATCCTCTTCAACTTTCTTCTTCTTCTCTTCTTCTCTTGTTCTTCTTTCCTTTTCTTTTCCTCTTCTTTTCTTCTTTTCTCTTCTTCTACCTCTTTTCGTTTCTCTTCTTCTTCATGTTTCTTCTCTGCCTATTCTCTTTGTATCCTTTCCTTTCTCACTGCATCCACCTCTTTCTTCTTTACTTCTTCCTCAACATCAGAGCTAGAATAAGTAGTAATATTGCCAACAATGGATTGGCCAAATATTGTAAAAGGATTCTCCTTAGCATCCATAATTATATGTGTACTATCCACTTCCATGGAATTAGTACCCATAACAATGTGAGGTGGTGAAAGTGTCTGTTGTGTCTCCTCTTCATCTTCCTTTTCAATGGAAGATGTATCTATCTATACATAGCTAGACTATCAACCTTTGTCTGGGCACTCACCTTAGGTACCGAGGACATATTTTACTATAGCCTCCTCTGTTTCTTGTATAACATCCTCATAATTTCCTCCCATTAGAATAATTGCTCTTCTTTTCTTCCCTAGCAAGGGCTCAATACCCTTCAAAACTCTATATGATTCCTCTTTGGATCCAACATCACATCATTTATTTATTGTAGTGATCTTCATATTCAAATCTTCTTTCAACACTCTCGTCTTCCTATTAATCAACCTATTGTATAGGTCTTTAGGAATCTTATTTTGTATATTCTCAAATTTCTTCTTCTTCAATATCATATTTTTTATTACAGCATTCTATAATAGCCTTCTATCCATGTTACTATACATATTGTAATATTTATTTAACTTACAAAATTATTATCATTTATTATCTGCATATTCAGGTTTTCTACCTTGGGTTTCCAAGATTTGTTTCTTATTGTTGTCCTTGCTTCTTGCGCATTTTGTTCAATAGGTTTATCTTCATCTTTATCTTCAAAGCTTTTTGAATTGCTTATCTGCATCACTTTCCTCCTCTTTCCTAGTCTGCTGGCAATATGCTTGACCCATTTCTTGGCTTGTGGTGCAAGTTCTTGCTTAACCTTTACCAATCTTCCTGATTTCCTCTATGTAGTAGGTGCTTCCACATCTAGCTACCTTATGGTCTATTCATGTCTTGCTCTCATTGGTTACACTTGTACAATTGTTGCATAAGGTGCAATGGGAGCTTGCACACAAGGTTGTGCCACTGTTATTGCTTCCAAAGGCACTGCTATAACAATGGGAGTTGCTACCAACACCTCAGTTTGACCACTAGCTTTCATCTCCAGTGCAATTCCTTTAATCTCATTGAATTGTTGTTTAGCCTGTATATGTGAAAACCTAACCTATTAGGAGCACGTGTAAATAAGCAAACATTAGTTGTAGCATGTGCATATAGAAGATTAGAAACCAAAGGAAATACAACTAAAATCTACCTGAGTCTAACAACTTATGCAACCACAAATAAAAGTCCTAACATAACCTCAAAGCAACTTGACAAGGGCACCCATAAGAGGCCTTGTTGGTGTGCTCAAGTGTGAGCGATGTAGATGTGCTCTTCCAAACACAACTATTGAATCCCTTGAATGATAAATGATATGCAAAATGAGCTGAATGTATCTAACACTAAATTGGTGATCCCACAATAATGGGTTCCACTTTTTGGCCAATTTTGACACTGAAATCAATATATTTGTAACAAACCTCATGTTTGAGTGACTATATCTTTAAAACTATAAATAATTTCAAGATGACATAAACTAGTGATTTTTAATACTTTGTTCCTACTTTGTAACCATATTTTTTAATCTAAAAAAATTATTATTTATGTCAATTATTTCATCTCCTCCGAAAAGTGGTACATAATAAAATTCAATATTTTTAAATAGTGATAGTCCATTTGACACACATAATTTTTTTTCTAGAAATGATAATGAAGTAATTCTTTTGGCATTAGATTTGTAACATCAATATCTAGAGGATGCATTTGGTTTGATTAATTTTGGTTGAATATTGTATAGTTTATGAAGTTTTGAAGTGACACCAATCGTAATTCAGACATATGTTTGTTTTGATATAGATAATTTGAAGTCAATTTATAATAAACCCATATTTTTTTTTTTGAATAGAAAGCTATCTCAATAAGCTATTTCCCACATTTTTTTCAAAAAATTTTTGACCTAATTTACTAATTTTCCCAAAGTGTCAAAGTCAGTTGATGTTCAATCAGTAATGAACCTATGATGAGTTAAACTCATATTTGAAAGTCTTAATGATTAAAATATGTATTAAAATTATAGTCGTTGGAAAGCTTGCTCCGAGTATTACATTTTGACATTTATTATTTTACAGTAGGAGATCATTCTTCTACAATTATGGGTGTCAAAAGAGAAAAAAAAAGAAAAAAAGAAAAAAGGGGCAAAATTTTCTTAGTTTTGGGCATTCGCAGCGAACATGACATTCGTAGCGAACATGACGTTTGCATCGAACACGTGGGTTATAATTTTTTGGCCACCATAAATTTAACAAGATATGTTTTTGTGAACATATATATTTTATTATGTTCATGTGAACATATACAAAAAATAAAAAACTTGACGTTAGCTTCTGACAAGTAGTTTAAAAGTAGTGACAGCGACAAGCAAATCCGTATAGCAAATTTTTTATATGATTATTGCACAAAATTTATCTTGAGGCAAGGGGTAATTTTTTTTTTTTTTTTTTTTGATTTTATAATGGGAAACAAGAAAGGAAGGAAAAGCAAATATGCAAGAAAGAGATCTGATGAAGTAGAATAAATAAATCTTCAAAAGACTGCGATACGTTATGATCGAATTAAACAAGGTGAAGGAAATGTTGAAGAAGGCTTAACATAAGTAGAAGAAGTGCATATGGGAGAGAGGTCAGGAACACTCCCTACGGAATCTCAAACAATGAATGTTGAAGAAGGCTCAAGATCACTTCCTATAGAGGTTCAAATAATAGAAGTTAGAGAAGGGTCAGAATCTTTCCTTGTAGAATCTCAAACAATGGATGTTGGAGAAGGCTCAAGATTGCTCCCTATAGAAATTTCAGTAACAGAAGTCAGAGAAGGGTTGAGATCAAGTGCAAGAACTAGTATGGATGAACTCCTAAATATTTCCAAATCTGTAAAGAATGCTATTTCTCCAAAAAAAAAAAGATCATTTACTTAAAATGGATGTGGATAAATTGAGAAGACTTGTAGCTAGTGTTAAACCATTAAGTTTGTTTAAGAAAAGGTCAATGAATAAGAAGATAAAAGAAATTATGACTCAATTTTATAACACTGAAACACTTGAATAAATTTAGTTACTTTCACTTTTTCTTACACAAAATAAGTTGCAAGAGGCATTCAAATTGTTAGGTGTAGACACAACATCAAAGAAGAGAAGATTTTCTAGCATGCAAATTGATCTGATTGAAAATGTTAAACAAGGTTTGCGAAACATAGAAATACTCTCGAACTAAAGATAAGTCCATGGCAAGAAAAGTGATGTTGATGTCTATTGTAAATAAAAATATGACCCAAAATAGATAAATATCTTCAATTTTGTCTAAAATAGATTTTAGTAGGAAAACAATAAAAAAATATGTTAAGAAAAGATTAATTGTGGATGACAGTACTATGGAGGGCAATTGGGCAATCATGTGTATAGCACCTCATTCTGATAGGATTGAAGAGTCATTAAAAAATTTAGTCATATCATTTTGGATAGATAACACTCATCCTTCATCAAATAGTAGAGATGTTATCAAGCATAGGATTGCATCTGGTCAATATGAACATCACACAAAACATTGGTTGGACACAACACAACATGACTTATATGTGTCGTTTTGTAGTGAACATCTAATGTTAAAGTTGAGAAAACATTGTTTGAAAAATTGAAGCCATACTTTGTGAGGTCAAACAAAGTGTTTGAAACATGTTGTTGTCGTCATCATATTGAGTTTGATCTCCACTATTAAGTATTTCAAAAGTTTGTACAAGACACATATGGTTTTCATGCTGCTCCTCCTAGTAGGAGAAGTGAGTTTACATCATCCATTCTATGTGAAAAAATAGATGATCCAGCTGGTTAAATAAATTGCATCAAAGGATTATGTGAAACATGTGGTGAATTGGCTCTATTTCCTTTGAAAATTGAAAATATTGATGCAACAAAAAAATTGAATTGCAAAAGTTACAAGTATGTCAAGAATGAAACAAAAAAATTGAATGCCTCTCACACTACCTTGTGCTTCCTCATATCTTGGAAAGAGCTCTCTTTTGATGACATCTTTGGGGGCCACCCTCTTGACATCATCAAAAGATGCATCTCTTGAAATCTCAGCCCTAAGCTCCCTAGATATGGAAGCTAATATGTTAGGAGTAAATAAATGGTGAGCTCTAAATCTAGCTGTCAGATCCTGTAAAATCCTACATATTGTAGCACATATGTCTCTATAAAGACCATCATCAAAGGATGATATAGACTACTGTAGTCTAGCAATCTCCTGCTTTAAAAAGGAAAATAAAGCATCGATATCGATGTGTGGAGGTGGTGCAACAGGACCTCTAGTAGGAGCTGCAAGTGTAGCCTAACCTGGAACAAGAGCCGCACTAGGAGCCACGACAAGACCTATACCACTTGGAGTTGCACCAAGAGCTGAAACATGAGCCACACGACGAGCTCTACCTTGATGTACACCACGAGCTACAACACAAGCCCCACCATGAGCAACACAACAAGCTACATGAGGTGTCATAACAAGAACTGCATTAGGAACCACATCAACCTATGCCGCAATAGGAGCCACAACAGGAACTACATCAGGTGCCACACCAAGAGCCGCAAAAAGATGATTGTGTGAAGCCATATCTGTAGAAATGTATCAAGAGCTAAATTGTCTACTATACACAATTTTTTATTTTGAATTAAAAATTATACATGTAATTGAACATACATCACACATGTCTATATAATCTGTAACATGTACATATACATATGATCCGATAAAATTTTAAAAATATATATGATTGAATGCATATACATACATACATGAGAACTTTAGAGTTAGAGACATACATACATACATACATGTGATAATTTAAGTAAATTCATTTTGTTGAGACATCATGTGTGGTGTCACAAAGGTTGGTCACATGTGCATACTTCTAAATTTAGTCTTTAAATGTGTAATTAATTATAAATTTGAATGCATTGGTCCATAAACCATCAATTAAAATATAAATATAAAATAATCTAACATGATCTAAGGATAAATTAGATCTTATTTTATGCCCTAGATCAAATATTTGGAGTAGTTAAATTCTAAAATATATATAATAGTTTTATTGTTTTGTAACTTTTGATTACTAATTGTATAAGAAATATAAAGGGTTCATCTTATTAGATATTTAAGTAATATGTTTTTATAATTTTCTAAAAAGTGCAATTCAAAACATTGAAAGTTATATGAGACCTTGATTCAAGTTTTCTAGATTAAAATACATTAATATATATTATGGTCCATTGTGTTATTTCTATAAGGAATTAATCATATAGTTTATGAGTCAATCTCATTGACCCATGTTTCAAGCTCATAGTGATTCACATTAATCCATTTCTCATGAGAATGTCTTCTAAGTTTATCAATATTATGACATGTTTTGAAAAGATTTTCTATATTTCATTTAACAATAATTTATTCAAAATAAACTTTCAAACATGAAAATGTGTTAAATTAACTATATATATTTACTTATTATTAATTGAAAATTAGCTAAGTCTACTAGGTACACTTAAAATACATTATTATATATTATGACATTGCATGTTATTTCTATAAGGAAAATATAGAAAATCTAGCTAATTTAACACATTTTTAATTAATAATAAGTAAACAATATGAGTAAACTTAGATTTTCTATATTTCATTCAGCAATAATTTATTCAAAATAAACTTTCAACCATATAATAAGAAACTTCAATAATATATTTACTTATTATTAATTAAAAATGTGTTAAATTGATTAGCTAGATTTTCTATATTTTCCATAAATAGAAATAACACAATGTCATAATATATAATAATGTATTTTAATGTGCGTTGTTTTCAAATAAGTGAACATAGTATCATTTGATTAAAAAGATGTTGTAAATTATAATTTAGATTTATGAAATAAAAAATGCACATGCACTCAATTTTTTATCATACTAATTTTTTAACCACATGTATCTCCAAATTTTCATATAGATGTTCAAGTTTAGGTTACCTCGAGGAAAAAAAAGTCAACTTTTGACACCTTTTTTAATCCCTTATTTTCAAGCTTTTATCCAAACTAGTTTATAAATCATTTACAAGAATCTTAATTGATCTTTTATCACGATATATGTTGTCCAAGGTCTAATATGATGGCTAAATAATTTTTTATTAATGTTTCTACTAAGGTTGAAACAACCTCTGGGCTTTTATGATTTTGGTCCTTATGATTCAAATTGAGCTTTTGTTAGGATTCAAATTAGGGTATGGTTATCATGAATGTTAGGGTTGGGTTAACTTAGGTTATGATTATAGTTTAGATTATATTATAGTTAGGGTTAAAATAGGGATATATTAGTTTAATTTTAATGTTATGATTTAAGGAAAATTAAGGTTAGAGTTATGGTTAGCAAGTAGGATAAGGTGCAAATTAGAGGCCCGAAAGTCTTTGATTTATAGTTAGGGTTGAAGATAACTTTAAAGTTGAGAGTTTGGTTATGGTTAGAGTTAATTTATTGTTAGGATTTTATTATACTTTGGGGGGTATTATTAGAGTTCAAGTAGGGTAATAAATTATTTATATTACTCTTAAAGGATAATGTTGAGGTTTAGGTTTCAAGTTGGGTTATATAGATCATTTAAAACAAGGGTCATACTTCATGTACATGTACATGTGTTTATGTACATGCATGTATCTCTTGAATGTAATATTATAATTTAGGATTAGGGTCAACTTGTTTTAATTTTATGTAAGTTAGGCCTCAATTAAGTTTTGAAACAGGGTTTTAGTGTAAGGGTTTTAATTAGGCTCAATTTTAGGGTAAGATTTAGGATAGGTTATGACATTGTTAGGGTTTATACGAGTATAATTGAGCATTATTTAGGGGTTAATATTAAGGTCCACATGTGGTTAAGAATTTAGGATAAGGGTTTAGCATATGAAGTCTATGATTTGGTTCAAGATTATGATTTAGGGTAAATTATCATTTATAATATAAGGGTTTAGAAATTAAATTTTAAGATCAAGGTTAGGGTTAAGATTTGGATAATGTTTAGGGTCCAGTGTTTGGTTACGTTAGGGTTTTGATAATGGTTAGGGTTAGGGTTTGGATAATTATTTTAGTTAAGGTTTAGGGTTAGAGTTAGGATTATGGTTAGGGCTATGATTTAGGATTGAGACCACGATTAGGGTTAGGATCATGGTCGAAGGTTAGGAGTACAAATTATAGTCTATCAATTAGGGTTAGTATTAGGCTTTAGCATTTAGGATTTAGGGTTATAGTTATGATTAGGGTTAGGGTATGGGTTTACATTTCTATTAATATTATTTATAGGGTTAGGATATGGGTTGACATTGCTATTAGTATTATTTTTAGGGTTATGGTTTCTATTAGGGTTTAAATTTACAAATAGGATTATGATTAGGGCTTATAATTTAGGATAAGGGTTGGGGTTTATCATCTAGTATATAAGGGTTTGTCATAATTTATGATTAGGGTTAGAATTATGGTTTAGTACACTTAAAATTAGTTTATAGTGATCTTAGTGTACAAAGATTAGGGTTTAGCATTTAGGGTCATGGAACTTTAACATTTATGGTTTATGATTATGATTAGGGTTATCTGGTTATGGGTTTACATCATTGTTAGAAGTATGGTTAGAGGATTAGGGTATGGGTTTACATCATATTGTTAGAAGTATGGTTAGAGGGTTAGGATTTGTATTAGGGATAATATTTTGGATTATGGTTTTAACACACAATTTTAATATTTATAATTAAAGTTAGGATCAAGTATTATGATTTACTATTTAATGTTGTCAAATCGAGATTTAGCAGTTATGGTTGAGCATCTAAGATTATGGGTTATAATTTATGATTATGGTTTTGCAATTAGGATTATGACCAGGTTTAGTATTTAGGACTATTGTTTAGCAGTAAGGTTTAAGAGTTAAAATTTAAGTTATAATATATAATCTTTACATGTTAGATTATATGATGTATATTCTTTATGTTTGTATATAATCAAGTTATGTTCTTATAATTAACTTTTATTAATTAAATGTTGTAACATGTATTCTTCTAAACGTCACACACGTTCTAAGTTATATGTTCTTATGTATGTATGTATGTTATATTCTTACTTAAGCAAATTAATCTACATTCTTATATATGTATAATTTAGGATCTCCCCTTAAGACATGCCATTGAATTATATAGTTAATTATATACTTAGATTAATGCATTAAAAATAATAACATATACATAAACATGAATATTGAAAACATACATGTGTCTATATTTAACATGAACATATTTACATGTACATTTATGTAATAAAATATACATTAATCTACATTCTTATGTATAATTTAGGATCTCCCCTTAATACATGTCATTAAATATAGTCAATTACATTTAGTTATAAGACAGATTAAGATCAATAGTTAACATATGTACATATAAAAATGTGAATTTATTGAAAACATGTACATGGACCTACTTTTAACCATGAACAAATATACATACATCTATGTTCAAAATAAATAATACATTTTAATCTACATTCTTAAATGTATAATTTAGGATCTGGACCCTTAAGACATGTGAAATGTCCCCTTTTCTGATTTGATATGGTATTTCATGCCTCTAATCATATTTTCAAAATCAAACAACTGATATCACAAAGATCCTCCAAATTTCTCAAGAAACCCCAAATCGGGTATGCCAGAAATGGTGCCAAAAGCTTCACAGCTTCACCTATTATTAATAAATCTGAAAATGGCCATTTTTACAGATTTTTCAGCAGCATAACAGCTTACAAAATGACATTTACAGATCTATATGGCCTTTACACAACAGCTCACAAATGTAGGACAAAAACTATGCTCATCGGGCTCCCGAAATTAACACAAAAATGCCCGAAAACACCACAAAAACACTAATAAACTATCTCAGAAGTTTAATCATGTCCCAATACATATATTCAGCTCTATTTTAACAGCTTAAAGTCTAAAATACAGAAGCAACCAAAACTGATATGAAATGCTCAACTGAAAACACCAAATTCATGCAAAAAACACACCCAAAAACCCACAAATCTACACTGTTCAGCACAAAGGCAAACTCTGTATGAGCATGCACATGGAATGGCTTCAAACTCCTGTCCTTAGCCTTCTTGGAAACCTACAAACTCCCGTTCTTGGGTCTCCCTGGAAACCTGCAAACTCCCGTTCTTGGGTCTCCTTCTCCACAGGTTTGGCAGCCTCTGAAGAATAACAAAGAATGAGCAAAAATCAAGTTCTCCTCCCAGCCCAAAATGCCTCCAAACCCCTTAAAAGAGGGCATAACTATAACTCACGTCCAAGAGAGGTTAATGAAACATATTTTAATAATAATTTTCATTTATTAGTCCAACGGTTTCCAAAGATTAACCCCCTTTTTCTGAAACTTCACTTTCTTGGGCTTGCCTGCCTTAGCAAAGATTATTATTTTTTAATTATTTGAAAAGGGGACATGACAAGTCCTCCCCTCCCAAACATTTCTTGTCCTCAAGCAATGGTTGAACAATAAACGAATCAATCCACCTGGATCCCAAATGTAGTCATGAACTATACTACTACCAATTAACACAGGCTCCTGCAATATCCTCTGCAATATGACCAAGAGGAATCCATAATCAAACTGACAATTATAGCTCAACCAAACTCCGAAATCACCACTACCACAATCAAAAACCCATGAGGCACAAACTCTTAGAACATCAAAACCCAAGCAAAGTGGACAAATCAAACTACCAACACAGTAAATACCATCAACGCATCCCACTGGCCTATACGGAATGCACAATCCAACTCTGCAACAATGGTGAATGCTCTCGAATGGAACTGTACCAAGTATGGAGAATCCACACACTGTACAACTCCTACAGTCAACACAACTTTGCAAATCACCGGCCACTATCTCATAACCATAACTACCATGCACCCCTGATGGTGAAAAGCCATCACAAGATAAATAGCAAGAATTGGAACCCAAACCAAATCTTCCTGCCATCAACTCCTCAACACAAGGATCAAATGCTAACTGATGTACATACCTTGCAATATAATGTTGATAAAAAAAACCAACCTTAGTCAACAACTCACCATGAACAAGTGATACAACCCACTATGACTGATCACCAGCTAAGTCAGGAGATGTCATAGCCAAAGGAGTAGAATCAATAACAACACCCGCTGAAGCATCACTCTGAAACTCCTGCTCTAAGTCATGTATTATCAAGCTGTCAACTATAGAACCTATCACCATGTCATGCCCATCACAACTCTCATCTTGAGGCATCAAATTGTCCCATAACTGATGATAAGCACTAGGAACCAAAGTACATCTCTGTATCATTATCTCATCAACATGGTCATCAAAGGTAAATTGATGAGCATACCTCACAGTGTAATGCCGATAGAATGCACCAATCTCAGTTAGTGGCTCAGACTGTAATCCAGATGAAACTAACTGCAATTGATCATTAACCATGTTGGAACTAACTACTACCTCCGAAGATATCACCAAGGGAGTAGTGTTACTAGTAGGAACCATGCCAACTGCCGACTCACCAACATCACACATGATCTTTGATAAATCTCTAGTCTCTGTGCCATCAATATTAGAGGCCACCACCATGTCAGGCATACAACAATCTGCTACAAAACCCAACTCAACTGAACCTAACTCTAGTGGGAATGAACCTGATATTCCAATGTTAGTATCAAGAATGGATGCATCCCCATCTCCACTGTCTCTGACAATCTCGGCCATGGACATCCTCGGATCACTAAACACCACTGCTTGTGACTGTATAGAATTAGGTGAAGACTGTAGTCGCTCTAACTCCATGGTCACCTTAGCCAAATGAAACTGTGACTCCTTGAAAGCCAACTGTGTACTCTCAAGAATCTCAGAAGTCACCACAAGCTGCTCAGTAAGCTCACTCACCTCATCTTCCTTGGCCAACAATGCATCATATGATGTACTGCCCCACTTCATAAGATAATCTCTGTCAGCTACCAACTGCATATAATCCTGTCTCAGAATCTGGATAGCCTCCCATAAAGAGTGGAACTCTGTCAAGGAAAGATAACTGCCTCCCTGCTCATCACTAGTAGGAGAACCCCATCCATAAACTGCTAACAACTGACGAGCATCATCAAAATGCTGGCAAGTGATAGCAATGTCTTGGTCACTAACTCTCAACTGATTAGACATATGATGGCACTGGCTTGACTGTCTCCTACAAACCTCCTCTGATGCACTGTCTAAAGGAGTATCCTCAAAGTTACTAGTCTCTAGAGTATTACCATCCATATCCTGTGAATCAAATCTAAAACTCATATCAACATACGGAGTATCAAAAACATTAGCATTGCTGTCCAACTCCTCTATACCCAAGGAAACTAAGTCTTCAAAATTGCCCACTGCATCCTCCTAGATGTCATCATTGCCAATATGATCCTGGGACTCATCTATACACACTGCCAAATATGAAATATCATCAACACATTCTAGCAAGTATGGTCGACTGGATATATGAACAAAGCCCAACATCGGTGTATAAAAACTAATACCAACATTGGACAAGCTGCTAGCACAAGAAAAGACAACACCGTGCAATCTGCTAATCAAATCCATGATAGCACCCAAACAAACACTGCTACCAAAAAGTGTTAAAGATCTCCTGTCAACTGAATCCCAAATGCCAATATAACAATCTTGAGTCCATATCTGTAAACTAGAATCAGCTGGTAACTCAAGCAAAATCCTCACTTGAGTAATATGACCAATACCAACTAACTCCACATACCTATCATGATGAGATAATGAAGTCAAAATACTATCTTCACTCACCTTCAGCTGGCGGGATAAATCATGTGAAGTACTACCTGCCTCAACCTCATGTGATGAAGCATCTAACTGTGCCTGGTACTCTTTCTCAGCAAAGTCATGAATGCTCAATGTTTGCTCATCTCTACCAGGTATCTCACCATCTTTCACAACAACATCCTCATAATCGTCATCTGAACCCACTACACTGTAGTCACTGCCTATTGTAACTATACCATCCTGAATACCTGTGGCATCACCCTTTGACAACCTGTAAACAATTGTCTCAATTTGAGTATCAAGTTGACCGTTACTATCAATCTGTGTAATATCCTTTCCCACCACCTCCTGTGGCAGAGTAGAATCTGAGACCTCTACTTGGCTATCAGCTAGTTTCTCAGACTCCTCATGCAAGTTCTTGGGAATTGTGTCATCTGTCCTGTGAGAAAATCTGCCAAATAGAAATCCAGTCAACTTATCCACCTTAGCTGGGTCAGATAACATGTCATTCATTATACGGTGATGCTCAACCAACTGTTTAGACATGTCATGGCATATTTTCATAAGTTTATCTCGAATGTCTAAATAACCATCATTTCTACTATTTTGACTCTGGCTATCAATTGTCCAAGATCGTTCCCTCTGAGACTCTGTACTATACCTGTCCATTTTGGATAAAGTAGAGTGTAACCCCAATAGGATATAACTTCTTCAAACACCAAGAACTAACATGCAAATGATTAGAAGTAGCATGCAACCATAGATTTGGACATGCAACTGATTAGAAGCAACATGCAACCACCAAATTATGACATGCAAGATCTGGGTAGTTGTCAAAATTGACATGCAAGATCTGGGTAGTTGTCAAAATTGACATGCAAACTTCTACAACCACCAAATTCACCAAGAACTAACATGCAAATGATTAGAAGTAGCATGAAACCATAGATTTGGACATGCAACTGATTAGAAGCAACATGCAACCACCAAATTATGACATGCAAGATCTGGGTAGTTGTCAAAACTGACATGCAAGATCTGGGTACTTGTCAAAACTGAAATGCAAACTTCTACAACCACCAAATTCACCAAGAACTAACATGAAAATGATTAGAAGTAGCATGCAACCATAAATTTTGACATGCAGCTGATTAGAAGCAACATGCAATCATAAATTATGACATGCAAGATTTGGGTAGTTCTCAAAACTGAAATGCAAGATCTGGGTAGTTGTCAAAACTGACCTGCAAACTTCTACAAACCCTCAGGCTGGCAAGATCATGGCTCTGATACCACTAAAATGTCCCCTTTTCTGATTTGATATGGTATTTCATGCCTCTAATCATATTTTCAAAATCAAACAACTGATATCACAAAGATCCTCCAAATTTCTCAAGAAACCCCAAATCGAGTATGCCAGAAATGGTGCCAAAAGCTTCACAGCTTCACCTATTATTAATAAATCTGAAAATGGCCATTTTTACAGATTTTTCAGCAGCATAACAACCTACAAAATGACATTTCCAGATCTATATAGCCTTTACACAACAGCTCACAAATGTAGGACAAAAACTATGCTCATCGGGCTCCCGAAATTAACACAAAAATGCCCGGAAACACCACAAAAACACTAATAAACTATCTCAGAAGTTTAATCACGTCCCAATACATATATTCAGCTCTATTTTAACAGCTTAAAGTCTAAAATACAGAAGCAACCAAAACTGATATGAAATGCTCAACTGAAAACACCAAACTCATGCAAAAAACACACCCAAAAACCCACAAATCTACACTGTTCAGCACAAAGGCAAACTCTGTATGAGCATGCACATGGAATGGCTTCAAACTCCCGTCCTTAGCCTTCCTGGAAACCTGCAAACTCCCGTTCTTGGGTCTCCCTGGAAACCTGCAAACTCCCGTTCTTGGGTCTCCTTCTCCACAGGTTTGGCAGCCTCTGAAGAATAACAAAGAATGAGCAAAAATCAAGTTCTCCTCCCAGCCCAAAATGCCTCCAAACCCCTTAAAAGAGGGCATAACTGTAACTCACGTCCAAGAGAGGTTAATGAAACATATTTTAATAATAATTTTCATTTATTAGTCCAACGGTTTCCAAAGATTAACCCCCTTTTTCTGAAACTTCACTTTCTTGGGCCTGCTTGCCTTAGCAAAGATTATTATTTTTTAATTATTTGAAAAGGGGACATGACAACATGTCATTTAATTACACTTCTAAGATTAAGACATTAAGATGAATTTGACATATACATATAAACATGAATATTGAAAACATACATGTTTGCATTTAACATTAACATATATACATATATCTATGAAATAAAATATGTCTATTTTAATTTGCATTCTTATGTATAATTTAAGATCTCCCCTTAAGATGTATGGCATTAAATATTGTTAATTACACAATTTAGATTAAGGTGCATAAAGATGAATAACATACACATAAACATGAATAAGGCATTAATTAAGATGAATAACATATACATAAACATGAATAAAACATATATGTAAACATAAAAGATTAAGATGTATTAAAAAATCAATAACATGTACATTAACATTAATAAATTTATATGAATATTGAAAATATTTTTCTAAATTTTATTTTCTACACTATTATTTTTAAAATATTTTTCTAATGTTTTCTAATTTTCAAGAGTAATGTTTAAAAAAATATTTTCTAATGTTTTTTCTAATATTTTTCTAATGTTTAAATCCTAATTTATTTTCTCGTAGTTTTCTAATATAAAATTCTAAATTATTATTTTTAAAATATATTTTCTAATATTTAAATGTAATGTTTTTTCTAAATTTGTTTTCTAATACATTATATTATTATAATTTTTCTAATGTTTTTAAAATGTTTTTCTAATATTTTTCTAATGTTTTTCTTAATTTTTTTTTTCTAAATTTTATATTATTATAAATTTTCTAATGTTTTTTCTAATGCTTTTCTAAATTTGTTTTCTAAAGTTTATATTATTATAAATTTTCTAATGTTTTTCTAATTTTTTTCTAAATTTTATATTATTATAAATTTTCTAATGTTTTTCTAATTTTTTAAAATTTTTTTTTCTAAAATTTATATTATTATAAATTTTCTAATATTTTTGTAATACTTTCTAATTTTGTTTTAAATTAATGTTTTTTATAATGTTTTCTAAATTTGCTTTGTAATTTTTATATATAATATTTTTTCTAATATTTTTTAAATTAATATAATTAAGTTTAATATAAATAAATAATAAAAATATTAAATTAACATTAAAATATGCTTTGAAAACATTAAAAATGTAAAGAACATTAAAATATGCTTTGAAAACATTAAAAAATGCTTTAAAAACATTAAAATAATAATATATAGACATACCTAAAGAGGAGAATCTGAAGGAAAATTACAGGATGACGCTGACAGACTTTCACATGTGTGAGCAAACTTAAAGGAAGGAGTAGGGGACAAATGTGTAAGAGGTGTGAAAGGTGTGAAGGGTTTCTCACATCTGTGAGCAAATAATTAGGAGCTAAAAGGGGTCTAGCAAGGTGTTTAAGATAAATAAGTGGGATTAAGTAGTGGGTAGGCTTAGAATGATGAAAGTGATGAGTGTAGACTAGGTTTTAGGCTAGGTTTAAGACTAAATTAAATAGGATTTAATTTGATCATAGGTTTAGAGAATTTAATGAATTGGAAGGAATTAAATAAATAAGATTTATTTAAAAGGGGATTTATGGAGCACCATGCGTTAAATAAATTTAACACATTAGGGGGGTAGTATTCAAATTAAATTTAAATACATTAGGAAAGTGAAACTATTTAATTAAATAAATTTATTTAAATGAGTAGAGGAATATGACAAATATAATTAATTATAATGTCAAAAGAAATATTAAATGAATTAATATAGTGTTTAGGACAATTTTGAGTGTCTACATTTTGTCCCTCTTTGATGTGATGTCAGAACAACATTATATCAAAGAAAAGAAAATATAGGTTGCCTTAGAGAGGATAGGAGTCCTAGGAGTTGTGTTGAAGTAACGATAGGGGAGGAGGGTGCCCCCTCAAGGAAATAGGGTGAAAAATGAATATATTTTACCCCATTTCTCGAAAATAGACATAGGAAGAAAAAGGGGAGGAAAAAGTCTTAAAGAAAGGCTTTGCATGACTTGTTGGCACGCACGGTGGGACCCACGTCCCTTTTCCATTTGAAAAATTGGTAAAAAATGTGACATTTTTGGTAAAAAATTGTGCACTGTTGTCTTCGTTAGGACGCAGTGTCGTCTGCGCAAACAATTCATCATCTTCAAAAATTTTTGTCTCAGTGTTTTGGCATCTTCACCATACTCAACATACCAAAATTGCTAATTTTTTTTTTTTAAAATATTGATTTTTTTGTTCTGTCCTCTCCACAGTTTGACATCTCCGCATATTGTTGTCTTTGTAGTTTGTGATCTCCGCCTATTTAAAGTTTTTTTAGAAAAATTATATTCTGTCATCTTCATAGTTTTTTCATCTCTGAGTTATAGACTGTCATCTCCGCAATTTCATTATTTTGTTGTCTGCGTTGTGGGTGGCCAAAAATCAGTATTTTTTATAATTTGTCGCCTCCGTTATTGAACTGACATCTCCACTGTAGACTATCGTCTGCATTTTTTCGGCAACCCACTATTTTCGTGTCTGTGATTTTTTGGCGACTCTTTATTTTTTCGTCTATGAATTTTGTTAACTTCGAGTTCTGTCATCTGCATGTTTTGGCATCTCTGATCTATAATCTATCGTTTGTGATCTGCAAGTGTAAGTATAAAGTATATCACATTTCTTTTTATTTTGTCGTCTATGAATTTTTTCATCTCTATTATCTGTTGTCTTTGCTTGCATTCTATCATCTACGATTTTTATTTCAAGAAAGAAAGAGTATAAAACAAAATTTGAGTTTTAGTGGTTCTATAGGATTGGGGTCATTCTAAGCTTATTTACGTATAGAAAAAATAACAAAAAAAGAGTTAAAATAAAATTTTCCATAGTAAAGCCTTCATTTTGGAGTTTTTCTTGCAAGGCTAATCAAGTTTGTTTTTTCTTGTAGATTAGAGCATTTTAGAAACACTTAACCATGTTTTCTTGCAAGTTTTGCTTAATGTTTTATTTCTCTTGGGAATGAACTTGAATGCTTAATCATTTGTCTTTGAATGCAAGTTGCACTTAATGGGATAAATCAAATGCACTCTTGAATGATTAAACATAAAACAAGCAAATCCAATCTTGAATGCATAATCAATTGAATGAAACCTTTCATTTGGATGAATGTTGTTAAAACACACTCTTGAATGTCATTAAGGAATGAATAAGTTTTTCATTAGAATGCATTTTTAGGTTAGTCAAACACAATCTTGAATGCCTTAAAGAAATTAACATGCTTTCATTGGAATGAATGTTTAGATAGAAAATACACTCTTGAATGCCTAAGATCAACGAAACTTGCTATGAAATATTTGGATTTGGTGCTTTAAATGAACTCACTTGATCTTGAATGAGTTAAAGGAATTGGTTTCATTTTCAGAAATTTGCTTATGTTTATGATCGATTTACTTTTGTTGATGAATCCTTTCTTTTTATTATGTTGATGACATTGTCAAGTTGGAAAGAACAATGCATGCTTAAACATGAGTGCCTTCAAAAGTATATTACAAAACCTAAAGCTCAATCGAAAAAGAACAAGTGTCTTTTAAACCCAAGACCACTTACGTATTCACTCCTCTCGCACCTTCGGGTGATCTTGAGTACACAAGAAATAAGTGGCCTTGTTTTACACTTTTTAGGAAGCCTGCTTGGGGATTTCATCATCCCTTGGACAACCTCAACTCTAGCATTTTGGTGGAGTATAAATATCAGGAGGTGAATCAAAAGACACCTCTCTTGGAAGCATAATATTGTCACTTTTGGCTAAGCCCCAAAAAACTTTATACCTTTAGGAAGTGAAGGTGGAGATTTGGGTTACCGTCTCCTCCTGGCTATGTGGCATTATTTTTTTTCATCTACAAATTTGGGCCTCATGTACCTTGTGTATATCGAGGACACCCCTAGCTGAGCTTGTATATCCCAGTCAAAACCTTATAGGATTGTTGGTGTGTTTGACATGCTAAGTGTTCAAAAACCTCCCCATTTGAAGGGGACACACCATCTAAGATTTTCTTGTATATATATTTCATTGTATGTTTGGCATGTTATGTTTCAAAAAATCCAAAAAAAATCATAAAAGTTCAAAAATAAAAAAATCACAAAAAATCTCAAAAACAACAAAACAAGTCTTGTTTCAAGTCCTCTTAGTCAAGTTCACATCAATTCCACATCACTTCTTCTATCCATCAAATTCTTCACCATCATGCATCTCTTGTCGTAATCATTCAAACCATTCCTCAAAGTCTTAATTATCTCTATTCATCCAAATCATTTCCTCATCTTCCTAATCATTCCATCAAATTCCTAATCATCATCCTAATCATGGTTCATCATCCACATCAAGATCCATTTCCCTTATTCAATGATTCATCCTAATGATTCTTAATCCAATCCCTTGTCGAATTCATTCATTTCTAATCAATCCCTAAGTGAATCCATTTACATCTTCAATCTAAAATCAATCAATCTTTCTCATCTATTCAAATCTTCTTCTAATTCAATTTCTCATAAAATCTTCTACTTTGGACTTAGGAGCACCATCATAATCCTTGGACTTTAATCCTAGTTATCTTGAATGACCCAAATCTTATCAAAGTTAACTCAAACCATCATCCAAATATCAAATCAAATCAATATCAAGTCAAATCCAATTCAAATCAAGTCAACACAAAGTCCAAAATTGCTCCTAGTCCTAAGTTCATATTCCATCCATCATCAAATCTTTTAGAACTCTTCGTCTAAGATCCATGGATAAGAATTGGCCTAATCAAATGGTTGAAGATCTTCAAAGGCAATTTGGAGTTATACCTCCCTTTCAACCTACGTATCAAATCAATCCTCAAAACTTCATATCTAATTCTAATCCATCTCATGCTCATTATTCTTCTACCTTTGACAAGGGAAATCCACCTCATTATCCTTCAACCACATACGACTCCATTCATAGCCTACACAATTACTCAAATAGAAATGTCATTGCCAAAGAAATTGAGGAACTCAAGAATTCTATGTTGAGCATAGCAAATCAAAAACAAAAATCTACCTTCCATGACATATGTCCTCTTCCCCCATGTTTCGAAGACCATAATCCTCATGTCCCATCCAACCCAAATCCTCCATGTAATTCATCATACTTTGAGCTTAATGTCCAAAAACATCATCCCAATCTCCTACCCATACCTCCACGTCCACACAATCCTAATCTTTCAAAATCAACATTATCGCCACCTTGTAGTAAGTATGTCTTTGTCCCACAATCATTGGTAAAAAGCTTTTCTAAATACAAAACTAAAAATGAAGTGATCCAATCACCCAAAGTCATACATCCAATGCCATCTCAAGAACTTGTTCCAAAGCATGTCATTATAGATTCCTCTTCTCCTCTAGATCTAAGCATTTCTCCATCCCATTATTCCCTTATCACTCAAGATCCATTTATCCCTCTTAGTCCATCTCATGATCCTTTTCCTAATCAAGATCAAGACATTCCATGTACCGTGCACATTACTAATTCCATTCTATCTCAAGAGTTAGCATCCATAGATCCTCCACTTTATGAAGATTTTCCTTCCACTCCATCCAATAATACTCCTCCATGTCAAGATCAAATTACTCCATCTCATGGTTCCATTCCCTGCACTCCATTATATGATCCTATCCCACTATATGATCCAAGCATTCCTTCCATTCTACCACATGATGCTCTTTTAAGTCAAGATTTAAGTACCCTTTCATTTTCATTTCATGATCCAAATCCATCTCAAAATCCTATTATCCTTCATAATCCCCCTCGTGATCCTAATCCTTTGCATGATCCTATCACACCTATCCAATCCACTCATGAACCCCATATACATGGACTCACATCTTGTCTTGAAAATAATAAGTATCTCATTGAAGAAATAATGTCTCAAGATGTTGGTATGCCTTCCACTCCTTCGAAATCCAAAATTACTCCTTCCAAACCTAAAGCTTCCCATCATTCATATTCCAAGTCCATTTTGGGCCCTTATATCCATATTCCCATTCCTTCCTCAATTCCATCCATTTTGGGTCCTTATGTTCCAAAGTCAAACCCTTCAATACTCCCATCCATTTTGGGTCCTTACATACATCCATCCACCATAAAGATCAATAAAGACACACATCCTTGAATTCCTTCCAATGTTCACCCTCCATAACTTCATCCACTATATCTCCATCCCATTTATCTTCATGCACTCATACCATGGCCAATGGAAGCAAATTGGATGCCAAAGTAAAGTGAATCAAGCCAAAAATCCACAAAACTCTAAGGATCAACATGTCCCCTCTAAAAGACATTTCCAAGAAAAGAAAAATATGATCCAAAGCAAAATTAGAAGGCCACAAAGGCTGAAAATAAAAAATGTAAAAATTATGTGGATCTCAAAACTACTCAATGAAGCAATGAATCTCAAAGAAAAGTCCAACATGGCATCCAATTTTGCGAATCCAAAGGCTTCCCTCATTCATAAATCATCCAAACTTCCATCTTCCATCTCCATTTTGGGTCCATATGCCCCAAGATCTACCATCCTAAATCCATAATCTCCTTCATCCATTTTGGGTCCCTATATCCCAAAATTCAAACTTTCTCCTACATATCATCCAAAATTTCCTCCTTTCCATCACTTTTCAAGGTGTGTGTCAATGATGATCTTTCCACCTCCTTCATCCACTCATTCAAAAGTCTTCCAACATAGCATCCATCAACCATGTCTTCCTCCCAACCACTCCACCCCCTTAATCCAAACTTTTTCATAAGTCATTGCCCTCTGTTCACTGTCCTACCAACATCTATGAGAAAATAGTAAAAAATCCTTCAGAATAAAAAAGGAAAAAGAAAAAATATCAAGGGATCCCATCCATATATCTTGATACTTGAGTCCTCCCTTTATTTTCCTATCATGTATCCAACATCTTCTAATTCCACTTATCCATCCATTGACTTTTCCTCTTCCACTTGCACTCTACATTGGGAGCAAGCTCCAGCCATACCACACTTCCTTACATATCTTCCCTACTTCCATTTGTCATTCATCATCCTTTTCCATCTTTGATCTTGACTATCATTTCTTTCCATCCATCCATATGCTCACTTAACATATCCCTTGCACATTATCCATACATTATCCTATATACTCCCATAATCCTTTCATATATTTGATCTTGACATTCTATCCATATCTTGCATCCCATAGTCCTTGTCATTTTCATTTCATCCATTTTCCATCCATACTCCTACATACTTCCATCCTTCTTTCATATGTCCTTGGTCTTGGTTATCCCATCCATTTCATCCACTTCATATCACACATTTCATCCCTATCCTTCATATCATTACCCATATCATATTCATACTCTCCCTCCCATATCCCATATTCATTCCCCTTTCATGCCCATGCTAGTGATCCATACTAGAGGCACAACAATAAACTGTTCATCCATGCTTTGAACATCCACATGCCTTCCCTTCCTCCATACAATAGCCTTTACACCATCTTTCCATTTCCACACATCCTTTCCCACCATATTTTCTTCCATTTTTAAATCATTGGTATGGGGCATTTGAACTCCTTTGAAACATGGTCCTTGGTTCCCTATTGTCCGATACCATATCCTTTGGTCCTCCATACTATTCCTCCATTTAGATATCTCCATCCTTCCCATCCATTTACCATTCGTTGGTTATCCCTTGTCATTGGTTCTAATCTATTCCACCTTCCATCAATTTTTACTTCTTCCAATCCATTCAATCAATTCATTTCTTCTCTAATCTAATCATATTCTCTTCTTCTAATCCCTTCTTTTTCATAATCAATTGCTTCATTTTTCCATCTATTTGCATATGCCTTGATCAAATTTCAAAATTTCCATTGAACAAACTTTCCTCTATAGAGCATTTATCACTTGCTCTCTCGCATTTCCCTTCCATTCCAATTTAATTCATCCATTATCTTATCATATCTTATCCAAATTCTTGTATTTACCCCATGACACTGAGCTTCACCCCATCAAACTAAGCTTATCAAATAGTGATTGCAAACAAACTTGCACAAATTCACACTAAGGCTAAATGATTTGAGAACATCATTCCTTTCACTATCATTGCCAGTGAACAATCACAAAAATTTCAATACAATTCAATTAAACAATCAATTTTTTCCTTACAGGATGCATCCTTCCTATACAGGCTTAAAAAATTCACCATCAAAATAAAGTTTGTGTCAAGAACTGTAGACCGAATGACTACTTGGTCATAAGGTCTTTTGTCGATTTATCTTTGTGTATCAGTAATAGCCTTCTCAAGTGTGGCTCGATCTTCAATATCTTGGTATCATTTGAATGAATTAACCTAATTACACATGTAATTTTGTGATATGATCTATTTTCATGATTCTTTAGCACATATCTATTGGTTTTTTGAGTTATGGTTATGCATTGCTCATTGGGGGCAACAGGTTAGCACACTTTCCACCAAGATCCCTAAAAAGACTTTGGGTATGCCCAAACCTCTCCAGTGTGTATATTTCATTTGTTCCATCATGACTCTAAAATCTACATCTATTATGTTGAGAGTCTAGTCCACACAAATGAATCTTTTCATCTATGCTACTATAGCATTTGATGCATAACTTCTCTTGCAATATCAAACTAGGGTGTGCTCTCCCATATGAACACAACTAAATCCCTTGCATTCATGCAGTTAAGATGCATTTTGACTAATCATTATCCAATTCATCCTACTTCATTCCACTCTTACCGACAAGTCATGCAAAACCTTTCTTTAAGACTTTTTCCTCCCATTTTCCTTCTTGTGTCTATTTTCGAGAAAATGAGGCAAAATATATTCATGCGTATATGTATATTTGAAAACATAACTTGTCGAGAGCACGCGTAAATAAGTAAACGTTAGTTGTAACATGTGTATATAGAAGATTAGAAACCAAAGGAAATACAACTAAAATCTACTTGAGTTGAACAACTTATGCAACTACAAATAAAAGTCCTCACATAACCTCAAAGTAGCTCAACAAGGGCATCCATAAGAGGCCTTGTTGGTGTGCTCAAGTGTGAGGGATGTAGATGTTCTCTCTCAAACACAACTATTGAATCCCTTGAATGATAAATAATATGCAAAATGAGATGAATGAATCTAAGACTAAATGAATGGAGAATACCTTCAAGAAATGGCTATGAGTGAGCCAATCTTCAAAGAATTCTAGAAGTGATATAGAAATGCAGTGCAAGAAAGAAACCTACAACATCATACTACCATGAAAGCTAATGCAAACTAGAAATCTAAGTAATGCAAACAACTACCAAAGGTTAGTTCTAAGCATACAAATCTCTAAAAAGCTCTAGAATCACACTAGCATGATAACAATGCAAATAAGAGAAATGTAAAATTCTTGAGACAAAGGCTCTATTTATAGGTTTGAGAGAGGCCTTAGTGAGGTGAGATCTATGTGGCATTCACATAGGTTCCATAAGGGAGGTACATGGGCTAAGGAGACAAGTCATGCAAAGGTCAACATTCAAAGTTCGCTCACACATGTGTGAGCAAACTTAAAGGAAGGAGTGGGGGACAAAGATGCAAGAGGTGTGAAGGGTTTCTCACACATGTGTGAGCACATAATTAGGAGCTAAAAGGGGTTTAGCAAGGTGTTTAGGATAAATAAGTGGGATTAAGTAGTGGGTAGGCTTAGAATGATGAAAGTGATGGGTGTAGACTAGGTTTTAGGATATGTTTAAGACTAAATTAAATAGGATTTAATTTAATCATAGGTTTAGAGAATTTAATGAAATGGAAGGAATTAAATAAATAAGATTTATTTAAAATGGGATTTATGGAGCACCATGTGTTAAATAAATTTAACACATTAGGGGGGTAGTATTCAAATTAAATTTAAATACATTAGGAAAGTGAACCTATTTAATTAAATAAATTTTATTAAATGAGTAGAGGAATATGACAAATATAATTAATTATAATGTCAAAATAAATATTAAATGAATTAATATAGTGTTTAGGACAATTTTAAGCATCTACACAGCCTATCTCCTTTTCAACCTTTTTCCCGCTTTCTTTGCTATATAGTTCAGACTGAACTATTCTTGATCTCTCCTTATAGGTTTCCCATCTAGGGCATTCTGTGTCCTTCTCAAATTCAAGTATTATCTTTGCATAATCTTCAATGAGCTATGCACTTATTTCATAACCCATAGGCTCAATGAATTTAATTTTGGGAATCGCTGCTTCCATGTAGGTGTTGTTTGTTTCCACCATGAAGCATAAATATTCCTTATACTTCTCTACCATAGAGGGAGGTATTCTATACCTCAGTTTCATCTCAGATTGGAAAATTTTCATCATTCTATCAATGTCATCATCTTTGACATTCTCTGGCTTGGATCTGTAGCATCGAGTAACCAAATTCATTACATACTCGTTGTTATCCCAACTTATCAATTCAAAAAACTTCCTTATAGACAAAAGAATATATGAGTCAACAAGGACTCAAATATGAATACTGCATTCTTAGTTATCTTCAACCTTGCAATGCTATCCAACAATTTTATTCTAATGATCTCGCATAAGTTAACATTTCTTCCTTCAACTACCATTACATAAACCACATGAAGAAATCCAACTAGTATTGAGCTAACCCTTGATCCATGGTTCAACTTTTACACCAATATCTCGGTTAACAATTTTACTTCCTTATCCTGACTAGGTTCAACCTTCACATTCCTTCCATTGAACTTCATCTTTATGTTAGTCTAAACTATTTTCCTAACATTCTTCTCATTTACAAGATTACATCTTTCATTTCTCAATCCCATGACCTTTTGAATTAGGTCATTGTCAATAACAATCTCCTCATCTCCTAGCCAAAACATATCAAAATGTATCTTACTCAAAATAATTTGGGTTCACTCATGATTATCAAATTCTATGTAAAACATATAATTCACCAAATTCAAATTCTCTAGATGTTCATACTCATACTTTAGGGATAGGTCACTAGTACACATCTTTCCCAAGTCCTCATAAATTTCATCATCACCTATGCTCACAATCTTACAGTGAATGTAGCTTTGTATATCTTCAACATGTAAAATATTTTCTAGAACTTGCAAAAATGTGCCCATTGAATCATCCAATAAAGATACAAACATTTGCTTCTTAAACTCATACCTAGGTCATTGCCAATCACAATCTCCTCATCTCTTAGCCAAAACATATCAACATGGATCCTACTCAAAATAATTTAGGTCTAGTAATGATTATCAAATTATGTGCAAAACATACTTCACTAAATTCAAATTCTCTAGGTGTGCATACTCAGACTTTAGGGATAGGTCATTGTCACACATCTTTCCCAAGTCCTCATAAATTTCATCGTCACCTATGCTCACAATCTTACAATGAATGTAGCTTTTTATATCTTCAACATGTAAAATATTTTCTAGAACTTGCAAAAATGTGCCCATCGGATCATCCAATAAAGATACAAACATATGCTTCTTAAACTCATACCTCGGTCTATCACTTATATCATGCACTTTCTAACTTGCCATTTTAATTGTGATTACTATAAAACTAGATTCAAGCTTCACAAAATACCTTAAAATCATGATTTAGCGCTTCTGCAACTTTTTACTTCACAAACTTCACTTCACACTTCAATTTGCTATTAAAACGCTTTTCAGTTCACTCAAGACATTTCACATGAATAAATGGTACATGCAATCTTGCTTGCAATCATTAAATCATTTCAAATCACACTGCACATTATATGTGTATCTACCACTGATTCAAATATTGTCTCTATATAGCAGTAAGCTTGATTTCTCAATTTCTTCTCACTGCAATCATATGAAGACTTGCACACTTGACTATAACCTTCTCTCTATGTTCTTAACCTCTTGTTAACTGTGCAACTTCCAACTCTCTATCTAACATCAGTTCTGACCAACTGATGCTTTGCTACTGCTAGAGCTACTTAATTTAGGTAGGATGAGTCACAAACAATCTATGACTTCAATGTCCTATCAAGTGCATCAAAAAATTGTTCCTCTAAAAATGTATAAGAGCTTTCTGGATATTTAGCTATCACAAATGCTTCTTGAATTCATCAACATGTTCCTTTATTGCTTCCTTTTGGCTATTGTTATTGCCATTATCATTCCTTCTATCATTTTTGTTGTTGTTCCTTTTGTTATTATGATCCATGTTAAAGTTCCTCATGTCCATTCTACATTATCTTGTTTTCTGTCCAAATTTATTACATAACTAACATACATGTGCATTTCTCCTCTGATTCATTCCATTCATTCTCAAGTGCTCTGCAATTCCTTGCAACGTGTCCAGGGTTTTTACACTTGTAACACACAAACTGGTTTTTCTCACCATTAGATGTCTCTCCATCATTGGATCTATTTTTTGATCTTCCTCTTTCATTACAAGTAGGGTTAGTATTCCTAGACATTCTACTATTTGCATTATTACCATCAAACTTAGGTTTCTTACATTCTACTACTTTATGACCATAACCATGACAATTATAACAATAGAAATTAGTAATGAGTTTAAAATAATTAGCTATGCAATCTCTTTTCATATGTCTAACTTCATTACAAATGAAGCATCTACCTTTGAACTCACATTTTAATTTATTTGGTGGTTCATCTTGCTTAGGTTTATCAACTTGCTCTATTTTCTTAAGTTCGTTAGGTTTAGTTGACAAATCAATTAACTCAAATTTCTTTGATACTTTAGTAGATGTAGTAGATTCTACCTTACTAAGATTTCTACCTTAGGGGATTCAGTAACTAGATCTATTCTCTTTTGATTTCAAATTTCTTGGCTGATTTCTCTCCATTCAGATATCCAAGTCATGTTTTGTCATAAGGTGGTCTTTGATGAAATATCTATTGATGTATCTTTTCACTACTGGAATAAAGTTTCTCTAATTGTTGCTTAGCTTGTGTCAATTCTCCTTTCACAATAATGTTGTACTTCTCTAACTCAACATGTTCAATCTTGATAGTATATAATTCAGATGTAACTTGACTTAACTGGGATCTAAGATCCGCATTCTCAGTATTCAGTTCCAGTTCATTCTTACTACCATTTTTCTTAAGACTCAACTTAAAGGTCAAGAATTTTCAATTCATGTTTCAAGATCTCATTTTCTTTTTGAAGATCTCTTACTTCATCATTAGCACTAGTTTGTGCAATAGATTTCTTACCAGATTCTAAATCATCAATCTTTTCTTTTAACTTGCCAATGAAAACTTTTGCATCTTCATATCTATCTTTCAAGTTATCTCTTTCTTTAGTAAGAAGTTCAATCTTCTCAAGAGCTTCTTCAAGCTTTTCCTTCAGTTGTTCCATATTCACTAGGATCATACTTAAGTTGTTAAACTCCTTTAAAGTAGTTGTGCTTTGATACTAATTGTTAGAAATAGATAATACTGAGGGGGATGAATTAGTATTCCACAAACTTTTTCCCATAACTAAATATTGTTAATTACTTTATAACTTGCATATGAAAGTAAACCAACAATGTTGAACAGTAAATATAATCATGCACATAGATAACTCATAAAAACATTATTTTTTAACTAAGGAAACCCTGACCAATGGAAAACCCCAGTAGGGATGATACCCACTAAATGATTCACTAAATAATAGGATCTTATTAGGGATATTGACTGTGTTAGGAGTCTATGAAGTACATATAGTGTCTCGAGTCCCTATTAGGAAACTAGGCCTTTTTAGAAGCCTCAACCCTATTAGGAGTTGGTAGAGCAAATACAATGTATGCAAGAAGAGCCCATTGCCCTAACATGCAATAATATAATTCAATTCTTGACAAGAATAGATATACATACAATACTTAATGTTTGTTGTACTTTGCACTTGTTATGATCATACATCAGAATTTGCATCACATAAGGGTTGCATATCTTTTAGATCATTCACACAATAGTTTGTATATCACTTAACTTGCTTGTATATCACAGATAACACACTTATCTTCGCAAGATAATATCTGTAGTTATACCTCACATATTCACAAAATTATGTTCAATTGGCCTTCATTTGTTCACACATTTGACATAATAATGTCCACATTGTAGACTCATCACAACTTAGTAATTATTTTGTAACCAAAATAATTCCTAAGGCCATACAATCCAAATCACTTCTATGCTTTGTTCTGCAATGCTAAATACCTACACTGGTATTTAAATCATAAATCGTGCCATGTTCTTCATACATATCTATACATTGGCACATGTCATCATGATACTGTTATGAGTTGTCCTTAATTGCACAAGAGCTAACTCTCAATGAGTTGTCCATACACTTAACATTTGTTCACTATGTTGCTACAAACTGTCTAACACTTAGACAATTTTCTATATCTAAATGCAAAAATGAAATGTTGAATGTATGTTGCCATAAATGACAACCATTAAGACATATATCCAACCATATTGCCAACACTTTCATGAGGCACATTAATGATGCACTAAAGGAATTTATGGGTAAAATTATCATTGTTTACCTAGATGATATTTTGATCTTTAGTAAGACATTATCGGAGCATTTGATGCACATTCATGTTTGATAAGTTGAGGGAGGAAATTTTTCTAATAAATTTGAAGAAGTGCAATTTTTTCAAGGACTCTAAAGGAGTTGATGTACTTAGGATTTGTGGTATCTACATAAGGCCTAAAAATGGATCCTGAGAAATTAAAGGTTATCCTCTAATGGTCTACTCTAAGGAGTGCAATAGAAGTAAGATATTTTCATGGACTAGCTAGTTTTTGTAGAAAATTTATTAGAGGTTTTAACAGTACTTTTAGACCCTTGAGTGAAATAATGAGAGGAGATAGTAAATAATTTTAGTGGACTGTAGGTGCAAATAAGAGTCTTAATCTAATGAAACATAAAGTTATAGAGAGACATGCTTTAGCACTTTCAAATTTTAATAAGGTATTTCAAGTAGACTACGATGCTAGTAGTACCACAATTAGAGATGTTTTGAGCCAAGAAGGTAGACCTATTACTTATTTCAGTGAGAAATTGAATGATATATGTTGGTCATTTTTTCCTTCCCACCAAAATTGTCATATTTGAATTCAAACATAGTGACATGCACACATTTAAAAACTTAAATAAAATGGGGACAAAATACCTTTTACCAAAACCTTAGGTTATGTTTTATTTCCTAAGTGACTGTGCATTTTAAATTTCCCACAGGTCCGCAATTTCCCCATCATCAAATTTTTTTGCGATCCATGGCCATCACTTTGTCACTTTGAAGATGTGCACATTCTTTATTCCATGTGACAAATCAACATCACGCCGCATGTATGTGTGGGTCCAAGTTTCTTCGGTGGGTTGTCTTTCGACTGTGTTGACATGTCAATGTCATGTTGTTTGGGTCATAAGGTTGCAAGGTGATGAGTCAAACGGAGCTGGCATATCGTGGGCATTTCATTAGCTGAGTCTCTAACATGATCAATTTGGTGGGTTGCATGTTCTTAGTTTCCACTTTCTACCATTTGATGCAAATAGATCAAGGATCATCGACGGTTGTCATTATGTCACTATGCAAAGTTGCAAGGTAGTTATTTCATGCAACATAGCGACGGCTCAATGGCCCCCTTTCCTATTAGAGCAATCGGGCAGTTGTTAGAGCACATTGGAAATTTGTTGGCTAAGGTAATGACTGTTCAAGGTGTGGGTCAGTTCCTTGAGTGCGTTATACTCACCGTCGGATTATGGATGATCTATGGTCGTAGCTTTGTCACTATGCAAAATTCCAAGTTAGTTATTTCATGCAATAGAGTGATGACTTGTCATGTGGATTGTGGGTCTCATTTCCCTTGGTGAGCCACAAAAGGAGACTAGTTAGAACCATAATGCGGACATGTCAGGGCACGATGGAAATGTCATGCCATTTCATTGATCGAGATGCTAACTTTTCAAGGAGGCAAGCCAGCTTCTATTTTTTCATCAAATGGAAGATGATCAACATCTCTCACTATGTCTCTATGGGAAAATGATTGACCTTTAGTCATAGTGACATAGAGAGGTCTTGCCACATGTCTCAATAGGTCTAGTTTGGCAAGCGCAGTTAGGTTGACATCGTGGTTTAAATCAACAATATTGTAAATCATCGCAATCAATTTTAGAGGGTAGCATAGTCAAGGTGATATGATGGTCAAATGTGTGAGGACTCTGTGAGGTGGAAAAAAGGAATTAATGTTATTGGTTCATGAGGATCATCTTGGTTGTAGGACTTAGTTGACTTGATTGACCCGTTTCACAAGCCAAAAATGAAGGAAGATTGGGTTTTCTTGCACAATCTAATCTTCCTAATCAATCCCAACCACTCCAAGTTAATTCTAAGTTTTAACAACACAAAGGACACTCTTTCTACCACTTGATTGTCCATTTTTGAGGAATTTTGGTATTGATTGACATTGTTTCTATCACTTCAAGTTTACTCCAGTCAGGGTTTCATGATTTTCATGCCTCTGCAAGTGTACTAAATCAAATCTATTATTTTGGATCACCTTGATTGTTCCCTAAGGAATTAATGATAGTAGTTGTGGAGTAAATTTTGGTGAGAAATATCTCAATTATGCTTGAACTATAAAAGAAAGGTTGTAATTCTTTCTTAAGGTTGGGCCCTCTCTATTTCTCTAGCATTGCTTTGGTGCACTACTGTGAATCCCCTTTGTCTTTTAGCTATATGACATTCTACCTTATCTCCTTCAATCATTGATGTATTGTGCAAGACGTATTTGCCTCTCATTAGTGTATTGTGGATATTTCCAGTCTTGCGTGACTGTATCTCTTTGATTTATGAATGATATATAAGTGAATCTCATCTTCCATGTGTCATTTATTTGGGTTTTTAGATCTGCATGTGGTTGTTAGATTAAAAAAAGTTTGGATGTGTATATCTTTTGGTGTCATGATGGTTCAAAAGTGCATGTATGGGTAGAGATTGGTTTGAACACTCTGTTTTGGTGCATCACCCCTTAGGTTAGAGTAGGTAGATTTTATTTCATGCATTCCTTCTCTCTTTTCCTCTCCAAGTGTAGTTAGTTGAACCTTGATAGTAAAGGAAGCCAACCTTCTCCATAGACTCAACCTCACAGTTCAAGTTCCACAACTTGGAGATTATTTCCATGTTTCACAAGGTTATCCTTAGGTAACAACTTTGGACAAGGGTGTAAACTTTTGTGACAATAGTTTTTGGCATGCCTGTTGGGACAACATCAAGAAGATTTCAAGTTTACTAGTGTCAAGAAGAAGAAAATTTTATGATTATGCTGAATAGATAGTACTAGCTTCAGTATTCAAGCCTTCAAGAGGTTTATTCTTCAAGTACTTGGTGACTCTAAGCTTTAAACATGTCTGGTTCCAGACTGAAGCTGCTATGGTTCATGCCCAAAGCTGAAACAAGGGCATCTTCTAAAGGTAATTTCTAATATCAAGATCTTTCATTTTCAAATCCTATAAGAAGGAAGACCACATTGTCTCTATCACTAGTTAGGAGTACAGAAGAAATACATACCCATTCAAGATCAATCTCCACTCCTATTGTTAGATCTCAACCTAGGTTGCCATCAACTCATATCAATAGACCACTTGCTTATATGACTAGAGCTCATGATTTTGCCACCTTTAATGGTGGAAGTCCTCTTTTGTTAGCTCAAAGACATGACATACTAGTAGCTGCACTTAAAAGTATACCTGGATTTACTATTGAGACTTCTATCTCTCCCTTAGAACACATTCAAGAGGTTGCAAATGTCTGCAATATTCATGGTAATATAGAAGATGATGTGGATGCTAGACTCCTAACTTCATCTTTGAAAGGGAAATCCCTACAATGGTACTAGGGTCTATCACATGGTTCTATAATGGATTGGGATGGGTTAGGAGTAGGACTATGTAAACATTTTGAGGACAAAAGTGACTACTTGTAACTTTTAGAACAACTAACCACCATAAAAAGAGCCCCCCCATGAATGTATGACTCATTTCAACTACAAATTTTACAAGAAATGGGACAAAATACTTACTTTAGTGAAGTCTACCCCTAGTAATGCCTTCTTGCATTACCTCAAAGCTTTTAATACTTATATTGCCACTACAATCCAAGCCATCAGAGGAGATATCGTACCTAATGCTTATGAAATATCAATAAGGGCAGCAAACATATTGATACAAGGAGGAAAGTTAGCTCCAAGGCCTCCTATACCATTCTTCCCTAATATCCCAAATCACCAACCAACAATAGCCCCTATTCCCACAAGTTCCATATTACAACCCCTTGCTATAGCCCCTCAAGCTTTCATATCTTCAAATGGAATGGATAAAATCAACGAGATGATGCAGTCTATGATGTTGAACATAGATAAGAGATTGTAAGGCCAAGGAAAGAAATTGGAACATAGCTTCTCTATGATGTAGAAGATGAGCAATAAGGTGGTGACTTTGGAAAGGCAACAAGCTCAAGGTAATAAGGCTCATCAATTGCAATATCAAATTCCAAACAATGGTAGGCTTCCAAATCATAATTATGGGAATACTTCTTTTGATTAGAATAGGCAAAGCAACCATGCCTCTAATTCAAATGTAAATTAAAGTATGGCTATAGTCCCTCAAAACAATATGGTTCAAGACCAAGATTTTTGCCCCTCCTACAATTACTCTTATGCCTATTGTATGTGTCAAAAGGATGAATCCTATTTGGCTTTGACTGCTTAGGAGCCTATAGCAGGATAGTCATATAATGAAAGCCAGCCCAAGGATGCCTCATATATGCAAAGATAGGGTGATTGCTCCTTCATGAATCATCAGGTGGAGGAACATTGTAATGTAAATCAAGACTCTTGCACAAGTAATGTACTATTTCTCCTTTAGGCTCCAATTCATTTGTACCAATAATGTGGCCAAGTATGAGTCCTTGATTCAAGGTCTTCTACTTACTCAAAAAAGAGGAACTTAAGCATTAAGTGTATATGGAGATAGTGAGTTAGTCATCAATCAAGTAAGAAATCAGAATATCACTAAGAATGGTTGCTCAAGTCTTACAAACATAGAGTTTGGGATTTTCTTGAAGGCTTCAATGCATTTAATATTCAAAGCATCCCTAGGAAGGAGAATAGATATGCTGACAGACTTACAACCATTGGTGCATCTTATGATGTGCTAGGGAATATTGAGGAAGAGAAGAAGAAACAAATCAAATTGGTAGTTAGACCTGTAATTCCTAACAACAACACCAATTGGCAAGTGTTTGAATCTGATGCACAAATTGTGAGTTTCTTGTAAAATGAAGCAGAATTCTCAGAGAGAAACCAATCTAGGTTACATGACCAGTATGGGAACCAAATCATCAATCTTAGTTCCAAAAAGTTGCCTAAGGGTCTTATTACCTTAGAGAGTGTCTTCAACCTTGATGACCAAGCAAGGGACAAAGGCATAAACCTAGTCATTGACCAAGATGATTATACACTAGTTGTGGTTGTTGATGGAAAAACCTTAAATGCGTGAAAGGTATGTTCTGAAAATGAGTAAGAAAATTTCATTCATCTATGTTAATAATTTAATGATATATTTGCTTGGACATATGAAAATTTAAAGGGTTTTGACCCAAGTTTGTTCCAACATACCATAAATTTAATTGATGATATTAAATCAGTAAGACAAAAACAGAGGCCAGTGAATCCTAAAATTGAACCATTAATGAGAAAAGAGTTATCCAAGCTAATTGAGGCTAATATAATTTCCCTATCAAGCACTCATCATGGGTAGCAAACCTTGTCCCTATTAGGAAGAAGACTAGAGAAATTACATTATGTGTGGATTTTAGGGATCTTAACCAAGCTTCCCTTAAAGATCACCATCCCCTTCCTTCCATGGAGTAGATATTGTCCAAGGTCAGTGGTTCAGAGAGGTTCTCATTTCTTGATGGATTGTCTGGTTACAATCAAGTGCTAGTCAAAGAGTCTGATAGATACAAGGCTGCATTCACCACCAAATGGGGCACCTACACTTATAGTAAAATTCCTTTTGGGCTAACAAATGCAAGTGCCACCTTTCAAAAGGCAATGGAGATGGCCTTCAAAAACATGATAGAAAAGTTTGTATTGGTTTAGCTTGATGATATCATAGTATATTCAAAGGATATAGCAGATCATTTTGGTCATCTTAGACAAGTGTTCATAAGGTGTAGAGAGTTTGGGGTATCCCTTAACCCAAGCAAGTGTGTCTTTGCCATCAATCAAGGAAAATTATTAGGACATATTGTATCAAGGGATGGTTTAACCATTGATCCAGAAAGAACAAAGGAAATACTCGTTCTTCCCCATCCTAATCATAAGAAAGGTCTGCAAAGTTTTCTTGGTAGAATAAATTTTGTGAGGAGGTTTATCCCTAATTTAGCTACCATGGTGAAACCTCTTACAACCATGCTTAAGAAGAACATGGTCTTTGAATGGACCAAGGAATGGAAGGTAAGTTTTGAAGGGATTGAAGCAGTCATAGCCTCAACCCCTACTCTTATCAATCTAAATTTTGAGAAAGATTTCATTCTTTACAACTTAGGTGGTGAGTCAAGCATATCTGTTGTTCTGACTCAAGAAAATGATGAGAATGAAGAACAACTTATTGATTTATTTAGTAAAGGGCTTAAGGAATACAAAGACAAATACAATTATGTAGAAAAGCAAGCCCTTGTGGTCATAAGAGATTTGAAGAAATTCAGAGACCTTCTGTCTCACAACAAGATCCATTTGTTAGTGCCCCATGCAAGTGTGAAGGACTTTCTTTTGAGAAAAGATATTAGTGAGAAGAGAGTTGGGTGGATCACTAAGGTAATGGAATATGATTTGGACATCTAGATTACCAATTTGATAAGAGGGAAGGGACAATGCAAACAAATGATCTCATCTTAGGAATCAAATGAGGAAGTTGCTATGGTATTAACAGAACAACAAGAAGTAGGAAATGAGAATCCAAAGAATTGGATGAATGACATGATGACCTTCTAGTCAGGCAATGGATATCCTCAAGGATTGGATACAACTAAAAGAAGATAGTATCGGTTGCAGTCAATTCCTTATGCCATAGTTGATGGTACCCTATTTAGGAGAGACTTCAATGGAACCCTGTTGAGATGCATTGATACAAACTAAGATGAAAGAATAATCAAAGAGCTTCATAATGGTATTGATGGTGGCCACTTTTTAGCAAGGAAAACTACAATGAAGATTATGAGAGCTATTTACTACTAGCCATTCTTGTTCTATGATTTCCATAAGTATGTGAGGAAGTGTGGAAAATGTACTTTCTTTTCTAGTAAACAAAGATTTGTAGCTCTTCCTCTTCACCCCATTCAGGTAGATCAGCCTTTCACTCAATGGGGATTAGATTTCATAGGTCCCATCAATCCTCCTTCTAGCTCTAGTTATAAATAGATCCTACTAGCTACATATTACTTCACCAAATGGATAGAAGTAGTTGCATTGAAAGATGCCACTGAATCTTTAATTGTTGAATTCCTTGATGGAATTGTGACCAAGTTTGGTGCCCCTTTAACCATTATTTTAGCTAATGCAAAATCTTTTGTAGGAACTTAGGTTTGTGCATGGGTAGTTGATCACAATATCTACTTGAGCACATCCTCAAACTACTATCCTTAGGGCAATGGATTGGCTAAGTCATCTAACAAAAAGTTAATCAGGATTGTGAAGAGTGTTATAGAGGATAACTAGATGTGTTGGCATCAAAATTTGAAGACAACTCTATGGGCTGATAGAATAACACCTAAGAGAGGCATAAGAAATTCACCCTTTATGTTGGTATATGGCAAAGAAGCAAGGCTTCCAATTTCATTGGAATTTCCTACTCTTGAGTTAACTCATCAGTTGAAGCTAATTGAAAATAATGCTATATCTATAAGAATGGTAGAACTAATGGATTTGGAAGAGAAAAGAAAATAGGCCATGCAGACCCTAGAAGCACATCAACAATAGTTGAAAAAGAGTTTTGATAAGAAGGCTAAGGTCAAATTTTTTAGAGAGAGTGACCTCATGCTCAAGTGAGATGCAGATAGGGAAAAATCAGGGAGGCACTATAGAGTGATCCCTATGTGGTTATTAGTTGCAAACAAGCCAATACTTTTCAATTGAGTAGGCCTAATGGTGAAATTTTGCCTATTCCAATTAATGGAATATATCTTAAGTCCTACTTCTGATAAAAGATGAGTATTTCATGTATATAGTTAGGTTATTTTACTTCTTGTAGTTTCCTACTTTCCAAGAAGTGCATGAGCACATGTGTTTTTGCAAAGGTTGCAAAGGATTTTGGTTCCTAGTTTCAGTCGTAGAGAGGCAGTTTTGAGGTTCCTGGGCATGTTTTATGTGATTTTTGTATTTTTACGAGGTATATCTTCATGATTTCTATGACTCTATTACCCAATGGATGCATAGGATATTGATCAATCTATAGTTGGCTTGCATCCCCCCTAAGTTGCTAGATTTGTTGGTCATTTTTTCCTTCCTGCCAAAATTATGATATTTGAATTCGAACATAGTGGCATTCACACATTTGAAAATTCAAATAAAATGGGGACAAAATACCTTTTACTAAAATCTTAGGTTATTTTTTATTTCCTAAGTGACTGTGTTCTTTAAATTTTCCACGGGCCTGCAATTCGCCATCGTCAGATCTTTTTGCAATGCATGGCCATCGCTTTGTCACTTTGAATAAGTACTTGTTCTTTATTCCATGTGATAAAGTCACATCACACCACGTGTATGTGTGGGTCCAAGTTCCTTCAGTGGGTCATCTTTCAGCTGTGTTGACATGTCAATGACATGTTGTGTGGGCTATAAGGTGACAAGGTGATGAGTCAGACTGAGCTGGCATATGGTGGGCATTTCACTAGCCAAATCTCTGACATGGTTAGTTTGGTGGGCTGCATGTTCTTAGTTTCCACTTTCTATCGTCTGATGCAAATAGATCAAGGAACATCTACAATCGTCATTATGTTGCTATGCAAAGTTGCAAGGTAGTTATTTCATGAGACATAGCGATGGCTCAATGGCCCCCTTTCCTATTAGAGCAACCAAGTAGTTCTTAGAGCACGTTGGCAATTTGTTGGCATCTCATTAGCTAAGGTAATGACTATCCAAGGTGTGGGCTAGTTCCTTCAGTGTGTTTTACTCACCATTAGATCATGGATGACCTACGGTCGTCACTTTATCGCTATGTAGAATTGCAAGGAAGTTAATTCATGTGACATAGAAATGACTTGCCACATGGATTTTGGGTCTAGTTTCCCTTCGTGAGCCACAAAAGGAGACTAGTCAGAACCACAACGTGGACATGTTAGGGCATGGTGGAAATATTGTGTTGTTTCATTGGCCAAGATGCTGACTTTTCAAGGAAGTGGCCCAGTTTATGTTTTGCCATCAGATGGAAGAGGATCAACATTTCTCGCTATGTCACTATGGGAAAATGATTGACCTTTAGTCATAGTGGCATATCAAGGTCTTGTCAAATGTCCTGGTGGGCCCAATTTGGCAAGCACAGTTAGGTTGACATTGTAGTTAAAATTGACAATATTGTAAACTGTCACAACCAAGTTTAGAGGGTGGTGCAGTCAAGGTGATATGATGGTCAAACACACGAGGACTTTGTAAGGTGGCAAAAAGAAATAATTTTATTGGTCCATGAGGCTCATCTAAGTTTTAGGACTTCTATGCACCCTAAAATGGTCGCCTAGACTATGGGCCCCCATTATTCAATTTATCAGTTTATCAATTTCTTGAATCAATGATTTGCAATATTTTATTAAATCAATTTAAATCAATTTCTTTGATTAAATTCAATTATTTCATTTCTAAGGTTGATCGTTTTATCCTAAGTCTTGTTTAATTAAAAGAAAATCTCCCTTTTAATTAAATAGAATAAGTCCCCATTTAATTAAAAGGAAACTTCTCTTTTAATTAAATAATTCATCCACTTTTAATTAATTAAGAGAAAAATCTCTATTTTAATTTAATTAAATATTTCCTATTTAATTAAAAGAACTTGCTTCCTTTTAATTAAATAAGTCTCATGTGAAAAAAGAAATGAAATAAATAAAAATTAAATAAATTCTTTTTTCTTTCCCTCATTTAATTCTTCTCCTCTTTTCTCATTGGTGGAATTTTGTCTCACATGGATCAAGCTCTATTATCTCATATTGGTTGTGAGAAGCTTCCCACCTCCATATTTTTCTTTATAAGGGAGAGCCCTCCTCTTTTTTGACATCCATTATTATGCTATTGTTATGTTGTAGGTTTGGAGAGCGATTTTTGAAAGAGTTTGAATACTAAAGCTTTTTATGGAGAACTTCTATCTTTTTGTCTTCTTCTCTCTTGCATTCATGAATTACATCATCATGATCCATCCTTGCATTTTCATATTAGCTTAAATTCATATTTGTTTTCATAGATTAATATTGCATTGTTATTTCCTTTCATAGATTAGGTTTATTTTCTTGCATTGCTTTGCATTGTCATCATTTAGATTAGTTTGATTTTCATTTGAATTTATATTTTTATCCTTGAATCTCTTGTTTCATGGTGTACTTGCATGGGCACAAACTAGGTCAAGCTGTGGGTCTCCATTACAAACCTTTGCACTCCATGAATAGAGAGCTATGAGCCATCATTCGAGACCTCATTTTTTAACAATCTTGGATATAATGACTCATAGAAGTGTGCTTAAATTTTAGAAATACATTTTTTAAATTTTAGCAAGTAAAGGTATTTTGATCTCTCTAAATTTTAAATAGAGTTATTTTTTTGTGTTTTAATTTTAGAGATCATATTAGGGCTCAATAATTCAATTTGCAAAAACTAGTCTATTTTGACAAAATAGCTCCCTAGGGCACAAATGAAAATATATTTTCAAAATTTTGACATTTTTGGAAAGCTCTCTAATTTTTGATAGGGGTCACTTTTTTTCATTTAAGGTTTTGGATATGAATTCATGTCATATAAGTCCAATCTTGATGACTAGGTTAAAAAATCAACAAATAAAGGGCATTTAATGAATATCTTGTGTTTATTTTTTACAATAGATCAATGTATGATGTGAGCTTTCATTTGGATTATTTTCTAATTATTATCACTTTTAAAAATTAATTATTTAGATCTAACCCTAGTTTTGCATAAGTTGGATATATATATTGCATATCTTGTGTTTGCTTATTGTTTTGTTCGTTGCGAGCGAGCGTTCAAGCATAAATGAAAGGTACAATAGAAAAAAGACACGTTGCAAGGATTACTAGGTATTTTTTTGGATCTCTATAACATTTGGATTTGGAAATAAAATGAACTCTCTCATGTGTTTGGCTTGAGTGCTTTTACATGCTTTCATAGATTCACATTTCATTTGGTGCTCTAAAATTGGATCTACATTTGCTTTCACGCATCTGTCTTTCACATAGTAATTAGGCCCTGTGAACACTATTTGGAAGATCTTGAGAGAATGAACTTCATTCACTTTCTTTACATTCAAAGCTCCTTTTGACGACGGATCCCCTTGTAGGTAGGGAAGGATATTTGTTATTATCTCACTGTTCTGCTTGGATTTGTCCTCAACATCCATTAGTCCTTTCTCTTTTGAGATTGGTGATGTTTGTTGTTGGATTTTTCAAATAGTTAGTGAGGTGATTTCAAATTAGCGTGTCAAAAAATCTTGTTTGCTATGTTTGGGCAAGGTGAAGAGGCTAGAGGAGTATGCTCTGTTCCCTTTTGGGCACATCAGAAACTTGGAACCCTTGAATCCAAAGCAAGTCCCCATTTGGTACAACTTTGTGAGTCTTCTTTGATTAGAGAGGGTTAAACCATAGTGGACATTTTCTTTATTGGTTTGACCATGTGGATGGTACCTCAAACAGTAATAGCCATTTTTCACATGGTAGTAGTAACTACTATATAAATATCCTTGTGAGAAAAATTCTCATGGGTGTAGTCTTTTGTTTTGCTATCAGATCTCCTCAGTATCTCTGATTGATTAAATTCTTAGAATATATCAAAACCTTGGTGCGCCGGAATTGGATTTCACCCACTTTAGATTGCAAAAGCTAAAGAGTTGAACATTACTAAGAATCACAATGCTGCCAAATTTTCTTTTCTAGGACTATGTGCGTGATTGAAAAATATTTTGAGAACATACATAGTGGTGGTTCTAGGAATTAGATTGATATTACTACACTATTTTTATTCATGTACAAGGTTGCTTTGTCCCTTGTTTATTGTTTGAAGACATTTTCTTGAAATGCCTGATTGTTGTCTTGTGTGCCTAGTTTATGATTAAAATTTTATTGATACACCTAGTTGGACATTTAAAATGAACAAAATCTGAGTTCCTAAGTCAAAAATTATGATCAAATTGCTTTTTTGTTATATTATTGTCAATCTACCTAGGTTGATCTAGTTCAAATTAGGCTACTACCCCATTGTTAGAAACTTGTTTACACCTTGGGTTATTGTGCTTTGACCTCTTGAATTAGTAATCATTATTTCACAAGAGACCTTGTTTGGAGTTAGTGAGTTAGAGACCATCCTTGTTAAGAAAGATATACCTTTGGATCTTTTGATATTACATTTGGAGAGTCTTAATAATCTCTTGTCCATCCACTTTCATCAAAATTCAATTTTAATTAATTAAAATATGGGTAAATCATCCTCCTAGTCCATATGTGCTAGGGTATTCACCCAAAGTTGTGGGCACCTCTGTGACAATGTTGATTTATGCCTCTTGCAATATTTTATCTTATCATTTCTTTCTTGGACAAGTGAGTGCTTTTACTATCCTAGTTTGGTACCAACATTTCTTAGGGTTATCCTATCAACTAATACCTTTTC
Source organism: Cupressus sempervirens (assembly GCA_028749045.1). Taxonomy (NCBI): domain Eukaryota; kingdom Viridiplantae; phylum Streptophyta; class Pinopsida; order Cupressales; family Cupressaceae; genus Cupressus; species Cupressus sempervirens. Next base: position 913,905,872 of record CM053786.1, on the reverse strand, counting down.
CTTCATGTTGGTTACAAATGCTATTACATGTTGCTCAACATTCAAATGAACTCAAATGGTATCAGATTTCCCAAAATTACTCTTGGTCTTATTTATTCTTCATCTTCCATGTCTTTCTAATCTCCCATTTCCATTCTTCCTCTTCATCATGTCTTCTTGATTCTTTTCCTCCTTTTATCATACAGTCTACCTTCTTCTATTCATCCTTTCTCTTCTTCCATGCTTGATTCTTCTTCTTCTAGAACCATGATATCTTGTCAGGGACTCTCATTTGAGCATAGATGAACTCGATCTCCATATTGAATTTGAAAAAGTGTTGTTACTCCAATAGATATATGGATGCCAACCTTGTGACAAAAATGATAGAAAAAGGAAAGAAATCAGACGTCCTTGCTAGGATCATATGCAACATCATATCACAATATCCCTTTTTGAAATATTCCTTATCTTCCAAGTCTTATCATGATTCTTCTAAATATCATTCAAATTCTTCATCTTCTAAGTCTTATCATGATTCTTCTAAATGTCGTTTAGATTCTTCATCTTCTAAGTCTTATCATGATTCTTATAAATATCATTCACATTCCTCATCTTCTAAGTCTTATCCTAATTCTTCTAAATATCATTCACATTATTCATCTTCCAAGTCTTATCATGATTCTTCTAAATATCATTCACATTCTTCACATTCCAAGTCTTACCATGATTCTTCTAAATATCATTCTTCTTCCACTTCTACCAAGAGTCTTATTCCCCTTATTGAGATATACCATAATGAACAACATGAAAAGTCTTGTGATATGCCTATCTATAATGCCTATAGTGACAATGATTATGATGACGATGACTATTATATTCTTACATGTACTAAAAGTCTTCTGAGTCCTATGCTTGTTCTTAAAGGGGATGAGTCACAGATAGATATTGATGGTAATCCATATGACTCAAATCTTTAAAACAACATTGATAAATTTTGTGAACAATACCTAAATGATAAATCTGCATTTTTTGTGCTGAAATAGAAAGTCAATGCCATAAGAGTTTCTCTTCTAAGAACCCTCATGTTGAAAATAAAGATTACACTCTTGAGCAAGATCATGTTAATGTTGAACCTTTGTCTTCTGATGCTCCCCCCTTCTATCTTCTACTTCCTCCACTATCCATACATCCCCTAAAGATTCTGAGTCTCTCAAATCTTCTACCAATCCTTCACCCAAAAAATATCCTAATGCTTTTCATGTGGTTCCCTATAGTTATCTTCAAAGGCTACCTCTTAAAGAAACTCAAGCGAACCTTCACTTGGCTACAAATAATTTGATAATGCTAAACCTAAAGATCCTAAACCTTCATGCACTATAATACCTACTTTAGTTAGTCTTTCATCATCTATTCCAAAGTCTTCCATATAATTCCAACATGCTTCCTTCTCCTTAGGAGTGGCTTCATGTCAAGAGGACTCTAAAAATGATAAAGAAAAGAATATAAAGAAAGATCAAGATCAAGAACCCTCCATGTCATTTTTCATGATGTCTCTGATCCATTTCATGGTTTTTTTGATCCTCTGTGCCCTTCCTCATTCATTCAACCATGTCTTAAGTCTTCTCCTAAGCAAGATCAAGCTACTACTTACACTGCTGAGCTTATTGACAATCAAAATGACCTTAATATAGTTGCACCTTCCAAAGATGATACTTCAATTAAGGTTATTAAAAATAGTGTTGTTACTTCCAATGTTGAGCCTATTGAAAATCAAGAGAAAAACTCTACACTAATGCTATCCAAAGATCCTTGTCAAGATCAAAGTCTTCCATCTTCTTGTTCTACCACTCCATGTTCCCTTCCACTTTCTACTCTTCCTAAGTCTTCTCAAGCTTCAAGTACTCCTATCAAAGAAGTTGTTCCTATTCAAGATGTTCATGATCCTATTGAAAATCATATTGCTCACTTTAAAAATGCTAATGTCCTTGATTGTCATATAGATGTTGATGAACTTATTGATTACCCTTTTGCATCTTCCACATCCATCCTTGGACCTCTTCCACTAATACTAAATGCTTCACATCTTCCTTCCACATTGGGTCCTTATGTCCCTTCACTTTTCCCTCCCAACTCTCCTAATTCATCATCCATCTTGGATCCTTAAGTTCCTCCCTCTCCTATCTTTCCTCAAGATCAATGTAGATGCATGTCCTTGAATACTTTTCATCCACACACTCACCTAAACCAGTCATATCATCCTTCTTCTTCCACAAGTCCCAAATATTTTGGAAGTAACCTAAATGTTCAATAAAAGAAAAAGAAGCAATTCAAGAATCCATATAAAAAAGGAGACCACCATATCTCCTCTAATCGACATGTGGGCATAAAGTCAAAAGAGATATCTAAGCAAAAAATTACAAGACAAGTATGGGTTCCAAAATCTATCATTGAAGATATTATCTCTAAATCATCAAAAAGAAATGAAAAGTGGCCTATGGCTATATGGATTCTAAAGTCTCTCTTGAGAGAGTCTAATATTGAACAACAATTGAAGTTGGCATTCAAGCTTCCAAAGAATTGCACTTCATCTTCTTCCAAAAGCATTCTTCCATTCCATGCACCTAAACTGCAACCTCTTCTATCTACTCACCATATTCCTTCACATATTCCTTTATTCATGTTCTTTCCATCCTCTCGCCACCCTTCAAAGTGTGTTTTGACATTGATCTTGCCTTCATTTCCATCTTCCAATCTTACTCGCTTTGCATAAAGCCATATCCTCCATTTTTGTCTTCCATCTTCCTTTCCCTATCAACATCTTTGAGCATATCATTTCAGCTCCTTTGCATGTCATGGTTTAAACCTTCTAGAAGCATTTATCTAAAAATCTTTACTTCTTCCAAAAATTCAAAAAAAAATTTAAAAAAATCAAAAAATGAAAGAAAAAAATGAAAAATTTGAAAATGCGCCTATGTGAAAACCTGGTAATCAGGCACCTTGGTAGCAAAAGTAAAGAGAAATAAATTTATCCTATGGTGAAAATCACTCCCTTGTGGCACCTTGGATAAGTACCATGATGAAAACTTGACAATCAAACATCATGCGTAGTTCTTCTACATCTTTCATCCATTATGTCTTCTCTCTTTGATCTTGACAATGTTGACCTATACACAAACATTTAGCTATCTTGTGAGATATCTTATGGTGATCTTATTTTCATTCATTTCATGTTTAGACTTCATAATCTATTTTCCTCCATTCATTCTAGTCTTTTGCTATCCTTTTCCCATTTACCCCTTTGGTCTTGATCTAATAAAAAAGAGTAAAATACGATGCTATGAAGCCTCTTGGCATGTCTACTTCTTTGGATTGCATCTTTCCCACTTTTACATTATGCTTTTGCAAATTATCTTATGTTGGCCTTTTATTTCTTATCCAAATGTGCTTTACATGACAATTTTTCCCTAGCTTGGGTACTGTTGAGGAGTTTTCCTTTGAGGATTTGTTCCCTTTATTCTCATTCATTCTCTTGTCTTTCATTTATTCCACCAACTTGCTTATCACTCTTGTTCTCCACCTTGCTAGACATTGGGATTGCACGATGTGATCCTACTTGAGAGAGTTTGGTCCTTATTTCTGTATGGGTGCATTGCATATTATTTGTATATATTTATTGATCTTGAAAATATACAAAAAAATGATATACTTCAAAAATCTAAAAAAATGATATATTGTGAAAATTCTAAAAATTGAAAAATGTCCTGAAAAAATGATCATCTTAGTGAAAACCTAGCAATAGGTGCTTTGATGTATCTTGAAAAAAAATAATATATTCCAAAAATATTTTTTTTTTTTTTTAAAAAAAAAAAAAAAAATTTAAAAAAAGAAAAAGTGCCTTGGTGAAAACTTGGAAACAGGCACCTTGGTAGGAAAAATAAAAAAATCCAAGTGGTGAAAACCTGGAAATGGGTGCTACTTGAGGCCTTTGCACCCTTGTTCCTTAGTGTGCATCCTCAACACTTAGCCTTTCTCCATCACACCTTGTCCTTATCGCCTTTGTTTGGAATTGGTCTTTGTCTAGGGGGCATAACTGTGTTAGCTTTGGTTTCTTAGCTACGTTAGTCTTTAGGACACCTCACAACTGGTGTTTTTCAACACCATCCCAATTGTATTTTTCAATATGACCCTTGACATAGAGTGTTTTTCAACACTTATCAGTTTGGTCTTACCTAGTTTTGTCATGTGATCTTCCCTGCTTGCAAGCATTCGATCGTTATCCTCAGAACTTAGTATCAGTTAACGCACTTAAATTTTTTTTAAACACAAACACTTAATGCTTGACTTATGTCATGACCTTTTCTTTGTCTGTTGACTATTATTGATTTTTGTTGAGTGTCCTTGTTTGATAAGTCTCTCCAAGATGCATAACTAGAAGACTTAGGGCATGGGGCATGTTTTTATTTGTTCTCTATTGTGGGCGTGGTCTTGAAACTCTAGAGTGTCTCTTGTTGTCCCCTTCAAACACTTAGGAGATTTGAGGCATCATCCTTGAATGTTTTTGCACAACCGTTCTTTCAGTCATCTTGACAATTATGCCTTGATACGAGCATGATTTTGCTACATTAAATTGGGTAAGCTAACATCATAGTCATATTAACCTTTATGTCTTTGATGGTTATGTTAGAATCTTTCCACATTTCGATCCGATATAAATCACATTCATATTTTCATAGTTGCACTTGTGACTAGTGATGATAGTGTGATTTTTTGATGTTTGTTAATAATGACCCAATGATGAAAATAAATTCTTTTACATTCTCTAATAAATGATGAACACAAAATCGTATGTTATAGTTGCTCTTTTGCAAGTACACCTTTGTATTTTCATGTAGCTTGCATTATTAGACTTCATGTTAGTTTTCATTTTTAGGTTGCATTATGAGTTTGAGAGGGTTCTCCCTTCATATTTCTTGTGGACTTTTAATCAACTATGGTCATGTTTTGATCTTCATTTCCTTATCTTCTCTTGTGATCTCAATCAAAATTTCTATCTTAAATAGTTGATTGATTTTGGAGCATTCTCTTTCTTAGACAAATTTTCTTTTCTTCTTTCTGTTCCTTTCCATATCTTTCAAACTTCTATCTTCCATTTTCTTTTCCCCCACTTCTTTTCTTCTAATTCAACTTTGCGGCATAATATTTCATGCTTGATGATCTACCTTGGTTTTGTGATTCTTATCTCTTTTATCTTACATCAAAAAATTTATCTTTTCTTTGATTTGATCAATTTATCAATTTGTTATTTCTCCTCTATCTCATTTCGATTTCGATCACGAGGGGGCAGTATCTATCAACTCCAATCCTTGATTCAATTTTATTAATTTTATCCTTGACTTTTTTAAGTCAAAATTTATTTGTATTCTTTGTCCTGATGTGTTCCTGAATTGACCACACATTTGGGTTGTTTTGTGATCCCGAATCGATCTCACACTTCAATTTCTTTCTTTGACTACATGTGTTCCCAAATTGATCACACATTAGTCAAAGATGGGAATATGTATGCACCCTAAAATGGTCACCTAGACTATGGGCCCCCATTATTCAATTTATCAATTTATCAATTTCTTGAATCAATGGTTTGCAATATTTTATTAAATCAATTTCCTTGATCAAATTCAATTATTTCATTTCTAAGGTTGATCATTTTATCCTTAGTCTTGTTTAATTAAAAGAAAATCTCCCTTTTAATTAAATAAAATAAGTCCCCATTTAATTAAAAGAAACCCTTTTTTAAAATTAAATAATTCATCTACATTTAATTAATTAGGAGAAAAATATCTTTTTAAATTTAATTAAATATTTTCTATTTAATTAAAAGAACTTGCTCCCTTTTAATTAAATAAATCCCATGTGAAAAAGGAAATGAAATAAATAAAAATTAAATAAATTATTTTTTCTTTCCCTCATTTAATTCTTCTCCTCTTTTCTCATTAGTGGAATTTTGTCTCGCATGGATCAAACTATATTATCCCATATTGGTTGTGAGAAGCTTCCCACCTCCACATTTTTCTTTATAAGGGAGAGCTCTCTCCTCATTTTTGACATCCATTATTATGCTATTGTTATGCTGCAGGTTTGGAGAGCGATTTTTGAAGGATTTTGAATACTATTTTTTTTGTGGAGAACTTCTATATTCTTGCCTTCTTCTCTCTTGCATTCATGGCTTCAATCATCATGATCCATCTTTGCATTTTCATATTAGCTTAGAGTCATATTTTTTTTAATAGATTAATATTGCATTGTTATTTCCTTTCATAGATTAGGTTTATTTTCTTGCATTGCTTTGAATTTTCATCATTTAGATTAGTTTACATTTTCATTTGCATGCATATTTTGATCCTTGAATCTCTTATTTTATGGTGTACTTTCATGGGCACAAATTGGGTCAAACTAAGAGCCTCCATTACAAACTCTTGCACTCCATAAATAGAGAGCTATGAGCTGTCATTCGAGACCTCATTTTTGAAAAATCTTGGATATAATGACTCATAGAAGTGTGCTTACATTTTAGGCATACAAGACTCAGTTGACTCAATTGACCTTGTTGATTTGCAAGCCAAAAATGAAGGAAGATTGAGTTTTCTTGCATAATCTGATCTTCCTGATCAATGCCAACTAGTTCAAGTTAATGCTAGGTTTTAACGGCACAAAGGACACTCTTTCCACCACCTGATTGTCCATTTTGAGAAATTTTGGCATTGATTGATGCCATTTCTATCACTTGAGGTTTACTCTAGTCAGGGTTTCATGATTTTCATGCCTCTGCAAGTGTACCAGATCAAATCTATTATTTTGGATCGCCTTTATTGTTCTCTAAGAAATTAATGATAGTGGTTGTGGAGTAACTTTCAATGAGAAATATCTCAGTTATGCTTGAACTATAAAAGAAAGGTTTTAATTCTTTCTTAAGGTCAAACCCTCTTTGTTTCTCTAGCATTGCTTTGGTGTGCTACTGTAAATCCCCTTTACCTTTGAACTATATGGCATTTTACCTTATCTCCTTCAACCATTGATGTATAGTGCAAGACCTATTTTCCTCTCATCGGTGTGTTGTAGATATTTGAAATCTTGCATAACTATATCTCTTTGACCTATGAATGATATATAAGTGAATCTCATCTTGTGTCATTTATATGGGTTTTTTGATATGCATGTGGTTGTTAGATTAAAACAAGTCTAGATGTGTATATCTTTTGGTGTCATGATCATTCAAAAGTGCAAGTATGGGTAGAGATTGGTTTGAACACTCTATTTTGGTGCATCAACCCTTAGGTTAGAGTAGGTAGATTTTCTTTCATGAATTCCTTCTCTCTTTTCCTCTCCAAGTCTAGTTAGATGCACCTGGATACTTAAGGAAGTCATCCTTCTCTAGAGACTCAACCTCAAAGTTCAAGTCCCATAGCTTGGAGGCTGTTTCCATGTTTCACAAGGTTGTCCTTAGGTAAAAACTTTGGACAAGGCTACAAAATTTTGTGACAACAATGCCAAAAGAAAGTATTTTGTTTATGATCAAGAATTTTATTCTATAGTTCAAGCATTAAAGAAGTGGGGACACTATCTTCTTCCTAAAGAGTTTTTTTTTTTTGTATATTGACCATGATATATTGACCATGAAGCTTTGCAATATTTAAATAGTCAAGGAAAATTGAATCAAAGGTATTTTAAATGGGTAGAATTTTTGTAGAGTTATACATTTTTTTTGAAACATAGGAGTGAGAAGTCTAATAGAGTTGTAGATGCTCTTAGTAGAAGAAAAAAAATTCTAACATAAATAAAGACTGAGGTGGTTGGGTTCAAGGAACTCAAGAATATGTATTTGGAGGATCCTAATTTTGGTTAGGCTTGGAAAGCTTGTACATAACCTGTTACACTTGATAGGAAAAAGTGGTTGGATTTCATAATCCAATATGATATGTTGTTCAAGGAAAGTCAGTTGTGCATTCCCAAAAGTTCCATAAGAGAGAATCTCATCAAGGAGAAGCATAGTGGAGGATCGGTTGGACACTTTGGTAGAGATATGATTGGATTGCTTTGGTTGCTGAAAATTACTATAAGCCACAGTTGTAGCAAAATGTGAAGTTTGTACATAGTTGAAGAGTATTTTAGATGGTGAAAAGAGTGAAGCAAAATACAGGGTTATATTAACCATTATGTGTACCTGAAAAGCCATAAGAAGATGTTAGCATGGATTTTTTTCTTGGTTCACCAAGGACATGGTGGGGGCATGATTCCATATTTATGGTGATTTGTAGATTTTCAAAAATTGCACATTTCATTCCCTGCAAGAAGACCAGTGATGATGTTCATGTGGCAGAGTTATTTTTCATAGAAGTGGTGAGAATGCATAGTCTTCCAAAGAGTATAGTTCATGATCGAGATACCATGTTTGTTCGGTATTTCTAGCATACATTGTAGAAGAAATTCAAGACATATTTGAAGTTCAGTTCATCACATTATCCATAGAGTGATGGAAAAATAGAAGTTGTAAATCAAAGTTTGGGGAATTTGTTGAAATGTTTGGATAAGCCAAAAGGTTGGGATCTTATTTTACCATAGACAAAATTTGCATACAATGATTATGTCAACATGAGTCTAATAAATCACCATTCTAGATTGTATATGGGAGCAGTCCTAGAAATGCTTTTGAATTGAGGTAGTTGGATAAAGGAGCAATAAGTAGTGCTGAAGTAGATGATTTTGCTGAAAATTTGAAGAACATCCATGAGGATGTGAGGAAGCACATTATAAAAATGAATACACAATATAAGGATAAGGAAGATTTAAAAATGATGTATAGGGAATTTTAGATTAGAGATGGAGTCATGGTTCATTTGAGGAAGGAGATATTTCTAGTGGGTACATATAATAAGCTAAAAATAAAGAAGTTTGGACCATGCAAAATAGTGAAAAAACAAGATTTTGAAAATTCTTATAAAGTAGAGATACATGTTGAATTGAACATTTGACCATTGTTTAACATTTCATATTTGACAAAATATTATGAGGGAGGTGATGGAGATGAAGTTGTAGAAGCACAGTGGAGTATTCTGGCATCTACTTCAACTACACAAGAGATTAAGGAGATATTGGACAATCATGTGGGAAGAAGCACAAGGAACATAACATATGAGGAGGGTTTGGTTAAATGGAACTTGAGATGTGATAAGGTCACTTCTCAAATTATCCTAGGTGTATGATGCAGGAGCATTGTGGGTGTAAGGAAAATCTTGCATCACCCAAAAATATTTAAATTTCTAGTTTTCTAGTTTACATATATATATATATATATATATATATATATATATATATATATATATATATATATATATATATATATATATATATATATATATATATATATATATATATATATATATATATATATATATATATAGTGTTTTTAATAAGGGTTATTCCTATACGGAGTTTCTATTTGAGGGAGCTTGCTAGTTTTAGTAAGTTGGTATTATATGCTTAGATTTTTCTAATCTCATAAATGGAGGTTCATCTTTGACATATTAGCTTTTTGGATGAGTTTTATTGCCATATCATATGTATTGGTGTAGTTGTTTTAGATTTTTGGTATGAATTTTAGCTATCCAAACTTTAGGTCCTTCAATGAAGGCCTAAATGGCTCTAAAATGAGGTGTGATTGATTGATGCTTGTGCCATTAGTTGTTGTAGATCTCTAGATGAGGATTCTCAAATGGAGTTATAATAGCCCATCAAGTGAACAATTTGCTAGTTATGGTCTCCTAAAGTGGACCCATCCGAAAAATATAATTTGTAAATTGTCTTGAGTTGATCATATGTAATAAAGTAGAATGGAATGATATAATATGAGGTTGGTCAGCCTCAAGGGTGAGGGCTTAGTGTGTAGAACCTTCCCATCCAGTTAAAAGTGCCTATATAAGGAAGGCCTATAGGTTTTCTAGGGCAGTTCTAGGTGATAGTCAGAGCTCTATATTGCATATTGTTATAAGGAAGGTACCCATGTGGGTTTTCATATTGTAATTCTGTAATTCTACATTTGTGAAGATAATAAGAAGCCCTTACTTGTTCTTGTAATTAGTGTTGTTATCTATTTCTATTGTTTGTTGTGGTATTAAGGGGAACACTCTTCATCAATTGGAGTTATTCATACTTGACAATTGTGCCCTCCAGGTGTCCTTTTCCCATTTTAGCTTCAAGATTTGGTCAATATATTTGGGAAATTGATCAACATAGAGATAACATGGCTTCAACTCATGCAACCTTAGTGAAATTTGTAACTATCAGATTCTTTTTTTCTTGGATAGATATCATGGATGGTTCAAAGGTCTTCCCTAATGCTTCTACATCCTAAATGCCTTCCTCATATTGTAGGATGCCTAATGATGCCAATTAATGGCCTATATATTTCCTATTTATAGATAATAGTTTAGGTATCCTTATTATTTTATGTCCTAAAACTAAAAGACTCTTTTTAAACATTATCATGTATGATTTTAGATTCCTACCTAGACCTATTTTGGTTTGATACTCCATTGATATAATTTCCTGATCAAGAATTATGGTGGTGAATGAAAAAAATCAAATAGAATATGTATTACTAAATTGATTATCTCTTTTCCTAAGTTCTTGGTTGGGTAAATGTTCCTACAACTAAGTATCTTAGGTGCAAGCAAGAGTTAATATGATAAATACTTCTGAATAATAATGGTATGATTATGTGTTGTGAAATATTGCATATGCTACTAATTTGATACAAGAAAAAGTCAACATGAACGTGGGAGTGCCAACAGAAAAATATATTGATTGGTTCAATCTATAATTGCAGGGATAAAAGTGACTAACTATCATGGGGATATTCATTATCTTGCTAGCAGGTCAAAGAAACAACCAACCACCCATGCACAAATCTAGTATCTTGCAACCCTTTATTTCTGTGTATGTGTTAGTAAGAAGACTTGTTCAAGTGAAATAGGATTTATCATAAGTTATTGTACTTTATGGATGTAATAACTCCACTATATCATTGTGGCTGAATAGGCCCTTAATTTAGGAAGTTTGTTATAGATTTTATAATTTGAATAAGATGCTTCTCAAACTTCTAATAGTCAATCAAAAGAGTCATTGTAATTTGAAGTAAGCATTAGGAAATAAAGTATTTCATATTTCAATTGGTAACCAATGTCTTAAGCATGAATAAAGATGAAGGTTTCTATCTCCATTAGTTTATCTTGAGTATGTTTTATGTTCACTTACACAAGGGAGCCCACTTGGTGAGTAAATCATGTTGTTATTTTTACTTTCTTTCTTTTTAAGAAGTAGTTTAGCACTCTACTATTCCTACAACCACATATTAATTGAACTCATGGTTGTTCCTCCAACATAGGATGACATAGTAGAATCTTGCTTGTAATTGAACTGCTTTCAATAGTATAGATGTTTCCACTTCCAAGTTTCAAATAGATTTAAATTTTAGCATTTAGTTTCCAAGCATTTAATTTTCATTGCATAAGTGGTGAAAACTATCTCGGTTTAGAGAATATTCTTTGTAGATATCATTTCAATTTTAAGTCCCTAGTTTGACATAGCAATGAGCCTAGAAAGTAAATTGGTTACTACTTAAGGATGTACAATCATAAGTAAGGATAACTCACTTTAGTTTCCAATTTGATTAGTTAAACCAAGCATTTTTGGCACTATTATTAGGGATGGTGTCAATCTAAACCTCTATAAGGGTCATTTTTTCAGGTTTTCATATACTAGAAATTTATCATGTATTCTAATATGAACTACACTATCCATCTAGTCACTTTTTGTTCACACACATTTCTGTGTGCATAGAATAAGAGACCACCTTGGGAGATTTCTTCCTCAAAATGACCCATTTTAGATTAAAGAAAATCTTGATCCTGAGCTAGAAATTCTCGAAGAAGAAGACTAACCATTTGAAAATCCATTTGTTGGTGCCCAAAAAGAATTACCTTCACCCCCATCCTCAAAAGGATCATTGTATCTAAACGACCTCTTTGTTGAACTAGAATACCAAGATAATCCTTTAGCTCTTATCATCTATCATCTAGGACTATGAGGATTCCAACATCACCACCACCACCATCACCAAGGATGACAAAACCTACTTTTCCCTTTCCTATTCTCCTGACCTACATGACAATAATAATTTGAAGAGTATTCCTGGCTTGTACTTCCAAGATTCTATGGCTTGATCACTAAAGACCCTGAAACCTTTCTCTTTGAGTTTTATATCCTCTTTAGGAGTTATGATTATATAGCTGATTCTCAAAGGAAATAGTGATTTCCCTCTACTCTAAAAGAAGCAACCTTAAGATAGTTTATATGATTGGGTGTCAATGCCATAGTAGATTGTAATGCAATGAAGAACTTGTTCCAAACAAAGTATAAAGAATATTGTAGGGGAAGTGATATGAAAGAATATTATATCTTTAAAATGTCACAAAAGGAGGACAAAACCTTGGATGTGACAAGTACCATCCTAAACTATAAGTTCACTAATGCAAACACCTATCATGATAATCAAGATTTTAAATGGCATTTTCACAATCATGATTCGTGCATATTCCTTTAACACATTCCTTTGGCCTTGAAACCAACTCTAAAAAATTACAATAAAACTTTACATTATGTGTTTAGTGTCCAAAACTATTAGAGCTTATTTTGAGTGAAGTATTGATGTTCAGTTCCAATGGGTTGAGAATTGAATCGCCAAGAGACTATTATTCATGACACAATTCTAGTTGACCAAGAATGTAAGTCCAAATTTTAAGATAGAGGTTGGCTAGGAAATTTTCTAAATCTCATGGTATATGATGATGACATTGCATACTGATTTCTAAATACCTTGCACAATGGGAAGGACAAGGTCAAGGGTTTGCAGGTTAAATGTAATGAGAATATTATTGCATAAGTTTTAGGGTTGCCACAAGAAGGGAGAAAATTATAGAAGATTTAGATTCTTGATCAAATAGGGCACACTTTACTTTGTATACATATCTCTCATTGGTTGTGGACAACAAACAAGGTACATAAATACTTTATCTTCCTCACACTTACAAGCAATGTGCATTGTATATCATGTCGTATCTCACCTTTGAAGGATGTCATAAGTATTGTATGGAGCACATTATAACTTACTAAGTTGTTTGAGATACAACCACACACCTATAAATCTACCAAACTTTCTATCTCAATTACTGGAGAAGTGTCCAGGTCTTGTGCAATAAGGTAAGAAAAATATTGTATCCAACCATTATTTAGTAAAGTTAATAGTAGAAAGATATTTTCATAAGCATTCGACAATGTCTTGGGATGAATTTGTTGCATCTGATCAAATTATACAAAATAGGTCCTAGATGGATATGGTTAGGAAAAAGAATTTGAATGGACCATGGGACTAAGAAAGTAGTAATAAGAATAGATCCTTCCACTTATGGCCCTATTCCTCAAAAACTCTAGGACTACTCAAGAGAAGAAACCCACAAAATCACCCAAAATACCAATTTCTAGGCAAAGGAAAAAGAAAGAAGTCCTTGTTGAAACTAAAACCCCTACATCTTTTGTTAGGATTAGAGCCTCTATAGAAAAGGGAAAGGGGAAATTTGTTGAAAAAGAGGATATTTTAAAGAAATAAAAATATATAGAAGAAATTCCTACTATAGATCTTAGTACTCCACCTCCTTCCAAAAAGAACCAAATTTATGAAGAAATTCCTACAACGTCATCTAAAAGAGAGTCTTCATGAAAGAGGAAGAGGGACTTTGTTAAACCAAAGGAAGAAAGCTTTGTAAGGAGAAGTGTTAGGTCTAAAAAGAACCCTTGTCTAGATGTTTCTCCTATATATTTAATTATTAATGTTGAATCCTCTAAGTCTTTAGAACAAAAAATGACAAAGTCAAAGGTAACTACTAAAACTATGGGTAATATTGAAAAGGGAGCCCACAAAAGTGTGATGAACAATTGAATGATGCACACCAATGTGATGTAAACATGATGCGGGATCTCTTGGAGGAGTAGGATTAAGAAAACATTCATGGAAATAAAAATTTAGACCAAGATGAGAAACACAATTAAGATGTCAAATAATAGAATTTTATAGTCAAGAGGAGAAAAAAATACCAAATAGAAGAAGATGATGGTTAGGATTCTCAAGATTCTGAAAATGAAATGATGCAAGATGATACTATGGTTGAAGAGGGAGATATTCAAGAAGATGTTCCTTCAACTCCAAATAAACATCTCTTCAATAAGATGCCTAAATTTAACATGGATTCTTGTTAGCCCACATATGGACCTTGATTTAAAAATATACAAAAATAAGATTATCTCCAATTGAATACCATGGTGTGGTAGACATAGTCTCTAAATTTGTATGTTGAATTATGTGATAAGAAAGAAAGCAAAGTTTAGTTACCCTTGAAGTGGATCAGATTAGTTCAAATTGGTTTGAACAGGTTCAACACATGTCATCAAGGTTCATCAGTTGAATGATGTAGATTCATTTTTAAAGGCTTGGGCTTAGTTTCATCTTGAGACCTTTCAGATTCATGAACTCTATTCAAAATCAAGATTCAAGTCCAAAGTTTAGATTTCAAGTTTACTAATTCGAGAACATAGGAACCGGTTCAAAGTATTAGATTCATTGGTTCAAATATTCAAATATTCAATACTTAAAGGACATCTACTTACATGTGTGGAAAGAAGAAATGGGGAAGTGGCAGATTATTTCCTTGAACAACAATGGCTTGAACAAAGGTATTTCTTGGGATCATCATCATATTCAAAATGGGTGATTATATGATTTCAAAAATATAAACAAAAATCATGACTTCATGAAATCAAGTGCAAGACACCTGCACAAAATTTTAATTCAATAACCAACTTAAAAGGGGGTGATTTGTTATTAAAAAAGGAACCTATTGAGTGATGATACCAAGTACATTTTTGGAAATCCAAGAATATGGCTTACATCTAGAAGATGATTGAAGGCATCAAGATCATGGTATTCCATAAAAATGATTTTATCATGAGCTAAAACATATGATCCAACTGAGTGTTGAAAGAAGGAGAATGTTGAAATCAGATAGATACAAGTATGATAAATGTGATTCAATCATTGTTTTGTCACTGATGTCAACCCTTCTTTCTGCTGGGAAGACAACTGCTTATATGATTTAATTACTATCACTTGTTTGATTGATGAAGAGGATTTGATAAAAAAAATGTAACAAAAATACTTAGAGGAAAGGTTGAGTTATGATATAAAAGAGGAGTATAAGAATCAAATAAGACATTGATATTATAGTGCATTAATAATATACTTAGGTTACAAAGGCTGGTTACACTAAGCAAGTTCAGTACAAGTTAAATAAAGTTTGTCTACCAAGCTTGACCGAATGGATAGTAGGTGCCAAGAAAAGTTAGTGCAAGCCAAGCAGAAAATTAGGTGGAGCCAAGTAAAAGTTCATTTTAGTGTATGCTAAGCAAAACAGTGGATGCCGAGTAAAGTTTAGTCGATGTCGAGCTCTAGTAAACTTTAGTTTATATCAAGTGGTTTTTCAGAGGATGTCGAGCAACACATTATGTGTTGAGCATCAGAGACAAGTTAATGTTGAGTATCAGCATTATTAGAAAGATCAAGAATTTAATGGATCTGAGCCGCCAAATTTATTTTTTTGGATTGTGTGAAGTAGGTGGAAGATAAGATTGATGAGCTAGTGGCACAAAATTCATGGTAAACCATTTTGAGGAGAATTCAAAGAGGATTGAAGGAGAAGTTTCTAGAAGTGATATGGAATGAGAGGTAGATTCATTGAATCCTACCCAATCTATCCTAACCCTAAATTGGACAATGGATAATGAACGACAAAAGATCTTAATTCTCTATTTATAAGGATGACTAGTTAGAAGCAACGGTTATCATGTTCGAGAACCTAAGGAAGACAAGGAGTCAAGGGTATTGCTTCATCAAGTGACCTAAGTGAAGACTATGCATTGTCATGTTAAGCAAGAAGGATTAAGGTTATGAATGCTTGAAGGGTGAACAAGCAATTAGTGTTGAAATGTGTGAAATCCAAGTAGAATGGAGGACTGAAACAAAGATGTGCAATCTACAAATGGAGTTGTAAGTTGTAATCAAATCAATGCCTTATTGTTACTCTCTAATAATTGTATAAGTTTAGGGTAAATCTTTTGGATCAAGGTTGACCTAATAGTAATTTGTAAATCCTTTAACCGGGTGAGATTCTAAGTGAATGGTTTAAAGTCCTCTAACAAGGCTCACTCCTAACAGGGTGATCAAAATCATTTAATAGGATCACATTTAATAGTGTGTATTGTAACCTTCAACAAGGTTGGCCTTTCATAGGGTGTCACTTCATAAGAGTGAAAACGAGTAGCATGTTACTGGTAGTTTTTTCCAAATTAGGTTTCCACGTAAATCATTGTGTCAAATGTGTTGTTAAATCTATTATCTTTCATGTTTACATTTCTGCAAAATGATTTGACAGTAACCTACAAGTTTTTAAGTGAATGCATGTGTTGGGTGAAACTGTGGTACACATATTAAGGATAAATGATAAGATTAAGAGCTAGTTCATCTCACATTTAAATATCAATCCAGAGTCATAAACTAGTGAAAGGTATAGTGGCTATATGCTCAAGGGATGAAGATAGCATGCCAAGTTGGTATGGATGCAACTGAGAACAAGTGGAAGGAAACCTACAACAAACCAAAATAAAACTGGCAACAAGAACTGTCACTTCCTGGCGACAGGAGCTAAGCTGAAACCTACAATAAATCAAAACATAGCTGGCAACAGGAACTGTCACTTCCTGTGACATGAATTAAATGTTTAAATCTAAAAGCAAACTATTCTAAACACTAGAAAGAATTATAAATGTAAAATTTAATCTAGAATTTAACATTGCATAAAATAAATAAGAAACCACATAAATCTAAATGTATACTTATATCTTAAACAATACATGAATCAATAATTAATTGCAATAACATGAATTAAAACAAGTAAGCTAATATAAGAATTTTATATAAGAAATCAAATCAAAACATACATAAAATAAAACGCATTCAAATCCAAAATAAATCACTAGTCATTCTGAGAAGTGGATCCTACCTCCTCAGTACGCCTGGTGATGAAAAATTAATGCTCTTCTACACTCCTTTGATCATAATGATATTTCTTTATTCATCCAATAATATAGAGTTTACACAAGCTGTTGCTACAGGAAACTCACGTACAAAGGTCTGAAATATTTGATATTAATATGCCCCCCTTTGTTTTCAGCGGACCATATATATAAGATCATACTTATAAAAAACTAAAACCAATTGAAGGAAAAGAGAATAGTTTGTTTTCCAGCTATCAACAAATATCACAATGGAATGGCTCACATACAATTCCATTTGTTGGCCACATTATAAATCTATTGTAACAACAAGAAAAAAATAGAGATGGAAATAGTTACATTCTTGTCCATCTTTGTATTCATATGTACCATAGATTGCCTAGCAAATTAGATCTTCCATAAATCAATTTCCACATGATTAGAGCCATTGCAGAAAAATGTAGAGCATTTATTGGAGTAAATTTATAAATTATGATGTTTATAAAATTGCATGTAACTTCCAAACAATTTAGTTGCTGAAAATTTTACCAAGCAAAAAGTTAAATGGCCTCATTCTGCACAAAACCCAGATAGTGGATTTTTGAAATTCGTCCTCATTTTTCTACAAATTGAAATGCAAAATAGACTATGATGTTTCTAATTGGCAGATTTTTCTCTTTTCCATAAGTCCACATATCTTGTATTATATGTTCCAAGATATATAAATATATGTATGTCAAGGCATAAAATATATATATTGATTAGTAAAATCAATCAATTATAAAGTTTCATTAATATATCTAAAAACTTTATTAAGTATTACTTATTTATATTTAACCATATGTAACATAAGATAATAAAAATATGGATGAAATGGAATAGAATAGAATATGGAAATGAATACGATGGTATGTAAAATGGTGAAAAGATGGTATGAATATGGATCATAAATGGTTCTCATCATTCCCCCCAACTTAACATATTGTACGTCCTCGTGCAATCATAATGATCAAGAGGTCTTTAGTGTTAAATGGAAGTACTTGGATTTATGGCCTAAACCATGATAACTCATATAGAAACACAAATCCCTTTCTTCACATGCAAAGCTTCTTTTTTTCTTCTTCTTCTTCAGTAGGGATATCTCTTTTAAATTTTGCATAAGTTGTTTCTCTTTTCTATTTTCTTTTTCTTTTCTTTTCATTTTTTTTGATAGCATCATGGTTCACAAGGTTACATATAGGAGAAATTTATCTCAATTTGCACAAGAGGAGTTTAAATGGGTGACATAAAAGAGATAAGAGACAAAGTAAAGGGTATTGTATGATGGATATAATGGATAGTGTGATGGAATTATTAAGGGTGATGGATGGAAGATAATAGGATGACATTCCTCCCCCTAGCTTAAAGGTTGATCGTCCATGGGAAACAAGGAGAGGATAGGGAGGGGTGTTGCATAATGATCAACATAATATAAGAAATATTAACAAAGTTAAGAGATAAAACAACAAAAAATAAAATTGATTATTTTACCAACATGCACGTCCAGGGATGCCAAGGTCCAAAATCCAAAAGATCACTGCAACTATGAAACTCAAACTGGAAAAGAACCACAAATGCGGACTGGAATGAATGTTGGAGAAAAGGTCGCCATCTAAAAGAAGCAATATAAAGCACACTGAAGGGAGCTTGATCCATTTTCCATAGCATCTCAACTTAATGTGTAGTACTTAGGATATGTGATCAAAATCATGGTGATCACTAGAAATTGAAGTACAACCACACAATGTGCAACAAGAGATGCAAGAAACACCGAGAGAGAAATAGCCAAAGAAGTAACTAGGTGTCCCTGAAAAAATGGTTAGCTCAACCAAATTAGTGCATTTTTTCCATTTTTTTCTCTTTGTTTTTTTTTTTTTCAAATTTTGATAATGATAAGTGACCGTTGGCAAGCCATTTTTCAATCACTTACCACTTAATGGCGCTGTAAAAATAGTTTTCACCATTAAGAGTTTATTTTTTAGTTAATATCCGCCAAAAACTAGTTTTTAGATATTAACTAACCAACAATACCCAAAGGTTTTCATTGTTGGATCTTTTATTACTTTTTTCTTTTTCATTTTTTCATTTTTTTTTCATTTTTGAATAACTGCATAGAATGACCAAAGGAAAAAATAATTCCTTCTATGGATGACAAAGAGTGATATCATCAAAAACCTAATTTCTTTTCATCTCCTGACAAAAGGCACCATTGAAACTAGATTATATAGTGAACTCAAAATGATGACCATGAATAACCTGAGTAGGAGAACCATTTTCCCACAAAACCAATCTTGATCCATGTATCCAATGCCGCTGATTATGGAATATTCTTGTAGAACTTCGAAACATGCATTGGCACACTTGGCTAAAAGAATTACTGATAACGAGGATAATTCTCGAAAGATATATTGCTCTATGATGACACCACATAAAGATATGTTATCTTATCTTGATAAGAATATGAGGTATCCATTGCATTAAATAACACACCTTCATTACCAAAGGCCAAGTGGTAGAGTAAAAAACCAATTGTAGTCACCAATGTGTTCATAAAATAAAGGCAGATAGAGACACATGTCTAGGAAGGCATGTGATGATTCCCAATACACCCAAGATCTTTATGTATTTCTTCAATTTGTATTTGAATGTGTAGCTATATAAAATAGTGCTAAAAGATTCTAGAATCTCATAGACCAAATTAAAGACCACCATGCTCCATATAGCTGGGAAAAGCCAAGATAGAGTGTTACTTGACACTCACACAGAGAAATATTACCAAATGATATCATCTCTCCACAATAAGAGACCTGAAACCACATTCTCAAGACCAAGCACATCAAGTATAGTAAAAGAAGATCATTCATTCAATAACTCTACCATTAAGTAGGCAATTTATTTTTTGCAAATGATAGGTAGAGTTATTAATATGAAGAGATACTTGATAATAATAAAAAATGGATAAATAACTAAAAATTCTTGTGTATATATAATATCAAGGAAAATCAACACAAGAACATATACCTTTAATTGTTTGAGATCCCACATGTGGAAGTTTCCCAGAAGGACCAATGGAACAATTAATGAAGCTTTATTTGAAATTATCCAATAACCACAGAATTGGAGGGATTTCCCCCAACTTCACTTCATTCTACAAGGTCATAAGAACATCAAGAAAATTTTAAGCAATCAAATTTAAGAATATCTTTGAGTTTTAGTACATCTATGGATTTCTTCTTAATGTCTCATTAGCATTCAAACCATCCAAAGAATCGAGAAAGTGATTTAGCGCCTATTATTTATGAATGATCATCTTAAGATACAACAACCAAGAATGATAAATATATAGATATTAATACCTTGGTTCTAGTTAAATGAATGAATCATCCATAGTGTATTTAGTCATCTCGAGATAATGTAAAGAATCAACAATGAAGAATAGTGAACATCCATTTGTAATACATGTTATTTAGTCATTAATGCACTCAAATCCTTCAAGTTTTGTTTAATTAGTTAGACCATAATCAATAAGTGTGTTAGGAATACACATTTTTATCATAGGCCTCCCAAGATCTATATATTTTAATATTAAAACATTTTTAAAGGGTAGGTATTGTAAGATATCATTTGGTATCATACACAACACTTGAATGATTAAGGTATACAATAGATCATCTTTTGGTGCATGATTAATTCCAACACACATAAATACTTTTTCAGTGATGAAATCATAATAGTTTGTTTCCTTATGTGTGTGAAATTTTTCAAAATTTTGTGATTTAAGAAGTAGATAAAAAGAATTAAATTGATGATTTTTAAATTGGTAAATATGTCCCTCTACTTCTTTGAAACCAAAATCACATTGTTTATCCATGTCATCAATTTCATGCATATGAAAAAGGATCAGTGAAATCTTGACACTATATGTAGTTTGATCCACCTCATTATGTGATGTTTTATTAGGAATTGTGAATTCCATTGGTGGATATGTTGGGGTGGATGGTGGGTGAAATGAATGGAATAAGGATAATGGAAAAGGTTGTATTGGACATATAGTAGGTGGATATGAGTAGGATGGGAATAATGGAGATGGTAGAATATAAGATGGATATATAGGTTGTTGTGAGAATGCATGATTATATTCATTGTGCATACTAGGTCGAAACTTATGTTTTGAAGAAATATTTTGTCTTTCCAATGCAATAGAGTAATCCATACTTTGATCTCCTTGATGTGGTGTTTGAAATTGCTCACCACTTACATGGAAGAATTTTTCACTTACATCCTTAACATGGTGAGGCACATCAAGTGCTTCATTCAACATATGTTCTTTATTGTTTGTGCATATACATTTATCACCTTGTCTGTGACAAATAAAACAACAAGCAGTTAATATGTCACTCTCAAAATCACATTATTTAAAAAATTTATTAAGTATATCCTCCTATTTAGACTTAGAAATAATAATTGGACATCCCTGTGAAAATGGAAGATCAAGATCATTTAAGTTGCATTGATTAGGTAATAAGTGGGTAAAAATGTCACCTTTGGTTGATGCAATTCTTCCACCAATTCTTGTTTTCAAATTTGATGTTGGACTACCTTAAAAATGCATCATTTTAAACATTTTTCTTCAAATTTCTCTTTCTTTATCAACTACTCACAACAACAAATTATAACATAAATAATAGATCTAACTTCTAAAACCTATTTGCAAACAATGCACCTAAATGATTTACTATAGCACAAACGTAAGGTATCAGACTGAGCAAGGTTGACACATGATCAGACATTCCCAAAGGTGCAATATTCCTAACTTGACCTACTATGATTTCACACCTTTAATACCTTTCCCTGGCAACGACACCAAAATGTTGGGTGAAACTGTGGTACAAATATTAAGGACAAATGATAAGATTAAGAGCCAATTCATCTCACATTTAAATATCAATCCGGGGTTGTAAACTCATGAAAGGTATAGTGGCTATATGCTCAAGGGATGAAGATGGCATGCCAAGTGGGGATGGATGCAACTGAGAACATGTGGAAGGAAACCTACAACAAACCAAAACAAAACTGGCAACAAGAACTATCACTTCCTGGTGACAGGAGCTAAGTTGAAACCTACAATAAATCAAAACATAGCTGGCGATAGGAATTGTCACTTCCTACGACATAAATTAAATGTTTAAATCTAAAAGCAAACTATTCTAAACACTAGAAAGAATTATAAATGTAAAATTTAATCTAGGATTTAACATTGCATAAAATAAATAAGAAACCACATAAATCTAAATGTACACTTATATCTTAAACAATACATGAATCAATAATTAATTACAATAACATGAATTAAAAAAAGTAAGCTAATATAAGAATTTTATATAAGAAATCAAATCAAAACATACATAAAATAAAACACACTCAAATCCAAAACAAATCACTAGTCATTCTGAGAAGTGGATCCTATGCTTGGTGATGAAAAGTTAATGCTCTTCTACACTCCTTTTATCATAATGATATTGCTTTATTCATCCAATAATATAGAGTTTACACAAGTTGTTGCTATAGGAAACTCACGTACAAAGGTATGAAATATTTGATATTAATCTGCCCCCCCATGTTTTCATCAAACCATATATATAACATCATACTTATAAAAAACTAAAACCAATTGAAGGAAAAGAGAATAGTTTGTTTTCCAGCTATCAACAAATATCACAATGGAATGGCTCACATACAATTCCATTTGTTGGCCACGTTATAAATATGTTGTAACAATAAGAAAAAAATAGAGATGGGAATGGTTATATTCTTGTCCATCTTTGTAATCATATGTACCACAAATTGCTTAGAAAATTAGATCTTCCATAAATCAATTTCCACGTGATTAGAGCCATTGAAGAAAAATGTGGAGCATTTGTTGGAGTAAATTTATAAATTATGATGTTTAGAAAACTGCATGTAACTTCCAAACAGTTTAGTTGTTGAAAATTTTTCCACTAGGAAAGTTAAATGGCCTCATTCTGCACAAAACCCAGAATGTGGATTTTTAAATTCGTCCTCATTTTTCTGCAAATTGAAATTCAAAACAGACTATGATATTTTTAATCGGCAGATTTTTCTCTTTTTCATAAGTCCACATATCTTGTATTATATGTTCCAAGATATATAAATATATGTATTTCAAGGCATAAAATAACTATATTGATTAGTAAAATCAATCAATTATTAAGTTTCATTAATATATCTAAAAACTTGATTAAGTATTACTTATTTATATTTAACCATATGCAACATAAGATAATAAAAATATGGATGAAATGGAATAGAATACAATATGGAAATGAATATGATGGTATGAATATGGATCATAAATGGCTCTCATTAGCATGCATGATGAAAAACGTTTTATGGGTTCACTAAGCTGTGAAAAGTTTTATTTATACATTTGGACCTTGGATAACTGATTCACCCCCCTCTCAGTTATTCTAAAGAATTCCAACAACTGAGGTTACTGATTTTTCAAAACATTATTTTGAAGCTATTTCTTGTGTTTGATTGAGTATTTACAATCAATATATGCACCTTTATAGACAAGGGAAATAACATGGAGATGAAAACTAATATGCACTTTTGAAGCTATTTCTTGCAGTTGATTGGGTATTTACAATCAATATATGTACCTTTAAAGACATGGGAATGAAACACAGCCAGGCTCAAGTTAATTGAGCATGAATCTTAACCTTCCACCCTCAAGCTCAATAAACAAACTTAAAATCATCTAATGGTTGCCAAGGCCATAAAGGAGTTGGTTGATAAATTTAATCAATGTCAGAAATATGATGAGCATGCCTAATCATTGAAGAGAACCTTATGTAATTCCAAAAGTCTAATAAAGATTCATCTTGACGATGAAGGACTCTAAGGTGTAAAGCCATGGTTCAGTGCAAAAGCTTTCATCAACATGGGAATGTTGAGAAGACACACATAGTACAAATTGGTAGGCATGGATATGAGATTGATACAGAGAAATCAGACACATTGGAATATGATTGCAAGAAAGATGTGTTGCAAACCTAAAAGCGAAAAATAAATGAGGGATTTCAATGTGTTTGTGATTAGGTTTATCAATAATATGTTTACATCCCACCATTAAAATCAAATTTTACAATGTGGCTAGAAACAAAATAATGTGCCCACTCATCCACATTTTATATCAAGTTTCAAGGACTCAAACAGAAGTAGATGCCACGGATTCTCTACAAAGAAATATCACTCTCATTCAAATGCTCCTTCCATAGCTAATATGTGGTAATAGTAACGTGGAAAAGGATTTTCCACATGAGGATATGGAAAAGATGGAAGATAATAGCATAATTATTTTCATTCTATTACAATCTTATCATCTACATTTGTGCTACAACAAAGATTGAAATCTGATTTTATAGAGCCTCTATATGGATGCCCCATCAATGGATAGATTTACACACAAACTAGCATAATTCTTGTCATTCTATTACAATCTTATCATCTGCATTTGTGCTACAACAAAGATTAAAATATGATTTTATAGAGCCTCTATATGGATGCCCCATTGATGGATAGATTTACACACAACTATGAACTTGTGTCTTATGAAGTGAGTATGGTTTTATAAGTAGAATATGGGAAGATCTTTGGAGAATTAAATGAGAAAATGAAGATAGTAGATTAAAGCGTGAAGACATCAATGCATGGAAAATCACTAGAATGTTTGAGCTATAAACCCAATTGTGAGGAACACTTGGCAAGCACCAAAATACAGTCACCATAACTAGTGTTGTGTAACCATATTCTTTATATTCCACCTATCTATAAATGTGTGCATAAATATATTTAAAATGAATATGATAAATGTAATGGGGGATCAAACAATATTTTATTAGGGAAAAGAAATCACTTATACAATATTGGTGACTTGTTAATGAAAGCAATGTTGTAACTATAGCTGAGAAATGAAGGGAGTTTATCGGACAATATTTTAAAACTTTAATTTTCAAGAATCAATTATGACACCTGGGTAGTGATTGGGAGATTCTATTTATTCTAAAATTATAGTTGGAGAAGGGGTTCTCTCTTTTTTGAATGGTCTTTCATACATGAGGATGGTTTATTTTATGATTGTAAAGCAGAGAGGGTTTCTTTTTCCAAAAAAGTATTTTGTGCTTTGGGGGGTAATTCTTCATTTTTTATTGTAAAGGGGAAAGGGTAACATGTTCTATTTTCATATTTAGTTTTATGTGTGGATGGAAATGGTGGACTTTCCTTTATCAAGGAATAAATTTGGTATATTTTAAATCTTTGAGTTTTGAATGTATTCATTTGAATTTCAGTTGATCTTTATGTCAAGATAGTTGCTCGATAAAATCTCCATCCATTGTCCCATTTTTGTATGTGAAAAGAAATATTTGAGTTTTAAGTATCATATGTATCTAAAATTAATCTTTAAATCTTCCCCTCAGTCTGTTGATTGTGAGTGTTGAACTACAAATATTTGAGTTCTTAGTTTAGTTATTTACTTATAAATTCCCACATCTATCTCACATTTATGGATAGATGGTTGTTTGCCTTTTGTACCTTCTGGTTAAAAGCATACTAGTAATTTCACTATTTGCATACCAAATGGAGGGAGTTGTACCTTCATACCAAAATTCCAAGGGCACTAGCACATTTCAATATCAAGTGATCCAAATGTTAGTTGCAAATTGTGTCTTCGTGCTTGGGCAATCAAGAGTCAATTTAAAAGGGTGTTGTTGAAAGATGGCTCTGTTAACTAATAAATTTTTAGGGAATCTAGTAGGTGAAGAAATCGAAGATAGTCCTCAGTAATTTTTTTTATATTTGTATATGTTGGATTGGAAAATTTGTTAATTCATCATGCTAAAAGGAAGAGTTGTAAGAAAGACAAGACTGGATCCCTCTATCATGGAATCCATTAGGTGGATGAAAAGGTGTTGCATGAGTTTTGGGGTAGATAAAAAGAAAGTATCTCTTGGTTTGTAAAGAAAAATATTAGCTTGGATGATGATAATGTATCTACCCTCTTGTGGAGAAGCCTCTGCACATGATTCCAAAAACTCAAAGATCTAGAGGAGTATGCAAGAAGAGTGGAAAGGCCTAAAAGAAGAACACATAGTTGATGATGAAGAGTCTCTAGTAATATCATCTCACTGCATCTCTCACATTTATTCAATCTTTTATGATCATGTAGCACCCAAAAGCCTATAGGTAGAGAGGATAAAAATGCATCATATCTTTCTTCTTTTTTGATCTTGAAAGTTTCAAGTTTGAAAACGATGATAGCTACCTTACTTTAGAATATCATGTCTATGAAATTTTTTTGAATGTTATACAATCATAACTTGAGACTTTTTCTTTTGATGAAGGAGTGAATAAATGTGAGTCTTCATGTTTAACAATTTATAATCAATCCATAGAGAAATCTTGTCAATTGAAAAATGAAGTTGATGGTGAAGACAAGGTAAAACTACATCTTGGTAAGGCTTCTCCTCATGCTAAATCTCTTATTGAAAAATGATATTCTTAAGTTAACCTTCAGCCTACATATCACTCAATTAAAATGTAGAATAATATTCACCTCGATCAAGAAGAAGAAATTGTATGCAAACTTCTATCATGTCTCAAACAGGAGAGCTTCTCTCATAATGGTTCAAGTATTAGTCTAAAACAAAATGAAAACAAGATGCTCATGGGTGAATCTTCTTTCCATTATTTCATGAGTGATTTTGTTGATTTAAATCATGAAAATAATGCTATGTGTGATGGTATATTTTTTGGAATTCTTTAGAATAAATGAAAAGGGGGGTGATTCAGTTATCCAAGGTCTAGATGTATAATTAAAACTTTTCACAACTTAATGAAGCCATATCCATAAAACATTTTCATCATACATGCATCCATTAGATCATACAATTGTTTAAACTTGTAGGTTACTATCAAATCAACTTTGCAGAAATGTAAACATGAAACATAATAGATCCAATAACACATTTGACATAATGATTCAACATAGAAACCCAATTTGGGAAAAACCACCAGTAACATGCTACTCATTCTCACTCTTCTAAAGTGATGTTATGTGAAAGGCCAACCTTGTTAAAGGTTATAATGCACACTGTTAAATGTGACATGGTTAAAGGATTTCAATCACCTTGTTAGGAGTGAGCATTGTTAGAGGACTTTAAATCATTCACTTGGGATGTCACCCGATTAAAGGATTTACAAATGACTATTAGGTCAACCTTAATCCAAAGGATTTATCCTAGACTAGTACAATGATTAGAAATTAATAGCAATGCTTGATCTAATAAAAAGTTACAACACACTTGCAAATTACAGATCTTTATTTTTAGTCCTCCATTCTTCTTGGATTTCACACACTTCAGGTCTGACAGCTTGTTCACCCTTCAAACATCCATACCCTTATGCCTTCTTGCTTTGCTTTCTAATGCAACCTCTTCTCTTAGGTCATTGAATAAAGCAGTACCCTAGACTCCTTGTCAACCTTAAGTTCTCGCACATGAGGACCTTTGCTTCTGACCAACCATCTCTATAAATAGAGAATTAAGATCTTTTGTTGTTCATCCTCCTTCATCCATTTTAAGGTTAAATTGGATTAGGTAGGATTCAATGAATCTACCCATTATTTCATTTCATTCCCTTCTAAAAATTTCCCCTTCAATCTTCTTTGAATTCACCTCAAAAAAGTTCACCATGAATTTTGTGCCACCAGCTCATCAAGCTTATCTTCCACATGGTTCACACAATCCAAAAAATAAAACTTGTTAGCTCAGATTCATCAAATTCACGATCTTTCTCATAATGTTGATACCTGACATTAACTTGATTCTGATGCTCGGCACATACTGTGTTGCTCAACTTCCCTTGTCAAAACACTTGGCTTTAACTAAAGTTTACGGGTGCTCAACATCAACTAAACTTTACTTGGCTTATATTGTATCACTTGGCTTACATTGAAATTGACTTTGCTTGGCTCCAACTGATTTTTTGCTTGGCTTACACTAACTTTGCTTCACACCTATTGTGCAGATTGTTAAGCTTGGCAAACATACTTTGTTTAACTTGTTCTTCTGAACTTCCAGTGTATCCATCCTTTGCAACCTTAAGTAGATTATAAATGCACTATAATATCACTATCTTAATTGATCTTTGTACTCCTTTTCCATATCATAATTCAACCTTTCATCTAGGTGCTATTGTTACCTGGTTTAATCACATCCTCTTCATCAATTAAACAAATGATAGTACTCAAATCATCTAAGCAATTGTCCTTCCAGCAAGTAGCAAGTTTGACATTAGTGAAAAAAAAATGATTGAAACACATATTCATACTTGTATCAATCTATTTTCAACAATTTCCCTCTTTGGCATTGATGGCAAACCAAATCGACCAAACTTAATTATTAAAACCAACTAAATACCGAATAGAAAATAGTTCTTTGAATTGAAATCTCTCCCTCTATTAGCAACTTTCATTTTTTGAATAAGTTACAAAATTCTATTCTAATTAACATAAAATTAATCAACTCATCCTTATGACTCCCTCTTATTAGGTATTCATGTTTCTTTTGTGTTTACTTTCATCTCCCTCTTGGACAACAATATCTCATGTCTCCCTCAATAGTCAAGATTTCTCCATCATTTCTCCTTCAGTAGGATTTCTCCCTCTTTGACAACAATGCCAAATACTTTTCATCTTAATATGCAAATATGAACATTTTTAGTTTCTCCCTCGGACACCTAAGTTGTGACTAATTTGTAATTCCAACTCTTTGATTAGTTTAGGTAGCTTCTAAAGTATGATCCATTGCATCAATGTGTAACATATGTCAATCAACTTGTTTGATGTAGGGCACTCCTCATGCTTCTTAGATAGCCTTTGATAAGAGTATCACCCCTAGTTTACCTCTTAGATACTCATGAACATCCTTGGGTAATGCTTTTGTGAAGGTATTAGCTATTTGCTCTTTTGTATTAACATATTCCATCTTCACCTCTTTATTTTGAACTAACTCTCTCAAGCAATGATACTTGATTGTAATGTGCTTAGTCTTTGTATGCATCACAAGATTCTTTGATATATTTAGCACTTGTATTATCACAATAAAGTATCACAAGTTCAATGATTTCTTCCTTCATATCTTTGAGTAGCTGGGTAATCCATATAATGTTTGTACAATTTACTGCAACAACAACATATTTAGCTTCAGTAGTAGATTGAGAGATGTAATTTTGTTTCTTGATAGTCCATGTAACCAACCTTTTTCTTAAGAAAAATGCTCCTCCACTAGTGCTTTTTCTGTCACCAATATTTTTAGCCCAATCACCATCATTGTAGGCTCTCAATTCAAATTTCTCATTTTTCTTATAATATAGACCATAGTTTTTTGTTCCTTTCAGATATCTCGTTATTCTCTTAACTATCATCAAATGATTATCCCTAGGATTAGCAGAGAATCTTGCAACTATCCCAACCAATAATACAATATTAGGTCTTTTGTTTATTCCATATTGTAATTTGCCAATTATAGACCTATACAATGTTTGATTCACCTCAGCTAAATCACCATTCTTTGACAATTTATGTCCTATCATCATAGGTGTGCTTATTGGCTTGGAATCTTCCAATCCAAAAGTTTTCAGTATCTCCTTTGCATACTTTTACTGAGTGATGTAAATACCATACTTCATTTGATGTACTCGCAAACCCACAAAGAACTTGATCTCTCCAAACATAGACATCTCAAATTCTTTCTTCATTTCATTTGTAAAAGACTTAAATAAAATATCTTGACCTCCAAATATGATATCATCAACAAAAATTTCAGATAATAAAATATCTTTGCCTTCCTCTATCTTAAAGCATAGAATTTTTTTATAATCAGACCTTTCAAATCAAATCTTCACAAAATAATTATGAAGTCTTTCATATCATGTTCTTGGTGCTTGCTTCAAACCATATAAAGCTCTATGTAGTCTACATACCATGTTTTTGTTGTTAGCATCAACAAATCCTTCTGGTTTTTCTATATAAACCTCTTTCTTCGATATACCCTTCAGAAATGCAGACTTAACATCCATTTGATAAACTTTGAAGCCTATGTATGCAGAGTAAGCAAGTAGAGATCTTACTCCTAATCTTACAACAAGGTCGAATAATTCTCCATAGTCTATCCCTTCTTCTTATGCATATTCTTTACAAACTAATCTTGCCCTATTCCTTGTGACTTCACCATTTTTATCTAACTTGTTCCTATATACCCACTTGGTGCCAATGTCATTTTTTTCTTCTAGTCTCAGAACTAGAGTCTATGTCTTATTTTTCTCAGTTTGTCCAATCTCTTCTTCCATGGCTTTACTCCAGTCCACATCTTCTAAGGTATCTTTCACTATTTTAGGTTCTTGCATGCTCAAAAAACATGTATCATTTCTTAACTTGTTCCTTGTCATTGGTCTAGCATCTTTATCTCCAATGGTTTGTGCAACAGGGTGATGTCTCTTGACATACTTAGACAATCTTGGTTCTGTTATGTTTTCTTCACATGTTCTCTCAACTTTTGAATCACTATGTACATCTCTGTCAAGTAGTTCAACATCTCTTTTAGGTACATGACTCTCAAAATCAAAATGTGCCTCAAATTCATTCTATAACTTGGCACCTGAATGTAACTCAATTTCTAAATGCAACTTGACATTCATAGTATGTGACTCGGTAGTCACTGAAACTTGTTGATTTGCAACTTGATTTACATCATCTTCATTAGCAAGCATACCTTCATAAAAGTATACAAATGATTTGTATTCTTCTGGTTCCTTCATAGGTTCAACCTCATGTACTTATGTACATTCATCAAATTTCACATTTGCACTTTCTATAACTTTGTTAATGTTAGTATTTAAACACTTATAAGCTTTATTTCTTGTGAAACAACATCTTTTATCCTAGTGTAATATTGAGCAATATTCTCACCTTCTTGCATTCTCATATCATCAAACTTACCTCTGAGACTTTTAGATTTTCCTCTTAGAATATTTGTGTCTCCTCCATAAATAGTGTGAAGAGCATCCCACATTTTCTTTGCATTGTCACAACCCTTGATATCATCAAACTCGGCATAACTTAGGGCAGAGGCAATCTCCAACATTGTCTAGTTGTGTTCTTTCTTCTTTTTCATATCTTCAGTAGTTAGGGCTCTAGTAGGATCAACACACTCAGTGGTGATGGTAGATTGTGCATGATCTTCAAGACCTCCTAGGTGTAGCTTCATCAAACTTTTTTATGTAGGAAAGTTATCTCTATTAAGCTTGAGTACCTCTCTTTTTGACATCTTATTATTTTTGCTTCTAGTACCTTTAAACTAGTCCTCTTAAGCAAATATTTGTGATACCAATTGTTGAAATTTTTTAGAATAACTGAGGGGTGGGGGGGGGGGGTGTGGTTGAATCAATTATCCAAGGTTCAGATGTACAATTAAAATTTTTCACAACTTAGTGAACCCATATCCATAAAACATTTTCATCATGCATGCATCCATTAAATCATACAATCACTTAAACTTGTAGGTTACTATCAAATCAATGTTACAGAAATGTAAACATGAAACATAACAAATTCAATAACACATTTGACACAATGATTTAACGTGAAAATCCAATTTTGGAAAAACCACCAGTAACATGCCACTCATTCTCACTCTTATGAAGTGATGCCCTATGAAAGGCCAACCTTGTTAAAGGTTACAATGCACATTGTTAAATGTAACCTAGGTAAAGGATTTCAATCACACTATTAGGAGTGAGCCTTGTTAGAGGACTATAGATCATTCACTTAGAATGTCACCCAGTTAAAGGATTTACAAATGACTGTTAGGTCAACCTTAATCCAAAAGATTTACCTTAGACTAGTACAATGATTAGAAAGTAACAGTAAGGCTTGACCTAATAACAACTTACAACGCACTTGCAGATTACAAATCTCTATTTTTCAGTCCTCCATTATGCTTGATTTTCACACACTTTAGTTCTGACAACTTGTTCACCCTTCAAGCATCCATACCCTTAAGCCTTCTTTCTTTTCTTGCCAATGTAGCCTCTTCTTAGGTCATTGAATGAAGCAGTACTCTAGACTCCTTGTCTTCCTTATGCTCTTGCACATGACTACAATTGTCACCACGACACAATATATCATTATTGTGTAGGTACAGAGAAAAGGTGACATCCATCACAAGAACAAGATGTGATAAACAAAACTCTTTATGCATGGGATTATTGCCTTTGTCCTACGTAGTGACAATAAGGAAAGTGAATTGTGAGGGGTGGTTTAGAAGATGAAGACATGCAATCCTATCCACTAGCCAAAGTTGTTGTACTAGATTCATCATATTATGAACTCAACATAATGTGAAGGAGAAAATTGGGTTCATGTGGTTCAAAAAAATCTTAAATGAGACTTTGACTCAATATGTGACTCCCAAGATATGTGCTTTCCATTTTATAACCATCCAATATGGATGCATTCGAGTGAGAATACAGAATTGAGAGGAAAGTGCATATTGCACTGGTTAATCTAATATCATTTGGATGTATTTCAATCCGATACCACTTCACCAAAAATGAGCATGAGCTCAGGCAGTGTGTTCAATATGAGGAAGACCCACCAGTTGTCATCAAGCAAATATCTTCATAATAGTTATAGTGCCAAATGTCAAATTAGAACATGGAAGTACTTTGGTGCATGTGAATTATTTAATTAATACCTAAAACTTGAGTGTTCGAGCATGTTACATGCTACAAGTAATTGGAATCTTCAAGTCAATGGTGAAGGATGATCACACATAGGATGATCATAAAACCCATGGATATGAATTGTAGAAATATGAAATATATATGCTTGATGTCAAACACATGATACAGATTTCATACTGTCAATATTTCCGTAAGTTGATGAAGATATAGTGGTAAGGTGTTGGCGGTTAAGTTTTGATCCATGTAGCTTCAAGAAGGCAAGGGAAGGTGTTGTGCATTGCCACACCAGTTCAAGCTCGACAAAGCTAAAACTTACTCCTCATACTAGAGAAAAAATATGATAGTAATATGATAGTATCTAAGCATGTGTGTTGATTGTTTGACAAAATATCACATGGAATGCAGAGGGAACGATCAACTGTTTGTTTAAAGGATTGTCAACAATTTTATATGGCATGGGTCCACAAGAGAAGAGAAATAGGTACGTATTTACCTATAGGGAATGTAAGATGAGTTAATGAGACACTACCACTTGTATTCTTATTCCAAATCAAGAATTTGATAGATTCTCTATCCTGACAAAGTATAAGTATGGGCAATACTTGTAATATGTCTGATGAAACACCGGTTCCCAAATATATCAAGCTCGATAAAGGAGATGGAAATGTTAATATTGAAAACTTGGAGGAGCCATCAAGTGGAAAGTTAAAAAACAAAATATTCCAAGTTTCACCAAAGGCTTCTTGACAACTCGTTAAATTTTGATTCATCATTATGATAATGGGTGTTATTAAAATGAAGATGCTTGGATACACAAGGAAAGAGTAAAATGGATCAATTATGATCAATGAAGAGCTACGAGAAAAGAAAGAGATAAATAAACGACAGAAGAAAGAATGAAGGTTCCAGTTTTTCTAATTTTTGCAAGGAAAGATTGGCTTTTTTGTCTGCAGAATTTGGGCTTCCAGGAGAAGGGGTTTTTTTGTTCTTTTTTGTTCTGTTGTAATGTAGGGGAAGGGAATTTTTATTTCTAGATAGTAATTATTATACAGAAATAGCAAAATCTCTGTCATTTTGTTGTGTTCAAAGAGGGGATAACAATAGTATGTTAAAAATTTGAATTTAAATGTATGTTTTCTAATCATTATTCAACTTGGAGTGGTATTGATTTTCTTCGAACATGCATCTGTTGCAGTTAATTATGATCATGATTATCCTTTAGACTTGGGGCTATATTTTTCATATATTTGGGATGAATAGTTTGTCTTTTCTCTGCATTATTTATGTTCTATAAATTTTGGGTAAATGAACTTTGTGTCATTTGTTGTTCATTTTTTTTCAGTCACTTGGTTTTTCTACGTCTGTTCTGTGTTTACGAATAGATGTTTGTAAACCTTTCGTGCTTTCTAGTAAAAGCATCCAAATTTGTATTGCTATGAATTCATTGTAAATCATGCACATGGAGCTATACCCAAATAAATTCAAAGGGCATTTACACTTTTCAATAGCGAAATGACACAACTGTTAGTGCATATTTAGTCTTCCTATCTGGGCTTTGGAGTTAATTTGTATTTTTTTCTTTGGAGGAAAATTTGTTCACTAACATATTTTTGGCGACTCCACTGGGGAATCGAAAATGATAGATCAGTGTTTTTCTTTCCTCAGTTAAATTTGTTATCTCTGCAAGTAGAGATTGACGACTCCATTAGAAACTTTTAGAATTTTTGGTTAAAGAGCCCAATGTTTTCATTTTTAGAATTTGAGGTACCTCCCCTAGAATGGAGGTTGGCGGCTCTATTGAAGAAGGATTCCCAATAGCCTTCATTATATATAAAGAAATATTAAAAGATTGGGTTCCAGCAAGAGATCAAGATACCTCCAAAATATTTATCTTTATCCCATCATTAAAAAGCAGTCCTATCAGAGAGGTTACCGAAGAAGTTGGAAAACAAGTAGGCTGGCTAAAATCTTTTTATAGTGCCATCCTCATAAAGAAGAGACCCCAAGTACAAGATCTAGAAAAAGAAGGACATGCATGAGAAAAAGAAGAAACGATTGAAGTGGAATACAAGCAGGAGAAAGATCTTGAAGAACAGGGAATTGGAAGCCGACAAGATGATGAATATCTAGATGCCTTTCAGCTACACATATATCCCATCTCCACATCACCTCTAGTGAGTCTTGAAGTTGAGGTAAAGACTTTAGATTACTCATTGTTATTTTTGTCTGATGAATTTTTTAAGTGTATTAAGAAAGAGGATGATGTCTATTCTTAGTTTTTTTCTATGACTATGGAGACTTGTATAAATCTTTGCCTATGAGTTCATGTCATGAGGATAGTTCATCTTTTGATACCCAAGAAGTGAGTAAAAAGTTTGATTTCCCTCTTATGTGCCAAAATTAAAATGTGGGGAATGTTACAATGGTAGGGAATCAATTAGAGGATGTGAATGATGAGTGTGTGTGGGACAATGGGAGTATATTATGCTCACCTGTAGAAATCATGGAAGATTTGAGCAAGGAACTATGTTCAAAGAATGATGGTCCATTATAGTCTTCTCCTATAAATGATTCTTGGTTATTCAAGGAAACTAAAGGAGGAATGGTTAGTGATTTCCAAGAGACTACAAAGATACGTGATGAAAATCATACAAGTGTGGCTGAGGTAAAGCACAATTTCAATTTGATACGTTTGATTTTTGGAACTAAGGATGTAGATACCTACTTTGTTGATCCTAAAGTTGGTCATAATATGCGGATTGATGAGTTAGAAACTAGGCTTCATAAATTCTATGAGAAAGATGGAATAAAAATCTCTATACGAATATCATACACTCACTCTGATAGTTTCAAATTATTTATGTTTGGTGATGAAAATGAATTGATTAAAAGTGATCCTATGTTGAAACTCTTTTTCTTAGAAACAGATGTGAACTATGACATCTCGGAATGTGGATTTAAAAAAAAGGAAAATCAGATTTCAATAAGAGTTGGCCTACACAAGGAGCTACTGATATTCTTTATCCAGAATTCTATTATGATGATGGTTTTCTTGGTATTGATATGTCACCCATAAAGCTTCTTGAAAATGTAACTAATAGGTTTCTCTTCGCAGTAGTCATACTTAATTTATTTAGAGTGGTTACACTTGCATATCAACCACTCTTTTGAGTCGAAGGATATTTTTCACAGCCTATTAATGGCTTTGCAAGAATGGAGGGACATGTTCTCAAAGGTACAGGCTGCTAGCCTATCTTTTGTAAATAAAGTTGTTATGGTGCCTAGTTTAGATTTCTTTGCTTTAGTCTATTGTTGCTTTGTGTAGTTTGTCTTGCTTTCTGTTTTGTTTTTGTTGTTTCCCTGCTCCCCTCCACCCTCTCTATAAGCAACTCCCAGTTTTCTCTTCTTGGTTACTCTATTTTCCAAATGGATAAGGAACTTGTCTTTTGCCAGAGATTGCTAGAGTTTTCTGTTTTTGCATCAAAAATAGTCCCGCAGTTAGAGCCCTTGTTGGTACCCAATATAGACCTAGTATTTAAATTTTCAATTCATGCTCTCAAACTCCTTTGAACCATGGTTTGAAGCGGTTCGAAGTGGTTCATCGTGCAGGTTCAGCACGGAAGTCCAATGATTCAAAGATTAAAGGTTCAAATTTTGACACTATTTTGTGATTCAAATTCAATGAATTTGTGGCCAATTCAGAAATGCAATTTGTGAGTTCACAAGTTTGAAGGATCAAATGTTCTGAATGTGAAAGTAGTGTGAGATGTAGATTAACAAATTGAGAATGATACCAAAGACATAAAAAGGGACCCCATGGTGAATGTGAAGGACAAGGCTCTGTCATGCTCCTATGACCTCACTCTAAACCCGACCCTCGATTCATGGATGTGAATTTTGTATTCATTTTGGAATTTATGTGACCATGATGGAACCAAAATACTACCAACACATGTCAACTATTAGACTAATGCCTCTTATCAATTATGCATTGAGATGTCTGATTGAGCTCATTTACAAATCCTGGTAAAGTTGTGGGTCACAAATGCTCATGCTGAGTCCAAATGACTTATAAAGAATCTACATAGTCCATATGGATGCATTAATTAGATGTCAATTTGGTTCTCATATCATAAAGAAATTATAGGCTGTCATATACACATTAAAAAAAGATATGGATGAAGAATGCATGTAATGTATTCAACAAAATGCCTGACAGTTAGGAAGTTGTGAGCACGTAAAAAAACTCTCTTTTCCGCGGCATTGGCAATAACTGGAGGAAATTGTTCAAAATTGAATTGATTTTGTATGAGAGAGGGCAAGCATCTGAACCATGGCAAATATAAACCTCCCAACATAAGAGGCTCAGTCTCCTTTGTAGCCACGAGCTCAAAGCCACAAAGCCAATAGACCCTCAAGAGAACATACCTTCAAACATGCTATGACCATCTTGGTCAAGCATAGTGGTAGATCCATCAACAAAGGCATGTGGCTACAACTATCACCATGACACAATAAATCATTATTGTGTAGGTACAGAGAAAAGGTGACATACATCAGAAGAATGAGATGTGATAAGAAAAACTCTTTATGTATGGGATTATTGCCTTTGTCTAATGTAGTGACAATAAGGATAGTGAATTGTGATGGGTGGTTTACAAGATGAAGACATGCAATCCTATCCACTAGCCAAAGTTGTTGTACTAGATTCATCATATTACGAACTCAACATAATGTGAAGGAGAAAATTGGGTTCATGTGGTTCAAAAAAATCTTAAATGAGACTTTGACTCAATATGCGGCTCCCAAGATATGTGCTTTCCATTTTATAACCATCCAATATGGATGCATTCGAGTGAGAATACAGGATTGAGAGGAAAGTGCAGATTGCGTTGGTCAATCTAATGTCATTCAGATGGTGTTTCAATCTGATACCACTTCACCAAAAATAAGCATGAGCTCGGGTAGTGCATTCAATATGAGCACGATCCACCAACTATTGTTGTCAAGCAAATATCTTCATAATAATTATAG
Source organism: Cupressus sempervirens (assembly GCA_028749045.1). Classification (NCBI taxonomy): domain Eukaryota; kingdom Viridiplantae; phylum Streptophyta; class Pinopsida; order Cupressales; family Cupressaceae; genus Cupressus; species Cupressus sempervirens. Next base: position 913,867,784 of record CM053786.1, on the reverse strand, counting down.
TGCCAAATGCCAAATCAAAAGATGGAAGTAGTTTGGTGCATGTGAATTATTTAATTGAATACCTAAAAATTGAGTGTTCGAGCATGTTACATGCCACAAGTAACTAGAATTTTCAAGTTGATGGTGAAGGATGGTCACACATAGGATGATCATAAAACCCACAGATATGAATTGCAAAAGCATGGAAGATATATGCTCAATGTCAAACACATGATGCAGATTTCATAGTGTCAATATTCCTGTAAGTTGATGAAGATATAGTGGTAAGGTGTTGGTAGTTTAGTTTTGATCCATGTAGCTTCAAGAAGGAAAGGGAAGGTGATGTGCATTGCCACACCAGTTCAACCTCAACAAAGCTAAAACTTGCTCCTCGTACTAGAGAAAAAAATGACAGTAATATGATGGTGTTCAAGCATGTGTCTGATTGTTTGACAAAATATCACATGGAGTGCAGAGGGATCAATCAATTGTTTGGTTAAAGGCTTGTCAGTAGTTTTATATGGCACGGGTCTGCATGAGAAGAGGAATAGGTACATATTTACCTATAGGGAATGTAAGATGAGTCGATGACACATTGCAACTGGTATTCTTAATCCAAATCAAGAATTTGATAGATTCTCTATCCTGACAAAAAGTATAAGTATGGGAAATACTTGTAACATGTTTGATGAAACACCAGTTCCCAAATATATCAAGCCTGATAAAGGAGACAGAAGTGATGGAAATGTTAATATTGAAAACTTGAAGGAGCCATCAAGTGGAAAGTTAAAAAACAAAATATTTCAAGTTTCACCAAAGCCTTCTCAATAGCTCGTTAAATTTTGATTCATCATTATGAAAATGGGTGTTATTAAAATGAAGATGCTTGGATACACAAGGAAAGAGGAAAATGGATCAGTTATGATAACTAAAAAGCTACAGGAAAAGAAAGTGATAAATAAGTCAACAGAAGCAAGAATGAGGGTTCCAAGTTTTCTAGTTTTTGCCAAGAAAGGTTGTCTTTTCTTTCTACAGACTTTGGGCTTCCGGGAGAAGGGGTTTTTCTGTTCTTTTTTGTTCTATTGTAATGCAGGGGAAGGGAATTTTTATTTCTAGATAGTCATTATTATACAAAAATAGCATAATCTTTGTCATTTTGTAGTGTTCAGAGAGGGGATAATAGTAGTATGTTAAAACTTTGAATTTAAATGTATGTTTTCTAATCATTATTCAACTTGGAGTGGTATTGATTTTCTTTGAACGTTTATCTGCTACATTTAATCGTGATCACGATTATCCTTTGGACTTGGTGCTATGTTTTTCATGTATTTGGGATAAATAGTTTGACTTTTCTCTGTGTTATTTCTATTATGTAAATTTTAGGTAAATGAACTTTGTGTCATTTTTAGTTCATTTCTTTCAGTCACTTAGTTTTTCTACATATGTTCCATGTTTAGGGATAGATGTTCTGTTCTTTCTAGTTAAAAGCATCCATATTTGTATTGCTATGAATTCATTGTAAATCATGCACATGGAGCTGTACCCGGATAAATTTAAAGGGCATTCATACTTTTCAATAGTGAAATGACCCAACTGTTAGTGCATATTTAGTCTTCCTATTTGGACTTTGGGGTTAATTTGTATATTTTTCTTTGGAGGACAATCTGTTCACAAATAGTACTCAAATAATCTAAGCAATTGTCTTACCAACAAGTAGCAGGTTTGACATCAGTGACAAAACAATTATTGAAACACATAATCATACTTGTATCAATCAGTTTTCAACAATATTTGGAGAAATAAAAGATGGAATATGTTACATATTTGATGATAGTTTGATTCTTGATAGAAATGAAGAAAATACCTATTCAAGAATTGACTCCATGCTAGATGATGTACCTTTCTTTGCTCAAACTGGCCATGATATTAAAAATAATGTGAAGAATAATAGTTTTAATGACAGCAATTGGGGAAACCGTGCAACCTTTCCTAAAGGAGTCTCTACCCATTGTTTTTCAATTCAGAATAAAATCTTGTTTGGGAAATACTATGGAAAAGATTGTAGAAGATATAAAATTTTATGATGAAAAATGGCTATTCGGGTATGATGTTGTGTTCATGAGATCTCTACAAATAATCAGTTCAATTTTCAGCAATGAGGAGTTCGCCCCATGGAGGTTGTACCAGATTATATCATTTAGATACAACCCACTACTCAAGAGAGGCTCTTACTTCTCCATACTAGTCAATGGGTACGTGTATGTTCTCCTCACATTTTCTTCTTCAGGAGGGACCTTCTTACCTATGTACATATTGTATATAACTCTAGCTTTTCAAATTTTTGCTGTGCATAATTTAGTTGGATGTTAGTTTTTGGTTTCTTGTTAATTTAGGTGTTTTGGGTGCATAATTTAGTTGGATGTTAGTTTTTGGTTTCCTATTAGTTTAGGTGTTTTCGGTTTGTTAGTTCAGCCCTATTCCTCTTTTCCCATTTGTAAGAAAACTACATGCACTCCCTTTTATGAGACTCTATTGCCCAATGGTTCTTGGCATTGATTTCTTTGAGCAGAAATGCTAGAGTTCTATGTTTTTTGCATGAAAAAGAAGTTCCCTAGTTAGAGCCAATGTAAGCCTGCATATGGACCTTGATTTCAAAATCTCCAAAAATAAGATTATCTCCAATTGTGTATCATGTTGTGGTAGACATAATCTCTAAATTTATATGTTGAACTATAATAAGAAAGAAAGCATAGTTCAGTCACCCTTGAAGTGGGCCAAATCAGGTCAAATTGCTCTAAATAGGTTCAAAAAAGATCATACAGGTTCATCGGTTCAATGATGTAGATTCATTTCTTAATGTCTCAAGTTCAATTTCATCTTGAGATCTTTTAGATTTATGAACTCAATTCAAACTCAAGATTCCAGTCTAAAGTTCAGAGTCACTAGTTTGATATACAAATTCGAGGTTTAGATTTCAAGTTCACCAGTTTAGGAAAGCATAATCAATTCAAAGGATTGGGTTCATTGATTTCAAATTCAAATATTGAATACTTAAAGAACATATAATTGCATGTGTTGAAAGAGAAAAAGGAGAAGTGACATATTATTTCCTTGATTGAGTGTGACTTGAACATAGGTATTTTTTGGATCATCGTCATATTCAAAATGGATGATTGTATGATTTCAAAAACATAATTTTTTTTTACAACATTAGGAAATCGGGTGCAAGATACCTGGACAAAATTTTGATTCAATCACCAATTTAAAAAGAGGTGACATGTTATTAAAAAAGGAATTCGATTAGTGAAGGTACCAACCACATTTTTGGAAATCCAAGAATGCGGCTTACATTTGGAAGATGATTTGAGGAATCAAGATCACATTATTCCATAAGGATGATTTTATTATGAGCTAACACATATGATTCGTCTAAGGTTACCAATTTGTTAGAACATTATTTTGAAGCTATTACTTGTGGTTGATTAGGTATTTATAGTCAACATATGTACCTTTAAAGACAAGGGAAACAACTTGGACATGAAAAGTTGATATGCAATGTTGACATCCATGGTGCACATGATTAACAAAGTATTACTAATAAACTCAACAATATAGCCTATGGGGAATCAAACACAGCCACTCTCGAGTCAATTGAACATGAATCTTAACCTTTCACCCTCTAGCTTGATAAACAAACTTAAAATTGTCTAATGGTTTCCAAGGTTGTAAAGGAGTTGGTTGATAAAGTTCGTCAATGTCAGAGATATGATGAGCATGCCTAATCATTTAAGGCAACATGATGTAATCTGAAAATTTTGATAAAGATACATCCTGACAATGAAGAATTTTGAGGCTTAAAGCCATGGCTCGGTGCAAAATCTATTATTGACATGGGAATGTCGAGAAGACACACATAACATGAATCCATAAGCGTGGATATGAGGTTGAGAAGGAGAAATCAAGCACACTAGAATATGATCACAAGAAAGATGTTATTGTAGAACTGATAAGAGAAAATAAATGAGGGAGTTCAGTGTGTTTTCTTATCAGGTTTATCAATAGTGTGTTTGTGTCCCACAATTAAAATTAAATTTTACAATATGGTTACAATCAAAACCAACAAGTCCAGTCATCTACATTTTATTGGGTGCCTCTAGTCAATTTTCAAGGAATAAAATAGAAGAATACACCACAAATTCTCTACAAAGTGTTGAGAACATGTGTCTCAGCCTTGCAATCTTTTTCTGGAATATTCCAGAATTTATTTGTAGAAGTTTTCCACTTGTTTATATCTTGGAAAAGAGTGTATAAAATACCAAAAGGTGCCCTATCCATAGTAGAATATAGGAGGGCCATTTTTAGAGCATAGTTAGCTCGTTTTATGACTTTTATGGGGGTCTAAACTAAGAGACAAAATTGTGGACGGGATTACTATTTTAACTTGGTTGTTTTTCCATATTGGAAATGTAAATGCCAAAAATGGGTAACATGTGGCATGGTAGTTTTGCTCATGGTTTTGTAAAATCACAAGTGGTTTCTAGGTTGTAAAATCACTATAAAAGGAGGACCTGGGGAGGTGTTTGTGTAATTGAGTTCAGTTTGCAAGACTGGTGCTAGGAGGAGTCTCTTCAAGTTCGAGTTGTGGTGATGCACTCCTATAAAAACTTGTATTGCAAGTGTATTGTAATCATCTTAGTTTGATAATACATTGTGCAGGTTTTGGAGGGTGGGGATTTTCTCCCAGAAGGGTTTCCCCACGGTAATCACTGTGTTATGTGTTCATTGTTATTTTGATTATGTTATTATGCATTTCTTGAGATCTCTACAATAGTTAGTTGAATTTGCATAATCGTCCTTCCAAACATTGGTGTAGGAAGCGATTCCGTGCACTTTTGCTTCTTTACAAGTGGCATCAGAGCCTGGCTAGTTTTGGTTCTATTTGTTGGGTACAGGGTTTTTTGAATTAATCAAGATTTTAATGGGAGCTTGTGCAGAGTATTTCATTTCTGTGTTGCAAGATTGAAAAGATGGCAAGCATGTTAGGGAGAATTGATGTTGAAAATTTTTCTGGCACAAAATTTGAGATGTGGAAGCTGAAGATGGAAGATCTATTGACTGATCAGGATCTATGGGATTTGATTGATGAGAAAAAGTCGAGGCCCACAGATCCGACTTTAGCCACACAATATGATGTGATAGACAGAAAAGCTAAAGGTCTCATCAGATTGTGTCTTGCAGACTCGATTCTGATTAATGTCCATGAAGAACCTACTGTGAAGAAGCTTTGGAAAAAGCTAATTGAGATCTATCAAGTGAAATCACTTGTGAACAAGATTTTCTTGAGGAAGAAGTTGTATTCCTTGAGAATGGAAGAAGGTGGACAAATTTGTGAGCATCTGGAAAGCTTCAATATGTTGGTGACTCAATTAACCTTAGTAGGGGTGCCAATGGATGAAGAAGAAAGGTGTCAAATCTTGCTATGTTTATTGCCAAACTTGTGGGATAGTCTTGTGATGGCTATAGGAAGCACTTCAGTTGTCTTGAAGATGGAGGACGTTGTTGGTTCTCTACTTTCTAAGGAGATGAGAAGGAAGGTCTCTCTAAATGCCAAAGAGGCTTTGAGCATTCGTAGAAGACCAAAAGAAAGAGGCAAGAATGAAAAGCAGTGTGGCCATTCTAAGTCCAAAACTAAGGGGAGATAAAAAAATCTCCTGGTAAGTCCAAGGCAATCTGCTAGAATTGTGGCAAACCTAGACACTTCTGAAACGACTATAAAGAGGAGAAGAAAAAGAAGAAGAAGAAGAAGCAAGATTCTAATTCCAAGTCTGAGAAGGAAGATGGAGATGCTTTCATCATAGCCTTGGAGACTCATGTAGGTGAAAATGCATGGTTAATAGACTCAGGTGCATCTTTCCACATGACTCCTAATAGAAACTGGTTTAGTAAGTATGAAAATTTTGATGGTGGTAAGGTGTATTTGGGTGATAACTTAGTACTTGATATTGTTGGTCGTGGAAGTATTCATGTGAAATTTTCTGATGGTAGAATTAGAAAATTTGATGGTGTCTTGCATATCCCTGGACTAGCAAGGAATTTTTTATCTGTTAGTAAGCTAATAGATGCAGTTGTGCATGTACAGTTTTTTGAAGCAAGTGTAAAAATGGTGAGAGCTACTATGGTAATAGCAAGAGGAAGCATATTGGGTACATTGTATGAGCTTGATGCACACACAGTCGAGTGCAATAGTACTTCTAATAAGATTGTGAAAAAGACTACTTAGTTGGAGAAGGAGAAGATTTCTCTTTCAATAGATGGTCGTGGTTTTTGGGTACCCAAGGGTGCTTTGTCTACCGAATCAAAGTTGCCTATAGAGAAGACCATGTTATGGCACTAGAGACTCGACCACATAGGTGAGAAGGGTCTACGAACCTTGAAAAATAAAAACCTTGTTGATGGGTTAAATGACTACAATCTTGAATTTGATTTTTGTGAGCATTGTATCTATGGTAAACAAAACCGCATTCAGTTTTACTCGAGTTCTCATAAGTCTTCATGTATTTTGGATCTAATCCATTCAAATGTATTTGGTCCAATTGATTTTCCTTCTATTGGTAAATCAGTTTATTATGTTTCTTTCATTGATGATTTCAGTAGAAGAACATGGGTTTATTTCCTTAGGAGTAAAGCTGAAGTTTTCAGTCGTTTCAAAGAATTTAAAGCAATGGTTGAATTGCGAACTAGAAAGAAAATAAAATGTTTGAGAACTAATAATGGTGGTGAATTTTACTCCAATGATTTTGACACATTTTGTAAATATTTTGGTATTAAATGAGAGAAGACAACTATGTATTCTCCACAACAGAATAAAGTTGCAGAAAGAATGAGTAGGACCCTGATGGAGAAGGCTAGGAGTATGTTGAGTGGTGCTAGACTAGAAAAAAAAAATTGGGCCGAAGCGGTAGCCACTACTCGCTACCTAATAGACAGGTCTCCTACATCAGCTCTTGTTGATAAGACACCAATGGAAGCATGGTCGAGCCACAAGCCTTCACTTAGACATCTAGGAGTCTTTGGTTGTGAGGCATATGCTCATGTGCCAAAGGAGAAGCGGACAAAAATGGACAACAAAGCTGTCAAATGTATCTTCATCGGATATAGTTATGCTGTGAAAGGATACAAGCTTTTGGATCATGTTGCACAAAAGGTATTTTATTCCAGAGGTGTTATTTTTAGAGAAACTAAGCCTTCTTCTGTTACAGCACATCCAAAATGGATAAAAGAAAAGAAAGATGTTATTCAACTTCCTACTACACCAAAGAAAGTTGAATCGAGGCCCTTAGAAAGATGAGATGTTGAAGAGAGGTCTACGAGTTCTGAATCATCAAAGGAAGAGGGAGAACCTAATCATGAACCTAAACCTCCTAAACCTGAACCAAATCTTGTTCGAAGATCTACTAGACAAAGGAAACCACCTAAAAGGTATGGGTATTCTCTTGATGATTGGAGATGCATAGTTGCATTGAATGCTAATATTGATGAACCAAGATCTGTACAAGAGGCTCTTGGTATGAATGATTCAGAGTCCTGGGAAATAGCCATGGATGAAGAAATGGAAGCTCTTTAGAGGAATCAAACATGGGACCTTGAACCATTGCCTAAAGGATAGAAGCCTGTTGGTTGTAAATGGGTGTTCAAAAGGAAGATGGGTTCAAATGGAAGCATTGAGAAGTATAAAACACGTTTGGTTGGAAAAGGTTACTCTCAGGTTGAGGGAGTAGATTATGGTGAGATTTTTTCTCCAGTAGCCAAAATGACATCCATTAGATTTTTGCTTTCTATTGCAGCAGCTTATGATCTAGAGATCAAGCAAATGGATGTGAAAATAGCTTTCCTTCATGGAGATTTGGAGGAAGAAATTTACATGTCACAGCCAAAGCACTATGTGGTAAAAGGTAAAAGTCATTTGGTCTGTAAATTGAAGAAATCCTTGTATGGTTTAAAACAGAGTCCTAGGATGTGGCACTAGAAGTTTGATACATATGTGTTGAGTTTGCGATTTGTGCAATCAAATTTGATCACTGTATATGTTTCAAATCTGATGGTGATAGTTTCCTGGTTGTTGCCTTGTATGTCAATGACATGTTGTTTATTGGCAAAGGAAAATGTTTGATTGCAGAGTTAAAATCTCAACTCTCAATAAAGTTTGAAATGAAAGATCTTGGTGCAGCTAGGCACATTTTGGGAATGGAGATTGTAAGAGATAGATAGAATAGAAAGCTTTGGCTAGGCTAGAGTAAGTATGTTGGTACTATTTTGAAAAGGTTTAATATGTAGGATTCAAGACCATTGAGTGTTCTTGTTATTATGGGAACAAAGCTTTCTAGCCCTACATCACCATTGGAGATGGAAGAGATGAGTCGAGTACCATATCAGAGTGTTGTTGGAAGTTTGATGTATGTTATGGTCTGTACAAGACTAGACATTGCCCAAGCAGTGGGAGTACTTTCCTATTATATGACTAATCTAGGAAGAGCACATTGGGATGTAGTAAAAAGAGTTTTCAGATACTTGTGGGGTACCTCAGAGTACTCAATATGTTTTCATGGAATAGGAAATGAGCATTCCTTGGATATTCGAGGCTATGTGGATTTAGATTGGGCTAGTGATGTTGATAGAAGAAGATCCACCAATGCATGTGTTTACATTATTTGGTGGTGGAATCAGTTGGATAAGCAGGCGATGGGCTGTGGTCGCTTTGTCCACTACCGAGGCAAAGTACATGGCAGCTACTCACGCCTACAAGGAAGCCATCTAGCGAAAGAGATTGTGTTCAAATATAGAGTTCAAACAAAGTGCAGTGACAATTTATAGTGACAGCCAGAGTGCAATCTACCTAGCGAAGAACATGACTTTTCATGCGAGGACCAAGAACATTGATGTACAATATCAATTTGTGAGAGATATGGTTGAGGACGGCAAGGTGAAGCTGGAAAAGGTAGAGACTTTGGTGAATGTTGTTGATGCATTAACTAAGCCCATGAGCACAGAGAAATTCAGATGGTGTTCAGATTCTATGGGACTCTCAGCCCCTAGCAATTAAGTCCATGATATTTAGGATCCCCTGACTCTTGCAAGGTGTTCAACAAGTGGGAGAATGTTGAGAACATGTGTCTCAACCTTGCAATGTTTTTCTGGAAAATTCCATAATTTGTTTGTGGAATTTTTTCACTTGTTTATATCTTGGAAAAGAGTGTATAAAATACCAAAGGTGCCCTGTCCATAGTAGAATATAGGAGGGCCATTTTTAGAGCATAGTTAGCTTGTTTTATGATTTTTATGGGGGTCTAAACTAAGAGAAAAAATTGTGGACAGGACTACTATTTTAACCTGGTTGTTTTTCCATATTGGAAATGTAAATGCCAAAAATGAGTAACATGTGGCATGGTAGTTTTGCCCATGGTTTTGTAAAACCACAAGTGGTTTCTAGGTATTAAAATCACTATAAAAGGAGGGCTTGGGGAGGTGTTTGTGTAATTGAGTTCAGTTTACAAGACTGGTGCTAGGAGTCTCTTCGAGTTCGAGTTGTGGTGATGCACTCCTGTAAGAGTTTGCATTGCAAGTGTATTGTAATCATCTTGGTTTGATAATACATTGTGCGGGTTTTGGAGGGTGGGGTTTTTCTCCCATAAGGGTTTCCCCACAGTAATCACCGTGTTATGTGTTCATTGTTATTTTGATTATGTTATTATGCATTTCTTGAGATCTCTACAATAGTTAATTGAATTTGCATAATTGTCCTCTCAAAGATTGGCGTAGGAAGTGATTTCATTGTCATTCATATGCTCCTTCCACAACTAATCTATGGTAATAGTAATCTAAAAAAGGCTTTGCCTCATTATTGAATGAAAAAGATGGAAGATTTAATAACATAACTCTTGTCACTCTATTACAATCTTGTCATCTGCATTTATGCTACAACAAAGATTAAAATCCAATTTTACAGAGCCTTTATATAGATATCCCATCGATGGATAGATTAGCACACAAACTATGAACTTGTGTCCAATGAAGTGAGTATGGTTTTTTGGTACAATAAGGGAGGGTCTTTGGAGCACTAAATGATAGAATGAAGATAGCGGATTAAAGGGTGAAGGCATCAGCACATAGAAAATCACCAAAACATTCAAGGTATAAACCCAATTGTTGGAATGTTTAGAATAATTGGGGGGGATGAATCAATTATCCAAGGTCCAAATGTACAAATAAAATTTTTCAGTACTTCAAGGTATACTTATACATGCATTGATCATTCAATATCTTAAACTTTTGCATATTACTGTCCTAGGTCAAAATAGCTTTGTAAAAATGTAAACATGAAATCAATCACATATTTTTGACACAAAGATTTAACGTGGAAACCCAATTTGGAAAAAATTGTTAGTGTAAATTAATATTATTTACACTTTACTTAAGTTTACTTAGGATAAATGCATTATTTATTAGTTGTCATCTAAGAGTTAGCATACTTTTATGTATTGACTTGTTGACAACACGGGGTTTTGTTCCTACCTTGTCATACTTATCCTCTTGTCTACGTGGAGGATAATCCACCTTTTGTGGATGTATGTTGAGTTGTCATGCTTATCTCCTAGTGCTTTCTAGCTCATTGTAGAAGCTTCCTAGAGGCCTTTATAAACAAGCTCTCCTAGTGTATTTGTATATCATATTGTACAGCAATCTACATTTTATCTGAGAATACAATTTTCTTATTTTCAGTCCAAACCCTTGCCTCTTCTTGTCTTTTTCTTCTTTGTGACAAGTTTTCTATGTGCAGGTGATTTGAGGGCTTGTGGATTTGATTTGCATATTTGCTCAAATCCTACATGGTATCAAAGCTAGATCTATTGTAGCTTGTTCAGTATTTGGAGAAAAAGGAGAAATAGGGTTTGGCATAGCAGATCTAACATTTTTTGGGCTTTTTTCTTTATTTTTTGGAGGTGCGACGATGGCAATTCAGAAAAAATAACTATAGAGGTGATTTTCAAATAGTGATATCTCCCTCATGCGGACTTGTTTTTTTGAGCAATTTTTTTTTTGTTTTGGGGTAGAATTTGGTGATCTACACATTGGTGCAAGAAGCTTGACATCTCTGTTCCTACATTTTTCTACAACTCGAAAGTCCCATTTTTTGTACCTTCAAAGGCTTCGTTCGGGCTCATATGGACACATATTTCAATGCTATTTTTACAAAAGTGCATGATTTATTGTCTACTTTCCAGATCTAGAATCAATCTGGAGTAATATTGAGCTCCTATTTTTGGCGTTGAAATAGAGGCTTTAGTTTCCTCCCTCTCTACATTTGGAATCCAGGCTCTTTTCTCAATTTTTGCACTTTCCATAGTTGTTTCTTTGGTATTTGAGGGATATCTTTATACGTTGTGGGGGGAGCATTTTCTTTTCTATAATTTACTTCAAAATTGTCCCTTCTGCTTCCCTTTTCTTCTCTCAATGTTAGATCCCTCTGTGGACCGGCTAACGCCACACAACTATCACACCTGGAAAGCACAAATGACTAGGCTTCTCATGTCATGAGGCTTATGGTCATGTCTAGATGAGAACCAACTTGTCTTGCAACACCTTTTTGAGATTCTTCAACACATAAACAAAATAGATGAAGCCATGGGATTGATTGCACTAAACATCTCTGATAGTGTACTGCTTCACTTGGATGGTTTGACCACTCCTTAGGCTATTTGGACCAATTTCTACAACTTGTTTGGCACAATGAATGAGTTCTAAGCACTACAGCTTGATGCAAAGTTGACTTCTTTGACACTTGCCAGCTTCCCCACCATTGAAGACTTCTTGATGAACTTCAAATCTTTGCGTACTTTTTTGCAGGGATGTGGGTAACAAAGAAGAAGATGATGAGTGTATTTTTTTGATACTCTCAAAGTTGTGAGGACAGTATCAAATTTTCTCTTCTACTTTCTACTCCACTATGGATGCCTTAGGTAACAGACATCTTATGCCTTCTTTTGAGACATTTTGTGATTGGTTAATTCATGAGTAGTCCAAGATCACTCAGATGGATTCACTTATAGGTTCACAGTCATAAACGTTGCTTGCCAAGGATACATAGGAGCAGAAGCTGAAGCAGATATCAGATTCCTCTTCTCAGCACTCTATTGGTCCATCATCTTCTTCTAAGAAGAAGGAGAAAAAGAAGACTGAGATTGCTACCTGTTCCTATTGTCAAAAGGGACCTCATGATGAGTCACGTTGTTCTCAAAAGAGATTTGATGGCTATGAGAAATATATTGCAGATTTACAAGCTCTTCTTCAGAAGGGCACTGTTTCCTCTCCATCCTCTTTTAAGCTCACAGGGGTTTGCCTTTCAGTTTTATTTCATTTCTTCGACATCTACACCAAATTTTGGACAGGGTCATGCATTACGGGCATCCATTGCATCTCCTTCCCAGGTCCCTTGGATATTGGATTCAGGTGTTTCTCACCATATGACATCTTCTCAAGGTGTCTTCTCCACTATTGAGGCTTCTCCCATTCCTCATATTCTCATGGGGAATAACATTGCCTTACCAGTCTGTGGGAAAGGTTCAGTTGGCATTCAAGATGGTATATTCAATGATGTATTGTATGTTCCATCTCTATCTGCAAACTTTCTCTCAATTTCTCAGATTACACGCAGTGGATCGAGGAAGACAGTTGAGTTCATTGCAGATTCAATCTTCATTCGAGATCGTGCAACATGATGCCTTATTGCTACAAGGACATTTGATCATACCACCCATCTCTATACTTTCTCACACTTTTGTCCTCCATCTCCATTGTCAGAGCACAACTCTTCTCTTTCGCGAGAGTATCATGTGGTGCAGTCAAGATACTTGAACCTTTGTATTGTTCCGAGGATCGCTTCTTTGACTCCCACACCATATCCAGTTGAGGTCATTTCTCTTCAGAAAGGTTCTTATTTAGCTCTGTTTAACCCTCCAGCTTCATTCGTCGAGTCTCCAAGTGCGCCTATTGTGAATTCTATAGAGGACATTCATCTCCTCTTTCATGACAGTGTCAGCACACCTACATTGGGGATTCTCATTCAAGATCCTCATGTTTTCTCCTTTCAACATTAGTTAGGCCTTCCAATTTCACCTCTCCTTCTGAGGTTTCCTTATTTTGTGTCTTTGTTTCTTTCGCATTGGAGTTTCATTGGTTTGATTATTTCTATAGGGACTCCATCATTTTGGGGGGACTTTGGTGTCTCTTCTCATGGGGGGGTTGGTTGTACTTATAATTTTGAGTCTCTTGAGCCATTTTAGGTCTATGCTTTAGATTACGGAAGTTGTCCTTGGGGGGTCTTGTTGAGGCCTTCCTTTATGTTTTATCTGCATATTTGTACTTACCTCTTTTTGGGGGAGGGTTTTTCCCATGAGGTTTTCTCTCTTTCCCCATTTTTAGAGGTTGCATTTGTACATGTGTACCTAACATGGCCTCATTGCTAGGACCCATTATGCATTTCATTGTAGCTGTTGTGAGCTTAAGTGCATTCTCCTAAGTTGCACTTAAGGGGGGGTGTTAGTATAAATTATTATTATTTACACTTTACTTAAGTTTACTTAGGATAAATGCATTATTTATTAGTTGTCATCTAGGAGTTAGCATACTTTTACGTATTGACTTGTTGACAACACAGGAATTTGTTCCTACCTTGTCATACTTATCCTCTAATCTATGTAGAGGATAATCCACCTTTTGTGGATGTATGTTGAGTTGTCATGTGTATCTCCTATTCTAGAAGCTTCTTAGAGGCCTTTACAAATAGGCTCTCCTAGTGTATTTGTATATCATATTGTATAGAAATTTACATTTTATCTGAGAATACAATTTTCTTATTTTTAGTCCAAACCCTTGCCTCTTCTTGTCTTTTTCTTCTCTGTGACAGGTTTTCTACGTGCAGGTGATCTGAGGTGTGATGTCCCCATTTTAGCATATAATTTAAATAATAAATAAATATTTTATATAAAGTAATATTAATAATGATATTAAAATAATAATATATAATAAAGTAATATTACATTATAATCATATAATAATATCATACATATCGTATTATAATAATAATAATTTGATATAATTATATGTAGCAATGTACTTTATTAATAAAATATTATAATCTAATGATATAGTTGATATATTATTAAATTAATATAAATTATAATATAAATATAAATATAATATATTTTGTGATATTAATATAAATATTAAATTTAATATTAAAAAAAATTAATATAATTATTATATTGAAAAGACGTGACTCTTAGAATTAAAATATATAAATATTGAATGCAAATGTTGGTGAGGATCATCAGGAAAAATATATTGAAAAAGCATACAAATAAAGAAAAAAGGGTAAATAAATGAATGACCTAAAAGGGGTCATTACAAATGGTATCAGAGCAATGTTCCTGCCAGCCTAAAGGAAGAATCGAAGGAAATCATATATTTTTATTTTTAAGAGAACTCAATTACATCCTTGTTAGATGTAATTGAAGACGGATATGAAAGTAGAACCAGAAATAGAACTCCGAAGAAAGTCACATCCATGCAAACTATATCAATATTAGAAGAGAATATATACTACAGATATAAACAACATCAAAAAAATACATGTTGAGATCCAAATGACCTTCATAGTTTTGGTAGAAGCAAATAGAAAGCATATCAGATGATATTATCCAAATGTACAACCAAAAATGAATGACTATATTTTCCTATCCAAAGAGATAAGATGAAAGAAAAAAGATATTAAAACAACCAATATTAAAAAGTGGGGAGTACAACGGTAAAAATCAAGGCAAGGATTTTTAATAAGTACGTTGACCTAATCACGATTGTATGTGCTTCAACAACAAGACAAGTTGGAATATTAAACATTTCCATTGAACAAATGAACTGAGTTTATATGTGGCACACATTGAAAGATAATATAAGGAATAATAGGAGGTAGCGAAAAGAATGTATAAGAAAAAAAACTGCAAATAATGAAAAAGGGAGGACGGGAAGGTACCAAACTATATGATAGAGGAAGTTTTCATATTGAATCAAATCAAGAACAACAACCTCCAATATTAATAGAGAATTATTGCAGATGAGTGATAAGTATTAACGCAGAATAGAAGAGAACAGGAAGAACAAGCCAAGCAATCAGCTTAATAATAGAGTCAAACTTAATCTCAAACTTTAGCGTACACGAAAGATAAATATAGACCAATAGATAGAGCATTTGATCTTGTATGAAAATGTATTCTCATTACAAATAAGAGACTTTAACACCAACGTACAAACTCATCCCCATGGCACAAAGTTCATTGATTATTGTCCTATAATGGGAATCCAATGGTGATATTAGGAAAGATATCAAAGTTAATAGAAAGGGAGCTACTTCATATTTCTTGAGAGGCAACCCGATGATCACTGAATAAGGACCATCATCATATAATATATGTGCTTCAGATTAGGAAGAACATTAGTCGAGACAAATCATTCATCAATCAATATAAATAATTCAGTGAATAAATAATAAGAGATATTGTTATCTTGGGGCCACCATTGGCTCATCAATGTTTAAAGGAAGTAACTATTTCTTGAATTTAAAGAATTAACGATGATGATGATAGTGAGAACTATTGTTATCATTAGAAGCCAATCAGCCTCAAAGGGGGAAACAAACAATAGTATTTGGGTCTGACCAATCAAATGACTAGTATCTAATAGATGGCAAGGATGACACTGAAGCATATAAGTTAGCAAATAGTTTCCAGAAGGATCTATATGGAGCCGCAATATATATGCTTAATAAAAACATATATAAATAGTGGGACTTGCAAAAAGAAATTGTTATGGGTAGTAAGACCAAAAATAATATATGAACCTGATGGTTTCTCACCTTCAAGATGTATTGCATCGTTGTGTTTATGGAACATTATAAATATATGTTTGAACAAACTATCACAATATGAGAGATAAGAGATATCCAATCAAGGATAGTTTGACCGAGCTAATGATGGGACCCAATTCATATCTAATGTCGTTCCAATTGAGGTATGTTATAATGTTTTGAATATAATATCTTGAATAGGAAGGTGAGTATTTATTCATCTCGTTATTACTAAACTTTCATGTTTATAATATTTAATATAGGATGGTAATTTGTTAGAATCAATTGTATATAAATTAAATATTGGTAAAGAGTTAGATTACTAAATATGAGTTACTCACTATTTGAAAAGGAAATTCTTTATCAAAGTTAAATATTTGATAATGAAATAATATGTTTGAAGGACATAGATTGAAATATGTAAATAGCGGGTCTATTATATATGTCAAAGTATACATTTTTGAAGGATATAATTTTTATGTTAAATTATATTGAGTAAAGATGTGTGGATAATACTATTGGTAGTTCATGATTGAATACATAAGAACTATTGTGTTATCCCTGGAGTTGGATAGGGAGTGTGCACAAGGTGAGGAGTAAATCGGTCGCGTTGGGGCAATAGAATCCAATATGGATTTTAAAATCTGAGAGAGCCCCAAGCTGAGCATGTCCAAACTTAGAGCCATAGTAAATCTTCCATCCACATCAAAATTAAGCATATTCTTAGTGGGTAGGGAGTGTGCACAAAGGGATGAGTGAATCAGTTGCGTTGGGGCAAAATGAATCCCAATATGGACTAAGGTCTGAGGGAGCCCCAAGCTGAGTGTGTCCAAACTCAGAGCCACAATAAATCTACCATCCACTATGGAATTATACCCCCTATTATAGTACTAGCTATAGAAAATATGCATTTTCAATCTAACTTTTGATTTCAAGATAGGTGAAAGGAGCACAACATTCACGATCAAGGTGGTAAAACATTTCCTTATTTTTTCTTATTTCAAATTGTAAGTTAGATTCTAACATGTATACTATGTGTCTACATCATGTCTTCATGCATTAATGTGTTTCCTTCATGTCTTCTTTGTTTCTTCCTACATTCATGTGTCTACATCGCGTCTTCATGCATTAATGTGTCTACTTTGTGTCTTCATTCATACGTTCTTTCATTGGTTACTAATATGTGAACTTTGCAAGTGTTTAATACATATGCAGGAAAGAGGAAGAATCTGGACTATGAGGATCAGATCAATTGCTTGAGGACAAGCAAATTCGAGAGGGGAGGATTGTGATGTCCCCATTTTAGCATATAATTTAAATAATAAATAAATATTTCATATAAAGTAATATTAATAATGATATTAAAATAATAATATTTTATAAAGTAATATTATATTATAATCATATAATAATATCATACATATCGTATTATAATAATAATAATTTGATATAATTATATGTAGCGACATACTATATTAATAAAGTATTATAATCTAATAATATAGTTGATATATTATTAAATTAATATATATTATAATATAAATATAATATATTTTGTGATATTAATATAAATATTAAATTTAATATAAATTAATAATTAATATAATTATATTATTATAATATAATTATTATATTGAAAAGACGTGACTCTTAGAATATATATATATATATATATATATATATATATATATATATATATATAT
Organism: Cupressus sempervirens; assembly: GCA_028749045.1. Classification (NCBI taxonomy): domain Eukaryota; kingdom Viridiplantae; phylum Streptophyta; class Pinopsida; order Cupressales; family Cupressaceae; genus Cupressus; species Cupressus sempervirens. The sequence goes on along the minus strand of CM053786.1, from coordinate 913,850,147 downwards.
ATATATATATATATATATATATATATATATATATATATATATATATATATATATATATATATATTGAATGCAAATGTTGGATAGGATCATCAGGAAAAATATATTGAAAAAGCATACAAATAAACAAAAAAGGGTAAATAAATGAATGACCTAAAAGGGGTCATTACATGAGGACTTATGGATTTGATTTGCGTATTTTCTCAAATCCAACAAAAACCACCAATAACATGCTACCAATTTTCACTCTTCTGAAGTGAGCCCTGTGAGGTGCCAACCTTGTTAAAGGTTACAATACACACTGTTAAATGTGACCTTGATTAAAGGATTTTAATCACTCTGTTAGGAGTGAACCTTGTTAGAGGACTTTAGAACATTCCATTAGAATGTCACCCTATTAAAAGATTTACTCATGACTATTAGGTCAACCTTAATCCAAAGGATTTATCTAGACTGATATAGTTGTTAGAAAGTAACAGTATGACTTGATTTGATAACAAAAGAACTCACTTGCAAATTACAGATCACTTGTTCAATGCTCCATATTGCTTGGCATTCATCCTCTTCGTCTCTAATAGCTTGTTCACCCTTCAAGCCTTCTTCCTTAGTATGCCAACTGCAAACTCTTTCATTCGGCCTACTATATCTTTAAATAGAGAATTTAGATCTTTTGCCACTTAACCAAAATTGTCCATTTTAGGGTTAGGTCAAATTCATTGAATCTTCCCATCTTTCCATTTTATTCCTCCTAGAAAATTCCCTTGCAATCCTCTTTGAATTTGTCTCAAAATGGTTTATCTTGAATTATGTGCCACCAACTCATCATACTTATCTTCCACACAATTCAAGAAATCAACTTTGTCAACTTAGATTCATAAAATCTTTGATCAAACTCATTTTACTATCACTCGGCAATAACATGTTTTCTCGGCAAACATTGTCTTCTGATGCTCGATCAACACTAGGTTGTTCAACATATACTAAGTTTCACTCGGTCGCTACTACCATGTTCTGACACTTAGCACATACTAAGATTTCTTCACTCAAAACCTACTAGACTTCTCTTTGCTCGGTACATACTAAACTTACTTTGCTCGACTTCAACTAACTTTATGCTCGGCCTACACTAACTTGCTCGGTTTCTACAATTTTCTCGATCATGCTTGGCAAACACATTTCTTTTCTTATTCGTCTTCTAGTCTTTGCTCAAGTATCCTTTCATTATGGCCTTAAGTAGATAAACAATACGTTATACCATCAAATTCTTGCTTAGTCTTAGTGCTCCTTTTATACACCATATAACTCAACCTTTCTCTAGGTTCTCTTGTTATCCTTTTAATCAATCAATCAAATGATAGCATTTAGACAAAAGTAAGTAATTGTTTCACCAAAAAGTAGCAGGTTTGACATCAGTGACAAAATAATGATTGTTGCATGATAGGTTTCATCAATCTTCTCCATTTCAAGAATCTCCCTCTTTGGCATAGATGGAAAACCAATACCAACAACAATAACAAAAAGAAACTTAATACCTTTTATTGAAATCTCTTCATCTATCAATATGTGTGCCTTCCTTTGTATACTTTGATCTCTTCCTCAAATTTCTCCCTCATCTAGTCGTGTCCCTTTTCTTTCTCCTTCCTTCTTTGATCTCTCTTATATCTTCCTGACCCTCACCTAGTCTTGTCCCTTTTTGACAATATTTCTCCTTCCTTCTCTGATCTCTCTAATATCTTCCTGATTTCTCTAATATCTCCCTCTTTGACAACAATGCCAAATACTTGTCATCTATACATGTAGATATAATCAATTTGGGTTCTCCCTCTATCACCTTGCATGTGACTGTAAATATTCTATTTTCAGCTCCTTCCTTACTTTAGACAAGTCCTAAAGTAAGATTCACTACATCAAGTTGTAAAATATGACATTCAACTCAGTTGATGGAAGGCACTACTCTTACTTCTTAAGTAGTTTTAGATAAGGGCATCACCCCTAGTTCACCTCTAAGATATTCATGTGCATCCTTAGGTAAATCCTTTTTGAATATATCAGCTATCAATTCCTTTGTATTCACATATTTCATTCTCACTTATTTTCCTTGAACCAACTCTCTCAAGTAATGATACTTGATTGCAATGTGTTTTTTCTTTGTGTGCATCACAAGATTCATAGATATGTTTATAGCACTTTTATTGTCACAATAGAGTACCAAAGGTTCAGTGATTTCTTCCTTCATTCCTTTAAGTAACTATTTGATCCATACCACATTTGTACAATTCACTGTAGCAGTCACATATTCAGCTTCAATAGTAGATCATGAAATACAATTTTGTTTCTTATTGTTCCAAGTAACCAATCATTTTTTTAAGAAAAATGCTCCTCCGATTGTACTTTTTTTGTCATCAATGTTTCCATCCCAATCAACATTTGTATAGGCTCTCAATTCAAACTTGTCATTTTTCTTGTAGTATAGACCATAGTCTTTTGTACCTTTCAAGTATCTCATAATCCTTTTAATAGCCATTAAGTGATTCTCCTTAGAATTTGCAGAAAACATTACAACAATCCCAACAACTAGTGCAATGTCAACTCTGCTGTGAACTACATATTGCAATTTGCCAGTTATAGACCTGTACAATGTTTCATATATTTTAGGAGAATCATGAGTTTTGGATAGTTTGTGTCCTAACACCATAGGAGTACTAACTAGTATTGAATCTTCCATACCAAAAGTTTTCAAGATTTCCTTCACATACTTGGACCAAGTGATATAAATATCATATTTCATCTGATATACTTGCAATCCAACAAAGAACTTTATTTCTCCAAACATAGACATCTCAAACTCTTTTATCATTTCATTTGCAAATCTCTTACACAATGCATTTGTTCCTCTAAATATGATATCATCAAAAAATATTTCAGCCAATAAGATTTTTTTACCTCCTTATCTCTTCAAGTATAGATTCTTGTTGTCATCAGTCTTCTCAAAACCAATCTTCACAAGATAGTTGTGTAGTCTTGCATACCATGCTCTGGGAGCTTGTTTCAAACCATATAAAGCTTTGTATAGTCTACACACCATGTTCTTATTGTTTGGAACAAAAAATCTTTCAAGTTGTTCAATGTTAACCTCCTCTTCTAGTATACCATTTAAAAATGTTGACTTCACATCCATTTGATAAACTTTGAATCCTTTATAGGCAGAATAAGAAAGCAGAGTTATTAATCCTTCCAATCTTGCAACTGGGGAAAATGTTTCTCCATAGTCAATTCCCTCTTCTTATGCATATCATTTGCAAAATAATCTTGCCTTATTCCTTGTAACTTCACCATTCTCATCCAATTTGTTTATGTACACCCACTTAGTTCCAATAACATTCTTGTTATTAGGTTTGGGTACTATTGTCCAAGTTTTGGTCTTCTCAATCTAATCAATTTCTTCTTTCATGTCTTGACTTCAGTCTTCATTTTCTAATGCATCCTTCACTGATTTAGGCTCATGCATGCTTAACATGTGTCATTTCTCAACCTATTCCTTGTCATTGATCTGTCTTCTTTATCTCCAATGATTTATTCAGCAGGTTGATATCTTCTGACATACTTTTACAACCTTGGCTCTGTTCTCCCTTCTACAATGGGTCTTTCATGAAGTTCAATTTTAGATTCACTGTGCACTTCTCTGTCAGGTAACTCGAAATTTCTTTCACGTAAATTGATCTTAGTATCAGAATGTACCTCGTCTTCTAATTGCAACTTGGCTTTTGAATGCAACTTGACATCCATTGTATGTGACTCGACAATCACTGATTCTTGTTGATTAGCAACTTGGTTTGCAAAATTATCAGCATTATCAGCCATGTCTTCATAGTAGTACATAAAGGTTCTGCAATTTCTAGATTCCTTCTTTGGTTCATCTTCATGTACTTTTGTACATTCATCAAACTTTACATTTGCACTTTTCACAACTTTGTTAGTGCTAGTATTTAAACACTTATAAGCTTCACTTCTTGTGGAATATCCTAGTAATACACCTTCTTCACTTTTTGCATCAAATTTACCACTTTTGTTGTTCTTAAGAATGTAACACTTGCTTCCAAATACCTTAAAGTATTTAAGATTGGGTGAGTATCCATACCGTAATCCAAAAGGAGTGGAAATTTTACCTTTCTTGATTTGTACTCGGTTCAAGGTATAGACAGTTACACTGACAGCTTCTCTCCAATTTTTCAAAGCAACATTCTTCTCCATCATCAGTGTTCTAGCACAATCCATTACAAATTTATTCCTCCTTTCAGCAATCCCATTTTGCAGAGGGGTCCTAAGTGCAGAAGTTTTTCTTTTGATTCCTTTGTTATTGCAGAAATTTTTGAACTCATTTGATGTAAACTCTCCACCTCTGTCAGATCTCAGACATTTCAAGCTTTTACCAGTTTCGGTTTCAACTCTTGTTATATACCACTTAAACATTTGAAAAGCATCATATTTTTCTCTTAATAATATTATTTTCATTGTTCTAGAGTAATAGTCCACAAATAGGATAATGTATTTGTCACCTTTGTAGCATTGCACATCAATTGGTCCACATAAATCAATATGAACTAATTCCAGAATTTATTTTGAAGTGTGAGCCTTACTTTTAAAACTAGACTTCTTCATCTTGCCGAATTGACATTATTTGCAAATCATATTATAAGGTTTCTTCAGTTTTGGCAAACCTCTGACTCTTTTCATCTTATTGATAATAATCAAATTGTCAAAATTTACATGACATAACCTTTTGTGCCATAGCCACACATCATCAAATTGTACAACAAGACAAGTAGCATCATTCATGTCAAGATTATGGATTACCTCTAGTCTGATCTCCACTTCCAATTAGTTTTCCATCACTGTCATAGATCTTAGCCTTCCTGTTATCAAATTCAACTTTGCATCTTGAACTGTTCAATTGTGACACACTCAACAGATTATAGTTAAGTCCTTCAACATAGTAAGCATTGGCACACATGATCTTGTCTGTCAATCTTATTGGTCCTTTTCCTTTTATCAAACATGGTGCATCATTACCAAATCTAACACTATCTCTATTGTAATACTCAAAAGCAATGAACTTACTTTTGTCTCCAGTCATGTGATGTGAACATCCATTCTCAACGATCTGTCTATCATTTTTGTTCACATAAGATATAAATGCAATTGCCTCATATTCATCATAATCATCTTTCATAGCAACATAGACCACTTCATCATCATGATCATCAGATTCATCATTGGATTCTTCTTTAGCAATATAACAAGCATTCTTTTCCTTGTCTTTATAGCCTTTCCTACTGTCATCTTTTCCACCTTTGTATTTGTCTTCATTCTTGTTGTTTGACTTTTCAAAACATCTTGCTGCAATATGACCAACCTCGTTACAATTAAAATATATGATGGGTAACTTACCTTTGTATTTTCCTTTGCCTCTATGAAATTTCCTAGCCAACAGTGCTTCCAATTCTTTTAGCTCTTCATCATTTATATCACTGTCACTAGCAGCATGTTTGACCTTTTTTTTTTACCTATCTTTCAGTTCTTTTAGTGTCATCTTAGCTTTGAAAGAAGATTCAACATTCTTAGTTTTGAAATTATCAAAGTTTGAAAGTTCAAAAGCAGTGAGTCTACCAACTAGTCCTTCAAGAGTTGGATTACTGCCAGGAGTACACCTCAGTTCTTGTATAGAAGAGACTCTAATAGCATAGACAGTAGGGTTCTCAATACTTTGTTGATCATAGTCTCATCTTCAATTTGTCCACTAGATACTCGAATTGCATTAACATCTTTGATTCTTGCACAATACTGGACCATAGTCTCACCTTCTTCCATTCTCATTTCATCAAATTTTCATCTAAGACTTTTAGCTTTGGCTCTTAGCACATTCATCTCCTCCATAGATCTTTTGTAGGGCATCCCACATCTTCTTAGAAGAATCACATACTTTTATGTCATCAAGCTCTAAATAGCTTAAGGCAGATGCAATCTCCAAAATTATCTGATTGGGTTCCTTCTTTTGTTTCAATTGTTCAGCAGTTGAGGCTCCAATTGCATCAACATGTTCAGTGGTGATAGTTGATTGTGCATAATCTCCAAGTCCTCCTAGATGTATCTTCATCAAACTTTTTCATGCAGGAAAGTTTTCCTTATTTAACTTGGGCACCTCCTTTTTGTACATCTTGATATTTAGCTTTAAGTACCTTCAAACTTTTTCTTCACAAGCACTTGATGCTCTGATACCAATTATTGGAATGTTTAAAATAAATGGGAGAGGAGGAGGGGGGTGAATCGGTTATCCAATGTCCAAATGTACAAATAAAACTTTTCAATCTTCAACGTATACTTATGCATGCATTGATCATTCAATATCTTAAACTTTTGCATATTGTTGTCCTAGGTCAAAATAACTTTGTAGAAATATAAACATGAAATTAATGATACATTTTTGACACAAGGATTTAATGTGGAAACCCAATTTAAGAAAAACCACTAGTAACATGTTACTAATTTTCATTCTTCTAAAGTGAACCCTGTGAAGAGCCAACCTTGTTTAAGGTTACAATGCACACTATTAAATGTAACCTTGATTAAAGGATTTCAATCACCCTATTAAGAGTGAACCTTGTTAGATGACTTTAGAACATTCCATTAAAATGTCACCCTGTTAAAGGAATTACTCATGATTGTTACATCAATCTTAATCCAAAGGATTTCTCTAGACTGATACAATTGTTAGAAAGTAACAATATGATTTGATCTAATAACAAAACAACTCACTTGCAGATTACAAATCACTTGTTCAATCCTCCATACTGCTTGCATTCATCCTCTTCATCTCTAATAGCTTGTTCACCCTTCAAGCCTCCATCTCCTTAAGCCTTCTTTCTTAGTATGCCAATTGCAGACTCTTTCATTCAGCCACCATATGAAGCAACACCCTAGACTTCTTATCTATCTCAAGTTTGCTCTCTTGACAAATTTCTTCTAGCTTGCTATCTCTTTCAATAGAGAATTTAGATATTTTGTTGCTTAACCACAATCGTCCATTTTAGGGTTAGGTCAAATTCATTTAAGCTTCCCATCTTTCCATTACAATCCTCTTTGAATTCATTTCAAAACAGTTTATCTTGAATTATGTGCCACCAGCGCATCATACTTATCTTCCACGCGCTTCACACAATTCAAGAAATCAACATTGTCATCTCAGATTCATCAAATGTTCGATCAAACTCATTTTACTAGCACTCAGAAATAACATGTCTTCTCGGCAAACACTGTCTTCTAATGTTCGGTCAACACTAGGTTGCTCAGCATATACTAAGTTTCGCTCGGTCATTACTACCATCTTTTGACACTCGACACATACTAAGATTTCTTCACTCGACACCTACTATATTTCTCTTTGCTTGACACATACTAAACTTACTTCGCTTGGCTTCAACTAACTTTCTGCTCAACATGCATTGACTTGCTCGGCTTCTACTATTTGCTCGATTAGCCTTGGCAGACACATTTCTTTGCTTAGCCCTCTTCTAGTCTTTGCTCAAGTATCCTTTAATTATAGCCTTCAGTAGATAAACAATACACTATATCACCAAAGTCTTACTTGGTCTTAGTGCTCCTTTTATACATCATATAACTCAACCTTTCTCTAGGATCTCTTGTTATCCTTTCTTTTCAAATCCTCTTCATCAATCAATCAAATGATAACATTCAGACCAAAGTAAGCAATTGTCTCACCAACAAGTATCAGGTTTGATATCAATGACAAACTAATGATTGTTCCATAATAGGTTTCATCAATCATCTCCATTTCAACAATCTCCTTTCAACACCAATTGTGAGGAACACTTGGTAACCACGAAAATACAATCACCATAACTAGCGTTGTATAACCATATTCTTTATATGCCACCTCTATAAATGCGTGCATGAATCCTTTTAAAATGAATATGATACATGTAATCGGGCATCAAACAATATTTGATTAGGGAAGGGAAATCACTTATACAATATTGGTGATTTATTAATGAAGGAAATGTTGTAAGTATAACCAAGAAAGGAAGGGAGTTAATGGGAAAATGTTTTAGAACTTTTTCTTTCAAGAATCAGTTATGACACCTAGGCAGTGATTTGGAGATTCTACATATTCTGAAAAGATAGTTGGAGAAGGGGTTCTCTCTTTTTTAAATGGTATTTCGTGCTATGGAAAAGAGGAGGATGGTTTATTTTCTAATTGTAAAACGAAGGGGGTTTCTTTTTCCAAAAAAGTCTTTTGTGCTTTGGGGGGAAAGGGGGGGATTCTTTATTTTTTATCATAAAGGAGAAAGTGTAACAGGGTTTATTTTCATATTCAGTTTTTTGTGTGGATGGAAATTGTGGTCTTTTGGATATCATTTTTTATCAAGGAATAAATGTGATATATTTTAAATCTTTGAGTTTTGAATGTATTCATTTAAATTGTAGTTGATCTTTATGTCAAGATAGTTGCCTTGATAAACTCTCCATCCGTTATCTATTTTTTATATGTGCAAGAAAATCTTTGAGTTTTAAGTATCATACATATCTAAAATTAATCTTTAAATCTTCCCCTCAATCTGTTGATTGTGAGTGTTGAACTAGGAATCTTAAGTTCTTAGTTTAGTTATTTACTTGTAAAGTCCCACATCTATCTCACATGTGTGGATAGATGGTTGTTTTCCTTTTGTACCTTCTGGTTAAAGGCATACTAGTGATCTCATTATTTGCATACCAAACAGAGAGAGTTGTACCTTCATACCAAAATTCAGAGGGCCTTTCACATTTCAATTACAAGTGATCCAACTATTAGTTACACATTATGTCTTTGTGCTTACGTAATTAGGAGTCAATTTGAACGGGTTTTATTGAAAGTCAAATATGTTAACTAACAATTATGTAAACAAAGTTTTTTTTTTAATTGTTGAATGAGGATGGGATACCTTAGTTCAAGCTACACAATGGCTTGGTAATATGGGGGAAACAACTAAGTAATTGGTAGACAAGCCAAATGGAAAGGAAGAGAATAGTGTAGAAACTGCCAATCTAGTTCTTGCAGGGATTAACCTTGGTAAACAAGAACCTATGCTACCATCAGATGAGTCTACACTAGTAACAGTCGCTCTTAGTCTAGATATGCATATAAGCATGGAAAGGGCCAAGCAGGAAGAAGAGAAAAGGAAACTACAAAGGGTAATTGATGATTAACATCAAGAGGTAACTATGTTGAAGGAACGAGTAACACATATGACCTCTATAATTCCATACCTAATGCAATGTAGACCACCAACCCATGTATAAGCGTTATATTTGAAAGAGAAATTTTTGACTTATAAGTTGACTAGAATTGTGCAAGGCTTACTCCATCACTTGCCACTCCTCGTGAGTTTTAGTCAGCCTTCCAATCTTCCCATGATACAATAAAAAATTTATTGTGTGAGTTATACTTCATAATTATGCAGTGCTTAATGTTAGAGAGTGGAATCCCCTCCTTTATGTTGAGGATATTCAATTAAGGGCATACATGTCACAAGTGTAAAATGAATTGATCATAGAGAATCAAGTGCATCCCTATAGGCATGAGGAGATGAATCTTTCCTTTCCCATCAGGCCAAAGGAGGAGGATGCAAAAACTTATTTTTATGACTGGCTTAAGAGTACCTAGGCTGATGTAGGGAGTTCAAAGATATATCTTCTTAGGAAGGTTGCATATAAAGAATATGAAGATTTGGGGTCCACAACTTAAAGGTGGAACAGTTTTCCCAAGGATCTCAAAGTCAAAGAGACATATTCTCCACAAAATTATACCATGGCTAGTAGGCGGACACCATGGTACATTAATCTAGGTAGAACTAAGTTAAACTTTTAGATTCCTTTAAGATTCCAATCTCCACTTCTTGGAGTGAAGGAAGATGTTGACAAACATGTTATGGAAGTATAGGAAAAACAATAGGAACAGTGAAAGGAAACATAAGGATATTATTAGACCAATTCTACTGGTGGTACTGGACAAAGTTCACCTACAGATTTTAGGATGATGGCACAAATCAAGAATGACAGTTACTGGAGGACCAACAAGAACATCAATTGGAGGGAGGGGTGAGGGGGGGATAATGATGAGGCCAATTAATGGCCTTTATATATTTCCTATTTACATATGATAGTATAGGAGTTTTTTGTTGTTTTATGTCCTAAAGCTAAAAGATTTTTTTTAAACATTATCATGTATAAGTTGTTATCCTACCTGTACCTATTTTGGTTTGATACTCTAATGATAAATTTTCCTGATCAAAACTTATGGTGATGAATGAAAATAATCAAATAGTTCATAAGTATTAGTAAATTGATTATCTCTTATCCTAAGTGTTTGATTGGGTAAATGTTCCTATAGCCAAGTGTCCTATGTGCAAGAATGAGTTAGTATGATGAATGCTTTTATGAAATAATGGTATGATTACATGTTGTGAAATATTGCATTTTCTACTAATCTAATGCAGGAAAAAGTCAACATGGATGTGGGGTGGTAGCAAAAAAGGAGATTGACTAGTTCAATCTATAAGTGCAAGGATAAAAGCGACTAATTGTCATGGGGATATTCATTATCTAACAAGCGGGTCAAAGCAATAACCAACTACCAATGCACAAATCTAGTATCTTGTGGTCCAATATTCCTATGCAACTATTAGTAAGAAGCCTTGTTCTGATGAAGTAGGATTTATTATAAGTTGTACTTTATGAATGTAATAGCTTTGTCATATCCTCGTGGCAAAATAGGCCCTTAATCTAGGAAGTTTGTTATAGTTTTTTTGCTTTAAATAGGCTTCTTCTCAAACTTCTACTAGTGAGTCAAAGAAGTCATTGTAATTTGAAGTAAGCATTAGGCAATGAAGTATTTCATATTTCAATTTGTAACCAATGTCTCAAGCATGAATCAAGATGATGGTTTCTTGTTATACTTATTGTCTTTGCAGTGATATATCACCATGATCTCATCTACTCAACTATTGTGGAGGTGGAAACACAAAAGTAGGGACCTAACCAAGGCAAGCCTTCAAGCAACCACCCAACATTAATTTGTCTGCATGTGTGCAAGTTCGTGGGAGTACAAAAAATGGAAACTCAAATTCATCTTGAGATCATTTCCTCGTTACTTTCATAGCATAGTTGTACCATTTTTATATTTTGTTAACATATTATTTCATGTTTAGTAAGTTATTGTCATTTCCCTTGGTCTCTATGACAAACTTTGTATTTTGCTTGTACAACACGTGCGCTATAGTGTCATCCCCTATCCACATTGGCATCCTAGACTGGGGTGTGCATCTTGGATAGTGAGCTAGATAACTAAGCATTTAATTTTTGGTGTGCACTTTTTAATTTTGTAGATATTAGATTATGCATTTTTTTTTTGGTGTGTGCTTTTTAAAGATTTTGTAGACATTATATTATTTTAGACTAGCACTTGGTAGAAATTTGAGTTTCCCCATGTTTAATACTTCAATTCATTAAATTCTTTTAATCACATTAGTGTCTTGATCCCTAAGCTCCACTAGAGCGCTAAGGGCTCGTTTGGTGAGTGAAATAGGAATACATATTCTAGAATACGTATTCCACAATTTTTGAATTCCTTGTTTGGATGCACCAAAACAGAATTGGAATACAAGGTTAAATAGGAATACGTATTCCAATTTTGGTCCAAAAATGGGGTTTTGCAATTCCATCCAAATAGGTGGTATTGAAATACGTATTCTTATTCCAGTTATTTTTATTTTAGAAAACATAAACTTTCGGGTCCGCAAATTCCCATCAAATATTGGCTGAACCAAACAGAAAACAGGAATACGTTCTATTCCAGAATACGTATTCCGGAATACGTATTCCTATTCCGCTCACCAAATGGGCCCTTAATAGAATTGAGGTGGCGCATGGAATAGGTTATCTTTCAAGACATTAATCAATCTTAAGTAAATGAATTCTCCCCTCTCCGCGATATCACCCAAATTTCAATATGCTCAATAATGGAGTTTCCCCCGAAATTGAACTCACTATAAACAAGACCGTAACCAATAATAATTAGTTGAAACTCAAAACACAATAATTCAGGTTTGTTTACAGTCAAATTTCCACCAATGCGGATAGGCATTGGCAATAAATAATGATTCAGCTTTTGTTTGCAGTCAAATGTGCATCAACGGGGATAGACGTTGCCATTTCATGACAGGTCAGGTCAGAGGTTCGAGACACAATGGTAAAAAGAGCAAAAGCTCGTTTGGACTGCTACCAGGGTTCCCAGCCTCCAACCTCTAACTGGATAATAATAATAATAACGAAGAACAATTCCACGTACGAGGATTCCTTTTGTTTGATTGCATGATTATATTAGAAGAGGACAATTTTGATGAAGTAATCTTTTAAGGGTGTTTAAACCATGCTTACACCCTTATGCTAGCTTGCGCGCTTCAAATGATGAAGTCACGCCAGACGCATATGAGATTTTAAATGGGGTGTGGGTCCCATTTATATAAATATTAAAAAAATCTGATCATATACATGTTACTCGTAACAAACATTCCTTGTTACTCAACCATCTCTGTCAGATTAGTACTTAGAATATTGATTATATGTTAAACCAGTAGTCTTGACTCTTAACATTAGAATATTAGGTGTAATAAGAAGACGAATGACAGGCAAGAGGAAGGGGCTTCCTCGTCAAGTCTGACAAAAGAAGTGTTGGTGCATGTGGTGAAGCTGCAAGCGAGATCATGCCTGCTAAAATCATGGTGACAGCATGGACGGAGCAACCACTCGATTGTACTGAACCCATGTGCTCACTGTACCCAACACCCATGTGCCCACTGCCAGATTATCCTTCCTCAAAGACATTGCGATTTTTATATCCAAGAACCCACATGAAAGAATGATTGCCTAAAAATCATGGGATTCAATAAAAGATTCTATATCCACCATGCCTGTATAATGAAAATCCACCAAGATCTTGAAACCTATGCGTATGTATAATAAAATCCATTTATCCACTTTTGTGATTGTATTCACCGGCTCCTGAGAATATATTAAAGAGATGGCTATATGAAACTGAAGAAACCAGAAACATTCCCTGAACAAGAACAAGGATGATATCGACAAACACCTGCTTTATTTTTCATATTTTCAATTACACTCAGAAAATATAGAGAGAGAAATACACAAACATGTCACGTATATAGTTCACTATATAGCCAAACCTATTCTAAAACTTTGTTACTTGCACACACAAGAGCAGAAATATTTCTGCTCTTTTACCCCATAGTAATGGAGATTATTTGTAAATGTATGATGCTTCTCCAGTCCTGGAAATGTTGTCAGATGAAACCAAACATGGCTGTAGAAGCTTCGTTGCCCCTCAAAACATGGGCTATCTATCTCTGCAATGCATCAGACTCATCATAGGGCGACATAGCAACAGTGTCCAATGCAAGCCCTTGAACTACCAACAGGCATCCCATATAAATGTCAGCACCATCATTATGCTGTCTATTTACAGACTGGAAACTGTCATGGTGAAGAGACAATCCCAGAGATATGAAGGAAAAACCCAAGGCTCATCAAACTTGCCTTGCGTAGCACAATCTTTAAAGCTTTAGTAAGTAGCATGCACAAATCCTTCCTAAGTAAAGCATGCAGCAATCCTTCCAAGAATAAGATGTCATATAGTTCTGAATTATGTTTCTGGTCAATTGCCAAAAATGAATAAGGTAGGAGGCATCTGAATACCCGAAGCCAACCAAAAAAAAAGCTCCAAATATTCCCTGCCCTTTTGAAGATTTTTCTTTGTATATTCAGGTCTTCATACACTCATTTCCCTGAGACAAACAAATTGATGCTCCCCCGCAGCAGAAATATAGCAGGAATGTCACTACATCTTCAAAGGTGACATGAGCTGCTAAACTCTGCTGTAAGAGCCATCCACAGACGCCTCCAAAAAGAAGAAGATTTTAGAAACTCCTACAATTAACACTTGTTCCAAAAACATCCGTGTATACACTTACAGTAAAACTACATATGGCAATCTACAGACTCGATGAAAATAAATGAGTGACCTTGTGTCACTCTGGCAAAAAAGATAAAATTAGATATCAAACCATAGGCCAAAAGCCTTCCTTTTCTATATCAATGAGCTTACTGAGGATCCATAACTCGTGAGATCAGGCCATGCTCCTCCATTCCAGTAATTGGCCGACTCTCCTGCGGAATCAACAAAAGGCACCTGCCAATCTGAACCGAGTTCATTATGATTCCCTTCAACCTTGACTGATTCCGAGGACAGACTTGTAACCCCTTCAGACTTCTGATCGGTCTTTGAGGTCTCAGCCGTTTGATCTTCAAATGAAAGAAAAGCATTATGATCTTCACTTCCCGGGGCATTCTCTACCTGCCCATCTTCAAAGTTAACACCCATCTTCTGTTGCTGCTCCTGCTCCTGCTGTAATCGCCATTGTAGAGCGTGATCATCCATACCAGGAAGCAGCGGCATGGCATAAAAGGGTGTCATTGCTCTTGTCAGTAGTTGTTGGGTCTCAAAGAACGCATTCCTGTCTCTGGTTAAGCTAGAAAACTCCAGACCGGGATAGCTCGGCTTGAATGAATTGAGTGCGTTCAGAGCAGAAAGTGAATTCAATGATGAACTCTGCGGATCTAGAGTGGTTGGAGCACCACATGAAATACCCAGAAAGTTTGAAGTATTGCAGTTGGCCTCTTGCTGGATTCTGGTGAATGGGAGACTAGTCATGTTCATGTTATTTCCTCCATAATACATTGAAGATGGAGGAAGGGGAAGAGTTGGATCAAAGGTAGAACAATTGGGTATTTGTGGTTCAGTGACAGTCGGAGCTGCTGAGGTTGATGCTTCATTGTGAGAAGGCGTGGGATGGTCTATCGATCTCTTTACTCTCTTGTTTTTCCTGCAACCTCCACCAACCGGAACATTGCGAAGGGATCCTCCCTGGGTCCAGTACCTTCTGCAGGTCTTGCAGAAATGGCGAGGCTGCGAAAGGTTGTAGTTGTTGTAGTAGCAGAACTTTGTGACTGTTGACTCGCATCTGGGGCATTTTAAGGCCTGTTCAGGTTGAGGCTTCATCCTTCGCTCCAGCATTTGTGGCGGCCTCGAGCATGACATTATGTCCTCTGGTAGCTTTAGTGCACTGTTCTGCATGAAGCTCTGCACAAATTTAGACAAATGTATATTAGAATTCCACTGCTTCAAGCCCATACGCTAACATATATGTGAACTATTTTTATGGGAAAGTGTTTAGCCCAAGATAAGTGCCAAAATAGACTGGACCATGAAGTCTCTTAACAAATCCGTATATATAAATCCAGGTGAAAATACACGTATGCATATGTAAGAAAAACATTGAACGACATTATTCGGGGGAGCTGCGATGTAAACAAATTGTACACAGTTTTTCCGGACGCTTTTCTTTCAGTCAAATAGACTGAAATCTGATGTAAAAATTGAATTGAGACATTTCAAACTAGATTGAAAGCGCATAGTCAAGGAAATAGCTCTAGATGCAATAACAGTCATGGATTATGCCTACAGAAACTGTTTGTCAGTTGCAAATATTACATTCTGATTAATTCAATCCAGAGCCAACTGTTAGAAATCCACAAGTCCATGGATCTGAAATGGCAACAAGCATAGCCTTGTTCATGTATGGATGCAATGATGAACAAAAATATCCCTTCTCAATCCTGCTTGAGATGGTTTCTAGTATTTCATAACAGAAAATTAACGCCCAGACCACTTCTTTTAATACCTTTTTATTAACAAATATGAATACGTAACACCGTATCAAATACCAGAGACGATTTGCATACCACATGACAAACTCCATTCTCTGATTTTGATATACGCTCATTAGCATTTGATATTGTGGAAGTGAGATAAATTTAGAAGGCCCGAAGCACTTATGGGCTCATTCCCGAATCCCCGTCATGAACTTACACTCGATCCCTGAAGAATTAACTCAGGAAAATAAGGAGGTAACAGTAAATTGCGGCATTCTTTAGTGAACCGTATGTTGTTTTGAAAAGCAAGCTCAAAGTAAATACCTCATCGCAGGCTATAACTTCAAAGGATCATCTATGTAAGATAACAAAATAAGAATCCAGTAATCCTAGAATAACAAAATATAAGAGTCGCAGTTTTCGAGAGAGGCTCAAAATGCCGTCCGACAAAAGATTGATCCTTAAAATGTCGCTTCTGCAACTGCGGAAGCAGAAGCATGAGTCGTATTCTTCTGAAGATACCCAAGATGTCCATATATAGCATAAGTTAGCACGAGAAAGTAACCTTAATCTAAAGTTTAATCTCCTGTGGATGAACCCTTAACAAAAGATTCAGGCTAATATTTACTGTTTTGAACAAATCTGATTCAAGAGCAAGAGATTCGTATGCAGATTTGGGGAACCGATTCATGGTGCTGTCTACTCGAGGGCGCTGCCGTAGAAGACCAGACTGAAAAATATATAACACGTTGTGCTTTTGGATCACTGTACATGGTCCATAATTGTAGATAAAAAACGAAACCAGCATTCCCTAAGCCTTGAGATTACCGCGACTAGCATGAACGATCAGATAATAGAATGGAATCCTTATTGGAAAAAAAGGAAAAGGAATCCAGTTGAATAAGATGATCGCGGACATTTCAAAAGCTTATCCGAGGGCTCGATCCCTGAAAGGATCAACACCAAAACAACTAAAGAAAGTTGAAACATAATGCTACCTAAAAGTTAAAAGACAGATACATGATCTTAAAGCGCTTTTGAAGAGATTGTCAAAAGAAATACAAACTCCTTAAGGATCCAAACCCTTACAGCGCCGACTGCACTACTAAGGGAAGAAAAACATAGTGATACATGAGAGAATTTATGGGCCATGATCGTTGCTGTAAACCTAAGATTCGACTCATCTTTAGTAAGGCAAATCCTCATATTTTCTTCACCAGATATTGTAGTTTCTTCAAATTACATATGTAGTTTCAAGATGACATGAGTACGCAATCGTTAAGGATTATCTTGCAGAGAAGAGAAGGAAATCATCCGCCATGTTTCTGCAATATGAATCAAGAAGACAAGCCCACTATCTGGTTCTCGAGAGAGATTTCAAAGCGGCGCCTCCTAAAGGGACCGATCCCAAACAAGTCCAGAAAAAAGAAAAGAAACCCAATCATACTACCATTTATCAGACGACGGCACCATCTCTATCACATTCTGCTTGTAAAAGCCCAAGCAAGACAACCCAACCCACATGTTTAATTTAGAGTATTACAAGAGAAAACAATCACATATACTTCTGGAGAGCTGCTTCAAAGCAAGTAGGTTGTTACGCAGATATGAAGAGTAAAGCCATATTAACATCTGTCAGATGACTATAAAACCTAACAGACATGATCTCTGTTGTAGGGCAGCTTTATGCAAGGAAGGAAACATCCTGATTCAACTACAGATGATCCAATTTTCTCTGACAATTGGCTTACCTAGTGTTGTGCTCATTCATGTGCTTTCAATCAAAGGCAAGCATTGTTTTGATCTGCAATAGAAAGAGAGGAGGGGGTGCAAAGTAGATTTTACCTGTGTCCAATCGGCTGAATCCATGCAAACTTCCGCGGAGCTCAACACCATCTTCTTCCAAATCAACTCCAAATCCCCAAAACCAACACAAACCCACTTCTCAGATCCGCTTCAAAACACTTCCCCTCGCTACAAAACTCCTCTCAACCGTGTGCCAAACAATCTCTGGAACGCCAAAGGCCTTTTGATCTCGTACTGTGTAGTTCTCAACATAACACGGAACAATCTCATTTGAGGCAGCTGCATACAAAGCAAAGTAAAACCACACTAGAGCAAAAAGCAAGGAAGGAATGAAGGGGGATTTAAACCAGAAAGGCTTTTAGCGGCGGGACATAATATGACACAAGTAGGAAGCAGATGATCACACAGCATGTGGTGTGAAATACGAAGGACCATTTATAGGAAAACAAAAACAACAAACAAGGACTGGAAAGAGAATTAAAGACTCCCTCGACGGAACGGGACACAGCCCACCTCGAACACGCAACTCCAGAATTAACAAAACAAAATATTCCGCTACAAACTAATATTTTCAAACCCGCTGTCCCAACAGTTAACCGTGTGGGGCAAACTAAAACAGAAAGCACACAGCGCTGTACAGTCTACAGTAGCCATGAACAAAACTAGAATATAATAATAATAAAAACCAACCCACTAATTTAGCAGAGCTCCCACTAGAATAAACCGCTGCAAGTGAGATTGTATTCGAATTAAATCTGGTTTTAGTGTTACGAGGAATTGCCGGCGGAGAGAGAAAATGGAAGTAATAAAAAAACGAGGTGCTGAGCTGCGATGGCGATGGGCAGAGAAAGGTCGGTGGGTGCAGTGCCCCCGCCGCCCCACCGGGTCCCACCCGCGTCATCAGATGCCGCCGGTCGGGATTCCCTAACCTCTGACACTGACACGTGTCGCTCCTTCATTCGCGATCGCCGCGAATGAGCATATGGGAGCTTCTTCTTGAACAATACAATATAGCTTGGGTTAATTGTGTATGTGTTTTGTGTATTTTAATAAGCAAACCAGATCCAAGAGTACACTCGGAATACATAATGCACTCCCCTAGACTTGACAGCCCACAAGGAGGAAGGAAGGAGAAGAAAGAATGTTCATTGAAACAAGGAAAACTAAATTTTAAGCTCCCTATGCCCTATTCTACATGTGATTCCCTTCCTCATTTTCCCTACCACCAATTCTTTTATATTATTCCATTCTCTTCTACTCCTCTCCAACTTAGAAAATCATATAGTTGAGAATGTATGAATGGATAAGTGGGGGATATTTTTAACAAGAAGTTGAAGTCGGGGTTTTACTATTACTTTTTATGAAATTGGAGTATTTCACTTCAATGAGCATCATTTAGATTCAATGAGTGATAAGTATTCTATTCATTCTCATGACAGAGGGGTTAGTGTGGACCGCTACTCATGAATTATGGGCCAATGAATTTGACTCACAAAAACTACATAATTGAATCTTGATAGCTATATCACAATGTATGAATAGTCATTATTTGATTCATTAACAATAATGATGTATTGATTAGAAAGATTAGAATGATGTCTTCTTTGTAATGATGGTGTAATGGTTGTTTTGTTGATTGTGACTATTGTAAAAATAGTTATTTTGTTTTTTTTATATTAAAGCACCCAAAATAAGGGGGTTGTCCCTCATAAATAAAACAATGATTAAACCATTAACAGTAGAATACCAGCTATATACTAACCAACACATTAACAATGCTAAAATTTAATATCTAAAACTCTTCCCTGTATCTACATAACCCTACCCAGTTGTTTTCTAGAAAGTCTACCATTATGCTAACCATATCTATAGTATTGTCCATGATAATAACATTAATGTAAAAGTAAAATCTAACACTACTTTCAAAGTCTTTAAAATGAAATAAATACATGCATGGCCAGTTTAGAGAATTCACAACTAGATCACCCCAACAAATCCACAGAATATAAAATAAAACACTTATAAACCAAAGGCCTAGATTCTAGCCTTTTCTTCTCTTCTTTGACAGTAGAATCTTCGCCAATCATCCACAAGGAACCCAAAGAGTTTATTTTGTTGATGTCATTGTTATTTCATTACATTTTGTTTTCCAATCATGAAAGAAAAAGTGTACTTACATGTGATACCCCTCATCATAACAGAGCTTGGCTAGATGCAAACCATTAACAATGGTTATTTTGCTAATGTCGTTGCTGTTTCATTATATTTTGTTTTTCAATTAGTAACAAAAAAAGTGTACTTACACATGATACCCTTATTATAATAGAGCTTGGCTAGACACAAACCACTGGCAGTAGTTATTGTGTTGTTTCATTAGATTTTGATTTTCAATAAATAAATAAATAAAGTGTACTTACATGTGATGTCCTCATTATGATAGAGCGTGGCAAGACACAAACCAGTCCAAGATAACACTCATATACCCACTTAGACTTGACAACTCACATAAGGAGAAGAAGAATGCTCAGAGAAATAAATAAATTCATATTTTTAGCCTTTGTTTGCCCTTTTGTAAAGCATATAATCTTTGCACGTATTAGCGGTCTTTTTTTGTTATAATGTGATCTATCAATTGAACATACTTACATGTGATTCCCTCATGTTTTCTTGTGTACATGTGTGATAACTCATTTTCAGTTTCTTTACATGTGATACCCATCATGACTTCTCCACCCTTAATTTGTTTCTATGTGTTAATGTGCTTTAACAATTTTCTATAAAAGGAGAAGAAGAAGAAATAATTTTCTTTTAAACAAGGGAGACTATATTTTTACCTCCCTCTAGCCTTTTCTACATATGATATCCTTCCTAACTTCTACACCCTTCGTGACTTCTCTGTCCTTCTTCATTTTTTTTAAAATATGGAAGAATACAATATAGTAGAATGTGTATTAATTGTTTTTATTTGTCATAATTGTATTCATCAATAGAACAATTTACATGTGACACCTTCTTATATTTGTCTACATGAGATAGCCTTCCTTTTCCTTTCCCTACATGTGATACTTTGTGACCTCTCCACACTTAGTTCTTTTCCATCTATAAATGTGTCTTGTCAATTATCTATAAGAGAGGACAATATATAGTTTAGTATCAATCGATAGTTGTGCATGCATTTGTCATAATTTGATCCATTCATAGAACATGTTTATATTATTATTTGAACATAAATAGTTATTTATATATCAATGGCTATCATTTAATGAATTATTTAATTTACTTACTTATATTATTGATACATTACATTGTATGTAGTTATCTAATAGATATCACCACCAAATGAATCAATGTAGTGGTTCATTACACTACTCTATATAGATCATAAATCAATGTAATTTGGGCAAACAAAGTTTACTTCAAAAATACAATAAAGCTAGAACAAATTACTGTTTCAAAGTTTATATAATCTCCTAATTATTTTCTCTAAACTCAAACAAAATTTTCAACGTCAATACATGTTGTTTTTATAAACATGAAAGTGCACAACTCTTTATTCTTAAGCGACTAAACCAATATTATGACGAATATTGATATGTTTCCAACTTGACATAATACAAACATATATGTAGAACAAAGTACAATTATAAAGAACAGAAATTTGACATAAAAATATTATTTCTAAAGGGCATTTTGGCTCTCTCAAATATTATACAATATAAGTTTGGTGGAGAAATAACATTCAAATATGCAACATCTAGAAAACAAATATGTAAATATGAGGTTAACTAAATTGAAAATCAAATCAAATCAATTTTACAAAATTGCCTCTCTTTCATTCCACACCATCCATTCTCATCCAATAAAATGATAAGATTAGAAACCCATAAATGAAATGATTTTAAAATTCAAAATGATAAAAGCTATAGAATAAATCAATTATCCACATTTTGACTAGAATGTATTAGACATATAAAGAATATCGAACTATATAATTAATCATTTACATTCTAACTTCAAAGGTTATCAAACCTATAAATATACCAAATTATTCTACAATCTATTTTTTATCATTGTAATCAAATCAAACATTTTAGATTTTTTCTACATTATATATTTATTTTTAGGTTTTTCCTTGCATTTTTTATTTCCTTTCCATCGTTGATATCACGAAAGGTTCAAGAAGACTATACTATCTCCCTTTATATGCATGTGTTCCAATGTTCTATGTGTTGATGGTCTAGTGAATACTCTCTAAGTTAAAAATATAAAGTCTTGAAAATTACTTTAACCACATTTTGATATCACGAAAGGTTCAAGAAGACTATACTATCTCCCTTTATATGCATGTGTTCCAATGTTCTATGTGTTGATGGTCTAGTGAATACTCTCTAAGTTAAAAATATAAAGTCTTGAAAATTACTTTAACCACATTGACTATAAAATATTTTATAGTACTATTAAAAGTACTATAAAAATAAAATAAAATATGATGTTGGTTTTGATTGTTCTCTTACTATTTGGGAAAATACTGTGTACATCATACGAAGGTGTTATTTTCTATGTGCACTAAAAGATGGTCATAATACTTAAACGTAGTTTAGGAAACTTTATTTTTTTGCTAAAATGAAAGAGAAATCTTTACTTTTTTATGAACTAAGATATCTAAGCAAACACTAGTATGGGTAAGTAATAATCATTTTTTATACATGTAGAAATTAGAAAAAATAAGTGCATGTAAGTGATGTTTACAAATGACTTTTTGTTGATAATTAAGTGTTTTCAAATATTATAAAGATATGAAATTGAAATATACTATGGCATGATTGACTAGTTTGAAGAAATGCATCATATGACAATCAAATAAAGTCAATCTAAATGTGTACAAATTCTTTCCTTTGAATTAATATTCAAAAATTTAAAATGAGCTCTCTGTCAATCCACACTATCACATATGTTCCATAAAAATTATAAGATTCTAAATCTATAGACCACATCATTTTAAAAAATAAGATTAAAAAATTTATAAAAGCAATCAACTATTTATATTTTGATTACAACAAATGAAACTTGAATAAAACATCAAAATATTAAATGAACTATTTACATTCTAACTACAAACAATATTATATTAATAATATTATACTCTTCTACAAACTCTTTTCTCAATATCTTTTCCCAATACGATCAAATCAGATAGATAATATGTTATCTATATTATATTTTTTAATTTTATTTTCTACATTAAATTATAATTTTATTTGTATGATCTATTTCACAAGAACTTTATATTCCTTTGCATACATATGTAAGCAATGTTCTACATGTGATAGTTTAGAGGATTTGCAATTAATGTAAAAGTTGAAATGGTGAATACCTAAAAATCATTGTATTAACATTAATTACATGTCTTAAACTATTATGAAAATTTAAAAATAATTTTATTTTAAAAAGTATTGCATATCATTATATTTATATGAACCTACAAAAGATAGTTATAACCCTTAAACATGTTCTTATTTATTTTCATGAGTGTAAGGCATTGATAGATTGTTCACTTTTACTAAAATAATAAAAAAATGTATAAATTCTTTATTATCAAGGAAGACCTCTATTTTTATTTTTGTATTCTACAAATGAAAACTAGGAAAGTCAAGTTTAGTTAAGTGATGCTCACAAATGATCCTATGTTGATAATTGAAACTTTTCAAACATTATAAAGATATATGATGAAAATTCATGAATAATATATATTAGCATTGTGCTTTATCTTGTAGTATAAAAATTTTTGTTGTAGATTGTGCTCCTTGAAAGTGTTATGAAGCAACAAAAATCATATTTGATCTACTATCTTATATCAAAACAAATCTTTTCTCACATCTAAACATCTTCTCTATTTTACTACCAACATTTATGACACTTGAAATACGAGCACATTATATCTATCCTTCAAATAAAAATCACACACAATATTATTTACCATTTAAATCTCACTTTTCCCACCCAGACTACTACTCTCCACATAGGATAAACACCCTATTATCATAGTTGCTAGGACTACCAAAGTGCTTAAGACATTTCACACAATGTCAACCTTTTCAATGCCTCATAGTGGATCAACCAAGCATTTTAATCAAGGCCCAATCCTCGCATACCCCAAATTTTACAAAATAAACATTCAGTATGAAAAGTAAAATGCATATTTTCTAGTTGCCAAATAAGACTTTGAGCTAGGACCTCCACAAGATTTGAATCCACTCCCAAAGAATAAACAATTAGTCAATCGAATGGAATGACTAGCTAACATTTATCAATACAAGTAGATGTTTGCATAGTCCAAATAAGAACAAGGTAAGGGGATTTCACCCAACCTCCACATCTTTCGCTCCACCATATCATGAGATCCTTACATCGTGAAGTCCCACACAATCAGGCAATAAATACTTAATAATAAAGAAAACAAAATTTAATTTTAATGACTTTCTATTGGTTTTAACCTACCAAAGTTGCTTGTGCTTGATCTGCCTTCTTTTGATCCATCAACTTAGAATGTAATAGTCCTTTCTCACAAACAAAATAAAGGAAATCGCACTTACTCATTTTCTCTTTGCATGAACTTGTAAATTTTGAATAGTTTTTAAATTCCCAAATACAATTTAAATGATATTATCAAGTTATTCAATCATAAAAATTAGGACTTCATGTTTTGTTGCTTATGGTAAGTATTTTGAAAATATAATAATATTATTATTTTAAAGGAACAACATCATCATGAACGAACAAAGGATTATCCCTTATGAAATCAAAGGCATATTATTACTGTGTGTGAGACAATACCTAACAAATTATATTAAATAAATTATTATATTTACTGTTATTCAACCTAATTATCAAAAGATAATAGAGTCGTATATAAGAGAACCATCTTTTCAATTTATATATAATGATTCAACCTACTGAATAACAATTGATATTTACTTGCTGTAAAACATGTACAATTTTTTTTCATTTTATATATTTTTACATAGATACATGAATATATCACAAGCATAACACATAACATAATAATGAATGACATGTTAAGTACCAAAAGTATCATATTTATATATTACATATTGGTCATAAAGTAATAACACATTTTCAATTTATTTAATAATATATAGTTATATCAAATGCATATAATTAATAAGAAAAATGACTAGTCAACAATATGCATATTTACATCCAAATCACATCATGAACATCAAAACTAGTGATCTATAATCACAAGTATAATTCAACATATATCCATAAAAATAGACATTTAAGAATATGACTATTTGGTTTAAAATCAACCTAGTTGTAATGAACCAACCCCAATTATAATATACCATAGGATCCTCTAGATAAACACGAGTCAAGACTATGATCATCTAACTAGATACATGTAGTGTAGAGATTCACTTGACAATTTATCAATGAATCTCTTCTCTTTTAGTTTATACATAATTAATAATGTAAATGTAAAGGCATTCTCTTCTAAGCTCCCTAAGGGATACCATCATTTTGTTTTGAGATATTCCCTCCCCAATATATGAGTAACCAAATCTTGAAAAAACCCTCTTGAAAAAATATAACATATCAAGGAATTACCTCATCAATCTCACAACATTATAATGTTAGAGTTATCAAGAGACTTGTGGGCTCATAAGATCCCTACAAAACTAAAATAAACCTTTTACAAGTGGATTAAGGAAAAAAGTCTATAATATCTTAACATTGATCTCATACAATAGTTGTGTAAAATGTACAAAGAGTGCATTGCATATGAAGGAAACAACAAGGATATGAGAAGATCATAATGAAATTTTGAATAGTCCTACAAAAGTGATACACATTTAAGCATACTTGAGATAAGTGTGATGACACATGTGGTGAACTTATGAGGTCAAGCATATATTTTTATAAAGCCCCTAATTGAGTTTTAGATTATTGTGAATATGCTAATTGAGTTAAAGTAAAATAGATAGGTAAAACTTATTACACACAAAAATTCCCCCTAATAGATAATTAGGGAGAATATAAATAATAATATTTAAAATGATTCTTGATAATGAGGCTTGATTAGGGACACGTGTAAGATAAAATTCTCTCACAAATAAAGAAAAGGATTAAAGACTTGTGCGATAAACCCTCTAAAAAAAGAGACACTAAAAAGTTATAATCTAAGTTTTTAGATCACTTTCTATGTTTGGGATCAAGGAAATCATTCATTAAGCTAGAATACAAGTGATATTGTGTCTACTCTACATAGATGGTGAATGGTGGACTCCATTGATATTAATCAACCATCACCATTTTAATCTTAAACATATGTTAACTAGTAACGAGTTTAGTATTTGATAATTTTAATTAGATTTTGATCATTGAACTCTTTATGATGCAGGAGCATTCAGCTTTGATTTTGGTGGAGTTATTCTTTTCATGGTTAGGGATGTGTTGGAGACACATTCGAGAACCTTTCCTCATGATTGTATAGAGATTGGATGGATTGAGTTGAAGTTTGAGTCGTTTTACCTTACTTCTGGAGATGTGTTTTTAGGTTCCTGTTGTAGGTCATGTAACTAATTTTGTACAATGAGTTAGATAATGAAAATTTTAGAGATTAAAGAGGGCCTAGAGTACCACCTCTGGTTCAAAGCACGAGTTCTAATTCAATTGGAGCTAGGAGGTATCGTTATTTTACTCGAGTATCAATTTTTGGGTATTTAATTGTTGTTGGAGGCTGACTTTTGGCATTTAATTTATGTATGGGTATTTAATTTTTGTTCTAGGCCAACTTGTGGCTTAGATTGGTATAGGTAGGGGTTGTGGTGGAGTCTTTTATTCATTCATTGATGGAGTGATTCATTTAGAGGAGGAGGAGTGAGTGTGGAGAGTAGTTGAAGAGCGAGTTATCCTCAGTCTGCGAGTAGAGCACCGAATGTGAGGTAGTTTACACTTGAATCTTGGATGAAGTTGGAGTAGAGCTAGTAGCTACGGCTTGGAAAACAAGGAGATTTCTTGGTGGGCTTGCAAGCACAAGTTGAGTTCTTCCTTGGGGGTTTCTACCAGAGTGTGGATCTGGACTAGCTAGTGTTTGGATTGGATCTTGAGGGATCTTGCAGAACTATTACTTGCTTTGTATTTGGTTGTAACCAGGAAGGCCTTATAGCCCATCACATTGCATGTAATCAGTTATATTTTATGAATATATTATTGTAATTTGGTATCAAATCTTGCATTATTTCTTTTTGTTGTTGTGTTTCTGTTGTATGGTGATATTGTTGGGGGCTAGGACATCTATTTTGGGGATTCTCCTACCCTACATTGCCTCAGATAGTATCAAAGTGAAGGTTGTTCCTAAGCATGTAGACAGATCACTGAAGTTGTGGCAGTTTGCATCGGGACTTGGGTTGGAGAAGTAGATTTGAGTTGATCTTGATCTGTTGGTGGATTTTCTTTCTAGAGTCCTAGATCTCTTAGTTGTGAGGTGGCAGATCATGGTTCTAACTTGCAATTGCAGAGGGCTTATAGATGGTTCGATGGATGTGAAGATGGAAGTTTGATCTTATTAAGGCATGATCGTAGAGAGTTTGTGGATTGCAGATCTCTGGTCCTGGACTTGTGATGTGGTTCCTAATTATTCATCTGAGGTGGTAGGTTGAGATCTGACTTGCAAACAATTTGAGGTTGTCACAAGGAGCATGGGAAGGATTTGTTGTAGAGGGTTTACAAAGATCTTGGGAGATGGCTCTGAGAATATTAGACCCTGAGATGATTGCAAATCTTTGTGATGTGGTGGAGAGGAATTTTTCTACGATGTCTACTCAATTTGAAGCAATTTTAACTGACCAAACTAAGAAGGTGGTTGCTTAGTTTGAAACTAGTTCAGATGATCGAGATAAGGACAGGATGAGGAAGGCATTCCGTAGATATTTGTGGAGTTGGAGTATACTAATATGGAAGAGAGTTGTCTGGCTAGTTAAGGGACTTGTTTGTGAGAGAAGATGACATAACAAGGTCAAGGTGGAAGAGTTTTTTTCTTGTTGATCAATTTGTGGAGTCTAATACAAAACTTGCAGCGCAGCTAGAGATTGTTGCTAAGGATATTCCTAACCTTGTTGATGCTAAGATGGACATTGGTTTTCATGATCAGTTGGCTAAGTCTGACATGGGAATTGCAGAGCACTTGGTCATGGATGATCTAGTGGCTGTTAGTGATGAGTTGTGTGTTGTAGACCATCTTGTTGTGAGCAATGAGATTGCTGGAGTTGGGAGTTTGTCATGTGTTGATGGAAATCTACATATTGCTGCTGATGTAGAGTTTTTTGTTGCTAATGTGGAATTTGTTATTGCTAGTGTAGGTTCTCTAGTTGTTGATGTGGATAAGGATTTGTTGATGAAGCATTATATTCAGTTTGTTCTTGGAAGTGAGAATGCTGATTGGATGGTTGAGATTCCATTGTTTGATAGAGTGATGCAGATGTGGATGATGAGAAAATTAGTTTTCTTGTCCCTGTTGGAGTGGAAACCTTTGGTGAAGATGAAGATGGTTGTTGCTCTTTCTTTGGACATCAAAGTGTGGGACACACTTTTCTATTTACCTGAGGAGTTTGATGCAGGAGAATTGAGCTAGGATTTTGGTGGAGTTATTCTTTTCATGGTTAGGGATGTGTTGGAAACACATTGGAGAACCTTTCCTCATGATTGCATAGAGATTGGATGGATTGAGTTGAAGTTTGAGTCGTTTTACCTTGCTTCTAGAGATGTGTTTTTAGGTGCCTGTTGCAGGCCATGTAACTAATTTTGTACAATGAGTTAGATGATGTAAATTTCAAGGATTGAAGAGGGCCTAGAGTAATGCTTGTGGTTTGAAGCGCGAGTTCTAATTCATTGGTATCAAATCTTGCATTATTGTTTTTGTGTTGTTGTGTTTCTGCTACGTGGTGATATTGTTGGGGGCTAGGACATCTCCTTTGGGGATTCTCCTACCTTGCATTGCGTCACTTTATTAGTTCCTAGAATAGGTGTTTACCTATTATATTTATTCCCTACATAAGTGATTTGATAATTTGGCAACACCTTAGCCAATTGTTTTGGTAATTTGAGAACACCTTACACGCTTGTCTAGATTATTTGTGAGCACCTACATCAAATTTGTCTAAGTAGTTTGACAACACTCTACACAACATACAAGACTTTATTTATCTTAAAGATTAATATATAGTCTCTTAATATCATTTACTTGATCCATTTTTAGTAATTTCAAAGTCTTTTTTTTCTAGGTGCATCTATTTGTGTTTTATGATTTCCTTTATTTCTATTGTATCATGTCTCCTTTTTAAATTTCAACCTCAAGGATTATTTTCTTGTCTTTAGTTATTCCCAAGTGTAATGTATGTTTATTAATGGTAGAATAGGCTATGAAGTCTCATTTTATGTTAGTTTACATTATCACCCAAGAAATTTTTTAACTAAACCATTTTTCGTCATTGGGTCTAACCAACCTAGTATTATGATTCATTTTTTACAATTTTAATACCCAAACAATAATATATGACAACACCTACAAAATTGCATATGGTTTGGAATTAGTTTTGAGCTAGTCAAATGATACCTAGATTTGTATGTCTCTCTATGCTTGTTTCTACTTAAGATATGATACCTTCTTGCATGATACATATGATTATTTATGCAAAATCCAATACAAAAACCTAGTTATTTCATATCAAAGTAATTATCATACCATGTAAAAATGACATAATAATTAAAGTACAAATCAAATCATGTCATCGCACAAACATGCACTAATTTAAAAGAACAAATCATTAAATATATCAAAGCCCTAGTCCCCATTAGATCAACTACTTAAATAATTATAATTAAACTTGTATAAGGGGGTAATAGAAAATGTACTAAATATTTATTTATCAATGATACATGTGAGGTAACCCATACCAAGCTTGGAAGACATTCTTTAAATAGCTAAATGTATGGGAACTAAATGTTATGGAGTTTGTGATATTGCAATTAGGATTTAACTGTGTGATTTTGAGTCAAACTCATTGACCCATGTTTCATGAGTAGTGATTCAACATGAATCCATCTCTCATGATAATAAATGGAACTCTTAGCACTCATTGGATCTAGGTGATGCTCATAGGAGTGAAGCACTAGGACTTCCCGAGAGGTCACCCATCCTAATACTACTCTAGCCTGAACACGCTTAACTATAGAGTTTCCTCCATGGTTAAACCCAAAGCTTGCAAACCCATTTGCAAAACCTTCACCAAGTTTTGTGCCTAATGAACCATTCATTAGAAAGCCCCTTAAGCTCATCAATTGATAAGTAGGAGATAATTTCCACAACAAGTCAATTTGTGATATTGTTATCAAGATTTAATTGTGTGATTTTAAGTCAAACTCATTGATCCATGTTACATGAGTAATGATTCAACATGAATCCGTCTCTCATGAAAATAAATGGAACACTTAGCACTCATTGGATTTAAGTGATGCTCACAGGGGTGAAGCATCGGGACTTCCTAGGAGGCCACCCATCCCAGTACTACTCTAGCCTGAGCGCACTTAACTACGAAGTTTCCTCCATGGTTAAATCCAAAGCTTGCAACCCCATTTGCAAAACCTTCACCAAGTGTTGTGCCTTATGAACCATTCATTAGAAAGCCCCTTAAGCTCATCAATTGATAAGTAGGAGATAATTTCCTTGACCATATCAATTGATGTTATGGAGTGTTCATATTAATCTTTCCTTGACCACGCTGAATACTAATCTTTAACATGGTATATTCTAGTCAACACCATTATTGTCTATATTGGATCTATAAATATGATTCAAGATGAACATTGTGATCATCCACTTGGCACTAGAAGCATGACTTTCCAAAAGAAAAGCCTCGATATTATTATTGTTTCCTTCAAACCATTGGATCTAATAGGTGAGCAACACATATCACTTTCTTATGTATTGTTGTACTTTTCAATATTTTCACCATGTAAGTACATGATTCAATAAGAAACATAAACATTAGCACAAACAACATTTTTGTGAGATGTACATATCAAGTGAAGAACCAAGTTCTTTAAATTTTCTCTCTTTATTCCATGCTTTCTTTGGCAACTTGTTATGTCATATATAATAAATGGACCATACTTACATGCCATGTCTCTTCTTCTTTCTCAATCATTTCAATATTTTTTATCGTGATCTAATTGAAGCATAGTATGCATGCAAAAGATAATAAGTTTGAAATGATCAAAATGGGCTCTTGTATGCTCCACATAATTACACAATTATCAAAGGTAATGTCTTCGTAATAAAACTCATGAACTACACTAACATTTATCCCAATAAATTCATTACTAACCTTAACCACATATAATATTTCTAATGCAAATAAACAACAACTTCAATATAATTAAAAGGAAAAATGGAGAGAAATACATCATACATGCAACCAGTTCTTTCTCATCCTTCACATCACAAACAACCATGCACACATACAATCAACCTCAAGAGTCAATCCATTCGACAACTCAAATGTACACACATTTTCTCTTTGTCCATTTAGATGCCATAAATAATTGAGCCATATACTTCTCCTTAAACTAAGTGTCATCAAATATTTCATCATTACATTCACCAACAAATAAACTATGTAGCTAAAGGTGGGTGTAAATGTTGTCTTCATCACCATAGTAATTGTTGTCGCATGGTGCACTAGACCCATTTCCTAGCCACTTGCATAGACTCACATGTTGATCTAACATTGTACACACACCTTGTATGTTGCATCTAGTTGCCTACTACTAGAAATATGCTTTTTACCACCAACACATGCACTTGAAGACAAAATTTCTATAATATAGTCATTCTAGCTCTTTTAATAGAGTTACAACATGCATACCCCTCTTGTATATTTTACAATTTAAGATTTTCCTACACCAAACTCAAACCAATATCACACACTTAAATAAATGCCTATATATGTAGGTGTGTTAGATCTAAAATTGCTTCCAATATTGGAAAGAGCACCTCTAAACTTATGGTCTATATCTAGACTCAACATTTGATATTTCCTAATTGTTGGACAAGAGAAACATAGTCTATAATTAATAAGAAAACCTTCATACTATCTACGTGTCTTTCATATAAGAACTCAACAAAAAATCTCATCCACATGTCTTTATCTTCAAAGTAATTTTTACATATGTTCTCAAAATTAATTAACACATACATCTCTTAATAAGTAGGAGATATTTTCCACAACAATCAAATTGTGTTACTCCTATCAGGATTCATTTGTGCAGTTTTCAAGTTAAACCTTTGACCCATGTTTCATGTGTAGTGGTTCGCAAGAACCCATTTCTCATGATATTTGAAACACCTATATTCAATGAATATTAAGTGTTTCTATTCATTCTCATTAGAGATATGTTCTTGTGAACCAATACTCACGAAACATCGATCAATGAATTTGATTCAAAAACTACATAGGTAAATTTTAAATGTAATATCACAAACCCATCAAATCTACACATCTACCTCAAGACCTTCCTTATTATACAATTTTTAAGAAAAATATATAAACCAATTGTTTTCATAAACCTAAATTTAAAATAGGTGTGCAATTTTTATATGAGTTCCCAATAAAAAATAGAAACCTATGCCGCAAGAATGCAACCCGAATGAGTACCCCATAAATGAAATCCTTTCCCTTAATAAAAAACTGTTTTCGAGTCTCGTGATGGCTAATGTCCATAATCAACCATTTTCTGATAGGATGTGACGTCCTTTTATCTACTCCAATAACGACAGTTGATTATATATAAATAGTTTGGAGCCAAAAACATACGGAGAGAGGGAGACCCGCATGTACAATTTGTCAACGAGAAATAATACAAAACATTTAATCCACTACACCAAATGGAACACAAGCCTTATTTTAAGCTTGGGAGAATTTGAATAAATAGGTTTTCATTATCTTATTATTTAGAGGAGGGACATTGATTTGGTGCATTCCACATAGTCCAACTATCCCTTTCCTAGCCAACAACTCTCATCAAATTTAGCGGTGGTGGTTCCCACTAATTTCCTCTATCCATTCTACCTCTATTGGCCCAAAATTGGTGGGCATGGAAGAAATCAATTTCACATGCTATATCAAATCTAATTAAGTCACATAGGAAATCAGATCCACATTCCATTTAATATTTAAATTAAGTGACAAAATCTTGGCTAGGGATAGTCTCTGTCACTTTCACCATGGTCAGGTTGGTGGTGTGGCCCTCTTACTAATAACAAGTATTAGGATGGATAATGGAGACAAGTTACAAGGGTATCTTATTTTATGCATGAGAATTGATAGTGGGTATGACTTGGCAATTGTAATCCTTTGTCTTCTTTCTTTTGTTAAAATGGCTCATGGAGAGATAATGACAACAGATTTTTAGGTTGATTAACCAATCAATCACAATCACCATTCCAACAACAAACAAGTTATTATGTTTTTGATCATAATAGCTCTCGCCTTCTATGGGAACGTGTCCTCCATAATTTAGGTCAAATCTTCCATATTATGACATGACATCTCAAGGATTTTGGATTTCTCAATGTCATTTAAATATTTAGTATTTGTTTTATCATTTTCAATATTGGATATATAATTAAATTTTGAAATATATAATGTTGGGAGTTCATTTTTATTATTTTTATATTATAATTTCAAAGATTTATTTAATTTTTGTTTCATTCTATAGTAAATTTTATGTGAAATTGGTATTACATGTGTACGTCACTTCTTCATCACATTTGAATATACAATTAATTTTTATTTCATTTCTATAAAACTTTTTAAGGAAGATATTGTATATTAAATTAATATTGCAAATTCAAACAAGATATCTTCCCTTGATTTTGTTTCCTTTAAATAAGATACTAATATAATATACTCGTTTGCATGGAATTTTAAAAATAAGGGCATAGACATTAAATAAGTAGTATAGATTTATCATAAAATTTAAATTTGAAAAGAAATAAAACATTTTTTAATGGATAGTGTATTACATGACCATGTTGCCCCACTTTTCATCCCGTATCCATCATGCAAAGTGGACAATGTTATGTCATTGGTTAAGTCTAGGCGTGTTTGGGTCTAGTTCTAATCTTTCTTAGGTATAAAGTTTCTCCATCGCATAATCCATTCTTCCCTTCCTTCGTATCACATGGTCGGGTAGGTTCCCTCTATGTCATGAGTTTGTAGGTAGTCTAGAACCTAATCTGATGGAGATTCTGGCAATTCACAAAGTGGTTTTCAACAGTGGACTTGTTTATGGTTCATCATGTTTTTCATGTGAAAGTATGAAGCTTGCAGAAAAACAAAGATCACCTTCTCCTCAGCGAGTTTCCAACCCTTGAAGGTGATTTTTCGCAGAGATCAACAAATGAGGCTTGCAGGCTGAAGCAAGAAGGAAATGAGTTGTTCTATGGATAAGTCATATCTGCATTACAATCTTCCACCTTGGGAATCACTAGGGATTCATCATAGTGCTCATAATCACCTCTAGCAGAAAACTCTAAAGTGACTTCTCCACGACGGGCTTTTGACCCACGAAGTCAGTTTTCCGATAAAGGCATTTGTGAAAGAGAAAAACAAGTAAGTGGGTCCCTCTTCAACTTTCGCAGCCCTTTTGAGATTTTTTGAAACTTAGAGGCATATTGACTTAAAGGGTAAAGTGAAAATAAAAGCATGGGCAGAAAAACAAAAATTGCCTTCTCCTCAGTGGGTTTCCAACCCTTGAAGGTGATTTTCCGCATCTAGTGAGAAATCAACTTTGCAAGCATGTTGGGCACATAAATGGTCACAAAATACTTAAAGATGGTAATGGAAACAAGCTAATCACTGTTGGAGAAGTGTAGTGAGCAGAATTTGGCTTTGCGAATATTTCTTTACGGAGTACTCCATTCTTAATTCTCTAGAACTAGGTGAAAAATGGGAAGGTAAGTGTGTAATAAAGGAAAGTAACCATTGGGCCAACGAAAATAGTGAAAAGACATGGAAAAGTCCATTAGAAACTCCCGCATTTACTAATCTAACGGATTTATCCTTTAATTCACTCGCGTGGTGCGGATCTTGAAGATTAATGAGTGAATTAGGATTTCTATATAGAGAGAAACATAACACTTTTTCAAATTACCATTTTTATTGAATTATTATGCTGTTGAATCGTATAACATTTTCAAAGTTCTTATACTTGCAAATTCTACTCTCTATGCTGCTTTCAGTTTCAAGGTTTCAATTCGTTTCTGCCTCAGATAAAATGGCAACTAGATTCGTCGGGTTTGATGGGCTGAATGGAATCGAGTTTGCATTATAGAATGTCACAGACACCTCACTTTGTTCCTTTGACATGCAAGATTTTCAAAGGAGGCTGAGGTCGGAGCCAATTCACCCTATAACTGAGAAGCTTCACAGTAGTGGGCTAGTGGAGGCAACTAGATTTCTAGTGGCAATTCAAGCTCTAGAGTTGATTGTTGAATGTATAAATCAGTACAACCTAGATACCAGACAAATTTTGTTGCCCAATCATATAGTTTTAATCTCTATTGATAGGAAAATTGTAGTAAATTGCCTCCGGGTTCCAAAGTGAGAAGAATTTTATGAGTTGACAGTAGGAGGAGCCATGTCCAAGTTCTCCTTGAAGAAAATGGTGTGGAGAAAAGAAATTATGAGGTCTTGGTTCCAAAAGCCGCGAGGCGCTAAGAGTAAGGTTCCTAAGACTCTATTCGGCACTGATCTCAAGCCCAAGATCATAAAGATTCTAGTTCTCTTACATAGATTGAAAGTTGAGGTAGAAGCACTCAATTTTGTTGAACAATATTTCTTTTTGGTACAAATCATCTATTCAGATACACATTATGTTGATTGGGCCTATGAGGTAAGTGAGCATCTGTGCAGAACTCTTAGTGCTGCAAAGTTTTATAATACCTTTTACATGTCTTCTTTCCTTATTTATATGTTAACTTCTCTACAATTGTGGCCAGGCCTTCCCAAAATAGAGAACTTCCTTGATGATGTGAAAAGATATGAATTTTATCCATGCTTGCAATTGCATAATAGCTATGCAGAATATGTCAGAGTTAATGACTCATTTATAATGACAATTTGTAGAGAACTCCAAGGATGCCCAGAGAGGAGGTTCAACCCAAAGGCAATAACAACCATTAGTCAGTTTGGTAGCTATTTTATTCAGTTTCCATCCTTTTCATATTTGTGTCTTGCAACTTTCGATGGATTTCCTTTGAAGCTGCCCAGATACCCAAGTGATCTAATTATGTTAATAGAGATTGTGAGGAAAGCAATCTAGGTGAACGTGCTAATCGCAAGCCTGAAGAAGAAAGGGTATGAAATTCCCTATGAAAGTTGGAGCTTATAGTTGTGAGTCTTGTTTTGATGCTAACAATATGCTTAAAGCATTTGAGACTAAGTACAAGTTGGAGAAATATGAGGTTGTGAGATCTATGTTCGATCCAAATGGATAGGTAAGAGAGGCGTTGTAGATTGGTAGTGTAATCAAACACATTACCACTGTCGAAGATTATTGGGTGGACTATAGAGATGAGCTCGAAAGTAGAGATCGTGCTTTTGCTAAGCTTACAGTGGAGCAAATCAAAACATATGGTATCGACTTTGATGTAGAAGGCTTGGAGGATGATGGTCAAAATATGTATAACAATACATATTTGACTAAATTAAGGGGGATTCCTATTAGTTCCGAGCCATATGTAGATGTGGAAGAGAATCTTGATATCATGATGGCTAGGATCATCAAGAGAACAGGGAAATGGGTTGAGTGGACAACCAAGAGGAGCTGGAGTAAAGGTGCAGCCACTCAAGCTTCTCCAGTAGCTGCAATGCCTACTTCATTTGAGAGTGCTACACCAGGTGTGACCATAGCTTCCACTCAATGGCCAGCTCAACCTTCAGGAGGAGGGGATCAACCTCCATACAAGAATGTCCCTATAGCTAAGACCTGTCATGATAGTTCCCTATAAGGTACAGATTTCCAATGCCTAGAATAGAAGATTTACTGGATTATTTAGGGAAAGCAAGATACTTTTCAAAGATTGATTTGAAAAGTGGGTATCATCAGATAAGAATTAGGCTAGGAGATGAATGGAAAACAACATTTAAGACAAATGAGGGATTATATGAATGGAAGGTAATGCCATTTGGATTGTCTAATGCTCCTAGTACGTTTATGAGGCTTATGAATGAAGTTTTGAAGGATTTTACAAGGAAGTTTGTGATAGTGTATCTACATGACATTTTGGTTTTCAGCGAAACAAAAGAAGAGCATTTGAAACACATAGATTTGGTGTTGAGAAGGTTACAAGAGGAAAATTTAATGATCAATATGGAGAAATGTAGTTTTATGCGAGAGGAACTAACATACCTTGGCTTTGTGATCTCAAAAGGAACGCTCAAGATGGATCAAGATAAGGTAAGTGCAATTCTTTCATGGCCAACTCCTAGAACTATTGCAGCAGTTAGAAGTTTTCATGGTTTAGCCACTTTCTACAGAAAGTTTATCAGAAATTTTAGTTTGATTTGTGCACCTATTTTGAATACTATAAAAGGAGGGCAGAAGTGTAAATTTGTTTGGACAGCTGAAGCCAATGAAGCCTTTGAACTTCTTAAGCAAAAAGTGGCCCAACAACCAATCCTTGCATTTCTTGATTTCAATAAAGTCTTTCAGATAGAATGTGATGCAAGCAACATAGCTATAGGAGGTGTTCTTAGTCAAGAGGACAGACCTGTAGCCTTTTTTAGTGAGAAACTCAATGAAGCCAAACAGAGATATTCATCATACGATTTGGAAATGTATGCCCTTGTTCAATCCCTGAAGAAATGGAGACACTATTTACTACCCAAAGAATTCATTGTATATACAGATAACCAGGCACTTAGTTTCATAAACAGTCAAGAGAAATTGAATCATAGGCACATGAAATGGGTAGAGACATTGCAAGCCTTCACGTTTTCTATTAAGCACAAGAAGGGAGTAACAAATAAGGTTGTTGATGCATTGAGTAGGAGAACTTTAACTATGTCAAAAATTCAGTTGGAAACTACAGGCATTTCAAATCTGAAAGGTATGTATGTTGATGATGCTGATTTCAAAGACATTTATCAAGCATGTCTTAATCTGGATGAGAGGTACAATAGTGAATATTCTGATTTTATGGTTCAAGAAGGATTATTGTTCAAGGGAGGACAACTTTGCATCCCAAAGTGTTCAATGAGAGATAATATCATACAGAAGAAACATAGTGGGGCATTATCTGGTCATTTTGGACTAGATAAGACTTTAGAGCTGGTTCGTAGAAACTATTTTTGGCCAAAGTTACAAAAGGATGTGAGG
This sequence comes from Cupressus sempervirens, assembly GCA_028749045.1. Lineage (NCBI taxonomy): Eukaryota > Viridiplantae > Streptophyta > Pinopsida > Cupressales > Cupressaceae > Cupressus > Cupressus sempervirens. The sequence continues at coordinate 913,812,041 of CM053786.1, read as the reverse complement.
AAATTTGTGGAAGAATGCACCATTTGTCAGAAAAGTAAAGGTAAAAGTACCAATGCAGGATTATATCAGCCCCTGCCTATTCCTTCAAGACCATGGGAAAGTATTAGTATGGATTTTGTTATGGGATTACCAAGAACTCAGAAGGGGTATGATAGCATTTTTGTTGTTGTGGACAGGTTCAGTAAAATGTCACATTTCTTACCATGTAAATCCACCAAAGATGCATCATACATTGCAGATTTATTTTTCAAGGAGATAGTGCGAATTCATGGACTACCACTGAATATTGTTTCAGACAGAGATGGCAGATTTGTGGGTCATTTTTGGAGGACTCTTTGGAAGAAACTTGGCACAAATTTATCATTTTCATCTGCACATCATCCACAGACCGATGGTCAAACAGAAGTTGTCAACAGATCTTTAGGAAATCTATTAAGATGCCTTACAAAACAACATGGAGAAAAGTGGGATTTCGTACTTGTTCAAGTTGAATTCTCATACAATGATACAGTGAATAGAAGTACAGGGAAATCTCCATTTCAGATTGTGTATGGTACACATCAAAGAGGAATTCTCAAGTTGAGGGAACTTCCAAATACTTTTCCAAGTAGTTCACATGCTGGAGAATTTGCTGAAGCTATTAAAGAGGTCCAAGATCAAGTCAAGTTGCAGCTACAGAATTCAAATCAAAAGTACAAAGAAGTTCCTGATCAGAAAAGAAGAGAAGTACAGTTCAAGGTTGGTGATTTAGTATGGGCATATCTGAAGAAAGAAAGGTTACCCCAAACGAAGAATACAAAGTTACTACCTAAGAAGGTTGGTCCTTGTCAAATTTTGGAAAAATATGGACATAATGCATACAAAATTTAGCTACCTACAAACATTGGTATTTCACCCATATTCAATGTTTGTGATCTCACACGATACAAAGGTTCTGAAACACAAGTCGTACATGAAGATTCAATAACAGAAGATCTGCAACAAGTACCTAAACCAGCACCACCTCAATTGGAGAAAATCCTAGATACAAAAATAAAGAAGACTCGCAGACGACAATACACTCAGTACTTAGTCAAATGGAAGAACAAACTAGTGACAGAGGCTATTTGGATGGATGAGAAACAAATTAGCAAACATGGTTCATCAGTTCAAGATCTCATCTCAAGTGGACTTGAGATTCTTTCTACAGGGGAGTATGCTGCAGTAGCAGATTGACAAATGTAATAGGAAGCTAGTGATATGTTTTATGCTGTTTTAATTTTAATAACGTCCTACATGTGGTGGCATACCTGGAGTAGCAATTCGGTGGCATACCTAGGACAAGGTGTGTCGATTTCTTCAATTAGAGTAGTTGCTTTTAAATCATAGTTTTGAGTGTTTAATGATTTTTAGAATCCAATCATAGGTAGTAGGTAGTTTTTTGGAATATGCATGATTTAGAAAACGGCTATGGAATAAAAAGAAATCGTTTCATAGTCCTTCTGTCAAGAGGAAAGTCGATTTTTTCTTTAAAAGGGTATTTTTTTAAATGTGGGGAGGAATCAATTTTTAAGAAGAGAAGGAGCTTTTATGTAAGAGGGACGGAATATCAGTGAATATAGAGAAGATTGCCATTTCTTGGGAGTTAGTGTTCTGAGTTTTTTTCAGATTTTGAATCGAATTTTGAGAGGAGAATAGAATGTTTTTTTTCCTTATTCTCTTGGTGCATGGTTCAGTTTTTTCAGTGCGAAATGAATTTACTTTATTTCTTTTTTAGCTGAAGGTTGATTTTGGAAGGGAATCAGATTTATGAGAATGAGAGAAAGTTTTTTGTTGATTGATTTGATCTAGATTTTCGGTTTGTTTCATTTTCTCTCTATGATTTGGAACCTGATACCATTGGAATGTTCTAAATCTTACAAAGGACGAAGGTAAATAAGTTTGTTTTCTATGTGGAGGTCAATAGACATGGAGGAAGAATGGGGTCATCCACTTTGATAGAGACCTGATGACAACAAACTATCATGCATGGTATTTGGTAATTAATGAGAGCGGAAGGAGCCCGATCAGTAGAAGTAATGATAGTCTCCTCGTAGACGCTGGCACAAGGGAGAGAATTGGCTTGTGATGCCCGACATGCAGTTGAAAATGAGAGTTTAGTGCTGGTAAGGTTTTGTAGAGGGAGTCGTTGATTTCTTAGAACTTCTTTAGTTCTCTGGGACGAGTCTCAAGATCATGGCAGAACCACACCATTGTTTGTAGTTGACAAAATACATTATTTATGGAAAAAATATTTTGGGGGTGATTGAAGATGGAGAATGGAATGTAATTGTTATCTTAGTGAGTCCACTCTGGAGTTTGGTTTTAATTCGATCCTAGATGTTGTACGTGCCCCTTGAAGCAACTCAGTTGAGTGTCTGATTCCTCCTGAGTATTCCAAGGTGTGGCTCTGCATCAAGTACAAGTTGGAGGAGTATGAGGTTGTGAGACCTATGTTCGATCCAAATGGATAGGTGAGAGAGGTGTTGTAGATTGGTAGTGTGATCAAACACATTACCACCGTCGAAGATTATTGGGTGGACTGTAGAGATGAGCTCGAAAGTAGAGATCGTGCTTTTGCTAAGCTTACAATGGAGCAAATCAAAACATATGGTATCGACTTTGATGTAGAAGGCTTGGAGGATGATGGTCAAAATATGTATAACAATACATATTTGACTAAATTAAGGGGGATTCCTATCAGTTTCGAGCAATATGTAGGTGTGGAAGAGAATCTTGATATCATGATGGCTATGATCATCAAGAGAACAGGGAAATGGGTTGAGTGGACAACCAAGAGGAGCTAGAGTAAAGGTGCAGCCACTCAAGCTTCTCCAGTCGCTGCAATGCCTACTTCATCTGAGAGTGCTACACCAAGTGTGATCATAGCTTCCACTCAATGGCCAGATCAACCTTCAGGAGGAGGGGATCAACCTCCATACAAGAATGTCCCTATAGCTGAGACCTGTCATGATAGTTCCCTCCCAGTCATAGGAACCCAGACTAGTGCTAAGGAAAAGAAGACAGAGGAACCAAAGGATAGCACGACTGCCTTAGTTCCATCCCCCTATGTCACACCAGTTCCATTACCTCATGTTTGCCCAATTCCTTCTCCCCACACTACTCCAATTCCCTCTCCTCATCATAGCCATGTTTCGTCAGCAAGTGCTACACTTCTGCAACCAAGTGGGTCTTCAATACAGATAGTAGACTTAGGAGATGGAAAAAGCAGCAGTAGTGAGTCCACTAAGTCAAATGAAGCTGTGAAGAAGACTCCAGAAATGGAAAAAGGTCAGAGCTCCTCTAAGCTCATCTTCCAATATCTAAAGAATCCTTTTTCTTCGATTGCTGTGATAGTTACCCTAGCTAAGAGGAAGATGTTCAACATAGAATCACTCGGGATAGCCTCCAAGGTGATAGGTATTGACTCCTAGTTGGAGGATACTCTAGAGAGAAAGAGAAAAAAGAAGGATGAGAGCATTTCTGCCAAAGATACCATATCTCTTGCTATATGTTCTGGATTTGCATTGACTAGAGTTAAGAAGCAGAAGACCTTGTCCATCCTCGGGAAAGATCTAGAAACAAGTCACCTAATAATGGAGATTGCCAAGCCCAACAAGGGAGGACAGATTGAGGACATGATGGCCGAAGATTTTACTTTGCATTCTGTGGACCTTGGTGAAGCAAGGCATGATACCAAAGTTGGCTTATGGAAGTCAACCAATGAGGTGATTGAAGGGAAACTAGAGAGTCTTAAGTTGTCGAAGACCAAGATGAAAGCCAAAATAGAAGAATTAAATAAGTTCATTAGATAGCTAGTCACTTCGTTAGTAGCCATCTCTAGAGTATTAATGACTACTGCTGCTGAGTTCAGGCCCTCATTTCTCAACTCCAAGAAGATAGGCATTATTGCCAGATCGGTAAAGAATGGATCGAGAAGCTCAAATCAGAAGGAGCCATAATTGTGGAGCAGATTGGTAATGTTATCTTAAGATTGGAAATAGAAAAAGATAACATTATGTCAAATAGCAATACTCTGGCTGGAGAAAGGGTGAAATGTGATGATTGCATCTCCCTCTTGAAGATGATCATCCAAATGAAGGCCAAGGAAGCGGTGGAAGAGAAAATCTTACCAAAGGGAGATGACCCTCTATTCAAGTGGCTTCAATGCATGTGGTTTACGACTGAGATGATCTAGTTTGCAGAAAAAGGTCTTAGAGAAACAGAGGATAAGGTGAAGAAAACATAGGATAGAGGATTTGAACTTATGAGGGGATTACATACAGACTCACAAAATAGTGGCCAAGGAAAGGCACTTATTGGAGTCAATGTGATGAAGGAGAACTTTTCCAGATTTCTGGATAGTTTGTTAGATATGAACTTCCATAGTCAAGACATGATCACTGAACTACAAGCACTTAGTGGATGTATACACGTGGCCAAAGAGGAACTACCAAATCAATTGAATGTTGTAAAGGAGTTGGATAGAGAGCATTCTAAATGGCTCTTGAGGTATACCAATATCCATGTGCCTAGGCATGAAGAGCTTATTCTAATCATAGTTGTTGCCGAAGCCTATAGAGCAAAAGCAAAAAAGCGGAAGAAGTCAAAGTGATTCACATTCTGCCTCCTTTTTCTGTTTTATTATGTAATTTTGTAATACGACAAATTGGTTCCTTTCCATTTGTCACTTTTGAGAAGATGAACGGATTGAGCTTCCATTGTAACAGTCATCTTGAAATTGTATAAGTATGAGATTGAAAGATTAATGAAAGGTCAGTAAATTTTTGGTGTGAGATACTTGATGTTGCAAAGACAATTAATGGTATTTTGTGTCAATTATTTCATGTTCCATTTTTGTCATTTCTAGTTTGTGTTTTCTCTTTTATCTGAATTGAAGCAAGGAAAGAACATAGTGTCACTCCCCTGTTTCGAGACAGTGAACAAATGTGATAAGAATTATTATTGTTTGTTCGAAGAGAAATCTCTTTAAGTGTTTTCCCTTAACTAATTGTAGTTTAGATTCAAATTATCTAAGTTGAATGTTGGCGGGAGTGCTGTTAAGCCTCGTGAATGTATAGTAGGTGTGGGTTCATGAACTTAATCAAATCTTTAGAAATCTTCATTTGCCTGAGTTAGATTTTATTTAGGTCTGACTTGGTCTTACCTCTTCTATTCTCTGGTCAAGAACATACCCCGAATTAGCTTTAGGAATAAAACATAATTCACTAAAAAACTATCATAGGGAGTTGTACCTATCAATTCAGAGAAAAGCCTATTTATCCATAAGAGGCTTTTCAGATGTTTGTAATTAGATATTGTTCCAAGCTTGGGTATTCAAGGGTATAATCAAAAGAACAAAATCTATTTACCAACAAACCACAAATAGGTAGTAGAGGAGAATTATGTCACCGAGCTTCACTCATATATCATCAGGGTCAAGAGTGACATCGGGGAGACCCCGCCTCTGATCAATAGTAGCCTCCTCTTCATCTTTATCCTCTAGAGAAGATAATGTCACCAAAGCCACCTTGGAGAGCTCACTATTTGAAAGAGCTAGACCAATTGCCATTATTGCTAGAAGTTGGTCAACCATTGTCACTACCATTTAGATAAGATGTTTTAAATCACCTTAACTTTTTGCATAAACCCATGAAAATACTCCAAAGCATATGTAGAACAACAAGACATGTCTAGTAGATTGTGATCATTTTTCCAATCAATTATGATGTAGATTATACCGAGGACAGTATGGCTTCCAAATTGAAAACTATCTAATTAGGCGACTTCCCTTCTTACTAAGAATAATGCATCAAATTTATTCATGCACATGTATTTATTCTATTTAGAATCTAGGTCTCACTAATCAAATAGTCTATAGTAGAATTTTAAAGAGATATACATCAATGCATGATCTTGAATGAACATAAGTTTGTGAATTTTTTGTTATTAAGTGTACACCATATTAACCAACCTAATTGTGAAGCTATTTCATTATTAAAAAGGCCTATTTAAATGTGAGGTCAAGGGATATATTCTAACATTAGTCATACATGCTTGGAAATCCTACAAGATGGAAATCAAAAGTCCATGTCTAAAAGTAGCAAATTTCTCTAAAATAGTTTTATGATCCTTATCAAAAACCATATGTGTGGGTTCTTTTGAAATAACATACATGGAATCATGCCTCCTTAGGAATCTAATGCTTCTTTAGTCCAACACTTGTATTCTAAGTTTTAATTAACTCAATTTTAAATTTAAAGAACTATAGTAATAACTATTTTCTTGGATTCATTATAAACACCATAATTAGGAAGTAGGGAATCAATGGTCTTATCTTTATTGCTATATGCTTGATGAATTAATTTTTCATTGATCAACCTTATGTTGTTTGAAGAGTGTTTGAGGATAATGCAACATTTTTTGCAACTTCCAACCACAAAAATTGTTGACAGTTATTGAAACATGGTAGTTGTATGGAAAATAATGAAAAAGGATAAGGGTTATGGTTATGTTACTTGATTTGTGAAAAGAACAACATTATGACTTAAAATATCGAGAAGCAAAGATCTTAGGAGATTGTGTTAAAGAGTGCAAGCATAGAGAATCAAAGTAATTGTAGAGGCATGGAGGATGAGTATGTATGTTGAAAAATGTTGTGGGTGATGGTTATACTTTCACTTTGGCAAGACAATGACCTTAGGCCTTAAAAAAGGTGGGGAGTAAGATCTTGAGAAATTATGTTGATAAGTCCAAACATTTAGGATATATGATCTCAAGATTATTGACTAGGAGACACATACATGGCTTTAACATGGGATGACATGTTCATGGGTATTGCTTCCGCCTCCCATTGGATTACAGTTATAGTATATTTTGTATATATAAGTGAGCACTTAATCCTTAAGTGGGGGTGATTGTGAGGCAACTTATGTGTGGAGATTTTTGGCATAAAAGAACACTAATCAACTCTTTGCTTACAAATAGAAAATGTGAAAAAAATCTTTTGGGTTTTATCTTTTGTCAAGAAACGAAGGAATGTTGTTTCAAAACTTTCCTTCTATTTTATTATAAGTAGCAAAAAAAAGTTGTTATTGGTTTTGGTTTGCACAATAATGCAGTCGTCAATTCTACTAAACAGGTAATTTTTATAAATATTTGGAAGGCTAGGTGTTCTATTATATTTTCTACAATTAATTTTTAGGAAATTGGTGCTCTAGAAGGCTTTACTCTTCATATGTTTGTAGATTACCTTTTAGTTTTCACAATTGCAAGATCTTAGAATTTAATGACCATGCATCGATTATTAGAAATTCTAGGCCACTTTAAACAGATTTAAAATAACATTAAGTTAACATATTCAAAACAACACCAATCTCAACTTCTATAAAATATTCTAATTAAAGTTATGTTATATTGTATGAATTCAATAATGTCTATTTAGTTATATAGATTTAATTGTCATTAAAATTGATCTAATTAAAATATTATTCTATTATATGAATTTGATAGTCTCTTTAATTATATAGATTTAATTATCTTTGAAAATTGTATTTTTATTCTCTTCAACTACCTCCTAATATTGTATATTCTTTATAAACAAAAATATTTATATACAAATCGTCTTGACTATTAGAATTTCACAATGAAACATTCAAACAATCAATGTAAATTTTGTATTAAAAAATGCCAAAATACATTAAAGAGGCAAAGAGGGTGTCAAAGCTTTGAATCTCATATGAACTATTTCGAAATCTGGAATTCTTTTATAAGAATAGAATAACACAAGATTCAATGAGATGTGGAACAATATTAAAATGTTAGAACTTGTGTAACCAATCTCTTTTCCCTTTCTGTCTACATGTTTTTGTACATGCAAGTAGTTAGGTGTAGATTAAACTTTTCCAAAGAATTATTTATTGTTAAAAAAATCTCCACATCCGCTGTAATTTCAGTAAATCAGTATGTTATTATTATTATTATTATATCATATTTTTTGATTGGCACGACGAGTCACACCTTTGAACGGCTCAAGTTGTGGACATTAATTTTCAGCATGATTAAATCATATTAAATTTTATTGGTGTTCTCAATTGTGAAGAGGCAAAACGTGTCAGCGTGGAGAATTAAGTTGATTACAATATTTTATTCGGTACAACCCTAAATTGTAGGCTATAATGCTCATAGTGTACTTGAAATTCCCATAGCGATTCACACCTACACATTATATTCCCCTGACCCCACTCACACTCAAATTCCATTAAAAATCTATTGCTCATTGACAACAGTTATGACCATTCCACGCCAAACCACAACAATTACGTGTATTCATTCATCCTTCTCCACTATAATGATTAATATTCTTGCACACCATAAATCAAGAAAATAATATAAATTTTTTTTATGGAAATGTATAGGATTGTATAAATGTCCACATCTTGTCAATCGTTATATTTAAATCACAAGTAATCTTACCATGTAAATTATACGTAATTTTTTATTTGTTTATATATAATAATACGAGACAACATATATCTAAACGATAAGTAATCTTAGTATGTAAATCACAAGTAATTGAGTGACAACCCCTTGTCTAAATCTAACTATTCTTGATAATAATTATTTAGAACATAAGTCTTACAAGCTCTGAAAAACGTTTGAAGGGCATATGATTTTCTCGGAAAATGAGTGAAGTGGCGATCCCATCAATACAACTTGCTAAAATTGTTCCGTGGCTGCCACCACATGCGTTTTGTAGAGGAAGGGAAGAAAAGAAAGGAAAAGAAAAGAGTATGTGTCTGTCTTTATTTCTTTCTTTTCCGTAATTTAGTCCCCATGGCAAATGAATTGTCATATCAGAGGCATTAACATCAGAAACCTTCTTTTTATTTAGGTCTCCCTTGCCGACATAATGCGTACAAACATGGGGTGAGTGGGATACATAGTAAACCAAAATAAATAAATAAATAACAATAACAATAACAATAAGAAGAAGTTGCATTGCATTGCGTTGGAGTAATGAGTAAGTTAAGAATCGAATGTTTATGCACTTTTACATTTGAAGGAAGAGACTTGGGCCAGAAGTTAAGGATCGTCTACTACTTTGCGGTTATGATGGAAACTTTATAATTTATCTTTTAAAGGACGGCTCCCCACATTTTTTAGCACGTAAATTTATTTAGAATTATCTAATGAAGGGCTTGTCCTTTTGATTTTTTTGGTGTGCTGACTAAAGCCACGACCGCCTTTCAGTTGTACTCTCAACGTTTTGCTGTCTGCAAATAAACATATTCGATATTCATAAAAAGCTTGCTCAATCTTATTGCATTTACACATAGAAGCGTCAATTTTTTAATTGACCGAGTTTATATTGGACAATTTTGGCATGAAAAAAGTGGAGTTCAAAGTTGGGTTTTGGTTTTGGAACAGGTAGATAGTTAAGTGTGTATGGTCTTTAAAACAATAGTTTATATTGGACAATTTCAGCATGAATAAGTGGAGTGTAAAGTTAGGTTTTGGTTTTGAATCAGGTAGATAGTTAAGGGTGTATGGTTTTTAAAACACATCTAATGGTTAAGCGTATTTGAAGTATGGTAGAATTTGAAAGGGTGATTTTTATGATGTTTAATTATTATGAAAATTAATTAAGAATATAATAAATGACTAATAGATTGTTCATGCTTGTGGGAAATGAGTTCTTTTAAAGCATTGTTCATGGTAAAGGCGAAGATGATTAATCAGTAGTTTATATTGGACAATTTCAACATGAGCAAGTGGAGTGCAAAGTTGAGTTTTGGTTTTCAATCAGGTAAATAGTTAAGGGTGTATGGTTTTTAAAACACATCTAATAGTTAAGTGTAATTGAAGTATGGCAGAATTCGAAAGGGTGATTTTTATGATGTTTTGTTATTATGAATATTAATTAAAAATATAATAAATGACTAATAGACCGTTCATGCTTGTGAGAAATGAGTTCTTGTAAAGCAATGTTCATGGTAAAGGCGAAGATGATTAATCAGTGACACTTCAAAGTGGTAAAGACTAAAGAAGAAATGTATCATGAGGAACCAATGTAAAAATGCTTAGAAGAAGTGATATGAGACATAAGTCAAAAAAAGAAGGGGCTCAAGTACAAGAAAGAGTTATGAAGTAGACCAATAGGTTTCAAAATGCAATCCAAAGCTTATGGAACAAAAGATAATTAAGAAGTTTGCTTATTAATGGGAGCAATAGAAGGGAGGAAGAAGGGATGCAATCAAAGAATAACTTAACATCGAAAGAGTAGTAGTTTACAAACGTGATAAGTAGTTGTCATGAATTGCTTGATGAACTAGCCCATGTCGAGAGAAGATAAGATGAAACTCTCACAACTAATCTGAGAGACATGTTGTGGTCTCACATCGCATGCCCCATTTCTCCTAGAAATGGGGACCCTCTAGCAAATTTGTGTCTACCTGAATGCTGGTCCGAAGTCTGGGTCACTTTAAGACACCCCCACAAGTCTAGGTCAAGCCCTAGTGTCTAAATGGGGAAGTCCAAAGAGTGGAAATTTTGAAAAAAAAAAAGTTTTTCAAGTTTTCATCTACTTGAGTGTGCACGCACATGCGCATGTGCATGGAGTGTACAAGTGTGCACTCTGTCTCCTTCCAAAGATGCGCACATGTGCACCTCCGGAGGTGTACATCTGCGAAGGTGCACACGTGCGAAGATGCGCATAGGAGGCCCAAAGTCTATATAAGACCTCAGACCCACTTCTTACCTTCATTTGCTTTTCGTTGCAGCTATTCACCACACCCCCACACCCTTCAACATGCGTTGCCTCCAACGTTCCCTGACCTACAAAGCACACCAACACAAGGTTAGCCCTTTACGAAGGTGCCCACATGCACACCTCAATGAGGTGCAGAAGTGCCCACCTCCGCACGCAAAGAAAAAGCCTAAAACTAAACCTAAAAACTCTAACCTAAGACACCATGAAGGTGTGCACATGTGTGCACCTTCCAACACTAAAGAAACCTATAACTAAACCTAAGGCATTAAAGGTGCACACCTTTGTGCCTTCAAAATCTAAGTTGAATGCAAACAAAACATAAGTCTCCCCCCCACCCCAAGTTGCACATGCACAGTGCATGTACACAACTGTGCACAAAAGGCCAAATAGGGGCCCAATTAGTGCACCTTCAAGGGTGCGCTAGGTGCACTAAAGTGCATTTCAAGGCATCTGGGAGGATTTAATGGTTTTGATTGCATTTTGCTTGGTTCTAACCAATGTTTGAGTAAGTTAGGGTTTGTTTTAAGTCAAATTATTTAGCTTTCTGAACTAATGTTGCTTTTCTTGTGTAGATAAGATGGTGTCATCATCCTCTTCAATGGCTGAAAAGATAGCTTTGAAACCCATTGTATTCAAGTACCAAGGTGGACCAAGGAAATCCCAGTTTCAAGATGAGCATGTTGAGATTAGAGACACAAAACTTCAATATATTTACTAGAACGCCTTCCTTACAATCTGTAACAAACTGAAAGAATGATTTGCAATGGAATCAACACTTATCTGGTCTGACCTAGTTAACGCAACATTGCATCCAACATCTGTCCGAGCCTTGAAACTTATAATGACTCTTGTAGAAAACTATGTGACTGAAGAGAAGGTCATCAAGAGTGTTACAGGAGAGATAGTCATGGACCTCTAGCCCAGAAACATTGAGAAGGTATTCCATATTTGAAGATAACTTATGATAGAGTAAAAAGATGGTATCGGGAGAATGAAAAGAAGGCTAGAGAAACAATTCAATCCTCCTTCCTCATAGACCGAACACCGGTAGGCCACAAAGTCGACAAAGTGGACATTACAAGGGACTATATGAAGGATGACATTGGATATGCAATTGTGCTTTTGAGCAGAGTCACGAGACTTCTTGTAGTGGGACACCTTCAAACCTAGATGATCCACTTTATAAGAACCATTCGAACGACAAAAATGTAAATTGGGCTACTATCCTTGGTGATAATTTGCATGGGCAACTTATAGCTGTAAAATCCAATCCAAGATTCTACATGACATCATATATGTTGTGTTTTGTGGTAGAAAGAACCAAAAACTACGCAGGCCTCTACAAGAAAGGTGTTAGATTGTGGTGACTGATCAGGAAAGTACTGTACATACTTCATAAATAGTGGGGTTGAAATTTTTTTTTTTTGGAAGTAGCCGACATCGACATGGTAGCCGACATATTATGGCCGACATATGGCCGACATGTTATAACCCTAAAGCAGTTTAATACTTGTATAAAAAGGGCTTAGGGTTGGGTATTTTTGATATGTGGTGATACAAAATTGGTTCTTGCGGCAGTATTGAGCTGTAAGGGATTACGGATTGTAATCAGGTTGTAATCACTGGATTGTAATAAGATCAGACTTGCTGTTTGGTGGACGTAGCCCAGGGATTGGGTGAACCACGTTAAATCTTGGTGCCTTGTGTTCATTTCTGTGTGTTCTATTATTTTCTGTTATTGGTTATATTTGCATGTAGTTTTTATTTCTGTCCGTGGTTTATCCTAACAAGTGGTATCAGAGCCTAGTTGTTTCTCAGTTATCCTCTGCAGGAAAGTCTCACGGTTAAGTGGGAGTCTCACGGTTGAGTGGGAGCAATGGCAGATGATGGTAAGCTGAGGGTTGATAGGTTTAATGGGCAGAACTTCCAGTTATGGAAGATGCAAATGGAAGACTATTTATATCAGAAGGATTTGTGGAAGCCGTTGGAAGGAAAAGCCAAGAATCAGGAAACTATGTCAGAGGCTGAATGGGATCTTTTGGACAGAAAGGCACTTGGAAGCATTCGGTTATGCTTGGCACCATCGGTGGCATTTATTCCCATTGGCTACTACACGAGGTAAGACATGTTCCAAAACTAAGTAGAAATTTAATTTCAGTAGGGCAACTCGGTGATGAGGGTTGTGTAGTTACTTTTAATGATAAAAATTGGAAGGTTTCAAAAGGTTCCCTTGTAGTAGCAAAAGGTGTGAAAGTAGGCACCTTATATCTTTGTACAGGTCATATTGTTCCTTCTACTTTGATTGTTTCAGAGAAAAATGAATATTCAGGAACAATTACTGCAGATGAGCAGGGAGAACAAATAGCTGTTGTGGATTCTGATACAGCGCTGTGGCACAATAGACTTGGGCACATGAGTGAGAAAGGTATGAAAGTACTTCATTCAAGGAAAGTTTTACCAGGTCTAAAATGTGTGAATATGGATTTCTGTGAAAGTTGTGTGTATGGAAAACAAAAGAGAGTGAGTTTTGTAAAGACAGGGAAGGAAAACAAAAAGGAGAAATTAGAACTTGTGCATACAGATGTATGGGGACCGGCTCAGGTATCTTCCCTTGGTGGCTCTCATTATTATGTTACATTTATTGATGACGCAACTAGAAAAGTGTGGGTTTATTTCCTTAAACAGAAATCTGATGTATTTCAAACTTTTAAGAAATGGAAATGCTTGGTTGAAAATGAGACTGGTAAGAAATTAAAATGTCTCAGATCTGATAATGGTGGTGAGTATTGCAGTCATGAATTTGAAGATTATTGCTCCACTAATGGTATTCGTAGACAAAAAACTGTTCCAAGGACTCCACAGGAAAATGGAGTGGCTGAACGCATGAACAGGACTATAATGGAGCGCGCAAGGAGCATGAGGTTGCATGCTGGGTTGCCCTTACACATGTGGGCGGAGGCTGTCAATACTGCAGTATATTTTATTAATAGAGGTCCCTCTACTCCTTTGGGCTGTGGTATTCCAGAGGAAGCATGGACTGGTAAGAAGGTGAGTTATTCTTTTCTCAAGACCTTCGGTTGTGAAGCTTTTGCTCATATAGACTCTGAAAATAGAACCAAGCTAGAAGCTAAATCAAAGAAATGTGTCTTTGTTGGATATGGCATTAATGAATTTGGTTATAGGCTTTGGGATTTTGAAAATCATAAAATTATAAGAAGCCGGGATGTCATATTCAATGAAAAAGTGTTGTACAAAGATCTGTTGCAACAACATGAGAAGAAAGAAGATGATTATGTAGTGCTGGATGATACTCCAAAAGCTGATGTTCCAGCCATTCCTCATGATGTGCAACAACCGCAACAACAAATACCACATACACCAGTGAATGTTAGACGGTCAACAAGGCCAATTAGACCTCCACAAAGGTTTTCTCCCTCTTTGTATTCTATTTTACTTACTGATGCTGGTGAACCTGAAAGTTATGATGAAGCTGTGCAGGTGGATACTAAGATTCAGTGGGAGTCTGCAATGAAAGATGAAATGGACTCTTTGCTGAAAAATAAGACATGGGATTTGTGCAAGTTGCCTGCAGGTAAAAAGGTTTTACATAATAAATGGGTTTACAGGTTGAAAGAAGAGGAAGGAGGTAAGAAAAGATTTAAGGCCAGGTTAGTTGTAAAAGGATTTGCACAGAAAAAAGGAATTGATTTTGATGAAATAGTTTCTCTTGTTGTTAAAATGACTTCTATTCGTACTGTTTTAAGTCTTGTGGCTACTGAAGATTTGCATTTAGAGCAGATGGATGTTAAAACAACCTTTCTTCATGGTGATTTGGATGAAGAAATATATATGGCTCAGCCACAGGGTTTTGAGGTCAAAGGTAAGGAGAACTTAGTGTGCAAATTGAAGAAAAGTTTATATGGCCTGAAGCAAGCACCTTGGCAATGGTATCTGAAATTTGATAGTTTTATGCATGAGCATGGATATAATAGGTGTCATTCAGATTACTGTGTTTATTTTAAGAGGTTGGATGATGATAGCTACATTATTTTATGTTTATATGTTGATGATATGCTTATAGCTGGGTCTAACATGGATCATATTAAGGGGCTGAAACGCCAATTAGCACATGCATTTGCTATGAAGGATTTGGGGGCAGCAAAACAAATCCTTGGTATGAAGATTTGCAGAGATAGGAAGAACAGAACATTGACGCTATCTCAAGCTGATTATGTTGAGAAGGTGTTGCAACGTTTCTCTATGGAGAATGCTAAAGCTGTCAGCACACCTTTACCTAGTCATTTGAAATTGACTAAGGAGATGTGTCCCAAGACACAGGAAGAGGAGGATAAGATGTCCAAGGTACCCTATGCTTCAGCTGTAGGAAGTTTGATGTATGTTATGGTATGCACTAGGCCAGATATTGCACATGCAGTGGGAGTCGTTAGCAGGTATATGAGTCATCCAGGTTTTGAGCATTGGAATGCTGTCAAGTGGATTCTCAGATATTTGAGAGGAACATCCAATAAGTGTTTACACTTTGGGGGCTCTACTACTGATTTACAGGGCTATGTTGACTCAGATTTGGCTGGGGATATTGATACCAGGCGGAGTACTACAGGTTATGTCTTTACTGTTGGTGGGGCAGCCGTGAGCTGGGTTTCTAGGCTACAGAAGATTAATGCTCTCTCCACTACAGAGGCAGAGTATGTTGCTGCTACAGAGGCCGCCAAAGAGATGATATGGCTTCAGTTCTTCTTGGAAGAATTGGGACATCCTCAGAAGGATAATTTTTTGTTCACAGATAGTCAGAGTGCCATTCATCTTGCTAAGAATTCAGCTCTGCATTCTAAGACCAAACACATACAGTTGCGGTACCATTTCATTCGGTCAGTTTTGGAGGATGGACAGTTAAAGCTGGAGAAGATACATACCAATGAAAATCCAGCAGATATGTTGACAAAGGTTGTCACAAGGGAGAAGCTGAACTCCTCTTCAGCTTCAGTTGGTCTTTTAGACTAAATGTGAATACAAGAACAGCAGAGTCCAGGGTGGTTTGATCCAGTGGGAGCCCCATGTGGTAGTTGTATTGCTATAGGATCAGTCTCCAAGTGGGAGATTGTTGTTTAGTGTGGAGCCTGATCAGTCCCCAAGTGGGAGATTGTTAGATTGTGGTGACTGATCAGGAAAGTACTGTACATACTTCATAAATAGTGGGGTTGAAAATTTTTTTTTTTGGAAGTAGCCGACATCGACATGGTAGCCGACATATTATGGCCGACATATGGCCGACATGTTATAACCCTAAAGCGGTTTAATACTTGTATAAAAAGGGCTTAGGGTTGGGTATTTTTGATATGTGGTGATACGAAATTGGTTCTTGCGGCAGTATTGAGCTGTAAGGGATTACGGATTGTAATCAGGTTGTAATCACTGGATTGTAATAAGATCAGACTTGCTGTTTGGTGGACGTAGCCCAGGGATTGGGTGAACCACGTTAAATCTTGGTGCCTTGTGTTCATTTCTGTGTGTTCTATTATTTTCTGTTATTGGTTATATTTGCATGTAGTTTTTATTTCTGTCCGTGGTTTATCCTAACAAAAGGGAGCATGAAGGATGCTAATGCTTGGCCCTATGTGGTGTATCCACAATTGGTAAAAAAGAAAATCTCAGAGAAGGGTGTGGAATATAGGGTGGTGAATGACAACTTCATATTTGCAATCATCAAATTTATAGAATGTGATTATGCCAAAAAGGATGTCAGTAGAAGCAGCAACTGGGATTACAAAGATTGACAATTAGTACATTAAATTTAAGATATTCACCTATCTTAGGGTAGATGGTACTCTAGAAAACACGAAGAAGCTCCCAAGATATTCCTCAAATAGGCTCATTCTTCTACAAATTGCATGCCAGCTCACATCTGCATACGACAGAGTGAGGAGACAACATAAGAATACATGGGAATGACCCATTACAATTGACACTTTTGAGTTGAAGCAAAAGTAAGACATTGTCACTTTTGATTCTGAATGGGATCAATATCCCTTGGAAGAGTACAACTCCCCTTGCCCCCAGTTCAACAACATCAGGATGGTACAACATCTGGCAGGGAAGTAATTTATACATGAGCATGCATTAGAAGACCATTGGATGAATGCAGTAGACGACTATGATATCCAAATAAGGGACTATTGTAGGATGACTCTATACTTGGCAAAAAAGGTGCTGAAAATAAAGATCCCTCTAAAGGCAGTGGAAAAAGATTCAAAAGATATCTTAGATCCTTTATACAACAGGGACAGGATCTATGACATGTTGATAATGAATGGATAATTTGGGAGAGATGAGAATCAATCATCAGGCTACGCATATAGTCCAATTAACAAAGTAATGGATCAAGAAGCCTTTTAGAATGGATCTAGTTCCTTAGTCTATTCCCCTACAAGCCACTGCATGACCAATCAAAGGAAAGGGTCTGTTAGTAACAGTGCCAACCTTCCTTGCTCAATCTTTAGTAAGGCCAGAAATGATACAATAACATGAGAGGGAGGTTGAGTACTTCAGGGCTGATAAGGGCACAAACAAAAGGAAAAGAGTACCTACAAAGGAAAAGGAGCAGACTACTCAGTCACAAGCGCCTCAACCTGAACAAGAAGAGCCACAAGCTAAGGATGAAGTACAAGAGCTTGTTCAAGAGTCTAAGCAAGAGCCACAAGAACCTCCACAAGGAGAATAGGTACAAGATGAACATGTATAGGATGAACAAGAAAAGGAAGGAAAACTAGAGGAGTAGATGGTACTACCAATTGCTAGACAAGAGGAAGAAGCCTCCCCCTTGACTCCCAAAAGGGAAAGGATTGAATCAACTATGGCATGAACAAAAGGAGAAGATTAAAGAAGAAGAACACTCCACCCCCACAAGTGCCTAGAATGATCCTAGAAGTGGAGGCAAAAGAAGAAGTGGAGAAGATTGAATATTTCCCCTTGAGCCAAAGGACCTACTTAGTAAGGGCAATAAAGGAGGAGAGAAGAAGTTCAACAGTGACACCTCCATGTGCTCCTAAAGAACCTATTCACGTATCTACATGAGAAGATGAGCAACAACAATTGATAGCAGACATGGAGGGTCAAGAAACTGATGTCTTCAACCTCTTTGATTTTGACTTCATGCCAGTGGGCATCTAGATGGTGGGAGAAAAGATAAGAGATACTCCCATGAGTGAATCCTTAGGAGATTATTGGAATCAATTGCCACCTCTACCTCAAGGACCTATGGGAATTCTGCCACCACCATCTCAGGACTTAACCTTTTTGGATAAAGCCTCGGTAACTCCACTTCCTCAGACCATAAAAATAGAAGAATAGGTGACAGAGAAAAGGGAGCCCCAACAACTGCATGTCCATGAAGTATCTAAGGAAGGGAAAATATCTTAAGAGCCTCAACGAACTCCTCATGATACAAAGGCTAGGACCTTAGCCCAACCAAATATAGAGACTCCAACTATAGATATTTTTCAACGAGAAAACACTCTAGAGAAGACTAATAAGAGGAAGGGGCCTGTAATCGAAACAACTTCTTTCGCAAAATACATGTCTCCCATGGGCACCACACCATAACGGTTGAAGAAAGAAGTCATGTTTCCCTAGAAAAGGCCATTGGATTTGACAATTGAGGAGGGAATGAAGGAATTAGTGAAAGCACTCAAGAAGACTAAGCCAGCTACAGGTGATGCACGAACATTGGCCTTCATAATGAAGGACCAAGACCATGACTTACTTGCACATATAGTCATTCCTCCTCCACATGTTGACACCAAGGAACTAACTCCTAAATATTACCAAATCAAGGAGATCATGTTGGGAAGGCCCACAATAGACACAATTAAAGTAATGATCACTATAGGCATGAAGGAGGTGTTCAGACATATGGACCATGATGAGTCCGAGTTAATAGCACTCAAGAAGAAAAATGAGATATGAAGAGGCTATTTGCATGAAATTGTGGGCCTATAGACCTGGATAATCCAAAGATTACTCTTGATGCAACATTAGAGAGGAAAGGGACAAGAACAATACAATTAGACCCATTTTTGGAGGCATGTTAGCAATGACATGGCATTTTTAAAGAGAAAGGTGTGCAGATAATACGTGGTAACTTGAACCTATCGCACCACATTTAGTTGAGTTTGGATAAACCAGTATCCATAGTGAACTAGGATTTTGTGTTAATGGATGAGGTACATACCTGGGCTAAAGACCTATATGCATTAACATCAATAAAGGGTCAAAGGTATCATACATTGATGGGAGTATATATTGCGGATGAATTTGATAAGTTGGATGATTGGATAGAGAAGATATCACCGGGCAATAAAGTCATGGAGGCATTACACACAAATATTTAGAAGATAAGAGACCAAACTCAAGAACAAATTTTGGAAGTACAAAGGTACTACAATGCCACTAGCCTTGAGATTTTTGAGGATGAGTCGAAGACCAAGATTTTTATGGTACAAGCAGTTGTTCAAAAATTCAGAGGTACATTTGAAGTACCTTCATTAGAAGATGACATCAGACAAGCCTTCAAGACCGAAGAAGCATTGTTGGAGCTAGACACCAAGCTTGAAGATTTTGTAGAAACAAGGATTGAAGTAGGTAATTGTTGACAAATAGTCAAGAATAAGTATGAGGGTCTTGATTTATCGTAAGCTACTCAAGTGGTCAAAATAATAGAGAAATTCAAGAGCAAACATCCAAACATCGTTTTGGTATAAAGGGAAGGAAACCCAGATGCTAGAAATTTAGTTTTGATAGTTAGGAAAATTTTGGATTTTTGGAACTTGTCATGAATGTGCATTTTTCTTAGAGGTGCGGTAAAAGTTTTGAAGAAGAAGCATTGCACTGATAGATAACTACTAGTTCCTAATTTAGAGCATTCCATGCACTGAAAACACATTTTGATGATGGTTCAACTCTTAGAAATGCCTAGAGAAGTCTGAGCTTCTAGAAACTCCTAGATCTTCTTGCAACTGCATTCTTCTTATCTTCTCATTCTTTTATTCTTTTGTGTCATTTAAAGGCTCATGCACCCATTAATTGATATAAACAAGGGTGGAGAATTATTTAACACCATTTAGAGAGTTAGTTTGTATATAATTAATTATTTTTTAATTAGTTTTTAGCATAGTTGCATTTTAAGAACTCTCTCTCCTAAAACAAAGGAATGAGATGATTTCTTATAAATACAAGGATGTAATATGTACTCTAGGCCATTATTTTGATGCAATAATATATGCTATTGGTGCTCTCATTCTAAGTGTAGTTATTCTTGCTTGAGTGTGTTATTTTTGTAAATGCATGTTCATGAGTAATAATGGAGCCATTGGTTTTTATTGTGTTGTTATGATTGTGCAATCTTTTAGTTTTGGTGTTTACCTCATGTTAATGAATTCTGCTGATGTAATGAATTGGAGAAAAGATCACCTATTGTTCTTGCATAGCATCTTGTTTCGCATGAGTGACTTTTCGTGGCCTTGCAATTTGATGAAACATGAAACATATTTTGGTTATCATTGAGTTCCCATCAACGATTGCATTAGTTGAGTTGAGGAAGTGCTACTCCTATTTTCATTGGTTTCCTACCTAGTCTTTTTGTTGATTTAATTTGTAGATGTGTTGTTACCATGGTTTATATCCGTTAGGAATTTCCCTTTCAAGTTATTTTCTTTAATCTCTCGTTACCTTATCTTTGTTATTTTCTTTCCGAACAATTCATTAAAATAGGAATTCATATAGTTGCATCAATAAATTGTATTTATCATAAAACAAAAATACAAAAATATATCTCTTTTGTGGTTACTTTTTCAAACAACAACAAATCAAAGAGATTATCTGAAATTTTTCAGAACTAGGAAAGGCCTCCTCATGAACATACAAATTTATCTTCAATTGAGTGGATTTTAGTAGGTCGCAAAATTGCCTGGAACCTTGGAGTTGATCCTTGATTAGCTTTTTAGGAGAGAAATTTGAAAGAATTCCTCTCGTTCAACATCGTGTAAAACAAAAACTCAACAAAAGTAGCGCTAGAAGGAGGGCCTACAAACCATTCAGATAAGAAAAACAACTTGTTGTTTTGAGATTCTGCAGTTTTTTAAGTTCAAAAAATTTTCCATTTGACACTGTCTGAAGGTGCAAAAGTGCACTGTTTTGAAAGAGTTTGCTTCTACAGAGGTGCACTTTTCTAGAATTGACGCAAACTAGAAGATCCTAATCCACCCTTTCTATTTCAGTGAGCTTTAAGATCTTCAAATAGTGAATCAGAGTTCTTAGAACTCAGTCATTTTTACAAGCCTCACAGTGACAAATGACTACCAAGAATTCTACCATTTACATTCCAAATTTCATCATCTCCAGCTCCACCTCCGAACCTAACTCCACCCATCATTCCACCAAATTCTCCACCAATGGCCTTTTTTGCAAACAAAGTAGATTCACCAATTAACTTGCAAGGTGCACTTAATGACCTTCCCAATAATCCTCATAAATTATGCCCAAAGTTCATCTACAAAGAAACATGAACAATTGAGGACCATTTCAAAGTCTTTAAAGAAATATGAAATTGAAAATAAGTTCAACAGGAGACTATGGTCCTCCATTTATTCCCATACTCATTGTGAATGTTAGAATTAACCTTAGACATAAATAATAGTTACATGCAAAAATAACCAGTACTAGAAAATAGTAGATCACACAAAAGAGAACACAAGACACCAAGATTTAACGTGGTTCACCCAATCCCTGGGCTACATCCACCAACAACAAGTCTAATATTATTATTATCCAATGATTACAACCTAATTACGATCTGTAATCCCTTACAACTCAATACCACCATGAGAAGCTACAATATCACCATTACATTCTGAAACCCCTAACCCTAAGCCCTTTTATACAAGCTTTTTCTACTTACAAAATTAGGGCTAGAATAATAGAAAAATAGTAGTCGATGCCTTTTACAATATAAGGCCATTTTTGGCTACATAGGGGCGCTGCCCCTTGACCTTGTCTTGGGGGTGTTGCCTCCAAGCCCTCGTAGAAATAATATGGGGAGAAAATGATGCCGAATAAACCTCTGAGTCTAATTAGGCTCCATATCACAACAATCTCCCACTTGGAGACTGATCAGACTCCAAAATAATAACCTCCCACTTGGAGACTAATCATAGCACTACTAAACCTGTAGCTCCCACTAGAATATCAAACCATGTTGGATGCTACTCTTCTTTTATTCTGTTCAGCCAAGAAAACCAATTGAAGCTGAGGAGGAGTTCAACTTCTCCCTTGTCACTACCTTTATAAACATATCTGCTAGATTGTCATTTGTATGTATCTTCTCCAACTTTAATTGTCCATCATCCAAAACTGACTAAATAAAATGGTACCACAACTGTATGTGTTTTGTCTTTGAATGTAGAGTTGAATTCTTTGCAAGATAAATGGCACTCTAGCTATCTGTGAACAAATAATTATCCCTTTGAGGTGCCCAATGTTTCCATGAAGAACTGAAGCCATATCATCTCCTTGGTTGCCTCTGTAGTAGCAACATACTCTACCTCTATAGTGGATAAAGCATTAACCTTCTGGAACCTACAAACCCAACTCATTGCTGCCCCACCAATAGTAAATACATAATCTGTAGTACTCCACCTAGTATCAATATCCCCTACCAAATCTAAGTCAACGTAGCCCTATAAATTAGTAGTAGAGCCCCCAAAGTGTAAACACATACTGGATGTTCCTCTCAAATATTTGAGAATCCATTTGACTACATTCTAATGCTAATTACTAGATGACTCATATACCTGCTAATGACTCCTATTGCATGTGCAATATATGGCCTAGTACATACCATAACATCCATCAAGCTTCCTACAGCTAAAACATAAGGTATCTTAGACATCTTATCCTCCTCTTCTTGTGTCTTGGGACACATCTCCTTAGTCAACTTCAAATGACCAGGTAAAGGTGTGTTGATAGCTTTAGCATTCTCAATAGAGAAATATTGCAACACATTCACAATATAATCAGCTTGAGATAAATTCAACTTCTTGTTCTTCTTATCTCTACAAATCTTCATACCAAGGATTTTTTTTGCTGCCCCCAAATCCTTCATGGCAAATGCATGTGCTAGTTGGCGTTTCAACCCCTTAATATGATCCACGTCAGACCTAACTACAAGCATATCATCAACATATAAACATAAAATAACGTATCTATCATCATCCAACCTCTTAAAATAAATATAATGATATGAGTGACACCTGCTATATATGGCCATTCTCATGCATAAACTTGTTAAATTTCAGATACCATTGCCGAGGTGCTTGCTTCAAGCCATATAAACTTTTCTTTAATCTGCACACTAAGTTCTCCTTACCGTTGACTACAAATCCCTATGGTTGTGCCATATATATCTCTTCATCCAAATCACCATGAAGGAAGGTTTATTTAACATCAAGCTACTCCAAATGCAAATCTTCAATAGCCACAATACTTAAAACAATGTGAATAGGAGTCATCTTGACAACAAGACAAAATATCTCATCAAAATCAATGCCTTTTTTTTGTGCAAATCTTTTTACAACTAACCTGTCTTTAAATATTTTCTTACCTCCATCCTCTTCTTTTAACATGTAAACCCATTTATTTTGTAAAATCTTTTTACCTGCAGGCAACTTGCATAAATCTCATGTCTTATTTTTTAGCAAACAGTTCAATTCTTCTTTCATTGCAAACTCCCACTGAATCTTTGTATCCACTTGCACAACTTCATCATAACATTTAGGTTCACTACCATCAATAAGTAAAATAGAATACTAAGAAGGAGAAAAATCTTTCTAGAGGTCTACTGGGCCTTATTGACTGTCTAACATTCAGTGGTGTGTGTGGTATTTGTTGTTGCAGTTATTGCAGATCATGAGGAATTGCTGGAACATCAACTTTTTGTTGGAATTATGATATATTTGTCATTAGTCACAACACTTATTCGATTTTGAATGCTTATCGATCTCATCACCTAGTCTACAGTTCACACTGAGCATTCAATGGTTACCTTATAAATTCTGCAGGTAAACAGTTGATACCGAGCATTCCTTTGGAAATCGAGCATATGGGCAGTTCAACAGTATTTACCAAGTTCACAGTGGTTACCGTGCAGAATAGTGGTTACCGAGCAGAACAATGTTCTCTAAGTAGTTAGTGGTTACTGAGTAGAATAGTGTTCCCCAAGCAGTCAGTGCTCATCGAGTCATCAGAAGAACTTAGTGTTTACCAAGTGATCAAGGTAAACAAAGAACTTAGTGTTTACCGAGTTATCAAGGTAAACAAAGAACTTAGTGTTTACCGAGTGACCAAGGTAAACAAAGGAATCAGTGATTACCGAGTAAACAAGGTAAATGAAGGAATCAGTGTTTACCAAGTGAAGAAGGTTATCAATGGATTCAGTTTTTACCGAGTGACACAATATTCACCAAGTCACCAATGGTTACTGAGTTCCAAGCTACTTAAAATGATTAGTATGGACCGTGCCTCTACTCTTAATGAGTGCATGATGATGCAGTGTATTGTAGTGGATGCCGAGTATCAGAAGGTCACCGAGTTAGTTTGTGGAACCCAAGTTTTCTACCACCTGGCCGACTTAGTAATGCTTGTTCACTTGTGTTTGGCCGACCTTGCCAGTGTAAATATTGGAATGGTATATATCATTTGAAATGATGAGATGTTGAATATTGTTGGTTGTGTTGTGTTACAATAATTTGAGAAGAGGGAAAGCGAATCACTAGCAGAACAGAGGAATACAACAAGGTCAACATTGATACAGAAAAGATATATCCATCACATCAGGTGATCAGAGCACAAAGGATCTTATCAGCAATCAGTTGTAACCAGATCCACTACTTCATCCTAACAGGTGAATCAGTTTGCTAAATCCTTTAACAAGGTAGACTTGACAGTCTTTTGTAAATCTCCTAACGAAGTGCATACTTTATTGTATGTTTGTAAATCCTTTAACAAGGTGGATCTAACAATCCTACTTGCTCCTAACAGGTCAGATCATCAGAAGTGATCATTGTAAGCCTTAACCAGCCAACTTTATACTGTAGTATTGAAGTTTTGTGGGTATCATCCCCACCCCATTTTTACTTTCTAATTGGAAGGTTTCTGGGTCACCAAATCTATGTGTTCATATGTTACAAATGTTTATCTTTTCATGCATACAGTAGATTAGATGGATGAATGGTAAATATGTTATTATGCAGAATTGGATTAAAGTTTTAGAGTTACTGATTCACCCCTCCCCTCTCAGTAACCTTGTTAGTCTTGATTATTTCCAACAATTGGTATCAGAGCATTGTGGTTCTTAAGATAAAAGTTTGATAGCTTGAGCAAAGATCAAGGACAATAGAGATACTCAGACTTGACAAATCTATTGAGAATGAAAAGCTAGATCTGGAAATGGCCATGACTCAACTCAATGAAGCAAAAGAGCATCTTTCTCAATCCCTGAAAAGAAGGAAGGAACTTGCAAGACAAATGAATGATCATCAGTAAATTGAAGAAAGGATTGAAGACCTTTTACCATCAAGCAGTTCAAATGAAGCTAATGAAGCAATCAAGGAACTCCTAGCAAAGAATGGTTCTCTGCAGGAAGAAGTAAGAAAGCTCAAAAGAGAACAAGAAGTCCAATCCATAAGGTTATGTGAAGTTTTGGAACAGAGAAACAAGGCAAATGAAGACTTAGAGGTAAGAAATAATCAATCCCTTCAGCATGAAGATCTTGTAGGTCAACTATCTGATGCAAATGAAGAAATTATGAATCTAAGATCTGAGAATGAAAGTTTGAGAAATGATTTAATCACTGAAAGACAAATCAATGCAAGCTTACAAAGTGATCTGAGATCTGAAAGACAAATCAATGAAAGTTTGGAAAATGACTTAAATGTTGAAAAACAAGTCAATGAAAGGTTGATAAAATCTCAAGTAGATATGGATCAATTGAATTTGCAAAATGAGCAAAATTTTCATAGACAAAAAGGGAAAGCAAGCCTTGGATACAATGAAAAAGGTGAATCTTCCAAACAAGGTACTCAAAAGAATCAAAGACCTACTTGCAATCATTGTGGTAAGTTAGGTCATACATCTAACAGATGTTGGAGCAATGGTAAAGGAAAATTCAATGGTAAATGCTACAATTGCAATCAACATGGTCACAAAGCAAATGAATGCAAAGAAAATCCAAAGTTTGAAAGCAAATGTCACAAATGCAAGAAACAAGGTCACAAGGCATCTGAATGTAGATCTAAATCATTCAATCCAGCAGAACAAATTTTCCATGCATTATTTGGTTGGGGCTACAATACTTGGTGCAGATGTCACTATTGTGGAGAAGATGGACACATCGGAATAAACTGTGCAAGGCATCACCTAAGGAAGAAAGATACTACTATAAGATGTTATACATGTATCGAACTTGGTCATATATCCAAGAATTACATGAATATAGGAAGAATTGAAGATGAAAAGAAAGCTAGAGCTGACAATATTCGAAAACAGATGAGACAACAATGGATTCCTAAGTCTACCGAGCTAGAAAGTTCAAATGATGGTAATGTCACTCAAGAAATGGGTGACTCCACCATTTCTAATTAGACTCATCAAGAAGGACCAGGGATTGCATCTTCAAGCAATATCCTAAAGCAGTTCCAAAATGTAGAAGTGCAAATGAAAAATCAGTATTTTAGATACAAAGCATAGTTCACTATGGTATATCTACAGAGCAAGGTTGGTTGCAGACTTAACCGATCTAGGTCAATAATGTGAAAGGTTTTGTTTGTTCACCGAGTTACAAGGTTTATCGAGTAAGTCGGTGACTATTTGACAAACCTAGGTCATCTCAGCTACCTTCGTACCCGATCATTAATGGCATATTTTTCATCAAAAAGGCAGAATTTGATCTCATTTTTCACTACGAATTTAGAATATACAGAGCGAAGAAATTTCCAAGAGTGCGAAAGTGAGTTCAAGCGATTTGAAGTGATTTATCAGCGAAGAATTTGTTTAACGAAATCATTCACTCACCGAGCAATAATGGCATCCGCAAGGCAAAGAGAGGCTCTAAAATGCTTGTGAAGGGAGTAGAATGGAAAGCACCTAGTTTCAAGC
This sequence comes from Cupressus sempervirens, assembly GCA_028749045.1. Taxonomy (NCBI): domain Eukaryota; kingdom Viridiplantae; phylum Streptophyta; class Pinopsida; order Cupressales; family Cupressaceae; genus Cupressus; species Cupressus sempervirens. The sequence continues at coordinate 913,785,028 of CM053786.1, read as the reverse complement.
TCGTTCCCGCCATAGCTGAATCGCTCGACCCACATGGAGCCCAATCAAAAATTCCACCAAAGGTACTACTTATAAATGACATTCATACTAATTTCAAATGCACTGTTCAAGAGATAGGGACACTAGATATGGATAATGCCCTAGCCGAGTTATGCGTAGATGGAACCCTCAAACCTGAGTTCAAACATCTGGAAACCAAAGGTTTGACTCATATCCCGCACCTGCCAAGGAACTTTCAAATGAAATGGATAAGATACATTTTAAGCCGTATGCATAATGGTCAAATGTGGTTAGAGCAACCCGTCCTGATAATGAAGAACATGATTCATAAGATCACGGGTTTTCCAATTTTAAGCAAATCAAAAACAACTAAAACCCTAAGTTGGGATGAATTTCAAAAGTTAACCCTAGCCGAATGGGATGGCAGAGGATTAAAACCTAACAATGTATCTGATATAGAGCTAAGATTTGGAATTTATTTAATTGCATATAAGATGTATAGTTCCAGCAGATTGAATAGCATGCCCTGTGAGGCTGTAGACTTAGCCTACAAGGTCGTAAAGAAAAACATGGAGTTTGACCTAGCAGATGTGCTGCTGAAACAACTTAATAAAAACATGGATAGTATAAGGACCTCAAAAACCAACTCTTGTAAATTTGGTTCTTTGTTAGTTTGTCTATTTTTCTATGTACAAAAGTTTTTCCCTTCAAAAGGTACAGTTGTATGGAGAAAAGACATTCCAGTTTTGTATCAAATAAATGAATTTGTAGCAGAGATGGGCAAAAATTTTGATAGTATTATGGATAATTATTTTGAAGACTTCAAAGAGAGAATGAATAACAGATTCAGAATTCCTCCTAAGCTTGTTGAGGACTACAAAGATGATGTGTGCTTCATGGTTGACTGTGATAAGGTATACATTCAGGCAGTCAGACCCCGAGTTGCATGGGTAAAACCTCTTCCTTATGAGGTAAATATTGATGAAGCTAGAGATATCATAGAGGCACTGGTAAATGAGCCAGAAGACCCAAGGCAACAAATTTTTGGAACCTATGAAGAAGCTAAGGCCAGAATTGAGCTTGAAATCAAGCTACCACAGGCCATAAGCAAGGGCAAGAGGAAAATAGCCAAATTAAAAACTTCTACTGGTCCTCTTATGCTCACTGAGGGAAAAGGTGAAGATGAAGAAGGTGAAGAAGAAGAAGGAGGAGAAGAAGAAGGAGAAGAAGAATCTACAGAGGAACAACCAAAGAAGAAAGGCAAGGTAATCATCAGCAAACCTAAGAAGAAGTCTACTGCAGTGTTTACCAGAAGAACTAGGAAAGGTAAGCAGGAACCTATACTAGTCAGGCTTGCACCCACATTCGAGCAAAGACTCAAACAATTGGAGGAAGGAGCTGGCATCACAAATTTCAAAGCATTGAAATTTGAAACTAGAACTGATGTTGAGAAAATGCAGATTGAGGAGCTGGTACTTAGCAAGATGGGTAAATGGAAATACTCCCCAGACCAGATTGCCCCTCAAATCTCAAAAGAACTACTGGAGAGATTGCAACCGAGATGGGAGTTAGCCACCCAAACGGTGAAAGATATTTATGAGCAATCTCTAAAGAATCTCCGACCACTCCATTTTCTTGTGGAGTCCTTGGAACAAATTTTTGTCTACAAATACCATTAGTGGAGCAATAATCTTCAAATTGATGACTGCAATACTCACCACCATTATCAAAATTGAGATATTTTAATTTCTTACCAGTCTTATTTTCAACCAAGCATTTCCATTTCTTAAAAGTTTGAAATACACCAGATTTATGTCTAAGGACATAAACCCATACTTTTCTAGTTGCATCATCAATTAATATAACATAATAATGAGAACCAGGGAAGATACTTGAGCCGGTCTCCATACATCTATATGCACAAGCTCTAATTTCTCACTTTTATTTTCCTCCCCAGTCTTCACAAAACTTACTCTCTTTTGTTTTCCATACACACAACTTTCACATAAATCCATATTAACACATTTTAGACCGGGTAAAAATTTCTTTGAATGAAGTACTTTCATACCTTTCTCACTCATGTGCCCAAGTCTGTTGTGCCACAATGTTGTATTAGAATCTACAGTAGTTATTTGTTCTCCCTGCTCAACTACAACAATTGTTCCTGAACATTCATTTTTCTCTAAAACAATCAAAGTAGAAAGAACAATATGACCTGTACAAAGATATAAGGTGCCTATTTTCACACCTTTTGCTATTACAACATAACCTTTTGAAACATTCCAATTTTTATCATTAAAAGTAACCACACAACCCTCATCATTGAGTTGCCCTACTAAAATTAATTTCTTACTCAGTCTTGAAACATGTCTTTCCACATGTAGTAGCCAATGATTCCCATTCTGCAACTTAATCTTAACTTTTCCCTTTTTAATAATATGACAAGGTTCATTATCCCCCAAATGAACAAACCCAAAATCCCCTTGGACATAATCAATAAAATAACCTCTATGAGGTGTAGCATGAAACGAAGCACCAGAATCTAAAACCCATGAATCATTAACACTTTCTAAGGACAAAAGCAAAGCATCCTTTTCAAATTTTTTACTAATCACATTTGCTTCCTTGTTCCCTTCTGATTTATCTCCTTCATTGTTCTTTCGAGTCCAACAATCTTTCTTCTTATGCCCTATTTTACCATAGTACCAACAATCTCTCGGTCCTCTGGACTGAGACCTCTTCCTCTTGATTTTCCACGATTTCTAGAATTACTTCTTCTCTCAGTCATTCTACCTCTACTTTGTGCGGTCAAAGTAGTTCCTGATGTAGATCCACCAAAGATTTTCCTATGAGTTTCCTCACTCAAAATAAGACCGATCACATGATCATATTTTAGGGTATTAGATCCAAAAAGAAAATTACTCACAGCCATTACCAAGCCATTCCAACTTTTAGGTAAAGAGCACAAAATCGAGAGAGCCCTAATTTCTTCATCAAAATTAATACCCATAGAAGATAACTAACTAGTAATAGTATTAAAATCATTTAAATGATCTACAATAGATCCACCTTCTGTCATTTTCATATTAAATAAACACTTCATGAGAAATGCCTTATTTGAAGCAGAGAGCTTTTCATACAATTTCACTAGGGTTTCCATCAACTCTTCTATCATGTTTGCTTTTGTAATATTAAATATTACTGATGGTACTAGGCATAATCAAGTGTTTCCAAGTGCCTTCCTGTCTAAAAGATCCCAGTCCTCATTTGTCATAGTTCCCTATTTTTTAGTTTTTCCTACCAATGGCTTCCATAAATCCGTCTGATAGAGATAATTCTCCATTTGTATCTTCCATAACTAAAAGTTGTACCCATTAAACTTGTCAACCCTCAGCTTACCCTCATATTCCATTACTTCCACTCAACCGCGAGACTCCCACTCAACCGTGAGACTCCCACTCAACCATGAGATCTTCCTGCAGAGGATTGCTAAAAAAAGCAACAAGAGTCTGGCCAAAAAAAAATGACGAAAGTCTAGCTTTGATACCACCACTACTACATCTGAGACCATTTTTCGACCAACTCATTGGTCGGAAATTTTTTGATTGATGGTTGAAAAACTTCCATAGCCATGGTGCAAGTTCTGCTTGGAATTGCTCAAAATTTTGACTAATGAAGGTATAAATTTCGACCAATAAAGGTAGAAATTTCGACCAATGCAAGTGAAAAATTTGACCATTGAAGGTAGAAAATATTGACGAAGAAAGGTAGAAATTTCAACCAATGATAGTAGAAAATGTTAAACAAGAAAGGTAGAAATTTTGACCAATGAAGGTCAAAAATTTTGACCATTGAAGGTAGAAATTTTGACCAATGAAGGTCGAAAATTTTGACCATTGAAGGTAGAAATTTCAACCAATGAAGGTCAAAAATTTTGACCAATGAAGGTAGAAATTTCTACCAACACCTGGGTGTAATTTTTTTTTCAAGCGTTCTATAAAACAGTTCACATGCCTTGAGTATGATATGACATTTTGCATGCATCTTGCACTCTCTCATCTGGTTGATGATGGATTACGAAGAGTGATATGAAATGATGACGCTAAAAAACACACAATCAAATCCAAAATGAACTTGTAAATGGATTGTGAAAATATGATATTGTTGATTTTGCATGCATGTCTATCAGGACAATCACAACTTAAACATATATAAATATATTTATGTTGATTTTGCATGCATGTCTACCAGGACAATCACAACTTAAACATATATAAATATATTTATATATGTTTAAGTTGTGATTGTCCTAGTAGACATGCATGCAAAATCAACAATATTAGATTTCCACAATCCATTTGTAATGCAACTTCATTTTGGATTTGATTGTGTGTTTTTTAGCATCATCGTTTCAGATCACTCTCTGTGATCCATCATCAGCCGGATGAGAGAGTGCAGGATGCATGCAAAATGTCATATCATACGTAAGGCATGTGAACTGTTTTATAGAATGCCTGAAAAATATCGACAGTAACTAATCAAATTGTCCTAAACATTGATAGTAACTAATACACTTCTTCATTAATATGCCTGATACAATAAGCAAACTTGGCAACTATGCACAACAAGTTATACGCTAAAAGGAAATCATTTAGGAGATACATAATTTGGACAACCATATGTTAAGATTCTACAATTTGCATATCTAGTCCAAATCATTTGATTGCTTGATGTTGCTAAAGCTTTTGTTCTTTTCATATCATCTTCAATTTGAGATCGTCCTGTAGCATGCCTAACAGCATCAGCAGCCTCCAAAATAGCATTTTTTGAGCGCTGGAAAATGCTCAAGGCACCCTCTGTCTTTTCCTTCAGAGAAACTTTAGAAACCTTTATATTAATCTCATCAAGCAAAATTAATGAAACAAAGGAATGTGGCATTTTTGTGGAGGCTACACACTATGGCAAGAGAAAATATTCTTGCAACATGGTGCAGGATAGTCATGTGAACATAAGCAATACAAGTAGGATAGATTCTTGCAGTTCCAGTCCTATAGAAGCTTAATTACTAAAGGCTACATTAAGAAACATGGTGAAGACCAAGATAAAAGAATATGTGGATGATTTTATCAAGGTATGCATGTAGCTGGATAGCCACAACGCATTAGCTTTCTCTTAAAAAAAAACATGATCTGGGACTCTGGTACAAGAAATACAAGAGAATTTCTACATGCTTTTGAAGAAGCCAAGGTGTGGTAGAATACTGGTGGCTATGAGCAAGGTGTTAAGATCCCTAAAACAAGCTGCCCAAGAACACCAAAATTCATTGATTTCCAATTTTTAACAGTCGTCCAAATAGTGAGGTTCAAGAAGATGGTCACCCACAGTCTTTTAAGCTTGGATGGACATGCATTGCTATTGTTCATGCTTACTATTCAATACAAAAATTCTTTCCTACTTTTGGTTTAACATAATAAATATGATATGGTTGTGCACTTTTTTTTAACACTTTAATAGTTAGTGAAACTACCATGATAAGTGCTAGCCACCTAATGTGATGCATGATTGACAAAATACAATGGATGGTCCATTGAAAAGTTCATTGCTTACATATTTTCATTAATGACAGACATGAATGGAATTATTCTGAGTATAAATAAAATCTAGAATCAAAAGAACTAGAGAAAGAAAACATCGCCACAAGAGCTTACACAAATATACTAAGCAAAAACTTATGTATGGGTGAGAACTCTAGCAAAAGGTGATCTACGACTTAGATCCCAATTCCAATGGTAATTTATAGGTCTATCCTTCTGGGGTTTAATATAAGCTTAAATCACACTCTGACAGCCCCTACGACCTCTACAATGGTCTCACAAGCTCAATCCCCTATGACTTGTTCAGACAGTCAATTATGGAACTCACAAAAATTCAAAAATAGCTACTCTAGGTCCCATTTTGTGCCCTTAGATTGCCTAGCATTCCCGGATTGGGTGTAAAATTAAAACAATGAAAAAAAGTTGAAGTCATATGAACTAAGAGAAAACTAAGAGAAATGCGATGCCATGGGTTGTTTAGGTTGCTTAAACAAATACTATGAAAACAAAACAATCAATCATCTGCACTATTCTCAAACTCCAAATCTTAATTAGCTTTCCTTGATGCAACAATTCATCCTAACTACTAAATTCAAAATTGCATACCTTATTTGTAGCCATATTCAATCCTACAAAATTCCAAGAATGTCATCCTCCCGATACAAGTGATACCTAATTCTAATATTGACAACAAAAGATGACAATCTGCATTAGAGAAATCTATACATGAGATAATTTGCAAATTCAATGTCATTTCTTGGAGCTTCACTTATATAGTATAATTTTTATATAAGACCAATGCATTCATTACACAAATCATGCTTCAAAACCATAAGAAAGTAAAGATTCAATGATGCAAACTTACTCTTTGTCTCCTAGTTTGATTTCACTACCACCATATTCAGGTAGAAGAACATGATCACCTTCCTTCAAGCTAATAGGAATGGTGTTGCCTTCCTTATTGTGAGCCCCTGGTCCAACTGCCACAACCTTGCCAGAGTTCAACTGAACATAAAAAAATTCAAACCACTTAATCCCAAACCATAAATAGAAATATTAACAACACGCTACCTGTGTATAGACCACAATGTAGGTCTTTAAATAAAGTTGAAAGAGGAAAGAATTTGGTTTCCATTCAAATTAATTCAACCTAAATGGAACGTGGAAGTCAATTATATTTTTACAATGCACAAGAAAAAAAACATCAAAGTGGATGAAGAAAAGCCCGCAAAACAAGCATAACACAAAAAATGGAAAATGGATCAAAGCTATAAGATTTCCAAAATAGCTTTTTTCCATCAAGATTTTGAATCATGATTCATGATCCATTGTCAGGATGGAAGAAAGCCCAAAATAAGAGATGAATCACTTACAGGGATTTAAACATTGATGGAAAAAACTTCACACACAGTTGTACTCAGAAATTCAATCGCATTTAACTAACAATTTTAACTAACAATGAATAATGAATTTTAAATTCTGATAGCAATATCACATTGAATATTAAATTGACAAAATTTTAAACTCAATGTACAAATAATGTAGATAAACCTTGTCACTCCATGATACTGAGAAGTCCTTTGGCCAAATGTATCAATGGATTTTCTGGGAATCGGTTGCCTAGACCTTCCACTTGCCCCTCTTTTCCTGGTTTCAACTATAACACAATCAGTACTAGTTGATTGTGGAATAATAGTAACAACACTAGATTGTGATCCATGACTCATGGTTAAAGGAAAGGCTGCTTGTGATTGAAAGCTACTTCTACTAGTGTTGTTATTATTTTCATCCTCCTTCATGTCATTGGTATATTATTGTCTAAACCATGGTTTCATGGCAGATATACCCACGCCATTATCCATGATTTCTCCCCTTTGGTGAGGATTGAACTGAAGACTACAATCTGTAAACATACTCTCCTTAGATGAGTCATCCTCATCATGCTCCAATGCAGCCTAAAACAACATATTAGGTTGAGTTTCATAGGTGGTGGTGGTGTTGTTCCAAGCAGTTGGGACTTCCATGGGCCTAGAAAGTGGAAGCAGGTTAACATTGATCCTCGAGTTGCATGAATCCCTATCAAAACTAGGAGTGGTATTGTTATTATGTTGCTCATAATACATGCCCTCCATGCTCAGAGGCACTGAATCCTTGTTGGTGGAGTACTATCCTAAGAAGTCCTCCTGTTTAGGGCTCACATGCCCTCCTGAATTCTTTTGAGACATGCCATATTGTGTAGCTTGTACTCTTGAAAGCCTCTTGTCCACTATGTTTTTCGACTGAAGGCTTGTTGGTTGTAGTCCAGGGTGCTTCAAATAATTCCAATCTACAAAACCAAAAGAAAGGAAAAAAATATGGTTTTGGCAATACATAATATTTACAAAACCAATTCCAAATCATCACTCTACCTAAAACTAATCCAAGTTCATGTTTAAAAGAACTATTTATTCCTACTAGCTTTTTCAAGAGCCTTAGATATTCACAAAGATAACCCATAGGTTTTGGTTATGGAATTGTTGGCTACAGTTTCTTTACCTTCAGTTTGGGACCTACTGAGAACCTCCATGATAGAGAGAGAACCATTAGACCTCAAGGGCATAGTAGTACAGAATAGCCCCCCTCCACCTTGTCCATAGCTATGATGAGTTATACTTGAAGGAGGATCCCTACCCCCTAAATGGGGTGAGAGGGAGAATGCAAGCCAACTATTATTGTTAGTGTTATTCATGGATTTCACTAGGTCTTATCACACAGACCACAATGCTTCAGCACCGGTGTAAAGAATATAGCCAATATGCTTATGATTTCATTGCAAAAACTTCATCTAACTTAGAGAATTTCATACGTTAATCAATGTAGGTTAATCAATGATTTCATTGCCAATATTGTGTCAATGCAAATATAAGACAATTCTATTTTAAGAATTTGTTTATATGTCAAGTTAAAATTATAAAAAAACATGCATCCAATACATGATACATGCATCCAATACATGATACAAACCCGCATGGCCAATACAAGGAAATAAAGAACATAATGATATTTTCCCAAGATAATCAACTTCATGTCCAAACACACATGAAGCAAAGTTATAATACCAGCTACTGCAGAGCTGCAAATTAATTTAGGTTTTTGATTAGCAAGACATGAAAAAAATAAATAGAAAAAGAGTGCAAAGAACCTAGTAGGCCAATTATATAGATAACAAGTTGCTAAAGTCCAACATATCCAAATCAATATAAAAAAAGTGCAAAGAGTAAAGTAAATTGAATACAGGCAGATGGGTTCAGAAGTTTGCAATTTTAAAATGTTGCTTCAGGAATGCAATATGTAGGTACTTACTATGACAACAAAAAGTGGTATGAATGATATGGACTCAGTGTTAACAACCCTTTTCCTAAATGAACCAAACCTTGAGCAATGCAGACCTACAATATATCTATTTATGTCAGATTTCCTGAATTAAGATTTGTTAGACATTGTTAAACTTAGAAAATAAAATTGCAGAATCAACATTAATAATTGGCAATATAGCATACACAGAATAGAAGGCTGGGGTCTTTGTAATAATAGCTCGATAGATTTCATAGCATGCCAACTATTCAGGCATTATTTTTTCTAGCACCAATTAATCCTAGAGCCAGTCTTGCAGCCTATAAATACACATTGTTATTTAGATTGTCACATTTTAAGCAAATTCATAAGAAAAACCTTTATGGTGGAAATTGGAAAGATTACAAAGAAATATTATAACAAATACCACTCACCATAGCAACTTCTGAATCGGTATCATGACTAAGCCTACTTAAAATATCCATCACATTGACCTAATATAGATGTCTACATGTCAGATTTCAACGATAAACTTCTATCACATAAATAATCAAGCAAATTAAGGGGCCAAGAATTGAGTATTTAAGCAAACAAAAGGACAAAACAATGAACATTACTTTTGGATTTGATATTGACAATAGGCCTAGAGCCAATAGGACTGCTCTTCTAATATTCTGCTCTCCATACTCTAGGAGATGCTCCAAAGAATGAATGGCCATTTCAAGTCCTAGTTCTTCAGCCATTGCAACTAATGCAATTCCAATTACAGCTGGTGCTTGATGACTTTCACCCTTCTCGAGGTGTTTTGCGTAGTCCTAAAAGACTTTGTACCTGATAGGAGAAAAATAGTTTACAAGATAATTAACACTTAAACCTAAATGCGAGAAATATGGGTATGCTGCATACAGTATTTTATCTTGCCAAGTTCAAGCTGATCAACAATCACTTGAGAACATTGCCCGTGCCAACATATGCACAAGACTCCAACATGACTTGACAATATTTTGAGATCTTCTCATTGAATGTTTTTGCCACTTCCAAAGTTGCATCCACATTTTCCTGTTTATTTTAACAATGGAAGATTAAATTTTATAAAGTAGAAAAAATAATCATGTAAAACACTACACATCTAATGGCTCAGATATTTAATTTAAAAGCTATCAAAATAAGAAAACCTATCAAAAAAATCATGCGACACCATTGGAATCATGCCATATGTATTTTTTATATATGTACTAAAATGTCATTGACTAGCAATTTTCTTCATTCAGGCCTAAAATACCAATTCCAACTATTCTTAGTTCTTTGAGTTTCTTTCACTCTAAAGTTAAAAGTAAGACTATGCAACAAAGGTAGTTTAATACTATAATAATGGAACCCCATTGGAAATGATATTTGCATTCACGAGGGACGCTTGACCACAGGTTGCTGAATATCAGAGAGAAATTATCACATATCCTTGTACATTACTATTTTATATGGCCATTTTGTGTGTTATACTTCATTTCATAATCTAAAATATATGAATGTTAAAAACCTTTAAACATTTTCCAAGATATGATCATTTATAGGCCACGGTCTCCTAGATAAATATTTGATCTCATACAATAACTATGAAATTTAAATAGTTCATGCACTTTACCCTGCTGCTAGAGTAAGCCATGCATAATTTTAAACTCTTGTGAAGACAAAATCAGTTTCCCTTTATTGATTCCCCATTCAAACATGGTGTAGTTTCCCTTAACTGATCCCCATTTGAAGGCAGTATAGTCCACATTGTTCACTTTTACGTCTGATTCTCAGATACCATAGGTTTATTGTATTTTTCATGAATGCTTCTTTACTTGACTAACTAGTATATCATCTCATGACCTGTGTGAAATTGAGCTAAGAAAAGACAGGAAGACTTGCGCATTGAGTTCACACTCCAGTAGACTACATCTATGCTGAGTTTTTCCTTTTCTCTTCTAATATATGTAATACAACCCAGCTATTCTATCTAGAAGAAACAAAATAGCAATACAAATTTGTAATAGAAAAGAGCCTTATAAATATTACAATGACAAATTTTCTTCTTTTCTCTTGATCCTGGTAAAAATATTAAACTTTCATCAAAAGTTTTTTATGTTGCATAACATGACCCACATCTGCAAACAGACATATAATTGGCACGATAAAAACTATTCCTACATAATTCAAATATATTTAAAAATATTTTACAAGCACATACAATCAAAATGAAGGTACATAAAGCAAAAGTTGCCAACACCTAAATTTATCTAGGATCATATAAGGCCAACTGATTCATATTTGAAAAACTGGGACAATTTCATTAGGACTAGCTACCCCATAGTATTGGAAAGACTTGTAACATATTATTTATCAAGGTATCAGAAACAAAGATGAATACCTCACATTGAGTATGAGTATAAAGACATTCATTCGCAAGTGGATATAATATATTAATCAAGATCAACATTTCCCCAATAAGTGTCATCAACTACCAATTGATACCGTGGTATAAGTAGAGTTTTGGTTTAGAAGTACTCTCTTATAATCAAATCATGAGTGAATAGTCCATTATTCTTTGAATATATATAGAGAAAGGATATTAGAGGTATAAACTGACACCACTACAAGTATACAAGTAAATATTAGAGGAAGAGTCAGTAACTAATAGTTCCATCCATAGATATCTGAACAATTCTTTCCATAAAACATTATAAAGAGTCTAATCTGTTAGTAAGATTAGAAGATTATATTTGAAGGAGATTCTAAAACAAGATTCAGTGATCAAATTATTATACTTTGACTACATCAAGTCCTTAGTCCTTATTATTCAGTCATTTAATCAGCTTAAACAAATATGCTCACATGCAAGGTCAGGCTGCAAAAAGACCTAGCACTTTCAATGCTAACTAAGATAATGTAAATCATACAAAACAAAATCAAATCCTCTAGGCCAACTCTGGTTCTCACCAAAAGATAAAGGCACTTCAAGAATTTAGTCTTCTAACAACTTAAAATAACACCATATCTATTAGTTCCCACTTTCCATACTTTAAATATTTAATGTGCATGCAAATTGAATCAGAATACTGCAACTTGAAATAAGGCTAATAAAAAAGTCTACCAAGTTCATAGCATGTAAAAATGTAAATGCAAAATACCTAATTGGCATATTATAAGAGATGTTGAGCTCTTCTTTTAACCAATTGACAACTAACTGCAAACATGAGATAGAGATCAAGAGGTCAAAAACACAACCAAAATGAAGCTTGACATGCTCAAGAAAAGATTGAAATTCAATTATGCATTGAAAATAGCAAACAATAGTCCAACCTTTGAAAAATCTGGGGCTACATAAAGCCTTGAATAAAATTTACTGACAGATGCAATTCACTTGCTAACATTCCATTGACTCAATCTAACAATTGCAATGCAAAACATAATATCAAAAACCCATAGTTACACTGCCCTGAGAGATAGGTGACAGCAGAATAGGGGACAAGTTTCTGGGACAAGAGGACTGAGGGGTCTGTTGGTCTGACTTTTTCTGCAGTAAAAAATTCTTCAGTTAAACCATAGAAAAGTCAGAAGTTCTATGTCTAAGTGAAGTATAAGGTTTTGGATAAACCATCTATAAGAAATATTCGCCTTGTAAGCCTTACATTCATCCCTATTTATAAATGGTCGGGCGCGAAAATTTTCAAAATTCAAAAGAAGCGAATATGCTTCCTTATTCCTTTTCCTTTCTCCCGGGTTACCTTTCTTACTGTTTGTCCCAACCGTTAGATCCGATTAGATCTACCACTGGCGTTACCTCGCTATTGAAAGTTGCATGCTCATTAAGTATAGCGAGATAGCGAGTGTCGAGTTTTTAAGCGGTGGGACCATGAAGTGAAGGTGCGGCGATCGGAGATTTGCTTATTAATTACTTTATTGTGCAGGTACACTTTGCAATTCGCCATAAAAAGGGGAAGAAGGACCCACTAGAATATCTGACATCAGAGCCGGAATGTTGATTTTTCCGGAAGTTCCGCCACTTCGCTATCGGAAAATTTAGGCACTTCACCGTTAGCGAAGTAGCGAGGCCACGTGAAAATCTTAAAATGATGACATTGCATCTTGCTTGTATCATAATTACACCAGGTGGCATGACCTGTCATGAATACTGTTGTCAGAATCAGTTTTAATTAACGGAAGTAATTACTGGGTACCCCCTTGCTTTTTTCGGCACGGAATCCTTTTAAGTGCCGAAGCTCGCTACCTCGCTATCGAAAAGTTGAGGTGCTTCACCGTTAGCGAGTTAGCGAGGCCCCGTAAAATGGGAAAAGATCGGCAAGATCTATGATGACGTGTAATGACAGGTGACTGATAAAATTTGACATGTGCTAGCTATGCAGAGATCCGATTCTCATTAATGCTTACCTGACTAAATGTACAAGAAATCTGGAACATCAGCTTAAAGTGAATCAACGGAGCTCGCTATCTCATTATGATGAGTTGCAAGGAAGATAATTACAGCGACATAGCGAGATGGGCCCACCGCCTTCTTTCTTAAGAAGCCCTGTAGCGTATCTTTCGATCATTTCTTGATCTGATCAACGGTTGTCGCCGCCTCGTTATGGCAAGGTGCTTGTTCTTTATGCATAACGAAGTAGTGACATGCTGACACGTGTTCTCCGTCATCAGTGGGTTTAAAGGTAAGCGCCATCAAAAGAAAGAATTATGTACGTGGCAAGCTCTCATTGGGTAATATGACTGACATGGCAAGTGTAACTCCTAGTTGTTCTCTTTGTACCGCATGATCGTAGGATCTTTGAAGATCAACGGCGCAGTTTTAAATTAAAAATGTAGTGCCACTCTCTGTATTAATTAGACAAGAAAGCTTCGTCCGTGAGAAAAAACAGAGTATAATACAGAGAGATTGCATCAGTTTCATTTCACGCGAGAAAAGATTTGAAGCCATTCCTGTGCAGAAGCTATTACTGAAAGAAAAGCGTGCCAAGGTTGATAAGAAATTGTCAAGTTATCTGTTCGCTGAAATTTTGCAAGAATTCAAAGGAAAATTGAGACAGAATTCAAGTAAGTAAAACTGCCATCATCTTTGTGACCTTTTAAGTTTTAAAGAGGATAGCCCAAGATGCCTCCTAAGAAGGGATTTATAGGAGCAGTAAACTACCTGGATAGAAATGTGCATGATGATTTGCTTGAGTTACTTCCTGAGTCCACTGTAGAAACGGTGCAAGTTAAGAGGTTAACCTCACTCAATCCTAGGCTTAGGGTAGCTGATGGATTGTATGATAAGGGTAATTGGGTCCGGGATGCTCAAACTGCTCAGACTGGTTTGAGTTTATTCAAGAAATGGTTTGCAGAGAGAAAGTTATATGCCCCTCATGCCAACATTTGGAATTTTGATCTTGGGAAGCTTGTTGTTCCCAGCGTGTTTATGGATTTTGACTTGCTTGAAGCCATAGCAAAAAACTATGACCAAGCCACTAAGGTAGTGAGGAGAATGGATGGTGAGGCTTTAGTTACCATCAGTCCCGAGGAGATTAGGAAGGTATTCAGTCTGGGACCCCTCACCATGTATCATGTGCCCATTAATCTGATAGATTTAGAAAAAGAATATATATCCAAGAGGGATGTAGTTAGACAGGGTGCATTGAAAGCCCACATAGGCCGAATTGGAGGCCTCCCAACCATAACATCATCTTCTAAAGAGCCCTTCAAGAAATCATGTTTTAATGCCAGGGCAGTGGAGATATATAGGACCCTGTGCAGAGTCTTCGGAGAGGGCGAAGAAGACTTTATTCCGGTGAGCTTCATGTATATGATCACCCAAATCTCTTCTTTTGGTGTGGAAATAATTTTTGATTTTGCATCTTACTTGGCAAATGAGATCCATCATGGATTGGTGGGGATTGCACAGGGCAAGGTGGAAAAGGGTTGGGGTCAGTATTCCTTACTGATGCATATGTTTCTTTTTAAAGGGGCCACTTATTTTGGTAAAGAAATGGTTTTAAATAGAGAACAAGAAGGGGAAGCACTACCAGTCCAATTATGGAGTGCAGACATGACCTGGGAAGCAGAAAATGCTAGCTTCGTTAGATTTGATAGGCACTTTGCCTCCAAACTAAGGTGCCTCTTATTGAGTGACAATCCCAGAATCCCTAAGGCATTAATGCACCTTATCAGGCCTATGGACAAAACCCACAATCTAAAGGTTTCACATAATTGGGGAGATATTATCCCATATTCAGTCTCAACGGTCATCAGGGTCTATGGTTTCAAAGGAACACCCCATGTGTTACCCTATCAGGTACCCTTGAAGGTAGGGATAGCTGAATTTTTGTGGCAGTTGGGAGGAGTGGAGGAGGCCTTTTTGCACAAAAGGGGGACATGATCAATTTTTCCTACTTGTACTATAGCCCACCAATTTGTGATAACTAAAGAAGGGTGGGTCTTCCTCCATAAATTTTTGGATCAATACAAAATGGCAGTGTCTCACTCTCATTTTTGTGATGCAGAAGGTTTCTTTAACTCTGCCCTTAGATTGAGAATCAAGCTGCGTCCAGTTCAGCATGAATTCTATTTTCCAGAAGATGTAATAAGAAATGAATATTCTCTCCATGAGCAAGAAATAAAGAAAGAAAAATGGAGAGTCTATTCAAAAGTTTTGGAATTCATTAATTGTTTTGATAAAAATTTCAGTCCTCTTAGTAATGCTGCGAACAATGCAGATAAAGTATATAAGCTCATGAGTAATTTCTCTGAGATAATGGAGGTAATGAATGAGAAGAAACAACATTTTATTAATTCTTTTCCAGATAAAGCCAGAGAAATTATGAGAAAATTGGGTTTCACTCCCAACATTGGAGTAGGTCCACTGGTGGTACGAAAGAAAACAGGGTATACTATTGTCCGACAGCAGGTGCCCGTTGTGCATAAAGAAAAATAGATTGTTGGATCCACCAGCACTGTCCTAGAAGAAAGACCCCCTGAATCTTCCCCCAAAAGAAGAAGAATAATAAGGGAGGAAGAATCCCCTGATGAAAGTGGCTCACCTTCTCAAACCCCAATAAGAGTTGAGGAAGAACAACTCACCAGTGAGCAATTCGAACAAATGGTGTCACAAGGAGAAATTTTTGTTACACAAGCAGAGATTGATGAAGGGAACCCTCAGGAACCCCCTGTACCAAGTTTTGAATTAACTACAGCAGATTTCAGAGGAAGGGAATTGGACCCTGTTTTGGAACAAGCCAGTCAGCATTTTTTGTCTGATAACAATTTTGTAAGATCTAGGGCTTTCCATCAATTTGCGTGGAGAGTAAACATGCACATTTTTGAGCAAAGGTGCAATAATATGAGAGCAGAACATCCAGAAATGGATGAGGCCTCCATTCAAAGTCTAATAAAAGAACAAATGGTTCAAGAGTTCCAAAATATAACCCCTGATGAGGGAAGACAGATGGTAAAAAATGCTAATGTTTTATTATTGCCCAATTGGGACATTGCTGACGCATTAGTTTTTAATTCTGTTTCAAATAATTTAGGGCTCCAGGATCCAAATAAAGAGGAATTCTTGGGTACAGCATTCAGCAATGATCAAGCTGCCCTTGTTATGTGGTCCCTGAGAAGAGGATCCAGGGTTACTTCATCACAGCCTGATGATTCAGGATTGACAGGGAGTATCATTGTAAGAAGAGTTGCTGACACTTCAAATGTACAGGCAGCCCACATGAATGTGGATTATTCTAAATTTGCCCTGGCTACTGCGGAAAGAGAAGAGAGGGAAATGATGGATATGCATAATAAATATGAAGTAGTGGTAGAAGCCTATAATCAAGAGGTAAAAAGGAGAATTGAGTTAGAAAACAGGGTATCTCAATTAGAAAAGGTACTTGGAAAGAGAAAAATAGGAGAATCCAGTACATTAAGAATTGCATATCCCCCACAGTCATTTGTGGGATTAACCCCTATTATTGAGATACCTGACACCCCTGAAAGACCCCAATTCTATACTGCAGAGGAATTTGAAGCAGAAAAAACCAAATTACATGAGTGGCAGATATAATTTAGAAATCAGCAGGAAGAGAAATGGAGGCAGGGTGTGACATACTTGAGGGATAAAATACAATGGTCAAATTTTTATGACCAGTTGACAAGGATTGTAACCCTCATAGATGAGTTAAATAAAGAAAAGAATGGACTAGATTCTCTTACACAGAAGTGGAGACAGAGGAATAATGATGTTACAATTATTTGTATATCTACAGTTCAAATGCCTTACCATCAGGTTGAAAGGATTTTTGATTTATTAAATCAATTAGATAATTTTGAAAATAAAAGAGATTCTTTACAGAGGAAATTGACACTCTGTTTTTCAAGATATCTTGCTAAGAAATTCACCCTATTTCCTTGTGCCTTAGAATCTATTGATACAGTAAAGGAAAAGGACAAATGGAAAAAGGAAATGGATGAATTATTTGATAATAGAATAACAAACATCATCAGTGAGACTGGCTATTGGTTTTGGGCAAAGACAAATGAAGAGCTGGTAAAAATACAACTGTATTATGCTGATATAAGAAAAGAATTCGATGAATTAGAAGAAAATGCCAATTCTTTAATAAAGATACAAAGAGAAACCCTAAGTTTTGATTGGCCAGATGATGATACTTTCAACAGATGGAAAGATCAGTTTAGTGAACAGATGTCAGGAGAAGATGACGAGGAAGATGTAAGAGTAATAGTTACTCTTGTAGTCAGCAATGATGACATAGAAAATCCCCAGGTTAAAGTGATTTTGCATGTAACAGAAGATGATACATCACTTGCAGACCTTATGGGTATGTACTCTGAAGATGAAGAATGATTGCGAGAGCAGATCATAACAACCAAGAAGCATAACAGAAAGGGACCCGCCAAGAAATGCTGTTGTAATCAACCTTTCTGTTATTCTTGTTTTTTGTTTTTCAAAAGAAGGACACCTGTCACCTTCTGTAGCCTGAAGCTTGTTGCATCTCACATTATTTAAGTGAGATCCCAAGGCTAAAGAATGGTCCGAATTTGGTTTTCACTAAGTATTGTGCTTAGTTCTTTTTTGGTCCAAACATTTTTGGAAAGAAATTTATAGTATGCTTTTTCTGTCAAAATTTTCTGAGATATGGATGAATGTAGAAAGAACTGTGCTTCTTCTCTGAAGGTTTTTCTGGGTCTTTTGTAAAGGATATATCATTTTCAAAGGAAATGAATACAAGTTATGAACTGTCCCCATATCTGTTCTTCTCTGAATTTTGTCTCCTTTTTAGTACTGAGCTACCTTGATGTTGTGTGAGTAAAAGCTTATGCAATTGATTGCAATTTAGTAAGACTGTACATCCATTTGTTATTGCTGTTAATTCAATGGATTAAGTAAAGGCTTTGATGAATGTGATGAGGTTGCTCGGGTGTTAATAAGGATTTTTGAATGATAAATTCTGGTAAGAATTGCTGATGAAAATTCGTTGCAAGGCAACAAATTAGATCTAAGAATTTACTTGACTCTGAATTTCCAATGGATTAGGCACTGATCGAAAGTATTTCAGCCAAAAGAGAAGTATATTATAACTAGCTTTTTCAAAGTACATCATAAAATCAATTTTCATTTATCTTTCCTGTAAGATTTTCAAAGTTGGCCAGCACTTGCCTGCCTAGATTGTTTTAGCTTCGTTTAGCCATTGTTGTTGGAAACATCTGCAGAGCTATAGAAGATTTCTTGGCCATATCTGTTCAAGGGATGTGTTTATCAGTTATTTACTTATATGTTTAAGGATTTAAAGATGAGAATCAAAATGAAACTAAGGATAATTCTCATACAATTATTCCATCTTTGAACCATCCCCGGGTGCACCCGCCCTGGTTTTACAGAGCCAAAAGAGTAGAAAACCGTCTAAGGTTTTATTGAAGTTGGGTCCTAATACTTTGCATATGCAAGTGATAATGAGAATTGGCTATTCTTTAGGTTGTGTATGTACTGATATCTAGGTACTAAGCCTTTTGTCGCCTAGTAGTTTTAGTACTGTTAACATCAAAATAAAACACCAACAGGGTCTTCATTTGGGGATGACAGGGGGTGGTGGTGGGGACAAGGTTGTGTATACTATACATATGGCACTTAAAATGCTAGTTATGACAAGATGTATTGTAGCATAAGATATAGAGATGTAAAAGAGTAAATACTTTAATATTACATTAAATTCAGGGTTCACTTGATAATTATACTACTAAATAATATTGTTGTCACTTAGGTTTGCACCCTTGTCCAAAGCCTATGCGTGAGGACAACCTAGTGAAACATGGAAACAACCTCCAAGCTATGGGACTTGAACTATGAGGTTGAGTCTCCGGAGAAGGCCGACTTCCTCTTACTTCTAAATAATAGATCTAATCTGGTACACTTGTAGAGATGTGAAAATCATGGAAATCTTAATTGGAGTAACCCTAAAGTGATATAAACAACACCAATTAATGCTAGAATTCCTCAAAATGAAAAATTAGGTGGTGGAAGAGATGCTTGTGCATTGTTTCTAGCACAAAAATAACTCTACAATAGTTGGGATCAATTAGAAAGATTAGATCGCACAAGAAACCGTATCTTTTTTCATTCTTGGTTCAACAAATCAACAAGGTCTACAGTCAAACCGAATCTTGTAACCAGAAAATGTTGCATGGACCAATAATCTTATTTCATTTTGCCAGCTCATGAGGTCTTCACATGTCTAACCATTTAAACCAATTAATAGTACCACCCTTTAAACCTTAACTATGATAGCTTCGTGAAACTATCCACTTAACCACAATTAACTACTATTGTTACCTTCAACTAGGTCCATTGAGATACCTAGTCATATGTCACTTTCTCACATTTTTTGAAGATCGAGCAAGTCCATAATGTGATAAAGTGAGGATCGTCAATCACCAAATGATCGATGATTGTGAGAGACCCTTGTATTATGAAACTTTTCCCTTTAATTTTTTGGGCCCATTGGACTTTCGGTGTCCATCTCAACAAGCATGTAGACCCCCGACCAATCAAAGCTCGTTGACCTACCATGCTGTTCTCACATGTCCATGCTATTTTGACAAGTCTTACTTTTGTAGCCCACCAAGGGGAATGACATCATGAAGTCCACATGTCACAATATCACTTTTTCGCTTTCCATAAAATCGTTGCAACTTCATAAAGCTACAAAGCGATGGTCATAGATCCTCTTTGATCTGATGGTGAAGGCATAAATTAGGAACATGCAACACACCCTATTGACCATGTTAGAGACCTCACCCAATTAAATGCCTTCCATATGCTAACTCATCTTTCAACTCTCTAACTTGTCTGTAGCCCACCATGGAAACATTACCCACATGCCACATGTTAGCAAGACACTTGCCAAAATTATCTAAAGATCGATCATTTTGGAAATGCGAGAAAGTGCCCACTATTAATCTCTTTAGATTAGATGATGAAGAGTTGAACTAGCTAATGACTATGCTGACCAAGGAAATGGGCCCATGGAGCTACATGGAAACATGTCTCTTTTTCACTATGATAAAAGGGACTACATTTTCTGACAATGATAAAGCAACAACCCTCGATCCTTCTACATCAAACGATAGATAAAACATGGGCCCATAGAAATATTGACATGTGAGAACACTTAGGAAAAGATATAACCTAAGGTCATTAAGGATTTATTTTATCATGCCCTAATTTGAATATATTCAACTATATGAATATTGAAGTGTTTTAATTCAAATCACTCAATTTTTCTAGGAAGGCAAAAATAGCTAACAATAATTTACTAAGGCACCACAAGAAATGGTTTTCACCATAGGAAAGATTTATTTATCTTTACTTTTTCTACTAAGGTTCTTGTTTACCAAGTTTTCACCAATGATCATTTCTCTTTTTCCTTTTTTTAGATATAGGCCAATTTTTTTCAAGTTAGATAGTGGTCCTATTGGAAGGATAAGTCATGATAATCCAAGACCATAGAAAGCTATCCTCAAAGATGTTGATAACATGATGGAAATGAGATGGTAGAAAATCTATATGGAGGATAAGGCTTTATGCTTTGGAAGTCAAGGAGTATGGATATTAGGTAAATGCAGGCTTGAAATGATTGTATAAGGATAGGTGAGAAAGTGGATAAGATCAACATTGACACTAATCTTGAAGGGTAGTGGGATGATGGAGTAAATATTGATGAAATAGCTTGAGGTTTTCATGTAGGAAGTGGTAGAATAATTTTGGAGGAAGGTGAAGTGGAAGGCTTTGAAAGCTTTTGAGAAAGATGTTTGAAAGAAGATGAAGTGAGAGCCTTTGGAAGCTTTAGTGTAAACTTTGATTTATTTTCAATATTCAAGTCTTTCAAAAGAGACTTGGGAATCCATATAGATTTTGATTTTTCATTTTCTTTCAATTCTTTAGAACACATTTCTTGAATGATGCATTTAGGAACCCATATTTGTTGTGATTTTCCTCTTTGGTTAGCGAACCTTTGTAGTCTCTTGAATGTTTTTTCTTTCTTTGCATTCAAATTTCGATTAGATGAGACATAGTGATCACTTGTAGATAGATTTTTTTTTCCCCCTTAAGTTGATCATCCAAATTGCTTCCAAAAGACTTGGGACTTGTGGATGAATAAGGTTGATATAACTGGTTCATATGGATAGATGGATGAATATTTGTCAAGGATGAGTGTCTTTTTTCATCTTGAGGTATAATGGGGTAAGTGGGTGATGAGCATGGAATGTAAGTAGTAAATCATTCTTTGTTGGATAAGAATGAAGGATAAACTTAGGAGATGCAAATGGATAGTGAGTAGGGATATCATCATCTTTAGAGTGAGTAACATGGCCAAGAACATCAATAGACTCATGAATAGCTTTGGTAGGAGAATTTTCTTTTATAGGTGAACTAAATCTTGAGGGTATTTTTGAAGTGGATATGAGGTGATACTTTGATCTTGACAAGTAGATTTAGATAACATAGGTAGATAAATTTTCTCATAGTTTAGAGTAAGCTCAATGGAGATAGTGGAAGTGGTATCTTCATCATGCTTAGGAGATGAATAAGACATAGGATATTGAAAGGTGACATCTTGAAGGAGATGAGAGAGTGCTTGATCTTGATCTTTCTTGAAATTTATATCTTTAGCTTTTTGAGAGTCCTCTTTACATGGAGCCACTTCTAAAGACAAGGGAGAATGTGAGGTTTGCATGATAGGATCTTGACGAGGTAAAAAAAGACTAGTTGAAGTGGGAATAATAGGCATAAAATCACATAAAGATTGAGGATCTTTAGTCCTATCAATATGGAAAATGTATGCAACCAAGTGAATGTTATCTTGAGTTTCTTTTAGAGGTAGCCCTTGAGGGTAAGCATAGTGAACATGAAAAGAATTAGGTTCTTTGTTTGATAGAGGCATGTTGGAAATATTTAAAGTTTTAGAAAGTTAATGCATGTTGGAAGAAGTGAAGAATTTGAGGGAACCATCACTAGACATTAATTCATCAATGTGATCTTGCTCAAGAGAAGTATCCTCATCACATGAATCATTAGGGGTTCCAACATCAATTATACCATCATTAATAAGATCTTGGAGTCTATGTTTCAACTCAATGAAATCTATAGTTTTATGACCTTTTTTTCTATGGTAATCGAAATAGTGATCATCATTCCACCATGGAGGTTTTACCTCAGGTTATAAGGTCTAGATTTGTATGGTAGAATGATAATCTTGTTTGCAACTATAGTATTTTATCATATCCCCATTTTAAGATAGAATTTTAATAATAATTAGATAATATAATGTTATTAAATAAATAATGATGATAAAGTTAAATTAAAACTAATACTAAAATATAAAAATAAGAAATAATAATTATTTAATCTATATTATCAATAAAATAATATTTAGTATGATATTTTAAATAATTAAAAAATAATAAAATTTCAATGAATAAATAAAGAAATTAAATTAAATATAAGAGACAAAATTGTAGAAAGTATGTTAACTTTCTAAATAGAATTTAATAATAAATAATAATAAACACAAATAAGTAAGTAAATAAATAATATAACATAGAATAATATAAATTAACTAAATCTAATGAAAAGTGTAACAAATAGATATGACTCCTTGAAATTAAGATATAAAAGGGAGGAGAGTTTATTTTAGAGAGAGGGAAAAAGAAGAGGAAAAGATAGGAGTTCAAAAAGGAAAAACGAAAGATGAAAGCAATACGAAGAAAATAAGGAAGTGCCTTTCTTTAAAGGTATAATTATGAATGGTTGTGACTTTTTAAAGATAATGTGATTATAAAGCATTGAGACTTTTTCAAAGGATTTTAGTTATGAAGTGTTGTAAGTTTTCAAAAGGATTATAACTATGAAGTGTTGTGACTTTTCAAAAGATTTGTATTATGAAAGGTTGTGACTCTTGGAAATGAAGAAACAAAAAAGTATACTTTATTTTTTTCTTATAATTAGAAAAGGAAGAATTTTAGAAAGTAAATATAGAGTTGAGATAATCTAGAAGGAATACTTCATTGAAGGGCCGACTAAAGATAGAGCCACATGGACCAAGAAAAGAAGAAGTTAAGAAAGGTATGTTTATGGATTATATTTGTTTAATTATGTTTATGAATTTATTTATATTAATGAGTCATACTTGTGGATAATTTATGCATATACATATGTATATGTAAAGGTGGAATCCGAAAAGAATAACACACATGACTTAATGGTTAATGGTTTAAGATCAAGACAGTCCCTTTTTAACAAAAGATCAATAGAGTCCCTTTGGGAAAAGAGTGGTTTAATATGGTTATAATGCTAGAAAATTTTGTCGATGTTAACATATGCATATGTGACAAGGGCCCTCGATGGAGAATGTCTCTTCTAGGAAGGACCTTAAAGGGAGCAATTCATAGAAGACAAAGAAGTAATCGAGGATCTAAGGATCCTCAAGAGGGTTATTGATCTCGAAGTGGAGACATCTTTAAGGTTGGGTTAGGATAGATGGTAGAATAGTGAAAGTTGATTTATTATTATATAAATTCTAATGTTTATTTTGTAGGTATTCTTGTCCTAGTTAGTGGGGACATTACAATGGTATTAGAGCATGATCTTGTCATCATGTAGGGTTAAAGAGGATCTAGAAAAATAATTTATATTACAAATTAATATAGAAAGTTAATGACTATTAGAAAGGATTCAAACATATCCATGATAGCAATATAAGAATTTGGACTAAATTAAATATATATTTCAACTTAACAATTTTTTTTATCTAATTGCTTGAGGACAAACAATTTGAGGAAGGGTACATTTTCATATCCTCATTTTAAGATAGAACTTTACTAATAATTAGATTATACAATGTTATAAAATAAATAATGATAATAAAGTTATATTTAAACTAATACTAAAATATAATAATAGGAAATAATAATGATTTAATCTATATTATCAATGAAATAATATTTAGTTTAATTTTTTAAATAATTAAAAAATATTAAAATTTCAATGAATAAATAAAGACATAAAATTAAATACAAGAGACAATATTGTAGAAAGTATGGAAACTTTCTAAATAGAATATAATAAAAAATAATAATAAACACAAATAAGTAAGTAAATAAATAATATAACATAAAATGATGTCAATTAACTAAATCTAATAAAAAGTGAAGAGATATTTAACAAATAGACATGAATCCTTAAAATTAAGATATAAAAGGGAGGAGAGTTTATTATAGAGAAATGGAAAAAGAAGAGGATACGATAGGAGTTCAAAAGGGAAAAATGGAAGAGGAAAGTAAAATGAAGAAAATAAGAAAGTAACTTTCTTAAAAGGTATCAATGATATTGAAAGGATGTGAACCTTCGAAAGGGTCATAATTATGAATAGTTGTGACTATTCAAAGATATTGTGATTTTAAAGTATTGACACCTTTCCAAAGGATTTTAGTTATGAAGTGTTGTGACTTTTCAAAAGGATTATAACTATCAAGTGTTGTAACATTTCAAAGGATTTGTATTACGAAAGGTTGTGACTCTAGGAAAAGAAGAAACACAAATGTATATTTTATCCTTTCCTTATAATTAGAAAAGGAATAACCTTAGAAAGTAAATATAGAGTTGAGATAATCTATAAGGAATAATTCATTGAAGGGCCAACTAAGGATAGAGCCACATGGAACAAGAAAAGAAGGTAAGAAATATATGTTTATTGATTATAATTGTTTAATTATGTTTATGAATTTATTTATATTAATGAATTGTACTCATGGATAATTTATGCATATTGTATATGTAAAGGTGGAATCCAAAATAGATAACACACATGAAAATAATAGTGGAAGAGGTTTGGTGAAAGATTTGACAGAAATCTAGATGAATTTAATTCCATGAGCCAATTTCCCAAACAAGGTAGCACATAGAATGACACCGGAAGAAAGTGAAGAGTTGAACAGACAAGTTCATGAGTTGTTGTAGAAGGGGTTGATTTGAGAGAGTCTAAATCCATGTGCTATACTACCAATATAAGCACCAAATAAAAATGGAGAATGGAGGATGTCCACAGATTCACAGGCTATTGCATGAATCCATCTCTCATGAGAATAAATGGAACACTTATCACTCATTGGATCTAGGTGATGCTCATAGGGGTTAAGCACCAAGACTTACTATGGAAATTATCTCCTCCTTATCAAATATGAATTAGCATAATGTCCAGACCTTATTCTCATCAAGATAATGCATAACAAACCCTCTAAACCCTAATCACCCAACTTTGGACTGATGCATGGCTCACATGATTTCCCACATTAAGTTGTCTCAAAGGAATGGTGAGAATAAAGGTCATCCTATAGGCAATCTAGACTCAAACTCAAGACATTAACATTTGACTTGACTCAAAACCCTAGAGCAAAGATATAGACTGAAATTGGAGCAATAGTTGGCTCTTTCTAAGGATTTAAGCATGATAATGCTTGAAAGAACTCTAGCAATCTCTAGTTCAGCATAAAAGGTGACAAATTGGAAACAAATAGAACAAACTAAACTAGAAAAACAAAAACAAATTACCTAGGAAAATAAGCAACTAAACTAAAGCAAGAATGCACGAAAGGAAAGCCTACCTATCTAGCTACTATGCAGGGGTTACCTACTTTCAATTTTGCATTTGATACAAATTTAAATCCTACCCATTATAAGAACATGGTAGGGTTTCTCCAGTGGGATATGCCAACTTGAAAGAATTATTCTAATTCACTTGAATGATCTAAAATGGCCCTTTCCACAAAGACTAAAAATTAGAGCACATACATCTTGGCTCATGTCTCTTATCTCATATCAACACCAAATCACCTTCCATAAATTTTGTAGGCCTTTCTCTTTAATAAAAAAATTATTTACCCTTGCTTGGTGTTCAATAATTTTGTCAACCATCTCTTCCCTTTCTTCCTACAGTTTGGTGAGATATATGATTATCTTTTCTAATCCATCTTTGAAAACATCTTCTTCAATCATAGTCGTAAATTTATAGGAAACAATCTCTAAAGGTAATGGAAAATTAGCTTTCACTTCATAGACTAATTCAAAAGCTGAGATGCCTATAACTCTTTTAGGTGTGGTTTTGTCAGCCCATAATACATCGTGAATCTTTTTATGCCAACTTTTTTTATTATCTGAGAGCAATTTCTTCAAAATACTAATCAGATTCTTATTACTAGACTCAACTTGCCCATTTCCTTGGGGGAAATAATTTGAGGAATGTCCAACTTGAATACCATTATCATAGCAAAATTTAATAATCTCTGAAGAGGAAAAGTAAGATGCATTATCCATTATCAATTTCACAACAACTCCAAACCTAATCAAAATATGTTCTTCGAGAAATTCACATACTACTTCTGATGAAGTCTTCTTCATTGGCTTTGCTTCAACCCATTTACTGAAATAGTCTATGGTAGTTAATATATATGAGTGTCCTTGACTAGAAGGAGGATTGATTGGGCCTATAAAATATAAACCCTTTTGATGGGATCGAGCTTAATAGCCTAAGAGGTAATGCAACAAGTTGAGTTACTAGTAAACATCTTATATTTCTCACAATTTGCAACCCACAGGACACATGTCTTTCTATTGCTTTGTTGCCATGAATAAAACATGTTCATCTTTTCATAATGATATAACAACAACTGCAGATGTTCTTTTGATCTGGCAGTTGTGAAAAAGACTATAACATCTTTGTTTAATTTGCGACATGGGTCCACCTTCCATTATATACCTCATGGCTAACATGTGGTAGTGTTTTACGATCAGAGAGTCTAACGTCAACCTGTTTGTACATAGTAGAATATAATGGGCCCATTGAGACACATGTTGATTCGTCATTATGTCACTATGAATAATGATCGAACAACTTTTAATACTGACATAACAATGATCATGGATCTTATAAGATTTGATGCTTGAAGGCATTCAACTTTCATTTAATATTTAAATGGGACTCGATCTAATAGATAAGCATTTGACTTTCAACTGGCCAATAGCACAATTTTGACTTATCAACTTTGTAACATATATGCATAGGTTAAATATTAACCATTGATTTCATTCTTCATACCACCTTTGACTTGGTTCTTTCATCATTCCTACAATTTTGAGTGCTCACTTTGTATTCAAATTCAACTTATTCTTCTTGTAGATCATTCTCATGATCTACATATAATCTTTAAGCCTCAGTCCTCGATGTTCTCTATCATCTTTTGCATTGAATATGCCTGTGATCTCTCCATTCTACTTGTATTATGCCTTTAATGAAATTCTTGATCATAGAGTTTGGGTTTCTTATGAATATAATCGATTCTCTCTCTCTCTCTCTCTCTCTCTCTCTCTCTCTCTCTCTCTGTCTCTGTCTCTCTCTCTCTCTCTCTCATCTAGGGTATGCAAAAACTTACCTTCCAAAATCCTAGTCACCTAGCCTAATTGAATCTATTAGATTATTCTTACATTCCCACCTAGGTAACTCAGAGATAAAGATGAGAGAGAAAACCCTAATGGAAACCTAGACTAGGCACAAACACAAAAAATTGACACAACCCTAATACTATAATCTTGAAAAATATAGGAAACTAAAATCATGGCAACATAGTGACAGTAGAAGAAAAGTGTCCTCCATATGCCTCATTATGAAAAGATGTCAACAATTTTACGTACTGCTCTTTATCCACACATCTCAAAAATGTTTCTTCAATTAATCTCTTGTACAAGACATCATCATGAATCACATACTTTAATTCTTTTTTTTAATCCCTCCTTTTCCTAGTAGTCAATCCATCAAGGCATTCACCATATGTTAGAAAATAAGCAATTTTTGAGAATTAAAGATCCTAAAGACTTACCATAAGAACTTTTGGAGTATCTTCTTCTTTGAATAGTTGATCCTCTACCAAGGATTTATATAGTGCATTACATCTTAGAAGTTTGGTTGGCTTTATTTGTATATCATATTCTTGGACTTTTGCAATCTAAACTCCTCTATTATTACAACCAACCTCTTGTTGTGTTAGAATACTTTTTACTATAGGGTCTGGAACATATATTATTGAATAAGGATGCAACACATAAAACTTGAAAATTTTAAGGGCTATCACCACTACATATGCATGTTTTTCCATCTGTGAGTATCTTACACTAGTACAAAAACAACAATAGGTGACTAAAAAAACCAGTAAAAAATGTATATATGTGATTTAAATCAATCAAGTGACTAATAGTAGTTAATATCCAATCATTTATAACACTAATAAATATACTACTAAGCAATTTTAGTCATCGGTATTGATTTGTGACTAAAATACAGTACTAAATATACTACTAAATTTAGTAGTATATTTTAGTCACAGATCAAAATTAGTGACTAAAATTGCTTAGTAGTATATTTAATAGTGTTATAAATGACTGGATATTAACTACTATTAGTCGCTTGACTAATTTTAGTCACTAATTTTGATTGTTGATTTAGTCACACATTTAGTCATATAATTAATAGTATATTTAATCACATATTTTGTCATAAATTTGAAAATTGATTTAGTCACATATTTAGTGTTATATGTAGTGATCTATTTGGTCACATAATTAGTATATTTAGTAGCATGTTTAGTAGTATATTTAGTGTTAGGATTAAACAATGGACAAAAATAATAATTACATGCAAATATAAACAATATTAGAAAATAATAGATCACATAGAAAATACACAAGATACCAAGATTTAACGTAGTTCACCCAGCCCTTGGGCTATGTCCACCAAATAGCAAGTTTGATATTATTATGATCTAGTGATTACAACTTGATTACAATCTGTAATCCCTTACAACTCAATATTGTCGCAAGAACCAATTTCTGCATCACCACACTAAAAAATCCCCAATCCTAAGCCCTTTTATACAAGTTTTTTTTACTGCTTTAGGGTTATAATTAATAATTACATGTCAACCCAAAATCTTGATAAAATATGGCCCAATTTTTTTTCCCATTGAGGAATTATGGAGTACCTATAGTACTTTCCTAATTAGATACCGCAATCTAACAATCTCCCACTTGGGGACTAATCAAGCTCCACACTAAACAACAATCTCCCACTTGGACACTAATCCTGTAGCTATGTCGCTACTCCATGAGGTTCTCACTAGATCAAACCACCATGAAATCTACTATTCTTTTATTCATGTTCAGTCTAGAAGAACAACTAAAGCTAAAGAGGAGTTCAACTTCTTTATTGTTACTACCATTGTAAACATATTTGTTGGATTGTCATCTGTAGGTATCTTGTCTAGCTTTAATTGTCCATCATCCAAAACTGATCGAATGAAATGGTACCACAACTGTATGTGTTTGGTCTTTGAATGTAGAGCTAAATTCATTGCAAGATGAATGGCACTTTGACTATCTGTAAACAAATAATTATTCTTTTGAGGGTGTCCCAATTCTTCCAAGAAGAACTGAAACCATATCATCTCCTTGGCTACCTCTATAGTAGCAACATACTCTGCCTCTATAATGGATAAATCATTAACCTTCTATAACTAAGAAACCTAGCTCACGGTTGCCCTACCAATAGTAAAGACATAACCTGTAGTACTCTGCCTAGTATCAATATCCCCTACCAAATTTGAGTCAACATATCCCTTTAAATTAGTAGTAGATCCTCCAAAGTGTAAACACTTATTGGATGTTCCTCTCAGATCTTTAAGAATCCATTTAACTACATTCCAATGCTCAATTCCTTGATGACTTATATACCTACTAATGATTCCCACTGTATGTTCAATATCTAGCCTTGTACATACCATAGCATACATCAAGCTTCTTATCAACTGAAGCATAGGGTACCTTTGACATATTATCCTCCTCTTCTTGTGTCTTGGGACACATCTCCTTAGTCAAGTTCAAATGACCACGTAAAGGTGTGCTAATAGATTTAGCATGCTTCATATAGAAATGATGCAACACCTTCTCAATATAATTAGCCTGAGTAGCATCAATTTCCTATTCTTCCTATCTCTACAAATCTTCATACAAAGGATTTGTTTTTTCCCCTCCAAATCCTTCATAGCAAATGCATGTGCTAACTAGAATTTCAGCCCCTTAATCTGATCCATGTTAGACCTAGCTACAAGCATATCATCAACATATAAACATAAAATAATGTAGCTATCATCATCCAACCTCTTAAAATAAACACAATGATCTGAATGAAACCTACTATATCTTATCTCATGTATAAAACTATCAAATTTTAGATACCACTACCAAGGTGGTTGCTTCAAGCCATATAAACTTTTCTTCAATTTGCACACTAAGTTCTACCTCAAATCCCTGTGGCTGAGCCATATATATCTCTTAATCCAAATCACCATGAAGGAAGGTTGTTTTAACATCAAACTACTCTAAATGCAAATCTTCAGTAGCCACAATACTTAAAACAATATGAATAGAAGTCATCTTAACAACAAGAGAAAATATCTCATCAAAATCAATGCCCTTTTTCTATGCAAATCCTTTTACAACTAACATGGATTTAAATATTTTCTTACCTCCATCCTCTTCTTTTAACTTGTAAACCTACTTATTCTGTAAAACCCTTTTACCTGCAAAAAATTTGCATAAATCCCATGTCTTATTTGTCAGCAAAGAGTCCATTTTTTCTTTTATTGCAGACTCCCATTGAATCTTAATATCCACCTACAGAGCTTCATCATAACATTTAGGTTCACCAACATCAATAAGTAAAATAGAATACAAAGAGGGAGAAAATATTTTTGGAGGTCTAATTAGCCTAGTTGACCATCAAACATTCACTAGTGCTTGTGGTATTTGTTGTTGTAGTTGTTTCACATCATGAGGAATGGTTAAAACATTATCTTGTGGAGTATCATCCAACACTACATAATCATCTTCTTTCTTCTCATGTGGCTGCAACAGATCTTTGTACAACACTTTCTTATTGAATATGGAATCCTTGCTTCTTACAATTTTACAATTTTCAAAGTCCCAAAGCCTATAACCAGATTAATTAATGCTATATCCAACAAATATGTATTTCTTTGACTTAGCTTCTAGCTTGGTTCTATTTTCAAAATCTATATGAGAAAATGCTTCACAATTGAAGATTTTGACAAAAGAATATCTCACCTTCTTACCAATCCATGCTTCCTCTAGAATATCACAACACAAAAGAGTAGAGAGACCTCTATTAATAAAATATACAATAGTATTGATAACCTCCACCCACATGGGTAAGGGCAACCTAGCATGCAACCTCATGCTCCTTGCACACTTCATTATAGTCCTGTTCATGTGTTCAGCCACTCCATTTTTCTGTGGAGTCCTTGGAATAGTTTTATGTCTAAAAATACCATTAGTGGAGCAATAATCTTCAAATTCATGACTACAATACTCACCACCATTATCATATTTGAGACATTTTAATTTCGTACAAGTCTCATTTTCAACCAAGCATTTCCATTTCTTAAAAAGTTTCAAATACATCAAATTTATGTCTAAGGAAATAAACCCATACTTTTCTAGTTGCATCATCAATTAATGTTACATAATAATGAGAGCCACCAAGGGAAGATACCTAATCTGGTCCCCATACATTAGTATGCACAAGCTCTAATTTCTCCTTTTATTTTCCTTCCCAATCTTCACAAAACTCACTCTTTTTTGTTTTCCATACACACAACTTTTAGAGAAATCCATATTAACACATTTTAAACCTGGTAAAAATTTCTTTGAATGAAGTACTTTCATACCTTTCTCACTCATGTGCCTAAGTCTGTTGTCCCACAACACTTTATCAGAATCTATAGCAACTATTTGTTCTCCCTGCTCAACTACAACAACTATTCCTAAATATTCATTTTTCTCTAAACCAATTAAAGTAGAAGGAATAATATGACCTATACAAAGATATAAGGTGCCTACTTTTACACCTTTTTTTACTACAAGGGAGCCTTTTGAAACCTTCCAATTTTTATCATTAAAAGTAATTACACAACTCTCATCACTGAGTTGCCCTGCTAAAATTAAATTCCTACTCAACCTTGGAATATGTCTTACATAATGTAGTAGCCAATGATTACAATTTTGCAACTAATTTTAACTTTTCCCTTTCCAATAATTTGATAGGGTCCATTATCCCCCAAATAAACAAGTCCAAAATCCCCTTGGGAATAATTAATGAAATAACTTTTTATGAGGTGTAGCATGAAATAAAGCACCATAATCTAAAACCCATGAATCATCAACACTTTCTAAAGACAAAAGAAAAGGATCCTCTTCAAATTTTTTACTTACCACATTTGCCTCCTTGTCTTCATTTGGTTTATCTCCTTTTTTCTTTTGAGTCCAACAATCATTCTTTTTATGCCCTGCTTTCCCACAATAGTAGTCATTTGGTCCTCTTGATTGAGACCTCCTTCCCTTTGACTTTCCTCTTGATTTCTAGAATTACTTCCTCTCTCAATCATTCTACTTTGACTTTATGCATTCAAAGAACTTCCTGATGTATATTCACTTGAGGTTTTCCTACGAGTTTCCTCACTCAAAATAACACTGATCATATCATCATATTTTAGGGTACTAGATCTAGGAACAAAATTACTCATAGCCATTACCAAGTCACTCCAACTTTTAGGCAAAGAACACAACATTAAGAGAGCCCTAATTTCTTCAACAAAATTGATACCCATAGAAGATAACTAACTACTAATAGTATTAAACTCATTTAAATGATCTATAATAGATCCATCTTCTGTCATTTTCATATTAAATAAATGCTTCATGAGAAATACCTTGTTTGAAGTAGAGGACTTTTTGTATAATTTCACTAGGGTTTGCATCAACTCTTCAATTGTCTTTGCTTTTGTAATATTAAATGCCACTGATAGTGCTAGGCATAATCAAATGCTTCCAACTACCTTTCTGTCCAAAATATCCCAGTCATCATTTGACATAGATCCCCGATTCTTGGTTTTGCCTTCCAACAACTTCCCTAAATCCTTTTGATAAAGATAGTCTTCCATTTGCATCTTCCATAATTGAAAGTTTTGCCCATTAAACTTGTCAACCCTTAGCTTACCCTCATCTGCCATCGCTCCCACTCAACTGTGAGACTTTCTTATAGAGGATAACTGAAAAAAAACTTAGCTCTAATACCACTTGTTAGCATTAAACCACAAACTAAAATAACAATTACATGCAAATATAAACAATATTAGGAAATAATAGATCACACTGAAAAAATACAAGATACCAAGATTTAATGTGGTTCACCCAATCCCTAGGGTACGCCCACCAAACAACAAGTTCAATATTATTACAATCCAATGATTACAACCTGATTAGAATTTGTAATATCTTATAGCTCAATACCATTGCAAGAACCAATTTTTGCATCACTACATTGAAACAATCCCTAACCCTAAGCCCTTTTATACAAGTATTTTTACCACTTTAGGGTTATAATTATTAATTACATGTCGGCCTAAAATCTCGATAAAATAGGGCCCAAATTTTTTTCCTACTGAGGAATTATGGTGTATGTATAGTACTTCCCTAACCAGTCACAACAATCTAACATTTAATTATAATAGGTTATGTATATCATTAGGAGTTCTAGAGCTAGATGACTTGAAGTCATTTTCAATCCAATATTTCATTACATCAAGTATTGTAAGGAGTACACTAGAATCCATGGGGTCAGTACAAGAATTATTGATGCCAATATTTCAAGTCAGTGCAAGCCATATTGTGCTAATGGAACATTTCCATAAATGAAAAAGATAAGCA
This sequence comes from Cupressus sempervirens, assembly GCA_028749045.1. Lineage (NCBI taxonomy): Eukaryota > Viridiplantae > Streptophyta > Pinopsida > Cupressales > Cupressaceae > Cupressus > Cupressus sempervirens. Next base: position 913,750,681 of record CM053786.1, on the reverse strand, counting down.
TGCAAGAGATCAACTAAAGTTATCTTGTGATCTATGGATTAAAACATAATAAATTTTCTAATCTTTCTAAGATATTGTTATAAATCTCAAAAGTGTGAAAATTAAAACCAACAGAAAACAATCATTCTAATTAGTAAGAGTGTTTGGTAAAATATTCACCTTGATAACCATTGAGAAAACTACAACACTAATACGTATGTGAAAAATGTATATCTCACCTCATAGTGTACCATAAGTAGTCAATATTATCTCATGTAGTGTTTATTTTCTCCAACAAACCTACTACAGTGAGAGAACTATCTACATTAGTGGCAACATATTCTTGGAATGATTCCCAAGATAATCCCTTAACATGTGTTATTTTCATTTGAGTTATTTTGACAATGACCAATCATAGAGCATTTGAATTTATTAGTTTGGTAAATTCTACTACTATTATACAATGGAAGATATTCAAATACATTCTATCCATGTATGGAAGAAATATAATGCACTCTAGAAAAGAGCTTATTTTAACAAAGAAATTTTCACTATGAAGACAAGAAAATACAGTAAATCCTTCCATTTTTCTCCTTTCAGATAAACATTGAGATTAAATAGTAACAAAAGCTTCATAGGTAAGTACAAATATTTATTTTAAACAAAATAATGCCCCCCCTACACCTATTATTGAGAGAGGCTATCATTTAACAAAGAAGCATCACATGAATCAATAAACAAAAAAATGTACAAAGAAATCCTCCACATTGCTCCATTTAGATAAGCATCAAGATTAAATAGTAATAAGAGTAGCAATGATCATTCTAAAATATTTATACTTAACAATGAAGATATCAACTTATTATTCCTTGATCAAGTAAGAAAAAGTAGATTGTAATTAAAAAATGAAGCACATAGATAATTGTAATTTGTAAGCATGCTGACATTTTAAAGAAATTAACTATCACCTTGGCAATATTGAACATTGAGTTTCTGTAGTTAGGGAGAATGTTAACAGACCAAGTAGGGATGTGATAGTGCCAATTGTTAAAAATGAATATTACATTACAGAATGCATTAAAATTTTCCTAAGAAGCCATGTAAAGCAAGAAAAAGAACACAAGTTAAGCCATTAAATCAAGTTGGATGGAGTTGGACAAGTTTGATTGGAACCTAAAATAAGGGTGTAGTTTTTCCTTGAACAATTGGTTGCAGGTTTCTATGCATAAAAGTAATGTTAAGTTTAACCTATCCCTTTTATTGGCAACTATTCAAACACATTAAACAACATTTTTACTTTTAATTGGTAAATTAATAATAAATTAAAGAAGTCAATAGCAAATATTAGTATTTTGATACTAAAGAATTCATGGCAAAGTAAGAAAAGGGAGAATAAACAAGCGATTTTATTGCTAGAGAGGAGGAGTCAAGAAGCATCGTCAATAATAAAGAAGAAACTTAAATCTATGTAGCTTCACCTCTATTTACAATTTGAGCTTTCTGCCTATGAAATACGACAAATATACAAAATTTCTATAGTCACATTTTCACTTAAAAAAAAAACCCGTTTATACCTTTTGCACACTATCTTCTTCAGATTCTTCATAGCTCCTCTCTTTCTTTGAAATGCCTTTAGTTGGCACTAAAGCATTCTATTAAACAAAATACTTAGCAGCTTGCAATAAAATAAATTTGACATAAACAACATTTACATAGCAATTTATAATTAACAATATAAACAACATTAACTAGATACTTACTAACTTGTAATCAAATATACTTGATATACACATCATAGATGAAATGACTATAGTTGCCATTGAAACATTCTATTAAAAAAAATACATAGCAACTTGTAATAAAATAAATTTGACAAAAATAACATTTACATAGCAATTTACAATTAACAATACAAACAACATTAACTAGATAATTACTGACTTGTAATCCAATATACTTGATATACACATCATTTAATAGTAACTTACAATAAACAATATTAACTAGCAATTTATAATGAACAAAATTAGTTTAAAATCAGTCTTGGATGGCTGAAAACAGAGAGCTTGCAAATAGTCTAGGTGTTATAATTGAAGAGGTTGACAATGAGAATGAATGCAACAAAGTTCATAGTGGAAGGTACATTATCCAACTCATCATCTCGAATGATGGTTATGCATGTGCTCTCTCTTTTGAACCAAATTTCAATGAGATCCTCATGGAAACTTGATCTCCTCAATGAAAAGCTCAAAAGACTAAGAAATAACCTAAGATTGTCTAAACAAACCATTGGAAAACTTATTGTAAGCTTTTAAGAAAAGAAACTGTAGAAATCCTGAAAGCAAAAAACAAGCTACTACTGAAATTAAAGGGCCATCTATGTGTCACATAGCTAAAGATGCAAAAGGGGAATGTGAGAAAGCCATGTTAAAAGCTAAAGCAACCTCAGTTCTTCAAGAAATATTACCATAGTGCTATGTATGACTATTCCCCAAAATGGAAAAAAATTGAGCTTCTGGTAGAACTTAAGGGAATCCTACCTCTGCACAATTTGATCAGAGCTCTAGGATTTTTCTTTGATCATCCCATTATTATTAGTTTAAATTTTACCAGTGATTAATGGTATGCAAGAAGTTTTTTGGTGGATAGTTTTAGGCATCTAGATCTTTTTGTGATGCACAACTTGGCGAAGGCTAAGGAAACAAGGAATGTAATATCTAAGGTGGTGGACGGGAAGGATGAAAAACTTGTGGATGTTGCTATCAAGAGTTGTTCCAATTTTAGGCAATATGGGCTTCATTGCTTGGTGCCTCAGTTTGTGAAAAATTATTTTGAAAGTTTTGAAATTGGGTGTGATGGAGTACTCTATTCAAAGAGAGAGGTGACAGAATCAAATAAACTTATTGTTTCTCTTCTAATGTCCCTTGGAAATTGGATGAAGAATATGAAGAAATTTTGTGTGATTTATGACTACAAGCTTCCCCTATTCTCTCGTTAGGGGCATTGTGAGGGAGAACTATGCTTGTATAGTTTTTGAAAACCTAGGTATCAGAGCATGAGTGTTGCAGGAACTTCAAAAGTTAGAATTAATAGATTTAGAATGTACACTTTCTTTTGTTGTAACAAAATGTGGCCACAACCATGATGTATTTGAACCATATCTATCCTGTCTTTTAAAACAAGAGGAACATCAAAATAAATCTATGTGTTTTAGCATTTACAAGCATGGCACACATTCAGAGATATGCGAAAGTCCTTATATACACCAAAAACATCTATCCAATAAAAATATTGAGCTCGTTGGAAATTTGATAAATTCATTTCCCCTCTTTTAGAATTGCAGTAGTGTTCACATGAAATGGAGTTGGTTTTAATGCTAGGAATGTCCTGGTTGAAAAATAATAACAATTTTGTTGATTCATTTGAAGAATAATATGGAGAAAAATTATGGCTTCCTTATAAGATCCTTACATATATTTTCTTTACAAATAGATTATCACTACATCTACTCTAGCAAAGTTGCAAATTAAATGTTGATAACTATTTATACTAGTTTGTAGTGTTGTGTGAATCTAATAAGGAGAATGCTTATAAGCAGTGAAGGGATCTATTTTTTCCCTCCATGGAAGTCCTCTGAAAAATTGGTACTCTATCATAAGGAATGGATTAAGATGCTTGAGTGATACGTAGTATATGAATACTGGAAATGCATGTGGGAATGACATCTACTTCTCTTGTGAACTAGGCACATCAATTTCCTATTCCAAGTCTTTACTTATGATGATGGGGACAATAATGAAAGAGTACTCTGTGATTTCTCTTTGTGAGATCTTGTTAGGGTAAACGCATTAAAAAAAAGCATACTATGTGGTTGGCCCAAAATATGGAAATAATGCCATCATATACCATTTATTTGTGCTTAATCATCTACAACATATGGCATATAGAAATGTAAAAGAAAGATATATTATAAAAAGATTAAGAGAGGACAGTGATTTGTACAAACATTATAAGAATTTGAGAAAGCATTATGTCGAAGAGGTTTTGAAGGGAAGGATGCCTGAAGACCAACTCTTGCAATTGTTATACAAAAGAACTATTCAGTACACAAGACCAATATTTTGTTCCTTGCACTTAGTCAATTTGCATCATCTGATGCTGGTCAACATAAGGACTTAATGGTCATATGCAACATAAAAAGAACAATGTCAAACTTATTGAAATGGGAAAAGAAAATGGATCAAAGAAGAAACTCATAAAGACTAAATTATTAGAATTTACTTGACGAAAACACATTCCTTCACCACTAGTGAAGACTATCACTACAGAAAATATATGTTTGTTCATCTTAACTTGGCATTTTTTGAAATTTTCTAAATCATATCTATTTATGAAAGTATTTTATGTATTGGAATACAAATTTCATAGCTCAAAGAACTCCATAGTGATCTATATTTTATTTTTATATAATTAAAAAGAAAAAAATTTTAAAATCGAAACACAAAAACTAGGAACTTCAAATTTTTGTAAGCAAATAACTTTGCTACACCTTTTTTTAATCCTAAAGATGGGATATTATTTATTGGTTGTAGGATCTTGTGCTATAAAAAAAAATGAAATTTACTAAATAATTTTTTAATGGGCAATATTTAAACATATCAACCATCAAAAATATACTTAATGGAATTTGGTTGCTTTGTTATTTAAACATGTCAACTACAAATATGTACTAAGTAATATTTAATGGAATATTTAAGCATATCAACTATTGACATTTAGTAAAGTTTGTTATTAGTGACAACACTTATTTAGATTCTGTATGGCTACTGAGCTCATTGAACAGTCTACAGTGTTTGCCACATTATTCAGTAGCCACTGAGCTCTACAATTCCTATTGAACATTTCAGTGGTTACCAAGGGAATTTAGTTAGTGTGAAGTGCAATAGTTTCTACCAAGATAACAGTTCATGTGAAGTGAAGTTAGTGTTAACTGAGCTATGTGATGATTAGTGTTTATCGAGTGCAATCATGGTAAATGAGTAATTCAATTTCTACCGAGTTACACAATATTTACCAAGTCACTATGTAGACCAATTTTGAGACTACTTTGAGATGATTAGTATGGATTGAGCTTCTACTTCCACTAAATGCATGATGATGATAAGTAGTGACAATGGATGCCATGTATAAGAACTTCACCAAGTCAGTCTTCAAAACCTGAGTGTCTACATATGGGCCAACTTTGTAATATTGGTGTTAACTTGTATATTGGTCGACCTTGTAATTATGTAAATTGAATTGATATATATGTAATGTATTGTATCATATCCAAAGAAGTAAGTAAGCATGAATATGGGAAAATAATGTGAAATAGAAGCATGCAAATGTGAATCAACAGTAGACAAAGTATATTGTAAGGCCATATAAGCAAAGGAGCAGTAGAGTCATGTCTATCACATAAAGGTGATTATTACTTCAAAGAATATCTATTAGCAATCCAGTTGTAAGTTAGAGATCTACTATTTCATCCTAATAGGTGAACTAGTCCAAATCCTTTAACAAGGTAGACTTAACAGTCTTTTCTCAAATCTCTTTACCGAGTGCATACTTCATCGTGTGTTTGTGAAACCTCTAACAAGGTGGACCTAGCAATCCTAATTGATCCTAATAGGGAAGATCATTAGAAGTGATCATGTAAGCCTTAATAGGCCAACTTTATGCTGCAGTATTGAAGTTTTGTGGGTATCATTCCACCCTAGTTTTACCTTCTATTTGGAAGGTTTCTAGATCACCAAATTATTGTCTTCAAGTGTTATGAATGTTTTATGCTTTTAGTTTCCCATGCATGCAGTTAGATCTAATTTAATGAATAAAAAGGTAATTGAATTATTGAAATTAACATATAAATTTGGTAAAGTTTTTAAGGTTACTGATTCACCCCTCCCCTCTTAGGAACCTATCATAATATTGAATATTTCTAACAATTCATATCAGAGCTTTGTGGTTGTCAAGATAAAATTTGACAGCTTGAGCAAAGATCAAGGACAATGGAGATATTTAGACTTGATAAGGCAATTGATAATGAAAAGATAGATCTAGAAATGTTCATTGCACAACTCAATAAAGCTAAGGAGCCACTTTCCCAATCCCTAAAAAGAAGGAAGGAATTTTCAAATCAAATAAATGATCATCAGTACATTGAAGAAAATATTGAATATTTTTTCCCTTCAAGCAATTCAGATGAAGAAAATGATGTAGTCAAAGAACTCTTAGAGAAGAATGGTTCCCTACAAGAAGAAGTAAGGATGCTCAAAAGAGGACAAGAAATTTAGTTAGTAAGGCTATGTGAAATCTTGGAATAGAGGAACAAGATGAAAGAAGAAATGGATGGAAGAAACAATGAGATCCAGAACCAATCCCTTCAGCATGTAGATCTTATGGATCAAATCTCTAATGAAAATGAGGAAATCATGAGCCAAAGATAGATCAATGAAAGATTAAGAAATGATCCAAATTTGGAAAGACAAATCAATGAAAGAATAAGAAGTGAGCTAGGATCGGAAAAGAAAATTAGTGAAAAATTGAAAAATGACCTAAACACTGAAAAACAAATCAATCAAAGAATGATGAAATCCCAAGTAGAAATGAATCAATTGAATCAACTAAATGAGAAAAATCTCTATAGACAAAAAGGAAAAGCAAGAATTGGATACAAAGAAGAAGGTGAATCCTCCAAAAAAGTTTCTCAAAGGAATCAACAACTTACTAGCAATCACTATGGTAAGATAGACCATACATCAAATAGATGTTGCAGTAATGGTAAAGCAAAATTCAATGGTAAATGCTACAATTGAAATCAACATGGTAAAAAGGCTAATCAATGCAAAGAGAAACCAAAATTTGAAGGCAAGAGTCACAAATGCAAGAAACAAGGTCACAAGGCATCAAACTGTAGAGCCAAGTCATTCAATCTAGTAGAGAAAATTGTGAAAGAAGTATTTGATTGAGACTATAAGACTTGGTGTAGATGTCATTACTATGGAGAATATGGACACATTGGCATGAACTATGTTAAACATCACACAAGGAAGAGAGTTACCACCATAAGATGTTTCACTTATATAGAACTTGGTCATCTAGCCAAGAATTGCATGAATATAGGTAGAATTGAAGATGAAAAGAAAGCAAAACTAGATAATGTTTGAAAGAAGATGAGGCAACAATGGATTCCTAAATCTACCAAGGAAGCTAGTTCCAGCAATGATGGTCATGTCACTCAAGAAGTGGGTGACTCCACCATTTCCAACTAAGTTCTTCAGGAAGAACTAGAACTGTGTTATCAAGATCACATCCAAACAGTTCCAAAATTTAATAGTGGCAAAGATCCAAATCAGTATTCAAGATACAAAAGGATCATCAAGGAAGATCACTATTAGTTATCACTGAGTTGCCTTCTCTACCAAGTAAGGTTGGGTCATGGACTCTACCAAGCAAAGTCAGGAGTAACAAGAACATGTTTGATTACTATGTTAGGAAGCCTTTATCGACCAATCTAAATAGATAGTGGATGATAGTCTATCATGCATAATGACCTTGATCCAAATAAAGCACAATTGCAGATCCCTCCTAAGGTACTACTCATTAACGATATTTGAACTCATTTTAAGTGTGCAATTTAAGAAATTGGAACCCTAAAGATGGATGATGCCCTAGGAGAATTGTGTGTAAATGGTGTTCTTAAACTTGAACATAAGCATTTGGAGGACAAGGTTTAACCCACATTCCCCACCTACCCCAAAGTTTCCAAATCAAATGGATCAGATACATCCTAAGCCAAGTTCACAATGGTCAATTATGGCTTGAGCAACCAGTTTTGATCACTAAGAAGATGATTCATCGCATCACCAACCTTCCCATGCTCTCCAAAGCCAAAACCACTAAAACCCTAGGTTGGGTGAAGTTAGAAAAGAAAATGCTTGCTCAGTGGGATGGGAAAGGTATGAAGATCAATAGTGTAACTGATGCAAAACTAAAATTTAGCATACATGTGATAGCTCACAAGATCTATAGTTCTAGCCATCTAAATAGTGTTTCATGTGAAGCAATAGACATGGTATACAATGTTGTGAAGAATAATTTGTCATATGATCTTGTGGACTTGTTGTTGAAGTAGTTTAACAAAAACATGGAAAGTATAAGGACTTCCAAAAACAACCCTTGTAAATTTGGTTCTTTGTTGACTTGTTTATTTTTCTATGTTCAAAAGTTTTTCCCTTCAAAAGGCAGCCATCTAAATAGTGTGTCATGTGAAGCAATAGACATGGCATACAAAGTTGTGAAGAATAATCTGTCATATGATCTTGTAGATTTGTTGTTGAAGCAGTTTAACAAAAACATGGAAAGTATAAGGACTTCCAAAAACAACCCTTGTAAATTTGGTTCTTTGTTGACTTGTTTATTTTTCTATGTTCAAAAGTTTTTCCCTTCAAAAGGCACAATAGTATGGTGAATGGATATGCTAGTGCTATGTCAGATTAATGAGTATATTGCAGAAATGGGACAAAATTTTCTTAGTATAATTGATAATTATTTTGATGTCTTCAAGGAGAAAATGAATAACAAATTTAGGATACCCTAGAAATTGGTTGAAGATTACAAAGATGGTGTTTGTTTCATGGTAGACTATGACAAGGTCTACATTCAGGCAGTGAAACCCAGAGTTGTATGGGTAAAACCTCTTCCCTATGAGGTGAATATAGATGAAGTAAAGGACATAATTGAAGCCTTGATAAATGTACCTATTGATCCAAAGGCACCACACTTTGGAACTGACATAGAAAAAGGATGAATAACCAGGGCCAAAGGCTCACCCAGCTATCCAAACCACCCTGCAAGAGCTAACACAATAGAAGCAAACACAAGTAACAAAAACCAAAGGAGGAAGAAGAGAGAAATAATTTTATTGATTCATAAGAACATCTTCATACATGCCCAGATGTAAGGCCTTCTAGGTTACAACCAATTACAAATACATTCACATTCAAAGATCCAACTGCAAATTCACACTTTAAGTTCTGCTCTGCAATATACTTCCCCAAAAACTTGCCTAACTCTAAGGCTAAACACTCTATATTTACTTGCCAAAATGGCTTAAAAATTATTCTAGAACATTACATAAGAGGAAGGTCAACCCAAAAATAGTCTAGAGACATCTCAAGAAAAGATCTTAACATAGATGTCATGATTGAAATAAATCTTGCAAGTCAACTCAAAGAAATCACGTCCAAATGTTGACACTCGACATACACTGGGTAACTCAACACATGAAGCGTCACTCGACATATATTGGGTAACTCAGCACATGAAGGAATTGCTACAGTAACTCAACACATGAAGGAATTGCTAGGCACATGAAGGAATTATTAGGCACATGAAGGAATTGCTACAATAACTAGGCACATGAAAGAATTGCTAGGCACCAACTTGTAGAATAAACAAAAAATGAGCAGGATAACAAGGCAACCCATGATGCTCCTACATCAGGAACGTATGATGATGCTAAGGCAAGAATAGAACTTGAAATCAAGCTTCCATAGGTGGTTAACAAAGGAAAGAGGAGAATAGAAAAAGTCAAAACAAGAACACCTCTTATGTTGACTGAGGGAGTGAAGAAGAAAGCCAACATGATCATCACCAAGCCATCCACTACAATTTTTACCAGGAGATCTAGGCAGAAAGGTAGTGAAGTTTTCTTTAGTAAACCTCCTCCCACCTTCCAAGAAAGATTGAAACAATTTGAAGATTAAGGTGTTGGCACAACCAACTTCAAATCATTGAAGTATGAAACCAAGAAAGAGGCTAAGAAGGAGTAGGTTGAAGAATTGGTACTAACCAAGATCAAAAAAATGGAAGTATTCCCTTGATCAAATAGTCTCCTAGATCTCTAATGAATTATTAGAGAAAATAAAGCCAAGATGAGACTTTTCTATGTAAAAAGATAAAGGTATGTATACACAAACCCTAAGGCAATTGCTACTGAACATCACAGATGCTAAGGTAAAAGAGTCCATAAAGAAGAATGAAGAAAAGATGACTCTTAGATTTAATACTTGTTTAATTTTAATAAAGGATATAGAACATGTGGTCAAGAATGCCACAAGTATGTGGAAGAATGTTTATCACTTGCATAAACAAAGTGACTTCCCAGTAGAAGTCAAGGATGATGATAGTGATGATGAGGAAGAAGAAACATACACTAAGTGACCACATTTTGAAAATGAAGAAGTTAAAGAAGATAAAGAGGAAGAAGCTATCGAGGAAGACAAAGAAGATGATGAGGAGACTGACCCTATGAACATAGTAGCTGTAGTCATTGCCTCACTTCCTTACTCTCCAGCTAAATTTCCAACATCATCAAGTTTGGAGACAACTTCAACAAGTTTGATAGTGACCAAAATAGATACATCAAACATCCAATCACTCTTTGCTCCCTCACAACTCAACACATCACTGATAGAAGTTTCTACCACTTCTATCAAGCTGCAACCTCCCTCTTCTTCAGCTCCTAAATCAGCATAATCAATAATGAGTATAGTGGCTTCCACAATTTTGAGCTCTTCAATAGTAAGTACTTCATTTTTGAGTTCTACAATTTTGGATTCTACAAGTTTTTCTACTACAGTTTTCAATACTTTTGTAAGTAATTCAATTTTGGATTCATCAAGCATTCCAATTAGTATTCCATTTGTTGGCACTATATCAATTTTCACTGCTAGTCCTACTATCTTTACAATTGTTTCCATTCTAGATTCAAAGGCATTAAGTACAAGGACAGTTGAACCTAAAGCTCAACTGAGTATAAGATTTTTGAGTAGAGGAAAGGAGATAGACCTAGATGAGGAGATTGAGATTCCCAAATGGGATTTTGACAATATCACTATGGATCAAATGCATATAGCTGGTCAACTCCTCCAAAAGAATGCCAAGCAAAAGAAATTGAGAGAGGAGAGAGACAAAGAATATAAAATTATAGAAGATGCCAAGAATATTTTGACTGAGGTGATAGGTGTTGAAGTTGATACTTCTCAACACATTATATTTTAATTAGAAGAGGCAGCCCAGAGGTTTAATGAGGATTCCAGTGGTCAAGAAAAATTGATTGAGAAATCAGAAAATAAATTTGATAATAAAGTGCTTGAGTACATTGCTGAACAAATAACTATTCAGCAAGTGGAGCTTTCCTCAATTTTGACCAATCTTGAAAGCTTTTGCACAAATGTGACATCAGTTTTTGGGAAGTTATGTGATGTTACCAAGTTCAAAAAAGGAAATAAAGAGAAAACTGAGAAAGATTTATGAAGATTTGAAGGCCAATGCACAATAATTGCAACTTGACCCTAGTTCAAGCTCTGTACATCATATGAAAATCAGATTCTTGTCAGATATGTAGGTAGAGTTGTTGAAAGAAGAATCAAGGATCCGATCTACACTGATAGATATTTAGAATATGATCCTTCCCATCATGGATACAATGCAGAAGCATATTACTTATTCTAAAACATTGATCCACGACAATAACTTCTCCATTGCATACCACATGATAGAACTCTCTACAGAAGTGCAAATTGCTCAACATACATGCACAATTTGGCAAGAAAATTAGGATAAGACTTTAACACTTATTCTCAAGGTACATTCTAATTTTCTTTCTTATATTGGTCTCTCCATGTAAATAAGTTTTGAATAAATCTTTGGCATTATTGTCAAAAAAGGGGAGAGACACTTATTATGTATAGTGAGATACTATGTATATTGTATGTAGGAGAATCATGCAAAGGAAAGAAAACTATATATAGCAGAGAATTTGTAGATAAAGTATAATGAATATATGATGCAGGAGCATCCAGAGGTATAAGGGAAATCCTGTGTCACCCAAAAAAATGTACTTAGACTTAGTTTTTGTTTCATGTGTTTTCATTTTTGGATACCCATTTGGGTCAAATAAAGGTTCTAACTCTCACAGTTCCACTATCAGTGTGTTTGAAAATCCCAAAAAAATAGGAGAATGCAATTTGGCCATCATTTTGGTGACCTAGAAAGTGTGAATTGGCTAGATGAATGTAATTGTGATTTAAAGCATTCCAGAAAAAGAATCAGGTCAAAAGGCCGCACGGTTTGAAAGTTATTGCAGTTTTTCAAGTTTTGGAGACCTCCTCAGAATGCTTCGAAGTGAGGTCAGGGGCATTAAATGATCTCAAAAAGTGCCAAAAAATGGGGGATGAGTGAAGCTCATCCATAGGTCTATAGAGTGCTTTGAGAGCTTTCCAAAAATGTAAACGATTCGTCAATTGGAGCTACGGTTCAAAAGTTATGCCTCCTGAAAGTTCGGTTACCGTTTCTAGATTCTTCTAGATTTGCACCGACTTCTAACGCAGCTTTCGAAACCTTCTATTTGGTCAGTGGATGCCTACTAGAACTTTCTAGAATGTACTTCTATTCCTTAACCCTTTGGGGTCTATTTAAGGAGATTTCTGGCATTGTAAAAGGTAGTTCGGAGTGGGGTTTGAGAGGAGGTACTGTAAGGAGAAATTCTCTCCAGATTTATGCTATTGTAAGCCCTTAGGGCATGTTTTGAAGTTTATTTTCTCTGTACTATTGTACTAGCTTATTTTCTCAGTTAATATAATTTTCCCTTTCTGTTGTGTCCATTTTGTTCTTGGGTTGTGTCCCCATCAAGTGGTATCAGAGCTGGTTTTCCTCAGTGTGTAGACAGAGTGCCGACTGTGAGGCAGTTTGCACCAGGACTGTGTGGTTGTGGGTTCGAGTTAGAAGATGCCTCCACGAAGAGAGTGTGGCAGAAGGGCCATAGCTGTTAATCTTGAGGAGGTTAGAGCCCTCCAAAGGCAGGTACAAGCATTGCAAGAGGAGCTCCGTAGAGGAGCAAATGTTGCCACAGGTGATGAGAGTGAGGATGACAATGAAGAAGAAGAAATGGGACCAGAAGGGGAACTTGACGGGGAAGTTCTGAATCCTGTAGAGGAAAGGCTTTTTAGGGCCATTACTAAGTTTGGGAAAAGACCTACAATTGAAGTGGGTGTATTTTTAGGAAATCTGAAACCAGATGAGTTGATCGATTGGATCAATGAACTGGAAGAATACTTTGAGTATGAGGATATCAAGGACCCAGATAGGGTTAAGTTTGCAAAGGCCAAACTGAAAAGTCATGCCAAAATCTGGTGGCAAGAGGTTCAATTGGAAAGAAACAGAAGAGGAAAGGAGAAGATCACAAGATGGGATCACATGGTGGAAAAATTGAAGAAGCAGTTCATTCCTGTGGACTATGAGCTTGATTTGTTTAAGAAGATGCATGGGTTAAAGCAAGTAGGAAGATCAGTCCAAGAATATATAGAGGAATTTTACTGACTCTTGATTAGAGCGGGACATGCAGAAGCAAATAAGGAGAAGGTTGCTCATTATATCAGTGGGTTACGACCTAGCATCCAGGAGGAATTAAGTCTAGTAAGAATGACTAGCATTGAAGAGGCATACCAGTTTTCCCTACGAGTTGAAGAGAAGCTGAATAAAAGGTTTGAAGGAAGACAAAGAGGGCATGGTCAAGGAGGAAGGGGAAGCGGTAGATCATCTGGAGGCCACAATGAAACCCAAAAGAAAAATGAAGATGTGGGTACTAGTAGGAACTAGAGGAATGAGGGTTTCAACCACTCCCATGATCAAGACTTTGGAAATCAGAGAGGAAGATGTAGAGGACATGGACAAGGAAGAGGAGGCTTTTGTGGTACCTATTTCCATTTCAATGAAGAAGGTCATCATGCCTTTGAATGTCCTCAATGGAAAGGAAGGACAGATAGGAGAGCTGAGGGCCAAGCTAGGGTTGCTCATGTGGATGAGGATGCACAATCATCACATTTAGAGGATGTAGAAAGATGAGAGACCTTGGTAAATGAAAGAGTCCTACTAAGTGGTGAGATTGAACCAGGACAATGAAGGAGTTTGTTCCGTAGCAGATGCAAGTGTGAGGATAAATGTTGTGACGTGATCATTGGTGGTGGTAGCACTGATAACTTGGTATCAGAAGAGGTGGTCTCTAAGCTGAAGCTCAAGAGGGAGAAACATCCCCAGCCCTATCGGATTGCTTGGGTAAAAGATGATCATAAGGTCCTGGTAAGTGAACAATGTTTAGTAAAATTCAAAATTAGGAGTTACCATGATGAAGTTCTCTGTGATGTTATTTCGATGGATGTTTGCCATCTATTGTTGGGTAGACCATGGAAGTTTGATAGACATGTAGTACATGATGGACATGCAAACACATACACTTTGACAAAGGATGGAGTTCGCCACAAATTAAAGCCCATGAAAAAGGAAGGGGAAAAGGTATGTAGTAGTGCTAGGATTTGTCTTGTTGACGGAAGGAAGTTTTTAGATGGCATGAAACATCAGGATATGTGTTATGCTTTGATTCCTAGGAAAGATAAAGAAGGTAGTAGTGAAATACCACTTGAAGTTTCAGATTTACTAGGGGAGTTTGGAGATATTATCTCTGATAATGTTCCAGATGGATTGCCACCAATAAGGAAAATCAGTCATTAGATAGATCTGATTCCAGGAGCTAGTTTACCTAACAAGGCTACTCACAAGATGACTCCTACTGAAACAGAGGAGCTAAATAGACAAGTTCAGGAGCTGTTGAGGAAGGGCTTGATTCGAGAGAGCCTGAGTCCATGTGCAGTACCTGCAGTACTCGCACCAAAGAAGGATGGAGAGTGGAGGATGTGTACAGATTCTCGAGCTATAAATAGGATAACCATCAAGTACCAGTTTCCTTTCCCAAGGATGGATGATCTTATGGACTGCTTGAGTGGAGCTCAGTACTTCACAAAGATAGATCTGAAGAGTGGTTATCATCAGATATGGATTCGAGAAGGAGATGAGTGGAAAATAGCCTTAAAGACCAAGGAGGGTCTTTATGAGTGCTTAGTCATGCCCTTTGGACTGAAAAATGCCCCAAGCACTTTCATGTGGCTCATGAATGAGGTACTTAAGAAGTTCTTGGGAAAATTTGTTATTGTCTATTTGGATGATATTTTAATTTTCAGCAAGATTTTGGAAGAACATTTACTGCATATTTGTAGTGTCCTTGAAAGGCTAAGGGAAGAGAAACTATTAATTAATCTGAAGAAATGTATCTTTGAAAAAAGGGAGTTAGTCTATTTGGGGTTTGTTATATCACCTGAAGGTCTCAAAATGGATCCAGAGAAGGTAAAAGCCATCTTGGAATGGCCTACTCCAAGGTCTGCTACTGAGGTAAGATCATTTCATGGTCTGGTTAGTTTTTATAGGAAGTTTATTAAGAATTTTAGTGGCATATGTGCACCCCTAACTAATACAATAAGAGGGGATAGAAAAGAGTTCAAATGGACTGCAGCAGCTGCGAGAAGTTTTGAATTGCTAAAGAAGAAGGTGACAGAACAGCCTGTGTTGGCACTTCCAAATTTTAGAAAGGTTTTCTAGGTGGATTGTGATGCTAGCGGCATCGCTATTGGGGCTGTATTAAGCCAAGAAGGTAAGCCTATTGCATATTTTAGTGAAAAAATGAATGATTCAAAGAAGAAGTATTCTGTTTATGATCAAGAGTTCTATGCAATAGTTCAGGCCTTAAAGAAATGGAGGCATATTTTATTGCCAAAGGAATTTGTTTTGTATACTGATCATCAGGCATTACAGTACCTAAATAGCCAAGGTAAATTGAATCAGAGGCATATGAAGTGGGTAGAGTTCTTGCAGAGTTATACATTTGTGTTGAAACATAGAAGTGGAAAATCTAACAGGGTTGCAGATGCACTAAGTAGGAGACAGTTGTTGCTTACAGTAATGCAGGTTGAAGTAGTTGGGTTTGATGAACTCAAGAATTTGTACCCCAAGCATCCTGATTTTGTTGAAGCATGGAAAGCTTGTAAAGAACCTGTTGTTGTAGATAGAGCCAAGTGGTTAGACTATTTGATTCAGGATGGCATGTTGTTCAAGGGTAGTCAATTGTGCATTCCAAGAAGTTCCATGAGGGAAAATCTGATTAAGGAGAAACATAGTGGAGGGATGGCAGGACATTTTGGTCGAGATAAGACCATTGCCATTCTTAGAGAACATTATTTTTGGCCTCAAATTTCACAGGATGTGAAGAAGTTTGTACAGAGTTGCCAAGTTTGTCAAGTTGCCAAGGGGTTTAGTCACAATACTGGCCTATATCAGCCATTGCCTGTTCCATCAAGGCCATGGGAGGACATAAGTATGGATTTTGTTCTTGGATTGCCAAGGACACAAAGGGGTAATGACTCAGTATTCGTGGTGGTTGATAGGTTCTCCAAAATGGCACATTTCATTCTATGCCACAAAAATCATGATGCTGTCCATATTGCAGACTTGTTTTTCAAAGAGGTGGTAAGACTACATGGTCTTCCAAGGAGCATAGTTTCTGACAGAGACACTAAATTTGTGGGGTATTTCTGGAGGACATTATGGAAAAAGTTGAGAATAGACTTGAAATTTAGTTCCACGCATCACCCACAAACGGACGGCCAAACAGAAGTGGTAAACAGAAGTCTGGGCAATTTGCTAAGATGTTTAGTTGGGGATAAGCCCAAGGGGTGGGATTTGATTCTACCATAGGCAGAGTTTGCTTATAATAACTCTGTAAATAGGAGTACTATGAAATAACCATTCCAAATTGTATATGGGAATAGCCCAAGGACTGCACCGGAGTTGAGGAAGATAGAACACGAGGAAAGGACGAGTGCTGAAGCTGAGGAATTTGCTTAACATATCAAGCATCTACATGAGGAGGTTCAGGCACACATAACCAAGATGAATCAAGAGTATAAAGCTAGGGCTGATCAAAGGAGAAGACATAAGGAATTCCAAGTAGGAGATTTAGTCATGGTGCACTTACGAAAAGAAATATTTCCAGCCGGTACTTACAACAAGCTAAAAATGAAGAAATTTGGCCCTTGCAAAGTTTTGAAGAAACATGACTCAGGAAATGCATATAAGGTGGAGCTGCCAGATGGTATTCACATTTCTCCCATTTTCAACATTGCAGATTTAACAGAGTATCATGATGATGGTGCAGATGAGGAGCTGGTGTTAGAGCCATGTCCAATTCCTGCTTCTAAGAAGGAGGAGATAGAAGACATTCTAGATCATCGTATGGGTAGGAGTACCATAAAAAGGCAGTATGAAGAGTATTTGGTCAAATGGAAAGGACAATCGATTGAGGACTCAACTTGGATTTCAGCAGCCAAGGTTTCCCATTTGGGATTTCCTCTACCATTCATAAAGTAACAAGGTCACTTTTCAATCTACCCTGGGTGTCTGATGCAGGAGCATCCAGAGGTATAAGGGCAATCCTGTGTCACCCAAAAAAATGTACTTAGACTTAGTTTCTGTTTCATGTGTTTTCATTTTTGGATATCCATTTGGGTCAAATAAAGGTTCCAACTCTCACAGTTCCACTATTAGTGTGTTTAAAAATCTTGAAAAAATAGGAGCATGCAATTTGGCCATCATTTTGGTGACCTAGAAGGTGTGAATTGGACATATGAATGTAATTGTGATTTAAAGCATTCCAAAAAAGAATCAGGTCAAAAGGCCCCATGGTTTGAAAGTTATTATAGTTTTTCGGGTTTTGGAGACCTCCTAAGAATGCTTCGAAGTGAGGTTAGGGGCATTAAATGACCTTGAAAAGGGCCAAAAAATGGGGGACAAGCAAAGCTCATCCATAAGGCTATAGAGCTCTTCGAGAGCTTTCCAAAAATGTAAACGGTTCGTCAATCGGAGCTACGGTTCAAAAGTTATGCCTCCCAGAAGTTCGGTTACCATTTCTAGATTCTTCTAGATTTGCACCGACTTCTAACGCAGCTTTCGAAACCTTCTATTTGGTCGGTGGATGCCTACTAGCACTTTCTAGAATGTACTCCTAGTCCTTAACCCTCCAGGGTCTATTTAAGGAGATTTCTGGCATTGTAAAAGGCAGTTCGGAGTGGGGTTTGAGAGGAGGTACTGTAAGGAGAAATTATCTCCAGATTTATGCTATTGTAAGCCCTTAGGGCATGTTTTGAATTTTATTTTCTCTGTACTGTTGTACTAGCTTATTTTCTCAGTTAATATAATTTTTCCTTTCTGTTGTGTCCATTTTGTTCTTGGGTTGTGTCCCCATCAATATACTTACAAAGACAAATTTTGAAAAATCTTTAAAAAATAGTATACCATATCGAGCCAATACCACACTATGATGTATATAAGTTTTGGCTAATAAGTTTTTTTGTCACTAATGCCAAAGGGAGAGATTTTTGAAATTTATTCAAGTTTGTTAATAGTGACAACACTTATTCAGATTTTGTATGACTATCAAGCTCATTGAATAGTCTACAATGTTTTCCATGTAATTTAGTAGCCACCAAGCTCTATAGTTCCTACCGAGCATTTCAATGGTTACCAAGGGAATTTAGTTAGTGTGAAGTGCAACAATTTCTATTGAGCTAGTAGTTCATGTGAAGTGAAGTTAGTGTTAACCAAGCTATGTGATGATTAGTGTTTACCAAGAGCAGTCATGGTAAACGAGTAATTCATTTTCTATTGAGTTACACAGTATTTACCAAGTCACCAATGTAGACCGAGTTTGAAACTACTCTGATATGATTAGTATGGATTGAGCTTCTACTTCTACCAAATGCATGATGATGCCAAGTAGTGACAATGGACATCGTGTATCAAAACTTCACCAAGTCATTCTTTAGAACCCGAGTGTCTACATATGGAATGACTTTGTAATATTGGTGTTAAATTGTATATTGGCCAACTTTTTAATTATGTAAATTGGATTGATATATATGTAATGTATTTTATCATATCCAAAAAAGTAAGTAAGCACGAATATGGGAAAATAATGTGAAATAGAAGCATGCGAATGTGAATGAATAGCAGACAAAGTGTATTGTAAGGCCATATAAGCAAAGGAGCAGCAAAGTCATATCTATCATAGAAAGGTGATCAGTACTTAAAAGAATCTCTATTAGAAATCTAGTTTTAAGTCAGAGATCTATTGTTTCATCCTAACAAGTGAACTAGTTCAAATCCTTTAACAAGGTAGACTTAACAATCTTTTCTCAAATCTCTTTATTGAGTGAATACTTCATTGTGTGTTTGTAAAACCTCTAATAAGGTGGACCCAACAGTCCTAATTGCTCCTAACAGGGTAGATCATCAGAAGTGATCATTGTAAGCCTTAACAGGCCAACTTTATGCTATAGTATTGAAGTTATGTGTGTATCATCCCCACCCCAATTTTACTTTCTATTTGGAAGGTTTCTAGGTCACCAAATTATTATGTTCAAATGTTATGAATGTTTTATGCTTTTAGTTTCTCATGCATGCAGTTAGATCTGATTTAATGAATTAAATGGTAATTAGATTATTGCAATTAAGATCTGAATTTGATAAAGTTTTTAAGGTTACTGATTCAGCCCTCCCCTCTCAGTAACCTAACATAGTCTTGAATATTTCCAACAATTAACTACCAATCTGTGTCTCTTGTATTTTGATTCAGTTTTCATAATTAAAAACTATTAAAGAAATCCAATCTTACCGACTTGATAATCCTACTGATTATTGTTTAAGATTTCTTACTCTGTATATAAAATTATTGACCAGTGTGTAGAGGTCTTACAGTTTTATGAGGTCTTGGACTACCCAAATCTATGGGGTAATACCAGATTTCTATCTAAGTTTTGGATGGGAATACTTAGGCAAAAAAAATTGTATTTTTCTCAGATTTTTTGAGGGAATATAAAAATATGTACTTCAAAAAATTACTTTTCTTAAAGTAAATGTTAGCCAACACAAAAATTGAATGTACTCTTGTTTGCCTTGTGGCTATTTTCCTTGGCCATTTCCAGGGTAAAGTAGATAGTATTTATGAATACATTCATTAAAAAAATCCATATTAAATGGAGAACTATATTTCCAAGGTTCTATTTGCATTATTCCCATTAAGGGTAGAGAAAAATATGTTTGATAATATACTTGTTCCCCTTTCTAAGTTTTCTAAAGAATAATATACATACTACATTGCATCCCCACTATTAGTACTTTCTTATCATAGGCTGATTAGGAATTGGCCAACTGTCATTCCATTGATGACATTAGTCAAACTTATAACATGTGGGATTGAATCCATCGATCCACTCTAGGGTAATTGGTCTACTCTTAACATCAAAGGCTAGAAAGAGTGTTGATAATTGGACTTTTTGTCATGAAAGTTGTAAATATTTCCATTTAACACATTCTAAGTCCTTTATTATAGAGTTAGTGAAGATACCAGAGCACTAGTTATGAGGTCCAAAGTAAAGAATACTAGAGTTAAGGATATTTAGTCTGACCCTTACTGCTTACATCAATAGACTTGCCAATCAATTACAATTGAACTATTACCCTTGATCTTGTTTCTTTTTATTTTTCTAGATTTCTTCAAAACTTAATCTTGTTTCTTTTTATTTTTCTAGATTTGTTCAAAACTTAATTTGAAAGTCAATAACATAGAGCATATATATTGCTTTAAAAAAATATTACAAGTCTATAATCCAGAAATATCATATGGAGTGAAAAATATCGTGAGCCAAAACCCCACAAACTAAAGAAAAGAGCCCATGAGATCTAAACAAATAAAGCAACCATATGAATCAATTAGACCACAAAATGAAACAAGAAGTCACATCACAATGTCAAAACAACACAATAACCTAAGAACCTATGCTGCATGAGTTATAAAACCTAGATAGTGTGTTTAAATACCTCTAGATTCCTTGAAACATTAAAAGATGATCCAACTACTAGATGAACTAATAGCTATGAAGAATAATTTGTAGAAATTGATAACCCAAACTTAGAAAAGGTACAACTTTTCTCCACATCTAAACTCTTATTGCAAATATATCACACTCTTTGCAACACTACTAACTAATATTTTATCATCTTAGTGAAAATTTGGAACCAACAACTTTTTTACACTTTACACAATTGGCATAAAAAGATCGCATGGTAGGAAACTTTACTCATGGTCTCAAAATCAAAGGAATTGAGTGACTTCTTTTTAGACTTTTGAGGTTTGTAGTGTTTTAGTTGCATTTACTAAGCCACCAATATCAATATCTATTTTATCCTCTTGTCATCGAAGTCAGCCAAGGGACATTCTAAAATCACATAAATCATAGGAGTTATAGGAAATTTGAACCTTATGCCAATATTATGGAAATTTCCATTATTTTCCTAGAACCCACTTACATGAAATGACTTGAAATGTTTAATAATAGAATTCACCATCTATTATTGATCATAACAATTGGATATTTTAGAAAGAATATAAAGTTTAAACTAGAAGCTATTACAATTAGCTGATAACAACAACCACCATTAAAATGGATCACATTATTTCTTTATGAATCAATTAGCAGTGATAAATAGGATGCATGCATCATGCATTGTGGTTCCTTTTCTAAGAGACTTAACAAAGACTATGATTTCAAAATAAGTTGCAATTTGATGGTTGAATGATGCCTTAATATTTTGAAGTTAAAAGTTATGATTTTGGCTAAGATTGAATTACAATTTGTCACACACACTGTTGTAGTCCCCTTTGTAACTTGTGATTAAATGAAGAAGCCCTTGATAAGGCTTGGGCTTATGTCAAAAGAAAGGAAACTCCAAGGTTTGCAACTTGAGAAGGTTTCTTGGGAAAGAAACTTGTTAAGATAAAAATAAAAATCAAAACACAATAGCATAATGAATGAGCCTCAACCCCTAGTTGATCCTTTTATAAAATTCTCCAACCAAAAAGCATTCAAATCCCTTCTTTATTTTCACCCTTTCAAACCTAGGCATAAATTTATAATCACTTTATATTAATTAAATCTCCACCATCGCACTCGCTAGGTGTAATAATGTTATAGCTTAAATGTAGCCCCAACATTAAATATAATGAATAATTATATATATTTCAAAGAACTTCAACTTTTTGGTCTAATATTTAATTATTTCCTGATTTACTTATTATTTAAATATTTTCCTAGCTTGGGGAAATGGAAAAGTCTAGATATTTCCTCTTTGTTGACCATCACTAGGAAGAGGACATTGCCCAGTTTTGGCCAAACATTTGTTGTTTGTAAAAAAAATCCAAAGTATCATTACTCAGCTGCAAGCTAATAACAACATTTATTAGCCCTTCTCCATTAAGAACAATGGACCATACATGATCCCACATGAGTATGCCAAAAATTAGGTATTGAATGAAGGTGCAATTATTTGCCTTCCAATGAAATCAACAAGAAAGCCCTGCTACCTTTGTTAAAGGTTTTCCTTATTCACCAACTAAGAAATTAATTTCAAATAAAATACCTATATAAGGTCACATGCCATGGTTTATATTTGTAATATATGAAGTCCATCTTCCAAGTTTTCGTTTTCTAACTCATACAAAAATTTACCACTATCTATTCCTTATTCAGAGTAATCAAGAACTCCTGTGTACTAATTTTAGAAGACTTCTACTTGTATATGACTAGTGCTTGTACCCTGGTAGGCTACAAGAGTACAACCCATAGGCATTGGGGTTGAAGTGTATAGCTGAATATTTCATCCATGCTAGGGAATTTTTTTTTTAATATGATTTGATAGAAGGCAATAGGAGATTTGTAAAAGAATTATTTTTTGTCTATAATTTATATGCAAAATTCTTCACAATATTTTAATTACTCATTAATTGGAAACTTTCTTATCACTGGCAATGCCATTGTGGTACATGTAAAAATTGATTGATTGTCACAAAAAATGCCATTGTGTATTCTCAAGAAATCACTTTGACAATTTCATCTGGTTGATTTGACCACCTCCCCCTCTGCCTTGTCCCCCGCCCCCACTCATACTCTAGAAATCATGGTTCCTAGCTTAAAGCCTTCTTAGGTACCCATTTACAATCACAAATACTCTCATTCATATTTTTCTGCCAATTACAATCACTTTAAGTTTTTATGGATTAACCATAACTAATTCTTTCAAGTCATTTGAAACTTTCTTATCACTGACAATGACATCATGGTAAATATAGAAACTCATTGACAACCATAATGATGCCATTATATACATAGTGCCACTTTTATTTATCAATTATTGTAGAAACTAATTGACAATCATAAAGATTTTTGTCACTTCATTTATGTTGTGATAGTGCCACTTTCATGAGTTTGATTTATCAATTTGATGAAGTGTTTACTCTCCAGTGATTTATAATATTGAGCATCTTATGCCACGATAGTTGCATCTCTATGAGTCTGATTAACAAAGAATGATGTAATGCCCAGTTAGGAGTGATTTATAATATTGAACATCATATACACACAAATAGAGGTCCTACCAAATAGTAGATATATTAATGAATTGGCAAGTTTAAACCTACTATACCCTCTATTTGCTGGTGACAAATTTAGCTTTTTAACTTTCACTAAAGGTTCTAGTTTTGAAATCTTGAGCCAATATAGGCATGATTGTAGGTGTTTTATTTATATCTCATGCTTTGTTGGGTGGTTTTAGTCTAGGTGGACTTCTTGTTGTAATATTTAAGAGGAGATAAATTCACAGTTACAGTTGCAAAAAATAAAATTTAACTGATAGTCCACACCTATGAATTTTGGTCCTCTCTCTCTCTCACAGTATTAGAGAAAATATTTCAAATTACTATATGAAAAGTTGAATTTTATATGCAAGGAAAATATGTACAAAATAAAGTACCATTTTTATGGAAGCTCTTCATTCTTTTGGTGCTTGGAGTCTGTGGAAAATGCATGTGTTATGGAACATCTTTCTTGTCTACAGAACAAGACAAATAATGAACATTGTTAGCAACAGCATGCTCATAGTTTTCCTATCCATTATCCTCAACCAATTACTTATGATAGGTATTCAATGTTAATATGATGATATCTTACATCAGGTTTTGTATTCAAGGTTTAATTTTGATGAAGATTTATTTGGGGCAATTTAATTTACTTGCTTTTATTTATACCTTTAACTTGCAAAAAAGAATGCTCTTGCACTCTTGTACACAATTTTGTGATATTATCTATGCAAAGGTCTGGAAGTGGGTGGTTTAAAACACTTCTTAACAACCACCCAAACATTATCTTACATGGAGAGATATTTGCAATTGAGATCTGAAGGGAAAGCTTTGCTTCCATAAAAAAGGTTTTGGATGTAGTGTATAATCTGGACTGGAATAGTAGTGCTTTAAAGAACAATTGCACAAATGGATGCTTAATCAGGTAAAACAATTTGTTTCTTCTCATCCAATGCTTGTAATTATTCATAGATCATATTTTACAATACAAGTTTGTTTACAATGTTTTTATTTAAGTGGAGCATGGGAACTATTGTTTTGAAATAGACTTTCTTGTAAAATCTTCTTCTCATTAAAATTTTCAACTACTCTCTGAGGGTTTGATATTTGGAAGGGTCAATTCTCTGCAAGGGTCAATCTCATAGGGTTATTAGCCACAAAACAAAAGTAAATCTTTTGCCAAAATTTCCTAGGACTTATCACTTGCTCCAAGTATGTTGCCCTATGGAAACACTTCCTTATGGTCAAAAATGTCATCGATCTCTATATCGATAATTGCATACATATTAGCATCATTTTGAAAGTTTTATTTTTTTAATATTTTTAATTAGATAGAATTTCATCATTTTTCTAGTTGAGTTTATCGCATTTCCTTGAAATACCCTCACTTTGGCATATCTGGAAGCAGTGATGTCAAGGCACAATTTATGAGCCACTCAAAATGAAACTGTAGAGATCCAAACCTTGGCATGTTTTAGTAGAAAAAAATGCTACTTCAAAATCTACAGATGAGCTATTTGTTTTAAGATGATTCTAGGCTCCCTTGTAGGTCAACTGGTGATTTTGTTTAGTCTCTTCATGGCATATTTGTAGAATAAGGGAACATACATTGTCTACAATTTTATAACTGTATATGCTCTCTTTAACCACCACCAAATCTTAAAATATTTAGTCATTAGAATTTATTCACTTATTTTCTATCCAACCTTTTGTGGATGATTCTAGTAGGATGCATTGATGATATTCTATAAAAGGCAAAATAGCTCATTTAACAAGGAGTAGAATAATTCAATATATTCAATTCCTAAGCAATGGTTCACCTTTAATTTGCATTTACAATGTGCAATGAGTGTAGTGATCCATGCTTGCTAATGAAATCTTGAAGCTAGTTGAGAGATGAATAACCTGTAGTAAACCACTTATAATATTGTGCCAATTGAAGAGACTAAGTAGAAATTCATATAGATAATAATCACATTTAGATATCGATTTTCATTTTCAACTAAGCCAAATAAGCCTAGCCTATTAAAGTGATGGAGACACATACAAATTTACTGACAACATTGTTTGAGTGGATAATCTTGATCTTGTAAGACTTGAAGTTAAGCATAAAATATTTTATAAGGCGGTTCTAGAAGGAATAATACCACATCTATAAAATCATGACATTTTTTTGTATTAGTTTTGTCTGCAATTATTTTATGGAATGGTGAATCTACTATTTTTCCTTTATCAAGGTTTACTATTCTCAGAGTTTTGTTTGCCAATCTATTTTGCTGTAAATATATGTTCGAGTGCATATAAAATTTTCCTAATGTTCTAGGCTTAGGGTGATTGTGATTTGTGTAGAGGAGAAAGAGAACATGCTCATCTAAAGCTAATCTTTCTAGTTCTTACTTCATTGCAGGGTGCTATGGAATATAATAAACAAGCTCTAGATTATTTTGAAGAAAAGGGGGTTTTAGTAATCTTCCTTCTTAAATGCCTCGATCGACCTCTCTTCTTTATGAGAATAGTCGAAGAGCCTGACACATTATTGGACTGTACATGAACCAAAGCCCTCAATACACTTTCTGCACTTATGTTGCACAAGAAAAGCAATAAAGAAAATATATGGTATACAAGGAAAACATACACAACCTAATCTCAATTTCCATATAAGCTTCATAACAGAGCATGTCACTAATGAGCATTTAAAACAGGGGCATACTACCTACCAGAGCAATTACAACTCCAGTAGCTAACACTTTTATGATGTCTAGAGCTCCCAATTTGGCATAGGATGTGAGTATGCTTACAAATGTAAACTTGTCTGGTTTTTTGTCCTTTGTCAATAGCCAACCACTTAGATAGAAAGTAGAGTTGGAGCAAGCAACATAGGGGGGGAGTTGGGAGACAACTGATCATAGATGTGTAAGACATGCCTTTCAATAGGTGTTTGGACGTTGTGAGTTAGAGCATCTACCGGCACTAATCGGCAACAAAAATTTGGATGAAAAATGTTTGGTTTGGAAGCTGCAGCATGAGGAAATTTTGGGGTCTCTCACCCACAAGTAAAAGCCTATCGGCAAAAATAATTAATGACTTGCAAGAATGACTTCAAAATCACACCCTATGGAAGCACAAATGATCCATCACCACAACACTATGGAGACATCAAAATTATGTAGCTTAATATGCTAAAATTAGATCCAAAGTTCCTAGGCTTGAGTATGGCATTTAAAAAAAAAAATCTTAGGGATAAGTTTGCTAGAGAGAAGATTGGACTTGTCGCAATTGAAGGGACCTTGACTAATGAGCCAAGTAAGTAAGCGTGCTTGTATTTCTCTCTATTAGTCCTTTTTCTCTTATGATGGCTACAATGAGAATCAAATATGAATGTAGATGGGATCTTGACTGATGATCCACGGGAGATTAAGAGGACTTAATTTTCTTCCTACAAGTCCTTATTATATTTTGATGGCTATAATAAGGAACCAAGGAAACTCTAAAGCTTATGTAAAGATATTATCCTCAAAAGCCTCTTGTGATTGGTGCTGTGAATATTGAAAAGAATATTATAATTTAAGGGATACCTTTCATCATTAACAGTTATTGTCTGAACATATGTCATTCATGTAGTTATTGCATGAATATAGCAATTGAATAGAATCAAATGATAACCTAACAAATCAAATACATCCTATTCTCATGCAAACAATCAATGAATTTCAATCTTGTATAAATGTTATCTTTCAAAGAGTAATGTAAAGCAACATTTAGAAATGCAGTACCTTGCAAACCTAACTCTGCCAAATTTCAAGCTCAATGAAAGGAATAAGCTTTAGGAAAATTTCCAGTGGTTACTACAGTTTACACATGTGAAAAATGTGGTCATAGGTTCATATGCACTTCTTGTTTGTAGTTGATAATAGGTACACTTACACTAGCCACATTTATCACACTTAAACTGGTCAGTCATAGCTTTAGGATTTTGACCTCATTTACATTAAAAAAGAGCCCTATCTTTAATTTCCTTATTCTCAAGTTTTCTTTGATCACTAGCCATTTCTTCTACTATCATAACAATAAGTTTATCAAGTTTGATCTCCCCCACAAGCACTCTCCTTTGCAAGTCTCGATTACTTCCATCTCTAAGATTAAACATTATAGACCTATACTTGACCTTTTAAGATCCATCAAACTGCCCTAATTTTTCAAAAATCACTAACTCAATAGAAACTACAACTATATTGGATCACATGCATTCACTCTCTCCAAGTGCTCCCCCTCAACTTCTGTATACACTTTGGAGAAAGCTTTTGCCAGAATATCATGAAACTTGTCACACTTTATCATACTTGTCAACATGGGAGGGCCATTTAATGATGGAGATTTCTTCTTAATGCTAATAGATTAACAAGAAGATAAAATGGCTCATACAAAGGTTAGTAGCAACAAAGAAGATGGTGGATGAAGAAAGGGAGGGTACCATGCAAGGTACTTCTATGACACTAAATGTTGATGCTCAAGGGTTAGACATCCTTTGAGATGAATAATGTGGTAGTTGAGTTTCAAGGTAAATGGCATGAAGATGCTTTCATTGCAGTAGATTTCTCAATGCAAGAGGCTAAAGATGAGGTGGTGGGCCATGATGGGTAATTGAAGAGTGTTTTCTCTATTAGTATGGAGATGTTTCAGGTTGATGCGAAGGCATCAGAGTACTTATGGATGGTACAAATAGTATATTCACATAAGTTTTCATTAGAAACACTAATGGTCTAAGAAAATATGCATTAATATGAGAAGTAAAACTCATTATTTGTAACCCTTGTGTAAGTCAAAGTCAAGGAGGATTTATTTATTGTTTGGAAGGTTATTGATAAGTTCATATTTTGAAGTTTTTGAACAATCAAGAGGAAGCCTAATATCCCCATCCTGTCATCTGTAGCATGAAAATTATTAGAAAATAACCAATCATATGATGACTTTTTGGTTTTATGAGCATACCTAACCCATTAGTGATATTTCTTGTATAACACTATTGTAGAGATTTTGTATGTAACCTTTTCTTTTATTCAAAATCTTTGTAACTATTGGATAGTTTGGGAAATCAATTGTTTTCTCTACTTAATGTGAAAAAAATAATGGTAAATCTAGATTGGAGATGTTTAGATTTATGCCTAGGGACCTATAATAATAAGCTCAATTTATTCCACTTAAAAATAGTTATTATTTGAATTATATTTGTCTACTAAAAAATCTTCCTTGATTTTTTGTAGTGTAGAATGGGGACTCACACCCCCCTCCCAAACCTCAAAGTACCCATCCCTGAGATGTCACTACACTAGGTACTTAAGTACCCAAGTATCCCCACCTCTGTCATTTTGAAATCATGTTGCCACTAGGATGGATACTTGAATTTTTATTTGATTTTTGATTTTTGAATGTTATTATGTTGAATGTTGAATGGTTCTAGTTCATGTTGCAATTTAGTTATGTTCATGTATTTGAATTTAGTATGTTCTACTGAGTCTTCATTTCCTAAATATAAGTTCATGTTCTATATGTATACTATACAACAACCCTCCCTTCCCCATCCTCCCCTTGCTATCATCCCCCAACCTCCATCCTAGAAACTCATCTTAGCATCCCACCACCTCGACGTACCCTAGTAATGCTGTTACACTAGTTTTTGACAAAAGGATTTCATTTTCTCTTTTAGTGACATCCTCCTTTCTTTATGTACAAGTGAATCAACTTAGCTAATTGGAGTGACAAGAACCACATAAAGTTAAAACTACTATTAAATCCTCAAGGTTAGCTGCAAGAATAGTGTATCATATGCATAGAAGAATAATGTAATATCTTACATCCAAAAACCTTGACTTATATTTTAGTTATTTATTAGCAAGTGAAAGGGTTTGGTTCTTCATATATGTCAAATGTTAATATGATTAGGTTTTGTGAGAGGTCTGTAGTGGGAATATTCAATGCACCTGCAACAAATTTATCATGAAACCTTCTTGTAATAAAGACAATCATTCAGATTTAAGCTTTTAGTTTCAACTATGCCCATAAGGTATAGGAAAAGAATGTTACAACATCAAAAATATATTATGATGATGTATGGTATCTAGAAACCAATTTTTTTACATAATTTATATTTGCTTACAAAATTCTGTGATACCAAAAAATGCTTGAAAGATGAGACTGCTGCGACAAGTAACCAAATGCAACATGATATTATTTCAACACTTTTAATGATGTAAGATAACTTACCATATCAATAAGAAAAGAAAGGTCATAGAAATTCTTAATATTTTCCACAAAAATATATTCTCTTTCTAAAGCTTAAGTATATTTTTCTTTCTATCAATGATTTTCATTGCTTTATTTCGCTTCCACTCTCCAACATCACCTAGTACAGCAAACCAATATTTTACACATTGAACAAAACTTTAAATTCATATATTATGCTATTTAGATATTTGTTAAACTAAAAATTACATCAACCATATCCAAGTGTTTTTTTGCACATTGTATTGTAAATGTAATAACTAGAGAATACTAAAGACCTTAAGAAACACATTTACCTATATGAAAGCATCCATTAATCATGAATTCATTTGTAAGATCACAAGGCTTGTAATAACTAGAAAATAAAGTTTTCCCTCATATGTAGACCTCTCCATGTGGCACTTATAAAAGTGCATCATATCCCATATCCAAAACAAACTCAAAGGGGACCTCAACATGTGGTAGAGGTGGACCAATTGTACCAATCATTGACATGATAGTTGGAATTGAAATAAAACTTCCTGCACAAGTTTTTGTCAAACTAGGCAATAGTAAAACAAGTCACAACTGAGAAATAAATACATTGTCAAAAATTATTATTCAAATTAGGAAATCCAAAAATTAAAAATAAACTAATAAGAAAGTAGTTAATAGACACATACACTTTTAAGACTATACATTAAATGAAAATCTGCGGATTATAATGCGTATCATGCAGTTTTCATCTTCTTAATATATGGAACTAGAAATATCTTATGCATACACTATATGTTAGATACAACACTGATATATTTATCTAGTGAAATATTTTGTTTCTTCCACTTATTAAAACATGTTTACTTATGTGACTAAAAATTACATTAGTTCTCATAAATGCAATAGATGGTTGTTCCAAGGGCCGCTAATGAAACCCTTGGAGTCATGAAAATATTCAAAAACTCATCCACTGCAGCATGTTGGGTTTCCTAATCTCAACTCTATTCATCCTTGCCAAATATTTAGAGTGTTTTTTATTGTGATCTCATATATAAATATGCTCCTTATATGTTATAATCAAGATGCATCACTATCCTTTTTTTCTTATGAAATCAAAAATCTAAAAATGAGAAATATTTTGTTCAATTTCCCCTTTTCATGATGGTATATTAATTATTAGTTGTTTCTTTATGCTCATCACATAATCATGGCATATCTATTTCATTTATGAAATAAATTCAAACAATCTTATGGTAGAGTCATAATGACTGGTAACTAACAATTCAAGGCCAATTGGGTAATATTATACATACAAGGAAAAACATAATTGTAATTATTAGAAGGACCATTCTCTATGATTTTTTTTTTTATCTTAAATGGAAACTATCCTAGAAAAAGCATAAAAGTTCCTACTTATAAAATTTTCACTAGGAGAAATCCTTGGGATTGGAGAAGGAGAATGAGGAGGAGTACCCCATCAGGCTGTTGTTGCGGGATGTGAAAATTCATTTTGAAAGACTCAATTCAAAGCTTTTCATGGTAGGAGGTCAATTGTGTTATTGTCACATGCACTACTCATTCTATTGCAAAATTCTCCAAACATGAATAACATGTGGACCTTATAGTTCAAGAAGAGGCTATCCCATCTTTAGTTCAAAACCTCCAAGCACCTCTAGGTTGTGAGGGGGAGGGGCATATTGTGTATGAGTACAAAGTCAAAAAGGAGGTTGCATTTGCACTAGAGCTTCTTGTAGTGAAGTTAGAGCATCAATGAATCATTACAAATTCTAGTTCTCCTTCTAGTCATGTTTCTTTACTAAAAAGGTATAGGAATGGCTCAGAAAGTCATATTTGATTGGTGTCCTTTGATTAGCTATTACTGTTATCACAAATCTAGCCCATGAAAATGAAGCTATCAAAACTCTTGTGAGAACAAAAGAAGGAATTCCTCCTCTTAAATTTTTTCTTGATTTGACTGACAGCAAGGTGCAGCGAGAAGCAACAAGTTCTCTATGAACTTTGGCATTAAAATATGAACCAAACAAGAACTAGATTGTAGAATGCCACTCACTTCCAACTATTATTCTGATGCTACATTATAAAGATGTCGGCATCCACAATGAAGTAGTTGGTGTGATTGAGAATTTGGTGCACTCATCTGTTAACATAAAGAAGGAGGTGCTTTCTAGAGCTTTGCAACTTGTAATTGGTCAGTTGAGTTCAAGATGTCATGAGAGCCAAGAAAAAGTTGCTTTATTGTTGGGGCAATTTACTACAATAGATTCTAAATTCAAGGTGGACATCATCCAAAGAAAGGTTGTTTGACCTCTTTCAAATATGCTTTAGATGCTTGATCCCCAACTAAAGGAGATGGAAACTTTTTCTTTGGGTAGATTATCATTGAATTTAAATAAACAAGATGGAATTTTTCATGATGGTGAATTAACTCAAATGTTGGAGCTACTTGATTCTTAAAATGGATCTCTTCAACATAATTATTTTTCTCTAAATGGGATGGTAGATAATGAGGAAAATGTTTCTGATATTGTAAATGAGGGAGGAGCAAAATAGTTGTAAGATGTAGATGAGGGAGGAGCAAAATGAGGACCATCCACTCCAATCCAATCCTATCAAGATCCTACCCCAAAGCATAAACGAAGATATCATCGTACCATGTCTTCCATCCATAGTGCAGTCACCATCCCCTCCATCTCTAAAACCTCAAGCCATACCTCCTCTACTGTAGGATATCTTTTCATCCCATCAGCTAAATCAAGATCCTATCCTACCATCTCCTCCGCTCCATGCTTCCATCTTACCACCTATCCAAGCTATTCCACCATCTATAATTTACCCTCTTAGTTTACTTACATTCATCCATGGTGGCCCCCTCTGAGTAGAAGAATTAAGAACAGTATCTCCCCATTGCAGTACATCTAATAAAGCACTTCTACCATTTTCTACAAGCAAAAAGTTTCCTCAGCTCATTCAAATGGTCAATCGATGGCATTATCAAGGTCAAGGTTTAGGACCACAAGAGCAAGGAATCAGAAAGCCTATTATTGCACTAAAGAATCTAGGATTTCATGTTCTTGGATATGTCTCCAAAGGCTCACCATCTAAAAGTGTTGGTACATGCCATCCCCAAACCAAGCCTATCTCCAGGCCCACCATGCCAACCTCCCATCACTCCTTCAAGAAATCTTATGTAATACCCCCTCCACCATCTTTGCAACCCAAAAAAATCTACCATATCCCACCTTCATCTACTAAATCCATTTTGGGTCCTTATGTCCCAAAATCTACCATCCTCCATCCCCCTATCAGCCATCATAAAAATCCTATTCCCTCCATTCCTACGCAAGATCAACAAAGGCACATATTAGGGCACATCATCCATCATCATCCCCCTACAAGCTCTTCCATATCCTCTCCATCTCACAAAGCTTCTCCTAACCATCTTCCCAAAGCTTACCACAACAATGTGAATGCCAACTTCAAAATGCATAAAGCTAAAAATCCACATCCTAGGAAATCATATGTCTATTCTAATAGACATACTCCAAAAAGGCAAAATCCAATCAAAGAATGCAAATCAATGCAAAAGCCTATGAAAAGAAAATCCAAAACCACGTGAATCCCAAAGAAAAAAGTTGAAACCCAATGCATAATGGCATCCACCATTGCTAATCCCCCATCCAGTGATTCGTGTCCCCTATCTCCTAACTCCATCTTGGGTGCCTATATCCCCAAGTGCGCTTCCACAAATCCTCCATCAAGCCCGCATCTACCATCTATCCCCCATATGCTCTTTTCACACTCGTCCCAACATGTGCCAATGTTGATCCTGCAAGCATCCCCATCTCATGCTCCTTTCCAAACTTTTCATCCCTCCATCTCCTACCATCAATCCCATCTGATCCAATCTATTGCATAAATCACACATCTGGTGTACCAATAGCTAGCAACTATTGAGATAATGGGTGTTGCACACATTGCATAATATTGTTATTTTATTATTTTATTTTATTATGTAATGTTGTGCCTAGATGGACGTGCAACATGTAAAGATTCCCATGGAATATTTTTGATGAGTTGTATTGTAACATTGTGATAATATTTTATGTAATTATTTAATATTGGGGAAAAGAATTAAAAGCCCACTATTAAATGTGGGGTCAGTGGGTTAGGTAGCACATGGTTTTAGCACATGGTTTATGTAATACCACTTAGTGGTTTTGTGGGACTTGCTACTATATAAGCAACCACAAGGGTAGTTGTTGTAGAGAAAAAAGTGAAAGAGTGACAAGGAGAAGACAAAAGGTAGGAGTCGAGCGGGACAAGGCTTGACAGGTTAGCCAAGGGAGCATTTGTGAAGGTTGAAAGCATGGCATGGGATGTGTGGATTCATGCTTGTTCACATAGTTTGCTTGGTTGTGGCTATGGCCATGAAGGCTTCCATGGTTATATGGCAATGGTATTTTTGTTGAATAATACATGGTGATGGATGCTTTTGGAGGCTGAGTTTTTTTCCCTCAATGAGGGTTTCCCAGGGTATATCTTGTGTCACAATTTTGTGGGTATGTTGTATATTCTCTTGCATGTGGATTTTAATTCCGTGTTTATTTTAGATTTATTATGGGTTATGTGGAAATAGTTATATTCTTTGTTGCCAAGTTTCCTTACAGCAACAAAATTGAACATTCCAACAGCCAGTGAAAAATCCCAAAAAAGCCAAAAATAGCCGAAGAAAGCCAAAATCATTCCAGCTAAGTCCAAAGTCAAAAATTCAAAAAGAAAAAGAAAAAAAAGCATCCACTGGTGAAAACTTGGCAATTAAAGTGCCTTGGACAAGTACCATGATGAAAACTTGGCAAACAAGCATCACGCGTAATCCAGCCATCCCTAGCTTAGCCTATCATCCTCATGCTTTTGGTCACATCTTTCCATCTAGCTCCATCTTCCAATTTATCCACCTATCTTTCATCCTCTAGCTTTTATCTATCACTATCCATTTATGTTCTGCAACCTCACCCCATCATCCCAGCTATCATCCATCTCCCTAGCGCCTTCAGATTTTCCATCCTAGCTTCAATCTTATCACATCCATCGTAATACCTCCTTCCGCATGTCATCTTCTGACTAGGGGCACTGCATTCCTTGGAGATCTTGTCTTGTGCATCCTCCCTTGTCATTGGTATCTCGCTCTAGGCTATCCTCATGCAAATCCAATGTCATCCTCTCATTAGCCATTCACTCTAGCGCCATCTATCAGCTCAGCTACCACCAACCTTAGCATTGTCCCCATCCTTGGTCACACATCTATCATCATCATTGGATGCATCCTGCCAAATCCATATCTTTTGCTATCACCCCATCCTTAGCTTCTACATCTTGCACCAACTTGAGCCATCTCAATATCGTATCATCCGAAGCTCCTGTATAGCTTGTAAATAATCTTGTATCCAACGCTTGTATCATACCTTGTATCATAGTTTGTATATCCAATCTTGTCCAAAATGACTTGTACATTTGTACCATATCTTGGTCCATCAGCTTGTATATCCTCTTTAGCTTAGTACCATTGTATCTATCTAGCTTTCGTGTTAGTTCATCCTTGATCAACATCTTGCACACATCGCACAAATCTTGGTTAGCTATTCCAATGCATCCTTTAGCTAGATCTCCTATCACCAAAGTGTTATCCTTCTTAGTTTAGCTTGCCAGACGAATCACTCATCCAAATCCACCAGCTTAGGTGCTCTCCAATAGATCCTTGCAGGATATAGCTTTCCTCATGTCTGATCTTGGTCTGTTAGTACCTCATCCTACCCATCTCATTGGCAAATGGTTCTCTTTTGGATTTTTTCTTTCTTTTGATTTGGAATCTTCCCTTTTGGGTCTTGAAGTATCTTTTCCAAGAAATCTTTTTGTTCCCTCCTCAAGGTTGCCACGATCTTCCATATCATGGTATGCTGCGAATGGGGCACTCTGAGTGTACGGTTTTGATCAAGTCTTTCGTTTGTATCTTTTTTGCTTGTGGGTTACCCAGTGTCGGTTCTACACTATTTCCTTCAGGTTTCATGTGTGATGCTAGGGCAATCCTTGTGTGTTTATTTTGAGTTAGTCTGTCAGTCCTCTGGATGGTTGGTGACACGGCCTTGATGTTCTTGGTAACCTTGGCAATTAACCAATTGTCCTATAGCAAATCTAGTGCTCAACTACATGGTGGTACTTCTCTTTGAAGTATCCCCCCACTCAAAAAGCTTCAATGGAATCCCTTCATCTCCATTATTCCCCATCCATTATCCAGCATCTATCTCTCCTACCCCAACTTATGCATCAATATCTCTTTGAATCAATCATCACTTTTAGCTTTAGGGATCCACAATCCTAGTCTTAGGGATCCACCAATCCAATCAATCCACTAAGCCTCATCTTTCAAGATCCACAATCCTAGTCCTAGGGATCTCCAAAACCCATCTTCTGCCAATCTGACTCTTTGAAATCCAGTTGCCTCAGCTTTATCTCATCCCATCATCCCTTCCCTTATCCTAGATTCCTTTTTATAGCGCTCTGCTCCATCATCCTCCCCCCAATCCTGAAAGTCTTAAGCTTATTTACTCTTGTGCCTCTGATTTTCCCCTTTATCATTCTCTCATAGTGATAGTTTGAGCTAACTAAACCTCTTCTCTTAAGCCACTCTTCATCCTCCCACCCACCAAGATTCTTGTGCTTTTCAAGAAGTTGTCGAGCCTCGCTTTCTCTCCCCGTCGCCTTCTTGAGGGGGCATCTCGCAGTCCATTCTCTCCTCTTCTGCTCTAGCCTTGGGCATCTTATTTTCTTATCTTTGATGCCATGCCACTTGCGGCATCACATCAAAGAGGGGCAAAATGTAGACACCTAAAAATCTTTTAGAAAATAAAATATTTTTTATTTTTTGAAAAAATCCCTGATGACATCATCATTAATTAATTAATTAATTTATTTATTTTTATGCCATTAAATCCCTTTATCTTAATTAAAAATATTTAATTAAGGAATCCCTCCCAAAAATGTTCAAATCTTATTTAAACATTATTTCCTTATTTATTGATTATTTAATTAATAAACTAACCAAAAATCCCAAAATAAATAAATAATTTATTTTTTGCCCAAAACTTGGCCAATTTCCTTAAGCCCACTAACCTTTTCCAAAATCTTCTAATCCTTCTTTAATTTTGATTAAAGGCTAATCCCATCATTTCCTACCTCAAATTCTAACTCAAAATATTTAATTAAGATTAAATATTAATCCTCATGTTTATTAAAAATATTTTAATAAATATCTCCTCAACCCAAACCATTGAAATAAATAAAACTTTATTTATTTTCTAAAAACCTTATTTATTTTCTAAAAACCTTATTTATCCTCATCCTAGGAAGTTCTAGACTTTTCTAGAAAGTCTTCATCCTCATCCAAAGCCTAGACTCTTCTAGAAGATGTCAATCCTTATCTTTAATCCTAATCCTAATCCCCCCCTAACCTTGTCACATTCCCTAAACATGGGTTAAGACTTGATAACCCAAGACAAAGTTAACAAATATCTCCTCCTTCACCCACCCTCATTAAATGCCATCCACTTGCCCATCTCTAACATCCCTAATCTAATCCTAAGCCATCTCTAATCTTACCCTTAATCATTTGCACAATCCTAAACAAGCTTAAGACTTTCTTAATCCAACCCAAGTCAAAATATCTCAACTCTCTCACAAATATCCCAACCATAAAACTTTATGAAGCCCACAAAGCCATAAATGACTCTTACAAGCACATTCATTGCTCTTAAATGCCCTTGATCCCTCAAGCCCTTTGCCTATTTGAGGAATCCTCTCCCAAGCCATTTTAACACAATCCATGAAGTAAAGTCATAATGCCATTTTAAGAAGCCATTTTACATCAAAACCATACACTCACACCCAAATTCCAACTCCATTTGAAGCCCTTTTTGAAGCATAAGCTTGAGCATACATCCTATCTATTTAGACAAAGCCACTCAACAAGAAAGCTTCTCATTGAGAGAGCCCATTAATGGCTCATATTCTCAATTGAGAGCTCACCTTAGTCTATCTTGAAGTTTATGAATTTTGTTTAGTTTGTAGAAGCTTTATTTAAATTTGGTTTCTATTAGCATACTAACATTGCTCATATACAGTTCCATCATAGTAGAAAAAAATCATGATTATTTTCAATAATTGGGGGATTTGGCATGACCAAGATTACATGTAATTTCATGAAATTTAATTTAAGGTTGAAAAGCTCTAAGGGACTTCTTGTCTATGACCAACATTATATGTAGTTTCATAAAATTTAATCAAGGGATAAAAAGCTTCAAGTGACTTCTTTTGTGTGACCAAGATTGCATATCATGCAAGATGTCAAGGAGATGAAATAACAACTACATGAATTTCTATAGAAGATAGGGTTTGAATAAACTTTTCATCAACCTCTAATGTATTGGGATGTAAAGAGATGAAAAGTTAAAGAATTTAGCAAATGATAGTTCGAGTAAGATTATAAAACACAAAAAAGAACCTAGAAGAAGAATAGTCATCCAAGTCATAGAGCTCCAGGCACTTTTTATTTCCCCTAAAATTTTCTTACGAGATTCCTAAATTCCTTTCCTGTGTTCTCTTTTGTCTATGCATGCCTTATGCCTCTATACCTTCACATCCATATTAGGTAGAAGATTTTTCCATTAAAATCTTTCTATCATGAAGCATGGAAGACTTCAAAGGACCTGTGTGGATGAGTTTCACTCGTGTTTCCTCTTCCACTCTCATTACCGCCATTTTTTCACATTGATTTAGCATTTATTTTTATGCTAGATGTTAAATTCCATTTTTTTAATCTCATGTATTTGTTGTTATTTTTAATTGGGTAAAAATGTCACAACTTTAAATTAATTAATTTTTATTTTGTAAAAGTAAAATTATAATAAATAATATATTAAATATTATGTATAAAAGTTTTATTATGTTTATTTAATATTTATTTTTTAATTTAATAAAGTCTATATATTAGATAGTGAAGCTATTAAAGGCTTGCATAATAAGTTAAATGTAAATTCTTTGGACATGGTTGTGTCACCCACTTTGTGGACTCAAATGTCCTTTCAATATGAGCATTCTAAATTAACAATATATATTCATCGAAATCAAATGTTGTAATCAAGAAAGTTACCTTGGCCAGTATTGTCATTGTGAATTTCCCTTCAACCATAACTTGATTGTGAGTTGTTGATCAATATATGTTAAAATCACCTAAAATCTAAATTTCTAGAATCAGCTAGTTGTAGATGGATTTCTCATGCAATAATCCTATTAGGAGACAAACATTTCTAGTGAAATGGAACTTCTAATTTATATATTAGTCTATTATTATTTTATGAAATGTTATTATACATGAGTAATAATATTTTATACATTCATTTTTATTTGGTTGATTGATTATCAGTGACTAACTATGTAGTCATTTGTTTTGTAATTTTTGTTAAGGTGATTAATTTTTAGTCATCCATTTAGTCATTTTTTTGGTAGAGTATTTAGTCACTTTTATTTGGTTGATCTTGTGATTTTAACTGATGACTAAATTAGTCATGTATTTACTCACCTATAGTTCTAAATTACAAAGAAACATTAGAATGTGATCAATTTTAGTCACATGAATAAAAATTTTAGTTGTGTGACTAAATATTTTAGTCATAGTCACATATTTACCAAAATGTACTAGTGTTAGTTCTTGATTCTTCAATGGTATACTCATGAAAGCAATTGGAGCTTGTATTCTCTCTTTATTTTCATGCATCAATATAGTTGACATAGTATGTTTTGAGGCATAAAAATAAATGATGAATTCTTTAGTATAGTTAGGATGGACAAGCATAGGGGTTTTGGCAATGGTATCCTTGATATCTTCAAAAGCCTTTTTTCTAGCATCACTCTATTTGAAAGTTTTATTTCCTTTCATCATATCAACTGTACATTTAACTATTTCAAACATGTTAGGAACAAATCTCCTCAAGAAATTTACCTAGCCAAAGAAGGACTTCACTCTAGTTTTTTCTCAATGGCAGACTTAATTTTTGAATAGCTTTAACTCTGTCTGGATCAATCTTCACTCCTTCTTGCGATACAATATGACCAAGTAGCTTTCCTTCTGTCACACAAAATACTGACTTCTTTGGATTAAGTGAGATACCATGATATTTACATCTTTGATATGATATTTTCTCTTCTTGGAAAAGACTATCAAATCATCAAGATATATGACAATAATTCTATCTTTCAAATCTTCAAAGGCCAAATTCATGCCACTCTAAAAAGTTGCACCTTCATTGATTAGGCCAAAACACATTCTATTGTAGGAAAAAGTACCCCATGGTGTAGTAAATGTAGTTTTGAACTGATCTGCTTCATATACACGAATCTAATTATACCTTGAAAATCCATCTAACATTGACACCATCTTTGACCCTATAATAGTTTATAAGAGATGGTCCATATTAGGGAGAGCAAAATTATCTTTGAGTGAGGCTTGATTTAGATCTTTGAAATCTACACAAATCCTTATCTCTCCATTCTTCTTCCTCATTGGTACAATATTAGCAACCTAAGTAGAATGATGAATAGGGTATATAATCCTGGCCTACAGTATTTTGTCAATTTCCTTAAATATTGCTCCCTCAAATATAGAGTTATAGTTTCTTTGTTTCTGGTTGAATGGCGTTGCTTCTGATTTAAAAGGGATTTCATGTTTGAACTTTCCACCCATGAAATTCTTTAGGTCTTCATAACTCCAAGAAAATAAATCTTGAAATTCAACAAGTAATTTCTTTATCTCTACCCTCTCCTCTGGTGTGTAACACTTACCTATATTTATCATCTTTGGGCTGACTTCTATCCCTATATTGATTCCATCATATTCACCACAGGTTTTTCCTTTCTTATCTCTTTCCCTCTTTATGTATGCATCATGCCTATCAAATAGTTTTTCTAAAGATATTAGATGGGGTGGAATCTTATTACCTTTCAATTGAATCATATCAAGCTCTATTTTCTTCTTATCTCTATCATTGAATCATCACCATTTAAAGTAGTGCTTCCTTCAAAATACTAGCATTCAAAAGGATCTTCCCCTTCAATGAATTTTAGCATATGTTTATCATATTCAAAGAGAGCCATGAATCTTCATTATTAGGGGCATTAGGCCTAAATATAACTTATACTTTATAAATCCAATCTTTAAAATCAAGGTGTGGTAGGAGTAAGGATGCAAAAACTGCCAAAGAATCAGCTCTTGAATTGAATTCTTTGAGTACTAATGTAATTGAGAAATCATCCAAACCCTCAATTTCATCCCACATCTTATTATGGTAGCTTCTCAATCTTGATTTATTTACTACATATTGATCTCTGACTTGTCTCACCACCAACTCTACATCTCATTGAGCTTTAAGTATCTTAACTCCTTTTTTTTTTACTATCATTATTCCAAGGAGAAGAGCTTCATATTCGGTAGTATTGTTAGTATTTTTACAATCTAACTTATAGGCCAAGAAAGTCATCTCCCTATTGAGATAATGTGTGTTGCACACATTGCATAATATTGTTATATTGTATTATTTTATTCTATTATGTAACGTTGCACCTAGATGGATGAGAAAAATGTAAAGATTCCCATGGAATATACTTGATGAGTTGTATTGTAACATTGTGATAATAATTCATGTAATTATTTAATATTGGGGAAAATGATTAAATTTTCAATATTAAATGTGGGGTCAATGGGTTAGGTAGCACATGGTTTTAGTACATGGTTTGTGTAATACCACTTGGTAGTTTTGTGGAACTTTCTACTATATAAGCAGCCACAAGGGTAGTTGTTGATGTGAGACAAGAAAAAGGCAAAGAGTCAAGCAAAACAAGGCTTGATAGGTTATCCAAGGGAGAATTTGTGAAGGTTGGAAGCATGGCATGGGATGTGTGGATTCATGCTTGTTCACATGGATTGCTTGGTTGTGGCTATGGCTTTGAAGGCTTACATGGTTGTAATACAATGATGTTTTTGTTAAATAATACATAGTGATGGATGCTTTTGGAGGCTAGATTTTTTCCCTCACTGAGAATTTCCCAAGGTATATCTTGTGTGACAATTTTTGTCAGTATGCTGTCTATTATCTTGCATGTGGATTTCAATTGCATATTTATTTTAGATTTGTCATGGGTTATGTGGAAATAGTTATATTCTTTGTTGCAAGTTTCCTTACAAGTGGTATCAGAACCAAGTTTTATTATTGTAACCCTAGATTGAATCCATGGGGATGCATGAGAGGATAAAAGAAAGGGCAAGATATATGATTTGTTTATTATAGATCTAAGTGTTTTGGTTTTACTATTATGATGGGATATTGGTATATTTTGGGCATGTGAAATTGTTGGACAAAATGATTTTTTTAATGTTTGATTTAAATGAGGGTTTTAGGTGGTGCTTGTAGAAATGACCTCCTAGGAAAAAAAAAACCTCCCCATTGGATCTAGGTTGATGTTTTCATAAATTTTGATATATAATATGCCCTATTTTGGCCATATTCAGAGGAAATGAAAGAGTTTTTTCATTTTAGCCATGATGACTATCAAATTTAGTACCGTCAAAATTTTCATCACATAAAAATAAAAAATTATAGTGAAAATGGTAAAAAGACTGTCTTAGTAAAATGACCATAATTTTCTTTTAGAATATCAAATTTTAGACTTCTTAT
This sequence comes from Cupressus sempervirens, assembly GCA_028749045.1. Classification (NCBI taxonomy): domain Eukaryota; kingdom Viridiplantae; phylum Streptophyta; class Pinopsida; order Cupressales; family Cupressaceae; genus Cupressus; species Cupressus sempervirens. The sequence goes on along the minus strand of CM053786.1, from coordinate 913,708,192 downwards.
AGGCGTTGGAAAGCTAGTTTAGAGCACTAAAACTTAGTGTAGGTTTGGTTCTATGATTTTGACATTTTTTCAAGTTCAAAGAGCCCAAAAGTTAGATGTTATTTACTTTGAGTACAAATTAGGGCATAACTTGGGCATATGGAGTTAGATTTTGGACTTTGAGTAGTCAATGGAAAGCTCTTGGGAAACTCTACATATTGGTTTAGATTTGGTGCAAGTTTGGCATGGCTTATTTGGTGATATATTAATCTCAATAATTTATGATATATATTGACTATGGTAACATTTTGAGTTAATGACATTGTATATTTGAAGATTTAAGATTTGATGTCATTGCATACTCAATTCATAGTTTAGATTGGTCTCTTGATGATATGCTTAATAGTATTTTATTTGGATATGTATATGACTTATTGGGTCTACAAGTTGTGCAATGTTGTAAGTGGTCTATACTTACAGGTTGCATTTATAGCTTGGATATGGGTTGTCTTTACCCATTGATCTTTCATTATTGATGCATATTCAAATTGGTGGCTTGGACTATTCCCTAAGTCACATGATTTGCTATCTTTTATTCATGTAGAAGGTATGAGATGTTTTTACAAGGTATAGTCATGGTGGAGGATTGTGGTTGACTATTTTATGCTGACAAGTTGGACATATTGAGAGTTAGATACTTGGTTCATGGACATGATCATGGTGCCATGGACTTTGGTATGACATGATTGGATATACAGGTTCCTTGATGTTCATTGGTTTGGATTCCTAATTTGGTTATCATGGTATATGTTCTTGTTTGAGGATCATGGTTATTTGGTTTCTTTTGAGGAGCTCATGATCTACACTTTGAGTTCTTTTTTGGTTTGATGCCTTGATTTATTTTCGTGGTTAGAGGATGGTTTTTTTCATCATGATGTCATGGATAGCTTGGATACATAGTTTAGTGGGAGCTTTTGATAGTGACGAGGTGACAATGTAGGATTAGTGCTTGGTTTACTTTGTATCTTATTGGTTTAGAGATCTTGGTTTCACTTGGTACTGATACTTTTCTTGTGTGTGTAGACGTAGAGGATCTTCATGTAGGAGATGGATTTTATGATGTCATAGGTGACTTGATACCATGGTTGAGTGAGAGTTTTTGGTATTGATATATTGAGTGTTTAAAGATGTTGGAGATTTGTCTTAGATCATGTTGTTGTAGAAGCATCTTTAACATTTGCATGGTGCACTTGGTTATCTTCATGGTGTGTGAAGATGGTTAGATCTTGAGGACATATGGGGTTCTTGGTTATCTACATGGTGTGTGGAGATGGATCTTCACGTTATGTGGAGATGGTTGCATCTTGAGGACTAATTAGGTTCTTGGTAAAGGTGTAGCTTATGCTTTCATTTGACATTTTATCCTTGGTGTGAGGATGGTCTCATTATTATGTCATGGTATACTCTTGATACACATTTAGAGTTGTGACATGTTATCGTATGTTTATATGGATCATGTTATCTCTTTGGTTGAGATGGTTAGATCATGTTGTCATGTTTATGTTCCTGAGGCCATGGTTGGAAATTTGCCATTGATCTTGGTTTAGTTTCTTGGTATTGAGTAAATTGATAATAAGCTAGATACTTCATGATATTGTTATGTTGCATTTGGAGTTGGCATGGATTGATTGGTTATAGGTGCTCATGAATAGTTAGAGATAGTGGTGATGTTGATTTCTCTTGGATTAGAGAATTATTTGTTGGGACAGTTGATGGTTTCAGCAAAAGAGTCTGATGGGTATTCACCTGATATGGACTTGAGACAAGATTGTTCTTAGATGAATCTTGGTTGGAGATTTGTATATCTTGATGAGCATTCTCATTCCCCACTCTCTTGGCCTACTCATGGTTTGATACTTGAGATTTATAGCCCATTGTTTCTCTCAGGTGCATTATATTTATGCTTGTCTTTCATAGATACGTATCTTGAGATATGATACATGAGTTAGTTCTAAAGGGTTCATTTGAGAGATGGATTAACATTGTTTATCTCCATGTGCATTTTTTTTAATATGTTGGTTGAGTTTGGGAGATGATTTTATATTGGGAATCTTCCTTGGATTAGGAATGTTTTATGAGTTTGATCTTCTTGTGAGAGGCTTACATCCATAATTAGTTATATGGTATGGTTTAGGTGTTGTTGAGGCTTCCTGGTTGGGGTTTTATGGAGGAGATCATACTTGTACAGTTTACATCTAGAGGTGTATGTAGAAAGAAATCATACAAGTTATGATTTGCATGGTTTCTCTTTGGTCTTGGTTATCTTCCTAGGTGTTGAATTTTCACTTACATTAGATTTGAGATTGGTTAGAGATTGTGATCAATGGTTTATGCTCATGTATGTCATGTGAGAGATGACATAGTTATTACTTTATCTCTTTCCTTTGTTGGTTGTAAAGAGCTTGGGAGATTGTTGGAGACTTGTTATGAGAGTTGCTCTTGCAAATTATTGGTTTATGTGTTGTGGATGTCCTTGAGACTACATGGATTCACTTCTTTGAGATGTTGTGAGTGAATTGGTTATAGATTTGACATTATCTTTTGCAGTGGGAGCTTCTCAGTATATATGTGGTAGGTATTGCTCTAGAGGCTTGTGATTGCAAGTTATAGATTAGATATGTTGATGATGTGAGATTCAGTTGGTATACCTTTAGAGGTATGGATAGTTGGATGGGTTTGGCATTTGTTATGGGTACTATTTCAGCTATAGATATTTTGACAACTACAGATACATGTGATTACATTTGAATCAAGTTTTTGTGCTTGGCAATTTTTAGTTGGTATAGGATTTTACGATCTTCTAATGTGACAGGTTGGGTGGCTTTCTCTTTGGATGGCTTCTATGTATGTTCGATGGTAGTGGCATAACAAAAGGTGAGATCATTCATGTTTGAGATGCTAGATACTTCTATTTTGTTACAAGTACTAGGATGAAGCACTTCGAGTACTTTGATCCATGATGGTGGATGTGTTGGGAGGGATTGTTCCCTTGTTCATTTATGTTGCTACAAATTGACCCTATGCAATGTATACAAGTGAGAGATTGTTGAGATAATGTGTGTTGCACACATTGCATAGTATTTTTATTTTGTATTATTTTATTTTATTATGTAATGTTGCACCTAGATGGGAATAAAACATGTAAATATTCCCATGGGATATACTTGATGAGTTATATTGTAACATTATGATGAAATTCCATATAATTATTTAATATTGGAGAAAATAATTAAATTTTCAATATTAAATGTGGGGTCAATGGTTTAGGTAGCACATGGTTTATGTAATACCACTTGGTAGTTTTGTGGGACTTGCTACTATATAATTAGCCATAAGGGTAGTTGTTGATGTGAGACAAGAAGAAGGCAAATAGTCGAGTGGACCAAGGCTTGATAGGATAAGAAAGGGAGGAGCATTTGTGAAGGTTGAAAACATGGCATGGGATGTGTAGATTCATGCTTGTTCACATGGATTTCTTGGTTGTGGCTATGGCTTTGAAGGCTTCCATGGTTTTATTGCAGTGATGTTTTTGTTGAATAGTACATAGTGATGGATGCTTTTGAAGGTTGGGTTTTTTCCCTCGATGAGGGTATCCCAGGGTATATCTTGTTTCACATATTTTGTTGGTATGTTGTCTATTCTCTTGCATGTGGATTTCAATTGCATATTTATTCTAGATCTATTATGAGTTATGTGGAAATTATTATATTCTTTGTTGCAAGTTTCCTTACACTCCCCACTAGGTGATATTAACACTATCTCTAAACCTAAACTAGCATTAGCACAACTGTCATCAAATTCTAGAGTCCACAATTGATCACATTTATTTTGCTATGATTCTTCTAAAATATCAAGAGTGTCAAGGAAAAGCATGTAATTACCAAACTGCATTTCATGATACAAGGTCTGAGATTTAGGGTCATCTGACTTTAGGACAATAAATTTTGCCATCTCTTCTTATTCTAACTTCACCTTTTTATCTCCAACTTGTATAGTAGCACAAGACTAGTCTAGTTTTATTCCTCCACTCATGTCTTTATAGAAACTTCTACTTAGGAGCGTATCATAGCTTTTAGAGATGTCTACTACTAGAATAGTAAGTTTTAGCCTTTTGGAAGGATAGGCAGCAAGGACAACTTGAGCATCTTTTATGTATCCAAGCAAAGGAACTTTTTTTGCATCCATTGAATAATATCTACCAAAATTTTTAGTTAGTGGAAGTCCTAAAGCTTTTTCTATAGAAGTGGGCATTACATTATCAAAGGCTTCTGAATCTATGATGTTGTTACTCAACCTATTTCCATTGACGAACAAGGAAATGTAGAAGGGATCTAGTTTTTTATTTGGGCATGTTGCCAAGACAAGAGGCTCTTCTTCTTTAAACAACTTAGGAAGTGAAAAATATTCATTAGTCAAATAAGTTCCACTAGTGCTAGCTTTATTATGGTGATCAACATTAGCATTGATATTAACGTGACCTATATCTTTATCTTTATTGCAGTGTTCAACTAACCATTTCAACTGATCAAGATTAGCTTTCAAGTAACCCAATGGAGAAATCTAAATTATTATTTCTTCACATTATTGAATTATGTCAAAAGAATTAAATAATTTGCCTTTGTGTTCCTTCTATGAAGTTGAAGTTACCATGCCTTTCTCTTTATCAGTTTTGAATAATGGTGCATTATTTTTGACAGGGACTAAATTGTTCATCTAATTTCTATTCTTTTGACTTCTGGTCATTACTGTCAACTAAGGTCCTTCTATAGTTTCAAAAAAGTCACCTCCTACTTTTGGGTCTGATTCATACTCCAAGGAAAAGTTTTTAGAGTCACCACAAGGAGCATGATCATCCTCACTTTTAGGGTATTGAATTGTTTGTTCTTTTTTATCCACCACTTGCTTATATCTAATCATATTATCACATGTATCTCTATCATGATCTAGCCTTATATGAAAAGCCCACATATTTTGTCTTTTCGGGGCACCTTCAATTGCTAATCTCTATTGAATAGGTGGTATTTGCAATGCTTTACCTCCATTTGGATTTCTATAACCTTCCTGATGAGGTTGATGAAAAGAATGAGCGGGCCTATTACTCATTAGACAATTTTTGAAGCATACCCTCTGTATTGTTTAAAGTACTAGATGTATTACTCATGGTTCTAGATTTAAATTCTCTCTTCCATTTACTAGAGGATATCATGTCATCCACCATATCCATAGCTAGAGTCTGGATGGCTTGCAAGTTTGCTACATTTTCTCTCCTAAATTGATATCCCAAATTAGGAGGCATAGAGCTAATGTAGAAATTCTTCTTATTGTCATTTGTAGGCATACTCATAGTAGGTCTTCTTAAGATGAGTCTATTAAACTTTGAATTAAAATCTCTCATGGAAACTATTGGTTCTTGCTTTATCTGTGCCAATTGTAGCAACAATAGTTGTGCATCTTTTGTACTTTTGTAACATTCTTCACATCTTTATTTCATAGTATCCCAATTTATAATGCATCTTGCAGGCAGGTCTTGAAACCAATCAATAGCATTGTCCACCAGTGTATCTACAAACATCCTGATAGCCACATCCTCATGTTGAGGATTTACTATACCACAAGCCTTATAAAAAGCACTTAAGTGTTGTTCTACAAAACTAGTACCATCACCATTAAATTTTGGAAAGTTCTTCCTTGATGCTCTTGGAAAATCATTATTAGCTGCAAGGGCAAGAGGACCAATGGAATTTCCCCATGGTTGTGCCAGAACTATTGGTACTGTGATTTGTTTTTTTTGAAAAGTAACAAAATTTGGAAGTGTTGCACCAATTAACAACAAAGCATCAAAATAAAAAAGAATAGAAGTCCTGGCAATAGGACGAGTAGAAGATTGACTTCCTTGTGTTCTATTTGGAGGAATAGTTGTTGACAAGAGAGTATCTTGGAGTTGTTTGGTCACAAAATCTCTTACACGTGTTCTTCCTCTTCTACAATGGTCTTCTAGAATAGGAAATTTGGCCTTCTTGAGCTATTCATATATTGGGTCAATCTTTCCTTTCTCCTTGGAACTCCTGGTATATTTGAAATCTAGATTGTATCAAATGTCCAGAAAATGGTGTTTTGAATTTATCTTACCATTCTTCAACTTTGAATTTGCTTCTTTCCTTCAATAGGTTGAGGCCGTAAAACTAGTATCAAGTTCTTATGGAAAACACCTTACTACCACAGGTCCTTTCTTGCAACTCAAATATATCGAATTAGATTTCAAATTAATATGAAAGAAAATTCAGAGTTTTCATTTGAATCTCCCTAGTAGAGTCGCCAAAAATTGTTGGTTAACAATTTATTCTCCTAATAGATTTTATAATCTTGAATCCTTGATACCCAATGTTCGGAGAGACAAAATAATGTTTACCAACATATGGGTCAATGTATGTATTCTATCACTACCCTCTAAATGATTAGATATAGCTCCCTATGATTTCCAATGATATGCAATGAATATGTTTTTATGAGATCAGAAGTTTTGACATTATAAGCTCTTAACTTGAGAGCAGTAAAGAATAACCAAATTGATTGTAGGTACAAAAAAATTAGGTGGGATGGATTTTGGATAACCTATCACACTTAATGGAATGACTATAATAGATGATCTTTAGGTTTTTTGACTCTTACTTCTATCTAATGCAAAGACGAATGGAAAAAGATATGCACATGAGGGAAAATGGAATTGCTTTGACTACCAAACTTGAATGAAATGGAATTCAAAAAGTTACTAATAGATTCATACACATCTATTCTTCAATTACCAATGAAACTATCTAACATGATATGGAATGAACAAGATAGGAAGCATAATCATATATGAAGAAAGTAAAAGGAATCACTTCTATTGAAGTTATCAAAATGAAATGAAATCCACCTGATTATCATAGGATCACATATAATTTGTCCTTCAACTCTTAATACAGAACTAACCTTAGGATGGACAAAAAAGCATAATAATAAAATAAGGTAAATTAAATTACAGACCAATTCACCATCAAGTTTGTGGACCTTTGCATTATCAGAAGAATTTACATTTATAGTTCTCTATCATCCCTTAGTTCTAGTAGAGTAATAGTCACATAAAAGAAAATGAGAATAAAATATAAAATTATCCAATCTGCATCATGATATGATCATGTGGTATCTCTTCTACTAATGATTGTGAACCATGGTATTCCTAAAAACACTCCATGGCCTTTCATCTTCATGTGAATTCGCAAATCTTGTAGAAACCTTCAATTCTTTGTATTTGTCTATTTGGTGCCAATTCAGTATAATTCATATTATAACAATCACTGGAACTTTGAATTTTCCATCATTGATCTCAAATCAATGTTAGAGATTAAATTATTATAAACCTTCTTTGTAACTTCCTCCATGGGTCCCTTAGTGTACACTTTTATTTCCATCGTTATGTCACTATGATTTTTTTCCTTGAAACTTTACATAAAAAGAAGGCAACATACGTAGATATTTTTTCAATTTGATGATGGCAATAAAATTGTATTAAGTCTCTTTGTTTCACAACATGGGTCCACTTTCCAACTAGGTGAGTCATGGCAGATAGATGTCAATAATTCATTGCTTGGAAGATCTAACATTGACCTAGTTTTGCATTGTGAAATGTGATGGCCCACAAGATACGTGTCTTTGTATCACTTTGTTGCTATGATTAAAACATGTTCATCATTTCATAATGATATAAAGATGACTGTAGATGTTCTTTTGATCTGACGGTGACAAAAAAAGACTATAACTTCCTTGTTTAATTTGAGGTACGGGTCCATCTTCCAATTATATACCTTGTGGAAAACATGTGGCAGTACTTTATTGACTAGAGCATTTGATATCAACATGTCTGTACCTCATGGAATATAATGGGCCCATCAAGACATGTTGGTCTCTCATTATGTTGCTATAGATAATGATTGAACAACTTTTAATACTGACATAACGATGATCATGGATCTTGTAAGATCTAACATTTGAAGGCATTCAACTTTTGTTTAGTATTCAAATGGGACCTAATTGAATAGGTAAGCATTTGGACTTTTCAACTGGCCAATAGCACATGTTCTTTCATTCAATTTGACTTTTCAACTCTATAATGTATACGCACAGATTAAATATTAATAGTTGATTTCATTTTATAAAGTGTCATACCACCTTTGACTTGATTCTTTCACCACTTCTACATTTTTGAATGCTCGCTTTATATTGAATTCAACTGATCTTGCTTCTAACTTGTTCTCATAATCTATTTATCAATATTTTAGCCTTAGTCTTCGATGTTCTCTACTACATTTTCTTTGTACATGCCTATAATCTCTTTTAAATGTATTCTTCTTTTAGATAGACCTTTGACCATGAAGTTAGAAATTGTCAGAGACTTAGAAATTCTTTTTTGAAGAACTACTTCTCAACATGAATCTTTTTCTTCGACATGATTAGGAACAAGGAAATATGAATTAGTAGAATATCTAAACCTTCTTCTCATTGGGATAATGCATAACAAACCCTCTAAACCTGAATCACTTAGCTTTAGACTAATGTGTTGCTCACATAATTTTTTGCATTAGGTTAGCTCAAAGGAATGATGAGAAGAAAGGCCATCATATAGAAAATCTAGACCAAACTCAAGACATTGACATTTCACTTGACTCAAAACCCTAGAGAAAAGGTATGGACTAAAATTGGGGCACTATGTACCTAGGATTTGTAGTGTCAACAGAAGGTTTGGAAATGGACCCTAAGAAAGTGAAGTATATCATTGAATGGCCTACTCCAAAGAGTGCTATAGAGGTAAGATCTTTTCATGGATATGCTAGTTTGTACAAACAATTCATAAGAGGTTTCATCAGTATTTGTGGACCCTTGGCTAAAATAATGAGAGCAAATAAGAAATAATTTAAGTGGACTGTAGGAGTAGATAAGATTTTTAATTTGTTGAAACAAAAAGTTATGGAGAAACATGTTTTAGCAATTCTAATTTTAACAAGGTATTTCAAGTAGACTTTGATGTTAGTGGTACTAAAATAGGAGTTGTTTTGAGCCAAGAAGGTAGACATGTTTCCTATTTTAGTGATAATTTTAATGATGCCAAAAGAAAATAACATGTTTATGATTAGGAATTTTATGCTATAGTTCAAGCATTGAAGAAATGGAGACACTATCTTCTTCTTAAGGTGTTTTTTTTTGTATACTAATCATCAAACTTTGTAATATTTGAATAGTCAAGGAAAATTAAACCAGAGGCATTTGGAGTGGGTTGAGTTTTCATAGAGTTATACTTGTTTTGAAACAAAGGAGTGGAAAGTCTAAAAGATTTGCATATGCTCTTAGTAGAAGATAAATTTTATTGATAGAGATGCAGATTAAGGTGGTCGAGTTCAAGGAACTCAATAATTATATCCAGATGATCTTGATTTTGGTGAAGTGTGGAAGGCTTGTAAAGAACCTATTACACTTTATAGAAGAAGTGGTTTGATTTCATAATCCGAGATGATATTTTGTTCAAAGGAAGTCAATTGTGCATTCTAAGAATTTCAATGAGAGAGAATCTCATCAAGGAGAACCATAATGGAGGATTGGTTGGACACTTTGCTAGAGATAAAACCATCACTTTGGTTGTTGTGAATTATTACTAGCCACAATTGTAGAAAGATGTAAAGAATTTTGTGTAGAGTTGTAGAGCATGTCAGATGACAAAAGGAGTGAAGCAAAATATGAGATTGTATCAACCATTACCTACACCAGAGAAGTTGTGGGAGGATGTTAGCATGGAATTTATTCTTGTACTACCAAGGAATTAATGAGGATATGATTCTATTTTTGTGGTGGTTTATAGGTTCTCCAAGATGGCACATTTAATTCCCTACAAGAAGAATAGTGATGTTGTTCATGTGATAGAGTTGTTTTTTGGAGAAGTGGTGAGGCTAGATGGTTGGCCAAAGAGTATAGTTTCAGATCAAGATACTAAATTTGTTGGATATTTTTGGTGTACATTTTGGAAGAAATTGAAGACAGATTTGAAGTTCATCTCATCACATCATCCACAGACTAATGGTTAGACAAAAGTTGTGCACAGTTTGGGAAACTTGTTGAGATGTTTGGTTAGAGATAAACCAAAGGGATGGGATCTAATTTTAGCACAGAAGAATCTACATATAATAATCATCTTAATAGGAGTACTAGTAAATCACCATTCTAGATTATATATTGGAGTAATCCCATAAATTATTTTGAATTAAGGGAATTACGTAAAAGATAAATAAGTAGTGTTGAAATAGAAGAATTGCTAAACATTTGAAGAACATCAATGAGGAGGTGAGGAAGCACATTATAAAGATTAATACATAGTACAAGGAAAAGGAAGTATAAGGAATTTCATATTAGAGATGAAGTCATGGTTCATTTGAGAAAGGAGCATTTTCTAGTAGGTACATATAATAAGCTAAAAATGAAGTTTGGACTATGCAAGATAGTGAAAAGGCATGACTAGAAATGCCTATGAAGTGGAGTTTCCTATTGAACTGGTGAAGGAGGTGATGGAGATGAAGTTGCAAAAGTGCAGTGGTGTATTCTAGCAGCTACTTTGGCTACATAGGAGATTGAGGAGATATTGGACCGTCATGTTAGAAAAAGTACAAGGAACATAACTTATGAAGAATACCTAGTGAAATAGAAAGGGAGGCTAATAGAAGATTCATCATGGCTAGCAAGGGAGGAGATTAACCATCTTGATTATCCTCTTAATACCTGAGATGTGACGAGGCCACTTCTCACAATACCTCGGGTGTTTGATGTAGGAACATCCTGGGTTTAAGAACAATCTTGCATCAACAAATAATATTTCATTTTAGTTGTTTGAATAAGAATTGTGTTAATGCAGAGTTATTATCTATGGAAGCTTTCTACTTAGTAAGTCAGTCATACAAGCTCAAAATGTCCTAATTTTAGAGGTTGATGTTCATCTTGGATATATCAACCCACTAGTTGAGGTGCAATGCCATATCATGGATTTATTATGGATTTTTGGTGTGCAATTTTGGTATTAAAACTTCAAGCTCACTGTTAAAGGCCTAAATGTGCCTAGATGAGGCCCAAAAACTCAATTCATGGGCACTTATGTTAATTTGATCTTGTAGATCAAAAGCTAAGGATTCTAAAAAGCAGTTATAATAGCCAATCAGAGAAATAGTTTGAGTGTTATGGCCTTCTGAAGTTGGGCTAGCCAAAACTTCCAAAATAAATGTCAAAAATGTATTTGGCTAACTCTATATGTATTATTAGGGTCTATTGGCCCTAGGTATTAATTCTGAGTGTCTAGAACCTTCCTAGATGACATAAAATTGCCTTTTTTTAGAAATGCATGTATATTACCTAGGACAACTCTAGGTGATAGTTCATAGCTTTTTCTTGTAGATTATTGTAATGAAGGCACCCATGTGGGTTACCATATTATAATTCTGAATTCTATAATTCCACATTTGCGGCAATAACAAGAATCTCATAATTTGTTCTTGCAAATTGTTGTTATTTTTTTTTTTATGTTATATGTTTATGGGATTAAGGGGAGCACCCTTCATCAGGTCAAATCAAAGATGCCAAAGTCTATCTAGATGAATTACCTAACAAGAATGTTAGATTGACCATATTAGTTGTAGATATTCTAGCTAGCTATGGAATATAGTTGAGTCAATTGTTTTGTAAAGATTTAGGAGGAGATATCAAATTAGATTGGTCACATGAAATAATACCTATTGGTGGTTTAAAAAGTAGTCCTAAAGCCTGAAACTAAGGCCAAAAGCATAGTCTTTCCCATAGATTATCATAGGTCTCGTGTCTTATATCATGAAACTAATTTTTCTAACTATGTTTTCTTTCTTGAAGATGATGTAGCAAGGTCAAAAGAGGTAGTGGACAAAGGAGTATGGATCTTAGAGTTTAACGATAATTATCCTTTGATCGGCTTAGGAGTAGGAGTTGTGCTTATATCACCCTTTGGCAAGATCACCCCATATGCTTTTAAAATTGAGTTTGATAATACAAACAATACCACCAAATATGAAGCTCTACTTCTAGGAATTGAAGAAGCTAAAAAGAGGGAAATCAATTTGTTAAAAGCTAAAGGAGATGCTGAGTTGGTAGTAAAACAAGTTTGAGATATCTTCACTGTGAAGATCACAAGATTGAAGCATTACAAAAATAGGGTATGGGACGAGCTTAAAGGTTTTGAATCTTTCTTAATAGAGGCTATATCTAGAGAGATTAATACTAGGCCTAGCACTTTAGTAGGATCAACATCCTTGTTGATACCACATCTAGACTTCTTGAAAGGTCTCTATGCCATAGAGTTGGTTCATAGGCCTAGAGACCATGATAATTGATGTTCTTGGCAAGCATTTAGTGATGATAGTCATATTAATGCTTTCCTTTGAGGAGTTGGAAATTTTAGTTCCCTTTTTGTTGAAGGATCCACTATAGAATGCTACGAATTTTTCCCAAATGATGGAGAGGAGATTAACAATGAAGTCATCCAACTAAAAGGAAATATAATTTTGAAAGGACTAGTAGCCCTAGAAGACCTATTTGGTAGAATGGATTGCCATTTCCATGAGAATGTTAACAAGAAAATAGAATAGACTAGAGAATGTGACAAAGTCAATATTGGCATCGAAGATAACCCAAAATTGGTCAATTTGGGCAAGTGTTGCATGAAATTTTAGAAGTTGAGGTTCTAAGCTACTAAAAGAGTTGGAGATGTATTTTCCTAGCCTTATGAAGACTAGAAAGACTTCATATAGAGCTAGTTCAAACACCAAATCCCATTAAATCTTGGAGCTAATCCTTTCTAGTAGAAATTAAGGAATTGTAACCCAAGAGTAGTAGACACAATTTTCAAGGAAGTTGATAAAATGCTCAAGGCTCACATAATTTACCGTATTCATCATTTACCCTAGGTGCCTAATATAGTAACAGTTCCTAAAATCCTAAAGATAATTTTTCCTTACCCAACATAGATCATATCCTACAAATGGTAGTAGGCTCTAAGATGATGTCTATGCTAGATGGATCTAGTGTAGCACTTGAAGATCGCCATAAGATCACTTGTACTACCCCTTGGGGGAGTTTTCCTATAGTTGTATGCCTTTTGGGTTGATAAATGTCAGAGCCACATTTTAAAGAGAAATGAACTCATCCTTTTGGCACTTATTGAACAAGATAATTGTTATATATTTGGATGATATGACAATTTTCTTCAAAAGAAGAAATAAGCACTTATGAGACTTAAGATTAGTCCTCCAAAGATGCAGAGAACATGGTGTTTCCCTTAACCCTAAGAACTCATTATTTTTTCATAGAAGAAAAAATCTTAGGACACTTTCAAAAGAAGGAATCTGGATCAACCTAGAAAGAGTTTGAGTCATTCAACTGTTGTACTTCCTTCTAATCGCAATGGGGTAAGATCCTTTTTTGGCCAAATCAACTTTCTAAGGAGGTTTGCTCCTGAATTTTTAGAGACTACTAGGCCTATTGCTAGCCTTCTTGATGAAAAATAACTTTCAAATGAAGTAAAAAAGTCATGAAATCCTTTGAAGAATTAAAAACAACTATTACACAAGCCCTTGTCTTAGCTCATCCAGATTACAAAAATGATTTAATAATCTATTGTATGCCAGCGAACACACCATGTATCCAATCTTATTGCAAAGAAAGAATGAAGGTGAAGAGGCTCCCATTTATTTCATGAGCATACCTTTGAAGAACCATGAATTGTGATACTCCCTCATTGAAAACCAAACATTCTCAATAGTAAAGGCAGTTAAACATTTTTTCTATTATATCCTCCATTCTCATTGCATGGTGTTCATCCCAAAGTTGACGGTCAAAAGTATTCTTGCACAAAAGGAAGTAGCATTAAATAATAGGGCAACTTGGGTGTCCAAAGTCCAAGAATTTGATTTAGAAATCAAACCTACCAAACTTGTGAGAGGTTTGGGACTATGCAAGTTGATAGTTAAAGATCAGCAGGAAATAATTGAGGAAAAACCATCTATGCTACTAGTGGGTCTAAAAGATAGTTGGTTTAATAATATTTCTTATTACTTAACTTATAGTGAATTTCCTAAATACTTAAAAAGTAAAGCTAAAATAACCTTGAAGTTGAGGTATGCTAAGTATGTAATTGTGGATGATGTTTTTTTATAAAAAGGGATTAGATGGCATGTTTTTGTGATGTGTTGATAAAGATCATAAGGAGAGTTTACTCCTTACATTTCACAATGAAGCATACAAAGGAAATTACTCATCCATGGTCACTTCCTTCAAAATAATTCAAAATGGATACTATTGCCTTGGCATGTTTGCTGACGCATATAGCTGGGTTGGGAGATGTGAAAAATGTAAAATGTTTTTCGAGAAACCTAAGCTAGAAACTCTTCCTTTGAGACCTATGGTAAAAGAAGAACCTTGCAAAAAATGGGATGCTGATTTGATTTTCCCACTGAACCCTACTTGAAGTGTCAGACACACCCATATCTTGGCTACCATTGATTACTTTACCAAATGGGTGGAATCAATTCTGATCAAGAAAACCACTTCTGAAATTGTATGCAACTTCATGAAGGAGAGTATTTTAGTTAGCTTTGGGGTTCTGGAAAAGGTGATAATAGATAATGCCCAAATTTTTTATTCAAATAATTTATGCCTCTTCTATTATGATAATGGGATAAGACTTTTAGATGCTTCTAATTACTTTCCTCAAGGAAATGATCAAGTTGAATCTTCTACTAAGAATCTTATTTATATCACAAAGAAGTTGATCAATGAAAATGAAAAGGATTGGCATAAAGGATTGTATGAAGCTTTATAGGAAGACCACACTACTCCCAATAGAGTGATTGGAATGACACCTTTTGAGTTGATGTATGATGTAGAAGCACAATAATGACTTACTTTTCAGCTAGCTGCAATTAACTTCAAAATAAACTAGAAGACATGACTTTTGAAGATGCCCTGGGAAAGAGGATTTTCTACCTAATGAAGGTAGAGGAGGAACAAGAAAAGTGGTAGATCATATCATAGATCATAAAGCTTGGGTTAAGAAGATCTTTGATTGTAGAGCTAGGCCCAAGAAATTCATGGAGAATGACAAAGTTTTGTTATGGGACAAAAGGAGAGAGCCTAAAGGTGTATACAAAAAGTTTGAGCCACTCTAGAAATGACCTTTTGAAATTAGCCATGTATTGGGACCAAATTCCTTCAAGCTTAGATATTTGGATGGAACTGAATTGCCTTTGTCATACAACGGGCGAGACCTAGATCTTTATCAATTATAGTGGTTCTTCTTTCTTTCTTTTATACATAATGTATATATTTGTGTGGTGGTTATTCTTTAGGTTTAGGTTCTCTTTCATCTTTCTCTATTTATTTTAATTCCTATTTGAGTATTTCATGAAAATAGAGAGTCTAGGCTCCTTTTCAACCCCTTACAATCTAAATCCCTAGTCAGAGCTATTTGTTACCCATGTTTCAATCTTAACCTTTTAGACATTTCTTAAAGATTTTTTTTGATAACCAAGATTGAGTTTGAACCTTGAACTTGAACCAATAGGTTCAAGGTTTGAAAGTTCAAAGTCACTGAAGAACATTGAGAAAGTCTCTTTTTTTTTTTTTTTTTCATGACATGTTCTTCCCAAGTCTAAACCTAAACTTGAAGTCTTGAACCCATTGGTTCAAGGGTCAAAGTTCAAGAGTTCAGATCACTCTATATGAGGAAGTCTCAACATTTCCCATGGTACCAAGTGGATCTTCATGCTCTTTTCAAACTTGAACCTTGAACCATTAAGGTTCAAGTTCAAAGTTCAATGTTAAGATGGAATCTTTTAGTCATGTCAAGTCAGTACATAAGCACCATAGCCCAACATTTTAAGACTATCAAACTTGAATCTTGCCATAGTTCAAGAGTTCAAGCTTCACAAGTCTGAAAACTTCCCAAACATATGACACATAGTGGTACAAAGATCACTAAATGTTTCTTGGAAAGGAAAAAGGGACACTCATTGATTGCTAATTAGTGTGAAAGGTGTTGAAGCTAAATCTAGTATGTGTGAAGCTTGATGACACTTAGTAATGATTAAATTTTGTGTCAAATAAGTTTGTTCCCTACTTGTCTACAATTATTCTTTTCTTTTAAATTGTCAAAAGTTTCTTTTATGGTATTCTTGCTATAATTTCATGTAATAAGCATTTTGGCTTCTTGGAGATTCAAAAGTCTACAATTTTTCTTGTTTAGTGGGAGATTTTTAACACATCCCTTCCAATGAGTTTTATCTTTTTCTGCCAACTCTTATTTTATTCTTGCATTTATAGTTAAATTTCTCTGTTAGTTCTATTTTATTTTTGTCTTCTCTTTAGGTAATATTACAAATAGTAGTGTTGTCATGGTCACCTTCCATTCCAAACTTCCCAAAGAGAAAGAAGTCTCAACCCTAGCTAGTTTCTTGCCTTAGATAAAAGACACATTCCTCATCAATGAAGACACTAAGAAGCTAGTCTCAAGATTTTCTAAACCCAACTCTGTGTCCATTGTGGAGCAAGTGTCTCTGAGTGGATTGGTACAAGATGCAGGCTTCTTGGAAGTAATTTCTTGTTCAGAATTTGTCATAGAATACAAGAATGGGTATAATGTTCCTAAGAGATGTGTTAGAACCCATACGGGTGAAGTGCTTATGTATGTGAATAGAGTAATAGTGATGGGTGCTTTGAGAATACCACCCGATGAGGAATATGAGGACTAGACAATTAGTTTGGGTAATTCTAAGATTGCTAAAGATACTAGTCAATTCAATAATGCCATTGCTAAGAATTGGTTGCTAAAACTGGAGAAGGGCGGTTCATGTCTCCCTCACCCTCTGACACATTATCACATGATTCATGAAGTGAAATACATGATAAGACTATTGAATAGGATTAACGGAAAAAATAACACATTCTTTTGGGAAACCAAAATGTACTTCTTTGTCTAGACCATCTTGGGAAAGAATAACTACATTGGTTGGGCAATGACTGTAGCAGACAGACTATATGAAGAGTTGTCTCAAGCATCCAAGTTTTATGGCTTCTACATGTCCTCTTACCTATTTTAAACTTTGACATGTTATTAGGAATGGGAAGGATTACCACATTAAGTTTGGGTAAATAATATGCCTATATATGAATTGAATTTCTGCAAAAAAAGGAAAACCCCAAAGGTTTTAAAAGAGTGCAAGACACTTTCCTTCCTAAGCTCATTTTCAAAATTCAAGGTAAAGAACATCATAGATTGATAGATGAGGTGACTCAATTGACTACAATTTATGGAAGTTTCTTCACTCGGTTTACTAATTTCACATATGTGAGATTTGGGTATGAAAGGAAACCCCTAAAATTATCCTAGTATTGCCTAGACTATTATATCTTGATTGAAATTTGTAGATAGATAGAAGAAGTAGATAAAAATTGTAAAACTAGAAAGGGCTTTGGTTATGTCTTCCCAATTGAGCTTGGTCATTACATGTGTAGGAGAATTTAAGATACCTTAGGCCTGTAAGAAGAATTGAAGACAATGAAATTTCCTACCTACTTTACTCGCTCATGATTTGATAGTAAAGGCTTCATTTAGTCTCAGTTCAATCTATGACCACTTTTATTCATGAACCATAAATAGAGAATTTATAGACTGACTATGAAGAGGATTATGAAGTAAGGAAAAGATGTTGGTTTAGCCTCACCCTGAAATATGTAAAAGATTTCAAGCTATGTATTAACATCTCTAATATTGAAGAACATGAGAATGAAAAGGTGATAGATCTTTTCTATGCTCAAAAAGTGGAAGCTTGTCCTATATCTGCGCTAGACTGGGAATTGCCTAAAGAAGATGATATTCAAACTTGAACATTTCCTATTATTGAAAGGATGAAAAAATTGTTGGTAGACAAATTAAATTTGAATTTGGGTCAAGCTAGCTCAAGCTCTTTGAGAAACTTCGCTATTTCTAAACCCATGCTTCTTGTTCATCATATTTATAAGATTGTCACATGTTCTTCTATAGGTACACCCATCTTAGAATCTAAAATTGAACCTTTGATTCAAATTTTAATTCAAGAGATGCCCATAGAAAGGTGGACCTATTTGAATTATCGAAGGAGAAAGGTTCAAAAAATTGCTACAACACGTATTAGTGAAGAATCTATAGATATTGAAGTCCTCTATCAAAAATTTACTTGAAGATATGGATCCAAACACTCAACAAGCCTTGGATAAAGATAATACTATAGGTTCAAAGTCTACCTCAACCTACCCTATTTTTCAAACACCTTTATCCAAAAGAAATGCTTCCACACCAAATTGGTTTGATATGTCTATCAGCAAGAAAAGAAGCATAGTTCCTATGAATATCTCAATTGAAGATATGGTGGGGATATGTTTAGGAAAAGCCCCTAAGAGCAAGAGGCCCAAAATAGAGACTTTGCTCAGAATTGATGAGAAAATAGGAAATTGGGTGGCTAATGTGTATAAGCGTACTACAGATAAGAGTCTAGATGGCATCATGCCCTAATATTATACCTTAGAAAAGAATGTCCTCGAACCTAAGAGCAAAGGTACGAACATGCAAATTTTGGATGCAAGACACGTGAGAGTCACCAGTAGAATAGAAGGATTGGAAAGAGAAAAAGGAGTTGAAGTAGTCCATCTGACTGATGGTAGAGTATATTTAGGTAATTCAAAACATTGAGACTTAGTATCAACCTAATGCACTCTCCATAATTTATGTTACTTCCCTAATGAACTAGCATTTGCTTGATCAAGTAAGAAGAGGCTGTTGGTTTCCAAAGAATTCAATGGAATGATTGAGTCTATTATTTCGTGTAAGTCCAATTATATCACTTTTCTTTCTAAGACAAAGGCCAAAATTAATCAGATAGTAGCCAAGTCAGAGTTTAACTTGAGTGTCTAGGAAGAAGAGAAAGAAAAAAGGGATGAAATAATTGACCATATCACCAAGGTTCAAGACTATGGAGTTGACAAGTTTTTGTTAGAAAAGATGAATGATAACATAAGTGTTAATTTTCTATATGTCCCCAAGACTAATCTATAATGGAAAAACATGGTGTTTGACCAGTGCTTGGATGAATGATTAGAACTAGTGAAGGAATTGGAAAGCCTGAAATGGATCCTTGATCATGACATCAACTACATCGATGTCAAGATTATGGAAAATGAGGACCTACCTAACAAAGACTTAAAAGATATTGGGGAAGGTTTCTAGAACAAATTGAAGGTTATGAAAGAGATAAAGGAAGTCTTAGTTGAAATTTTTTCTATCATCACCCGAATAGAAACCATGATGGTCATTTGTGATGATCACTTGATGGTGCAAGACAAAAAGCTAGAGCATGTGGGCAGGGTAATCCCTATTTGGAAATTATGGACTAAACAACTGGGCATTCCTCAATACAAGGAAGTCATCAATTTCTAGGTGGCACACAAAGAATGGAAGCAGGCTGGTGGAAATAATACCATAGACCAAGAGCATCAAGCTAATCCAACTAGTACAACTAGAAATTAGATTAGCTCTAAGAAGGCCTCAGTCAATAGTTTATTATGATAATTTTTTTGCTTAGCTAATTTTTATTCGAACTCTATTTAGTTGGCTTTTTAGTTACTCTATGAGGAGTTAGTTTCAAAAACTACTTCCAAAGGCCCTACATAGCTATACATATTATTTTATTTGATGATATAAGGGTCAATACTCTATATAATTTGTGTAATAATTAGATATAAGACTTGGTCGAAGGAAATGTTTTGATGGTGCTACTTTCTTATGAACTAATAGAAAACATTGGTGAATTTATTGGTTCTTCTCATGATGATGTCTTTGATTTGAAATCTTATGGTTTTAAGTAAATCTTGATTGATTTCATAAGGAATGCAATCTTGGTTGTGGTGATTGATAGTCTATTATTATTGTGAATGGTATTTGGATCAATTATGTTTAGTGGAATTAATTTGTTCATATAACTCTATTTTATTTTGTAAGTCTTAAGGCTTATTATGAATCATTTACCTTTCAACAATGCTTTTACATGTTTATGGAAAATTATTTTGAGTGCCTTTAGTTATTTCTAGTTAAAAGAGAAGATTAAATTCTATTCTTTTAAAATAAAGAAAAATATTGTTGAATTTATCTTGGAGTAAGCTGACACAAGGAGTTACAAATGGAGAACTCATTTGTTCTGGAGTAGTTTTTCTTGCTTTCAAAATATAAAAGAATGCATATCAGTTGAAAGGGAAAAATAGTTCACCAACATTAATAAAAATTTGATACTAAACATAGAGGGAGATGCTTGAAGTGATTACATGTTTAGGATTGCATGGTGACTAGAGGTGTTGTCATCAATTCCAAAGAGAGAAATTGTTGGAACTAGAATTGGAATAATTGTTATGTTGTCATTGATGTCAAACCTTATTGGTGAGATAGTTGCTATCTGAGTAGAGTACCATATCAAGATGATTGATAAAGAGGATTTGAGAAGAAGAGATAACAAAAGGACCTAGAGGAAAGTTTGAGCTATGTAAAACTACAATGGGTACTTGATCATATAGACCTTGACAAGATAATGTGATTGTTTAATTATAACCTAAGTGGAGAAGACAAGTTGTTTTGAAACCTAGATGGAATGATCAAAGGAAGACCAAATGCATAAGCTTGACCGAGTAAAAGAGAAGAAGATTAAGGAAATTGAAGTATAGGCTAAGTGATGCTAGTGTTGACTGAATGACGATATAAGTTGAGAAGAATACAATGTCGATCAAGTATCAAAAAGTGCACTAAAAAGAATACTTAGTATTGATTGAGTAATTCAATGATAACTGAGTCTCAACATACAGTGATGATCGGCTATCATTAGACAATGATGACTGAGTGTCAGCATTTGATAGCCTGTGACGAAATCTTGATTTCCAATTGACACAATTGAATTCTTCAAATATGTAAAACATGTTGAAGATAAGGATGGATAATTTGGAGTATTTAATGCATGATAAACTGCATTGTGCACTCTTAGGAATGGATTCAAAGAGAAGTTTTAATAAGTATCTAGGAGGGGAGAAGGAGAAAACTACCTATTTAAGGAGGCATAAGGGATAATCTAAATGAGGTTAGCAGAGCTGGTGAAGACCTTAGCAAGCAGTAGATGTTTGTTGATGCTATTGATTAGTGAAATTAGGCAAGAGGCTGAGAAGATTTGTAAATCGCTTGAAGGATTGCCAAGAAGATCAAAGACATAGATGATAGTGGCGGTCAGTCAGTAGATCAACATATGAGTTATATTGTGATATGTATTTACAAGTGAGTTGTATTTATTCAAATCAATATGATGTCACTTTCTAACCATTATATTAGTTTGAAATCCTTTAATTGAGGTTGACCTAATATTCATTTGTAAACCTTTAATCAAGGTGACATTATAATGGAATGTACTAAAGCCCTCTAACTAGGCCACTCCTAAAAGGATGATTAAATTCTTTAACAGGGTCACACCTGATAGTGTGTATTGTAACCTTTAACAATGTTGGCTCTTTACAGAGCTCACTTTAGAAGAGTAAAAATTATGTCTCATGTTACTAGTGGTTTTCCCAAATTGGGTTTCCACATTAAATCATGGTGTCATACTTGTGTGGATGTTATTTGAGATGTTTTGTCATTAATGTTTTGCATTCTACAATTTTGTTACTATTAGGACATTGGACTAAAAAATTTACATTACTAATTATTTTCTATAGAGATTGGGCTACATAATGATTAGATATGAATTATTCAAAATGATTAGAATTTGAATTGGTACATCTAGACCTAAGGATAGATTATTTACCCCCTCTTAGTTATTCTAAATTCATTCTAATATGTTAAATGTTACCATGTTTTAGGATTTAATCACCCTATTAGGAGTGGCTTGGTTAGAAGACTTTGGATCATTCCATTAGAATGTTGCCTTGATTAAATGATTTAAAAAATAATTGTTAGGTCAACTTTGATTAAAATATTTTGATTGTTACAATGGTTAGAAAGTAACAACAAGTTTGATCTGTAAAATACAACTCACTTTGCAAATTCAAATCTCCAATCACTCATCAGTTGGTTCATTGACTAGTTGGTTAGAAAAATTGACATGTTTCATTCATAGTTGTGTTTGTCATTGATGTCAACATAGTATTATTTCTGTAAAAATTGACAAAGTAGCAGACAAAAAATGAGGTCATATGGACTATATATTGAAGATCTTGTTAAGTGCAGTTAGGGATATATTCTACATTATGTCTTAATGAAGTTGAAAAGTAAATGTATAGAAATTTGAAGACATGTAAAAGTTATTCAAAAATTACAGATGATAGTGTGCAAACAAAGTACCTGACAAGTATTTTTGATGTTTGGATTGTATCTCTTAACATGGATAGAATCATGATGAGCTAGGTTAGATAGTGACAATAGACATCTTGATGATGATGTCAGTGTGTGCACAAGATCAAAGATTGCACATGTAAGAATTTTTAAGGACTAAGAGCCAATAGTGTTTGTAATTGTGAAAAGATGTAATGAATTGTAATATCTCGATGAGGTCATGTTATAATTATTTGGGAAAGCCTTAAGACTGACTCAAGGAATTATTTTTAGGATATGGTATAATTGAAGGTTATTTTCCTTGTTATGAAGTGTATGTGATTTATACAAGTAAAAATTATACTATATGTGAGAAAGTGATATGAAAAGTTGGTAAATGTGAGTAAGTGATCAAAGAGATCAGTGTGATGTGAGTTCAAAAATAGGGTTTTGAGATATGAAGAAGTTTGGTCTGGTCAAGAGCACAAAGGAATTAATGTTATTCATTTCTATTATTCTACAAGGAATAATATAGAGATTAGTTAGATAGTGAGTTTGATGTTCTTGCCCCAGAAGCTACTTGGATAGTGAATCTATTTGCCTTCTACAATTCCTAACAAGGATGACACAACTCCTAATAGGGTTGGAATCTCCTAATAGGGATTCAAAATATCCTAATAGGGACTGCTATGTATTGAATGTATTTCATTATCTCCTAATAGAGTCCATCCTCTTACAAGGAATTTTTATATTAGTACATCATTTTGTGGGCACCATGCCCACTGAGTTTTTCTCTCTAATCAAGGATTTTCCTAGTTAACATATTTGGTGTTATTGTGTATGTGTATCTTCTTATGTTTGATAATTATATTGTTCACATGGTTAAGGATTAATAAGGTTGATAAATTTTTTAATAGTTGGATAATTGATTCACACCCCCAGTTATCTTGGTGGACTTTACTTTCTAATAGCTTGGCACCTCAAGCAATCACACTTCACTATTCTCTTCACTTCTCCTCTACTACTCTGTTCTTCATAGATTTTCTTATGATCGCCAATCAACCAATGAACTAACCTTAGAAAATATCTCGTATGCCTTCTTAAATAGGTAATTATGATTTTTTTTGCTTAAACATCACCATATATCTTAAGGTTAGGCAAGATTCCCCAAATCCTTCCATCATTTTTTTGTCCTTCTCCTTTCTTGAAACTTCTAGAAACTTCTGATCAGAACCTTGAATTTTATTGCATAAAAAACTTAATTCATGTATTAAATACACTAGATCATAAATCCTTATCATCCACTCATTTTTGTCATCTCAAAAATTCAATTATGTCAGCCTCAAACTTGATTCTTTCACAAACTGTAACTCTTTTTTGTCACTCAACAATCACTAAATTAACATCTTCTAGCTTGCTTGGCCATTGCTATGCTCATTCACTATTAAAATTTCCTTTATCAACTTGCTTGGCAATAACTATCACTCAAATTATACTTTTTTTTGGCTTCTTCTTAAGTTCCTTAATCTTTTGTTTTAGCTCCTTCATTGGTCGACCAATTATGGTACTTGATCAAGCTTAGAGTTGTATTCAACTTCATGTCATTTCACTCATACATTATTTTAATTATCTTCATTACTTCATGTAATGATTAAACAACATATTATCTTGTCAATTACTAACTTATCAAGTACTCAATGTAATTCCATGATACTTAATTCCTCATCACTCAATATCATCAGTAGCTCACCTTACTATCTCCTTTTTTCAAATCCTCTTCATCAATGGAATAATATGGAACTCTATACTATTAGTAAATATCTCTCCAGTGGGTTTGACAATGTCTCACCATTTGGTTTGACACAATGACAACATAGCAATTGTTCTAATTGTAGTTTCCAACAAGAATAACCCCAAGAATAGTACAAACAAATAGAAATTTAGAGATCTATAATTGTAAATTATACAAGATTAGAATAGAAACAAAAAGTTAACTACAAGAGAGAAATGTAAATGGTAAAGAAGAAAAGTAGCATTACAAGAATGCAAGAGAAAAAATTGAAGAATACTTCACAATGCAATGGCATGTAATAATATATTCAAAGAGTGAGTATATATAGGAAATGGGAGAGGAGCAAGGCAGTACAGATATAATCAATAGGAAGAGACCAACAACAACCTAAAAAGACAAGTGCAACTCCCATGGAATATGTTGACATACTATACCACTCATTTTAACTACTCACTTTATTAGCCTAAGAAAACTTAATTAAAATTGTAGAAAATATCTAGAAATATGAAATTAAATAACCAACTAGGAAATTAAAACCTACACTCACAATCTCAACACAATTATAACATAATATATGACATACATGTAATGAGTTTAAGAATTTCTACTATTTCTATGAGTTATTAAGAGAATCCTATGACATTGCATTTGCATAATTAATCTTATAATAATTTTATGACCATGTAAGACAATATATGAAGGGAGCTATATTGTTGACTTGAATTCTTAAACAATTTATGATGTATATTATGACATCTGGATGACCATATTTGAATTGAGATAATCAATTCAAATTGGAGCTCTCAATTTATTAGGGGATTATGGAAAAGTTATGATAGGTTATCACAACATAAGAGTATCTACTCTATTTTCTACTCACCCATAATGGGAATAACACATTACAAATTAATCCATGAGAATTTGGGCATCATTCCTCTCACACATTGTCTTATTATTTGTGAAAGCACTTATGGATTTTTTCCACTTGGTTTCTATATTTATTTAGTGCTTGAGGCAAAGGGTTTCATATAGTTGCATCATAGTTTTATTACGTTGCCAAAATATCTCTAGAATGACATGTTAGTATAATTTCTTGTGAAGGCCTAGACCTTGATTTGTATTATAAGAATATTAGGGTTGCTAGAAATGCAACTAGTTCTAAGTTTTGGAGGATGTATTTTTTCTAAAAAGGTTTTTCCCAAGACATATCATCATATGATGATTTTTGGGGTTCATTCTTTGTAGTTTTAAATTATGTAATTATTTTTTCTCTATGCTTCATGTCTTGTTGAACTATCATTTTTCACAATGTTGAATGACATGAATCCTTTTGAATTCCTCTCTTGAAAAGTTAATTAAAAGTTAACTCCAAGGTTCTGGGCAATCTTACGTCCTACTAAAATCCACTAAATTGAAGATAAATGTGTATGTTCATGAGGAGGCCTTTGTTGGTTCTGAATTTTTTTGGATAATCTATTTGATCTGTTGTTGTTTGAAAAATAATCACAAAAGAGATATATTTTGGTATTTTCTGTTTTATGACAAATGCAATTTATCGATGCAACTATATGAATGTCTATTTCACCCAAGTGTTAGAAAAAAAAATAACAAAGATACGGTAATGAGAGATTAAAACAAATAATTTGAAAGGGAAATTCCTAATGCACATAAACCACGGTAACAACACGTTTGTGAATTAAATACTCAAAAAGATCAGGTAGGAAACCAATAAAAATAGGATCAACACTTCCTCAATTCCATTGATGCAATCGTTGATGGGAACTCAATAATAATCAAAAGGTGTTTCACACTTCATCAAATCACAAGACCATGAAAAATGCACTCATGTGAGACAAGATGCTATGTAAGAAGAATAGGGGATATTTTTTCTGATTACGTTAGTAGAATTTGTTAACATGAGGAAAATACCAAAAACTAAAAGATCACACAATCATAACACAATAAAACCACTAGCTTCATTATTATTCATGAACATGCATTCACAAAAATAACACACTTTGGCAAGAATAACTATACTCAAAATGAAAGTACCAATAGCATATATTATTGCATCAAAGTAATGGTCTAGAGTAAATATTACATCCATGTATTTATAAGAAATCATCTCCTCCCTTTGAGTTAGGAGAGAGATCTTAAAATGCTACTCATGCTAAAAACTAATAAAACAAATCTAATTATATACAAACTAACCCTCTAAATGGTGCTAAGTAGGTCTCCACCCTTGTTTATATCAATTAATGGGTGCAGGAGCTTTTACATGACACAAAAGAGTAAAAGAAAGAGAAGATATGAAGAATGCAACTGCAAGAAGATCTAGGAGTCTCTGGAAGCTCTAAAAATGGAAGCTCGCCCTTCTCTAGGCATTTCTGGTGCATGGAATGCTCTAAATTAGGAAATGGAAATTAACTGTTGGCACACTATTTCTTCAAAACTATCAGTGTACCTCTAAGAAAAGTACACCTAGGTACCTTAATGATAGGTTCCAAAAATCCAAAAATTTCCTAACTGTCAAAACTAAATTTCCAGCATCTAGGTTTTCTTCCCCTTTATACCAAAATGATGTTTGGATGTTTACACTTGAATTTCTCTGTGATTTTGGCCACATGAGTAGCTTCTAGTAAATCGAGACCCTCATACATATTCTTGACTATTTGTCAATAGTTACCTACTTCAATCCTTCTTTCTGCAAAATCTTCAAACTTGGTGCGCAGCTCCAATAGTGATTCTTTAGGCTTGAAGGCCTGTCTAATGTCATCAAATGATGAAGCTACTTCTAATGTACCTTTGAATAGTTGAAAAATTGCTTGCACCACCAAAAGATTGGTCTTTGACTCAACCTCAAAAATCTCAAGGCTAGCAACATTGTAGTACCTCTCTACTTCCAAATTTTTCTCTTGAGTTTGGTCTCTTATCTTCTGAATATTTGCATGTAATTACACCATGACTTTATTATCGGTCGATATCTTCTCTATCTAGTCATCTAGCATATCAAGTTCCTCTATAGTATATACATCCATTAGTGTATGATACCTTTGACCTTTTATTGATGTCAACATATGTATGTCTTTAGCCCAGATATGTACCTCATCCATTAACCTAAAATCCTGGTTCGCTATGCATACCAATTTATCTACACTAGACTAAATGTGGTGCAATAGTTTCAAGTTACCTTGTATTATTTACACACCTTTCTCTTAAAAATGTCATGCCATTGCTGACATGCCTCTAGAAATTGGTCCAATTGTACTATTCTCGTCCCTTTCCTCTCTAATGTCACAACAAGAACAATCTTTGGATTAAATAGGTCTATAGGGCCCATAATTTCATGCATATAGCCTCTTAATATCACATTTTTCTTCCTAGCTGCTATCAACTCGGTCCATATGTTTGAACACCTCCTTTATGCCCATAGTGATCATTACTTTTGTTGTGTCTACTGTGGGCCTTCCCAATGTGATCTCCTTCATTTGGTAAGCTTTAGGAGTTAGTTCCATAGTTTTAGCATGTGGAGGAGGAATGGTTATATGTGCTAGTAAGTCCTAATATTGGTTCTTCATTATGAAGGCCAATGTTCGTGCACCACCCATAGTTGGCTTAGGTGATCTGGAGAATAAAAATTAGTGAACATTAAAATGTCCCCAATGCTCGAAGAATCAACATCATTATAAAGTGTTCACAATTTTGACTCCAATGCGACTTGAATGGGTGAAATCAGAGTTTGGATGCAAAAGTTATGGCCGACCAAAGTTTGGTTAAACTAAGAACAGAAGCCATAAAAAGGTGAAAAAATAATCATCTCAAAAGTGGTCAACAATGGATTTCTAATGAAAGAGCTCATTGAAAGCTTTCCAATGGTGTTCATTTTGTCAAAAAATGGAGATCAGATGTGAAAGTTATGATAGTGTGAAGTTCAGGTGAAAAAGTGGATTTTGATGACATCAGTGTGACATCATAAAAAATTAAGAGAGGGAAAAATTAAAATGGTTATTTAATTTGAATTAAAGGAATTAGATAATGGCAGTTGAACTCCCAACCATTGCCCTCCTAAAATTAAGGCCAACTAATGGGATATATATATACTACATGAGATGTTATAGGAACAGTTAATATCTAACCATAACAAATCTGCCCAACCTTATGTAAATAAGGATATTTGTTAAAAACAAATCCCTATTAATGGAGTAAAATCACAACCATGAAATGGTAAAAAGGGGAAATTCGAATACATGTAATCAAAATAGGGGATCATATGGTTTTGGTTGTTTTAGCCCATTTTTTGGCTAATTTCATGTATAAAATGGAGGTAGGAGCTCTTTCAAAAACCATTCAGGTGATAAGAAGGAGATTATGATTTTAGAGACTTTGTGATTATTCCCCCACATTGGAGAATAATATTGCAATTTTTCTTGAAGGGAATTATTTCAAAACACTTGTAATTAATTTTGGAGCTAATCAGATCGGTCCCCCTAGTGGAGCAAGACCTAGAGACATAGTCCAACCCGTGGATGAACTCTGTTATCAATTGTGTTTTGTCTTCTATTTGTCTAATCTCTTTCTTTTAGTCATTACCTTATTATGCTTTGTTAATTTGAGCTTTTTTTTAGAAATAGATAATACTGAGAGGGAGGGTGAATCAGTATTTTCAATCCTTTTACCCACAACTAAATATTATTATATACTTTATCATGTGCATAAGAAAATTAACCAATAGTGTAGAACAGTGTAAACAACCATACAAAAAGAGAGATCATGACACCATATTTTGTTAACTAGGGAAACCCTAGGAAAGGGAAAACCCTAGTGGCATGGAACCCACTAGATGATTCACTATATAAAGAATATGGTTAAGGATATTGACCCTGTTAGGAGTATATGAAGCATGTATAGTGACTCGAGTCTCTATTAGGAGACTAGGCCTTGTTAGAAGCCTCAAACCTATTAGGGGTTAGTAAATTACTTACAAATGTGTGCAAGAAGAGCCCACTACCCTAACATGCAACTATACAATAAGTTCTTCAAGAAATAGGTATACATACAATACTGAGTAATTTGTTGTACTTCGCAAATCTTTTGATTGATGATTCTTCACTTAAGAGAAACTATGCACATATTAATCTACATCATATCTTCACATCATATAGAAAACTATCCCATTCACTTGTTGCTCGCATTTCACAAGATCATATTGACTTTGCATTTATTGAACACTAAAACATCATTCACTTTCACACACCTTTTTCTCACCTTTACTTCGCAAATAAAGTTCTTTACTTATTAAAAAAACATTGGTAAATTTTCCTTCGTTAGCTCATATAACATTATTAGAGTCATCTCAACAAGAAATTATAACTCAAAACAATAAATTAAATTACTAAACATATTCTTCTGATATGCTCTATTCTATGCTATGTTATCACTGCATCACTAATTTCTTCATAACTTGAAATCGGTTGACTATATGGACATGTGCACTAGTATATGTCATCATTATGACATCATGCATCTCTGGTCAATTGCATAAGAGAATATTCCAAGGGAATATGTTATTATCATCAAAACTGTCCTGTTGTTGTAACACTATCTAATACTTAGACAATTTTCTTTTGCAACTGAATAAGGCTAATCTGCAAAAAAAATATTTTACCATAAATGAAAACCATACCTTACCTTATCTGATTGATTGGACATATTGCAAACAATATCCCCCTTTGGCATTGATGGCAATATTTTGGGAAAATTGGCTAAGTCCCAAACATGTGGTCATGCCAATCAAAACAAATAGCCATAACATAAGAACATTAAAAAAAAATTGTATTTATGTTATGAAAGACTACATCCCTTATTACTTCCTACTACAACTTATTTCTCCCCCTTACATATTATACATATTATAGTTTCTTACAATACAATTTTCCATACATCTCCCCCTTTGACATCAATGACAAAGGTAACAAAAATTGTCAAAATCTGATAGTTGCATATCAAAACTTGGAAAAACAATCACTGAAATTGGTCTTCAACTGCTCAAATTATTTCTTCCAACTATCCTTTAGTGCATCAGATACATTAATAAGTGCACGTAAAGCAAATGCTGCTAATTCTACTACATTCAAATCTGTAGCCACAAATTTGTCGTATGAAGACTTTGCAGACAAGCATTCTTCCAATTGATTTTCCAGTAATGTTATTTGAGAGAATAAGTTTACTCTCAAAAGAGTGAATCTCTTTAGAATTTTATCCTTCTCCACTTTTATTTCCCTTATATTTTCATGAAGTAGTTGTATCAAATGCTCAATGGTGTCTACTTTTTTATTCTATTTTAAAAAGTTGTCAGTGACTATCTGAAGCTCAGTCACTTTCTCCTTTATCTGATCATCAAAATCTTTCAGATGAATGTATGCTAAGTGTTGGAATATTCAAATGTGGAAAGAGTACTCAGCATCTAAACTTTACTCGGCACTTACACTTTACTCGGCACCTACACTTTACTCGACATTTACACTTTACTCGGCACCTACACGGCACCTACACTTTACTCGGCATTTACACTTTACTCGGCACCTACACGGCACCTACACTTTACTCGGCATTTACACTTTACTCGGCACCTACACTTTACTCGACACCTAAACTTTACTCGGCATCTACTGCACTCGAAACCTATTCTTGATCTTGGTTAAGTGTATTGACACTCAGTTGTCAAATTTATTCTTTAAGCTAACAATCTCCCCCTTTGACATGAGTGGCAAAAACACTTAACCCATGTGACTCAGTAATTAATCCTTCATTCAAACTTTGCTTCCCAAAATTTGCTTTCTCCCCCAAAATTCCAAAATTTGCTTATCTCTGCTATCTCCCTGTCAAAATTTCAAAATTGGCTATCTCTGCTATCTCCCCCTTTTATTATACTTACTCCCCCATTTATTATACACCTATTCTTGATCTTGGTTAAGTGTATTGACACTCAGTTGTCAAATTTATTCTTTAAGCTAACAATCTCCCCCTTTGACATGAGTGGCAAAAACACTTAACCCATGTGACTCAGTAATTAATCCTTCATTCAAACTTTGCTTCCCAAAATTTGCTTTCTCCCCCAAAATTCCAAAATTTTCTTATCTCTGCTATCTCCCTGTCAAAATTTCAAAATTGGCTATCTCTACTATCTCCCCCTTTTATTATACTTACTCCCCCTTTTATTATACTTATCATTTCATTCCTGTACTCAACTTCTTTCTTTAATTACTTATTCTCCCCCTTTTTTGACACTTATGTCAAGGGTCTTTACAATGAAATGCCATATTTGGCCAAAAATGTGCTATTTACTTCAAGGAGTATCTTCAGAGCTGCATCCCAATTTGCTAATGTGACATCTAATGTCTTATGCTGGATGGCAATCTCTGCTGCTAGGTGTACAAGTCCATCAAATGAAGAAAGACTGGGGTCTTTCCTGAGGACTGTCTCTGCATTTATTTGCTCCTTA
The DNA here is from genome assembly GCA_028749045.1 of Cupressus sempervirens. Classification (NCBI taxonomy): domain Eukaryota; kingdom Viridiplantae; phylum Streptophyta; class Pinopsida; order Cupressales; family Cupressaceae; genus Cupressus; species Cupressus sempervirens. The sequence goes on along the minus strand of CM053786.1, from coordinate 913,676,395 downwards.
TGAAGTAATCCCAAATGAGGAGTAATTGATGATTGCATTTGTATCAATTTGGCTTTTGTAGTCGCCTCCTCTGCTGCCAAAATGGCTAGCTCTCTTTGTGTGTGAAGCGATTGGACAAAATGCTTCTCACTCTGAGCTGGATCTGTAGGGAGTTGCATACTAGAAGTTTTCAGATTGCTTTCCAAACTCAGTATTTTCTGGCTAGTGTCTTGTGTGAATGTTGAAAAATCACACAACTTGTTGTACAGGGAAAAGATGTTTCCTAGTACAATTTTAACTGTTGTAACTTTCTTTGCTAGTTCTTCTTGTGCTAGTGCTATATCACTGGATATTTTACTATTTACTTTTCCTTGGAACTTATTTTCTGACCATTCAAGTAATTTTACATTTGTTTCCTGGTCTTCATTAGTCACCTAGTCAACTATATCAAAAAGTTGTTCCATGATTGGTCTTGACTCATCTGGAGATTGTAAGCAAAAAGCTTCCGTGAATATGTCCTTAATTTCATTCAATGTATGCTTATGCTTGTATTCCTTTCTTAGTGCTTCTTGTCTCCTTCTTTTGTCTAGTGCACTCTAAATTTCATGCATCTTTTCTTCTATAAGAGTGCTAGATTCATAATATGGGATTTTAATTTCTTCATCAAGCTCAGGAACTCCATAGTGAAGTCTCCTGACTGCTTTTGATGAACTTGAGCCTGGTGTTCTGATTTTCAGCTGTAATCCATCTGTGCTCGGCTGCTGAAGAGTTTGTGTTGGAGTCCCAGATTTGGGTAATGCAACCAGTGTTTGTATTGCAGTCTCCTCCTTTTTCTGTGTCTCTTTTTCTTCAGCTTGAGTATCCCCTTTTTGAATGCTAGATGGGGTTGAACTTGGTGGCTGTTCAGATTTTTCTTTTGTTTCCCCTGCTGCTGTACTTGGCACTTGGAGTGTATCAGTACTTATACTTGGTGAAGGTGGTGGTGGAAGGAATAGAATACCAATAGTTTGTGTGATCAAAGGTGGCATTTGTGCTTTTACCCTTGCTTTTGCTTTGACTTTTGGATTCTGTAATTCATCAACACTGACCAATATAGGATTTGAACTTAATTTTGCTACTAAAAATGATTGGTTAAGGATTTCCAAATCCTCTGTAGTTAATGGATTGATGTTTTGAATTGAAATTTCTGTAACATCCTTTATTTTTATGAAATCTGCACGTGTGATGGTGGCATGAGGAGGACTAGGAGGAGATACCTATATGTCTTGCATACTTTGATCTTGTGGCTTAGCTATATCTTTCTCTTCCTCTTTCTCCTCATTGAGTGCCTCTCCTTCCTTTTCTCCTTTACTCTCCTTCTCCACTAGTTTCTTCACTTTTATTTCTGATGCTCCCTTTTCTTTTATCTTGGCAATTGCTTCTACCTTATATTTCTCATTATATACATCTTCAATCTTCTTGTAAACTATTTTCCACAATCTTGTGGATTTGGTAACTACCTCTTCAATTTTATTCTGTAGAATACTGAATACTCTATACTTGGGAGTGAATCTTTTATTATGCCTTTTTATGGCATTTATTATTTGATCTCTAGTCAAATCAGGCAACAATCTTGCCAATGTTGACTCCCTTATTTCTTTTTCCATTTGTAAACAAAAATGTCATTTATCCTCTATGATTGTATACAGTCATTGTATTCTAGAGGTGTGTACTTATATTCAGCCATCATAGCATACACAGACTCCTCTAATTTATTTTTCTCTCCTTTGGTGAGCTTAGAAAAATTTAGATTCTTTAATCCTTTCAAATCATTATTTCTAATTTCTATACATAATTTATCAACATCAATCTGGGGTATTTGTCTTACCTCTTGAGATTGACTATTGTCTTCTGACTTTGTTTTCTCCTCATCTGTTTCAGGCTGGGGAATGAACTTCCTCTTCTTTGACTCAGTAGCAGTCTTCTTTGAGTCTTTCTTCTTCCCTTTAGCCTCTTCTTTTGCTTTTTGAGTTGTGGCCCTTGTGGTTGGTCTTTTTGGTGCTGGGGCAGCTACTTTCCTCCCCTTGGATTTAGGAGCAGATGGAGTTGTGGTCTTTTTCTTGACTGGTGCTTCCTTGGCTACTTCAACCTCAGCACTTTCATCTTTGTCTCCTTCTGACCCTTGAGTCTGATCCTGAAGTTTGTCTTCTTCTTCTTCAATGAATTCTTCTTCCTTTTTAATGTCATCTCCTTCTTCTTTTGTTGTCCCTTCTTCTTCTACACCAAACTTTCTTTTGATTTGTCTTACCATTTTCTCTTTCTTCTTTACTACTGAAGCAGTCTTCAACTCTGTTATTATCTTTGATTTGACAACATCATAAGTTCCAAAGATTTTTACATTTTTGTCTACTTCTTCTGCAAGTAAGGCTGTTATTGCTGTAGAGGCTTGATCAACATCAAGTTCATATCCTAGTGGCCTAAGCCATTTTATTCTAGGTATAGCTACTTGCACATAAGTATAATCTATATCTAAAAGAAAACAAATATCATTTTCATATTTCTCAGTCATTGAAACTGGAATTCTCATTCTTTGTTTCATGGACTTTTTGAAGTCCTCAAAATAACCAGTCATTTGGGCATCAAAATTTTCACCCATTTGTTCAATGTATCCATTAATTTGTTCAACAATTGTTTTGTCTGGATTCCATTTAACTTTCCCTATAGAAGGAAATTCTTTCATCAGATAGAAAAACATACATATCAAAACTGATCCAAATTTACATTGAGCTCCTTTGCTCTTCCTTATAGCTCCCAGATTTTCACTAATCTGTTGAAACATGAGCTCTGCCAGATCATAAGTGTGATCCCTTTTTATTATCTTGTATGCAACATCAACTGCTATACAAGGTACACTATTTAATTTGCTTGATTGATAGAATTTGTGTGAAATAATTCTTACAGCAAAGTCTAGTAGAGGATCAGTGACTGTGTCGATAGTCATCCCTCTATTGTTCCATTTTGCACCTGTATTTCTCTCAATTACTACCCTTTTGTCACTTCATAGGGTCTTTGGCCGATCTAGGGTTGGAATACCAGTAACCCTATGAACGATTTTCTTGGTGAATTTTACTGGCCCTGACTCTAACCAAAAAGCTCTGTTATGTATTCGGCTCAAAACTATCCGTACCCATTCTGTTTTGAAGACAGTCAAAAATGCTAGGGTTTTGGTTAATCCTTTTCTTTCTACAATGGAAAACTCATTTTTCAGTACTTTGTTTTCACATAATTTATCATATGCATTATGAATTTCTAAGTCTCCTATGGCACCAATTTTACAATTGTAGCATCTGCGAATATCTTCTACCATAACAACTTTATCCGGAATAACTGATAATGCACCTACAGGATCATTCTTGTATGCTACTTCAGGTATGGGCTTAAATTTAGGTTGTTTTACTTCGTTGCTGACCAACTGAACTTCATGGCTTTCTAAACCCTTGGTGGTTCCTGACCTGGATGCCATTGTTTTCCAAACTAGGGTTTTATAATTCAAACAAGTTTGTGAGACCTACGTAGCTCGACACTTAAGAGAAATACCTTGAATCGACGAGATCGTTGTTGGAATCTTTCACGAATTGCTTCTAAACTTTTCTTGATCTTATCCGCTCCTTTTTTCGCTTTGCTTCTTGATCGTGATGCGAAAAACTGATTGAAATCGCGATAATATACCCTGATTTCATCGCATTAAATGCTCAACTACCAACTCAGCTTCTGAAGAAATTTCAACTTAACTCGGCATCTACTAAATTTCCTTTCTACTCGGCTTCCATTGGAGTTTTTTTAACTCGACATCGATTATCAGCTCGGTCGCTATTGGGAGCTCGGCATTTGTTTTGAGTTTTGACTCGATATCCAAAGGTAGCTCGGCATCAACATTTAGTTTTCATCTTGACATCTTGTTTCATGTAGATTTATACTTTGAATTTATTCTTTGTCTTGGGACTGATGTCTGATATAACTTTGTATATCGGTCCCATACACTTCTCATGCTTAGTTTGATGAAGTGTGATCACTTGACCCATTGGGTGAAGTGATCCCTTCACTTGATGTATTGCACTCATCTCTCTTTTTCCAAGTCTTGTTCATTTGCCCCCTTATCTTTTAAATATCAATCTTTTCTTTGCCTTTATTCTCTTCAGACTTGGGTGCCTTTGATCTTTTAGGACAGTTTTTGCTGATATGACCAGTTTTCAAACAACTGAAACATGTGGTTTGGTTCAACCATCTTTTGTAGTTCCCTCTGAAATGTGTTCTTATGCAGTTCTATGGTGTATGTCCATATTCTTTACAATAATGACAACTGTACCTGGTATTGTAATCCCAATGATGATGACTTTCTTTTCCTTCTATTTTTGCTGGTTGATTTGATGTCCACATAGGTTTTGATCTGCATTCAAATGCCCTATATCCATACTTATTGCAATTATAACAATGTCCATCAAATCTCTGAGTCCTTGTGAAATTGGATCTGCAATCTTGTGTCATATGTCCTTGCATGTTGCACTTGTGACAGAAACTCTTACTCTTGGGTGTGTTTGGTTGATTGAATCTTCTGCTCCTGCACACATTAGCAGTATGTCCCTTCTTATTACAATAATGACAAGTGGGTTTAGTATTCTTACCTTTGTCACTTCTTTGTTCAGAACTTTTTGATGATTCTCCAACTTCAGTGCTATTGTAACCAAGTACTGATGTATCATGGGCAGATCTTGGAGTTTTCAGCAACTGTTCAAAATACTTGATGGCTTCACTTGACTTTTTGAGATTTTCTACTACCTCTTTTTCTTTGTTCAATTCATTCTGCATTTGTTCATTCTACATCTTCAGAGTAGAGATCTCAATTTCCTTCACATTGAGTTCATGATGAAGGTTCATCATTTGAGCAAGTGTATCCATCTGCATGTTTGAGATCCTTGTCAGTTCAGTACATTTTTCTTCAAGTCTGTTTGCAAGATTCCTTTTGTCATTTTCCATCATGACCTTATCATCAACTGCTCTTTTCTTTTGTTCTATAATTTCACATATCATTATGGCCTGTGATTCATGTTCCATCTTGAGAGATCTAATCTCTTCTGCTTGAATTTTGTTTTTCTCCATCAGTTCTGCTATTGCTGCATCAAACTCTTTGGTATCTCCGTTGGAAAATATGTTGGTGGTATTAATTTCCTTGTAGTGTATATCATTCTCAGCTATGGCCAGATCTTTCCTTTTTTTTAATGAGTTTCTCAAATTGATTCTAAATTCCTCCAAGCTATGCAGAGCAAGTTGCACATCTATCACCTGATTTTCAATGATCTTTCCAAGTTTGAAAGCTTCCATCTCTAGATCTTTTCCTCCAAGCTGTTAAAATTTTCCTTATGAGAACCTGGTAACGCTCTGATACCAATTGTTGGAATATTCAAATGTGGAAAGAGTACTTATGAGAGGGGGGGTGAATCAGAAGTACTAAAATTTTTCCTATAAAACTTTTTATGTGGAAATAAATTGCATGCATGTAAATACATTAAGTAAACATGAAACTAACACATGCATCAATAACACATAACACCTGAAATTGGTAACCCAGAAACCCTCCAGGAATAAGAAGGTAAAACTGGGGTGGGGATGATACCCACAAAAATTACTGCAGCAATATTGTTTAACCACTTCTGATGGTTTGCCCTGTTAAAGGCCTTCCCTATTAAAGGCTTTACACTGTGTCAATAGTGACCTGGTTAGAGGATTTACAAACACTTAACATGAAGTGTCACCCTGTTAAAGGATTTAATCACCTATCTCTAGGATCAATGAAATAGCTGTTAAGCTAACCTATCACCATAGGATTTCCATGCTAATACAATGGCTAGAAACTATTAGGTAAAATGAACCTGATAGTTTACAATCCTTGATTGCTGAATGCTGGCTCTGTTCTGCTTCGTCTGATCTTGTTCCTTTTTGATCTGATATCTTTCACTTCTGAAAATAGTATATCAACCACTCTATATCTTCTCCTCTATATCATCATCTTCATCATCTCCTTCTCTATCATATCTTCTCTATGAGATATCGTCTTCCTTATAAAGACATTCGAGGATTTAGGGTTAGGTCTGGATCTATGATCCATATTCAATCTTCATTTTCGCTTAATACTTATCTTTTGCTGATTGGTTGCATGCCTTTATCATTTTTCTTATTGGCTGCATGTAAATTACATAGGAAATATAAAAGATTCGATCTGATCATTAAATCCTTCGAGATTTCCTTATGTCGGCTGTAAAGATTGTTTTCATCATAGTTTGTGCGATTCCAAACTCTTATGCTGATATCCTGGATTAGTCAGCTCCTAAAATATTTCTGTTGCTCGGCACATGCTGTTCTACTGAGTTACTCGGCACTTACACAAAACTGTGTTACTCGGCATCTAAACTTTACTCGACACTTACACTTTACTCGGCACCTACACTTTACTCGGCATTTACACTTTACTTGACACCTACACTTTACTCGACATTTACACTTTACTCGGCACCTACACTTTACTCGGCACCTAAACTTTACTCGGCATCTGTTGCACTCGACACCTATTCTTGATCTTGGTTAAGTGTATTGACACTCAGTTGTCAAATTTATTCTTTAAGCTAACACTAAGTTGCACTTAGCATATGCCTTTTTTCCTTCCTCTATGCACTACCTTAGTGCTTTAATACATATATTCAGAGTTTCTATATCATTTCTTATATTAGTACACATAGTGTTTAGAAGCTTGCCATCATGCTCAGTATATGCTTGAATGGTAGCCACATTCATGAGTGTAGTGAACTCATCATCAAAGGCTTTGTACAAAATTATTGCACGTTATTGAATATCAGTTGGGGTGTCAATAGGGCTTAGTATCTTTTCGATCTTATCCAAAACTGTGGTCAAAGTCTATTCAATTGACTTGACTGATTTCTTCTTTTCAAGAAGCTTGCTCAAGGAAGATATAAGATTCTTCCCTTCATCTTCTTTGTCAGATTGAGCTGGAGCTATTGTTGCTACTATTTGAGTGGGAAAAGTGGAAATTCCTTCTACTACTACTATTATCAAAGGAAAACTTGAGATACCTACTAGAATGTTGGTCTCCATCTTTTGTGTAGTCCCCTGATCCTCTTCTTCATCTAAGCTACTGTAATCCACAATATTGCCAACAATGTTGGCACCAAAATCCTTGAATGGATCTTCTAATTTGTCAACAGTCACTTTGGTGTTGTATACTTGGATAGAGTCACTACCAATAGTGATATGAGGAGGAGAACTTGGTGCAACTACTGGTTCAAAACGATAAGGAGGACTGCAAGTTGTAGGAATATCTTCCTTTGTCTACACACTCTCCTCAAGTGACTAGCTAGCTTCTTCTGGTTGCGCACTTACTTTAGGTATCTAGCTTGCCTCTTCTATCTGTGCATTGTCCTTAGGCATCTGCACGCTATCTCTAGGCATCTGGCTTGCCTTTTTAGTTTGTGCACTCTCCTTAGGCATGGTGGACATAAAAGAAACTATGACGTCTTGAGTTTCTTTATTGACTTTCTCATAATTTCCTCCCATGATAATGATAGATCTTTTCTTATGCCTCAGTAATGGTGCTCTACCTTTCAAAATTTCTTTTTATATCTTCTTCACTATTTATAGAGCATAACTTTATCACCATATTAATTCTTATTTGTGTATCCTCTTCTATAGCTTTTCTCTTCCTATTTAGCAATCTATTGTATAAATCTTCAGGTATTTGCCCTTTAATAGTATCAAACCTCTTATCTTTCATAATCATATTCCTAACTACAACATTTTTTAGTTGTCTCCTATTCATGTTATTATACAAGTCATAGTATTTATTTAACTGTACAAAAATTGTTATCATTAATGATTTGCATGTTAAGGTTTTCTACCTTTGGCTTCCATGCTTTGTGGCCTGTTGATGTCTTGGCTTCTTGATCAGCTACTTTAATTGGTTTGTCACCGGCCTCTTCCTCAAATTCATATGAGCTAATCTGTAGAATTTTTCTCCTTTAGCTTGGGCCATTGATAGTATGCTTTACTCTCCTTTTAGGATAGGTTGTTGTTGTGCAACTACTACATAAGGCATAGAAGGAGTTTGCACACTTGTTTGGGCAATTGTGACCTCCTTAATAGGTCCTACCACTGCAATGGGTGTAGGGGATAAGAGCTTAGTTTGACCATTGGCCTTGATTTCCATAGCAATTCCCTGTACCTCATCAAATTATTTCCTTGTCATTCTAGATTCTTTCAAGATAGAATCAATAACTTTCTCCACCTTTTTCTTGGAGTCCTTCACTACTTGAGTAGTTTTCACTTCTCTCATTTTCTCTATATATGTCCCCCATCTAGACAGTTAGAATCAACTTTAGAATGAAGGATTATCTACACATACCCTTCAATCAAGTCCTTGCTCATCTCATATCCTATACGTTCAATAAATTTCCCCCAAGGAACTACTACCTCCATGCATGTAAAATTAGTCTCAACCATGAAACATAATTCATCCTTATATTTTTCCACAAGCACTAGAGGTATTCTATATCTTTTCTTCATTTCAATTTGAAACGACTTCATCATCCTGTCCAAGTCACTGTCTCTAACTACTTCAGGTTTTGACCTATAAGCTTGAGTGATCTGCTACATTGCATACTCATTTTCATTCCATACTATGATACTAGGAAATGTCTTAATAGTAAAGAAAAATATGTGTGTTAGAAGGGATTCAAATCTGAAAAATACACTTCTTGATTTCTTGATTCTTGAGAAATTATCCAACAATTGTATTTTGACAATATCACAAATGTTAACCTCTTCACCTCTTACTGTCAAGTTAGCTGCATGTAGAAATCCTCCAAGGATTGAATCTATTCTAGATCCATGATTATATTTATACCCCAAAAATTTGCAAATGAGTCTTACTCCATCATCTTGGATTGAGTTGACTTTCATGTTCCTTCCATCAAAGTATGTGTTGAGATTTTCCTCAACAAGTTTGCGCACATTCTTGATGTTAACTGGATTACTACCTTGATTACTCAAACCTATGACCTTGTGAATTAGGTCATTTTCAATACAAATGACGGAATCTCCTAGCCATAGAAGATCATCATGTGCTCTACTAAGAATTATCCTTTCCATTCATTATTACCAAAATATGTGTAGAACATATGCTTAAACTAGGTTAAGATGTTCTAGAAATCTATGTTGAGGTTTCAATGATAAATCACTCTTACACATCCTTTCCAAATCCTTGTGAATATCTAAATAACCTATGCTTTCAATCTTATAGTGAATATAACTTCTGATATCTTTTATGTGAAGAACATTCTTTGGAACTCATGAAAATGCTCCAATAGGATCATTGAGTAAAGAAACAAATGGGTGTTTCTTGAAAATATACCTAGGCCTATTGCTTACATTGTAAACTTCTTGCCTTGCCATTCTTGAAGGATTATGCTCAATAATTCAGAAAATATCTCAATTTTTTGTAATATGGTTTCTGGTGACTTCGTGTGCTTGCAGGCTTCTTAAATTCTCCAAATCTTGCTTCAATCTCACACACAAATTTGCACAAGAAAATGATGTATGCAAGTTAGTTTGCATCCTTTAAATCTTTTGCAATCTATACTATGCAATAAATGCATATCTACCGCTAGTTCAGTATTTTGTCTCTATGCAACATAGAGTTAAATTTTCTTATATATCCTCATCCTGATCTTATCAGGAAATGTGCACTTCACTGTAGACTTCTCTCAATTTCTACTATCTACTATCAACTATGCAACCCTTAATACCTCAACTAGCATCAATTAGCAACAATTGATACTATGTTCCACTGAAAATGTTCAATTTTGGTGAAAAGAGTCACAAACAATAAGTGACTTCATTGTCTTGTCAGGTACATCTGCATGGGAAATTTCTAGTTCCTTTGCCTCCACAAATGATTCCTTTAATTCATTTGTCTTCTCTTTCACTTCATTTCTTTTATTGTTCCTTATGTAATTCTGATTCCTATTAAGGTCTCTTCTATCTAATCTGCAAAACCTTATTGTGTGTCCAAAGTTGTTACATAACTAACATATAAGTACATCTCTCTTTTGTTCATTTAGCTTGTCATCAAGTGTTATACAATTCCTTGCAATGTGTCCAAGATTGTTGCATCTATAGAAAACAATTTGTCTTCTTTCTCCACCTTCATTACTATGAGATCTTCTATTTCCTGCATGGTTAGTGTTTCTATGCATCCTACTATTTGTGTTATCACAATAAAATTTAGGTTTCTTACAATCTACTACATAATGACCATATCCATGACAATTATGACAATAAAATTTTGAAATAGGTTTGAAAGTCTCACCTTCTCAATTGACTTTAGTGTCTTCAAGTTCATCACATTAGGCAAAAGATTCCTTTCTTTTGTCATTCATATTTTGATCAAATTCTTTGACTTTCTCATAGTGAGAAATATTCACTTTGTCTTTAGATATATCATCTATCTTACTTAGGTCTTTATTGATTTTAGGAGTAACTGGTTCTTTTATTTCAACAGGTTCCTTAGTGGATTGACCAAGAAAAAATCCAAGTCCAATCTTATCATAATTGGGTCTTTGTGCACATATTTGTTCTTCAATTTTATCACTGCTGGTATATAATTTCTCAAGTTGTTGCTTGGTTTGTACCAACTCACCTTTCACAATGGTATTGTATTTTTCTAATTCTACATGTTCTAAATTAATATATTCTAGTTCTGATGTTACCTTTCTTAACTGGGATCTTAGATCTACATTTTTAGCTTTTAATTCAAAGTCAATCTTACCTCCAGGTGAGAGTTTTTTAGGCTAGGTTATAATGGCTCCGGCCAGTAGTGAACCAATTATTTCTGGTGTTCATGTTGTTGCTTTGGACTGCCATGCTGCCTCCTCCAAACAAATGTCCACACAAGTTTTTCCCAAAGGTTTTTCACGAGCTAATCCTGACATTATCCTTCATTTGCAAGAATTTGATGCTACATGTGATTGGTTATAATAGCACGCCTTGATAGGCTATTTTGTGGATAGGACTCCCCCTAAAGCTATGCTTTGAGAATGGGTTAACAAGAGCTAGAGTCTTCATGGAGTCTACCTTGACGCTGTGTAAAACCTTACCAGAGGTTTTTTTTTTATTTTGCTTCACTAACCCCTCGTAGGCAAACACGGTCTTTAACAATGGACCATGGTCTGTGCATTCTTCCTTGCTTATTTTTCAAAAATGGTCACGAGACTTCACAGTCTCAGATGAAAAAAAGCTTAGGGTTCCTATTTGGGTCGAGTTCCCAAGTTTACCCCTGCCTTGTTGGCCTTTCATTGAGTCCATTGCCAAAGCCCTCAGAAAATTTGTCACTAAGGAGCCTGAGAAAATTTTCAATGCCCACCCGCAATGACGCATTTTCATAGAGGTGGATCTTTCCAAGGATCTCGAGGATTCTGTGGAAATTCAGATTGGGAATACAACCTTCTTGCAAAAGTTTCTTTACTTGAACCTCCCCAACAACTATTATAGGTGCTAGTCTACAGAACACAAGATCAAGGACTTCCTTCTAGCTACGCCTAGGGTCAAGCCCACGTCTAAAGAGGTGCCTGTCAAATAGGTCGATCAAAAAAAGGAAGAATGGGTTATTGTTGGGCATAAAGGCAAGGTTCCCTCGAATCCCTTGCCCCCCAAGTAGTCTTATGATGCGGTCACTGTAGTTCCTCCTTTCCCTATTGGAGTGTCAATTCTAGCCAGTGTAGGGATGCAAGCGGTAGAAAAAGGAATGGTGCCTAAAATTTTGTAGGTTTCAAACCCTGCTGGCTCGCAGGGGATTAAGGCAGCTACTAGGAGTTTTTCCTTGGCTAGGGTGTGTACTCCTCTTGCTACCTCTTCCATAGCACCATTAGTGACATGGCATTCTCACAGTCTTCTTGGATGTACGGAGATACCAAAGGTGAAGCGTCAGGCTATAAGTCTAGAGGGTTTTCCGTCTGACTTCAACCATGATTCTACCTTCTTGCAGAATAGCTACTCCTCTCTTGAGGATGAAGATGATATGGAAGAGTTCTCATGAACTTCCTTTCATGGAATGTTTGAGGTGTCACAAACGTCCCCAGAAAGTACTATGTTTGGGATGTCCATCATAGACTTGGTAATTTAGATTTTCTCTGTTTGCAAGAAGTTAAAAAAATTTGTTTCATGCTTGCTTTGGCATGCCGCGTAATTTGGTAGGATCGCATGATGTTTTCTTCCCAGCACAAAGCTGGTTGAGGTGGTGTAGTTACTCTCCTATCACCCCGCCTTCATTCTATTATTATTTCGCATAGTTCTGACCCCATGTATAGAATTATTTGGCTTTTGCTTTCCATTAACAATCATTCTTTTGGAGTTATTAATGTTTATGCTTCCAATGATGCTATGGAAAGATCCCAGCTGTGGGCCTGGCTGGCTGACAATTTTCCTCCAACTACTTGGGTTATGTGTGGGGACTTTAATATGGTTGAAGTGGCCTCTAACAAAGATGGCATTCTGCCCTTTTTCTGGATAGCTGGGGAAAGGCAAGCCTGGTCTTATATGTACAATAAATTGGGCCTTTTTGATCCCAATGCCAACCGCTACTATGATAGTGGGGTTTGGCACACTTGGTCCAACTTTTGAGCTAGCTGTAACCGCATATTAAAACATCTTGATTGTGCTATGATCACTATGCAATCTTTTTTCTCTTTTTCTGAGGATCAAGATTTGCCTATCATTCCCCTGCTAGATGTGACGTTATCTGACCACCCCCACATATTTTTTGTCATTTCTAGGCAAACTATTGTCCCCAATGTGGCCCACTCTCAATTCTTCCTCAACACGTCTATTATGTTGCATGCTTCCACCCTCTCACACATCCAACATGTCTGGAATTTGGAGCTAGTTCTGTATTCCCCAAGGGGATAGATTCAATGGTAGAATGATGCCATTCCAAAACTTCTTAGTTCCTATGCATCTATGGGCATTAGTTGGCTATATTCAGAAAATTTTCTTATGAGGCCAACATCCTTGCCCTCAAAAAAGCCTCTGAGGCTCTCACCTTCAACCCCTTTGATATGGAGGAGCCCAAATCAAGGCCTATCTCCACTAGTTGGAGGTTGGCGATAAGGCCTCGAAGGAGTTCTTTCAGGCTCTCTAAGCCCATTATACCAATTTTGGGATTAAAAAGATCAAATAGGGAGTGGTTGTTCTATCCAGTCTCCCCGACATCCTGCAAGCATTCGTTCATCAGTATGAGAATGTATTTTCTTCACAGGGAACTTCGGTTGCTCAGGAGGAAGCTCTCAAAATGTGTATTTATGTTACTCTAAATCGCCTAGCATTTGAGCAACATGCTTTCTATGAGAAACTTCTTTCCCTCAATAATCTTAAAGAGGCAGTTTACTCCATGGAAAATGACAAGTCCCCTAGGTGTGGTGGATTTCCTTGTGAATTTTACAAACACCTCTAGGACAAAACAGGTCCTAATCTGCACAAAGTCTATCTCAAAGCATATCATTCTAAAAGCTTAGGAGCAATTATCAATAAAGGGAATATTAAATTCATACCTAAAGCTAGTGATCCTAAAGACATATGCAATTGGAGGCCCATTACCCTTCTGAATGTGTCTTATAAGATCATTGCGAAGGCACTCTCTCTCAAAGTCAGGCACATGTTGCCTTTAATTGTGCGGCCTGAGAAAAATAGCTTCATCAAGTCTAGATATATTCTTGAAAACATCATTTCTATTTGGGAAGGTATGGAATGGGCTCACAAGTCCAAGCAGTAGGCTATCTTTTTAAAGATAGATTTTGCTAAAGCCTATGATTGCATTGAATGGCCCTTTATCTTGGCTATGCTTTAGGCTCTAGGTTTTGGTCCCAATTTCCTTCAGTTTGTGGAGATGCTCTTTGGTGATGCTAATGCTTGCATTACCATCAATAATTCACAATCTAAGGCTTTTGGACTTTTTTGTTCAATCAAGCAAGGTTTCCCTTTAGCTCCAGTGCTTTATGTCCTTGCTGTTGAAGGTTTTGCCTATTTGCTAGCTAATTCTATGTCTTCAAGGCTAGTTCATGGCATCTCCTTGCCTAGATCTTCCTCCCAGTTAGTTAATGGTCATTTTGCTAATGATTCCTTTCTTACTCTTCTTGAGGATGAAGAAAACATCCAAAATGCTTTAAATTGTTTGGAAACCTTTTGTCAAGCCTTTGACTCTGTCATTCAATGGCATAAGATACTCTGCTACTAACGGTCATTCTTGCCAGCTCCACCTTGGCTCAACATGTTTCAATGGAAATGGGTTTCTCACGGGGAAATCTTCCACTTTCTTGGCATTTCCTTTTCCTTCCAAGCTTCTCCTATGGAGCATTGGAATGTTGTGCTTGCCAAGATTAGCAAACAGCTCAAATATTGGATCACCAAGCCGCTTTCTCTTGTTGGTAAATTCTAGATTTGTTTGAAGATTCTAGCAGCCACTCATGTGTACTATTCTTCCTGTTGGGCTCCCTCCAAAGCTTCCTATCTTAAGCTAGAACATTTTCTTTGAGACTTTCATTGGGCTTCTGGTTCTGATCATCATGGTTTTCATAGAGTTGCTTGGGATTTTTGTTGTCTCCCAAGAGAGTCTAGTGGTCTTGGCCTGCTCTCCACTTGGAAATAGGGCCTTGCTCTCTATGCTAAATGGATTATCTCGACTATTTTTGGAGATAAAGCTTGGAAGATTCTGGTTCAGCAATCCATTTCTTTTGGCTTCCCTATTAATAGGCCTGCATGGAAGGGGATTGGTTTTCAAACCCTTCTCATCATGCATGAACCTATGGCCATATAGGGCTCATTTGTTATTAAGAGCATCTGGAAAGCCTAGGAAGCTATTAACCCTTGGCTTCATTGGGCTAGAGATGAGTTTCGCAATGGGCTTTCCTTGAATCAATAAAACATTTGGTGGTCTCCCCTATTTGTCATTTAGGGTACTCCTCTTGCCAAGACTCAAGGTGCTAGTGCTCTGCATTTTTTCAAATATGGCATTTGAACTCCTAAGGATCTCTTCTCAAGAGTCACCATGAGTTTCAGTTCATGGGAAGATTTGCAAGTCCAGTACTGCCTTGTCTGTACAGATCGGCCAACTTTGACCTCATATTATCTTCGATCCCTGTGCACTTAGTTCATAAAGTGGGGATTTAGACTATGTTTCCTTGGTGGCATGATTGGAAGTGGTATCCTATCACTCCATTTTCCAATTACAAGCCCAATATGGGGTACAGATGGCTTTCACCCCATCTTCTGATGGTGGACACGCTTAACCAGTGCTAGCATTTGCAATCTTTGCTTTCTCAATGGAAAAAATATTTTGACACCATTTGAAGTTCTATTATAGCACCCAAGATTGCCCACTTTTCTTGGTGCCTTGCTTTCCAAGGTCTTCCCCTAGGGCTTTGGCTCAAGCACATTGGGGTTCCTAATCTCAGATGTTCTTTCTGTGGTCAACAAGATTCCTTTTATCATATATTCTAGTTTTCTAAGTGTGCTCAAAATTATTGGCACTGGATTCATGATTTTTTCAAGCCTTTTAGGCCCAAACCATTTTCATGGCACATGATCCTGCTGGGTGATTTCTCCATAATTCTTCGAAAGTTCACCCAGATTTGGCATACCTTCAGGATGGAAATTTTGTTTTCTCTGTGGAAAGATAGGAATGTTGTTCTATTCACTCACAATGTTTTGGATGTTAACATTGGTATGTACACTAAGGCATGCATTTGTAACAATGTTATTATGCAGATCCAGGTGCAAGCTAAAAAGGTTTCCCTAGAATTTTCTCAACTACAGGAGTTGTTAAATCATTAGGGTAATGCTCCCTGCACTATTGCCAGATCGCCTCCTGATGCTTCGACTGATGTCTCGACGCCTCATGGTTGTCGTTCTCTGTAATGTCCCCATTTTAGCAATTGACCAAGTGTGTATGTGTTAGCCTTGTTCTACATGGTCCCGAGGGCTAACAAAGGGTTGAATGGGATCCTGGAGTGTTTTGGCCTAGTCATTTCCAGTTTGGGCCAAAATGAAGTTGATTTACTCAGTTTCAGGCATACTTACTATTTTTAGTAAGTCGACAGGACACAGTGCAGGTCAATTTTGGTGATTGGATTCGATACTCCTCGGTGAGAGCTTTTCGATGAGCTATCACTCGCATTATTCGAAGTTCGATTGCTAATACATTTTAATGCCCGAAGTTTTATTAAAGTAACATCTAATTTAATTGTAAAATATTAAAGTGTTACTTTAATATTTATTTTATGGTGATGTGTACCCAAGGGAGACATAAGGGATATTTTAATATATGTTTTATATATTACACATCTTTTATCCCACATTGCCCATATGAGTTGAGCGGACCCTTGGAAATAGAATAAAAGGAAGCATTTGTGGCTTCATTAGGCAGGTTGAATATGAGAAGAAATTGGTGTGTGAGTTGCAGCTCCGTTCTTGGCATTTGAGGACGTTTATTCTCTCTTGTAACATTCTAGATGTCATTCCCTTGGGGTTTGGCCTTTGGAATTCTTTGTTATCGGCTTCATTATCATGCAGTTTAGTTGCATTTTCGGCTACAGGTGGATTTGGTATTTTGCTCATATCTTCTTCACTACTTGTCCGACGCTTATGCCGCTTTGAGAGAATGATATTACAAAGGCAGTGGACTGATTGAAGGACAAAGTACTGTAGCAGCAAGTTCAAAAGCATGGGCTGGAGTATTATGTCAATAATGTTGAAGTAATTAGTGAGTTGATAAATCTGCCATGTATTTGGTTTTATGAATTCTGAAAATAACATTTATTTGGCTGTAGTTCATTTATACTTTGCATATTATTGTAGTTTCTTTCTTGTTTATGTTGTATGATACCAATTCCATGCACAAACACAACAAACAAATAAACATTTGATTTCTGGAGTTATAAGGGGTTTAAAACATTAAATAGAGAAATAAGAGGTTGAATGCAAACTGTTTGACATAATTCCTTTCAGCAATTTGGTTTAGTTTTTGGGACATGCAGGGGTGACCATTACATTCTCGGTGCCAGTCCTCAGGCTACCACTCGCATGCACCATGCTCCTAGGCTTCTTGCCACCACTCTCCTAGTGGTGGTGATGGTCGATGGAGGGGTCACTGTGCTTCCCCACCCCATGGGGGTTTTGGCTAGTCCCTGGCTCCTCCTCTTGGCCCTCGATAGGTGCATTCTAGAAAGTATCCTTGCCTAGCCTTAGTGATTACTCCACCGCGGCCCAAGGTTAAAGATGCAGAGACTACCACTGATCCTGCTACTGCTGATGACAGCTGGTATGTTCCCAGCCCACCCCACAATCTCACTGATGCATGGGGTTTTCTTGACAAAGATGATCTTCCTCCCTCGGCTGGCACTACTTTGGCAGCCTGAGGATGCTTATTATGTTTTTTTATTTATGAATAGTTGTTGTTTCCGGCTGAGGCCATGTTTTTAAGTCCGGCTTTGGCTGTGTGAACTCTTTCGTGGGGTGATCTTGTATCCCCCAACCCCTTTTTTATGAATTTTATTCTTAGTATATTTTTATTAATAGGAAAGGACTATTCATCAAAAAATATTACCTCCATTTTTCATTAGACTTAGCTTAAGTTCAACTATCTTTAACTCATGTTTTAGGATCTCATTTTCTTTCTTCAAATCTTCAATGTCATTATCACTGGTTTGATTAGTAGATCCTTTCTATTTTAGGTCATCTATTTTTTCCTTTAATTCACCAATGTATGCTTTTGCATCCTTGTATCTGTCTTTGAGGCCATCTCTTTCATTAGTAAGAAGATCAATTTGTTCAAGTGCTTCTTCAAGATTTTTCTTCAATTCTTCCATATCCATAGGGATCTTTTTCAAGTTGTTAAGCCTCTTTTGAATAGCCAAGCTCTGATACCAATTATTAGAAATAGATAATACTAAAGGGGGGGTGTGAATCAGTATTTTCAATCCTTTTACCCACAACTAAATAAACCAATAGTGTAGACTAGTGTAAAAAAGCATACACAAAGAGAGACCATATTTTGTTAATTAGGGAAACCCTGGCTAAGGGAAAACCCCGATGGGGATGGAACCCACTAGATGATTCACTATATAAAGAATCTGGTTAAGGATATTGACCCTGTTAGGAGTCTATGAAGCATGTATAGTGACTCGAGTCCCTATTAGGAGACTAGGCCTTGTTAGAAGCCTCAACCCTATTAGGAGTTGCTTCAAACCTGTTAGGAGTTGGTAGATTACATAGAAATGTGTGCAAGAAGAGCCCACTTCCCAAACATGCAACTATACAATAAGTTCTTCAAGAAATAGGTATACATACAATACTATGTAGTTTGCTATACTTCACAAATCTTCTAATTAATGATTCTTCACTTAAGAGAAATTGTGCACATATTAATCTACATCATATCTTCGCATCATATAGCAAAGTATCTAATTCACTTGTTACTTGAATTTCACAAGATCATATCAACTTCGCATTTACTGAACACTGAATCATAATTTACTTTTTCACACCTTTTTCTCACACTTTACTTTGCAAATAAATTTCTTTACTTATACAAAACACATTGGTAAATTTTCCTTAATCAGCTCATATAACATTATTAGAGTCAGCTCAACAAGAAATTATAACTCAAAACAATAAATTAAATTACTAAACATATTCTGTTGATATGCTCTGTTGTGTTATCATTGCATCACTAATTCCTTCATAACTTGAACTCGGTTAACTATATAGACATGGGCACTGGTGTATGTCATCATTATGACATCATGCATCTCTGGTCAACTACACACAAGAATATTATAAGGGAATATTATGTTATCATCAAAACTATCCTATTACTGTAATGTTGTCTGATACTTAGACAATTTTCTTTTGGAACTGAATGAGGCTAATTTGCAAAAAAAATATGTTTCCATAAATGACAACCATACCTTACCTTATCTGATTGATTGGACATATTGCCAAAACATTTAAGTTATGTTAATTCACTAATTAATGCTTTGAATTAACTTTATGTAATTATGTTAAGCATTCCTCTGTCAGAGTCCTAGATCCTAATTAGATCAAATTTGGTATTAGAGCTCTAATGTGACTAGTACTGTAGATTTGAATACTAACAAGATCCAAGATCAAGAAAGCTAAAGGAAATCTTGAGGAATACAATCTCAAGATTGGAAAATGAAGTATTAAACCATCATCACAAATGGAAGACAAAGGTGGTGGACAAGTTTTTCAAGATAAGAGTATCCAAAAGACTCTTCAAAATTTGTAAATAATGATAGAAGTTTTGGTACAGGAAAGAGAAGAAAAGATGCGAAGGTGTGCAACTTAGAAGGAAAAAGGGAAAAAAAAAGGAGATGATTGTGATCCTCCAAAAACACCCCCTCTTCTCCTTCTCCTCCCTCTTCACCTTCTTCCCCCTCTTCTCCTTCTTCTGCCCATTCTAAGTCTTCTAACATTTTTAAGGATGGACATAATCCTCAAAGCAAGTTGAATGTAAAGTTTGACTTGCCAAAGTCTTATGAGGAGTTAAATGCTGAGAGATTAGATGACTAGATTCAACAAGTAGAAGTCTATTGTAGAGTTCAAAACCTTGTAGATGGTGTTAATAGAATTTAGTTAGCCACTCTTGGGTTAGGTGGTATAGCTCTAACCTAGTGGGAGAGTAGGACTCAGGATGAAACTTCACAACATGGTAAGTTTAGTTTGTCTTGGTCAAAATTTGTTAATGCTTTGAAGAAGCGATTCTACCCCCTAGGCCATATGCAATAGTTAAAGATGAACTAGCAACATTTTAGGCAAGGGAAAGGTCGGACTATCCAAGAGTATACTCATAAATTTCACAAAAAGGCTATTTCTCTAAATGTTCCATTGTACACCAAGGATACTTTACTCAAGTACATAGGTAGTCTTCATTCTTACCTTAGACATTTTATTTTGGTTTTAAATCCATATAATTTGGATGAAGTATGTGTATAGGCTACACATTTAGAGTCAAGGGGTAAGGGTACTTTCATTGACAAGGTTGATAAGAAGCCATCTAAGTTTGAAGGTAAATATAAACACAAAGGGAAGAGAAAAAGGATAGCTATGATGAAGAAAGAGGGTGAAAAACCCACATGCTCACATTGCAAGAAAGAAGGGCATGATGATTCTAAGTGTTGGAAGATGGACCCAGAAAAAAGTCCAAAGCGATATGGTGGAAACAAAGGCAAATAGAAAATAATTGTTGTAATTCAACATGATCTTGGATCTGGCTCCAGAGATGAGACAAGGATCATTTTTGTTAGGATCCAAGGTAAAGGAAAAGGTATATCTCTTTCTCCAACTACAAGTTCTTCAAATATAAGTGCAAGTACAAGTAAAGAATCTTCTCCTCAGAATGATAAGGAAAGGAATGAATTATTTCATATTTGAGTTGTTATTAAACATACTAAGGTTGATACTTTGTTTGATATGGGTTCTCAAGTTAATTTGAAATCTAAAGAAGTTGTTAAAAATCTTGACTACAACACCTCATCCAAAACCATATCCTCTTGGATGGGTTTGCAATGATGCACGGTTACAAGTAACAAAGCAGTGTAAATTGAGATTTGCTATCACTGCAAACTTTGTAGATGAGGTAGAAGCTTATGTAGTCCCTTTAGATATTTGTGGTCTTGTGCTTGGGAGTCCATACCTATATGATTAGCAAGCTATCTTTTATAGTGGGGAGAGTAAGTATCATCTTTTTAAAGATAAGGTTGAATACATTGTACATGCACCTAATATAAAGAGTAATCTTGCACTAGTTAATGTTGGTCAGATGAAAATGTTAGTCAATTTCAGTAAGAACTTTGTATTAATGCTTGTAAAAGCCAAAGAAGATGAAAAATTTGAGGCATTGAAGGGGTGTAATCCTAAACATAAGTTTGAAATGGTCAAGATTGTTTCTGCTTATGATGACTTCTTTCAAGAACCAAAAGGATTTCCTCCTAAGAGAGAGATTCAACATGAAGTTTAGTTACAATAGGATGTGCCACTTCCTAATATTGGCATGTACCATTTATCAATTTTGCAAAATAAAGAAATTAAAAAGTAGGTTCAGGAGCTAGTTGAGAAAGGAGTTATTCATCCAAGAACCTCTCCTTGTGGTTCTCCTATTGTGTTGGTTCCAAAGAAAGATGGGACTTGGAGAATGTGCATTGACTACAGGGCTCTAAAAAGAATAATGGTAAAGAATAGGTATCTTCTTCCTAGAATAGATGATTTACTTGATTAGTTGAAACATGTAATTTCTTTCACTAAGCTAGACTTGCATAGTGGATATCATCAAATTTGAATTGCAAATAATGATATCTAGAAAACTACTTTCAAGAAAAAATAGGGGCTATTTGATTGGTTGGTTATGCCTTTTGGTCTTTGTAATGCAATAGCTACATTTATGAGAGTCATGAATGATGTATTTGTTAGTATAGTTTTTTTTCTTTCTATTTTGCTTGGTTTTTCCTACACTTTTAATAATCTTGCTTAGGTTAATAAAGCATGTCTTATTAGGTGAATGGTTGTGAGGTGTCACCTTCCTACATGTGAGCATCCATTAGTTATCTTGAGAAAATACTTTGGTATCTTTAGTCTGATAGATGTTTGCTCCTCATTGGTTGGTGTTGCCACCTCCTCCCTCTTCCTAGACTATATAAGCATGCTACCTGGCTTGTATTTATATCTCTTATTTTTGCATCCTCTTAATGCTATTTTGCTTCCAGTATTTGCATTACTCTCTTGGAGACTAACTCTATGATGCTATTTTGATTTTGTATAATTTGCATTCATAGTTTAGATATTCACTCTTTGCACTAATTTTCTGGGTTATTAATCTTTTCAGATTCTAACATGGTATCAGAGCTTTTCTATGTGCAAGAGTAGATTTTAGTTTCCTTATTTGAGAGATTCGGGGGGGGCAAATAAAATTTATTGTAGTTTTTTGAAAAACGAAGTATGCTCTTCTCTTGCATCTTTGGATGATCCTGAGAATTAGAAAAGTTTTGACAAAAACTATTTTTCTCTGGGGTTTCAATCTCAAATCTGACAACCAACTTGCATATTTGGAGTTGTCAATCAGTTTTGTAGGTTCCAGCATGCCATTGATGGACTTAAGAAGCTGATCCAACATTTGCATGTCATATTTTGGTTGCTGGGGTCATTTTTTGATTTTTGGAGCCATTTTTTACTATTAAAGGCGTCTGATTTACACTACAGCAATATCTTTTGTAGATCAGCAAGAAAAATGCTTTCTGAGTTTTGTTCGCAGCCCCGAAAAACCATCTGGGTATCTTTTAGATTTTGCATGCAAGCTGTATATTTTTCAGAATCGAGCACGCAAAGCTATAGTCATACCCCTCTCCGTTGGCAGTCGCAGATTTCAATACAATTTTTCTTCAAATCAGGGGATCAGCAAATTTTTAAAGCACTTTCAGCCCAAACGGACATCACCATTGGATTCGGAACGCCATTTGCAGTCAAGATTCATATAAAGCTTGTTGTTTGTGGACACAGGGCAATTTTGGAGATTTTTTGAAGCCTCCAGGGTCGTTGTCGTATGGTCGTACGGGCACAGGGATGAAATTCTTTTAAAGTTTCGAGCACCGCCGCCGCCCCACCGCAGGGCCGCCACTGCGCCACCCACAGCAGCCGCAGTAGGCAGCGCCGCCCGGGCTCCGCTCGGCCTCAGCCGCCGCTCGACTGCCACCTCCGCCGGCGGCTCAACCTCCTTCCGCCGCCCTGCGACCGCCTTCACTCAGCTCCCTCCGCCCGCCAGCTGTGCAGTCACCGTCAGCCATTGCAGCCACTGCGGGGGTGACACGTGGCCTGGGCGCCACGTGGCACCTTGCCACGTGGACCCGCCATGTCACCCCTGCCACGTCATTTGCCTGCCACATGGCATCCACGTGGCACTGCCACGTGGCTTCTTTTTGTTGCTGCGACGGGCTAGAGGCCGTCAATTTTAATCTCTTGCTTTGCTGACATCAGCATGATGTCATCCTGCATCAGTACCTTCTTGCACCTCCCTAGGGTCATTTTGGACCTACCTTCGGTTTTTTGGCCATAACTTTTGCATACGGAGGTATTTTTCTGATCTGAAAGAAGCGTCGAAAAGCTAGTTCTGAGACAGAGATGCTAGTATAGGTTTTTTTGAGTTTTGATGCAGTTTGGTTGCCTATTATAGCAGTCAAAGCTAGATGTTCTATTTCACACTCCGGGAGGCGTATCTTGAGCTTCCGATCTCCATTTTGGGACTTCTTTATATCGCTGGAAAGCTCTTTTTGTGCTCTTTCCAGTGATGCTAGTTGTTGTTCTAGATTTTGTTCTAGAAACATCCTATTTAGTCTTTTGCGTTTTAGCATTTTGTTAGATATTCTGTTTGTTTCAGGTTCGGAGATCAATTTTGTTGCTTCAGTTGCTCCGTTTTGGGCTTTACCTTCTATTGTTTTAGCCTTATGTTTTTTTTGATCATTGTTGATATTCATTGTAAGCATCTTTATGCAACGCACTGAGATAAAGTGCCACTCTTGCGTTTCAGGATCCTTTTCATCATTGTGATTCGTTGTACTCGCACTATTATATAAAGTGCCATGGGGGGGATAGTTGTTTGCCACTTATAGGCCCTCTTTCTCTAATTCCTCATGTAGTGTCGATGACACATGCCTTTATTTGTGTTTGTACCTCACTCTCGATGAGTTTGGCTCCTATGTTGTAGGAGATTTTTGGCCCATCTTTTCAGCTGCCTGTCACCTCACCTACCTTAAGGGGAGGTTATATTGTTGTTCTATGCTTCTTTGGTTGATGGTTCGGGCCTTCTATTTCCATGGAGGTTCCTTTGGTTGATGGTTTGTGCCTTCTATTTCCATGGAGGTTCTACAGATCAGCATTTTGACAGAGTTTTGCAGTTCTTCAGTTTTTCACTAGGTTCTTACCTCTTTTTGGGGGAGGGTTTTTGCCATGTGGTTTTCTCTCTTTCCCCGCTTTTAGAGGTTGCATCTTCTTGCATTGTACTTGGGTACCTAACATGGCCTCGTTGTCGGGACCCATTTCTACATCCACCTAAGCTTCACTTATGGGGGGGTGTTAGTGTAGTTTTTTATTTTTTCTATTTTGCTAGGTTTTTCCTACACTTTTAATAATCTCGCTTAGGTTAATAAAGCATATCTTATTAGGTGAATGGTTGTGAGGTGTCACCTTCCTACATGTGAGCATCCATTAGCTATCTTGGGAAGATACTTTGGTATCTTTAGTCCGATAGATGGTTGCTCCTCATTGGTTGGTGTTGCCACCTCCTCCCTCTTCCTAGCCTATATAAGCATGCTACCTGGCTTGTATTTATATCTCTTATTTTTGCATCCTCTTAATGCTATTTTGCTTCCAGCATTTGCATTACTCTCTTGGAGACTAAATCTATGATGCTATTTTGATTTTGTATCATTTGCATTCATAGTTTAGATATTTACTCTTTGTACTAGTTTTCTAGGTTATTAATGTTTTAAGATTCTAACAGTATTCCATCCCTTAATTGATTATTTTGTCATAGTCTATTTAGATGATTGTTGAAATCTAATTGAAAAGACCATTGATTAGAAAGATTGTTAAGAGGGAGATTGTTGAAGACTGTTATGTGTTTCAATCATTGTTTTGTCACTGATATCAAACCTGCTATTTTCTGGTAAGACAATTGCAAGATTCAAGTATTATCACCTAGTTGATTGATGAAGATGTTTTGATCAATAAGATGTAACAAAAGTACCTAGAGAAAACATTGAGTTATGATTATGTAATGAAGTATAGGGATTAGTTAAGACAGTGATGACATGATGTATTCATAATCTACTTAAGGTTACAAATGTTGGCTATGCTAAGAAAGTTTAGAAGAATAAGTTAAACAAAGTTTATCTACCAAGCTTGACCAAGTGGATAGTAGGTGTTGATAAAAGTTAATACAAGCTGAGAAAAAAGTTAGTTAGAACCAAGAAAAAGAAAATTTTAGTGGATGCCAAGAAAAATAGTTGATGCCAAGTAAATTTTAGTCGATGTCAAGCATCAGTAAACTTTAGTTGATGCTTAGTGATTTCATAGCTGATGTCGAGCAACACAGTATGTGTCAATTATTAGAAGATTGATAATGTCAAGTTGTTGCATTATGACAAAGATCAAAGATTTTCCAATTATAAGATGAAAATTTTTTTCTTTGAAATTTGTGAACCATGAGGAAGATAAAGTTGATGAGTTGGTGGCACAAAATTTGATGTAAACCATTTTTTAGGCAAATTCAAATGGATTCTAAGAGAATTTTCTAGAAGAGATACAAGATATCGGTTAGATACATTGTATCCTATCTAATCCATTCAAACCCTAAAATGGATGATGAAAAATGGTAAAGTATCATAATTTCCTATTTATAGGAATGTCTAGTCATGAAGCAAGGTTGTCATATGCGAGAACCCAGAGAGAAGGAATTAAGGATTTTGCTACATCAAGTGACCTAAGAGAAGAGTCTGTAATGGCATGTTAAGCAAGAAGGCTTAAGGAGATGTATACTTGAAGGGTGAACAAGCTATCAAAGCTAAAAATTATGAAAGCCAAGCAGAATGGAGGACTAAACAAAGATCTGTAATCTATAAGAGAAGTTATAAGTTGTATTATATCAAAGTTCTATTGTTACTCTCTAATAGTTGTATTAGTCTAGGGTGAATCCTTTGGATTAAGGTTGACCTAACAATCATTAGTAAATCCTTTAATAGGGTGGCATTCCATGTGAATGGCCTAAAGTCCTCTAACAAGGCTCACTTTTAAAAGGGTGATTGAAATCTCTTAATTGAGTCACATTTAATAGTGTGTGTTGTAACCTTTAACAAGGTTGGCCTTTCACAAGGCATCACTTCAGAAGAGTAAAAAGGAGTAGCATGTTATTGGTGTTTTTTTCCAAATTGGGTTTCCACATTAAAACATGTCAAATGTGGTGATGAATGTGTTGTGTTTCATGCTTTACATTCTAAAAATTGATTAGATAGTAATCTGCAAGTTTTTAAGTAATTACATAATCATTTGGATGCATGCATGAATATGAATGTTTTATGGATTCACTAAGCTAAGAAAAGTTTTATTTATGCATCTGGACCTTGGATAACTGATTCACCCTCCCTCCTCTCAGTTATTCTAAAAGAATTCCAATAATTGGTATCAAAGCCATCTTCTTAAGATGACTAGTTTGAAGGTACTAGAAGCACAAAGATCAAGATGTCAAAAAGAGATGTACCCAAGCTTTATAGAGATAACTTTCCTGCATGGAAAAGTTTGATGAAGCTACACCTTGGAGGACTTGGAGAGCATGCAAAATCTACCATTATAGTAGAACATGTTGATCTAGTAGGAGCTCTAACTGTTGAAGATATGAAGAAAAAGAAAGAGCATAACTAGGCAATGTTGGAGATTGCCTCTACCCTAATCTATGCCAAATTTGATGATATCAAAGGATGTGACATTGCAAAGAAAATATGGGATACCCTACATAACATCTATGGAGGAGACAAAAAAGTTCAAAGAGACAAGTCTGAGAGGCTCAAAGGTAAGTTTGATGACATGAGAATGAAAGAAGGTGAGGATATTGCTCAATATGTTGCTAGGATAAATGAATTTTTTAGTGCAATAAAAGGTGCTACTGGTCATATAGATGATGATACTATGTTAAGTAAAGTCTAGAGAACATTGCTACCTTTTTATGCTATTAGAGTTTCTATAATTCAAGAATTGAGATGTATTCTAGGGAATAATCTAACCCTTGAAGGTCTAGTAGGCAGACTCACTACTTTTGAGCTATCTAACTTTGACAATTACAAACCAAAGAGTCTTGAATCTTCTTTCAAAGATAAGTTATTATTGAAAGATTCTGATGAGGTGAAGTAGAGGAAGAAGAAAAGAAACATAAAATATGTATCTAGTGATAGTGATGCAGATGAAGAAGATGTTGAATAGTTAGAAGCACTACTCGCAAGAAGATTTCATAGAGGTAAAGGCAAGTTCAAAGGTAAGTTACCCATAATTTGTTTCAATTGTAATGAAGTTGTTCATATTGCTACAAGATGTACACAGAAGAAGAACTATAGGGAAGGAAACAAGTATAAAAATAGAAGAGAAGATGAAAGAAAAGATTACAAAGACAAAGGCAAGAAGTCATGCTGCATTGTTGAAGAAGGAAGTAGGGATGATTCTGATGAATATGATGATGAAGTGGTGTATGTTGCAATGAAGGATGACTCTAATGAAGATGAGGCAGTACTTGTGACTTGTGTGAAAAAAAATGATAGGTGGATCATTGACATTGGATACTCACATCACATGACCAGAGACAAAAGTAAGTTCATTACCTTAACTTGTTATGATGGAAATAGTGTAAGATTTGGTAATGATGCACATTGCTTGATAAAAGGAAAAGGCTCTATCAAACTCATGGACAAGATTTCATGTGACAATGCTTACTATGTTGAAAGATTGAATTATAACATATTAAGTGTGTCACAACTGAACAATTTGGGATGCAAGGTTGAGTTTGAAAATAAGATTGCTAAGATATATGAAACTGATGGAAAGATAATTGGAAGAGGAGATCGAACTAGAAGTAATATATTCTATCTAGATATAGAGGATGATACTTGTCTTGTTGTAAGATTTGATGATGTATGGCTATGGCACAAGAGGTTATGTCATATTAATTTTGGTAACTTGGTTAGTATCAGTAACATGAAGAGAGTTAGAGGTTTGGCTAAGTGAAGAAACCTAATAATGTAGTGTGCAAACAATGATAGCTAGGAAAAATGAAAAAGTCAAGCTTTAAGAGTTAATCTTATACCTCTAAAGAAATACTAGAGATTGTTCATACTAACCTTTGTGGACCAATTGAAGTGCAAAGCTACAGAGGATACAAGTATATAATGCTATTTGTTGATGATTACTCTAGAATGATGATAGCCATGTTTTTAAAATAGAAATCTGATGCTTTTCAAATGTTCAAGTGGTATTTGGCAAGAGTTGAGAAAGAGACAAGTAAAAGTTTGAAATGTTTAAGATTAGATAGAGGAGGAGAATTCACATCTAATGAGTTTGAGATGTTCTATAAATAAAAGAGGAATCAAAAGATAAACATCTTCTCCTAGGACCCCTCCACAAAATGGAAGCGTTGAAAGGAGAAACAGGTCTATAATGGATTATACCAGAACACTCATGGTGGAAAAGAAAAATATTGGAGAGAAGTTGTAAGTATTTTTGTATATACCTTGAACCATGTGCAAATCAAGAAAGGTCCACATTCAACACCTTTTGAAATATGGTATGGATATCCACCCAATGTAAAATACTTTAAGGTATTTGGAAGGAAGTGTTATATTCTTAAAGATGTTAGGAATGGAAAGCTTGATGCAAAAAGTGAAGAAGGTATATTCCTTGGTTACTCCACAAGAAGCAAAGCTTATAAGTTTTTAAATACTAACACTAACAAAATTATGGAAAGTGCAAATGTGAATTTTGATGAATTTACAGAAGTACATAATGCTAAACCTACAAAAGAACTAGAAGGATACAAATAATTTGTATACTTTTACGAAGATATGCCTATTGAACAAAATACTACAAATCAAGTTGGAAATCAACAGCAAGTTTCAGTGGCTGTTGAGTCACACCCTGTGAATGTTGAGTTGCATTTAGGAATTGAGCTACATTCAAATGTTGAGTTGCAAAGTGAATTGGATAAACATTCTAATTTTGAGGTCAGTGCACATGAAAAAGATGTTGAGATACTTGACAGAAATGTACACAGTGACGTTGAAGCTGAGAAACAAAATGAAGTTATAAGATCTGAGCCAAGATTGTCTAAATATGTCAAAAGACATCATCCTGCTGATCAAATCATTGGAAACAAAGATGCAAGTCCAATGAAAAGAAATATATTGAGAAGTGAATCATGTTTTATAATCATGAAGGAACCTAAAATAGTAAAAGATGCATTAGAAGATGATAACTGGTGCAAGGCCATGGAAGAAGACATTAAACAAATTGAGAAGAACAAAACATGAAGTCTAGTTCCTAGAATAGAAGACATAAATGTGATTGGTACCTAGCGGGTATTTAGAAACAAGCTAGATGAGAATGGAGAAGTCACAAGGAAAAAAGAAAGATTAGTCTGCAAAGGATATGCACAAGAAGAAGGAATTGACTATGGGGACATTTGCCCCTGTTGCAAGAACAAAAGGAGTAAGAACTCTGCTTGCTTATGCTACATACAAAGGTTTCAAAGTTTATTAGATGGATGTTAAATCTGCATTTCTAAATGGAATACTAGAAGAAGAAGTTTACATAGAACATCCTAAAAGATTTGTTGACATTAACAATAAGAACATCATATGTAGACTGCACAAAGCCCTACATTGTTTGAAACAAGCACCAAGAGCATCGTATGAAAGATTTCATACTTATCTTGTGAAGATTGGATTTGAAATGAATGATGATAACATTAATCTATACATGAAGATAGAAAAAGACAAAGGTATTTTGTTGTCTAAAATATTTGTTGATGATATCATATTTGGAGGACACGATGCTTTATGTAAGGACTTTGCAAATCAAATGAAGCAAGATTTTGAAATGTCTATGTTTAGAGAAATCAAATTTTTTGTGGGATTACAACTATACCAAATGAAGTATGGTATATATATCACTGAATCAAAGTACATCAAAGAGATATTAAAAACTTTTGGATTAGAGGATTCCAAACTAGTGAGTACACCTATGGTGATAGGACTTAAGCTGTCAAAGAATAATGATTCAACTAAAGTGAATCAAACATTGTATAGGTCTATGATTGGAAAATTGCAATATGTAGTACACATCAAACCTGATATTACATTATTTATAGGGAAAGTAGCAACATTCTTTGCAAATCTTAGGGAGAATCACTTAATGGCTGTGAAAAGGATAATGAGATATCTGAAAGGAGTTTGGTTTATACTACAAGAAGAATGAAAAGCTTGAACTGAGAGCCTACATTGATGTTGATTGGGCTAGAAATATTGATGACAGAAAGAGAACTAGTGGAGGAGCATTCTTCTTAGGAAAAAGACAAGTTACATGGACTAGTAATAAACATAGTTGTACTTCCCAATCTACTGTTGAAGTTGAATATGTTTTTGCTGCTATAAACTGTACAAACATTGTATGGATCAAATAGTTACTTAAAGGAATGAAGGAAGAGATCAAGGAACCAGTGATATTTTATTTTGATAATACAAGTGCTATCAATATATCAAAGAATCTAGGGATACACACATAGACTAAGCACATTACAATCAAGTATCATTATGTAAGAGAGTTGGTTCAAGAAAAAGAGGTGAAGATGGAATATGTTAACACAAAGGAGCAAATTGTTGATATCTTCACAAAATCATTACCTAAGTATGCTTATGAGTATCTAAGAGGTAAACTAGGGGTGATACACCTATCAAAGGCTATCTAAGAAACAAGAGGAGTGCCCTACATCAAACAAGCTGATTGTCAAATATTACAAGTTGATGCAGAAGGTCTTACTTTAGGGGCTACCTAAAGTAATCATAGAACTGGAACTACAAATTAGTCACAAGCAAGGTGATAGAGGGAGAAATTGAAGAATCTGCAAAAGCCTATATTTTCATGTATCAAATATGCCAAGTGTTTGGTAAATGTCTTTTGCATTATTGTCAAAGAGGGAGAAAGTACATTAAACTAATCATCATCAAAAGAAGAGGTTTACTTATCAGGTGCAAGAGATGAGAGGGAGAAAAGTCCTAAACTAATCTGCTAATCAGATAAGGAAGAAAGCATATCAAAGAAAGATATCAAAGGAAGTAAGAACAAAGAGGGAAAAATTGATTAGAGAACTAGAAAAATCATCATTAGAGGGAGATATGCTACTGATCAATTCAGTATAAAAGAAAGAGGGAGATATAAGATAAATATAAGAAGGAACATAAAGAGAGTTATAAGGAAGAGTTTTTTTAAGCTAATCAGAAGATGGAAGTTTCTTATAGAGGAATAAATTTTAGTACAAGTTTTCTTTTTGGTATTGTCTTACTTTTTTAACCTAAGTTGCTGATAGAGGAAGAAATTTCAGTACAAGTTTTCTTTTTAGTATTGTCTTACTTTTTTAACCTAGTTAGTTTGGTTGAACAAGATGTTCATCATTTGATTAACTTGGTTGATCAGTTTGGTTTTCCATCAATGCCAAAGAGGTAGATTGTTGAAATCTGATTGAAAAGATCATTGATTAGAAATATTGCTAAGAGGGAGATTGTTGAAGGCTGTTATGTGTTTCAATCATTGTGTTGTCACTGATGTCAAACTTGCTATTTGTTGGTAAGACAATTGCTAACAAGATTCAAGTACTATCACTTAGTTAATTAATGAAGATGTTTTGATCAATAAGATGTAAAAAAAGCACCTACCAAAAAGGTTGAGTTATGATTATGCAATGAAGTACAAGGATTAGTTAAGACAGTGATGACATGATGGATTGATGATCTACCTAAGGTTACAAATGTTGGCTACACTAAGAAAGTTTAGAAGAACAAGTTTAACAAAGTTTGTCTACCAAGCTTGACCAAGTGGATACTAGGTGCTGAGCAAAGTTAATACAAGTCGAGTAGAAAGCTAGTTGGAGCTAAGTAAAAGCAAATTCTAGTGGATTCCAAGAAAGAAAGTTGGTGTTGAGAAAATTTTAGCTGATTTTGAGCATCAGTAAACTTTAGTTGATGCCGAGTGATTTCATAGTTGATGTTGAGCAACGTAGTATGTGTCGAGCATCAAAAGATTGATAATGCCAAGCTGCTGCATTATGACAAAGATCAAAGATTTTCCAATTATAAGATGAAAAATTTGTTTTCTTGAAATTTTTGTACTAGGTGGAAGATAAGGTTGATGAGCTGGTGGCACATAATTTGATATAATTTTTTTTAGGTGAATTCAAATAGATTCTATGAGAAGTTTCTAGAAGAGATACAAGATATGGGGTAGATACATTATATCCTATCTAATTGCTCAAACCCTAAAATGGATGATGGAAAATGCAAAAGTATCCTAATTTTCTATTTATATGAATGTCTGGTCCTGAAGTAAGGTTGTCATATGTGAGAGCTCAGAGAGAAGAAGGAATTAAGGGTTTTGCTTCATCAAGTGACCCAAGAGAAGAGTTTGTAATGGCATGCTAAGCATGAAGGTTTAAGGAGATGTATGATTGAAGGGTGAACAAGCTATCAAAGCTACAAAGTATGAAAGCCAACCCGAATGGAGGACTAAATAGAGATCTATAATTTGCAAGAGAAGTTGTAAGTTGTATCAGATCAAAGCTCTGTTGTTACTCTTTAACAATTGTATCTATCTAGGGTAAATCCTTCAGATTAAAGTTGACCAAATAGTTATTAGTAAATCCTCTAATAGGGTAGTATTCCAAGTGAATGGCCTAAAGTCCTCTAACAAGGCTCACTTTTAATAGGGTGATTGAAATCCCTTGAGTAGATCACATTTAATAGTGTGTATTGTAACCTTTAACCTACAAGTTTTTAAGTAATCGCATATTCATTTGGATGAATGCATGAATATGAATGTTTTATGGATTCACTAAGGTGAGAAAAGTTTTATTTATACATCTAGACCTTGGATAATTGATTCACCCCCACCAGTTATTGTAAAAGAATTCCAACAGATGATATCCTTGTATTCAACAAGTCTTGGTATGATCATGTAATTCATGTAAAAAAAGTCTTGGATGTATTGAGAAAAGAAAAATTGTATGTAAATATGTCTAAATGAAAATTTTCTAAGACATCATTAGTGCACTTAGGCTATGTCATATGGGATGGTCAATTAAAAGTAGACCCTGCGAAGGTTGATGCATTGTAAAATGGCCTAAGCCAAGTATAGTTATAGAAGTCAGGAGCTTCTTAGGTGCAATTCAATATAGGAGGAAGTTCATTGCAAACTTCTCTTACATTGCATCACCATTGCATGCATTAACTAGTACGAAGGAAACTTCTTAGTGGGGAGGTTTGCAACAAAAGGCTTTCGACAATTTGAAGGAAGAGTTGAGCACTACACTAGTTTTGGCCCTACGTGATTTACATCAACCATTTGAAATTGAGATAGATGCAAGTGGGTTTTCAATGGGAGCTATAATAATGCAAGGAAGTAAACAAATATACTACCACTCTAAAACATTTTTAGGAGTAGTAACTAACTATCCCACTTATGATAAGGAACTTTATGCTTTAGTTTAGAGTATTAAGAAATGGAAACAGTACTTAATGGGAAAAGAAACTGTAATCCACACCAATCACTAGCCACTACAATATTTGCACTCACAATTTAAGTTGCAACAAAGTAGGCACTATAGGTGGATAGGTTTTCTACAACAACTTCATTTGGTAATTATGTATAAGAAGGGTGACGATAACAAAGTAGCAAATATGCTCTCTAGGCTTCCTATTAAGAATGCTTTGATAATCCTTCAAAATAGCTCTATGTTTCATGGAAATTTTTAGGAAAAATATGCTAATGATGAGAACTTTAAGGATATCTACGTAGCTTTAAACTAGGGTAAATATGTAGAAGAGAAAGACTATTGCAGGATAATTTGTTGTAACACTTGGGAAAATTATGCATTCCTAAAGGTGAACAAGTACATGTAATCTGAGAAGCACATACCTCTTTGATTGTAGGACATTTTGGGGTAAGTAAGAGATTGGCTCAATTGCAAAAACATTGTTACTAGCCTTGTATGCAAGAAACTGTCACTAAGTATATAAAAGGATGTGTAATGTGTGCAACTAGCAAACCAAGTAATAGGAAATCGGGCTTGTACACACCTTTACCTATACCATCTTGTCCATGGGAAAGTGTATCTATGGACTTTATGGTGGGTTTACCCATGTCTAGGAATAGTCATGATTATTTGTATGCAGTAGTTGATCGATTCAACAAAATGTGTATTTTAATGCCTTGTGAAAAGTAGGTCACTACTGGACTGACAACTCATTTGTACTTTCAATTTGTATGGGTTCATTTAGGATTACCTCCTTCTATTGTATCATATGAAGATTCTCAATTCCTTGGGGAATTTTTGTCATCTCTATAGGGACTCATGGACACCAAGTTAAAAAAGAGTACAACCTTCCATCCACAAACAAACAGACAAATAGAGGTAGTCAATAGGACAATTGTTCATCTACTTAGAGGTTACTGTAATAAGCATCCTAATTTGTGGGATGAAAGTCTTCACTATGTGCAACATGCTTACAACCATGTTACACACTCTTCTACAAAGAGGTCTCCTTTTGAGACTTGCTTCGACTACTTGCCAAAGACACCAATGGATTTTTCTTTTGGGAAGGACGATGTTGAAGATGGACACCATGATGTAGAAAGGGCTTTAAAGTACATCTAGAAGGTCCAAGAAATCCATTGTGTAGTGGAAGCATAGTTGGAGCAAAGCAAAGCAAAATAAAAGGCTCACCATGATAAGCATCGCATCAACCACCATTTCCAAGTTGGTGATAGAGTTTGGTTAAATATCAGTAAGGAAAGAATGCAAGGTGAAGGAAGGAAGCTCAATCCTATCTGATATGGTCCTTTTGAGATCTTAGAAAAGATTGGTACCAATGTCTTCCGCCTTAATCTTCCTCCATACATGCAAATTTACTCAGTTGTCAATGTTGAGAATCTAAAGTTGTATGAGCCTCTAATGATCTTGGATGAAGACACAGACATTCAGGTTCCATCCATTGATTAACTTTCACTAGAGTACATGTTAGTATTGCTAGAAGATGCCATCATTGATAAGAATGTCAGGACATCACGAAGAGGACCGGCTAAATACGTCTGAGTTGGATTGAAGGAGATGCATCTAAACAAGGCAAGATGGATGGAGATTGGTAAAGTGGGGGAACTTTTCCCTCACCTACTTTTTGAGCAATCAAACTTTTGGAGGTCCAAAAGCTCTTCAGTAGGGAGGCTTGATCTAGGGAATAAAAATTAAAAAATCCCCAATTCTTCAATAATCAACATCATTACAAATTGCTCATAATTCTAACTCCAACGCAACTTGAAAAGGCAAAATCAAAGTTTGGATGCAAAAGTTATGGTCGGTCAAAGTTTGGTCAAACTAGGAATAGAGACCATAAAAAGGTGAAAAAAAATCATCTCAAAAGTGGTCAAGAATGGATTTCAAATGAAAGATCTCACTAAAAACTTTCTTATGGTGTTTGTATTGTCAAAAACAGAGATCAAATTTGAAAGTTATGACAATTTAAAGTTCAGGTAAAAAAGTGAATTTTGATGACATCAGCCTAACATCATAAAATCTTAAAGAGAGGGAAAAAATAAAAATAAAATTAAAATTGCTATTTAATTTAAATTAAAGGAATTAGATAATGGTAGTTGAACTCCCAACCATTACCCTCCTAAAATTAAGGCCAACCAATGGGCTATCTGTAATACATGAGATATTATAGGAAGAGTTTTATCTATCAATAACAAATCTACCTAACCTTATGTAAATAAGGATATTTGTTAAAAAAAAACCCCCTATTAATGAAGTAAAATCACAACCATGAAATGGTTAAAAAGTGAAATTCAAATATATGTAATCAAAATAGGGGATCATATGGTTTTGGCTATTTTAGCCCATTTTTGGCTAATTTTATGTATAGAATGGAGGTTAGAGCTCTTTCAAAATCCATCTAGGTGATGAGAAGGAGATTATGATTTTGGAGACTTGGTGATTATTCCCATAAATTGGAGAATAATGTTGTAATTATTCTTGAAGTAAATTATTCCAAAACACTTGTAATTGATTTTGGAGCTAATCGGATCAATCCCCCTATTGGAGCAGGACCCAAAGACATAGTCCAACCTATAGACAAACTTCATTATCAATTGTGTTTTGTCTTCTATCTATCTACTATCTTTCTTTTATTCATAACCTTATTATGCTTTTTTCATTTAAGCATTTAAGTTATGTTAATTCACTAATTAATGCTTTAAATTAACTTTATGTAATTATGTTAAGCATTCCTCTATAATAGTCCTATATCTTAATCAGATCATCAGGCTTCTTGAGTGCTTTCACTAATTCCTTCATTTCCTCCTCAACTATCAGGTCCAATTGCCTTTTCTAGTAACATATTACTTCTCTCTTCAACCATGTCAATGTGGTGCCCATGGGAGACATGTATTTTCCTAAGAAGTTATTTCTATGCAATCCCCTTCCCCTTATTAGTCCTTTCTAGAGTATTTTCTTATTGAGAAAGATTTACAATTGGAATCTCTTTATTTGTTTGGGATAAGGTCCTACCCTCTGTATCATGAGGATTTTTTGAGGCTCTTCAAGTATTGTCCCTTCCTTAGATACTTCATTAGCATATAGTTGTTGGGGCTCCCTTTCCTCTACCGCCTATTCTTCTATTGTTGTGGTCGGAGAAAGTGGAGTTACTGAGCCTTTATCAAGAAAGGTTATCCTAAGATGGTGGTGGTGGAACTACCAAAGGTGCTTGAGATAGAGGTGATAATTGATTCCAATCCTCTCCTAAGGATTCACTCATGGGATTATCTTTTATATTTTCTCCCACCATCTTGGTGCCCACTAGCATGAACCCATAATCAAATAGGTGAAAGACATTAGTTTCTTGACCCTTTATGTTTGCTATCCACTTTTTTTTCTCATCTTCTTATGTAGATACATGAATAGGTTCTTTAGGAGCGAATGGAGGTTTATTTGTTGAGCTTCTTCTTCTCTCCTCCTTAGTTGCCCTTGCTAAGTGGGTCCTTTGGATCAAGGGGGGCATATTCAATCTTCTCCTCTTCTTCTTCTTCTTTTGTCTCCACTTTGAGGATCATTTCAGGCACTTGTGGGGGTGGAGTATTCTTCTTCTTTAATATTCTTCGTCATGTTCCTACCATAATTGATTCAATCCTTGCTCTTCTAGGAACCAAGGGGGAGGCTTCTTCTAGATTTCCTTCCTCTACCTATTCATCTTGTACTTGTTCTCCTTGGGGAGGCACTTGTGGCTCTTTCTTGGAGTCTAGAATATGATCTTATAATTTAGGCTTAGCTTGTGGCTGTGCTTCTTTAGGTTGAGGTGCTTATGGCTAAGCAGTTTGCTCTTTTCCTTTGTAGGTACTCTTTTCCTTTTGTTTGTTCGCTTATCAATCCTAAAGTACTAAACCTCCCTCTCATGTTGGTATACTATTTTTGACCTTACTAAGGATTGAGTAGGGAAGGTTGGCACTATTACTAACACACCCTTTCCTTTGATTGTTTGTGTAATGGCTTGTAGGGAATAAACTAAGGAACTAGATCCATTCTAAAAGGATTCTGGATCCACTCCTTCATTAATTAGACTATATACCTAACCTAATGATTGATATCTACATTCTCATCTCTCTCAATTTCTACATTCATTATTGGCCTATCATAGATCTTGTCCCTATTGTATAAAGGATCCAAGATATCTTCTAAATCTTTTTCCATCGCCTTTAGAGGGATCTTTAGTTTTAGCAACTTTTTTGCCAGGTATAGAGTCATGCTACAAAAATCCCTTATCCAGATCTCATATTCATCTATTTCATTAATCCAATGATCTTCTAACATAATCCTTATATACAAAATACTTCCCTGTCAAATGTTGTACCATCTTGATGTTGTCCAAGTAGGGGTGAGGGGAGTTGTACTCTTCCAAGGGCTATTGATCCTATTCAGAATCAAAAGTGATAATGTCTTGATTTTACTTCACCTCAAAAGCATAGATTGTAATGGTCCATACTCATGTCTTCTTATGTTGTCTCCTCACTTTTTCATATGTAGATGTGAGCTAGTATGCAATCTCCAAAAGAATGAGCCTATATGAGGGATATCTTGGGAGCTTCTTTGGGTTTTCTAGAGTACTAACTACCTTAAGATAGGTGAATATCTTAAATTAAATGTAGTGAGCACCAATCTCTGTAATCCTAGTTGTTGCTTCTACAGATATCCTTTTTGCATAATCACATTCTATAAATCTAATAATTGTGAAGATGAAGCCATCATTCACCACCATGCATTCCACACTCTGCTATCAATTTTTTTTTACTAATGGTGGATACACCACATAGGGCCAAGCATTAGCATCCTGCATGATTCATTTCGTATAGAGGTCTGGGTAGTTTTTGGTTCTTTCCACTAGTAAATACACCATATATGATGTCATGTAGAATCATGGATCATCTTTTATGGCTATAATTTTCTCATGCACATTATCACTAAGGATAGTAGTCCAATCAATTAGTATTTTTGTCATCTTCATGGTTTCTATAAAGTGGACCATCCAGGTTTGACAGTGTCCTACTATAGAAAGTCCCATGACTCTTCTCAAAAGCTCAATTAAATATCTGATGTCAATATTCATTTAACCCATTGTCATGTCCATTTTTTTAACTCTATGGCCTATTGGTGTTTGGTCTATCAAGAAGGAGGATTGAATTATTTCTCTAACCTTCTTTTCATTCTCTTGATACCATCTTTCTTCTTTTTCATAAGATATCTTCAAATATTGGTTGGCCTTAGGAAGATGGAATACCTTCTCAATGTTTCTAGGCCAAAGGTCCAGGACTATCTCTTCTATAACACTCTTGACAACCTTCTCTTTGGTCACATAGTTTTCTACAAGATTCATTATAAGTTCCACAGACTAGATAGATGTTGGATGCAATGTCACATTAACTAGGCCAGACCGGATAAGTACTAATACCATTGCAGATTATTCTTGTAGTTTGTTATAGATTGTAAGGAAGTTGTTGTAGTCAATATTCCCAAGTTCTATATCTCTAATCTCAGTATGCCTGTCATGAAACTAGGATTTCCTTAGTGGACCTTGGTACTTGAATACAACGAGTTTTAGAGCTATCTTCTCAGCCATTGAAGAGGATTATGACACCATCTTATCTGCACAAGAAAAGAAACATTACTTTGAAAAGCTAAATAATCTAATCTAAAAAAAACTCTAATTTACTTTGACACTAGTCAAAATCAAGAAAATTGTAATCAAAACCTCAAATGCCCTAAAATGAATTTTAGCACACCTGGTGCACTAATTGGGCCCCTATTTGGCCTTTTATGTGTAGTTGCACACATGCACACCCTCATGAAGTGTACACATGCACAGTGCATGTGTAACTTCATTGGGGAGTCAACTTATATTTTGTTTATATTTAATTTAGATTTTTAAGGCACAAAGGAGTGCACATGTGCACCTTGGGGAGGTGCACATGTGTTCACCTTTAATGTCTTGGGTTTATTCATTAGTTTCTTTAGTATTGGAAGGTGTACACGTGTGCACCTTCATGGTGTCTTAAGTTAGAGTTTTTATGTTTAGTCTTAGACTTTTTCTTTGTGTGTGGAGGTGCATACTTGTGTACCATATTGATGTGTGCATGTGTACACCTTTGTAGAGGGCTAACCTTGTATTTGTGTGCTTTAAAAATCAAGGAACGTTGGAGGTAGTGCACGTCAAAGGGTGTGGGGGTGCGATCAAGAGCTGGAGTGAAAAGAAAATGAAGGGAAGAAGGGGGTCTAGGGACTTATATAGACCTCAAGCCTCCTGAGTGCATCTTTGTGGGTGTGCACCTTCACAGGTGCAAACATGCGGATGTTCATATCTTTAGAAGGAGATGGGGTACACAATTTCACACTCTGTGCACATGCACATGTGCACTAATGCCCACTGATGAACATGAAAACTTGAAAAACTTTATTTTTCTCAAAATTCTAACTCTTTGAACTTCCTTAGTCAAGCACTAGGGCTTGGTGTAGAATTGTGGGGGAGTCTTAAAGTGAACCAAACTCTAGACTCCACTAGGAGTCTAGTAGACAAACATTTACAAGGGGTCCCCATTTCTAGGAGAAATGGGGTGTGTGTTGTGAGACTACAATAAATAGCCCCAACAAAAGGAAAGAAATGACAAAGGCATTTCTTCATCAACAAGCATTCTTCCAATATGTGTCAAATGACAATTGAATTGTGAACATTTCAAGCAGGTTTCAAGTTCCTTGATAATCAAAACTTTAGAATCTTGAATCTTCAAGCTTAATGTGTGCTTAGTGTATTCATTTCCTTTGATGTTTTGAAGTGTAATCTATCATGAGATTTCATTATTTCAGAGACAACCTTTTACTCCACTAGTTCATTCATCAAGATTCCTTTTAAAACCTGTTTATCAATCATTGTTCAACCAAATGAGAGAATACAGTCTGAGGGCTCTTGACGAGTTATCAATTTTGCATTTCAAGTCCTTAGTAATCTCTCTTTTGATTTGTTTCACAAAGCTCACATGTTTCCATTTTACTCTTCCATGAAGTGATTTATATAGATAGTAGATAGCCATTTTGGAGATTACTTTTCAAGATCTTCTAGAATCTTTAAAGTTAACACCATCTGTAATTATTTTTTCTTCTATACCCTAACCATGCTTAGACTGTGTGGCCAAGGCATTGGTGTTGTTTTCCTAGTGTATTTTTTAGTTTGATAACTCGTGTGTACCTCTTTTATTGAACTTTGTGGGGAACTCTCATGCCAAATAGTGATCTTAACAGTTCTTTAAGAAGACCTTTTGCCTAAATCAGTAAGTTTGGATTATCCCTTGCTACTATTAACCTTGATTTGAATAACACCAAGATAGTCAATCTTTT
The DNA here is from genome assembly GCA_028749045.1 of Cupressus sempervirens. NCBI lineage: Eukaryota > Viridiplantae > Streptophyta > Pinopsida > Cupressales > Cupressaceae > Cupressus > Cupressus sempervirens. The sequence continues at coordinate 913,635,525 of CM053786.1, read as the reverse complement.
AAATTTGAAAATTTTGGAGAGCTATCGATCAACAACCCTGATTTCAATACTAAAAGTCCTTTACAACTATAAATAACATTCATTTCTAGTTGTTACAAGAAACAAAATCATCTAAATGCTTTGACAAAGAAATAACTCTTCCCAAAAGTTGAAACCAAAAGGAGTGGTCTATGGGATGCATCAAGAAATAATCTTGATTACACCTAACCCCCGGACTGACACAACTTTTAAAGAAAACACACAACTTGAAATAAACACACAACTGAAAGAAAAGAAGGTTGTAGAAATTAAACACGCTTGCATAAAATAAACACACTTACATATTTTTTTATTTTTCATTTTTTGAAATGTTTTCCATTTTTAGGCTTCAAAATATTATTTTAGGAACAGGCCATTGACTAGCAATGGAACCCATTCCCCTTGTGGAGAACTTAGCCTAAAAGTACCAAAATCTTTGCAATTTGATAAGGGCCAATCCACAAGCATTAAAACTTAGTGTGACTGTCTGATTTTTATTTTGCTTTGTCCCAAAGGAGAACAAGGTCAGTTATATAGAAAGATTTGATGGTAGTCCACTTGTTGAACCATCATTTGATGATAGCCTCGTTAATATGATATGAAATCTATCAGTATCCTCAGCATACCCCCTCATGAATTTCAAAACTAGAATCCTAAGATTGAGTGGGAATATCTTTTCCTGTCCATAGACAAGTAATAAGGAGATGTCCCCAAAGAATTTTTAATCCTAACTCTGCCTATCCATAATGCATATTTCAATTGAGTGTGTCAATCTTTTGGGTATTCCTATAGCAATTTTTTTATCACTGTGATCAAGTTCTTATTAGCAAACTCAGCCACACCATTCTCTTGGGGATAGTAATTAGATAAGAACTTGATTATGACCCAATTCTGTAATTCCCATTGAGTAAGGAAGATTGACAAAAAAGATGATCTAGTATCGCATACAAGGAAGAATGACATACCAAACCTTGTGACAATGTGTTCTTCCAAGAAATCAATAACCATTTTTGGTGTACAATTTTGAAAAGTTTCAGCTTTTATCTAGCATGTGCAATAATCTATAGCTATGAGGATGAACATATATCCTATAGATGATGGTGGGTTTACTGGTCCTATAAAGTCTAGCCCTAACTTGGCAAAAGGGTGTATCTCAAACACTGGTTGTAGTGGCATAGCTGGATGTCTTTCTCTATTGGCACTTGTTTGACAAATATGGCAAGAACGTACATGTTGAAATGTATCCTTGAAGATGTTAGGCCAAAAGTAACCAGATCTCAAAATCATGTGAGTTGATTTGTGTCCCATGCCATACCTATCATGAAACTGTTCCAAAACTTCTTTCACTTCTTCATGTCCCAAACACTTCAAATAAATTCCCTTGTAATTTGCTTTGTAAAGATTTCTATCTTGAAGCATATAGGATTCACATTTTATCTTAAGTCCTCTACATTGGGAATTATTCATCCAGTTAGGGTATTGATTCTGTAAAATATAATAGACAATATCTTGATACCACACATCTATAATTATTCCTTGATCAATATCCACTTGAGATACTATGATCTTTTGTTGATTTTTTCCTCAAAATTGATTTCATTATCATTATCGATCTTATTATTAGCTATCATCTTAGTTAGTTTGTGCCCTCTCACTAGATTCATTGGTTGAATCTCTCTATTGAACTCTTGTAATATAACCATCCATTTTCCTCATCTTTCACCTAACTCATTTTGTATCAGTAATGTTTTGACAGCAGGATTTGGCACAATTGCATATACCTTTTTAATAAGTATATAATGATGAAATTTCTTGAATATCTTTATTAAAGTGAAGGATTGTTTATCGAGATTGGAATAGTTTAATTCAAAATTCTTTAGTGGATAACTCATGAATGCAATGGGTCTTTTATCCTCTTTATCTTTCTTTTGAGTTATAATCCTGGCATATGAATGTTCTAAAGCAAATGAATAGATTTTTAATGGTAAATCATAATTTGGACTTACAAGAATTGGGGCTGTAGAGATGGCCACTTTGATGTCTTCAAAAGATTTCTTTATTTCAGGAACTCATTTAATCTTTGTTCCTTTCTTGAGAAATTCATTAAGAGGATGTACTATCTCAATAAATCCACTAATGAACCTATGCACAAAATTGATTTTTCCAAAGAAAGATTTCAGATCTTTACGACTATTAGGAGGTGACACAATAAGAATCACTTCTATCCTTTTAAGATCAATAGATATCCCAACTTCAGAAATAATATGACTGAGAAGCTTTCCTTTTGTGACCTTGAATGAACATTTCTTGGGATTAAGTGATATGTCATACCTTTGACATTAGTTGAACACTTGTTTCAAATCTACAATATGAGTACTTTGATATTTTGAAAAGATGATTAAGTCATCCATATAGATAGCTATACATTTGTTTATCAACTCTTTGAATGCTTCATCCATCACTCTTTGGAATGTGGCTTCCACATTGATCAATCCAAAAGACATCCTTTTGTATTCAATCTGCCTTCTTCATCTACCATTACTTGGTTGTATTTGGAATATCCATCTGAAAAAGACATCATTTTAGACCCGTTCACAATTTGCAATACTTCATCAAACTAGGGAAAAGGGTAGTTATCTTTCTAGGAAGCCAAGTTCAAATTGTGAAAATCCACACAAAGGAAAATTTCTCCAATCTTTTTCCTTACTAGAACCAAGTTATCAATCCATGTAGAATGTCAGACTTGGAAGATAATTTTAGTATTTAGTAACTTTTGGAATTCTTTCATTATCAAAGGCTCAATTATGGGATTCATAGGTTGCTATCTTTGATGACAAGGTTTGGCATCAGGCTTCAATAGAATGTCATGAGTGATGATTACAAGATTGCATTCTTGAGTTACTCATACTCAATGCTATGAAATCTTTGTATTTTATAAGTAATTGAAGCATACTTTCTCATTCTTGAGGGTTACATTCCTTGTTGATTCTTACTAACTTAGGAGCTTCTTCCATACCCAAATTATATGAATCACATTTTTCTATCCCCTTTTCTTCAACATTTCTTTTACTATGTGTGGATTCATCTTGATCGAACGTACATTCCAACTCTACCATCCCCTTAGGAATACTATTGGTCTTCAAATTTATAATCCCATATTCATCCTCTAGCTCATCGTCCTTGGGTTTGTCATTGGGAGTATCATCAATCTCTTGTCTTTTGGAAAGTTCATTTCATATAATGAACTCAAGAATATGTTGGTCATCTTGGAAGACTTGGAAGTTCATAATGTTGTCTAGAATAGATGAGTCATGAACCAATTCAACTAAAAACCTCTTTAGTTTTGTTCTTTCAATGGGTTGTAATGCACTTGTTGAAATGGCAGAAGCATCAGATACCATGTTCTTCTTCCTCAGTGTGGACCTTATATTCAAGGCCTCAAAATCTTCCAATAAGCCCTAAAATCTTTTTTGGTATGCAAGTAATCTTCCATCATTGCAAGAATAGATTGATTTCACCTGTCTAATGACCAACTAAGACTATTTTTCAATTATGACAGCTTTAACATCTTTCTCTAATGTGAAGAGAAGTTTGTGAATCAAGGCTTCATACTCTACAACATTTTTAGTATATCTAAATTGCAAGTGACATGCTGCATAAAAAGACCTATCTTTGGGATTAATTAATTCAAAACATGAACCAAAACCTAATTTCCATTTAGAGTTTTCAAACCTGAGTGCCCAAACTGGTTGTTCTTTGGGCTTTCTGGACTTGTGTTTATTGGTACACAAATTTTCCTTCACTTGAGTTTTAAAAGATTGTTTATTTGGGATCCATTACAATCTTTCACATGATGGACTTGGTGAGTTTCCATAGTTTATCTTTGATATAGGAGCAATTTTTTTCTCTTGTTGACTTTGAATATATCTTTTGAAAAGATGGTTAAATTATCCATATAGATAACTATACATTTTTTATCAACCCTCTGAATGCTTCATTCATCACCCTTTGGAATGTGGCTCTCATGTTAATCAATCCAAAAGGCATCTTTTGGTATGCAAAGGTTCCCCATTTTTTTATAAATGTAGTCTTCAATCTATCTTCTTCATCTACCATTACTTGGTTGTATCTAGAATATCCTTCTAAAAAAGACATCATTTTAGACCCATTCACAATTTGCAATACTTCATCAAGCGATGGCAAAGGATAGTTAACTTTTTGGGAAGTTGAGTTCAAATTGTAAAAATCCACACAAAGGTGAATTTATCCAATCTTTTTCTTTACTGGAACCAAGTTAGTAACCCATGTAGAATGTTGGATTGGGAAGATAATTTTACCATCGAGCAACCTTTGAACTTCTTTCATTATCAAAGGCTTACTTATGGGATTCATTGGTCTCTGTCTTTGATAAAAAGGTTTGGCATCAAGTTTCAATGAAATGTCATGAGTGATGATTTCAGGATCGTATGTCTTGAGTTATTCATACTCCATGCTATTACATCTTTGTCTTTTGTAAGTAATTGAAGCATACTTTCTCATTCTTGAGGGTTACATGCCTTGTTGATTCTTACTTAGGAGCTTCTTTCATACCTGTATTATATGAATCACATTCTTTTATCCCCTTTTCTTCAACTATGTGTTGATTCATCTCGATCAAAGATATGTTCCAACTCTAACATCCCCTTAGGAATAGAATTGGTCTTCAAATTTATAATCTCGTCTTCATCCTCCAGCTCATCGTCCTTGGGTTTTTCATTGGGATTATCATCAATCTCTTGTCCTTTGAAAAGGCCATTGCATATAACGAACTCGAGAATATGTTGGTCATCTTGGGAGACTTGGAAGTTCATAATGTTTTCTGAAATAGATAGGGTAGGAACCAATTCAACTAAAAACCTCTTTAGTTTTTTTCTTTCAATGGGTTGTAATGCACTTGCTGAAATGGTAAGGGCATTAGATACCATTTTCTTCTTCCTTGAAATGGACCTTATGTTTAAGGCCTCAAAATCTTCCAGTAAGCCCCAAACTCTTTTCTAGTACATGAATCTTCTACCATTGCAATAATAGATTGATTTCACCTATCTAATGACCAACCAAGAGTCTCCTTCAATTATGAGAGATTTTACATCTTCTCTAATGTGAAGAGAAGTTCATTAATCAAGGCTTCATCCTCTACAATATTGTTAGTACATCTAAATTGTAAGTGATATGTTGCATAAAAAGACCTACCTTTGGGATTAATTAATTCAATACCTTCACCAACTTCTAATTTTCATTTAGAGTTGTCAAACCTAAGTGTCCAAATTTTTTGTTCTTGGGCTTACTGGACTTGTGTTTATTGGTACACAACTTTTCCTTCAATTGAGTTTTAAAAGATTATTTCTTTGGGATCCATTGCAATCTTTCACATGATGGACTTGGTGAGTTTCCATAGCTTATCTTTGATACATGATTACTTTGTTTCTCTTGTTGACTTTGAATATTCCCAATTAACTTAGTGATTTTATAAATTTTGGGTTTAAGATGAACAATCACCGAGGTCCAACCTTGGTCTTTTATAAAATGTCTTCTGCTTAGGAATTTGATCATCCCTGGTGGAGGATTAGATAAACCCCCACCACCTGAAGAGGTGTTACTATATGATGCATTAGAATCTTCATTTTCTTCTTTATTAATCCCCACAAATTCAAATATGCATGTGGACCTTGAACTTTCCTTTTGTACCTCATTTGGAGTTTGACCATTTTTTGATTGCATTATCTAAGTAAGTACCCTAGCAATTGCTTCCTAACAATCTGAGCATTCAAATTCCAAATGACTAACTTTATGCAACCTACAAAATCCTAGAAGAAGAAAAATATTTGGGTTTTCTTCTTCACCTAATAATTGTAAGTTTGCAACCATATTGTCTACAAACTGAGTAATAAGCTCTTCTTTTAGGGTAGGGATCATAGATTTTTTATTTAGATTGTCTGGTTTCTTGGTTCAAGTTATTTCAAGAGCCATCACTTTGTAGGAACCTAAATCAACTTGAAAAAATTATATCTCATTTGGGGCATTGTATTATGTGATCATTATCTTTAGTTTTGGCTTAGCATCGATCTTGATCTAATTATTCAATCCCTTCCAAGTTAGCCATAGTTGAGTAAAATCAGTTGAGAACCATCCTCTTAAGAATTTTGTCCATTCTTTACTTAGAAATAATTTGTATGTTTATGGTATCTCCACCATATGTATGTCTGTAATGTCTTGAATTTGGGGGTCTATAATTAAATGTATTCTAACATCTTTCAATATACTGATAAATTTTACTTCCATCTTATCAAGTTCTATCATTATCTGATTTGAGGGTTTAGGAGTGACTCCCAACCTTTGAGTTATCAAAAGGGCATGATGTTACAAGAAGCTTCTGAATCTATAAGACAATTGTATAGGTTTTTTCCAAAAATTATGAGATTGAGCAAGAAAGGAGGCACTTCAACCTTGTCTTTATACATGGTAGGCATTGTCTCAAAAGTTTTGACTTGTTGTGATGTTGTATTTTGAGGGATTGTGTTTGCATTAGGCATTGAATTTGTATGATCAAGAGTCTTTAGCATTGCTTACCTTTGAGTAGGATAATTTTGTAGCATATCAAACATGGACATATTAGCCTTGGTCCTCTTTAAATCTTCCACTGCACTGTATGTTTTAGTTTTCCATACAGAATTCTTTAGGATTGTAGGCACATTCCCTTGATTTTGATTTTGATTCCCAACATAGGGTGCTTTGGTAGGTATTGGATTTTTATTAGCTCTTGGATCAGGAGGCATTGGCTGCAAGGTGGGAGGAATCCCATTAGTCATAGGTTCTCGTTGGTTACGTAAATTGTAAGTATTTTGATTGTCATTTTGAAAAGTTGGCATCTCTTCAGGTTGAGGCTTTGATTCTTGATTGAATGGAAAAATGAATTCTTCATTAGTTGGTTGCTCCATTTTAGGATTTTGTGGAGAATTGTAAGATTCTAACATCATAGCATTGTATTGCATAAGAGACTTACTATTATTGCCTTGTGAGTTCTAGTTCACTTCTTGATTTCCATTGAAATATGAGTCGCCATCGTTAAGTATATTTTGATTACTATCATATTGGTTGATGTCCAAAAATTGATAATTGTTGTTATTATTAGTAGGGATACTTCCATTGTTTGGAAAGGTATTCCATTGTTGATTCTGCCTTTAAAAACCGTTGTTGTGATCTGGAGGATTATAATTGTTCCCTACATTGTTATTTCCACTGAAATTCTTATTGTAGTTCTAACCATAGTTGTTCTTGTAAGGCCCTACATTCATTCTCTTAAAGTTATTATTTTTCCCTTGTGACAACCTCAAATAGGTTAATTCGTTAGTAATTTGAGACATAGTCTCCTTCATTTGGCCAACCTCATATGCAACATTATTTTCTACTATAGCGGATGTTGTTGCATTCTGCTCAAAGAAAATGGCTTTTGGAAGTTCATATCCTAGGTAATTTATGGTTGGAATTGGTACAATTGGTGTCTATTGTAATGGGATTGGATTCATTGGAATGAGTTGACTAGGCATCATTTGTGCTCCAGCAGAAAATGTTGTAACCATTGTAGTAGCTTGAGTTGGAACCATCAATCCTCCTCCATTAGGGTTGGTTTTCTTGGTAAAGGTAATTGCTTCTTCAAATAATTTTTCTAATGTTTTGATGTTTGCAGTAGGTAGTTTTCATAATAAAATAGCTATGAGATGGTCCATAGCATTAAGATAAATCTAGATTCCAACTTCAATCCTAGTATAGTATAAGGTGTTTCCAACTTGCGATACGCCATGTGAAGGTGATGATTAAAATGTGAAATGGTCTCTGTAGGATCCCTTTTGATTGATATGAATTGATGATGTATCATAATCAGATTGACAAATGTTTTAAATTGCTCAAGGAACAACTTTTCAAAGGTGGCCCAATTCTGGATACATCTTGGTGGCAAATTCACGTACCAATTAAAGATGACTCCTCCCTATTTTGATATGGAGCCTAATTAGAATCAAAGGTTTATTTGACATGGTTTTCTCCCCATATCATTTCTACGGGGGTTTTGGGGTAGCACCCCCAAGACAAGGTCAAGGGGCAGCACCCCTACAGGGTCTTGGGGCTCCCTTACATTGTAAAAGGCATCAGCTATGATTTTCCTATTATTCTAGCCCTAATTTTGTAAGTGTCAAAAGCTTGTATAAAAAGGCTTAGGGTTAGGGATTTCATAATGTAATGATGATATTAAAGCTTCTTGAGAAGGTATTGAGTTGTAAGAGATCACAGATTGTAATCAAGTTGTAATCACTAGATAATAATAATATGGACTTTTTGTTGGTGGATGTAACCCAAGGATTGGGTGAACCACATTAAATCTTGGTGTCTTGTGTTCTCTTTTAGGTGATCTACTATTTTCTAGTATTGGTTATATTTGCATGTAACTATTATTTCTATTTAAAATTAATTCTAACAAGTGCACTAGTACATTTGACCCCATTTTTAGACCAAAATTTTCAACCATCTAATAAAATGGGGTCAAATTGGTTGTTTTATGCAAGGCAACATATATAATTTTTTAAAGTAGAAGCCCATGTTGGTCAAAATTTCGACCAACATGAACTTACACTATGTCAAAATCCAAAAAAAGCTCTTTGTCGCACCCTAATTTCAATCTTGCGCGATCGAAAGAAAGGCTATGGACGCGTGGTTAATGTTTATCGTATACTGCATTTTGTGGCGCTAGCAAAGGAAGGGTTTGAAGATTACGTGCCAACAACATTTTACTGCCAGTGCCAACAGCGTTTGATAGCTTCAATGCAACCTTCGCCAGAATAGTGAGGTTATATCTCTATTATATCTCCTTCTTTTCGTTGTTCAGCACATCATCTTTAATGTATTCAGCCTCATGCATCGCCTTTGTCATAAACATATGGTCAGGACTAAGTAAAACTAAAGTATTTTTACAAGAGAACTAAAACACTATAAAATCTATAGTTGTAGATAAACATATGCTCAAGACTAAAGAAAAATTGAAGTATTTTTGCAAGAGAACTAAAATATATCAAAAATTTGAAGAGATTTTGGACATTATTTTTTGTTTTTTAATATTGGATGATATGTGCTAATAATACCTAATATTTACTGATGCTAAAATTACTTGCACATTATTCATTTTTTCCCTATGTATAGATTGATATAGTTACTATTAGGAATTTTCTATCAGAAACTGAATGTTTTCTTTGCTTATGATGTGCTTTATGTTAGAGTTAATTATTGGTAAAGGGTATTTGTTTCTTCTTCCTCTATGATTACTTTGTGTTTGTGCTAGAATTTTTGTATAATTATTTATTCCTTATATAACTGGCTAGTGTTCACTGGCTAATATCCTTCTCTCAGCTGATGTAAAGATTTGATATTTGATCACATATAATTATGAGTCGATTATTGAGAGAGGTTGGAAATAGTATAAAATATGTGCATAAAAAAACTTAGAAGAAATTATGAAAAAATGTATAGATCAAGCAGCTTGAGGCAATCTCTCAATGACTTCATAGTGTTAGCCCCTCGGATAAAGAAAAGCTTAAGTGTAATAGCCTTTGATCTTTTTCTTAGGTATACATAATTAATGGTTGAGGATAAAAAAAAGTAGTCGATCAATGAACCCATGAAATGCAAACTTGTTGATGTAAAACCATGGAGGAAATTAATTTGGGAAGACAAGCTATGTGAGTTCAAATGCCTTGCCTACATTCAACATTTTTTTGGTTCTATTCAATCTCCTTGAGCACGGATCAAAGAAGAAAGATTGCCAAAATACCAACAAAAAATCTAGTTCAAACAAAATAATGAAACTAGATCTATCAATGAACCCTAGCAACATAGCACTACAAGGAAATTATTTTGCATAAACAAAATATGTGATAAGAGATAAATTAAAATGACCTCCAAATCAAGAGGATATTGTCCAAGTGCAACAAAGGAAAATGACAGATCTATAAAATTATAAGGAAAACAACCCATAGTAAAATGATAATTATACAAGATGGGTAACAATAAAAAACAAAAAGGAGTGCAAAAGATTTCAATTGGCTCATTTTTCCAACACTAAGTATGCTCAAAACCCTAGCCTTCCCTTAGCCCCATTTAGAACTACTCCACCGTTAAGGGATCAAAGTGAAAACCCTAGGTTTAACAAGCCTCAAAATATTTTTGTTGTCAATAGTATTCCTAGTGGCACAAAGTAATCCTCTGCTATCTTGAACCTTAGTGAGAAACCTTTCAATCTCAATACCCTAGTTAGAAGCGTGGAGGCTTATAACCCACCCAATAGGAACTTAGTGGGTACAAGATTTAATTGCAAGATATCGGATCTTATATTCACAAGAACTTTTAATTTGTTGATGACAATAATGTCTCCAATACAATACAATAGCTTAATTGTCTCACTCCTTTTCCAAATGTTGAACTAAGACTTACAATATTTTGAACTTCGAGTAGTCAAATTTTAAATGGAGTAAATGACAGTAAACAGATTGTAATGCAATTGACTACTTAGAACATCTTTCTATAATTGTTTCCCATCAAACAATAAACTCTTTCAGCATAGTCCATTTCAAATTCATTATGTCCTGTAATTCTATCAGTATAATATAACCATTAAGATTTTCAATGGCATGGCTTCTTCAATGACATACCTCTACAAAATAGATTGCTCTTGGGTCCCTTTGAATGGTGTCACTGTCATTACAAACACGCATTTAATTTACGTATTGTGACCAATCTATAAATCCCTTCAATATAGTCTAACATCCATATGAATTACAAATGATATTTGTTCCCTTTTTAATTGTGACTGTGGCAACAAGTCTCTCGGCAACATTCAACACAAACTATTTAACCATCTTCCATTATTTGGCTACACTCAATCCAATATGCACAAACCGATTTGTCTAGAACTATTTTAGGTCTCAATGCATAAGAATGTTTAAGACTTAATCATTGCTTAATCAATTTTAAAGAGAAACCCGATGTATCACACTAGACTATTTTTGTTCCCAAATTGGGACTCTTTAAATCCGATGTAGAACTAAAACCAAATCTTGATAAAGAAACCGGTATCATAAAGCATACCCCAATTTCATATTCAAACATTTAACTTCTTAAAACTAGTACATTTGACCCCAATTTTTGACCAAAATTTTTGACCATCTAATAAATCGGGGTCAATTTGGTCAAAATGTGCAAGGCAACATATATTTTTTGTTAAATACAAGCCCATGTTGGTCAAAATTTCAACCAACATGGGCTTACACTATGTCAAAATTAAAAAAAGCATTGTTTGCCACCCTAATTTCATTGTTACATGACCGGAAGACAACTCGTGCACTCAATCATTTTCTACACTGCATTTTGTGGCCAGGAGTATGTGCCAAAAGGGTTTTATAGCTTCAGCACCAATAGGATTTGACATCTTGGGTTCTTTGGTGCTTGATTGTAGTAGAGGAGAGCTCATGAATGCTTCAAAGTTGACATTGAAAGAGATTTCAGAAGCGAAAGCTCTTGTAGCATCAAAGAGTCATAGTGAAGCTGAAAGAAGGCGACGTTAAAGGATTAAATAACACCTAGAAACGTTGAAGAGTCTCCTTCCCAGGGTTACAAAGGTGAGTTGAAGTTTTGTTTTATAGATTGACATTTGATTAAAAAAAATTATCCACCTTAATGCATAAAATTGAGGGTTAACTTGCACAATACAAGCAAGAAGAAGCACATTCCATTATATCTTTTCCATAAAGTAGTATTTGATAAACATATAATGATTTCCCATATAAAGGATATCTTAACATAGATGAAAGGTTAGGTTTCTACCATGGGATAAAAGATCACTCTCTTCAAGACACATTAACTTGCATCCAAAGACAAATTATTGTACAAAATTAAAAATTCTATGATTGTCAACAGAGATCTCATTCACTTGTGAGTTAGGAGAGGTTTCTTACTACCCACCAGGATAACACCCCACCTTTAGCCTCTCTCATATGACTGGTCAAAAATGAAGGATGCAGATCTGTACAAGTCCTAGTCTATGGTGATTTGGGACAATTATGGACAGTCTCTAGAAATAGAATTTAAAGAACAAATACAATGAAAATAGCACAAAAATGTAATGTGAATCAAAATAAGACTTGTTTTCCTATGACAAAACATTATTGTGTTGTAATGGTAAAAATCAAGTAGAAGATTAGTTTTTGTGACAAATCACACTCTGCTGTTCTAAATCTGTTTGACCTCTCTATTTAGGCAAAAATGTTTGTTGAATTTTTAGCTATCCTAGTTACTGCATAACTTTCTTTTGTCATATAATTATTGTTTTAAAGCCCCTCATATTTATTTTAAACTTGTATCTGCACCTTACATTTGTATACTTTTGAGCACATTAAGGCTTACTTTCATGTTAACTAGTTATAAATTTTGCTTAGTTTTCTTCTAATTTGTTAGATCCATACCTTGGTTGTAGCATCAAGATGGCGCCACAACTCTTCATCATGTGTCTTCAAAAGTTCTGTCATTCATACCATTGTAGAATGGGTTCCTACAGTAGTATTGTCTAGTTTCTAGGAAAAATGGTCCAAAAAATTACTCAGCAACTCTACAAAACAAGAAAAAGCATCTACTTCTGCATGGACCTGTGCAGCAACCAAAATGATTGTAATTAGGATACAATGAATTACAATCGAGATCTACATATCAAGTGATTTAAAGTTTTGAATGAAATCCTGGTGCACATGCTTTGACTAAAATATGCATTATAAGCAAGCAACATTGATGTAAACTAGTTTATAGCCTTAAATTGAAAAATCAATTTTTTTGTGGTTAAAAGTTCTATAGCCTACAAAGTTAGAAAATATTCAATTGTGCATGAAATCAACAAGAGCAAAAATGGTTAGTTGTGTATAAATAATGCTTTGAAGTAAATGGTCTAAATTTGCCTCCTTAAGTAGACATGTACATTCTCTTTTCAATAGGTAAGGCAACATGTACAAATTCTTTCAATGCATTCTATTATCATCTACAAATAGCCATCTAAACACTGCATTTTTGTCATCAATGATTTGAGGCATCTTTGTCCTGCCAGACAGAGGAAATGGAAAACATCTCCTACCTAAACCAAACTACTTATCTAATTCTATTAGTTGAATCTACTTCTTTCAGTTAGTACTTCTGAATGGTAATGTTTCATGCATGTTTCATCTACATTTCTGTGTTTTTATATATTGAAAAGAAATTTCCACTTGTTGACACAAAATAATGTCAAATCTAGAGGAATTGTGAACGTGTCTGGGCAAGTGTTTGAGTAGTTTACATCATACAGTATGACCAAACTATTGATATATATTACTCTCACATAGTTGCATCTAGAAGCATTCCTAATCAACAAAACAATTGAGGGAAGATTATGTCTAAAAATTTGAAGGACTCTGCTTGAATACAAGTGATGAGAGTTTCTATATTTGTTTGCCCTTGTAATTTATTGACATACAATTATTTGTATTTCATAATTTTCATATCTCACAAAAATTGGATGAGCATTTTACTTCTTATATAATGTCAAATGTGCACAAAAACTTATGGTAAACTAGTAATCTGCAGATGAGTTCCCACTATTATGGTTGGATCATCTTCTTTCAAAAACTAACACTGATCACACAACAACTACAACATAATATCTTAGTAGGAAAGGCCAATGATGTGGGACCAGTTATGTGCTGGTGTCTTAGGGACCTGCCACTACTTGTTTTCAATGCATGATACATGCTAGAAGCAACAACTTCTCTCATTCAAATGAAATGAGACTAAAACTGACATCATTTTCTTCTTGCATATTTTGCTAGGCCATGTGTTAGAAGACATTCAATAATCATTTTCAAAAACTTTCTTTTCATGGAAGATAAACGTAAAATGGAAATAACATCTAGCAGTGTATTTTTGTCTGAGCAACCATTTCAGTAACATAAGTTTGATGACAGAAAAAGGAGTGGCTTTTTTTTTGTGTCATCATATACAAGAGTCTTACAACTGTGCAGTGGTTGTGTCATTTAATTACATTTTAATATTCTAGATTTTGAGATTATATATGGTAAAGCAAGATCAATGAGGTCATTACCAATGGATCAAGGGTTGACTTGTTGGTCTAAATATTTGTTTAGAATAAATCCATCTTTCTTAACTACCAATCATGGAAAGCCACGCAAATGCATGATAGGTTTGTGAGTCAATATCCATGATTACAAGGCCAATTATTCACCTATTCTAGCATAAGCCTTATTGTAAACGAAAGGAGGAAAAAAGCAACAGAGAATATAACAGAAATGAAGAGTCTCATGCTCAACATATATCCTCTTATAACTGAAATAGAGCTTTATGAATCATGGATCACTAGTCCACAAAAGTAACAATGATAAAACACATACGCATTAGACATTCATAAACACAATTAAGAGTTAGACTTTTGAGAACAACCATCTACAATGCAAGACACATACGCTTAGGTTCTTTTGTTGATTAATAAGGAGTCAAAAAGTGTTATATATATGAGACTCAATAGCTCATTTACATGAAATGGATTCTCCATTACAAATGGGCACAGGGCTGCTCATTTATAATGATATCTCAACGAGCAATAAATTCTCCCAAAAAATGAGTTTGAATTTTGAATCCATGGAGGTAGAAGTCATATTGAAGTTGGGTAGCATAGATCTCCTTTGCTGATTGTTGGAGCACCTATAGGATGGGTGCAAGGTAATTAACCTTGAACTTCAACTCTTTTTTTCACATATGCAACTAATGGGGTTGCATTTCTTAACAATGCTTAGAGCATGGCCACTGAGCTTTGAAATCTTTTCAAAAGCTGTCCATGATATTGTCAAGATTTGGATATGAAACAACTCAATTCTTTTTTTAATATGCATCTCTTGGATTATAACTAAAAAATGATACTTGGTATTTTTATTTATAAATATAACATAGTAAAGAATTGTGAATTTTTCTATATTATTTGGTTTTCTCACTTAGACACAATTCTGAAAATAGACTTATCTTGATTTTCTACTGTTATCATCTTCTCTATTTGCAATTATTTTTACTTGAATGTTTGTCCTTGATGCCTAGACAATTTATAGGTTTTTGTCCAATAATTTGGTAGGAGGAAGGTTGTTCATCTTTAAGTCTATGAATATCCTTGGAGGGGTTTTGTTCACTTTGGCTTTAACAATTATGTGCAAAGTCACATAATATTCATTTCGAATAGATGCTCCTTTTCTTAATGACTTGATTTCTCTTTTATACTAATTGGTGAAAGATTCACATCCATCCCTACCCTTGGAAATTTAAATTTAATTATTTTGCAAGCACCACCTCCTAAATATTGTTAGTGCTAGTTTTATCATATTATTAACAACATTGGCTTTTATGATATGGGTGCTATTTAAACTTCAATCGCACAGCAAATGGTTTTCACATGTTGGAATGTATGGAATTTTGGTGGGCGCATGACAATAAATGACAGTCGAATGAGTTTCTACAACAACAATAAACAATCTTAATGCAAGTAATACAAGTACAAGTAAAAAATGATTTGACTGCAAAACATGGCAACATAAATGAGTTTGAGCACTTAAGACTTGTTGATGCATTTCATCAGAGTCTACCCTTGATGTTTAAGAAAAAAATGGTTTAAGGTTTGAAAAAACTGATACAAAGTCCGGTACAGCTTGTGAAGGGTGGTTTTATAATTTACCGATAAACAATACAGAGATAAATTTGAACAATGCTTCTGAAGGGCCAAGAAGAAATATCATTTTGTACATAATAATATCAGAAAACTTATTTTTATCTCATTAATAATGAGGAAAATGTGTATCAACACTTATTGATGTTTGTTCATGAAAAATTTAGGTCTACCGTTTGTTTGAAAGTCACAAACATTTGAGTTCTTTATGATACCCAAATATGATTAATTTCTTAGGTCATTGGAAGGATAAAAATATCTTGGATCTTGACAAGATCAGGTGAAATAAAATCTGAGTTAATTGGACTATAGTGGGTCAAGCTATTGAGGAAGATAAGCTATAATGGAAAAGATGGAAAGGGATGATCAATCCCATGGAGGTGAGGAAGACCACCATCTGGAGGCCTAGGGATTGGTTGCTAATAGTATGGAGGTAAGGGAGTGCTCTAAATACAATCTAAGAGTATTTTTCAAAGAGGAGTTCAAGTGAGCTCTGTAGAAAATAATGACCAAAGATGGTGATAACATCAACAAAATTGTCTTTGTCAAGGGTCAAGGTCATCACTGATTAGTGGACATCATTCCAAAATTAGGAGCAGTGGACTTATGGAGGAGAAGCTGGCACATTATCCCTCTATTCGTATTGTGCAAAGGAAAAAAATATAAAAAATTGTATTCTTAATTGCTCGGATGTCCAAACAAGATGGGAAAACAAGCCCAACCAAAGGAGGCATGCAAAAGACACATCTTTCATTGTTTTTTTCCAGTACTAAGAATGTGCCATAAGCATACAATTGTCGAGATCTTTATTACTATGAATTTTTTTGGAAAATTAATCTTTTGTGTCAATCTACGTATTGGAGGAAACAATTCATCATTATAGAACCTGAACTTTATATGTATTGTAACTTGTAGACCACTTTTCAAACTATCATGGTGGATAAGGTAGGGAAGACTACAAGAGTGGAATCATTTATTAGGAATTGGAAAATATATATTCTTAGAGTATATATTATTGTGTCAATAGTTAGGACATTCAAACAAGCTATTGAGGGGATCCTAGTACTCTTAAAGGGAGCCTAGTTCATAAAAAAGAAGTGCTCTCAATTGGTCATTATTGTGGAAGAAGGGAATAGTGGTGAGGGACCCTTGCTAGTAGATTTTTTTGTATGCCCTAATTCCCATATGTTTGTTTCTATTAAACATGATTAAATCAAACTATGTAATTGTGCTCTATTATTTTATGTTGATGATGTCTCCTCCTTTCCATCCCATAATTCTTAACTAATTGGTTGAATAGAATATGAGAAGGAAAATTTGGACTCTTGTTTTCATACACTAGGATGACACAAAATAGTTTATTTATTATCCTTTTTTGTGATGCCAAATCCCAAAAACTAATCACAAAGAGATGCTTCTAGAAAGTGGGAAACTATAATTTTAGGTCAATTCCTTGGTCAAAGGAGGCTACTAGTAAAAACAGTATTTTGATTACTTCCCTAGATGGATTACAATTAATAATATCCCACCCTTCCTGTGGAACTTTATCTTGCAATCCCTCACGCCTCTTGGAAAAGTTTTGAAGCTTGATAGATCTAAAATGATGATTCCTAACACTGATGCCTAGGTCTTGATAGCTCTAAATGCTAATTCACCTATGCCACAAAATATCTAGTTTGACCTTGATGAGTCCACAATTTGATGCCCTATCAATTCCCTAGGAAGCCCTCATGCATGTTTTTTGTGCATGAGGGAGGATCACCAATGCTGAAATTGACCTATGATTAAAAATGATTTTGGCCCTTCCCCTTGCGTGAATCCTAAAGAGCCAATTATTTTTAACCCTTTTGTTAAGCCTAGAATTTTTGTGGATAGGATCAAGAATCATGTTCATATACTCACACCCCCAAGGACTCATCTGGAATCTAATCAAAACATCAAAAAAACCTCTGGACTAGTTCAAAGGTGCTTTTGATAAAATGACACCTCCTCTTAAGATTGGAGACCTCACCCCAAGATATTTGATTCCTTACCTAACATTCAAAGTATTGGTTTTGGTCTCCCTAGAAATAAGGAAAAACCTAGGCATGGAAGGATAAATGTCCAACAAATTGTGATAGAGAAAATAAAAAACAAAGAGGAGGCCATTAAAATAAAACCCTACATGAGGAGAAAGCACTCTATTTTGGACTCTAACTCTAACCTTGATTCTACCTCTCCCTCACCCTCCTTAGTAGAGAAGGTGGAGATGGTGCTACCCTATGATATAGAGAAAGTGGAGGGAGTGAAGAATTTTAGTCTAGATCAGCCTGATGGGCTAAAAGTTATCTATGATACTTAACAAGATAACAAACTCTCAAGCTTTGAAGTCACTTTTTTTCTAGCTTCTCCACCCTTGCCTCTTTGCCTAACATTTTAGAATATCTACCTAAGAGGGGGCCCACACTAACTCCCCCTTTTGT
Source organism: Cupressus sempervirens (assembly GCA_028749045.1). NCBI lineage: Eukaryota > Viridiplantae > Streptophyta > Pinopsida > Cupressales > Cupressaceae > Cupressus > Cupressus sempervirens. Next base: position 913,617,225 of record CM053786.1, on the reverse strand, counting down.
AATGAAGATTATTGAGGAAGAGGCAATGATTTTCGTAAATGAGGAGAGAGGTGTTTGTGGATAGAGGGACAATCTCTCTAATATGTAGATGGAAGGATCTGGGGTGAGGTAGAAGGTTTTGTTTTTGTTGCATAGAGTAGTCCTCATAAGAGGAGATCTAGGGGATCTAGCAATGGAGACTGCATAAATACAAGTGACCTTCCTTGGTTATTAACGGAGCAACAAAGTGATGCATTAAAAGAAGTATATCCTTTTTTTGATGTGTATCCTTTTTTCCAATATTTTAGAGTATGTTGAACATCATGCTGAAGGAGTGGAACATGTTCCAAGTGTTCAACACGTTGATGTGACGATGGATCAAAATGTTAATGTACATAATGTGGTATTGTCAAATAAGAAAAATGCATGTTATGTTGTACTAGTACTTAATTATAAATTGGTAACAGTTAAAAAAAGAAAAAGAGTATGCCAATTTATCCCATTCACTTGTTCTTGCAATAGAGCCCCCTTTAGTGCAGTAGCCTCCTACTCCTCCAAAGAGAAGGAGCCATCATAATTGGACATTACACATGCCAGAAGAGGAGGAGAATGATGCAGATATGGATGCTCCTATGAGCACTTTTCTTAAGAGAGATCAGAAAAAGAAAAAGAAGAAATGATGTTTGAAAAATCTTCTTTGATAAACCTTTTTGGATAATGAAAGAACTTTGTTTTAAGAAATTATCTATGAATGATGCGTATTAATACTGATTTTTATTTTATGTTAATGAATATTGTTATGTCTTAATGAAGTCTTGATTAGTATTATGTATTAATGAATTTTATATCATATTAATGAATGTTATGTGATTGTATTGATTGAATGTTATAGTTCATAAATGAATGAATGAATGAATGAAGTATGTAATTAGATGATAATGGGTACTTTAGATTGATGTTAGGGGGAGGGGGGTGAGGCCAAATGAGCTTCCATCTTCACATGGTTGGCCTTGTTAAGTAGGGAATATTATAGTATTTTTGAAACCAAGTGAAGCTCAAACTAACATAAAATGGACACTTCGCATGTGGTAGGTCTAAAATGATCCACGACTACTGCTGCCCATAACATGAATTTGTGAAATATATTCTGATATCACCAATTTCAACACTCTATTCGAAGCATAGGAGTGGCCTATAGTATTAGCATGAATTTTGAGTAATGCCTTAGTTTAGATTGCCTCAGAAGTGGCTGGAAGAAGCCTGTACGAGTCTGAGACTATGAACTCTCCCCGCCTTGGCCAAGAAGAACTTGCCAACTCTCTAGTATTAGGGCAAACTATAGAGTGGTGTGGCTCGTCTGCAACCAACCAATAAGTTCACAATTAAAGGAATGAGCCTTCCTTCACCAAGTATTTCCAAGAAACAATCTCAAGTGTACCAATTTGATCAATGCTCCAATCCTTATTGAGAATCTTGTCCCAATCAATCTTTAGATGAAACAGGGACACAAAGTGACTAGTCAAATGGTGAATAACACCTAAACATCTAAAACTTTCATCCTTATATCTTCCAAGGTCACTCCAATGAATCCCAACTAGTTCCATTACTTCTTGTTGAGAAATCCCAACATTGACATCCAACCGAGATTGATCCCCAAGACCAATGCATTACATGAAGAAACTACATTCCCAAGTGCCATAACAAGTGCAATGCACTCTTAGTCTATGATGCAGAGGTGGTGTGTGGTATCCATCTTCTTCATATCAGATAGCAAATTCATTCATTTAGCAACAACTCTTTACTCCAATGTCCCCTCAAGGACTTACCTTCCAAGCTACCCCAAGTGCACTTAGAGTTTCCCAAACACCATAACTTCTTCCAAGGCTCCAACCTTCATTCTTCCTTTGTTAATCATCTCCTCATGGAATTTCCACCATGTTCCATCCATCCATTCATTTTGGACAACAAATCTCTTACCAAACATTCATATCTAGCCTTAAAGCTAGTAGCCCTCACCAGTCACTAATTTGGATTTCTCTCCAATAGTTCCCAAACAACTAGGGAAACTAAAACCTAATTAAGATAACCTTTTGGGATCTATACATTCTACCTAAGTTTTAATATCAACTCTTTTGGACCATACCCAAGATCTGATACCCCTAGCCTATCCACACTAGGCCTAATTCTCCAATTTTACACAACAACCCACAACTGCACTCAGCCCTATGATTCCAAAGGGTGAAATAGTCCTTCTATGGGTTGAGAAACAATAGATTTTAGAGATATTAAGGTTCTAACCTTTACACAACACATTTTCCACCAAACCCTTAGTTTTGGGGTAACTAATCTAGGGCCTGTTCAACAAGACCTCTAACCATATCACCAAAACAAAATAATTGCATAAACACTTCATAATTGATCCCCCCATATGCATTTGATCACCAAACATCTTCAATCCTGAAGTAAATTACTTTTAATATGACTAGTGTCTATCCAGGGCCTGTTCTCAGTCAACAACCAACTATCATTGTAGTTCTTCAAGAATATTCCTTCAATAAAATTTTATCATCATTAAGAGAGACAGTTGGGTCTACTAAATGTTTGTAGGTTTCAAGAGTCTGCTAAAGGAGTTCTAAAGTTTGAAGGAAGGAAAATTAATTAAGAGTAGTTTAAAACACTTCCCCACCCCACCCCCAAACTTACCGTGTTGACTAGAGGTATTTGTTGCTCATTTTTGCGCCCCCGCCAAATATTTAAATTTCAAATACAAACCCCACCCAATGGTTACTCCCCAGTTTAATGTTATTTTAAAACATCCCCAGGAATACTAAAAAAATTAAATGCTAAACCTTACGATATTTCTTCCCTATGCATTTTAGTGTTTCCGTGGGCCTGCAAGTTCACAATCATCAGATCTTCCCCAAATCAACGGTTGGCGCTATGTTGCTATGGAAAGTTGCACATTGTTTACGTATAGCGAGATAGTGAGTGTTTGCCACGTGGATCAGTGGGCCCAATTTTTTAGAGGTGGTTCAATTTGTTTCTCTGGCGCCAAGTTTGGATAAAGCCATTGGCACTCGCTACCTCGCTATGAAAAAAACTATACATCTCCCCGTTAGCGAGATAGCGAGGCATCATGAAATTCATGGCAGGTGGGTCAATTTTCAATGTGACGTCGCCAAATTTTTTGATAACCCATCGGGGCTCGCTAAGTTGCTACCAGGAAGTTTGTGGTTTTCTCTGGTAGCGAGTTAGCGATCGACCTAAAACTGAAAAACACAGTAGAGTTAGGAAAGGGATGCCAGGGTGGACATGGTGACTATGCTAAGGTGTGTGCTAGGTTGTGCTGAGTTGGTTCGTGTGCCCAGAAGTTTTAAAGCGGCAAGTGCAGTGTATGGCGAGTCTTTCACTATCGTCAAATCAGCATGGATCTATGGTCCTCACTAACTCGCTATGGGAAGATGCACGTTGTTTAGGTATAATGAGTTAGTGACCTGGTGACACATGGATTGTGGGTCTTATTTCCTTGTGAGCTACAAAACATAGGGCTACTTGACAAATTTTATTGTACTTTCAAGGTCGTCAGATGGTGGCAGATCGATGGTCCTCGCTATCTCGCTATGGAAAGGTGCTCAAAAGATATGCATAGTGAGATAGTGACTCGCTAACACGTGTCTTGATCCAGTTAAGGCAGTAACAGTTTGACATGCCAGCGATTAGTATAACATCACGGTCAAGATTTTAAAAGAAAAGATGGCATAGTTAGTTAAAATACATGGTCAATTACGTAGAGACTTGCGAGGTGGCAGAATGAAATAAGATTATTGGTCCATGTGGCATATTTTTTTTGTGAGATTCGGTTGACTCACTAACCCTACTGATTCATGCACCAAAAAATGATAAGAGATTGAGGTTTTGCACAAATGTGATCTTCATGATCGATTCCAACCACCAGAAGTGAATGTGAGACAAGGAAGAACACTCCACTGCCCCCCTAGTTGGTCCATCTACTTGATCAGAATAATTATGGCACCGTCTCTGTCTTCTCAAGACCTTGTGTTAGTTAACAATCAGATTTCATGGTACCAAAAGGCTATATTCAGATCAGATTTTCTTTTGGATCCCCATGATTGTTCTCTACAGGAATTCAATGCAGTGGTTGTAAATAACTACAGTTTGAGGACATCTCAGTTATGCCTGCACTATAAAGGCAAATTTTGTAGATTTTGTTCAGGTCGATCATTCTTTGTTGTTCTCTTCTATTGCTCTACAATTTCAGTGTAAAATTCCCCTGTGCCTCTGAACTATATGATTTTTTGTCTTATCTCCTTCATCCATTGGTATGAAAGTGCAAGAATTCTTTGCCTCTTACTGGTGTTTTGTAGAGATCTATAATCTGCATGACTATATCGTATCTCTCTTTCCTTGTGTCATTCATCTTGGTTTTCTGATCTGCATGTGATCATTAGATTAAGCAAGTCTGAATGTGTATATCCTTAGTTTCATTTTGGTTCAATAGTGCATATATGGGCAGAGATTTGTCTAAACACTCTATTTTGGTGCATCACCTCTTTAGATTAGATTAGGTAGATTTGCTTTCATGCTCTCCTTCTCCCTTTTCCTCTCCAAGAGTTGTTAGGTGCAAGAGTGGCCCTATCCCAACATTTTGAGCACAAAAGTTACTACCTTTCACTTTTAGAACAACTAACTACTATAAAATGAGTGCACCCCATGAATGTGTGGCTGACTTTAACTATAGATTTCAGAAAACATGGGATAGAATACCTACGATAGTGAAACCTACCCCTAGTAATGCATTATTACATTACCTCAGAGCCTTTAATAGTGATATTTCCACTAAAATCCAAACTATGGGAAGAGATACATTACCTTATGCTTATGAAATAGTAATAAGGGTAGAAAAAATATTGATACAAGGAGGTAAGTTAGCTCCAAGGCCTCCTATGCCCTTCTTCCTCGATATTCCAAATCACCAATCAATAGTAGCCCCTATTCCCATAGCCTCCATAGCACAACCTCTTGCCATTATTCCTACAACTTCCACATCTTCAAATGGAATAGATGAAATTAAGGAAATGATGCAATCAATGATGCAAAACATAGACAAAAGATTGCAAGGTCAAGAGAAGAAGCTAGAAAAAAACTTCTCTATGATGTAGAAGCTAAGTAACAAGGTGGTGACTTTGGAGAGACAACAATCTTAGGGTGATAAGGCTCCTCAATTACAATATTAGACCCCAAATAATGGTGGGCCTCCAAATCATAATCAAGGGAATGCTCCTTTTGTACAGAATAGGCATAATAATTATGCTTCTACTTCAAATGCAAATCAGAGTAGGGCCCTAGTCTCTCAAAATAATATGGCTCAAGATCAAGATTTTTGTCCCTCTTGAAATTACTCCTATGCATATTGTATGTGTCAAAAGGCTAAATTCTATTTATCTTTGACCACTCAAGAGCTTGTAGTAGGGAAATCATACAAGAGAGCCAATCTAAAGATGCTTCATTTTTGCAATGACAAGGTGATTACACCTTCATGAATTGCCAAGTGGAAGAGCTATATAATATAAATTAGGGTTCCATTGCTCACAATACTAGGAGAAATAGAAGAGTTGTTGAAGATGCTACTCCTCCTAATCAAGCTTCAACAAAAAATGCATTACCTCATGTAGAAGTAGAAAATGATCAATCAAATGCTCCCCTGCAACAAAGAAAGAATAATAACAGAGTAGATGTGAATGGCCCTCAAATTATTCCATCTCCACCTCTTAAACATGCAGCTCCCAAGGCTTCTACCAAAGCACCTAATGCCTCATTTAGTGTGGTAGAGCAGATGAAGAAGACAAATGTGAATATTTATATGTGGGATTCTATTGTTACTATACCTATGCAAAAGAGGTTGTTGCAGCAAGAGTTGGAGAGCATTGAACCAAAGGATCAACCCTTAAGAGAAGAAAGTACCACAAGCCTTGTGCAACCATCAAAAGAAGGAGGAATGATTAAAAATGTTAGACCTCCTCCATTTTATGTTTCTCTAATTATAGGGGATAAGCTAGTCCACAATTGCATGATTGATTTAGAGGCTAGTAGTTTAGTAATGCCTAAGTGTGTTGTTGATGCTTTAGAAAGGAAATATGAGCCCATTGTTAGGGATGTATTGCAGTTGGATGGTAGTATTGTCAAGACTGTAGGAATCCTTAAGAATGTTGAAATGGCCCTACATGCATGCCCTATTTTTATTGTAGTTCAAGATATGTCAATTGTTGAAGTCAAGTCACACTTTGTCATATGTCTCTCAAGAGATATCGCTGCCCAAATAGGTGCTTACATATCTTCTGATTGGTCATATATGTTTTTAAGAATAAGATATGGAACCAAAGCTTCAATCAAAGAAGAACCCTTAGCCCTCAATCATATTGAGCCCCACACTCCTAATCTCATCGATATGAATTGCCTTATCCTAGAGATAGATGAAAATGACACAGTAAACAAGCTTTCCACTTTTGTGGTAGAGATACCTAATTTTCTCCTAGATGAATGGGCTAATACTTACTAGTTTGATCATATATCAAAAACCCTGGAGATAGGCCTTGGTACTTATTGTATACCAGAAAAGGATGCTCTTGTCCTTAACCTTATGAAGACAAAAGTAGATACAAGTGGAATATGGAGTATGTACTTGGATAGATCAAGAAATAAAAATGGATCAGGGGCTGGTGTGATGTTAGTTTCTCCTACACTAGAAAGGTACTACTCCTCATTTAGGCTTCAATTCAATTGCACTAATAATGTAGTAGAGTATGAGGCATTGATTAAAGGTCTCATAATTGCTCAAAAAAGGAGGAATTAAAGCCCTAAGTGTATATGGAGATAGTGATTTAATTTTCTATCAAGTGAGGAATCAGAATGTCACCAAGAATGGTCTACTCAAGTCTTATAAACATAGAGTATGGGATTCACTTGAAGAATTCAATGCATTTAATATCAAAGCATCCCTAAGAAAGAAAATAGATATGTTGATAGACATATAGTAGTGTGTGCATCTTATGATGTGAAAAGGAACCTTAAAGATGAGAAGAAGAAGTAGATTAGAGTGGTGGTTAGGCCTTCTATCCTTGATAATAATGTCAATTGGCAAGTGTTTGAATTTAATGCATAAATTGTGAGTTTCTTGCAAAATTAGGCAGAGTTCTCAGACAAAAATTAGTATGGGGATCAAATCATCAATCTAAGTTCCAACAAGTTTCCTAAGGGTCTCTTTACCTTAGAGAGTGTCTTCAATCCTGATGACCAGGTAAGAGATAGAGGAATGAACCTTGCTGCAAGCAAGGATGATCATATACCTGTTGTGGAATCTAAAGAAAAGACTCTAAACATGGGGAAGCTATGTTCTAAAACTAAGGAAGAAATTTTTGTTCATATATGTCAAGAATTTAATGATATATTTTCTTGGCCATATGATGATTAAAGGTTTTTGACCCAAGTTTTTTTCAAAATACCATAGATTTAGTTGATGAATCCTAAGATTGAGCCATTAATGAGAAAGGATTTGTCCAAGTTGATTGAGGCCAATATAATTTTCCCCATCAAGCACTCCTCTTCGGTAGCAAACCTTGTCCCTATTAGGAAGAACAGTGGAGAAATCAGACTGTGTATAGACTTTAGGGACCTTAACCAAGCCTCCCTTAAGGATCATCATCCCTTCCTTCCATGGAGAAAATCCTATCCATGGTTAGTGGTTCAGAGAGATTCTCTTTCTTGGATGGATTTTCTAGTTACAATCAAGTACTAGTCAAAGAGTCTGACAGATACAAGATTACATTCACAACAAAGTAGGCCACCTATGCTTATTGTAAGATGTCTTTTGGGCTAGAAAATGTAGGTGCCACATTTCAAAAGGCAATGGATGGCCTTCAAGAACATGATTGAAAGGTTTTTGTTGGTCTACCTTGATGATATCATAGTGTATTCAAAGAATGTAGCAGATCATTTTGGCCATCTCAGACAAGTATTCACAAGATGTAGAGAGTATGGAGTATCCCTAAACCCAAGAAAGTGTATCTTTGCTAATAATCAATAAAAAATGTTAGGATACATTGTATCTAGGGATGGTTTGACCATTGATCTAGAGAGAACAAAGGCAATACTAGCTCTCTCTCTTCCTAGCCACAAGAAAGCATAGCAAAGTTTTCTTGGTAGATTAAATTTTGTGAGAAGATTTATTCCTAATTTAGCTACCATGGTGAAACCCCTTATAGCTATTTTCAAAAATAATATGGTTTTTTCATGGACCAAAGAAGGGAAAGAAAATTTTGAAGAGATCAAGGAAGCTATAGCTTTAGCCCCTACTCCATCAATCCAAATTTTGAGAAATACTTAATTCTTTACACCTTAGGTGGTGAGTCAAGCATTTATGTTATCTTGACTCAATAAAATGAAAAGAATGAAGAAAAACCCATATCCTTCTTTAGTGAAGGGCTGAAGGAATATGAAGACAAGTAAAAATGTGTAGAGAAGCAAGCTCTTATAGTTATAAGAGCTTTGAAGAATTTCATGCACCTTTTATCATGCAACAAGATCCATTTATTATTCCCTCATGCTAGTGTGAAGGATTTCCTTTTAAGAAAAGATATTAGTGAGAAAAGAGCAGGTTGGGTCACTAAGGTGATGGAGTATGATGTGGAAATTTAGATTACCAAGTTGGTAAGAGGGAAAGGATTGTGCAAGAAGATGGTCTCATCTTAGGAATCTGCTGAGGAAGTTGATATAGTATTGACAGAACAAGAAGAAGAAAGAAATGAGAATCCAAAGAATTGGATAGATGACATGAAGACCTTCTTATCAGGCAATGGATATCCTTAGGGATTAGATAGGGCAAAAAGAAGACAATTTAGATTGGAGTCCATTGCTTATGCCATAGTTGATGGTATCCTATTTAGGAAGGACTTCAATGGAGTTTTGTTAAGGTGTGTTGATATAAAAAAAAGTTGATAGAATGATTAAGGAGCTTCATGATGGTCCTAATGGTGGCCACTTTTCAGCAAGAACAACTACTGTGAAGATAATGGGGAAAAGATATTACTGGTCATCCTTGTTCAATGATTTCCATAGGTATATTAGGAAATGTGAAAAACGTGATTTATTTTCAGGTAAGCAAAGAATTTCAGCTCTTCCCCTACATCCTACTCAAGTGGATCATCCATTTGTTCTGTGGGCATTGGATTTTATAGGCCCCATCAATCCTCCTTCTAGCTCTGCTCATAAATGGATCCTAGCTACTATAGATTACTTTACTAGATGGATAGAAGCAATTGTATTAAAAGATGTCACTGAGAATTCACTTATTGAGTTCTTATATGGAGTCATCACAAGGTTTGATACTCCTTCCACCATTATTTTAGACAATGCAAAATCATTTCTAGGAGCCCATATTTGTGCATGAGCAGTTGATCATAGTATATACTTGAGCACATCTTCTAATTACTATCCCTAAGGTAATGGCTTGGTCAAGTCCTCCAACAAAAATTTGATCAAAATCATAAAAAGGACCCTAGAGGATAACCAAAGGTCTTGGCATAAGAAATTGAGAAAAGCTCTATGGGCTAACAAAATAACACCTAAAAGGGATACTGGAAACTCATCTTTCATGTTGGTGTATGGAAAGGAAGCAAGGCTTCCTATCTTATTGGAGTTTCCATCCCTAGAATTAGCTCTTCAATTGGAACTAATTAAAAATGATGCTATGTCTATAAAAATAGCAGAGTTGATGGAGCTAGAAGAGAAAAGACACCAAGCCATGCAGACCTTGGAAGCACACCAACAACAGATGAAGAAGTCCTTTGACTTTGTGGTGGAATGGGATGCAGACAGAGCAAAACCAAGGAGGCATTCAAAATTTGATGCACTATGGAGTGGTCCCAATATGACTATCAGTTGCAGGTAGGCAAATGCTTTCTAGTTAAGTAGGCCTAATGGTGAAATCATGCCTATTCCAGTCAATGGAATATATCTTAAGCCTTGTTACTGATAAGGGTTAGGGTTTTCAAATACATAGTAAAGTAGTTTTCTCTAAGTTCTTTCCTATTTTTGAAGTAGTGCACGAGCACATGGAGGTTATAGAGGTATGTTTTCCTATTTTACAGTTGTAGAAGGTAGTTTTGAGGTTTTATAGGGCATGTTGTTCTATGATTTTAGGGTTTTTCTAGGCAAATATTCATAATTTATATGACTCTATTTCCCAATGGATGTGTAGGCTATTGGTCCATGCATAGCAGGCTTGCATTTCCCCTGAGTTGCTAGAATTGTTAGCTATTTTTGCCTTCCCACCAAAATTGAGTGATTTGAATACAAATGCTTTAACATTCATATATTTGAATATATTCAAATTAGGATATGATAATATAAATCCTTAATGACCTTAGGTTATATCTTGTCCTAACTATTTTTGCCTTTTAATATTTATGCGGGCCCATATTTTATCTACTGTCTAATGTAGAAGGACTGAGGGTTGTCACCTTATCATTGTCAGAAAATGCAATCCCTTTTTTCATAGTGACACAATGACATGTTGCCACGTAGCTCTATGGGCCCATTTCCTTGGTCAATCCAATCATTAGCTGGTTCAACTCTCCATTGTCCGATCTTATGAGATTAATAGTGGGTGCATTCCCATATTTCCAAAATGCTTGATCTTTAAATAATGTAGGTAAGCACCTTGCTGACATGTGGTATGTGGGTCCTCTTTCCATGGTTGATCATAGACAAGGTAGAGAGCTATCAAATGAGTCAGCATACAAAAGGCACTTCATTGGGTGAGGTCTTTGACATGGTCATTGGGGTGGGCTGCATGTTCCTAATTTCTACCTTCACCATCAAATCAAAGAGGATCTATGTCCATCAATTATCGCTTTATGAAGTTGCAAGGTTTTTATGGAAATAGAAAAAGTGACATTGTGACACATGGACTTTGTGACATCATTCCCCTTGGTGGGTCACAAAAGTAATACTTCTCAAAATAGCATGGACATGTTAGAATAGTGTGGCAGGTTGGTAATATTTGATTGGTCAGGGGTCTATGTGCTTGCTTAGGTGGACATTGAATGTCTAGTGGGCCCAAAAAATTGAAGGGAAAAGCATCGTAATATGAGGGTCTCTCATGATCGTCAATTTTTTAGTGATCAACAATCATCTCTTTCTCACATTATGGACATGCTCGATCTTTAGACAATGTAATAAAGTGACAAATGGCCACGTATCCCAACGGGCCCAATTGAAGGTAACAACAATAGTTAACAATAGTTAAGTGGGTATTTTCATGAGGCTATCATAGTTAAGCTTTAAAGGGTGCCTCAGTTAGTTGGTTAAAATGGTCAAACACATGAAGACCTCATGAGTTGGAAAAATGAAATAAGATTATTGGTCCACGCAGTGCTTCTGGTTACAGGATTCACTTTGACTGTAGACCTTGCTGATTTGTTGAACCAAGAATGAAGAAAGATAGGGTTTCTTGTGTGATCTAATCTTTCTGATTGATCCCAACTACTCCAGAGTTATTTTTGTGTTAGAAACAATGTAGAGGCATCCCTTCAACTACCTAATTGTTCATTTTGAGGAATTATAGGATCAATTGACATCATTTCTATCACTTCAAGGTTACTCCAGTCAGGATTTCCATGATTTTCACATCTCTGTAAGTGTGCCAGATCAGATCTAATTTTTATGTTAGGATTAACCTTAGATAGAAATAATAGTTACATGGAAATATAACCAATATCAAAAAAGAATAGATCACATAAAAGAGAACACAAGACACGAAGATTTAGTGTGGTTCACCCAATCTCTGGGCTATATCCACCAACGACAAGTCCAATAATATTATTATCCAATGATTACAATCTGTAATCCCTTATAGCTAAATATTACCACAAGAAGCTATAATATCACCATTACATTATGAAATCTCTAACCCTAAGCCATTTTTATACAAGATTTTTTTTCTTACAAAATTAGGGCTAGAATTAGTCATCTAATAGGAAAAATAGTAGTTGACTCCTTTTACAATATAAGGGCATTTTTGGCTTCGAGGGCATTGCCCCTGAAAACCCCTGCAGGGGTGTTGCCCCTTGACCTCATCTTGGGGGAGCTACACCCAAACCCCTGTAGAAATAATATAGGGAGAAAACCACACTAAATAAACCTCTGAGTCTAATTAGGATCCACATCACAGAAATTTAGATCACCTTGATTGTTCTCTAAGCACTTCATGACAATGGTTATAGAGTAAATTTAGTCAGAAATATCTTAGTTATGCTTGAACTATAAAAGCAAATTTATAATTCCTTGTTATGGTTGACTCCTCTTTGTTTCTTTGATATTGCTCTGAAAGTTCACTATAAATTCCCTTTGCCTCTAAACCTAATGACATTCTACCTTATCTCCTTCAGCCATTGATGACTATGCAAGATCTATTTACCTCTCTCTATTTTTTTGTGGCTTTCTACAATTTGTATGATTGTATCTCTTTTGACCTATGAATGATATATAAGTGAACTCTCTTCTTCCTTGTGTTATTCATTTTGGTTGTCTAGTTTGTATGTGATTATTGGGTTTAAAAAAGTACAGATTTTTATATCTTTTATGTCATAATAGTTCAAGTGTGAACGTATGGGTAGAGATTGGTTGAACACTTTATTTTGGTGCATCACCTCTTTAGATTAGATTAGGTAGGGTTTTTTTATGCATGCTTCATTATCCCTTTTCCTCCCTAAGAGTAGTTAGGTGCATCTTGATAGCAAAGGAAGCTAACCTTCTCCAAAGACTCAACCTCATAGTTCAAGTCCCATAGCTTGAAGGTTGTTTCCATGTTTCACAAGGTTGTCCTTAGGTAAAAAATTTGGACAAGTGTGTAAGATTTTGTGACAATAATTACTGTGATTAAAATCTAGTAAATAGGCATCATGTGTAATTATTCCATAATCTTTTTTTCAATATTTCCCCTTTGATTTTGATAATGTAGAACTATCCTTACATATTGGCTATCTTATCCACTAGCTTCCTTATTGTGCTTGCTCATTCACTCACAACCTTCATTTCTAGTTTCATCTTTATCATTCCACACCATCTGTATCTTGTCCAATTTACCCCTTGGTCTTGATCACAATAAAGAATTAGACATGGTTCTCATAGGCCTCTTGACATATCCACTCTTTTGGGCTATATGCTTTAATAGAAGCAAGTCATTTATTCCATATGTGATCTCACTTATTGGCTTCCACTTCTTATCCCATATCTTATCTCGCTTGTTGGCTTCCACTACTTATCATATATTATATCTCGGCTTGAATTACTTATCATACATGCTATCTCCTTTCATGGCTTTCTTGGCTTGTCCAAAACCTACTTCTTATCTATCTTTCTACTTCATCATACCTTTCACCTTTCTTAACACTAGAATAAAATGATGTAATCTTGCTTAAGAGCTAGTCAATCCTACCAAGTGGTGAAAACCTAGAAACATGAACTATTTGAGACCCTTGCACCTATGTCTATCAGTATCCCATTTGTGATCATGAATTCTTCATTTCCCTTTGCCTTTCCTAGCTTCGAACTAATTCTTGTCTAGGTCTATAGGGCACAAACTACATAGCTTATCATGGGTTTCCTTGTTGCATTGTTGTTTTGTTGACAACTCATTAAATAGTGCTTTTCAACACTTCCCTAGACATTGAGTGTTTCTTAACACTTATCAAATTCTTTGGCTATAGTCTAAGATGTTGCGATGCTTCTCACTAGAAGACTTGAGTCCTAAGGAGATGGCCATGTGACTTTCATGCACACACTTAAACACTAAAACTAGTTGAGGCTTGTTGGCTTTAATTTACTTTGTGTGATGTCTATGACAATTTCTTTACTGAGTATTCCCTCCTTAATAGTCTCTAAAGGATGTCATGGACTAGAATATTAGAGGCATGGGGCATGTTTTCTTTTACTTTCTACCTATGGGTATACCTTGTTGATTTTAGGTGTCTTGAGCATCTTGCTTGCCCCGCTTGACACTTAGAACCTACATTGTATTATCCTTGTTTGTTTGTTGCAAGTGCATGATTATGGTCATCTCAACATTTTGTGTCTCCATGTGAAAATAATCTTTCCACATTAACTATGGGAAATCTAACTACACCGTCATCTTGAGCTTTATGTCTTTTATGCTTAGGTTGGGTTCCCACACTTCTATCTAATATAAATCATATCCATATCCTTATAGTTATACTAGTGATGACTGTATGATCTTTCGATGTCCCTAATAAGGATTGATGATAAAAACTAGGACCTACCTATATAACCATTGCAATTGCACCTTTGAATACATATTTTCATTTTAGGGTTTCATTTTAACTTAGCTTTGCATTTAAATATTGAGAGAGTTTTCTTCATTTTTCATGGATAGGTCAGCTAATTGCATTCATCTTCTCTTCATTCTTCTCAATCATATTGTGTCATCTTCTCATGGATTTTTCTCATCTCTTTACTATGCTTTCATCACAAGGGATTAATCTCATCATTACATCTCTATCCTTTTGGGCCACTTTTATACCTTCCTGACCTAGTTTTGACTTTGTGGATCCATTTTTTGGATCAAAATCAAAATTTGGATTTGTCTTGATGGTTAAAATTGTGTTCAAAATTATGCTTTCTTCTACACAACTAGTTGATCTTTATGAGGCTTAATCTTTGAATATTTTTAGGGAATTCACCATTTCTTCATTTCTTTATCATTTCTACTCTCTTCTACTCTTCTCTTTCATTCCATTCCATTTGATTTCACACTTTCTTTCTTTGATCTGATTCTCATGTTTTATCTATCTTAGTCAAACATAGTCACACTAGGGCATATCTTTAGCACTTGGTGGTCAACCTTTGTTCTTAATCTCGTATCTATCATCATGGACTTTGCTTTATCTTGATTTGATCTCATCTCACTCATTTATGCATCTCCTCTATTTCATTACAATTTTGATCCCAAGGGGGCAAGAATATTCTATCATTGTCACAAATTTATTTTTTATTATGGCTCTATATTTGCTCTTGATTCATTTGCTTTCTTTTGATTTGATCTCATCTCACTCATTTATGCATCTCCTTTATGTCATTACAATTTTAATCTCGAAGAGGCAAG
This sequence comes from Cupressus sempervirens, assembly GCA_028749045.1. NCBI lineage: Eukaryota > Viridiplantae > Streptophyta > Pinopsida > Cupressales > Cupressaceae > Cupressus > Cupressus sempervirens. The sequence continues at coordinate 913,602,050 of CM053786.1, read as the reverse complement.
AATATTCTATTATTGCTGCAAATTTATTTGTTATTATGGCTCTCTATTTGCTCATGATTTATCTTCTTTCTTTGGCTACTTGGCTTGACATATCAATACTCATCTTGAGATTGATATTGTCTATTTCCTCATGCTTAGATTTTTTGCTACTTAATTGTGCATTCAGGATTTTCTATCTCTCTATGCTTCATTTTTCAGAGTTAGATCTATCTATCTATTTTTTAACTGACATCTTCATTCTTTGATGTAATGTGTACCCAAATCAATAAAAAATTAGTCAAAGAGTAGTTAGGATTAAACCATGGATAGAAATAACAATTACATGCAAATATAACCAATAACAAAAAATAATAGATCACATAAAAAAGAACACAAGACACCAAGATTTAACGTGGTTCACCCAATCCCTGGGCTATGTCCACCAAACAACAAGTTTGATATTATTACGATCTAGTGATTATAACCTGATTACAATCCGTAATCCCTTACAGCTCAATATTGCCACAAGAACTAATTTTTGCATCACAACTATAAAACAATCCCTAACCCTAATCTCTTTTATACAAGTATTTTTATCGCTTTAGGGTTATAATTAATGATTACATGTCGGCTCAAACTCCTAATAAAATAGGGCCCAAATTTTTTTTTGGGGTAATGCCCCAAGCCTCAAAGAATTTATGAAGTATGTATAGTAATTTCCTTATCAGTCACCACAATCTAACAATCTCCCACTTGGGGACTGATCAGGCTCCACATTAAACAACAATCTCCCACTTGGAGACTGATCATGTAGCTATGTTGCTACTCCATGAGGCTCCCACTAGATCAAACCACCCTGGACTTTATTATTCTTTTATTCATGTTCAATCTAGAAGACCAATTGAAGCTAAAGAGGAGTTCAAATTCTCCCTTGTTACTACCCTTGTCAACAAATATGTTGGATTGTCATTTGTATGTGTCTTCTCCAACTTTAACTGTCCATGCTCCAAAACTGACCGAATGATTTGGTACTGCAACTGTATGTGTTTGGTCTTTGAATGCAAACCTGAATTCTTTGCAAGATGAATGGCACTTTGACTATCTGTGAATAAATAATTATCCCTCTGATGATGTCCCAATTCTTCCAAGAAGAATTGAAGCCATATCATCTCCTTGGTTGCCTTTTTAGTAGCTACATACTTTGCCTCTATAGTGGATAAAGCATTAACTTTTTGTAACATAGAAACCTAGCTCACGGCTGCCCCGCCAATAGTAAAGACATAACCTGTAGTACTCTACCTGGTATCAATATCCCATGCCAAATCTGAGTCAGCATAGCCCTGTAAATTAGTAGTAGAGCCCCCAAAGTGTAAACACTTATTAGATATTCCTCTCAAATATATGAGAATCCATTTGATGACATTCCAACGCTCAATTCTTGGATGACTCATATACCTACTAACAACTCCCACTACATGTGCAATATCTAGCCTAGTACATACCATAGCATACATCAAGCTTCCTACAACTGAAGCATAGGGTACCTTGGACATCTTATCCTCCTCTTCTTATGTATTAGGACACATCTCCTTAGTCCACTTCGAATGACTAGGTAAAGGTGTGCTGACAGCTTTTGTATTCTCCATAGAGAAACATTGCAACACCTTCTCCACATAATCAGCCTGAGATAGCATCAATGTTCTATTCCTCCTATCTCTACAAATCTTCATACCAAGGATTTCTTTTGCTACCCCAAAATCCTGCATAGCAAATGCATGTGCTAATTGTTGTTTCAGCCTCTTAATGTGATCCATGTTAGACCTAGATACAAACATATCATCAACATATAAACATAAAATAATGTAGTTTTCATCATCCAACCTCTTAAAATAAACACAATGATTTGAATGACACCTATTGTATCCATGCTTATGTATAAAACTATCAAATTTTAGTTACCATTACTGAGGAGCTTGCTTCAAGCCATATAAACTTTTCTTCAATTTGCACACTAATTTCTGCTTACCTTTGACCATAAATCCTTGTGGCTGAGCCATATATATATATATATATATATATATATATATATATATATATATATATCTCTTCATCAAATCACCATGAAGGAAGGTTGTTTTAACATCAAGCTACTCTAGATGTAAATCTTCAGTAGCCACAAGACTTAAAATAGTATGGATAGAAGTCATCGTAAGAACAAGAGAAAATATCTCATCAAAATCAATGCCCTTTTTCTATTCAAATCCTTTCACAACTAACCAGGCTTTAAATCTTTTCTTACCTCCTTCCTCTTCTTTCAACTAGTAAACCCACTTATTCTATAAGCTCTTTTACTTGTAGGCAACTTCCATAAATCTCATGTCTTATTCTTTAGTAAAGAGTCCATTTTGTCTTTCATTGCAGACTCCCACTGAATCTTAGTATCCACCTACATAGCTTCATCATAAAATTTAGGTTCACCAACATTAGTAAGTAAAATTGAATACAAAGAGGGAGAGAATCTTTTTGGAGTTCTAATTTGCCTTGTTGACTATCTAACATTCACTAGTGTGTATGGTATTTGTTGTTACAGTTGTTGCACATCATGAGGAATGGTTGGAGCATCAGCTTTTGGAGTATCATCCAGCACTACATACTCATCTTCTTTCTTCTTATTCTGCTACAATAGATATTTGTACAACACTTTCTCATTGAATATGACATCCCTGCTTCTTAAAATTTTATGATTTTCAAAATCCCAAATCCTATAACCAAATTCATTAATACCATATCTAACAAATACACATTTCTTTGACTTAGCTTCCAACTTGGTTCTATTTTTAGAATCTATGTGAGCAAATGCTTCATAGCCGAAGGTTTTGAGAAAAGAATAACTCACCTTCTTACCAGTCCATGCTTCCTCTAGAATACCACATCCCAAAGGAGTAGAGGGACCTCTATTAATCAAATATATAGTAGTATTGATAGCCTCTTCCCACATGTGTAAGGGCAACCTAGCATGCAACCTCATGCTCCTTGCATGCTCCATTCTAGTCGTGTTCATGTGTTTAGCCACTTCATTTTCCTGTGGAGTCCTTGGAACATTTTTCTATCTATGAATACCATTAGTGGAGCAATAATCTTAAAATTCATGACTGCAATACTCACCACCATTATCAGATCTAAGACATTTTAATTTCTTACCAATCTCATTTTCAACGAAGCATTTCCATTTCTTAAAAGTTTGAAATACATCAAATTTCTATCTAAGGAAATAAACCCATACTTTTCTAGTTGCATCATCAATAAATATAACATAATAATGAGAGACACCAAGGGAAGATACCTGATTTGGTCCCCATACATCTGTATACACAAGCTTTAATTTCTCCTTTTTATTTTGCTTCCTAGTCTTTACAAAACTCACTCTCTTTTGTTTTCCATACAACTTTCATAGAAATCCATATTAACACATTTTAGACCTGGTAAAACTTTCTTTGAATGAAGTACTTTCATACCTTTCTCACTCATGTGCCCAAGTCTATTGTGCCACAGCGTTATATCAAAATCTACAGTAGCTATTTGTTCTTCTTACTCAACTGCAGCAATTGTTCCTGAACATTAATTTTTCTCTGAAACAATTAAAGTAGAAGGAACAATATGACCTATACAAAGATATATGGTGCCTACTTTCACACCTTTTGCTACTACAAGGGAACCTTTTGAAACCTTCCAATTTTTATCATTAAAAGTAATTACACAACACTCATCACCGAGTTGCCCTATTGAAATTAAATTCCTACTCAGCCTTGGAACATGTCTTATCTCATGTAGTAGCCAATGATTCCCATTATGCAACTTAATCTTAATTTTTCCCTTTCCAACAATCTGATAGGGTTCATTATCCCCCAAATAGACAAGCCCAAAATCCCCTTAGACATAATCAATGAAATAACCTCTATGAGGTGTCACATGAAATGAAGCACCAGAATCTAAAACTCATTAATCATCAACACTTTCTAAAGATAGAAGCAAAGCATCCTCTTCAGTTTTGTTACTTACCACATTTGCCTCCTTGTCTCCATCTCGTTTATCTCCTTCATTTTTCTTTCGATTCCAGCAATCTTTCTTTTTATGACATGGTTTCCCATGGTACTAGTAGTCATTTGGTCCTCTCGATTGAGACCTCCTCCCCTTTGACTTTCCTCTTGATTTCCCATGATTTCTAGAATTACTTCCTCTCTCAGTTATTTTGCCCCAACTTTGTGCATTCAAAGCACTTCCTAATGTAGATCCACCTGAGGATTTCCTACGATTTTCCTCACTCAAAATAACACTGATCACATCATCATATTTTAGGGTACTAGATCCAGGAACAAAATTACTCATAGCCATTACCAAGCCATTCCAACTTTCAGGCAAAGAACACAAAATCAAGAGAGCCCTAATTTCTTCTTCAAAATTGATACCCACAGAAGATAACTAACTAGTAATAGTATTAAACTCATTTAAATGATCTGCAATAGATCCAACTTCTACCATTTTCATATTAAATAAATGCTTCATGAGAAATACCTTGTTCGAAGCGAAGGGCTTTTCATACAATGTCGCTAGGGTTTTCATCAACTCTTATGTTGTCTTTTCTTTTGTAATATTAAATGCCACCAATGGTGCCTAGCATAATTCAATTCTTCAAAGTGCCTTTCTGTCCAAAAGATCTCATTCATCATTTGACATCGATCCTTGATTCTTGGCTTTGCCTTCCAACGGCTTCCATAAATCCTTCCGATAAAGATAGTCTTCCATTTGCATCTTCCATAATTGGAAGTTATGCCCATTAAACTTGTCAACCCTCAGCTTACCCTCATCTACCATTGCTCCCACTCAATCATGAGACTCCCACTTAGCTGTGAGACTTTCCTATAGAGGATAACTGAAAAAATAACCTCGCTCTGATACCACTTGTTAGGATTAAACCATGGATAGAAGTAACAATTACATGCAAATATAACCAATAACAAAAAATAATAGATCACACAAAAAAGAACACAAGACGCCAAGATTTAATGTAGTTCACCCAATCCCTGGGCTACATCCACCAAGCCACAAGTTAGATGTTATTATGATCCAGTGATTATAACCTGATTACAATCTATAATCCCTTATAGCTCAATATTGCTACAAGAATCAATTTTTGCATCACAAATATAAAACAATCCCTAACCCTAAGCTCTTTTATACAAGTATTTTTACTGCTTTACAGATCTAATTAATAATTACATGTCAGCCCAAAATCTTGATAAAATAGGGCCCAAAAATTTTTTTGAGCCCCAAAGAATTTATGAAGTATGTATAGTAATTTCTTGATCAGTTACCACAATCTAACAAGAGGGGAAAATGTAATGACCCAAAAATTGTCATCTAGATTGTAACCCCCCTTTCTAGCATTTTTGCATAATTTATACATTGCTTATTCTTGATCAAATCCTCTAAAATCTATTTATTGAATTATAACCTATGCTTTAACCATTTTATCCTAAGATTCCTATTTAATGAAAAGAAATTTCTCCCTTTTAATAAAATAAAGCCCCCACTTCCCACTTATCCTAAGTGTGCACATTGATAACCCCTATTTTCACTATGCCAAAAATTTCAAAAATTCATTGTGAAAATACTCTGAATTGTGTTGTATTGTTAGGGTTTGTTCTTATTTTGTTGTCACTTTCCAAAAAAATCCCTAGCCTAGTTATGTTTTCCCTATCCCAGTGTTGAAAATCTTTCCCTAATGGAATAATGTGGTATCATAAGGTTGTGTGTTCGCCCTTGTCATGAAAAAATTCATTAAAATCCTCAATCATGTTTACCCTTACCTTAGGTTTTATTCTAAGTGACAAATTGTATGTCATTTAAATCATGTGATACAATCTAATGATAAGGGTTAGGCATCTAGTCGTGATCTTAAATTGTCCCTCTCCCAATGTTAAGATATAAGGGTTAGCAAAGGATCATAAGGGTAATGTTTTGAATCTCCTGATCCCAAGTGTTCAAAATAAAGTCTCTGATCTTATGATTCCCCTTGTGTTGCATCATCTTAATTATTTCATGGAAAGGTTTTAAAATTAAGGTGTATGATGTTATGAAAAATAGGTGATCATGGAATTGTAAAAGCTAAAATGGAGGCTTATAACCATGCAATAAAGTGGTGATCGTAAGATTGCAAGGACATAAAAGTGCAAAGGATTGTGGAGAGTGTTGATCTTATGACAAAGGGAAGATCAAGAAATTGTGAATACTTTCAAAGATACCTACAAAGATACAAAAGGCAAATGATCATAATATTTTAAGAGAAAAACATGAGGTGTCGGATGGCATGATGGAGAAGCAATCATACGTATCTAATGATAAAGCAAGGTGGGGCTAGGAACATTTTCATAAATTTTTTGAGACACATGGTAGTTCATATCTTCCAATGCTATGAGAGGTAGTAGATCATAAGATCTCAAGGACAATTCAATAGCTTTGCAAAGCTATGAAGCAGTATCAGATCATGAGATCATGAGGATGAATAATGATGCTCTTGAGGCAATGATAAAGAAAGGATAACCATGATCTTATAGTCATAGGTCAATAATAATAGCTAAAGGTAACCTCTGATTCTATGAAGTTAGCTTACTGATTTTGGTGAGGTCGTAAGGAACAAAAAATGAAGACATGATGTTACATCAATGTTGTGCTCATAACATCGTAAGGGTTTGAAGGGTAATTGTCAAAGTTACAAAATGGTCCATTAAACCACGGTCATAAGATTGTGAGAAATAAGAAAGAAATATAAGATGCTATGCCAATGTGTATCAATTATGTCCCATGAGATCCTAAGAGACTTAAAGGTATGCTCTAATGTCATGGTAACTGATGTATCGTGAGATCATGAAGGTTATTTTAAAAGTTTACGATGATGCAATAAAGGGATTGATTTTGAAGGATCTTAAGATTGTAGGACCAATTTTTCCTTCCTATAATGACATGAAGAGCTCTTCTTTAGTGTATTCTAGGATCCTAAACCCTAGTTTGACATGAAAAAGTGAACTTTGCTCTCCTAAGCTAGAATAACGATAGAACACTCATGACTAATGAAATTTGAGTAAAGTAAAAAAGTTCCTAAGCTAGAATAGTTATATGGACACTCCATCTAAGGTGATAGAGAGCACTAAATATAAAGCTCAAGCATGGATAATACCAATGCAAAAAGAAGGTTGATGTAAGTAAACTCAACATAAAACATTCCATTAGCCAATAGTTTGTTATCATTTGTAGAGAGAAGAGATTTTAGAGTAGTTGCAAAGTTTTTAGTATCAGCTGATTATTATTTCTAGAACTATTTGAAGAAGGCTTTTTTTAGTGTTTCTAAACTATTTTAAAGATGTTTGACAAGGAAGTAGAAGAAATTCAAGCTGTAGACATGGTAGTTGTAGTAACTTTAGCTTCAAAGGGAGGAAAAACTAGGCAAAAGAAACCTAATAGGTTTGAAAGAAGAAGTATTAGTGAGCAGTTGTCTGAAGATAAAATCAAAGTAACCCATCAAATTTATATCCCTAAGGTGCACCCACCTTGGCCTTGTAGAGACTAAAGTGTAGAGAGTCTAACATACACTGTTGAAGTTGGTTCAGAGCTAAGATTAATCTTGTTGAGTATAGGACCTAGCTAGTCCTTAGGTTTGTTTTCATCTTGTGCATCCTGATATTGGGTTTAGAGAAACCTGATAGTCCAAAAAACACCACCACACACATAAAGCATTATTCTTACATTAAAAATAAGAGGAAAATGTATTTTTTCCCATATGAGGGGTACACTTTTCTATGTGAGAGGAATCTTTATTCTCATCCACACATATTTTTCCTTTCAAATCCCATCATTGATCTTGATTAGGTGAGATGCTTCTGCACATGGATCACTCAATATGCATTTTCTGCCCTTGATTATGCATATCTTGCTACTTAATCTCAACTATCCATTTTTCTTTAAAATGGGGGTTCTCTCCTCATTCTTTCATCTGTTGTGTTTTTTATGGATGTTATGTTAAAGAATTTATAGGTGTCTTTGGATTACTCTTACATTTGCACTCTCATATTTTTGTTTTTCAGGCTTGCATCATGGAATTCTTAGTTTAAATTTATTTATGCTCATAGCTTAGATCACCTAGACTAAATAGGAGGCTCTGTAATCATTTTGTTAGCATGAATGCTAGTGATACTACATTGGGGGAGTTTCCTAAGCATTGGAGAGTATTGACATGTTACATTCATGACTATGTTTGTCATTGATGTCAACTTAGCATGGTTTTTATAAAGATTGGATGAATAGAAGACATAGATCATAATGGTACAGATAATGGTTTGATTATCTGGTAATGTGCAGTTATAGACGTGTTTGGAAAAGTGTCTTGATGATGTGGTTAAGTATGCAAAGTTTGAGTCAAAGATGTAAGGAACTTGTACCTGATTTATAGAGAGCAGCTCAAAGATAGAGTATTGGGAAAGTAATTCCTAATTTGTTTTGCTATCTTACATCTAAGATGCAATGAGAAGATGCATAGTCAAGTGGTGAAATCAGCAAGTGCACAATCCCTAGTATCGTACGTGTAAATTCTTGCATAGGCTATGAGCTGATAATGCTATTGTAATTGTAATTAGTAAATTATCTTATTATAATTAATTGGGATAATTGGGAAATCCTCAAGGCCAACTCAAGGAATTATTATGAAGATATGGTATAAAGGAAAGATGTTTTCCTTGTTTATTAAGATATGGAAAATGTTGTGCTCATTTTATAAAGTGCAAAGTGTGAAAAGGAGCAAAGTTGTTACTGAATGTGTGTAAGTGATCCAAGGGATTATTGGATGCAAGATTTGTGATTTGGCTACAATATCGTAGGAGTAGAAGTCTAGTTGATAGGACAGAGAAAGAGGAAGGAATAGTATAGTACAATTCTATTATTCTGCAAGGAATAATACAAAGATCATTTGGACAATGGGTTCAATGGTCTTGCCCTTGAATTATTATGAAGATATGGTATAAAGGAAAGATGTTTTCCTTGTTTATGAAGATACGAAAAATGTTGTGATCATTGTATAAAGTGAAAAGTGTGAAAAGGAGCATAGTTTTTACTAAATGTGTGTAAGTGATCCAAGGGATTATTGGATGCAAGATTTGTGATTTGGCTACAATATTGAAGGAGCAGAAGTTGGTTGATAGGATAGAGAAAGAGGAAGGAATAGTATAGTACAATTCTATTATTCTAGAAGGAATAATATAGATATCATTTGGACAATGGGTCCAATGGTCTTGCCCTTGAAGTTGTTTGGCCAGTGGGTCCAATTGTCTTCCACAACTCCTAATAAGATTGGCACAACTCCTAATAGGGTTTGAATCTCCTAATAGGGATTCAATGTCTCCTAATATGGACTCATATGTATTGAATGTATTCATCGACTCATAACAAGGTCCATCCTCTAACAAGGAACATTTATATTAGTACATCATCTTATGGGTACCATCCCCACATATTTGGTATTATTGTGTATATCTTGTTGTGGTTTCAGTTTATACTACTCATATGGTTAATTTTGTTTAAGGTTGATAATTATGATAATAGTTGGATAAAAGATTCACCTCCACCCCTTCCCCTTCTCAATTATATCAATGGACTATATATTCTAACAATTGGTATTAGAAAATAAGGTCCTTGAAGGATAAGCTTAATAGCTTTGGGAGATTGATAGTGAATATTTTTTGAAAGGATAGTCCTAGATTTGATGAGGCCAACTACGAAAATTGGAAGGATAATATGAAGACTCATCTATTATGCATGGGTCCAGGATATTGGATCTTGACAAAGAGTAAGAAGACAATCATTAAAGAAGAAAAGCTAGAAGGATACAGTGAAGTTGAAAGAGATATATTCATGTGTAACATGAGAGCAAGAGAAGCTCTACTATAAATTCTTCTAGATAATGAGTACAATCAAGTAAAGTCACTTGAAACATCTTATAAAATTTGGAAATCATTAGAATCTACTTTTGAAAGTGATAAACATGCAAAGACAATGAGATTATACAATTGGATATGTGTATTTCAAGATGCTAAAATGATGGAAGATGAATCTATAAGAAGTTATATTGGCAAAATATCATAAATTATTCCAAGAATTTAGTCTCATGGTGGAACCAAGGAAGAAGATGAATTTATATGGAAGATCTTGAAAAGTTTGACACCATTATTCAAGAAAATAGCTCAGATGATTTAGCTAGTAATGCCCTACACTAAGAATTTCACAAAGGAAACATTTCTTAGAAGATTAGAATATGTAGAAGTAGATCTAAGACAATCTAGAGGTCTAGCAAGAGTTGAAACAACTTTTAGTGCCCTAAACATTCAACCTATTCTGACAAGGAGTGCAAGCACATGAGTAGATTTTTTTGGCACTAGTAGATATGATGAAGATAAGAAGATTGAGGAAGGAATAGCCCTTCTTGTGAGAAGAGAAAAAGATGGTAAGAAAATCTTTAAATGTTGGAATTTTGATGAATTTGGTCGTTACGCATATAAATGTCATAAAAGAGAGAAAAAGTATAAGGGAAAGTTTAAGCCTAGAAGAGATAGAGATAGAAATTATTTGTATGCAAATAAAGATGAAGAACCTAATGAGAAAGGTCAAAGGGAAAGTGACGATGAATTAGGATTTGTAGCTATCAAGGAAGATGATCTTGATAGAGAAATTAGAGAAGAGAGAACCTAATATCCCAAGTGGAAAAGAAATATGACTAGATAATTGACAATGGTTGTTCACATCACATGACTGGTGATATGAATAAGTTTTTTAAGTTCAAGAATCATGATGGAGGTATTGTTAGTGTTAGTAACAATGCAACCTATCATATAATAGGAATTGAATCTATTACTCTTGATGGTAAAACAAACACTGATGATGTTTATTTTGTTGATGGATTGAAGCATAACTGGTTGAGTGTTGGAAAAATGATGGACAAGGGTTATCAATTGTAGTTCACTGAGAAGACTTGCATTAACAAAGACAAAGATGGTAAGCTAATTGGAACTGGCACTAGATCCAGAGGTAATGTATTTTAGTTGAATCCTACTAAAATAACATGTTTAGTATCTAAAGTGGATAACACTTCGTTGTGGCATAGAGGATTCTGCCACATAAACTTTGATAATATTGTGAAGGTTGGTAGTACTTTTGTAGCCAGAAACTTGCCTTAGATTACAAAGCCTACTAATGTTGTGTCTAAAGAATGTATTTTGGCTGAGCAGAAGAAAGTATCATTTCCTAGCAAGAAGTTCACTACCACAAAGAAGTTGAAGATCATTCACACATATCTTAGTGGTCCCTCTAGAACAAGAGGATTCTATGGTGAAAGGTATTTTATGTTTTTTTATGACTTCACTAAAATGATGTGAGTAGCATTTCTTAAAGAGAAATATGAAGCTTTTGAGAGGTTTATGATATTTAAGAATAGAGTTGAGAATGAATCTGGTGTTAAGATAAAGTGTTTGAGATCTGATAGAGGAGGAGAATTCACCTCTAGAGAGTTTAACATATTTTGTGAAGAGAATGGAATCAAAAGGCAGTTATCTTCACCTAGAACACTTGAGAAAAATGGAATTGTTGAAAGAAGGAATAGATAAGTGTTGGTGTAAATAAGTATTTACTTATTACACTTACTTAAGTTTACTTAGGTTAATGTGTTATTTAAATATTTTGCATTATTTTATTATTTATTTTAGGTGAGACACTTAGGAGTTTGTGTACTCTTATGAGTTACGCAACTCTAATTATGCACATGGTGTCTACAACATAGGAGTTTGCATCATTCACTGAGTTGTCATGTTGACAACACAGTTATCCACACTCCTTATTTAGCACATGTTGTCTACACCATTGATTTGCATGCTACACCATTGTAGGCTTATCCTCACATCATCACACTTAATTTCGTGCTTAATGGAGTATAACCCATATCTGGTGGACATGTGCCTAGTTGTATGACTTATCATGATGTTGACTTCTATGCATTCTAGAAGCTCTCCTGAGGCCTTTATACACAAGCACTCCTAGAGTACTCTCAAACTGGCATATTGAATGACTATCGTCATTTTGATCATACTCTCTCTATTGGTCTACTGTGTGCTTGTGTTGAGTTCTTTAGTTCTTGGGTGAATTCTGGCCTAAGCCAAATTCTTACAGTTAGTAGTAGAAGCAGCAAGAGTGATGTTGTTTAATAAAGATGTTTAAGACATTTTGGAGAGAAGCAATCAACACAATAATATACACTCTAAGTAGAGTATGGATTAGAAAAGGAATGAAGAATACACCTTATGAACTATCATTTGGTCATTCACTAGCAGTTAAGTATTTTAGAATATTTGGGAGAAAATTCTATATTAAGAGAGATGATGACATTGGTAAGTTTGATCCAAGAAGTGATGAAGGTATGTTTCTTGGTTACTCATTGAAAATCAAGGCATACAAATATTTTAACTATAGAGCTAAGACAATAGTTGAATGCATAAATGTAAGGATTGATGAAAAGTTTGGAACTAGAGAAAATATGGTAGCTTATAATTCAGATGAAGAAGAAGATAATTCTAGAATTGTTAGACATAATGTTGAAGTTTTCTTTGAGATTAAAAATAATTTGTAGAATGAAGTGCAAATTGTTGAGAAAAGAGGAGAGAAGATATCTAAACCTAGAGAAGAGATAAGAGTTGAGATGTAAACTGCTACCTCTAACAAAAATCTGACAAAGAATCACCCTCCTGAGCAGATAATTGGAAAAAAAGACAAAGGTGTGATGACAAGGAACAAAGTAAATGAGGAGATACATTTGATATATCAAGTTGACCCTAAGAGCATAGATGATGCATGTAAAGATGATCAATGGATTCAAGAGATGAAGGAATAATTAGACCAGATTGTGAAGAATGGCACATGGGAGTTAGTTCCTAGACCTAAAGACAAGAATGTGATAAGAACCAAATTGGTATTCAGAAAAAAGATGAATGAGCAAGGTAAAGTGTTGAGAAACAAGGCTAAACTTGTATGCAAGGGATATTCATAGTAAGAAGGCATAGACTATGAGGAGACATATGCACCTATATCCGAAATGGAAGTAGTAAGGATGTTCTTGGCTTAAGCAATGAATAAGAAGTTCAAGGTTTATCGTATGGATGTTAAATCAACCTTTCTAAATGAAGAACTTGAGGAAGAGGTATACATTGAGAAACCTAAAGGTTTTCCTTTATCAAAAGAAAAAGACATGCTATATGTTCTGAAGGAAGCACCTAGAACCTAGTATGCAAGGTTGGATAGTTATTTGGAAAAGCTTGGATTTGCTAAAGGTATGGTAGACAATAACTTGTATTTGAAAGAAGTTGAAAATGATTTGTTGATTATTGTAATATTTGTTGATGACATAATTTTTGGAGGTAATGATGAAGCAAGTGATAAGTTTTTTGAAGAGATGAAGAATGAGTTTGAAATGAGCATGATAGGTGAAATAAAAAAATTCCCAGGATTGCAAATTTTATAAAAAAATTATGGTATTTTTATTTCACAAGCTAAGTAATTGAATGATTTGTTGAAAAGGTTTGGTTTGGAAAGTTGTAAAACTATTGGTACACCTATGATAACTAGTCACAAGTTATCCAACAAAGATGATATACCTATAGTAGAGTAGAAGAAGTGTAGATCCATGATTGGAGGTTTGCAAGTGGGATTGTAGCTAGATTTCAAGCTGATTCTAAGGAATATCATTTTGTAGTGGTGAATAGAATATTCAAATATTTGAAAGGGACATCTAACTATTAAATTTGGCATGACAGATCAAGTGATTTCACTCTATGTGCATATACTAGTGCAGATTGGGCAGTTGTATGGATGACAGAAAAAGCATGAGTGATAGAGCATTCTTTCTTGGAGGAAGATTGGTTTCTTGGTTAAGAAAGAAGAAAGATTTTATTTCACAAAGTACTATTGAGGTAGATTATGTTGTAGTAGCAAATAATTTTAATCAAGTTATGTGGATGGAGTGGATGTTAAAGGATATCATAATTAAGTTTGAAGAACCTGTTATCATTTACTATGATAACACGAGAACTATGAGTATGTCTAAGAATCCTATATTGCATTCTAAGACTAATTATATATCTAATAACTATCATTTGCTGAGAGAGAAAGCAACAAAAAAGCAGATCGGATTGGAGTATGTAAGCACTAGAGATTAGATTGTAGATATCTTTACAAAACCTTTGCCTAAAGAAACATTTGAGTACTTGAGAGATATGCTTAGGGTTATACCCTTACCTACTTCTAAGTAGATGATGCAAAGAGTGCATCATTCCAGTGGTACAGAGCACTATTGTTAGCCTATACTGAATGTTGATGCTTTCATATGGGTAGTATCTATAATGATCTGAGTCAACAAGGACTCTTGGTATTTGGTATTGAATAGTGTCTTTGGACACTCGAATTGGTTGAAGACTTGGTTCAGCATATTACCAATTGGTATTTATCAATTAGTATGTAGCAATATTGAGATTGAGGTCCTTGATATTGATGTCAATGGGGTAGAGTATGCATTGGAAAAAAAAATCTCCTAAGGCATGGGGGAGAGTATGCATGAAAGAAACACATCTCCTAAGTATGGGAGAGAGAAGAACTCCTAAGTATTGGGGAGAGATCCTAAGTATGGGATAGAGAAGAACTCCTAAGTATGGGGGAGAGATTATAACATATGGTTTAACCATTTATCCTAAGTTTCCTATTTATAGAAAATAAATTTCTTCCTTTTAATAAAATAAAGCCCCCACTTCCCACTTATCCTAAGTGTGCACATACAAAGCATTATTCCTACATTAAAAATAAGAGGAAAATGTATTTTGTCCCACATGAGGCCCACACTTCTCTATGTGAGAGGAATCTTTATTCTCCTCCACACATATTTTGCCTCTTAAAGCCTATCGTTGATATTGATTAGGTGAGATGCTTCTGCACATGGATCACTCAATATGCATTTTCCACCCTTGATTATGCCTATCTTGCTACTTAATCTCAACCATCCATTTTTCTTTTGAATGAGGGTTCTCTCCTCATTCTTTCATCTCTTATGCCTTTTACGAATGTTATGTTGAAGAATTTATAGGCATCCTTGGATCTTTTGAGAACTTGAAGCACTCTTACATTTGCACTCTCATTTTTTGTTTCAAGCTTGCATCATGGCATTCTTAGTTTAGATTTATTTATGCTCATATCTTAGATCACCTAGTCCAAATAGGAGGCTGTGTTATCTTTATGTTAGCATGAATGCTCATGATACTACATTGGGGAGTATCCTAAGCATTGGAGAGTACTAACACGTTGCATTCATGACTATATTTTTCATTGATGTAAACTTAGCATGGTTTCTCTAAAGACTGGCTGAGTAGAACACATAGATCTTAATGGTATGGGTAATGGTTTTATTTTTTGGTAATATGCAGTTATGGACATGTTCAACATAGTGTCCTAATGATGTGGCTAAGTGCACAAAGTCTGAGTCAAAGACATACAGAAGTCATACCTGATTTGTAGAGAACAATTTAAAGAAAAAGTATTGGAAAAATAGTTCTTAATGTTTGTTATCTTACATATGAGATGTAATGAGAAGATGTGAAGTTAGGCAGTGACAAAGGAAAGTTAGTTTTCGGGTGATGTCAATGAGTGTGCAAGTGCTAGTATCGCATGTGTAAAGTTTTGCATAGACTATTAGCTGACAATTCCATTGTAATTTTAATTAATTAATTGTCTTATTATAATTAATTAAGAAAGCCTCAAGGCCCAATCAAGAAATTATTATGAAGATATGGTATAAAGGAAAGATGTTTTCCTTGTTTATGAAGATATGGAAAATGTTTTGATCATTGTATAAAGTGCAAAGTGTGAAAAGAAGAAGAGCGATTATTGAATGTGTGTAAGCGATCCAAGGGAATATTGGATGCAAGATTTTTTATTTGGTTACAAGATTAGAAGGAGAAAAAGTCTTGTTGGAAGGACAGAGAAAGAGGAAGAAACAATATAGTACAATTCTATTATTCTGCAAGGAATAATACAAAGATCATTTGGATAGTGGGTTCATTGGTCTTTTCCTTGAAGCTATTTGGGTAGTGGGTCTAGTTGTCTTCCACAACTCCTAACAAGGTTGGCACAACTCCTAATAGGGTTGGAATCTCCTAACAAGGATTCAAAGGCTCCTAACAGTGACTTGTATGTATTGAATGTATTTATAGACTCCTAACAGGGTCCATCCTCTAACAAGAAACATTTATAGTAGTACATCATCTTGTGGGTGTCATCCCATTGGTGTTTTCCCTCTGATCAAGGGCTTCCCTAGTTAACACATCTGGTGTTATTGTGTATGAGTATCTTCTTTTTGTTTTAGTTTATATTACTCATATGGTTAAGTTTGTTTAAGATGGATAATTATGATGATAGTTGGATAATTGATTACCCCCCCACCCCCTCTCAATCATATCAGTGGACGATATACTCTAACACTTTCATAATTATTAGCTTGCATATTCCATCTCATTTAGTTTACTTATTGCACCTTACAATGGTTTCATAAGCTAGGTCCATTTGCAAGCTATCATCTCACAACCTTTGTACATCATAGATAGGAAGCTATAAGTTGCCTCTTGAGATGCTCTTCTTCATGGGTATTCTTAAGAATAAGGGTTTATAGAAGTGTGCCTACTTTTTGGTATAAAATACCTACCACATGTCAAGTTTTTTGCTAGACACAAATGACAAAACTATCCATAAAAATGTCAAAATTTGGAGACATAAAATTAAAACTTGTGTAGGTAACAAAATAATCATAAAGATAAACTATTGAGTGAAATAACCAAATGATAATTTCCTAGAATGTTTCTTTATAAAACTAGTGTTTGTCAAAAACCTACAAGAAAAAAAAACTAAATGATAAGAAAAGAAAATTATAAGGTGTTTAAGAAAAGGTAGAGACGAAAAAGAGTTTATGAAATTTTAGGATTAACCTCAAACAAAAATAACAATTACATGCAAATATAACCAATATCAGAAAATAATAGATCACACATAAGAAAATACAAGACACCAAGATTTAATGTGGTTCACCCAATCCTTGGGCTACATCCACCAATGACAAGTTCAATACTATTATTATGCAATGATTACAACCTAATTACAAACTGTAATCCCTTACATCTCAATACTGCCACAAGAACCAATTTTTGCATCACACATTATGAAAATCCCTAACTGTAAGCCTTTTTATACAAGTTTTGTGTAGCTTAAAAAATTGGGGCTCGAATAATAGATAAATAGTAGCCAACATCTTTTACAATATGAGGGCATTTTTGGCTTCAGGGGCACTAGCCTTGAAAACCCTCACAGGGGCATTGCCCCTTGACCCCACCCTATATTGCTATAGGGAGAAAACCTAGGATGCTCATACCCTAAGACCCTACAAGGGTACTGCCCCTTGACCCCGTCTTGGGGGTGCTACCCCCAAACCCCCATAGAAATTATTTGGAGGGAAATAGCATTGAATAAACCTTTGAGCTTGATTAGGCTCTAAATCACAAAAATCTCCCACTTGGAGATTGATCAGACTCCACAATAATAACCTTCTACTTGGAGACTGATCATAGCACTCTGAAACATGTAGCTCCCACTAGAATATCAAACCACCCTGGAATTTTTTGTTCATTTATTCTATTTAGTCAAGAAGACTAACCAAAGTTGAAGAGGAATTAATCTTCTCCCTTGTCATTACCTTTGTAAACATATCCGTTGGATTGTCATGTGTATGTATCTTCTCCAGCTTTAACTTTCCATTATCTAAAATTGACTGAATGAAATGGGATCGCAACTATATGTGTTTTTTCTTTGAATGCAGAGCTGAATTCTTTGTAAGATGAATGACACTCTGACTATTTGTAAACAAATAATTATCCTTCTGAGGGTGTCCCAATTCTTTCAACAATATCCATGCTCATGCATAAAACTGTCAAATTTTAGATATCATTGTCGAGGTGCTTGCTTCAAGCCATAAAAACTTTTCTTCAATTTGCACACTAAGTTCTATTTACCTTTGACCTCAAATCCTTGTGGTTGAGCCATACAGATCTCTTCATCCACATCACCATGAAGGAAGGTTGTTTTAACATCCAGCTATTCCAAATGCAAATCTTCAATAGCCACAATACTTAAAACGATGTGAATAGAAGTCAATTTAACAACAGGAGAAAATGTCTCATCAATATCAATGCCCTTTTTCTGTGCAAATCCTTTTACAATATCATTAAAAGTAGCAACACAACCCTCATCACTAAGTTTCCCAGCTGAAATTAAATTCCTACTCAACCTTGGAATATGTCTTACCTCATGTAGTAGCCAATGATTCTCATTCTACAACTTAATCTTAACTTTTGCCTTTCCAAAAATCTGACAGGGTTCATTATCCCCCAAATGAACAAGCCCAAAATCCCCTTAGACATAATCAATGAAATAACCTCTGCAAGGTGTAGAATGAAATGAAGCGCAAGAATCTAATACCCATGAATCATCAACAACTTCTAAAGACAGAAGAAAAGCATCCTCTTTGAATTTGTTACTTACTACATATGCCTCCTTTTTCCCTTCTAGTTTATCTCCTTCATTGTTCTTTTGAGTCCAGCAATGTTTCTTCTTATGCCCTAATTTTCCATAGTACCAGCAATCTCTTAGTCCTCTGGATTGAGACCTCTTCCCCTTTGACTTTCTTCTTGATTTCCCACAATTTCCAAAATTATTTCCACTCTCATTCATTCTGCCTCTACTTTGTGCATTCAAAGCACTTCCTAGTGTAGATCCACCTGAGGTTTTTCTATGAGTTTCCTCACTCAAAATAACATCGATCACATCATCATATTCTAGGGTACTAGATCTAGAACATAATTACTCACAGCCATTACCAAGCCATTCCAACTTTCAAGCAAAGAACACAAAATCAAGAGAGCCCTAATTTCTTCATCAAAATTGATGCCCACAAAAGATAACTGACTAGTAATAGTATTAAACTCATTTAAATGATCTGCAACATATCCATCTTCTACCAGTTTCATATTAAATAAATGCTTCATGAGAAATACCTTAGTTGAAGCAGAGGGCTTTTCATACAATTTTGTTAGGGTTTGCATCAACTCTTCTGTGGTCTTTGCTTTTGTAATATTAAATTCCACTGGTGGTGCCAGGCATAATTAAATGCTTCCAACTACATTTCTATTCAAAAGATCCTAGTCATCATTTGTCTTTGATCCCTAATTCTTGATTTTTCCTTCCAATGGCTTCCATAAATCCTTTTGATAATGATAGTCCTTCGTTTGCATTTTCCATAACTGAAAGTTATGCCCATTAAACCTGTCAACCCTCAACTTACCCTCATCTACCATCGCTCCCACTCAACCGTGAGACCTTCTTGTAGAGGATTGCTATAAAAAATGATGACAGTCTAACTAACTTTTTTTATTAAAAATAAAGACGATTGTCTGGCTCTAATACCACTTGTTAGGATTAACCTCAAACAAAAATAACAGTTATATGCAAATATAACCAATATTAGAAAATAATAGATCACACATAAGAGAACACAAGACACCAAGATTTAACATGGTTCACCCAATCCTTGGGCTATGTCCACCAACAGAAAATCCAATACTATTATTATCCAGTGATTACAACTTGATTACAATTTGTAATCCCTTACAACTCAATATCACCGCAAGAACCAATTTTTGCATCACACGTTATGAAAATCCCTAACCCTAAGCCTTTTTATACAATATTTTTGCCACTTACAAAATTAGGGCTAAATAATAGAAAAATAATATTTGACGCCTTTTACAATATAAGGGCATTTTTTGCCCCACCCCCTACTACGACAAGGAATGCACTAAGGGCGCTATCCTAGGACCTTGTCAAACCCCCATAGAAATTATCTGGAGGGAAATCATGCTAAATAAACCTTTGAGTCTAATTAGGCTCCACATCACAATATGAAAATGAAAAGAAGTGGAGATTCTAAAATATGTAGATGATAAAGCCACCTGTAGAGACAATATTGTTTTCTATAGAGATGATAATATGAGTTTTTAACTATAAATTACAAATTAAAATTTTAATTTACAATTAGGGATGTAGATCCCATAAGGCATGCCAAATGTGTGCAAGAAAACCTACATGTTGGAATCAAAGCTCAAACAGTGAAGAGTTAGTTAACAAACATATATACATATATCAAATAAAAGCATGTAACTAAAAAATGCATCAAAAAAAGAAACAAAGAACTTGAATCCAACAAACAAGATACCCTCACAACCTTAGAAAATCTTTGTAGAATACTTTTCTGCACTCAAACAATCTATTATGTCATATATCCTAGGTAAAGGAAGTCTATATTTCATTGTTATCTTATTTATAGCTCTAGAATAAGTGCACATTCTCCATTGTCCATTCTTCTTAGGTGCCAATACAATAGGTACAACACAAGGACTCAAAATTTACGTAATCAAATCCTTTTTAAGTAGTTCTTGCACTTGTCTATTCAATTCAACATTTATAGTAGGTGTCATCCTATGTGGTGCTTTACTAGGCAACCTAGCTCCATGTATTAGATCCATATAATGAATAATAAAATGTATCTAAAAAATGTGGACATACTTCTATAAACTATTATTCTCAATAATACACATGATTAAGAGCATCTCAAGGGGAAACTTATAGCTTCTTATCTATGATGTGCAAGAGCTATGAGATGGTGGCTCTCAAATGAACCTAGTTATGCAACCCTTGCAAGGTGCACCATAAAATGGAAGATTCAAATGAAAATATCAGTTAAATGATACATAAGCTAGTCTAGACTAAGAGATGCAATGCAAGGAAAGAAAATTCTAATCTACTTGCAAGAAAGTAAAGATCTAAGCTAACAATGTAAGAGCTATGCTATGATGAATACTATGATATGATGAGATGCAAGATGCTCCAACAATGCAAGAATGCCAATGATGTGGTGAGTTCTCCAAGTGCTCCAAAAGATATATGAAAACCTATAGCATAACATTAGTATAAAAGACTAAGATTATAGAATGAGGAGAGAGCCCTTCCTTTTAAGGTAAAATGGGTGGTTGAGATTAAGAGGAAAAAGAGTCATAATCAAAGGATGGAGAATGTGTCTTGAGTGATCCATATACATAAGGATCTCACCTAAGAAAGATCAACATTTGACTTTAAGAGGACAAACATGTGCAGGGGAGAATTAAAGTTATTTCAAAAAGATAAGATTCTTCTCACATAAAAAATTGTGCATTCATGTATAGACAAAAATGTCTTCTTTTACTTTTAAAATAGGAATAATAGTCTTCATGTGCACACTTAGGATAAGTGGGACTCGGGAATTTTTATTTTATTAAAAGAGAGAAAGTTCTTTTAATTAAATAAAAGACTTAGGATAAATTGGCCAAACTATAGGTTACAATTGAATAAATAGATAATTGATGATTTGATCAAGAATAAACAACGAATAAATTATGCAAAATTGTTAGAAAGGGGGCTCATCGTCTAGTTGACCATTTTTGGGTGATTACAATTTTTCTTCTCTGACTAATTTGTGAGCGATATGAGAACATATTAAGTCAAAGAATGAAGATAGCAAGATAACAGTTGATAGATAGACTTGACTCTAAAGAATGAAGCACAGAGAGACATTAGATCTTGAATGCACAGTTAATTAGCATCAAAATTGAACATTAGGAGATAGGTAGATCTACAACAAATAGAAAGGTCAAGCATAAGCTCTAAGGAGATAGCCAAATCAAGAGAAAATGGAAAGGTCAAGCATATTCTCATAAGAACATAGATACCAATAGCAAAAGTATTCATAGAATATTCCTAGACATTTGATAATGGGATTTTTGATAGAAAAAATGATCCTAGACATACTTTTGAGAGAACTTTTACTCCTTTTGGAGATTCATATGATATGGTGCTTAAGACTTTAGTTGTAAACAAGATAAACACCCTACCAAACTCTAGACCTTATGAACCCAAGATAAAACCTCCATGGTGAAAAGACAACCACTATTGTGAGTACCATAGAAACAAAGGTCATAGTACTTTAGATTGCATAGAGTTGAAACATAAAGTCCAAGACCTTATTGATGATGAGACTGTTGATTTTAGAACTCCTAATGACTCATTTGATGAAGATACTTCTCTTGAGAAAGATCATATTGGTGAATGTATGTCTAGTAGTGGTTTCCTCGACACCTCTACTTCTTCTAACATGTGTGAACCTACTAAAAAATCAAATATTTCCAACATTATTCCATCAAATAAAGAACCTAATTCTTTTGGTAGCGATTATGCATATCCTCAAGGGATACCTTTAAAAGAAACTCAAGCTAATTTGCATTTGGTTGTGAACCTTTTTCAGTACTACTATGACTAAAGATCCTCAACCTCCATGTGATGCTATGCCTACTATAATCACTTTAACTAGTCCTTCACTATCTCTTAAAAATCCTACCATGCATACCCCATGTACTCCCTTGTCCTTAGAAGCGACTCCATGTCAAGAGGACTCTCAAAAAGCTAAAGATACAAATGTGATGAAAGATAAAGATCAAGCACCCTTTCATCTCCTTTAAGAGGTTACTTTTTCATATGCTATGTCTTATCCACCTCCTAACTATGATGATGATACCACTTCCAATACTTCCATTGACCTTATTGAAACAAGATAAATTCAGTATCCCTATGTTATCCAAATAAACTTATCAAGACCAAAGCATCCCCTATTCTTCTATTTCTCCATATCCACTTCAAAAATATGCTCAAGCTTCAAATACTCCTATCAAATCTACTTATGAGTCTATTGATGGTCTTGGCCATGTTGCTCACTCTAAAGTTGTCAATATTCCTACTCATTATCCCTTTGCATATTCTAAATCCATCCTTGGTCCTTATCAATCTAAGCTAAAGACTTCAAACCTTCCTTCCATATTGGGACCTTATGCTCCTCCATCTCCTACTTCCACTCCTAGCTCATCACCTACTTCTCCCATTATACCTCAAGATCAACAAATACACTCATCCTTGACAAATCTTCATTTTGATGGAAGTATTGTCATTGATGTCAGAGTCAATTAGGGAGATTGATGTAAATCTTGTCATTGATGTCAATAAGTGGATAAGGAATTTGTTGAAAAGCTTAATAGGATTATTATGAAAGAATTATAAAGACTTGAATCACTATTATTATAATGAAATAATTATATGATGAGCTCATTGAAACAAAAAAAAATGGAATATGAGATGTGCTTTGAATTAAGAAATACAACTAATACGTGTGCATCATCTTACTAATTTATAGAAATTCAAAATTCAACAAAGTATATATAGGAAAAATAGAATAGCAGAGACAAAATAGAGAAAGAAGGAACTTCCAGCTTGATTTTATCAAATATTAGATACAAATTTATACAATAGATTGACCCAAAAACATTCCTAAATGACTGCTAATTAGATTGAAAACAAACTACTTCATGATTGAAAACACATACAAACTTGACAACTAACTAAAACTTATGGACACCTAACTTGAACACATCTACAATAAGAATTTGATTCAAACTAGAACTCTTTGACTCACTCCTAAACTAAACTTTTGTTTATAGCAACTCAACAAGGTTTTCCACATGTGCAAAAATTATTGATTGACTATAGTTTGAACATTAACTCCAGCACCCCCACTTACTATGACAACTAAAGGAAATATTATGTAGAAATTATACTTTGAAAATAGGTCATAGAGTAGTAAGACTTTCTCATAGTTATGCAGTTATCATCCAGCTTTGAAACCCCATTGGACACACCATCTGCACATGAAATGTCTTATAACCCTCATAAAGGTATGATGCCAAACTTCAAAAATTTCAAATCTCCTTGAACTATAGGACACACCATCTCTACATGGAATGCCTCATAACCCTTGTAAAGGTATAGCTTCTTCGATCATATAGCACCTCAAACTATTTGATCATACATCTAGCCTCTACCATATTCTTTCCTATTTTTAGAGCATAGACTCCTTCAAAATTAAAAAAAATAGACAAAACTTAATAGGAGCATAGCTCTAATACCATATTGGAAAATAGAACAACAGAAATAAAACAAAGAAAGAAGGAACTTCCAACTTGATTTTATTAAATAATAGATACAAATTTATACAATAGCTTGACCCAACAACATTCCTAAATGACTGTTGTGATGTCCCCAGAGTGGGCCCCTAATGGAAGGTGACGTAGGTCTGTCCGTGCGGTTTGTCGCTACCATGTGTCTAGGGTCCTCGCTAACAAGGCTATCCTGGGGTTGCCCCCTTAATGTGGGGAGGTGTCGTTTACTAACAGTCTACGGTTTTGGTGCAATGATTACTAGTAAATGTTGCACCAAAAGCCCAGACTGTTAGTAAACGGAACCTCCCGATGTTAAGGGGGCAACCCCAGGATAGCCTCGCTAGCGAGGACCCTGGACACGTGTTAGCGATAAACCGTACAGACAGACCTACGTTACCTTTTGTTAGGAGCCCACTCTGGGGACATCACAATGCACCACGCTCTGCAGATCTCAACCTTGAGACCTTCGGCTCTGATACCACAAGTTAGTAACCGTTGCACCAAAAGCTTAGACTATTAGTAAACGGCACCTCCCCACATTAAGGGGGCAACCCCAAGATAGTCTCGCTAGCAAGGACCTTGGACACATAGTAGCAACAAATCGCATGGACAGACCTACGTCACCTACCATTAGGGGCCCACTCTGGGGACATCACAGCCCACCACGCTCCGCGAGTCTCGACCTCGAGACCTCCAGCTCTGATACCAAGTTAGTAACCGTTGCACCAAAAGCCCAAACTGTTAGTAAATGACACCTCCTCGCGTTAAGGAGGCAACCCCAGGATAGCCTCACTAGCGAGGACCCCGGACACGTGGTAGCAACAAACCACATGGACAGACCTACATCACCTTTCGTTAGGGGCCCACTCTGGGGACATCACAACTACTAATTAGATTGATAACAAACTACTTCATGATTGACAACCACTACTACATTTGGACTCGAATTGTGATGGCCACCCATCACCCAAACAACAATACCAAGAATTGGCTCTCGTCGAATGAGCATCAAACTTTTGGCATTGCAAATTATTATGAAAAGCTCATCCATCACTATTGGGATGCCAAATGTTGTCACAATTTTGTAGAATTCAAGGCCAAGTGTTTTTCATCATGTTATTGTAATTATGGTAGTCCACCATTGCAATTATGGCATCTGATAGTTTCATTATGTCATCTCAATAGTGATGCCCAAGCTAAAAGGTTGTCGAAGTTTGTGTCACAATTACAATAGTTTGTGACAGTAGTGTCATGGGTGTGACAAATATCCATTGGATTTAGCCATCTCAATGGTGACGGCCATGCGACAAAAATGGTGTTCATCCAATATCTTTCTATTAGATCAACTTGTCACAATTATGACAGCCTATTGAATTTTTTTTTTTAAAAGTGGCTGCTAGAAGAGGAAGTGGAGGTGGACCCTTCAAACAATGATGTTGTGGAGGAGGATTTCACAATCTTGTTGATTAACTAACTAGGTATAAACAACAATAAATTGACCCTTGATCTTTTTTACTTCTAAACATACAACAAACTTCCACCATCAACATGACTGGACCACAAACCTACAATGCAAATGCCCACATTCAAGGTGAGCCCCATAGGTTTCAGACTCTTTTTCACTATGGATCTAGCAAACATTAAGTATATCTTCAAGATTAAAATTGATAACTTTTTGAAGGCGAGTATTATGAATTTTTTGAAATCTGTGACTTATAGCGAAATCAGACTTATGATTTAAACTTTTCTTTTTAAAATTTATTTTAATTTTTCTAGCATAGTGTTGCTCATGAGAATCAATGTCAATTTATGGCTGATGGTACTTTTTAAACATATGGCCAAGTGTAGAGACTTCAACACAAATCTACCATTTTAACTTGGCTTGTTTCATCAACATTTTAAAAATCCTTACATAGATGTGTTTAATTTTATCTTCAATATGCATGAAAGTTGAAAAAAAGAGCATTGGCCCTTTCCTTTAGATCACCTATTGTTGGTTTATTATGAAAAGATTAACTCTTTCTCCATCTAGGAAATCAAAGTCATCATTCCCAGAGACCCTTTTCTTCATGATTCATTAAGAGAATCAATTGACTTTTGTCAAAAAACAAAAAACAAAATGGTTTGGTTCAGAGTTTTCAGTCCACAATCATGATTGTGCACAAAATGTTTGAATATGCAAGCTAAGAATATCATTCGAGCCATGAGAATGGTTGAGCACTTTAGGGACTTTGAAAATCATGTTTTTTATTCAAATATTTCATTCCACTGAAAAAAAATCGATGTCATAGACGAATGATTAAAGTGGAATTTTGGGTTAGAGTGAGTTTACCCTTCTTTTCTATATTCTTGCATTCATGCTTGCATGAAAGGAAACACTTCACAACCAAAAAAATAAATCTAACTCTAAAATCAACAAAACAAGAAATCTTGCCCTTCTTAAAATTACATGTAAATAAATCAAAACTAGAAGAAAAATAAGTACATCAAAGTAATGATTGAGTAAAATAACTTTTCCTATTGCTTTCATGCCAAAAAATGAATGCTTTTATATTACAATTTGTTTGCTACTTGTTGATCTTGATTTTAGTGCTTGGATGAAAGAATTATTCTCAGTTCAAAAGAAAACTTATTGATTTACTAATTTCTATTTTTTTGTTGTTTGCTGGTTAGTTTGGCTTGCTCTACGATTGGTTTTATTTTAACAATGATTTTGCATAGATAAATTTTATCTACCAACAATAATTTTGATCTACATCTATCTAATTCAATTGTAAAGAAAACTCATTTAAATTTTAAAACAATAAAATTTGTATGTTACATCATATCTAACAATTAATCTATTCTAGGATAATAGGATACTTTATAAAAAGCAAAGACTTAAATTCCACATAGGATAAAAAGTGTTCCAAGATGTAAAATAAATTGTTAGTGCAAGTTGATCCTTAGGGACCCAGATATTCTTCCTATCCTCTTCACTCAACCAAAGACTCCCCTCTGTAGTTGAAAAAAAGAAGGGAAAAGTAGGACCAACTTGACACTAAAGTGGATAAAAGCAATATTGCAACTATTAGCAATGTTGAGAAAGAAGCTTTCGAGCTGTTTGAAATTATCACAATTCACAATTAACCTATATTGAAGAGAGATGAGGTCGTATGTGTTTGCACAAATGTTTCAAAAGTTGTATTAAATGTATTATAACTTAAAATCACAAAAGCTACAATACATTTCTTCTCAAGAGTTCTTATGAGCTCAAATCTACTAAACATACCATATTTCTAGAAGAATAAAAAACCCAAGAAAAGACTTATAAAATAGATAAATAGCATGAGATCCTAATTTAAAGGATCTTAAGTGAGGTAGAATAAACATAGCAAAAATTAGCTTGAACTAGATTCTGAGGGACATAAAAAGTGATGAGTTGAGCACATGCTAAGGTTCACAGTCACCAAAATAAACCTTGCATTTGCCCCATTTGACAATAATTCATTTATGAAGGCTATTATTTTCTTGCCATGGCATAAATGATAATAATTTATCCAAACTAAACATAAAGGGCTAAACATACAACAAAATGGGTTTTTGAATGAAAACAAGGGCCAACCATTTAGCAAATAAATTAACAAGCAAAAGACAACAACAACACTACTATAGAGGACTAACAAGATGCTTCCACCAAATAAAAATCAATTGGTACTTCAATTTATTTCCATGGCATGTAAGGTTGCGTGTTGTGCCATCAAGTTATTTTTATTAAAAAAAATTACAATCTTAACATTTTATAGTTCAACAAAAGTCAATATCCTCAATCTACTAGGAAAATTATTTCAGCTCACCAGTACCATCTTTTCCTCTAGCAGCAGCATAGCTGATGTTGTTACCCAAAATTCAGGCCTCAATGTTGTCTCCTTGGACATTTTGTTATTGTAATTTTTATATGAGATTTATGCATATTGACATTGGAAGCATTTTTTGTTGATTTGATTATCAATTCTCATGTGAAATTTCAATTCAAATCTAATGTTATGAATTAAGCTTTCATTATGTTTAATGATGAATGATTTAACAATGTTATGATGTGAATAATTAAATTTTTTCTATACTTCTATCAATTTCCTTATTTTAATTGTTGTCCCTTACCATCCTCCCCATCCCAAAAACTTGGGGGATAAAAGGAAATATTGGATCAAGGTTTGTGTGAGATCAAAGATGCAATTTTTTTTTACAATAGCAACAACATGAGTTATTTCTTGTTCTTGTAAATATATTACTCCACAAAATAAAAATCCTTTGTCAAACAAATGATTTCACCCTATGCCAAAAGGATGCATTCAAGATGAGAACAAATAGACAATTGGGTAGAAACAAAGAAAGAATGATGTAAAAAACACTGGAAGCAAATTGGAAAATATAACAGTGAACAATCAATAAAAAACTAAAAATAAGTCCCAATGAGAATGTAAATACAAGATGAAGGATTCAGTGATCTATTTATATCAGAAGTTAATGGAAGTTGGACCAAATTATAAGTATATTAGTAACACTTCTCTAATAACACTTCTCCTTATGGCATACAAGACAATATAAGCATTTTGACCAACAATGAAAACATATAAAAATCATACCATCAAGGGTATAGGATTTTATCCTTAGTAACAAAGATGTCCAATGAATATTCTCAATAGTAACTTACAAAGCAAGTTGGTCCTAAATCTACAAATCAAGCCTAATCTTGCTCAATCTAAGTGAAGGGAGTTAGGAGAAAAAAAAAATTCCCATTCTTTGATAATATTTCATAGCCTGAAAAGAGTTTCTAAATATACAATTTAATTTGGGGGTCATTTAGCATTTGTAGGAGAAAAAACTCAAATACCTCATTAAGAGGGCTAATTTTATCATATCCCTTTTAGCCCTTACTACAATAAATTGAATTGTGGGTTTTTTCGTGGACAAGAACCAAAGTATCTATGGTTACATGTTGGGTCTAAGTAACATATAAACACATTCATTCTCTATGAGAAATTCTAATTTCATTATATCCTAATTAGTAAAATGATTGTGGAGGTAGTCCTTGGGAAGGAATAGGATTCAAGGTTTGTTTGGTTAAAGAGTTTGTAACTCTACCAAGAATTGTTGGATTGTCTTATTAGATACCTTAGGAAGGCCACTAATGAGTAGACTATTGGATGGTCATTAAGACCTTGTTAAGAAAAAATTAGTTTGGTTAGTTAAACCACAATCCCCTCTGCATCATATTGGTATCAAATCCATTATTGTTGTGGTCAGTTTGGTATGCATTAGTCACCAAAAAATCATTATTTCTAGAAACATCAAAGGCCAACACAATGAATAAATATTAGAATGTAGTACTCTTATTTTAGTACTTATCCAATAGAGAAAGTGGTATCCCACGAACTAAAAATGTCTAAATTATCATATGGAAAGGGCACGCGTACAATGTTGGGCATCTCTTCTTAAAGCTTATACATATATGTTGTACAACAAAGAAGTAGGCAAAGCACCACTCTTTGTTTAGCCTTCTCCAATACGTGCCTAGAAAATTTCTCAAAGATAAGAGAAATATCAAAATCTATTAATATTCTCTCATTTTAATGTTTGGTGATTTCAAACTTGATGAATAATCAAAACTCTGATCTTAAATGGGATCTTTAACATACTTATAGCAATTTCTCAAAGCTAAGAGAGATATAAAATTCTATATTCTCTCATTTTTGTGTTTGGTGATTTTAGACTTGATGAATAATCAAAACTCTGATCTTAAATGGGATCCTTAACATGGTATCAAAGCCTAGTTAAGAGAAAGATCAAATTTGTTCAGAGAGATGCCTCGTATATGATGGCAAGTTCTATGGAGTTTGAAATAATGTCTATTGATGTTTGTTGATACAAGCTCACCTATCTCAAGATCTTTATGCTCTTTCTTGAGACAATGACTATACTCCAAAATCAGACAATAGTAGGCAAGATCGTAAAGTAAACTAGGTGCAGGACAAATAACCATGAGGCTACGAAATATAAAAATAGACCCTCCTATGAAGCGTGTGTAAATTAATTAATACAAGGAACATTAAAATTTTTAGTTCTTGCTTGACAAAGAAGGTAATCAATGAGTCTATTCTACGACGAATGAAGAATCAAGCTCAACCTTATTTGCAAAGTCACAGTCACACGATTGAGTAACTATCACCAAATAAGATGTTGTTCTTGCATGGAAGCATGTCAATTTTTGAGTTCCAAAGAAATATGACAATGTTTTTCTTCCAACACACTAAATAGTAATAGATCATCGACGACAACACTGCCAAGTAAGTGTTTATGATATTTTGTGAAGCGTGATATTCCTATAGTATTCTAATATTATTCTTGGCTAAGCACCAATTTAATAAGGACTTCACCACAATCCCTACAAATATCTAAGAATTTTAAGTTTCAACATTAGCCAGAGTTTCTAAAAGCATTTATTAGTTTTACAACAAGGATTATATCATATATAAACCTAGCTAGAGATGTAACCAATGAAGTTTGACTTTTGCATATTGTAATTTGCAACAAGGATTATAAATTGTGAAATTATAAATTTTACCTGCTCTCCCCATTAAGTGTTGCATGTATTATAGAACACATAGTGCGAATTGATTCTGAAGGTACTAGTGTTTTCCACTATCAAAAAAATGAAACATAGGTTCAAGTACATAGTGTATTGTGGTGGCCTCCTTTGCTAATTTGGCCATGTTTTGAAGATAAATATTTGACCATACTTTAAGATCCTCTTCTTCCTCCTAGTAATATTATTCAACATATCACCACACTCAAAAGAAATAATGAGAATAGTTTTTGAATCAATGTATACTTTAGAACGATCTAATATCATTTGTTTCCACTATTCAAATTCTTCTTCATGTCTCCCAATTTACAACAAAATTTATCAAATGCAATTAAACATAATTGTAGATAAATAGA
This sequence comes from Cupressus sempervirens, assembly GCA_028749045.1. Classification (NCBI taxonomy): domain Eukaryota; kingdom Viridiplantae; phylum Streptophyta; class Pinopsida; order Cupressales; family Cupressaceae; genus Cupressus; species Cupressus sempervirens. The sequence continues at coordinate 913,570,785 of CM053786.1, read as the reverse complement.
AACAATAGAATACCTTAACAGAACCTATTTCTATTAAGGGTTTCGGGGCCCCTTCAAAACCTATTTTTACCTTAATCTAAAACAATAGAATACCTTAGAGAGGAATAATTTGAGGCAATCCCATAGTAAGCCATTCTTTCGAATACTTCATACACTGCAACTAAATTTCATAAATAAATGAGTTTGACTATGGCATCCTTCTGCATTGCCTGAAACCAAGAGATTCACACAATTAGTTGTCATGCAATTATAGGTTAATATTGAGCTTCACTTGGTTTTGAGAATAGTTTAATATTCTCTACTAATCAGGGCCAACCATGTGAAGGTGGAAGCTCATTTGGCCCCACCACCCCGCCCCCAACATCTAAATTCCCTGTTAACATCTAAAATTTATTCATTCTATTAATAAAATGTAACATTCATGAATTAACACATGATAACATTCAATAACACATTAGTTTCATTAGAAAATTCACATTAACATTGAATAGAAGATAAATATAACATCAATCATTATCAAATAAGTTACATAAGTTACAAGAATCATTTCTTTTTCCTTTTTTTCCTTTTTTTTCCTTCCCTATATTGTTGTAGAGGCATATCCATGTCGTCATCGATATTGCTTCACACTCATTGTCATTTGCAAAGGAAATTCCTCTGCAATAACAAATAAAAGGGTTAAATTTTTAAAAATTGAGACTTTAAATATTTTAAAGAACATTGTAGCACTCTTTACCTTGTTCAATAACATCATCTTCCCTATCGGCTTGGACCTCAACGTGCTCATCGGGAACAACCTCTACATCCCCTGCAACTGCAATACAAGATGTTTTTTAATCCCAACACATATTATAGTTAAATTTGTCTTACTACACCAAATTCAATTTAAAATGTTTATTTATATTAATAATTTAAAAATCAAATAGAAAATAGAAAATATATACCTTGAGTACTAGGATCCACATTTGAATTGCCACCTCCACAGTGCTCGACTAATGTATCAGGATTGGCAAGCTGCAATCCAATGTAAATAATTAGTGCATTTATCAACAACATATACATATAAATACAAGAAAAATACTAAGAAATCTTAATCATTCATTTTAATACGTATAAATATATTCATGTTAAAGTTTTAAAAAATATATAATCATTTTTTCCTTACTTTAGACAAATATAATGACTTATATTTTTGGAACTTAATATCAAATAAAGTAATTGCTAAAGAATTCAATTTGAAATAAAAATCAATTGACTTATTTACCCATTGACCAATCTAATAGAAGAACCTTCTGCACTCATTGCTCTGAGTTGTTCAGCCACAGTTGTATGGCCTTTTGTGTAGCCTAATTTCTTGTCCTCTTCAGAGATTGTTTTTTTTAAACTCCATGGTCTACATTTTTGCTTGATGTCATGAATTATTTTTTTGATCAATTTCATCAAAAGACCAAATTGTTTACAACTTATAAATATTTACTTATACTTACAACTCATGCAACAAATTTTGAATATCCACCTGAGCCGAGCTTGTGCTACCTGTGCTTCTATTTTCTTGCTTCGGTTGTCTTTGATGTGTCAGACAACCTATGTGAAGTTCAAAATATGTTAGATCACATAAGTATTAAGAGTAATTATTATAATTTCATTATTAATATTATGACATACCTTCTTTCCTTGAGTGGTACTGGTTCTCCATCATCTCTTTCTTTTATCTTAGTGGCATCCTTTATAAGATTATCCCACTCAACAATGGGAATACAGGGGGGCCGTTGATAACAAGAGTCTTTTTCATTTGGGTCCTGTAGTTGAATGTGATATACTTTGAAACTTGGCCCACTTTCTCAAGGAGCCTAAGTCTTTAAAAGATGTTGGGTCCAAAAAGTGATGTCATGGTATCAATGAGTTGGTCTTTTAACTCTTTCGCTTGCAAATTCCACCTTTTAAGAAAAGAAAAAAACTATTAGATTCATAAATGAACTAAAGCTACCTTTTAATTTACTTGAAGAAATTGATCAAATTAAGGAAACATAATCTAGCAATGAAATCAAAATATTATACCTTGTGCATATGGTCGGCCCAAATATATGCAAACATTCATCATTAATTTTTTCATAAAATATATTATTCCCTAAAAAATAATTATGTGATTAGTAGTTATTGCAAGGGATTGCACGGGAGGTTAGTGCATTTGATTATAAGATTATATAGTTAAAAAAAGGATCAATCTTGAAAGTACCTGGAAGTTGGGGTACATTCAAGGTAAGACCATCTTCATTTCTAATGAGAAATTGATTACAATTCTTTAATGTTCTCATACATCTAACACAAGAACACCCAAGAAGGTCCTCATTGCCTCTTGCATAAAATGAATCTAATATTACAAAATTCCCCCTAAGAAATAATAGTTCAAGTGAAGTAAACACATGAAAAATGAGAGAAGAAAAGAGGAATCAACTTACTAATAGGCGGTGCCATTGTCATCAAGCTACGTGTTGCCGAATTTGCAATTAGCTGTGCCTCTTTGGTTTTTTTCCTTGCAGCAATAGCGTAGCGAACAGAGGATCAATGGTAGGAGCTGAAAAATAAGATTGTTAGAGAACAATAAAATAACATTGTTAGAGCTATTTAAAAGAAATTGTTCAAGCAAAACAAAAGTGTCGGATAGAACATGCGATGTACTTGAGCCACCTAAACTATCATCCTCTAGGGAATCACCCCTTAACATCCTTACCATCCTATGAAAAAATAACACATGCATTTTACTTAATGACATAAATAAAAGACTATACTATAAAAACTGTTATTGAACTTTTTTTATAATTAAAAACTACACTAATACTTATTATATACGTGCGAACTAGGGTCACCAACCTCTGAATCATATCTTGTGTTGCAGAAGCCTGAGATTGAGTTAAACCCACTTGTGATAAAAAATTTCCTATATCATTAATCAACTTTTTCAATGCAACCACAAGATCAGCAACTGAATTAGTGTGATGTTCTCGCTAGCTCATCGTGGCGTGGCTCCTCATCCTCATGGACTACTTTTTTCTTTCCCTTGTCTTGATCAACACTCATTTGGGAAAGAAATATTATTAGCTCTATATTTAAAATCAATCCAAAATAGTAGTGAAGAATAAAAATTAATAAAAAATATGCATTAACATATTTCTTGTATCTAATTTGTACAACAATAATGAGTTTTACCTGTTGGAAATATAGATGGAGTAACTGAGAGGGGGGGTGAATCAGTTACCACAAAAATAAATCCACAGATCCCTTAGATGTCTAATAAAACTAGTTATTGTTGTCACTTGTAAACATACAAAAAAATGTTGTAACTCGGTAGATGTAGTGTATGTTAACTTTAACAGATCTTAAACATTGACAATGATTAACATGCAACCATAAAAGAAATAACATGAACACATGAGACACTAGATTTAGCATGGAAATCCAATATGAGAAAAACCACCAAGTAACTAGCTACTAATTTTACTCTTCTAAAGTGAGCCTTATTAGGAGCCAACCTAGTTAAAGGTTACAAAACACACTGTTAGGTGTGACCTTGTTAGAGGATTTAATCACCCTGTTAGGAGTGGCCTTGCAAAAGGTCTTTAGAACAATTCAATGGAACTATCACCTTGTTAGAGGATTTACAAATGGCTGTTAGACCAACTCTGTTAAGAGATTTAGGAATCACTGCTACAATGGTGAGAAAGTAACAACGAAAATGACCTGAATGAGATGCAACTAAATTGTTGATACAGATCTCTATTCTGCTTCAATAGATCCTTCTTGATCAAATAAAATTTTGCTACTCCTCAAGGATATCTGACCATCCTTCAAAGTTTTCTCACACTTTCCTCTTCAAACAATCAATACACTTGCATACTCACTCATTACACTTTAGAATTCTCAACTTGACCTTTCATATGTACCTTAAAAATTATCAAGTCAGCTCATTTACATCTTACAATTACCAATTATCATTACCTCAGTTAGCTAGAATCATTACTTGAAATAATTAAACTTGATTTCTCAAAACAATAAAATCATTCATTGGCCGACCCTACTCAGTAAACACTATCCTTGAACTGATTTCCTATGTTAACCAATCAAAAGCTCGGTTAACATTGTGAATCCTACAAAATCCTTTGGAGACTGAGTGAACTCAGTAAACACTAACTTTCCTTTGTTAACAATGTGAGCTTGGTTAACACTACTTTCTGCCACATTTTCCTTAGATGCTCAAGTGAGCTCGGTAGACACTATTTCCATATAGTAATTTCTAGGAATGCTCAGTAGACTCTGAAATTTGCTTTGCTGACTAGCTGAACTCAGTAAGCACTATCTTTAAACTGATATGAAATTTGTGTTGTTGGTGTTTGAAAACTACTAAGCAACAAAATGCTCAATACCAAGATGACATTACTCACACAACCTAAAGAATAGCCAATTCTTACTAACAATTGTATGTGCAAACCATTTGGGCCCAACTTCAACAAAACCAAGGGTGGTTTTCTACTCTTCTGGCTTTGCAAAACTAGGATGGGTATACCCAAGGATGATTCAAGACTGATAGACACCGTATGAGGATTATTTTAGTTTCATTCTGATTCTCATCTCAAATCCTCAAATATATGTACAATTCTTGATAATTTGATAAACACATCCCATATAATAGATATGGCCAAAAAAATATTCTATAGGTCTGCAGATGTTCTCAGCAATAGTGTCAAAACATTCCATGTAGATAGGTACAGGCCAACTTTGAAAAAGTAAAATTGATTATGATTCTGCATTTTAGACAACCATTTGTGACACATTTCTCTTTCAGCTGGATCAAATCTGATCAGTGCCTAATCCATTGGGGTTCAGAGTATAAAAAAAATTCTTAGATCTAATTTTTTGCCTTACAACAAATTTTATCAGAAATTCTTATCAGAATTCATCATTCAAAATCCTTTCCACTACTATAGCAACCTTATCACATTCATCAAAGCTTTTACTTAATCCATTAAATTAATAGCAGTGATAAATAGATATACAACCTAACTAGATTGTATTCAATTGCACAAGCCTTTACTTATACAATATCAGGATAACCAAGTAATCAAAAGGAGACAAAGTTTAGAAAGAACTGATATGGGGATAGTTCATAATTTGTATTCATTTTTCTTTGAAAATTGTATACAATTTACAATAGACTCAGAATGACCTTTAGAAGAAACACAGATCACTCCATATTCATGTATTCTCAAGATCTGACAGAGAATATACATCACAAACTTTCTTAAAATGATGGACCAAAAATAGACTAAGTATCACTTAGAAAAATAGAATTTGGACCCTTTCTCTAGCCCTAGAATCTCACTTATATAGTGTGAGATGCAACAAGCTTCAAGCTAAAATAAAATGACAGGTATCTCTTACAAGGAATATTTACATACACCTATCACAAAATGAAAAAAATGTGGGTAATAGAAGATATCCAAATCAAAACATTTTTTTTGGTGGGTCAACTTCTATCACATGTTTTAATGCTGTTGAGTTGGTTTCTATTCTGATCCTCCTTTGTATGCAACAACCAAATTAGCCAATGATGAATTTGGTTCTGATGATGGCACATTAACCTCCACCTGTGGGTCTTCATCGCCTTTATCTTGTATGGCAGAAGTGACTTCTACCTTTTTCTCTTCTTCAGTCATATCAGCATCCTATGGGCCTGGGCCTACAACTGAAGGTGACTGTTTATTTTTGTCTTCTTCTTCTAGTTGGGCTTGTGTAGTGACAATATCAATGATTTGGATTTTTTCACCTTGCACCTCATCACTGTCAATTTCATCTTCATTAAATTGTTCACCAGGAGCCATTTCTGCCATCCACTTTTCAAATAATGTATCATCTGGCCACTTGAATTGCAAAATATCGCTCTGTCTTCATATTCAGCTTCATTATTAATGGTAATGAATTCTTGTTTTAAAGAATCAAAGAATATTTGGACCTTCACCATTTCTTCTATTGTGGTAGCCCACCATGCATGCCCTGTTTCATTAATGACTTGATTTATTCTTAAACAGAATAAATCATCAAGTTCCTTTGCCCATTCATCTTTGCTTTTCAAATTATTCTTTTTATCTAGGGCATGAGGAAACAAACTGAATTGCTAGCTCTTGTACTTGTTCAAGTAGCCTACTACTATTTTTTGTAAATGAATCCTTCTATTATCAAAATCAGCAAGATCAGAAACAATATCGAATGTTTTTTTCAATTTGATCAAAAGAATCACCTATAATAGAGAAACACAAAAATGTTATTTCTTTCTCCCTTCTTACCCATTTATTCACAATAGGCATTAGAGCCTCATCATTAGCTTTCAAATTCTCCCAGATACTGATCACCCCAGCCAACTGATCATAAATTAGCAACCATTCAACTTTTTCCCCCAAATATGTGAGAGCATTTCTTAGTTTATCTTCATATTTGGATTCCAATTCTACATGTAAGGCCCACAATTTGCATTTTTCTTCTTCAAAATCCTCAGTAGTGTAGTATTGTGGCTTTTGGGGTGTATCTGGTATTTCTATGAGGGGGGTGGATTTGAAGGGTTCAACTAGGGGGCAAGGGTATGTTATTCTTCGCCTAGTGGGTCTTCCCAATAGCTTGTTCTTAAGCTCAATTATCTTTTTTACCTCTTTATTGTAGGCATCCACCATTGTTTCATACTTGCTCTGTAGCTCAGTCATTTCCTTTTCTTCCCTTTCTGTAGTAACCAAGGAAAATTGAGAATAATCCACATTCATGTGGGCTGCCTGTACATGTGAAGTATCAGCAACCCTCCTCACAATGATACTCCCTGTTAGTCCTGAACCATCAAGCTGTGATGGAGTAGCCCTAGATCCTCTTCTTAATGACCACATAACAAGAGCAGCTTGGTCATTACTGAATGCAGTTCCCAAGAACTTCCTTTTATTTGGATCTTGCAATCCCAAATTATTTGACACAGAATTAAAAATCAAGGCATCAGCAATGTCCCAATTGGGCAATAATAAAATATTTGCAGCCTTTACCATCTATCTCCCCTCTCCAGGGGTTATATTCTAGAACTCTTGTATCATTTGTTCATTTATTTGATCATGAATGGAGGCTTCATCCATTTTTGGATGTCCTGCTTTCATATTTTTACATCTTTCCTCAAAATTGTGCATGTTTTCCCTCCAAGCAAATTGATGGAAAGCCCTAGATTTTACAAAACTATCATCAGAAAAAAATTGATGATTGGCTTGTTATATAATAGGTTCTAATTCCCTTCCCCTAAAATCTTCTATAGTTAACTCAAAACTTGGCACAGGAGGCTCCTGGGGGTTCCCTTCATCAATCTCTACTTGGGTAACAAAGACTCCCCCTTGTGATCCAATTTGTTCAATTTTCTCATCAGTGAGCTACTCCTCCTTAATTCTCATAGGGTTTTGGGAAGGTGAGTAACTTTCATCATGTGGTTGCTCTTCCCTTATTATCTTTCTTCTCTTAGGAGAGGATTCAGGTGGCCTTTCTTCAAAAATAGCACTAGTAGATTCAACTATCTGTTTTCCTTTATTCACAATGGCCTTTGATCCTGAATGATAGTATATCCTATCCTCCTTTGCACAACCAGTGGGCCTACCCCTATATTGGGAGTGAAACCCAATATTCTCATCATTTCCCTGGCTTTATCTGGAAAAGAATCAATGAAATGTTGCTTCTTCTCATTCATTACCTCCATTATTTTAGGGAATGTACTCATAAGCTTATTTATTCTATCTATAGTAGTCACAACATTACTAAGAGGGTTGTAATCTTTATCAAAATGATTAATGAAATCCAAAACTTTTGAATAGACTCTCCATTTTTCTTTCTTTGTTTCTTGCTCCTGCAAAGAGTACTCATTCCTTATTACATCTTTAGGGAAATAAAATTCATGCTAAACTGGATGAAGCTTGATTCTATGCCTAAGAGAAGAATTAAAGAAATCTTCTACATCACAAAAATGAGAGTGAGATACTGCCATTTTTTACTGATCCAAAAATTTGTAGAGGAAGACCCACCCATCCTTGGTTATTACAAATTGGTGGGCTACTATGCAAGTGCGAAAAATTGATCATGTTCCCCTTTTGTGCAAAAAGGCTTCTTCCACTCCTCCCAACTGCCACAAACATTGAGCCACTCCTACCTTTAAGGGCACTTGGTAAGGTAGTACATGGGGTGTCCCTTTGAATCCATAAACTCTGATGACAGTTGAAACTGAATATGGGATGATATCTCCCCAATTATGTGAAATTTTTAGACTATGGGGTTTTTCCATAGGCCTAACAAGATCTATTAGTGCCTTAGGAATATTGGGATTGTCACTCAACATGAGGCATCTCAGTTTGGAGGCAAAGTGTCTGTCAAATCTAACAAAACTAGCATTTTCTACCTCCCCAGTCATATCTGCACTCCATAATTGAACTGGCAGTGCTTCTCCCTCTTGTTCTCTATTCAGAACCATTTCTTTACAAAAGTATGTAACACCCTTAAATAGAAACATATGCATTAACAGGGAGTATTGGCCCCAAACCTTCTCCACCTTGCATTTTGCAATCCCCACCAATCCACTATGAATCTCATTAGCTAGGTAGGAAGAAAAATCAAAAATTATTTCTACATTGAATGAGGAGATTTAAGTGATCATATACATAAAACTCATAGGGATAAAGTCTTCTTCATCCTCTCCAAACACTCTGCACAAGGTCCTATATATTTCTACTGCCCTGGCATTGAAGCATGATTTCTTAAAAGGTTCTTTAGAGGATGATGTTATTGTTGGTAGGGTTCCAATTATGCCAATGTGGGCCTTCAGTGCACCTTGTCTAACTACATCCTTCTTTGACATATATTCTTTTTCTAACTCTATCAAATCAATGGGCACATGATACCTAGTGAGAGGTCCCAAACGAAAAAACTTCCCTAATCTCTTCTAGACTGATGGTGATTAGAATTTCACCATCTACTCTTCTCACTACCCTAGTGGCTTGATCATAACTCTTCACCATGGCCTCAAGGAGGACATAATCCATAAACACACTGGGAAAAACTAGCTTTCCCATTTCAAAATTCCATATATTGGCATGTGGGCCATACAGTTTCCTTTCTGCAAACCATTTCTTGAACAAATTCAAACCAGTTTGCGAGGTTTGAGCATCTTGGACCCAAATACCCTTGTCATACAATCCATCAACTATTCTCAAGCTAGGGTTTAATGAGGTCAACCTTTTAACTTGCACTGTTTCTACAGTAGACTCAAGCAACAACTCAAACAAGTCATCATGTACATTTCTATTCAATAATTTACTTGACTTGAAAATCCCTTCTTTGGAGGCATCTTTAATTATGCTTTATAGAACTAAAACACCTACAGAGATTACAGAAGATTTACTTACTTGAATTTCATCCTCATTTTCCTCTGTATTCCTGCAGATTATTGTCGTGAACAAACTGCTTCACAAGCTTGCCAAACTTCAGAATGATTTTCTTCAGTAATTGCTTCTGCTTAGGAATAGCTCGAAATATTTTCTCGCGTAAGGTGAAACTGATGAAATCTTATGTATTATAGTCTATTTTTTCCTCACATGTGAAGCTTTCATGTCTAATTAATACACAGAGTGGCACCATATTCTGCATTTAAATCTGCACCATCAATCTTTAAAAATCCTACGATCATGGGATATGGAGAAAGACAACTAGGCACTGCACTTGACAAGTTGGTCAATTGATCCAATGAAAATTACCCACGTACACAGCTTTTTTCTTGATGGTGCTTCTATCTGGACCCACTGGTAACTGAGGACATGTTTCAACAGGTCGCTACTTCGCTATACATAAAGAACGAGCACCTTGCCATAGCAAAACAACAATAGCCATCGATCTGATCTTGATCTTGCAGATGATATGTTACTGTACTGCTTAGAAAGACAATGGTGGGCCCTCATTCGCTACCTCGCTATACGTATCTGTTAGAATCTGATAAGATTAATAACCCAGAAAACTAGTGCAAAGAATAAATATCTAAACTATGAATGCAAATGATACAAAACCAAAATAGCATTATAGAGTTAGTCTCCAAGAGAGTAATGCAAATGCTGGAAGCAAAATAGTATTAAGAGGATGCACAAACAAGAGATACAAATACAAGCCAGGTAGCATGCTTATATAGGCTATGAAGAGGGAGGAGGTGGCAACACCAACCAATGAGGAGCAACCATCTATTAGACTAAAGATAGCAAAGTATCTTTCCAAGATAGCTAATGGATGCTCACATGTAGGAAGGTGACACCTCACAACCATTCACCTAATAAGACATGCTTTATTAACCTAAGCGAGATTATTAAAAGTGTAGGAAAAACCTAGCAAAATAGGAAAAATAAAAAACTACACTAACATAGTTTTTTCCACGATGGTGCTTCTATCTAGACCCACTGGTAACTGAGGACACATGTCAACAAGTTGCTACTTCGCTATACATAAAGAATGAGCACCTTGCAATAGCAAAGCAACAATAGCCATCGATCTGATCTTGATCTTGCAGATGATATGTTATTGTACTACTTAGAAAGATAGTGGTGGGCCCTCATTCGCTACCTCGTTATACGTATCACCCTAGTAACTCTTCATGGAAAGACAGTGATGGTCATTGATCTGAGATTAAATCAACGGTGGAGAAACTGTACAAATTATCCTGAAAGGTGGTGTGCCCCATACTCGCTATGTTGCATAGCTTAAACAACTTGCAACTTTCCAAAGTGAGATAGCGAGGACTGTTGATTCTATTTTATTTTGATGATTAGGATCTCTTGTACACTTGATCAATGGGGCATGGGTCCAGAGTATTGATGACGTAGGAGATTCTGCACTGCTGGCACCCAAAAAGACTTTACTTCAGTCCTAGTCATCATCCACATTACTAGAGGTCCCACCAGCTATTGATTTTATGGCATCTCGCTACTTCACTAATGTCGAGATGCTAGAATTTTCCGATAGCAAGGTAGTGAGCTCCAACAACTTTAATAAATCTCGACGCCATGAAATACAAGGACCCATCAAATTTTTATTGCTCCTACCAACTTCTTTTGACAATAGTAGTTATTACTGATCATGCCATCTAGACACATCATGGTTACCGATAAATTTTGAGGCCATCGCGTCTTGTATTTTACAGTGCCTTGCTACTTCGCTAATGACGAGAGGCTATAATTTTTTGATAGCGAGGTAGTGAAGCATTGGGAAGACCCTCATTCTGGTGTCGACTTCTGACTGTGTCCAACTGGGTCCCTTTTCTGATTCTGATAGTAATTGCAAGGTATACATGACTAAGAAATCGGCCAGAAAATAAGTCTCTGATTGTCGTGTCTTCAGTTTGCAGTCCCATTTTATAACTTTTTGGCACTCGCTACCTCACTATACATAAAGAGTGCCCATTTTTTCATAGCGAGGAAATGACAACAGTTGATCTAATTAGATCGAATAGTTGGGGAATCTGAGAGGAAAAGTAGCTCAGGGCACGGAAGATATAAAGGGAACAGAATATTCACCCGATTTGAAAATTCAAACATTTCATGCTCAAAAAATTATGAATGGACTGAAATGTAGGGTTCTCACAAAAATTTTCAAAGGCTAACAAAAGGATGACTTAGCTAGAAACCCTATTATCAAATTATGGACACAATCTAAAATTTCTACTTGTGGACAAAGGACTTTTATCACACGAATATTCAGACCAACAGTGGCTCTGTCTAGGGACATTGAATTCTCTAGATTCAAATGAGGGCTCAAAATTTCTGGAAGAAGTAGACCATACACAAGCTCCCAACAGATCAACCACTTACTGAGAGAACAAAACACACATGAAAACTATGCACAGGAAACTACACACAGACAAAAGGATTTACAAATATGTACAAGAAAACCCTAAACTACTATTCATGGAGAAAATAAGTATTTTTAAAGAAAAATACCTCTTCAAGAACTGTCCATGAACTGGTAGTTCAAGAATATTATTTGATAGATCTTTGAGTACATAAGAATCCTCACCCCAAGTAGTTTCAATCAAATAATGGCCTAACCAGATAGGATCAAATTTTCCATGTTTTCCTTTATCCTCAATTCTGGCATTCCACATTAAGACTAGATCGCCATCTTCAAACTTTCTGCTTACCATTTTTCTATCATAGAGTGTCTTAACTTGCAGTTGCAACTTTTGGTTTTTAAGAGATGCTTCTCTTCTGGTTTCTGTTAGTCCTACCAGTGCATCCAATCTTTCATGCATATCATCAATGATATCCTCATCATACATTTGAATGTAGTTGTACAAACCCACCAGGTTGTTATGAGACATTCTGGCTTAGATTCCATACACCACATCAAATGGAGCTATACCAATGGCTTTCTTCATAGTTACCCTATCAGCCCAAATTGCTAGTTGTAACTTGGAATCCCATGCTTTCTTGTTATCATCCAAGGTCCTCTTAATAACCTTTAATATGCTCTTATTTTTGGATTCAGCTTGTCCATTTCCTTGTGGATGATAAGGAGAAGATGATGACCTTGTTATTCCATATTGATCACAAAATTTAATGAATTCCTTAGACCTGAAGCACATTGCATTGTCTGTTACAATTTTCTGAGGGCAACCAAATCTAGAGATGATATTATTCAGTAGAAAATTATTGACAACTTTACTTTTTGCATTTCTTGTGGGAATAGCCTCTACTCACTTTGTAAAGTAGTCAGTAGCCACTAGAATCCAAAAATAACCAGTGCTAGACTTGGGGGAAATCTCTCCTATGAAATCCATACCCCATTGTTGAAAGGGTGCTTGAACCTCTACTGGCTTCAATGGAGTATTACCTGAGAACCTCAATTTTCCAGCAAACTTCTGATAAGGGTCACATTTCCTAATCATAATTTGGGCATCCTTGAAAAGGGAAGGCCACCAAAATCTATCCCTCATCACTTTATGTGCAGTGATCTTGGCCATATAGTGTCCTACACACACTCCAGCATGAATTTCATTCAAGACTTCTCTTGCCTTTTCTTGATCAATACACTTCAGCAGCACTTCCTCAAAATTTCTCCACCACAAACTGCCTTGGACAATTATGTATTTGATGGCTTGTAATTTAGTACTCCTCTTTTCATTTTCAAGCAAATGGGGAGGAGCTTCCAGGTGTTGCAAGTAATATATGACATTGGTGTACCAATCACAATGATCCATGTCACATAAGTCAAGTTTGAGGTCATCAACTACCACATTTATCTGATTGGCACCTAAATTAGATTCAGCCATGAGTTTAGCTAAACCTTGACATTTTACCAACTTAGTTATCTGTATTTCAATATTAAATTTTTGGATCCTATTGATCCATCTACACCTTCTGCCTGATACTTCCTGTTGAGAAAATATATCTTTCACTGCAGCACTAGGTACAAAAGCAATGACAGCAGCGCCTACTAGGTAGCATCTAAAAGCCTTTACAGCCTTCACTAAAGCATATTCTTGTTTTTCATTTATCTCATATTTCAATTCAGCAGGCTATAGTGACTTATTGAAAAAGGCAATGGGATGTTTATATCCTTCTTCAATTTTTTGCAACAAGACTGCAGCTACAGTATGGAAGGATGCAAAAGAAAAAATATACATAGGCTTTGAATAATCTAGAGTTCTTAGTATTGGAGCATTTTTTATTGCAATTTTAATATCCTGGAATGCTTGTGAAGGCTCACCATTCCAATCTATAGTAGCTCCCTTCTTGAGCATCTTTGAGATAGGTCTACTGATTTCAACAAAATTGGTAACAAACCTTCTAAGAAAATTAACTTGGCCAAAGAAGGATTGAATTCCTTTTATAGTATTTGGCTTGGGGACTTTATCAATAGTTGCTACTCTCTCAGCATCTCTTTTCACCCCATCCTTGGACACTATATGTCCGAGTAATTTGCCTTCTGTCACCCCAAATGTGCATTTCTTTGGGTTCAAGGATACTCCATATTCTAGAGCTTTGATAAAGATTTTCTCCAAATGCCTGCAGTGATCCTTAGCCTTCTTAGAATATGTTGCAAGATCATCCTAGTATACAACCATAAATTTGTCAATATAATCATGAAATGCCACATCCATGGCTCTTTGGAAGGTAGCTCCTGCATTAATCAGGTCGAATGGCATCCTTACATATACATATGTTCCCCATGGGGTTGTGAAGGCTGTCTTGAATTGTTCACTTTCCTTTACCAAAACTTGATTGTATCTAGAGAAACCATCCATCATTGACATTAGCTCAGATCCAGTCACTTGCTGCAACATGGCTTCCATATTGGGTAATCCATAATTGTCCTTCAAAGATGCAATGTTCAAATTCCTCAAATCCATGCATAATCTTATATCTCCACTCTTCTTTCTAACAAGTACCAAATTTGAAACCCAAGTGGAATGCCTAATTGGTTTGATTATTCCTCCATCCCTTAGTTTCATCAACTCTTCTTGCATTTTGGGAGCTAGGGTCGGGTTTACTGGTCTTTGTTTTTGTCTAAAAGGTTTTACATTATCTTTTAATGGTATGACATGCTGGAACAAATCTTCCTTGTAAGCCTTAAGGTCATCATATGACCATGCAAAAACATGTCTATACCTCCTAAGCAAGTCAATCAATGTTTTTCTAATTTTAGCATGCAAGTTTTGGCCAATATAAATTTTTTTTGGAGCTTCACAAATACCCAAGTTTATCTCTTCTAATTCTTAAGGCTTAGGGTCCTTAACTCTTGGTTTCACTCTATTTTGGTTATCAAAAACACTTTCCAAAACCACTAACCCCTTAGGCACCTTATTCGTTTTTAATTGCATAATCTCCTAGCCAAAAATGGTTTCCTTACCATCTATGGTTTCAATTAAATCACTACAATCCATTTCCTGACCATGGTACTTGTCTTCATTTAACAAAAAATTTATAATGTCTTTTTCATCTTCAAAGACTTGCCAATTTTCAATGTTATCAGGTATGGAAGGTCTATTTTGTACCTCAATTTGAGATATCCCTGCAAATGATATCTCCTTAGGCTTGATTGCTACATTCGCTAACAAATCAGCCATCTTATTTTGAGTCCTATCTCTCCATGAGATACCAAATGCATCAAAAGATTCTATTTGATCCCAAACTGCATTTCTATACTGCTTTAATCTCCTATTCTTGGATGCATAAGTTTCCTTTATCTGGGAGATAACTAATTCAGAATCCCCTATGACACGTAATTTCTTAATTCCATGATGTATGGAAACTTTCAATCCTAGCAACAATGCCTCATATTCTGCAATATTATTTATGCAAGAAAACTTCAAAGTGAATGAATATCTGAAAGTATTTTTCTCAAGGGAGACAAAAACTACCCCTACCCCGAAACCTTCTTTTGAACTTGCCCAATCAAAAAACATTGTCCATAATACTGGTGAATTCGTGCAACATTCAACTTCATGTTCAATGATAGCAGGCAAATTTTCAACTTCTTAAATCATCAATTCAGCTTAGAAGGCATTTACACCAGTATCTAAGAAACAAGTGGAGTCTCTGTCAATTTCTTCCCCTAAAATGTGACTAGCCCTAGGCTCTCTATTTACCTTGACCACTTTATCCCCTATGTGGAAGGTAGCATAAGTCAAATCACATTGCAGACTTCCCCCCATGTCTGCACTCCATTTTTTGGAGAGTAACATTCCATAATGTGGAGGTATATCCACTACAAGGATAGACATGGTGAACTCAACTTCAGGATATGCAGCTAACTTGAATGGTAAAGCATTCATGGTGCCTATGACTAAGACTTCCCTAGCATCCATTCCTCTGCATCTGCCTTGCTTGGTGTCCACTTTTAACCCTAAAGCTTCCATTACTTTGAAAGGCATTATGGTGTTAGAAGCCCCTGAGTCTATCATACAATTTTTTAGGGTTTTCCCTTTTATGATCAGACTGAGGAAAAAAGGGTCAATATTTTCTATGAATGCCACTGAGGATCATCTAAAAACATCTAGGGAATCTGGGATATGATACCACTTTCCTCTACTACTAATGGGGTTTGTTGGGAAACAGTTTGTTCTACAACAATATTATTGTTTCCTATCCCTCCCAACCATGATAGAGCATTGCTCTTATGTTCTTCAATTCTAAGCATTTCAGACAAAGGTACTTTTACAGTTATTTGGGACAACATAGATATCATATCAACAGGGTCAACAATAGTGGGTTTTACAAGAGTACCTGGAGTTGAAGTATTTTGAATAGCAGGCACCACTGTTTGCTTGATAGTATCAGGTTCTGATTTCTTTGGTTGCACAACTACTTTTTCTATTTCATTTATTTGAAACTGAACCTTCTTTTTTGGTTCCCACTTCTTACCCTTGTTGTCATTGATCGTAGGCACATCAACATTGACTTTCTTGTTTTGATCATTCATCTTATGGGTGATATCTTTGATGAATACACTGGATGGCTTTCCTGCATCATTATTTACTGTTCTATTTCTCAAATTGTAGTTACTATGGACCTGAGAAATCATTTATGTTGTGATTCTGTCAATCTCCTCTTTGGAGGGAATTCTTAAGCTTGTGTGACCTACATCAGAAGATGTAACACATACCTTTTCTGTATCATAACCTTCATCATCTGAAAGCACTTGCTAATGATGTAAATGGTAAGCAATTCTCTGACTGGTAACATCATTTTTAGGTTCCTCAGAATCAAAATCTATAAAGTCATCACACATGCTCACCATATTGCAACTTATATCAGTATATGTTATATGACAACACACAATTAGACAACTATATCCAACAGAACCATTGTTACCATGTGTATCTTATGGCTATTGATCCATATTGTAGCCCTCCATTTCAAACAAAATCATTGAGACATGTTAAAACACGTGTTATTATTCTAAGTTAGCAAAAAAAAAAAAAAAAATGGTTTTTTTATCTTCATTTCTTAGAGTTGATTTTAAATGTGCATAGTACGTACCACCTCACCCATGATAGTGGCTTTGTTTGTATCTATGTGATTCAAATTGTAATCAATAAGAAGCTCTTTGCCTCCACATATTGATCTTTTCGCACATACAAATAGATGATTTCCCTCGCGCGCCTCAAATATGCAATTGGGTTGCTTCTTAGTTCATCTAGGTCATGTACTATTTATAAAACCTAGAATATTCCCTTATGCTTTTGGCCTTTCGTCAATGTATATAGCTATTGTTTTATTTTTTTCACTAACTTTTTGTTGAATATAATTTTTCGTGAGTGCATACCTACACATACTTTTTTAATATCTAATAATCTAAATCCAACTATGGTAATCATAGCAAGGTCTGACATACTCCATGAATTTAACAACCTTGTTGTAAGGGACCTTTACGCCATCCATGGAAAATAGGCCCAAAACATGTAATGAGGATGGTGCTATGAGATATATCATCTCTCCAACACAAAAATTAGTGTTTATTGGAGGAAGTTCATTAGGGACTCATTGTTTCTGTAGATGTTTGTACCTAAAGAGCACATGGGAGTCACCTTTACTCTCATCATCATAAGAACATGACCCCCCTTGAGCAAGGAAAATTTTCCTTTGCTTATTGAATTTATTTCTGATATTTTGACCTTGAGTCAATCTCCTTGATTTAGACATACTAAATGTTTCACTTTCTTCTTCCATTCCTACACTTTCCTTGCTCGAGGAAGACAAATCTAACAAATACCTATTCGCCAGTACCTGCACTCCATGAAATAAGAGAGATAGGCAGAAATGAGAGATATTTTACAAATGGTAAAAGACATTAATTTCCATGGGGTGTATTGACTTATACCTGATGATAAATGAGACTATATGGGATGCTCATGAAAGGGCTTCATGTTTCTGCAATAGTAAATCAATTGTCTTATGTTAGCTAAAAAATTCATGATACATATGCTCAAAATTGCATCGAATATTAGCATCACATATGAATTATAAATATTAAAAGGTTATAATCATCATCATAATTTTCCTCTTCCTCCTCATCATTGTGATCAGTAGAAGCATCATCATGGTGATCAGTAGCAACATCATTTGCACCAGAAGCAGGAAGGCTATTTCATCAGCCAATCTCTTCTCCTGATTAACAAAAGTCCCAAGCTATCCAAGAGTTTAGAAGGGCCATTCTCCTAGGGTTTTTAAACACTCGACCAATGGGAGAGGAAAGGAAGGCCATTCTCTATATAACTGGGCAGAAAGACCCATCCAGGTAGGAAGGCCAATCTCATCTGCTTAATGTTATATCTGCACATATGGTTTTGAAAGAAAAATTTGGTGTAATTAATGCACATATATGAAAAAATATTGGACATTTTGTACTTAATATTTATATCTACACATGTGGTTTTGAAAGAAAAATTTGGTGTAATTAATGTGGATATCTGCAAAAATATTGGACACCTTGAACTTAATGTTTATATCTGCACATATGGTTTTGAAAGAAAAATTTGGCGTATTTATGCCACTTCATTTTGATTTTTTTCAAGGGAATCTCGTCAATAGTAATAGAAAAAAAGAATGTATTTTCTAAGAGTTTACAATTATTCAACAAAATTAATGTTTTACAAGAAAATGCACCTGAAGAATTGTTAGCTCAGAAGAAAGAACATGGTGTTGATATTAGATCTACCTTGCTAACTCCTAATGGATTGGGCTATTATTGTTTGTCCCCATCACATTAACTTTGATAGCCATGTTAGAGAGGTGGTCTCACCTAGTTCATCCTCGTGACTTTGAAGTCCTTAGTCACAATCTTGGGTGCTCAAATTAATGTCCAAGACATTTGTTTCGTAGGGCCCTATTTGATCATCATTTGAAAGGGCCACAATGTTGACCACAAAATATCTCTCAATATGTTTAGAGGTTTAGAGGTAATGTCACTCAACTCTTCACTGAAGTTATTCTTCAACATCCTTGGCTTCCATTGTTGGGCCTAGATATGGAGCCTCTATATCCAACCATTCATTATAAGTTGGGGAATGCACTTCATGCCTAGTATGCAAGTGATGCATCTGTATATGCAATTTTATCACCTTGAAAAAATTGTATTTGATCGTGCTAGCTAGGAACAGTTGATTCTTCAAATTATTTTCACTTTAAAAATGATTTCTCCATCTTCAACTAACCTAAATACTTGCTTCTGCCAATTGTATTGTTTCTCTATTGTTATATATCGTAGAATAGATTTTCAATTTCTTTCTCCATGTTTTTATGATGCGTAGAAAATCCCATATCATCTTAGGATAACACTAAGGAAAGTGGTTGCAAATATATGAATAAAAAACTCAAAAAGGAGTTCAATTAGATAAATAATTTGTGTGTCTAAAGCTATTTAATGAAATACTAAACCAACTAATCATCATATACTTATAATGATCAAAGTATGCACAAAGTAAGATCTTGGTACATAAAATTTCAGCAAAAAATAGAGGGAACAAAATTCAAATAGGTAGTCATATTCCTAAAAAAAAGTCATAATATGCAATATGAATTACAATGAAGAGATAACTCAAACTAAATTTATATTATAATAGAGCTAGATATGCAAGTTAGAAGTGCATGATATGCACAATGTATAAACTAGAGCCCAACTAGACTAGAATATTATAAATTTAGGCTTGATTAAGTGAACTTAAGTTAGAGCATGAATGTACAAACATGTTCTTGATTATGTATAAAAATGTCTATGATGGTATCCTTGAACATGTAGGCAATTAGTTAATGCAAGATTGAAAACTTTGCAAGCTTTCTAAGCATGAAATGAATGAATAGGTCCTAACAAAAAAATACCTTATTAAGTACCCTTGCACAATGAAAGCCTCTCAAAGTGAAGAAAAAGGAGCAAAACCACATGGTCAAAAAACCCTCTCCAAAAGTGAGAGATGTAACTATATGAAATGTAAAATAAAGGGATGCCTAAAGAGGACCCCTCAAAGACAAATTCCTTCATTGAAATAATCAAATGCAACTAAAGATAGCATGGAGATGCCAAAGGCTTCACAAAGATGCTTACAACTTGTTCCTCTATCAATGTGTACTCCAAGTGGAGAATATCATCTTGAATCATTTGTTAAATATAGTGAACATGTGGATTTCAATACAGTTAATCCTTTGATGCTCCACTAGATTGCACAAAATATGAATAGCACTCTAATTATCACACAAAAGAATAATGAGACCATTAGGAGGAAAGAGAAACTCTATCATTAACTAATTAAGCCATAAAACTTTTTGATTATTAAGATTTGTTGCTTTGTACTTAGCCTTTGTAGATGATAATGAAATTAGAGATTAGTTCTTGCAAAAAATGTAATAAGGACTAAACCAAGATAAATAAATGAAAACAAAGCTAGAAGCGGACTTCCAATCATTAGAATCACAAACCCAATCTAAATATTTGAAGCAAATGATGCAAGAATCACTTGATGAATAGTATGTACCTCAAAATGCATTTGATAGTCTACTACTGACTCATGTGGATCATGAGAAAAGCGAGAATGTAAAATTCAAATATAAAAGAAACATTAGGACAAGAATGTGTTCGGTATAAAAGATTGCCAAACAAAATATCAAATAATAAAGAACTGATATTGATATTCAAAACCATACCCAATTGAACAAGTGTGGCGGTACCCAGCTGTAAGAGTGTGGTAGTAGGCTTGGAATCAAGCATGCCAAACCTTTCAAAGCATGTCACTTTTGTTGACAAATGAAATTCACACGAAAATATTGAACAACCTCAATCCCAAGGAAATAGTGTAGATGCCCAAGATCTCTCATGTCAAAAATCTCCATCAACGTTCACTAAACACTTTGAATTATAGAGTGAGATCTATTTTTAAGGGCCAAACCATCTACATATAATACCAAGATATAATCATGCCCCTTTTTTTTGTTTCCCTCTTGCTATTGAGTGTAAACTATGGGCTACAATTACAATGAGTAAAACTAGAAGAGAGAGAAAAAGAGTTCATCTTCTCCTACCAAGCCCCATGGACTTGCTTGAGCCCATATAATGAATGTTGGATACTACAAGAAACATAGAATTCCTAAAAAAATCCCTCTAGTTGATCCATATAGATCTCCTCATGAATATTTCTATGCAACAATGCACTATTTGAAAAATTCACCATCTTTATGATGTTATCGTACAATAAGTAAAAGGATGTGGAGGCCAATGTTATGGAATATGTATGCAGCTAGATAATTTTTGATAAAGTTGATTGTTCATTTTATTGTACCTTATCTGATGACAGTTCTACATGAATTTTTAATCAACCCAGCAAATCAACAACTAGACCAATTTAACTAGGTTATGTCTTGTTTCTTTCTAAAAATATCTACTATGATATGTTTTTGTAAAATTTCTTATGAACTCTACCCATTTTTCATGGTCTACATTATTTTTGTGCAGGATCTTGAGGTAAGTCACTTAGCACTGGTTAAGTGAGGTTTATTGTTTTATTATTTGGATTCTTGAATAGGTATGCAACTGGATCATTTCTAGTAAAGTTGATGTTCATTTTATTATACCTAATATGATTACAGTTCTATAGGAATTTGTAATCAACCCAGCTAATCAGCAACTAAACCAATTTAACTGGGTTATGGCTTGTTTTTTTCTAAAAATATTTGCATGCCCATTTTTCGTGGTTTGCATTACATTTGTGTGAGATCTTGAGGTAAGTCACTTAGCATAGGTTGAGTGAGTTTTATTGTTTTATTATTTGGATTCTAGAATATGTATGCAGTTGGATCATTTTTTATAAAGTTATTTTTTCATTTTGTTGTACCTAATCTAATGACAATTCTACAAGAATTTGTAATCAACCCAACTAATCAACAACTAGACCAATTTAACTGGGTTATGGTTTGTTTCTTTCTAAAAATATATAATATGATATGTTATCTAAACATTTTTGTGGTTTGCATATTTTTCTGCAGGATCTTGAGGTAAGTCACTTAGCACGAGTTGAGTGAGTTTTATTGTTTTAATATTTGGATTATGGAATATGTATGCAACTAGATCATATATGTAATAAGCATCTTGAAAAAGATCTCTCTAAATATATAAAAAGATACATGTTTAGAAAGAAATATAAAGACATATATGTTTACAAGGAAAAGAAAAAAAAAATTTACATATGTACCTCTTCTCACCTTTGAACAAAATCATAGAGCAAGGGCACATAGATCAGAAGGGCACGACACGGCAATGAAATCACAAAGAAATGGCATGACACGACAA